>OX243861.1:24880000-27280000 GCA_945859645.1 Amphipoea oculea | reverse complement strand
AAATTGCTGGTTTTCGTACGTGTGTTTGTCTGTTTTAGGCATCATAATTGACATACAATAGCTATTTGCTGCTATAATAAAAATAGCCATTTAGCAAGGGTAGGTAGACAAGCTGACCACCCAGGGTACGCAGGATGTAGGTACCTCCCAGCGTACACTGTATGATGGAGCCTGTGACAACTTCTAAATTTAAAAAATATAGCGTATTCATTTGATAAATTATAGTTCTAGCGGTAAGTCATTATTGCGGCCCTACAACAACGGAGTACCGGGCATCGGTCAATATCGGAAATTCATGAAATCGTACATGACATACGTCACAAGTCACTGTAAAGTGCCACTGTTATAGAGTCTCGTGTAGGTATCCTAAACGCACCCCTCAATCGTGAAAGCTTATTTAAAATGCACTATGAAATAAGCCAGCCACTTCGGCCTCCTACCATGGTCATTATGGATTTGTCATGTGTATATCCTTGTAGTTTCTTGTTCGTTCTTCTCCATAGAGATCTGCGTTTTGGAATGGGCAATTACTGGCTTCAACTTTCTGACTAACTGACCGACTCTTTGACAATTCAAAAGTGCCTGATGCTTTGAGTTTTTAATATTGTACTGTTATTAACAAAATGCTGTTCATCAATTCTGTATGATCGATCAGAAAGTCTGGGAATTAATGAGGATTTTCTCCTCTACTGTCCCTTGTAACTACGACGGATATTCATATTATGAGACTAACTGCGCCCAGCGGTTTCACCCGCGTAAATGTCGATTCCGTGGGAATATTGGGATAAAAAGTAGCCTATATGTTAATCCAGGGTGTCAGCTACCTCCATACAAAATTTTATCAAAATTGGTCGAGCTGTTTGAGCGTGAAGAAGTAACAAACATATAAACACATACACACACACACTTACTCCGAAAATCATCTTACTGTTGGTAAGAACAATGACTTTGTAACTTATACGGTATGACGTTATTGGTTATTACTCGTATTAGAGCGGGAGTGGGCCATAATCTACCACGCAGGCCCAGTGCGGGTCGGTGGATTGTGCATGTGCACAAAATAAAGAAAAAAAAGAATGATTATACAATAAGTGGTTTTGTTGTAATCAATCAGAGATCGCAGTCAGACAACTTTCTATATAAGACCGAAATTATAAAAAAAATATTTTTTATTTTTTAATAAGCATCTACGGTGTTTTGCTTGTTGATCCCCAAACGATATTATAGTGAGGTTCGAATAAAAACCTCTGAAACACCACACAACTACAAAGTTGCGATAAGTATACTTAAATACTCATTGTACAATAAATAAGTAGTATAGTAGTTAAGTAAATAGGTAGTTAGCCATAAAATATCATGAATATTATTATGAAACTTATTCAAATTTTTATAAACATGATTAAAATTTGCGCCGGCTTAGTACTTATAAAAATGATATCAATCAGTTAATCAGAGCGGAACGTAGAATCTATTTTTAGAAATCCAATCATCCATATTTGTGATCTAAGATCAAATAATTACACCAACGTGATCCCCTTATAGACGAATCAAAGAAGAAGCGCATGACCTCATATCCCTTCCCCTAGTCAAAAGCTCAAAAGTCTGACAACCAGTCTTATCAAGGGGTACTGTGTTATCCAGTTACTGGTTTGTCGAGATCAGATAGGCAGTCGCCCCTTGTAAAATATGGTATTCATCTGCGTCCAGTTAGACTGGAAGCCGACCCTAACATTGTTGGAGAAAGGCTAGGCACATGATAGAAACAACAGAAGATTTATGAAAAAAAAAATCTGCCAAATGCACTGACTGGACTGGTCCACGCAAATCTGTGTAGTACTTTCCTCAAAAGATCATTTCAGAGATCATCACATGATCAGACCTAGATTAGGTCTGGACTTTTAAAGAGACTGTGACCTGTGTGTGAGTTTGTTTCGGCCTTTTTAGGGTTCCGTAGCCAAATGGCAAAAAACGGAACCCTTATGGATTCGTCATGTCTGTCTGTCTGTCTGTCTGTCTGTCTGTCCGTCCGTCCGTATGTCACAGCCACTTTTTTCCGAAACTATAAGAACTATACTGTTGAAACTTGGTAAGTAGATGTATTCTGTGAACCGCAGTAAGATTTTCACACAAAAATAGAAAAAAAACAATAAATTTTGGGATTCCCCATACTTACAACTGAAACTACAAAAATTTTTTTTCATCAAACCTGTACGTGTGGGGTATCTATGGATAGGTCTTCAAAAATGATATTGAGGTTTCTAATATCATTTTTTTCTGAACTGAATAGTTTGCGCGAGAGACACTTCCAAAGTGGTAAAATGTGTGTCCCCCCCCCTCTAACTTCTAAAATAAGAGAATGATAAAATTAAAAAAATATATATAATGTACATTACCATGTAAACTTCCACCGAAAATTGGTTTGAACGAGATCTAGTAAGTAGTTTTTTTTTAATACGTCATAAATCGAAAACCGCAATTTACCTTTCACAAAGTTACAACGAACTACAAGAACTTTTATATTATGTTACTTGCTGCTACGGAACCCTTCATGGGCGAGTCCGACTCGCACTTGGCCGGTTTTTCTCAGAGCGGTCAGATATTAAACGCCGACCTCTTGTAGCTTATTTTTTTTATAATATGACGTGTAGGTACCTACAAGTGATTACGATATCCTATATACAAAATAATCAATTTCATTTCAGAAATTTTCATTTGGGGGAGCAAGTTACAAATACTGCAAAGAACGTACGTACCGAAGTAGTTTAAGAAAGCATAATTACTGATTTGTCTATTGATGTATGACACGATAAGGCTTTGCATGCCTTCCGAAGGTAGCTCAAATTGCAAAAGAGTTACCCCTTATTTGCAAATGTCTAAAATATTTTCAGGAGTGGAGCTTAGTCGGTGTAAGCGTTATGTTTATCAAAGCATCTCCCAACTCGATGTGAACGTGAATACCCGAGATAAAATTCAACACAAGGAAAATGGTATTTATGTGGTTTTTGATTAGTGTTTATGACTGGTTATAAAAACGTCAAACAAAATTTAAAAAATAGTCTAGGTATGTCATGACTTGACATATTTTTCACCAATTGTAAAAGATCTCTGGATGTTTTTAACTCAATCACACATCATAAATGGCTGACCGATTTAGATGCAATTCGGCAGACGTAGACCATCTCTTTGACGAACATTTACATTCTATGCAGTCCGACAGTGACCGCGCTTTAGGTCATATAGTCCCCATAAGAATATGCACAGTTTACTTGTATAAAACACTATGGACTTTCATTTACAAAATAGTAAAAACCGGCCAAGAGCGTGTCGGGCCACGCTCAGTGTAGGGTTCCGTAGTTTCCCGTCCGTCACAATAAGTGTTCCCACGTACAATTCGATAATACCCGACCCAATGTAATAAGTACCTACAGCGCCATCTCTCGGGGAATCGGGTTACTAATTAATACATAGACGTGCCAGAAGTTTTCGGTGGTAATTTTGGATTGCGAAAACCGATTTTATTAATTCTTTTTTTGTTTGAAAAAAGATACGTTCAGGATAATAAAATATGGAAACGAAGTTAAAAAAAAATGCCTGCATATACGATTATACTACGAACTTAGTCCAGAACTGATTTTGTACAACTTTTTGTCTTTTTTGTACAAAAACTGTTGTTTCTATCAAGTTTAAAATAATTTTCCTAGAAAGTCCTGATAAAGTTCTACTTTTCAGATTTTTTTCATATTTTCTAAACTTTGGTTCAAAAGTTAGAGGTTAGGGGGACACATTGTTTTTTACTTTTGGAGCGATTATTTCCGAAATTATTGACATTATCAAAAAATGATTTTAGTAAACCCCTATTCATTTTTAAATACCTTTCCAACAATATATCACACGTTATGGTTAAAATAAAAAAAAAAACACTTCCCACTTTACATATAGGGGGGCTACCCTAATAAAACATTTTTTTTCCAATTTTTATTTTACCACTTTGTCGGCGTGATTGATATACATATTGGTACCAAATTTCAGCTTTCTAGTGCTAACGGTCACAGAGATTAAGCGAGGACGGACAGACGGACGGACGGACAGACAGACATGGCGAAACTATAAGGGTTCCTAGTTGACTACGGAACCCTAAATAAAAAGAGATAGGAAAGAGTAAAATTTATTTACCATACCTTTCAAACTTTAACACAGAAACCTGGCTTGCATATTCCTTGGTCACGCTTTTCAACGGTATTTTTTCGTGGCACTTGTCTCGAATCATTATTATTGTCGCTAAGTGGATAACGTTGTGGGTAGTGTATTTGTTACCTTTATTATTATGTTTACTTATTATTACACTACTGTTTGTTGTCCCTAAATAAATAAGTTAAACTGTAGGCAACATAGTGCGCTACCGTGTTGCCACGATTGCCGTATTTATAACTACAGGAAAATAATCAGAATTAAAATTCGTCTATAATCGGCAGTGATCGGAATAGGCTGAGTATATTTACCTATACTTGGGAGAACAGAGACAGAAAGTGGAGACTTCCTTACGACGGTATTTTTTTTCCCGGAATTCGGCAAAAATCTTAAATAAGTTGAAAATAAGCTTTATTTAAGTTGGATAAAGGCTATTTTTAACTAAACTTGCAATTAGGTACGAAACGTTGTATCATACATTACATATATTCGAATTATATGTAATGTATGATACAACGTTTCGTACAACTAACCGTTGTATCATACATTACATATATTCGAATTATATGTAATGTATGATATAACGGTTAGTTTAAGGATCGTAAATATAATTCGAATACATGAATTAAAGTTAGACTATTTATTTCGGGATTTTACGTGAAAATCCCGAAAATTTGGTAATTGCAAGTTTAGTTAAAAATAGCCTTTACCCATCTTAAATAAAGCTTATTTTCAACTTATTTAAGATTTTTCCCGAATTCCGGGAAAAAAAATGTCGTCGTAAGGAAGTCTCCACTTTCTATCTCTGTTCTTCGAAGTTTAGGTAAATATACTCAGCCTATTCCAATCACTGATAATCGGTGATAACAAGGCATCGTTTGGTAGATATCAGCTGTGAACAACAGACATCCATCGCACATCGGTAATTGTGTAGCCTTGCCATTCATCCTTGCGTTATGCTCGTGAACGGGTGCTGCTTGTGGTGACAGGTCGCTTTGCTGACCATAGTTTTGTTATTAGTAATTAACTGTATGTAGCTCTACCATGAGTTTGCACAGCCAAAACTCGCTAGCGTCTCCGTAAATAATATGTATGAAATATTATACAGCGCCCCTAGCGGTCACAGAAATAAGGTTTATTAGTTTGTCATTTGTGACTTCAATTTACAGCTATATGAACATAATGCAGCAATGCATATGTAAACGGACACGCCATTATGCCAGGAAGCGTTTATTTGGATATTAAGTTCTGTTTACGTTTTTATTATTTATTTCTGCTTGAGGATAGTTTTCAATGTTTTCGTTGGTATATTGGCGTCGGCGTGTGCTAGCTGAGATGGCAAATAATTTAATTTAATTTCTTGTGTTGGGTAATGTTGATACTTAGGTACTATTGCATAGTACGGTAGAATCAAGTTCTTTTTACCCGACTACGGCGAAGCAAAAAGGAGGGTTATGATTTTTGACCGGTAATCGGTATGTATGTATGTATGTTCATCTGTTCCCTCATAACTTCTAAACTACTTGTCATAATTAGACAAATGAGGTATCCTTGGAAGCGTCTTGATCGTCCACTGGTTATAGGCTATGTGACGTCACATTAACTTGAATATGGCGTCCTCTAGCAGACATAAAATCATGATCTAAAAAAAAATAAAAAAAAAATATAAATATTACCCAAATAAGCCCCAAAATAATTACATAAAAAATAAGTTAAAAACTAAAACCCGACTACTGAAAAGGATGAAACAAGAAACTACATTCCCGTGGTCGCATGCCGCTGTACTAACATATATAGCTATGGTCTTGTTTCATCCTTTTCAGTAGTCGGGTTTTAGTATTTAACTTATTTTTTATTTAACTGTACAGACAGCTGTGCTACTGGGGAGTTTGTTGCACTTACACTTCTTCTTCCCATCTAAAACACTAAGAAGTGGTGAAGGGTGGGCGGTTTGGGGGAACGTCTTGTGTAATTTTGACGTTCAAAAGTGCTGATTCTCAGCCTAGTTTCAATAAATGACTTTTGTAATGTTTCGGTCTGTTCCTAACATCACGCTTGTAATCGCTGATGAATAGAGATCGGATATTCGGATGCATATTCACCTAAAGTTTAGATGTTGGCTGATATGGAATGCGCTGTTATATCGAAAATCCCGCGGTTCCGGGATCGACAAATTTAGGTTTCTGATTCTAGAATCTGATGTATATTTAGAATAATTTTCTTTATGTAGTTCCTTCCTTCCATACTATACGTACACCCGACTATTTACGCATTCCCGGTGTTCCTGGTATCCCGGGATTTTTTTAAAGAAAAAATATTTTAGGAAGCCGCTTTCATACTTTCAGAGCGAAAAATTCACTTAGGTAAATATGCATCCGAATATCCGATCTCTACTGATGAATTAGGCACACTTACTGTACAGTACTTATAGTACAACCACATTTCGCTAATTATGTTTAATCCCATGTAATAGTGAGCGAGCGTTTTGCCATCAACCGAGCACAGATTCAGACTCGGCCTACTGAAGAAAGAAATATCTGGAAAACCCAATAACAATTTGCCCGACCTAGAATTCGAACCCAGGACCTTATGCTCAGCAGTAGCGCTTGCGCCCACTAGACCAACGAGGCACTCAATCAATTATTATAACTAACTGTTTAAACTCAAACTCAACTCAAACTCTTATTTCAATTAAACCATGTACAGGCACTTTTGAATTGTCAAAATGAAATAGTCGGTCAGTTAGTCAGAAAGTTGAAGCTAGTTGCCCATTCCAAAGCGTAGATCTCTATGGAGAAGAACGGGCAAGAAACTCCATGGACACTCTTTTAAATCAAGAATATTACAAAATTCGGGTACTTTATTCTTGTTGCTTCTATATGTGAGAAAAATCTAAAAAAAACACAAATGAAGAAACAATTCAAAAAATAAGATTACAAATAAGCCTTGGCAATTAAGAGATGATAGACTACAGGCCCATGTCCAAAATGGATGGGTCATATGAACCACCAGGTGAAGTATATAGGACGATATAAGAGCATAAAATAATAAGATTTAGCACTATGCCGTCACTTGTAAGCTGTCCAACTGAGTGCTGGTGAGAATTCAAAAGTGCAGGTAGAGTGAGTACATTTTGGTCATATATTTTTGTACGGCATTTTTACCATCGATAGATCCATGAAAAATAACAAGAAAGCGCGCAGAGCCGTAAAAAAATGGTGCGCCACAAAGTCGGTAAATTTTTTTGATTTTCTTCTGAGGGGGTTGCAACACTCGATTTTTTCCCCTTGTCGCATGATTTTTGTACGGCGTTGCGGAATAATGGATTAGAAGCTGTATTGAAACAGTATGAAACTGATGCCGTACAGAATGAAATGACCTTACCGTGGAAATTGTAAGAAAATCAAAAATAATTACCGACTTTGCGGCGCACCATTTTTTACGGCACTGCGCGCTTTCTTATTATTGTTCATGGATGTATCGATGGTAAAAATGCCGTACAAAAATATATGACCAAAATGTACTCACTCTACCTGCACTTTTGAATTCTCACCAGCACTCAGTTGGACAGCTTACAAGTGACGGCATAGTGCTGAATCTTATTATTTTTATGCTCTTATATCGTCCTATATACGTCACCTGGTGGTTCATATGACCCAACCATTTTGGACATGGGCCTGTAGTCTATGAGTCTTAACCGACGGCGCCCGTTTACGACCATGACGCGTGGATCAACGTCATAGACCTAGGGAAAAGCTCATAGTGCTACGCGGGTCAAATTTATTGCGTAGCGCCGTAGAGGGTCTACGCCGTAGACATCGCAACTAATGGCTTGTAAGCTTGAGGTCAAGAACCTCTGTTCAGTTCAGCGATCAGACGTCCAATTCTGCTAGTTTTCAAACGCTTCAATAGTGTATGGAAATTTTGATTTTGGTATTCTTCTAGTTATTCAAGACCACTGACTTTCCATTGAACTGCTGGTTTTAACCGACTTCAAAAAAGGAAGAGGTTATGTATCCGATTAAGGTGATTCGACAGCAGGTGGCGTATTGTTGGTTCTGCCTACCCAAATGGGAATAAGGCGTGAGTTTATGCACGTATGTATGTTTTCTATTCTACACAGCATTTGGTGGAATGCTTACAGTCATGTTATATGGTGAACTAGCTGCGCTGCGCCCCGCGGTTTCACCCGCGTAAATGTCGATCCCGTGGGAATATCGGGATAGAAGGTAGCCTATATGTAAATCCAGGGTGTCAGCTACCTCCATACATGATTTACGTTATTGAGATAACGTCTAACGTCTACGTAACGTGTCTTATCGAGGATTTTTGACTTTGAAAGAAATCATGTACTTAATTGAGTTGATAATACGCGTTATCTAAAATGTTATATTTGCGATAGTTGTGTAATCTCAGTTTTTTAGACTCTCTTCCGTATGTACCTAGGTGAAAAATTTATGAAATGAATGAATGAAAACATTCTGAGGAAAACTGAAATTAACGTTCTGAAAAAGCCAGCGGACAGGGAGCTAACGTGGTGATGAATATGCCTACAACCCGCAAGAGTTTACTTGAGACTTCGCTTGGATGACGTAAGTGCGCGATACTGACTACTGAGGCGTCTATCTATAGCGAGAACGGTAACAGCGCGGCGGTCGCGTCTGTTGTAGGTAGTTGTTTCTACTTTGTATGAATAGGGCATTTGAGAAAGGCCTCCATCAGTTTCCGTCTGGCTAATCTTTATTCTACGACAGTTGACATGGTTTTCGACTAACTTGTGTCGAGATTTCAGGCTTAAAACCATAAATATTTCAAAACGAAACGTCTCTGGGGGACTTCTTTCTAAGTCCGTCAACGAACGAAGATACGGCCTCGTCCGACAGTAGTCGATCCGTCAAAACAAGTATCAAAAAAAAAAAAAAAATCGGACGGGCAAAAACACATTGCGTAGGACAACGGTCAAATCGTGTGCTCATTCATTCTTTGTTCGTGGTTCGGGCCCAAAGTTGTCTTATGTCATACGTGCATACAGAATAGGAGGCGCCCGTAACTTCGGCCGACACTTTCCCCAAGGCCACGACATCAAAGCTCGCGCAACCTGCGTCTTGCGTCTGCGACCGCGGCGAGAACAAATATTAGAAGTAATTTAGAGCGTGCCATGAGTCGCCGCGGTGCGACTTGCGGTGCGTCTTGCGGCGCGGAAACACTCGAGCGACCGCGGCCGGCGGCGGAGCGGAGAGGCGTGCGATGTAAACAAAAGTATAGTTCACAGCGCGGTGGCCTGCACGAATCAGAGCGGCGTGACCGGCGAGTGCGACGGACGAATTCAGAGTCGGGCGTGTCCAATAAATAATTTTGTCTCTTCTTATTGACGGGATGTACTCCTTGCCTTGTATTTAAAATATCTTTATCAAAAAAGAAACTTGATTCTAGGCAGGCTCATGCCACTTTTGATAAAGACATTCTTGAATACGTCCGATGCGGTCACAGTCACCGTCTCCCCGCCGCCACTGGTCGTGGCATGGCGACGCCAGTCGCAGGACGCCCCGCACCGCAAGACGCACCGCCCAATGTCGTGACTGAGGGCTTATACGTGTCGGTGTACAATTCATAAAAATTACCTTTAGCTAGGTTTCAGGATCTACACGGGCCAATAAGTCTCATCGAGCGTGAGAAAGAGACTGTCTTACTGCTATGAATGACAGAGACGATGTTCTACGTAAACGTATTTTTTTTCTAAATCTCGATGCGCCATGACGGTCGCGTTCGGTTTAGTTTGGTGCTGTAAGTGACATAAGGAACAAGCAGTGATGATAATAGTAAACTGTTTACTGGATCACCCATATATATATTATGTGGCTACATACCTGTAGCACTAAAAATGAGGAAAACAAGCTGTATAACCATGTGCGAGTTTGTAAACTAACCTGACCTTGATCGTTGCCAAATGCCAAGATATTATTAGTTTCAGTCGTGACGTCAGAGATCGGATGCAATGCTTTTAATAACTATTACGTATAAGTATGACGAGTAACTTACGCTAGCTCCCGACACAACATTGTGAAACATTCATCACAATATTCTTCATACAATTTCAATTATGTGTAAATAATAAAGGAATGTTATGAGATTAATTTTGCACAGTCACGCAGTAGGTATATTAATCCACCGTCTGGCTTGGTGACAACGTCTAGAAATTAATTTACAGTTGCCTGTGAGATTAGGGACTGTGATAAGACAAGTCTATTGTAGTATAGGTATGTTAAAAGTAAATAGAAAAATATACGTATTACGTAACTGGTGAATACCTAATCTAGATAATTTGTGCAGTCGGTCAGCATAAAAAATCAAAAAAGCTCCGGTGAATGTTTCAGTAGACTTGGATTGTTGTCTCACCTCTCCAGAAAAAAAATATAAATAGGTAAGTAGGTACCTATATAAAAACAAATTGATTAAAAAAAAAAAAACAAGACAACATTACAACAGATTTATTATCTAACGTAAAAAAAATACTAATTGTACTTACTCTAATGGAAGTATATATACATTGCGTATATAACATCTTTTCCTTATACAGGATCAATAACAAAACTCAGTAGATATTATGGGTATCGATGTCTAAACACAATTGATGATTTTTGTTTGGGGTCGACGACCGCTGGTAGTATACGTATAGTTACTTGAAGTATAAGTTGAGAAAATAAGTGTATTTTTGTTTTGTCGTGGTACCCTGCACGTCTGTAAAGCTTACACAAAAAAACTGATGTTTAAACTGATATATTTTAAGTACCTAACTACACTACCAGCAGTACCAGCTGTCGCAGATCCCAAAAAATTAATTCATTATACTCGTATTAATTTCTTTTTTGTTTTATCATGTTTATATACCGATACCAACACGTCTGCGAAGTTTCACTGGGTCATTTATTTAGACCCTATGTAAAGCCGCGTCCACACTCGGGCATATTTGTCTTGGTAACAGGAATGTAACAAAAATATTCCGGATGCATGTGCTCAGCACAAATTGAACCTTGTATCGCAAGTTGTGCCATAGTGGGGATGTGGCGCTTTCATAATTCTCACTCCAGAGTCAGAGTTAAAAAAAACCTAAGTAGGCGTTTTAGTGACAGTAGCACTGTTTGCTAAATAGATTTAAAAATATCAAATGTGTGAGATTCACTCGAAATACAATACTTTACTGCCTGTAGGTACCTACCTCATACAATTCGTTACTTGCGTCATTTGTCACAGTGAATAACACATGTTTAATACATAGCTTACAAATATAATTATATATATTTAATTATTGTCAATTGACAAATCTTGATTTCTCCTCAAAGTTGTTAAGATGAATACTGTATTAGGGCTGATTTATCAATAGTCAGATATTTTTATCTAAAGAATAAATATGACAGTTTGACATACTTTCTATACAATAGCTGTGCCACGGCAATATTTACTCTTCAGTTAAGAGCTGATAGCCCTTAGAGCTAACTTTTCAAGCCAGATAACTTTTATCTGAAGAATGATTATGACAGTTTGTCATATTTTCTATAAAAAAGCTGTTAAACGGCAACATTTACTCTTCAGTTAAGAGCTGACAGCCTTTAGAGCTAATTTTTCAATAGTCAGATAAATTTTATCTGAAGAATGATTATGACATATTTTCTATACAGAAACTGTCGAACCGCAATAATTTATTCACTATTTATATCTGACTATTGAAAAATCAGCCCTTAGAAAAACAATATTATCTAATGAAATTTTATTTTTAAAAACATATATGAAGTTAGGTATAAAAATAGGTAGGTACTGTTCTAAATGTACAAAAAATAATAAAAAAGTATATTATCTAGATGAATAATCTTATTGTGATTGAGCCTAATATTTGGTTTTGCCTAAAATCATCATGACAATACAAATGCAATACGGTTTGATTGTCGTACGTAATACTGACAAAATGGAATACTTTAGAAATCCCCTTTTTATTTCAATTAGTACAAAATTATTCTTATATCTAAGTGTCAATAGGAGATCGTTATTACTGTTTAATTTCCGACTGGTTGAGATTTCCTGATGTGAATGTTTTTCCTGTACTTTTACAAAAGAGTTGCTCGAACAGAGAGGAATCAAGCCATATTTTGTCCTTTGCACATTTTCCAGTAGGCACCCCGTTGGCTGAAGAGTTCGGAGTGGGTTCCACGTTCCACAATTTTGCCTGAAACAAAGGGTTTTTTTATTGTGGTAAAACACATCATGCCTATATAGCCATTTCCCAAGGGGCCGGCTTCCTGTCTAATCGGATGCAGTTGAAAACCGGTATTTTACATGGAGCGACTGCCTCTCTGACCTCCATAACCCAGGGTAATACGATACCCCTTGGTTCCACTGGTTCTCAGACTTTCGGGCTACTGGCGACCCGTAACGACCGTCATAGATCCAGGAATGACAGCCGGGACCAACGGCTTTACATCCTTTCCGAGGCGCGGAAGTTTCTCGGTATGTAAAGATGGTCACCCATCCACGGACCAACCACTGCTAGCGTAGCTTAACCTGATCGATCGAACTGTGGGGCTGTTGTGATTTAACCACGAGCCCCTCTGAAAATGATCAAACAGATAATAAATACGAATAATATGATATGATAGAGGTTAATTTATACCTTTATCCAGCACACAGATGAGGTCCGCATCTTTGATGGTGGAGAGCCGATGAGCGATCGTGATACACGTGCGACCCTTAGCTGCCTTCTCCAGAGCTTCCGACACGGCCTGGTAATAAATATTTTGGTTAAGTAATGAGTCAACCAGGTTCCAGGTGCACTTCACCAGGACCCAACTCTTAAAATAAAAACACCACAGTGCTGAAGAGTAAACACAAATGGCTCTGGGACCTGGATCCGGGACTGTACTGACAGTCTCGGATTAGTTAAGTATTCTTTCTTGAACAAGATGGTGCAGAGTAATGTAGACCGGATCGTCTGAAGGCAATCTGAATAGCCAGCCTGATTAGCATAATCAGCTTATAATATAATGCTACTGCTGGGGCAAAGGCCTCCTCTCTGCGAGAAAGAGTGGGCTGTAATCTACCACGAGGGCTCAGTGCGGGTTGGTAGATGTACATATCTTAGAATTTTTGGCTCTAGGACATGCCGGTTTCCTCACGATGTTTTGTGGTGATGAAATTATTTACACCAAGTAAAGCGCCTGTATGGGTTCGATCCCGCGACCTAAAACTGGTAAGTCGAGGCCGTTACCACTGGGCACCACTGCTCCCAATGTACACAACTTGATTGGCTAGTGTTAAACATGACAAGATATCTATCTGCGGGGCAATTGCGTAACACATTATCGATCAGAATCGGTTTCATTTTGACAGTTCAACAACATTCATTGCGTTATTTACGTGTTGAGCAGACAAATTTTTCGAACTTATGAAGCAATGGATTAGCAATTTGCTTCAAAATGATTCAGATTCCGATTGATAGTGTGTTACGCAATTAGGGTGCTGGTCATTCAGCTACAGTTCTTCACAGTCACTTTACCTCTGATTTTGCATTAAGCCCGTCACACACCTAGCCTATAACATTAATATACCGTACTATAATATATATTATAGCAGGCTACCACACACGGAGACGATGCTATAATATATATTTTGCCTTTATTTTTATTGATGGTCGGCCTAGCTATAATATAAATTACAGTATAGGTTGGTGACGTCACAGAAATATATATGATAGCTGCGTGTGCGGTCGCTCGAAAATTAGTATAAAAAATATATCGTCATATGTCTAGCTATAATTTATATGAATACACAGGGTGTTACGGAAAGGGTATATCAATACAAACGGGTTGAAGAGTGTATCTGGTCTAGAATCTCTGTACAAAATTTCAGCTCAAAAGCAGTAACTTTGAAAATGCTTAATATTTTTTTATTTCGACAGTTTATTAAATTGAAATCATAACAAACGTGTCACCGCACTACGAGGGTCATTATCCATTATCTGTAGTGTGTCTGTGCGCCTAGTACACGCACATCACGCCGCCGTGATGTCGAAATAAAAAAATATTAAGCATTTTCAAAGTTAATGCTTTTGAGCTGAAATTTTGTACAGAGATTCTATACCAGATACACTCTTCAACCCGTTTGTATTGATATACCCTTTCCGTAACATCCTGTATATTATAGCTAGGTGTGTGACGGGCTTTAGTCTCAAAATCACAGTGATCTATTACGCGATTACAATATGGTTGCTATTGAGTTGCTGCTGTCAGAGGTATAGTGTGAAAGGACTACTCGTACATAGCGCATAATGCTTATTGTTTAGTTACTTTTCTGAAAGGTTTACCTATTGGCAGTTAATGGAAAGGTTGCCTTACCCGTTCACTGTTGGCGTCCAGTGCCGACGTTGCTTCGTCAAGCAGCAACAGTCGCGGCGATCTGATCAGCGCACGCGCGATACACACGCGCTGCTTCTGACCACCTGACAGCTGAGCGCCGCCAGCACCTAGGTTTGTGTCGTAACCCTGGAAACAAGGTTTTAATAATCTTCAACTTCTTCACAGCAAGGGGTTTTTATGAGTAGATTCGTGCTTCGAATCCAGTATTCATGACTTGGACGGGCCAGCATGGCAGTAGTCATGCCTACATCAGACGCCAGCACATAGAGCTAGCCGAAACTGTCAAATTTTCCCAATCAACCTTGAGCCTTATGTTGTAGCGATAAAGTTGAAAATCTATTGAAGTTTGACAGATTCCATGACTTCCTTCATCACTACATCTTCTTCTACTCATCATCATCCAAAGCCCGACTTCACCCGCTGCTGGGCATATGTCCAGTTTCCCCCTCTTTGCTTCTCTCTTACACATGCTTGTACAGTCAGCAACAAAAGTCGATCAACACTGTCATTTTTACATGTTATTGAATTGGCAACAATTTTTTTTTCCATAAACTGGTTTTTAACTTTTCATATAATAGCAGAGTTTATACTCTAAAAAAATTTTTTCTGCTCCAATTATGAACAAATATTTTGCTCAATAACTAAGATTAAAAAAACTGAAGTGTTAATCGACTTCTGTTGCTGACCGTACCAATCCCCACGTTTCTGTGCCAGCCTTCCTTACTTCCGCCTTTTTCGTGTCTATGTTATTTTTATTACCCTTTCTTACATTACTGGGTAGTAGCTCTTGAAATAAAGCATAATTTTAACTTACTTTAGGCAGAGAGACGATGAAGCTGTGTATATTGGCAGCTTTAGCAGCGGCAACCACCTCGTGCAAGCTGACCTTCCTATGATTGTCTCCGTAGGCGATGTTCTCTGCAAGGGTGCGGTCGAACAAAATAGGTTCTTGCTGCACCACGCCAAGTTGGCGACGCAGACGAGGCAGGGTTAAAGATGACCTGATGTCGCGACTGTCTAGTTCCTGGAAAAATCGATAAATAAAATTTATTCTACTACCACGTTTTTTTTACGAAATGTTTGTAGCATAATTTCCTAAAAATTCACGTACAGGTATGGAATACATCGAAAGAAGAACGGCTGTATAAAGGGTTAAAGAAGACGTTAGACGGAGCGTAGTTCATTACATAGATTGCAATACAAGGAAACAGACCAACATCCTTTCTTACATCACATGTTATAAACAGAAAAGACTGTCTTTCCGTTAGTGAGTTTATAACTCGAGAACCACATCCTATGGGCGACTAGAATCCATTCTATTTTAAGATAATTTTTGACGTTCAAAAGTGCCTCTTATGTGCTATTTGAAATAAATGCTTTGACTTTGACTTGGACTTTGACCTATTTATAAGCCCTCTTACAACTTTATTTGTATAGTTTTTAGGGTTCCGTACCAAAATGGTAAAAAGGAACCCTTATGGTGCGACTCAGTCTGTCTGTCTGTCCGTCTGTCACAGCTGGATATCTTAAGAACTATTAATGCTATCAACTTGAAATTTGGAATAGTTTTAGATGATGTTTGCCCAACTATTTTGCAAATAAGAAATAAATAATTTTTTTTTTTTTCTTTTTTGACAGTGTCTCAGAAATTCGAAGTGGGGCTACTAGGGCATGTGGGGTATCATATGAAAGAGCACAGTTTACACATTCTCAAACATTTTTTTTAGGCCGCATAGTTTTCGACTTGATGAAAAATGTAAAAAAAATACCGTCCCCCCCACTTCTCTCCGAAGCTTGTATAGAGAAAAATCTGAAAATATTCTATGTGATAGTATATGTAAAGATTACTGGAAAAATAAAACGATGTCTCTAAATAGCACACTTTTTCAGAAATCATCAACAAAAGTGACATGAGTTCCACTATCGGTTAAGATATGGCGCTGAACTAAAACTGCAATATTCTACACCGCAGTGTTAAAATTCTCTGACGAATGAAAATTTAAAAACATAGGATGCTACAGAACCCTCGGTGGGCGAGTCCGACTCGCTCTTGACCGTTTTTTTTAAAATTACTTTTGATCAAATATCCTACGCGAGTGGAGCACGGCGGCACACACTATAATGTTTATGCAGTTGTAGTCTTTTGGACTGCAGCCAATAGATACCCCGCAATGTAATTTACCGGATTTTACATACTAATGCTGCATATGTACCTAATGCCGATACACTTTCATTATCTATCTACCTATGTAGCAGTGCTATTAAGAATAGAATAGAATAGAATATTTTCACTTCTCATGCTCTAAAAGTTCGTCTTTATGTTGTGCTTAGGCGACATAAAATCGCTTTTTATGTTCTAGTGCATAAAGTAAATTTTTTTTCTGAGACTAAGGTAATCAGGCCCAACAGCCACACGCACAATAAAACTTCGCAGATTAAAGTCGTGATTTATTTCATTTTCATTAATTTATACCACTTCCGTGTTTTCTATAACGATAGAACGATAGAATTTAATAAAATCAGGTAAAATAGTTGTCATTTATTATTTAAAAACGCAAAGAAACGTTTTATGACTTGGCAGTAAAGTACCCAAGTCGAATGACAAATGTCGAAATTAAAAAAAAAAAAACAACTTTTAAAAAGTTTCGTGGCGGTATTATCTGTGGTGGCGGGAAATAGCTATGCTTTGCAACATTTTTGATTAATTATGTACTGTATACTTTATGAATGTTTAATTTTCTCGCAATCGAAGTGAAAAGCTGAGTGTATAACTCAGGCATAAACGAGCCATTTTACCCCTCGACTCAACTATCCACCCTCGCCTGCGGCTCGCGTGGATATAAACGTCTCGGGGTAAAATAGCTTCTTTTATGCCTTTGTTGTACAATCTACTATTATTTGCGTAAAGCATGGTATACAGGGGTGTAAAATACAAATTGAGGCACAAGCATGTTTAGCTACGATAAAACATAGCATGCAAAATTTTAAAGAAAAGTTATGTAACAACAATCGGGGTCGGTATTGGGTTTTTGCATTAGGAATTTCTTAGAACAGCCCGCCAACCGCAACCTTTTGAAGCTATGGCACTAATCAGAATATTGCATAGAAAACTATATATTATAATGACTTAATAACGAAGATCAAAATATCATACACCTGTGACCAAGGTCCAGTTGAAATCAACTTAAAACCTTTTTAATGCCCTGGCGTTTTGTTAACTATTAGGTACTTGCAATGTTACCGGAATCAGGATCATAAAACCTCTGCATGAGCTGCAAGATGGTGGATTTGCCGCAACCTGAGGAGCCAACCAAAGCCACTGTCTTGCCAGCGTCCACCTTCAGATCAATGCCTTTCAGGATCCTCTGGTGAGGACGGGTTGGATAACTGAACTCCACGTCTCGGACGCTAAAGTTTCCAGTGGCAGCCTAGAAGCATAACGAAACATACTTATTAACATAATGACACGCCTGTATTCCTGAAGAGGCAGGGGTGTACAGTACGATTGTACTGTTCAAGTGTACACCTCTGCCTCTAAACATAGGTGGCGAAATTACCCGACAGTTCAACAAAATTCATTGCGTTAGATTGAAATTGATAGTCTGTTACGCAATAAGGGTCCTGGTTAGATTTTGAAAGTTATCTTTTAGAAGACCCATGAAATAGAGGATGTGCCTTTTGCCATTAACAAGGCACACCACACTCCGAAAAAGTGACATGACATAAGTTTGCCTGACCCGAGGATCGAACTCAGGACACCTTGCTCTACCGTGCTTGCGACCACTATGCCAGCAAGGCAGCCAAGATGTAGGTAAGTACATAGGTACGTAGGTATAAATATGCATAATGTCATTTATCTATTTTTCACTTCAAGACACAAAAATAAGTGCAGCCCTGGCTCTTGTGAAATATTCTTATTTATTAACTTTACGTATATTTACCCAATCCTTTTTGTCCCTTATTCCATCTTCTGTTTTAACCCTGGGCGTCCTTTGGATGATGGACAGAATTCTCGCTCCACAGGTCTTGGCTGAGTTGAAGCTTGGCACGTACACCAACGACTGACCCAACATGTAGGCTCCGTACATGATAGCTTCGTTGACCCTAGGGCAAAAACAGCACACAGCTTACTACAGCTTACTACAGCTTGCTAGACAGGGAGTCTTAAACCATTGGTATTGCTGAAAGTGTACAAGAAGAGAGTTTCTCGTCGCTTAAGAAGCAATAATGTCGTAGGTAGCATCGCAGAGCGATTACCAATACCATAATGGAACGCTACAAAACGGACACATGAAATTAATTTTAGTTTCGAACTCATTTTCACAGAATAACTATTACAATAACCAAAGTTTTAGAAAATGACTGAACAGTTCAGCAGGCAAGAACGGAATTATAGATCTTTGATGGTAAATATTGTAGAAATTACTTACAGCAACACAATCTTATATTCGATCTCTCCATAGGCCACCAAGACGGCACCGTATACGGTAGCACTGCAGTAAGCCATGAACGGCACATACACTCCCAAGCCGAGGACCAGACCCCTCCAGCGTGTCTTCTTGGTAACAGCCGCACAAGCTTCAGTTAAAGCATCTTCAAATCTTTTCAGGAATACTTGTTCAACGCCTGAAAAAAAGATGTGATTAACATATCACTAATTCACTAACGCTCTAAAACCCAGATAGGTTTCGGAATAGGATCCTGGCGAAGTAATGGAAAGACGTTTAGGTAAACGAAATTAACCTTTTGACCGCCCGAATTCATATCAGTTTTATTGCCCCAATCGCCCGAAAAAAAACGAAAAAAAACATAACCCTCCTTCTGGCGCAGTCGGGTAATAAATACCTGATAGAATCCAGCGTAATTAAATAAAAAAGCAGATTAAACGAGCTGTGGTATTTGGTCGTATACACCGTGTCCTTCACGATATCCATAAACTTTGTCAAACGCTTCTATAGCTTTTTCAAATTAAATCTAACAAAGGAAGTACTTAAAAAGGCTTCGTTACAAAGATATTTGTAATATCATTTAGTAAATTTAATTAAGATATGCAGTAAGAAAGGGTCTTAACTCAGTTTTGACAAGTTGCAGCCCGCCATGAAAATACGTCATCGTTGCTAAAGAGATGGATAAAGAGGCATGCATATCGGGCGATTTACGTCAAAGTATTTAGTTTATATGAAAATTAACAAAAAATAAGAATTCACTAATGTGTCTATAATGAAAAATGCTTATTCCCATGTTCTAAACATCTGGTCGAAGTTTATGTATATCGTCCGGAACACTGTGTATATACGACCCTGGCGAAATAGACACATTAATCTGGCGTAAGCATTTAAAAGGTTAATAAGCAATTAAATTACTGCCTCGTTGTCTACTGCTAGCAAGTGCTGCTTCTGAGGATGAGGTCCTGGCTTCGATTCTCAGGTCGGACAGAGTGATATTGGTTTTTTTCTGGATTTTCTCAGTAGCAGCCCGGAGTCTAGATATGCCCGGTTGAAGTTGGCTCGTTCAATATTAAATGGGACTTAAACATACCTGGCGAAATGTGGAAGTACTATGTTTGTACATCTCTGCTCAACCCTTTAGGGAAACAAGGCGTAATTTTATATATGTAAATGCATCTGCATCTGTTGAGCCTAGCTGTTGTTGTGGCCCAGTGGTAAAGGCCGCGACTTACGAGTTGTAGGTCGTAGGTTCGAACCCAGACAGGTGCTTTACTTTGTGTAAATTATTTCATCACCACTGCTCTCAAAAACGGTGAAGGAAAACATCGTGAGGAAACCGGCATGTCCTAGAACCAAAAATTCGAAGACATGTGACATCTACCAACCCGCAATGGGCCCGCGTGGTGGATTATGGCCCACTCCCTCTCACAGAGAGGAGGCCTGTGTCCCAGCAGTGGGAACATTATAGGCTGATTATGTATGTAAATGCATCTGCGACCTACCTCAATCATTCAGGTCACATCAGGATCAATCGGTCAGCTATATGAACTACATAATTTGCTGTAATATCATAGTGTTTCTGGATCTGTTCCTCACCTAAGCTCTGAACTGTCTTGATGCTGACGACTGCTTCGGTTGCTATAGCTGTCGCTTGCTCCATGGCCGAACGTTCATCTACCTGAGACTTCTGCGAGATCATACCTTCCAACCATATGCTGCCTACCATCTGGAGTAAAAATATTTACAAGAAATTGCTTCAAAATAAGATATAATATAATTGTTTATAATTGTACTTAGATGATATTAGGAACCAGGGGCATATTAAAAAAAAATGATGCTAGTTTTTCGTTAGTTTGAGCATGTTATAAGATTAAGTACGATGCCAGGCTGTAAATATGTCATATGTAGAATTAGAAAGAGTCTGTCATGTACGCAAAATACGCCACCAGCCCGTATTACCTATTACCTAGGTCAGGATAGAGGTGACAACGGTCTATAAAGACATTATTTATTAAACTCTAGGTGCCATATTAACGGCCCCACACTGTAGCATCAGAGATGCAGATTGGACTTTCTCTTGTTTAAATAACAAGGTTTATCTTTAGACCCAGGTTTAAACCATTGAGGCATTTTTAAATCCGACAAAGTTAAAGTTCTTATCACAAAAACTGACGTTAAATCCGAGTCTCAATTGTCAATTTTGTATTAAGAACTTTACGTTAGTCGGAATAAAGTTAAAATACAGTAAGTGGCTAGAAAGTTTAGGCAAGCGGTAACGTTAGAACTTGTTTTTTAATAAGTCGGTCCAAGTTTTAGAGAAATTATACTAACCAGAGGTAAGAAAACTGTCCCAACGAGAGTGAGTTTCCAGTTATAACAGATCGCCATCAGGAAGCCGACTAGCACCGAGCTTATTCCCTGCAGTATAAGACCTATCCTGAGTCCGGTAGCACCTTGCACTTCTGCTGTGTCTCCACTCAGCCTTGCACACATTGCGCCGACCGTGTTGCTTTCCTTGTCGAAGTAACCTAATTCCTGAAATCAATCAATATCAATTGTTCATTATTAAGTATCGGATTTTGCTTTTATGATACTTACAATAGCCTAGTGGTAGTGGCCAGGCCACATTGCTCGCAGAATAGACGGCAAATGGACGCAGAAATCCGCTGAATGCAGAAAGCACAGAACCGATCGAAGTGGTGGTGCTTAGGGGAAGCCTATGTCCAGCAGTGGATGTCTTTCGTCTGATGTGATGATGATGAATGTCTATGGTCATTCAAAACTACTGCGGTCACTGGAAGATTTCGGCTGTTGTTATTGATGAACGAGCTCGTTCAGGAAATTACTATCGCCATGTTATTTCAGACGGGTTTCTGCGGTCTTCAGTCAGTACGGGCACATAAGCCACTAAAGATTGGTCCACCCCACGATAAAAAATATCTAGGCCAGTGATTACTGAAAAAAATGTCATTACTTGTTTGAGTAGAGACGAAAAGTATTGTTGCCGTAATCGGGTGGTCATCCTCAAACCAGCTGTAGTGAAGGTGGTGCTCTGCAGACACATGGACACGCCTGCGACAGCAGCCACCACAATGAACATGCCAGAGTACAGATCCGCTAAGTAAATGATTTCCTTTCTGTCGTCGAGAACAAAAATCTGGGAAAGAAAAACGATTTGTACAGACGCCAGCACATCAACCTACTATAATCTGTCAAATTTATTTAATAGATTTTCAACTTTATCACTAAAGCATAAGGCTCAAAGTTGATTGGGAAAATGTGACAGTTTCGGGTAGGTTGATGTGCTGGCGTCTGTACATTTTGCAACTTTTTTCGTTAGCATCATTGTTTTTGCATTTTTTGAAGTGAAACTTCTTTAGGCGCGCTTGACTTGGGGAGTAAACTGGCGAATGCGTTACGAAAACGTGTGATCGCGAGTAGGGAAGGTACGTAAAAAATAGCTGGAAATACCTGGTGTAAAAACCCGGTCCCGGTCGCATAAATATGCGACCGGGTTTTTACACCAGGTATTTGCTTCCAAGTACGCACACCGGGTACCGACTCAAAATACTTGCAAGACTATTAAGTATCTTATACGGCTACTCGCTCAAATACGTTGGTACTCAACCGCGTTAGTTTTCGCAAATGCGATCATGCTCCTTTTGGAAAAATTTCGTATGCAAGTATTTTTTACCGACTTCACAAAAAGGAGGAGGTACTATGTTCGGCTGTTTGTATGTTTTTTTTTTGTATGTTTGTTCATCGAATACTCCGTCAATTGTCGACGGATTTTCAAAATTCTTTTTTTGTTCCAAAGTAGATAGTTTTGAGGTGGTCCCACTGTCACCAAGTTAGGATCTGATGATGGGATCTTAGAGTAATCGAGGGCAACCTTTAAATTTTATAGGCTCACTTATTGTTTTTCGCATATTTTACGAAGTATCTTGTGTATTTGCGTATGGTTGTCACCATCTCAGGTAGCTGGGCTGATGATGAAAGTTACAACTCCTTAACAGTAAGAAGTTACTCGAACAGGCAAGGACTGTTTTAGTCAATTGTTTTGATGTTTGATAGGGCATTTGCCACATTTGGTCTCATGATCATCAAGTCATGACCTGATGCTGCAGTCAGGATAGTCTGCAGAGTACCTAACTCCTCGACAACTAACAGCAGATATATCGTGTTAAGGCTCATTGAAAAGGGCTCGATGTGTGGATAAACGTACTGTTAATGAGGAACACCGAAGTACATAAAGACCTGATGCTGAAGCCAGGAGCATTAGAAAAAGTACCAACCTTGAAATTACAGCACCGTAGTCGTGTTTGGGCTCATTTTAAACAGGACTAAATTTTAAGTTCAATGCAATGTTGACAAGTCTGGCCTGATGCTGCAGCCAGGATTATCAGCATCTAGTCTAAAAACATCAGGGCAGGATTTGATGATGGGATCCTAGAGAAATCGAAGGAACTCTTCAAATATTATAGGCACACCTATAGCGATTTGGGTATTTTTTATAGTAACTCGTGCATTTGCTCTCGGAAAGCACTATTTGGTGATGTGGAACTGATGATGAAGACCACAGATGGCCACCGGAACTACTCAATAATATCTAAGTATTTCACGGGTTGCGATTCGATTACTTTAATATGCTTGCTAAGCAATTTATGCTCGTCACAATGTGAATGGTGATACGGAGCTGATGGTGGATCTGGAGAACTCCTCAACAATTAACTTCCCTGTATCGGGAAAAGCAATATTTTGTTTGTAAAAGGCGATGATCACTAGGCTATTGTAACTTAGATAAATTATAAGCAGACCCACTAAAAAGCGTGAAATAAAAACTTTTTAAGAAAAAAAAAAACCGACTTTCAAAAAAACACTACAAAGTGAAAAATATCTTTAATTTCGGAAGTCGGTGGCAAAAAACTAAAATAAAGATCCAAAGACACCGACTTCCGAAATTAAAGTTATTTTTCACTTTGTAAAGTTTTTTTGGAAGTCGGTTTTTTTTTCTTAAAAAGTTTATTTTACTTTAATGGTTTGCAAGTATTTATTTGTAAACGCGATTTTGCTCCTTATTTATTCGAAGTCATTGATCAATTTCCTATGCAAGTAGTTTTACTTCCAACGGGGCTTTTGAATACGCGATTGTATTTCTTATCTGTATGAAGTTATGGATCAGTTTTCTATGCAGATAGAAAATACTTGAAAGTATCTCGCTCCGTCGTGCCTCGACGCTCGAGTACGTAGGTACTCAAATAGTTCAACAACCGCGTTTGTTTTCGCAAATGCGATCATACTCCTTATCAGTAAGAGCACAGAATACTTAATAGTACTACGTACAGAAAGGACACTCCCTTCCTCGCCCTCATATGAGATACCGCACCTCACCCCGCACTTCGAGGTATTCGTCGCCGACTCTTTAGCAAGGGCGCTCGCGAACCGCAGCTCTGTATTGCTGACACACAATTATGCGATTTAAAAGTTTTATTTGAGTTTTAATCACGATGGTTGGATATTGTGATGCTTTTCCGAATTCGTATTTACATATACTGTTTGTATGATTTCGCATTTTTAATAACATGCGATGTAATAACCCATTATTTACAGATAAGTAATTTAAACTAAACTATTTTAGTGTTTTTATTTCATTACGAACCCGACTATATAAATAAACAATTGAACTACATGGTCACTTCATAATAATGCACACGTTCGGGCAGCGCCGCCGCCGACGTCGTTCGGTTCCCCGACACAAATTGCTTTCCGCGCCATTTTTTTTTACGCTACTAGATTTCACGCACACATTTGCACGTATACAAACGTCATTTGTTTATGTAGTAGTAATAGGTAATTATTTTGCGAGCGTTGTATGGAGTGTCCGAGGTGTGGTAAGAGTCTACGGAACAATTTCGAATGCAAGTATTTTTACTTTAATGGTTTGTAAAAGTATTTATTTGTAAACGCGATTGTGCTCCTTATTTATAGGAATTCACGGATCAATTTCCTATGCAAGTACTTTTTACTTCCAACAGGGCTTTTGTTTGATTACGCGATTGTACTTCTTATTTGTATGAAGTTATGGATCAGTTTTCGATGCAGATAGAAAATACTTGAAAGTATCTCGAGCCCTGGTTTTAGGCCCTGGTTTCTTAAGGTGGACGTACTTGGAAGCCCTGGTACTCGATTTTGCAAGTACGACCCATGTCTAAGGGCTACGGGCGAGGCGAACGGGAGTTGAGTGGGGGATATAAGCAAGAGAAAGCAGTGCGCGCGCACATTTTCTTTCTCTCTTCCTCTCATAGCCAAATACGTTTGAAGTTTCACTTCAGTCGTGTGGTCATAAGCACACTCGGTTTTTTTTTTCTTTTATGGCCAACCGACAATTGTTTACATATAAAATAATGTTTTAGTATAATCTATGGTTATTGTAACAATTTCTAGTAGGTGAGCATCGCATGTCCCATAAAAGTAATACATGAAATTGAATGGAAGGGATGCAATCAAAGTGAATCCATTTGGAAGAACGAAGTCGAATATATCAAATGAAATTCCACTAACTACGAGTTCGGTTTAGCAACACACACATGGCACATTTAGGTAAATATATAGACAGAAAAATAAATGACATTGAATTAATACTTACACCACTGGAAAATCCAAAGAGTAAGGCAAAGACGGGGAAGCAGGCGCCCTGGATGAATGCTGCAACGGATCCTACTGTGATGAGTGGCCATTCTGGTCCGTTTAACTTCAAGATCTGCCAGTCGCTTACTGGTTTAACTTGCTGAAAACAAGCATTGGTGATTTACAGTTACTAAAAAAATATACATATCTGCCCGCGATTTCGTCCGCGTGAAATTTTTGTTCCCCCGACCCATCCCGTCGCATCGCATCGCCTGCTCGCGCTGTTACTTCGTTTTCGCGTCGTGTTCTTTCTGACTTTTTTTTTCACTCGGCTCCTAAGGGTCCTAGCGCGATGTTAAGTATTTACTTGGTATTTTGTAGAACTCAGATATAGACATGATTCATAGAAAGAAACCTATAGAAAAACCATTACACCTAGAATTTCAAAATAAATCACTGAACTTACATCTTCCTCATCCTTTTCTTCTTCGGACTCGTAATCAGCGTTATACACGAAGTTTTGTAGACCAGTTGACACGACAGAGCAAATAGAACCGCGGGGAGTCATCCAATCATGAGAATCTGTTAACAAAGTGCATTAGATATTGTTATCGAATACTATTTCTTTGCTTAATAACTTGTGGCGGCAATCGGCATCTACAACAGCACATGCGAATTACGCATTACATTGACGTCACGCAAATCCTACATCGTGCAAGTAAAGTTTACCGCGCAACTGGCATAAATATAATGTACCAACAACAGCACCTTCGGTGCAACAAAGTCACAAATAGCCAAAACTGCAAAATTGAGGTAGGTAAGTATGCCAAATTGTAAAATATAAGATTTTTAACGTAAAACTATAGCAAACAAAATAATTAAGAAATGATCCGTTGTGACTTTGTTGCACCGAAGGTGCGAACAGTCGTAGGGCAGTTGCCCTCAAGACACAACACCCAACTGGTCAGAGGATCCTCCCTTTTGTATGGAAGATGAGTGAACTTTACACCCTGTTCCTCATACCTCTATAAACGCATATCCATCATTATAAAGGAGTTATTATTATAGCTGTGATAATAGTCGTTAGACCCAAAATGTTGGTGACGAAACCCTTTTCCTCATGACCACACTGAAGTCTTTTATTCAAATTCTTGTTTCTATTTTATGTTATTTCTACTTACAAGAATATAATTTTTTTCTTAGTATACTTAAATAAAACTTATTTCAGCAATGATTTCAAAAGTAATAGGTATACCTATAGGTAAGTCAATGCATTTCAGAATTATTATTAATGGTACAGTAAAAATTCATAAAAATGTTTGAAGAGGTAGCGCAAACTTATCTTTATTTGGGGAACATAAAGTTGTTTTTCCCAAAACACATAATTGTTTAAATGTTTGGAAAAAAAACGCGAACGCAGTTTATACAGAACTTTTATAAAAATTGGACAGTCATTTTTAGATGTTGTAAAGATTACGTTTGTTTGCTTTTTTTTATCTGTCTTTGGTCTCTAATAAGTATTACCTAAGTTGTACAAACCTCTTTTAATCGAGTGATGTCTGTGCACGCGTCTGTTTGACTTCCTCTTGACATCAGCTCGAGGGGCTAGTTCTCCGACTGGCTCTCCGTTTTCTTCACCATCTCCTTCCTCAGCTAATGTTTCAATTTCTTCGGGTTCCTTGACCTCGTGGCCTGTTGTTACTAGCTTGTAGTAGAATCCTATAATATTTTAGGAAGAAACGTTATTGAAAGGGTCTTGGTCAGCAGTCAATGCTTATGGCTTAAAATTCCACTTAAAATAAGGTGGAAGATTTTTAAATTATTTTTTTTTTGTAATGGTAACACAACTCATTTTTATCTCCAGGGCATACGCTCAAAATAAGCACTAAAGTAATCGCCTGTTTTGAATCCAAGGCTCCTGCGTTTTGAATCCGAGGCCCGTGCGTATTTATCGCAGGTATTTGAAATAGGAACGCAAGATCACCTTTCGTTTTCATCAGGTCTTCGTGCGTGCCTTCCTCCACGATGGCTCCTTGGTCCATGCAGATGATACGGTTAGCGTTAGTGATAGTAGACAACCTAAAACAAACATACATCATCCATGACTGTAATGTAGGTCAAACATTGCACACTGTTCTCCTGTTATTCCGGTAGACGAGTACGACGAGTACGAGTATTTTTGTACTGAATAACTCGTGCCTACTTTGGATTTTTGCTTCTTGTCTGTAATATTAACTGGTTTTCAAGAAACAATTTGTTATTATTATAACGGGAGAGTTACTTGAAACGTCGCTACGGGAGAATGCCACGTGAGACTCATAGGCGAGAAACGCACAAGCATCGTTAACACGATGAATGTAAACACAATATGAGTGCGACAAAACAACAAGATTTTTTAAAGTAAAAAATTCAAACAAACCGATGGGACACCATAATGGTGGTTCTACCAACACTGGCACGATCGAGAGCAGCCTGCACCTGTCGCTCGGAGTGAGGGTCGAGAGCCGAGGTGGCCTCGTCCAGTAGTAGGACGGCCGGCTCGCGCAACAGGGAGCGCGCGATGGCGATGCGCTGCTTCTGACCGCCCGACAGCGACGCGCCGCGTTCGCCTATCACTGTGTCGTAGCCCTGAAACCAAAATAATATATCACTTCTTACTTCTCGCCTACCGAAGCCTGAAACTCGGCCAACAAGTATAACCAAAGGGTATTGTGGTATCCAGTAATAGGGTTGTGAAGGACAAACAATAGCTTCATGTAAAATACTGGTATTCAGGTGCATCCTATTAGAGTGGAAGCCGACCCCAAGATATTGGGGAAATTCTAGGCAGATGATGACTGACCACAAACTTACAGTTATACATCTCATAATCAACCTATACTATTCCCACTGTTGGGACACAGGCCTCCTTTCGGTGAGAGAGAGTGGGCCGTAATCCACTACGCGGGCCCAGTGCGGGATGGTAGATGTCACATGTCTTCGAAGTTTTGGTTCTAGGACACGCCGGTTTTCTCACGATGTCCGATTTCCTTCACCGTTTTGAGAGCAGTGGTGATAAATAATTTACACAAAGAAAATTGCCTGTCTGGGTCCAAAGTGTCCAAACCTACGACCTCCAACTCGTATGTCGCGGCCGGTAGGTACCACTGGGCTACCACTGCTCTCTAAAGTTACAGTATCCAACCGTAAATAAGGGTCATCTAGTTGTGGAAAAGATCACCTTTGTTAGAGAACGTTGCGTCGTTTCTATCACTCATTACAGTCGTACCAGGGGCCGTATTACGAAGTATTAATAATGCCATCATGATTCCAACGCGAAAAAGGGATTCCGTCTCTCTGTTACGTCTTAAATCATGATGATTAAGCCGTCATAATTTGGCAAGTCTCGTGCTACATAAAAACAAATAAAGACGTATAATGAGTGTGACATTTTTCCTGTTACTTACATTGGGTAGGTTTATAATGAAGTCGTGCGCATACGCCATTTCAGCTACAGTCTGTACTTCTTCCCTCGTGGCTTCAGGGAAACCAATGGCGATATTATCAAAAATGGTGCCACGGAACAGAACAGGTTCTTGACCTACCACGCCTGAAATAATATGATGACGTATATTATGAATGGTTTTTATGATAAAAAATCATTCGTTATTGGTTTCAGCTTCAGCATACAAACCTAAACATGATCGGAGCCATCCCAAATTAAGGTTTTTGACATCCTTTCCATCAAGCTTCACTGATCCAGAATGAGGATCGTAAAGTCTTTGGATCAGTTGTAGTATAGTTGTTTTACCGCAGCCTGAAGAACCAACCAGGGCTACACATTCACCAGCTTTGATTTGGATGGAGAACCCGTTGAGGACCTGTGGAATATTGCTAATGTGATTTTTTTTAAAATTTGTATTTTAGTCTATATTCTAGATATAGTATACTGTATCAAGGATGTAGAACAAAACACATAGTAATCATTACTGGACGAAAACATGGACTGAGTAAATGGGGACGACCAGATGACGCTTCAGGTTCAATAAAGTTAAATCCATGTTTGCGCGGAAGAAGCGATTATTTGGGTACCTACCTAATGACGGGTGTGAAGATAACGAAAAGGCAAGTATTATCTTACCTTCACTTCAGGTCTCGATGGATAGCTAAAGTTAACATCCTCTAAAGTTATTTCTCCTATGACTCTTCGAGGAGACAAGCCAGTTTGTTGAAGACTGTCGATTAAAGGAGTTCGGTCTATCAGCTGGAAAATGGAGGATGCTGCACCTCGAGCAGCTGCAAAGACTTCTGCATGAGGCACACAAAATGTTATCGACTGAGTAGCCATGTATGCGCTGAATAAGATCTGGAAAAACATAAAACGAACGATCAGAAAAAAGGAGATTGATATCAAGTTGGAATTTCTCGTCTCTCGTTGGGAGTCTCGCACCGATTACCAACCTCTGACTTGCATTTTTTCAAAAGCATGATTATAAACTCACTTTAATGGTATTGTTTTTTTTTATATTACATAGATCTTGCACGAATTATGATGCAATTTTCACCATAATTTACGGAATTTATTCAAAAAGGTATATGAGTACAATATACAAAATCGGTTTATTTTATCATGTCGTAGAAACCGTGCAAAGCAGGGGCGAGTCGCTAGACAAGTAGGTATAATACTCACACTGTAAACGACTCCTACTAGATATTTCCTCTCCCCATCTGGGGTATCCCAGTCCTGAAAGACCAGCCTGGTGCCGTAAGTGAAGCCGATAGCATTGAGAGAGTACGTGAGGACCCAGTTGAACCCGTTACCAAGACCAGTGTACAGGCCTCGCTTTCGGCCTTGCTTTTCGGCAGGTTGAAGCAGTTTCGTATACCTATAGAAGTGCAATTATAGGATGTGTTTGTATTGGATATGTAGAGAGTAAGGTGCAATTTGCTTTGCTACGTTTAGTATTGGACTATAGACCGTTTTTATTCTGAACGCACCCGTACTATCTACAACAGGTAAGTTGAAAAATGGAACAGAAAGGAGATGGTGAAAAAGGGCATAACTAAAGCACGTCTAATACGCGGAGATTAAAATTACATCGGTACTTTGTCATAATCGCAATGTAAATATCATGTCATGTACTTTCAGACCGTCGTATCATCGTGGGTTTTTTTGGTGCCCTGTCAGTTCACCAAAAATTAATTTACAAATTTTTACTTGACAAACAACGGTTGGCAAAAACATGATTTGTCATTTCATCATTATACAACAACAAGTTTGCCAAATAATTCACTTTACAAAATAATCACCAGATAAACTTTTGTTTAATAACGTGTTATTTAACAAGCAATTCATTTTTTATTGATTTTATCTCATAAAACAACGTTTGGAATAAAAACGTTTTACATATTGACTTATCATTACGCAATTTCCTTAAACTTAAACAATTTTTTTTATCGACTTGCGCTAATAGAAAAAAAGAGATTATTTTTAGTGGGCTACTCGGAACCGAAGTAGTTAGATTAGGTTAATTATTGTAACAAAAAGTTTAGGTTAGGTTAGGTTAAAACTGCGACCCCTACGCACGAGCCGAGCGAGCGAAGCGAGCGGTGCCGCGGTAGCGGCCGGCGAGTCCAGAAACGACTAGATTATATAGAAAAAAAAAATACTTTTACACAAAATATGGGTGCCAGAAACGACTTGCGCTAATAGAAGAAAAAAAGAGATTATTTTTAATAGGCTACCCGGAACCGTACTAGTTGCATTAGGTTAATTATTAAAAAAAATGGTTCGGTTAGGTTAGGTTAAAACTGTGACCCCCTACGCACGAGCCGAGCGAGCGAAGCGAGCGGTGCCGCGGCAGCGGCCGGCGAGTGCCAGAAACGACTAGATTATATAGAAAAAAATACTTGCCTGAAAATAATTTGACCCAAATGGAGAATACCGTCATGATCACTTTGTGACTGGTTTAGAAAATCTTTACATAGTATAAAACAAAGTCACTCCCGCTGTCTGTAAGCTTAGATCTTGTAAACTACGCAACGGATTATAATGCAGTTTTTAATGTAGTCGCTAGTGTATTATAAAATTATATTTTGTATAAACGTTATTTTTCCAAAAGAATCTAAATATTAAATGAAAAATGTATAAATGATTAAATATCATCCGTAACATTTGTAAAGAGAAGCATTTGCCAAATAAATGTTTGTAAAGTGAGTGTTTATAAAATAAAACATTTGCGGAATGAGTTGTTTGTGAAATAAATAGTATACGAAACGTTGGTTGTAAACTGAAAATTTGTCAATGGAGTTTTGGTGAAACATTAGTGAACCGTTTTTTTTAAGTCTCACAAACGTTAAGTAAAGGATTATAATGGATAAATACAACTATGCAAATATACTTAACTCCTAAAAGTATGATTAAACCATGATAAACTGTTGTTACTTCATACCTGTCAACCTCTTTGTTTTCTCCGTTGAAGGCAACTATGGTTCTTACTGATTTTAAAACTTCTTCTGCCTGTTTGCCTGCTTGACTGTATGATTCCATTTCTAATATCGACGACTTGGTTTGATACTTGAAAGAAATATATAAAATAATTAATACACCGTTGATGCAATGATGCGTCTGCCTTCGAAACGAATTGAAGCAAGCAGGTGTTGAAAACTTTCATGAGATTAACGAAGTAAAGAATCACCGAAAACACCAATTGGGTATACAATCTTCAAACTTTTTCAATCTTAGAAACGTTTAGGTTGATTGCTATGAACCGAACTAATAATGACGAGGAAATAGAATATAATAATCTATATTATGTACACCATATGAATTACAGTTATAAATGCAGAAATTTTGCATTGAGCGATACAATGGGCGGTCTCCTCGCTTAAAGCGATATTTTAAAGACAACCTTTGGATGAAAAGGGAGAAGGAGAGACAATACTGCAGGTAGCATCTGAAGGCCAATTCCCGTAATTTAAAATGTTCAAAAACTAGTCGCAGCCTCGCCTCAGCGACAAACAAAAATGTCCAAAACTTGTCAAAATGAAGAGAAATTTGAGGTTTTTTGACAGATTGAGACTGAGATCAGACTGTGAACGTTCTAAAAATTACGAGAATTGCTCATCTGGTGTATCATGTACGATTGTACATATACAACAGACATACATGTCATATTTTAAATACAGTCCGTTCACAGTTATTTTACCTCTGACAGCAGCAACCTAACAGCGACCGTATTATAACGAGAATAAAGATCACTGTGCTATTGACAGACTTTTTAGTGGCAGCAACCCGAAAGCAACCTTATTTTAACGAGGATAGAGGTAATTGTGATTTTGGCAATGATGCAAAATCAGAAGTAAAGTAACTGAATTGGCTTTATATACAACTAGTCATATTTTACTTACATTTGTCAAAACAATAGAGACAGCTATTGAGAACGGCATGACAGACACGCAGGCTAGGGTCAGCTCCCAACCAAGAGGGAAAGCAGTACACAGACAGATGATGGCTGTCCCCACCAAGTTGGATACCACCGCCAACTTGTCGCCCATACCTTCCTTCAAAGCCATCAGGTTCCTGGAAATTAAAAGTGGATTTTTACCTCAGAAATATTTTAGGACAAGATAGCCTAGACAATTATTGGCAATCGCATTCAATCAAAACGTGTCCTATTTCTACAACGACTTTCAACTAGGAGGCTTAAATGTGAATATATATTGAATTTTACATGTAATCGTTGTCACTTATCCATACTTATATATTTTTAATATTATAAATTCGATAGTAACTCTGTCTGTCTGTATGTCACCTTTTCACGCCTAAATCATTGAACGGATTTAGATAAAATTTGGTATAGACATAGTTTGAGTCTCGGGAAAGGACATAGGATACTTTTTATCCCGATATTCCCACGGGATCGAGACTTATGCGGGTGAAACCACGGGGCGCAGCTATTAGGTATAATATAATTTTGTCTACATAATATATTTAACCAAACAAAAAATAGAATGTGCTTTGGTCTGTGTTTGTTTGAGCTTCAGAAAGACGGCACATAGCTTTAAACATGTCCCGGAGTAGGAAATTATACTTTTTTGATGACAAGGGCATACTTTTATATGGTCATATGAAGCAGTTACCAAAACCAAAAAATAGCTAGTCTAGTACTGGGTCTAATACCTACCTACCTAATCAATGAAAGTTATGAATCAGTAAGTACTGTGGTACCTAGGCCACGGGGGGATTAAATCAAAATCCTTTTATAGTTGTTAGGATTATATTTTAGGAGTCTTTTATCCAATTCTCATATAATTATAATAATTCTCGACTTATTTTTAAAGACGTCCAACCTACGACTCTTATATGACATCTGTTTGAATGTTCGAAAGGAACTTGTTACAAATATACTTAAGCAGCGGCCTGACCCGCAAGGAGGTCAGTATCCCTCAAAGAAGTCTCTACAACCAGCTACGCCCAGCTTAAAATAAAAGTATGGGCATAGCCTGAGACTTTTATTCACACCATTCGAATATCCAAACTCTACCTACCTATCCTAATATAAAAATATCTAAATCCGGGGAACAAATTTACATGATGAGGTCCGTCTCTTGCAAGAGTAAGCTTAAGTCAGGACGTACGATTCGCGAATCCAACACCACGTTAAGTGTCAAGCAAGTTAACATCTATATGTGCCAATATGCACCCATACAAACTAACGTCGTCATGCTTAAACCTCGTCGTGTCAAAACCCCGGTAAAAGGCGCGACGCGGCCTCGTAATAATAACACTGGATGTGAGAGTTCACATCGACCTAGAAGAGGCTTAAGAAAATTAACCGATCTTAGCATCAGATTCTTTTAACTCCATCGGACGGGATTGAGCCAGAGGGAGGGAAAAGCTTAAGAGGCCAGGGTTCATTGAAGAAAATTAACATATGCTCCTACTCCAGCAAAGAATGTCAAATACCTATTTCGAAAATCAATTATTTATTATCAGTCAATACTGATGAAACTGTGGGTCCTCAAACACAAGTTGAACCGAAAGTGTCAACCAAACACGCTTTGCAAGGGCTATGCCCCCGTATGCAAAGTCGGCAACAACTTAAGCTGAGTGTCTGTCACTATTCTATTAAATTAAATCCCATTTATTGTTTATCAGGATTATATTTTAGGAGTCTTTTATCCAATTCCATATAATTATAATAATTCTAGACTTATTTTTAAAGACGTCCAACCTACGACTCTTATATGACATCTGTTTGAATGTTCGAAAGGAACTTGTTACAAATATAAGCAGCGGCCTGACCCGCAAGGAGGTCAGTATCCCTCAAAGAAGTCTCTACAGTACCTTCATGAATACCGAATATTAACGGTTATCGACAAGATAATGATTTCTTATGGAATCGACATCTCCTTGACATGACCTTAATACTAGTACCAGATTAGTACATATAACGAATACAGAGACGGTGATTGTACGCACAATCCTTATCAAACCAAATCCCAATATAAAAGCAATGTCAAGGTTGAAAACTAAAATAGTATGTACAATTTGATTTTACATAACATCATGTCGTTTTTCCACGAAGGGTTTGGGCAGAGGTGACCTATAGTGGCACAGAATAGGTTGGTACAGTACACCCACATTTCACCAGTAATACTCTACTGCCATAAATCGGGCATAAAATCGAACTCCGAGCAGCTGTTACCGTGGGAAAGAACACTTTACCCGACCTGAGAATCCAACCCAGGACCTCATGCTCAGCAGTAGCGCTATCTTAATTTTCAAACGTAGATCTCGAAAAGTGCTGAACAGATCATATTCAGGTCTTTACCTATAGGATAGATAGAATGTCTGTTGGAGAAGTTTATGTATTTAATTCATTCTGAAGGCCGCCCGTGCAATGTTGGGGCGGGTCAGCTACTTTATAAAATGACTAGCTTCTGCCCGCCACTTCTTCAGCTTGAAATTTCACCATCCCCCCATTCACCTTTTAGAGGGAATTTCAAAAAACTCTTTCTTATTGGATACCTACTCTTCACAAAGAACACACCTTCCAAATTTCATGTCTCTAGGACCAGCGGTGTAGGCTGTGCGTTGATATATCAGTCAGTCAGGGCTTTGAATTTTATAAGATGATTAACCATTTATAAAGTGGCATGATGTCTGAGATTAACCGGTCAAGCGGCCGCGGTTCGCCGATCGGCGACGAAACAATAGAAAATCAATTGTGTCCCATTAGCGGAGCTTGACAGATTAATCATGGACCAGTGGAGCTAGCACAAACGTTCCGGAAATTCGAACGATAAAACATAAGACCGTCCTAGAGTATTCTGGTAACTTTTTTGCCACATGCACGATTACTTCAATCACCCATAGATCTGAGATAATTAGCACATAATTCGAGATATTTAATAACCGATGAAAAATGTCAACCCAGAGTTCAGAATCATGTACTAAATCCATGATAACAAGTTGCGCGTCGGTATCCCTGCCACCATATAAAATGTGCGAAACGAGCATTTTCAGTTTTAAAATCGTACTAATGTACGTTACGTTTAGTCCGTGCGTTCGTGCTAGGCCCATGGACTCCTGAAGCTTAGGTAACGTTACTTACTCAGACATCTTAGAAGCCAAGTTGAATTCCGAGTCAGTGTCGAACCAGGACATGTCTTGCCGCAGGACAGACTTTAAGAACTTCATCCGTATCCGAGTTATCTGATGAACAAAATATATCAAAGGTAGGTTACTAGGTACATAATTTCTATAAAGCATGGATCTGTCTGTACAGGAAAAGCCATTGCGCAAACTGATCGAAATTTGAAATTAATCGAGAAAAGAAAAACAGATTTTGCTGAGACTTTGTGGTTTTGATTTTGTTTTTTTTTTACTTATTTGTATTTGTAATGATAATATTATGTACGTGATTACTAGTTTATTTATTTATTTATAAGTATGTATTAGGTATGTTGAAACTGTGTGTACTCCCCGTCACTTTTCTCTAAGGGTTCATTAGAAAAGCAGCGTCAGACAGCATCTGTCTGGCATTAATGCTGAAATGAACCTTTTTCGCGCAGCCGTGAGGCACACACTATTGTTGTCTGAAGCATTATTTTTTATTATTTTTTTTATTGTATTTTGTGTTTCACGAACTGAGTCCAAATAAACATTTTTCTTTCTTTCAAACGTAACCGTAACCATGAATTACAAGCACATGTTTCTGGAAAATTTTCGTCGGTTATACAAAAAAATATTAGATGTTCTATATATTTTGACCGTGTAGATATTGCACTTTTGAAACAGCAGATTTTGTTATAACCGTCTAGAATCATATATGCTGAATTCATGGTTACAGTTTGCGCACTGGTTAATAGGCCGTCGGATAAAGACAACTGAATTCGCAAAGCGTGATGTAGTTCCGTATTTTTGGTATGTTGTATGGGTCTATTAGGGTAGTGTGAATTCAAATTTGCAACTTCGAATAACCTGTGGAAACTGAGAAAATGGAGAAAAACTTCGAAATTTTGGGACTTTTTTTACTATTTGCTCCCAGGGCCAAAACTATGCATTTTTTGCGAACAATGTTTTATACACTTATAAACTGTATTAAATTACCTACAATTTGAGCCTAATCCTAGCTCTATTGACACCATAAGAGCCAAGCTATGGCACTTCGAAGACGACCAATTTTTCTCGAAAATTAAAATTTTCAGTTTTTACTCACTTACTTCGCGAAATATTGGCAAAACCACTTGCCCTACGAAGAAAGTTCACTGTAAATATTTTGTAGTACATTTATTTAGCTTTTATTAGAGCATAATGTTTTGTCCTGTTTATGTACTGTGAAGCTGTCTAAGGCGGACATTTATAGAGCGAACTACTCATGCTAAGTACAGTAGCGAAAATGAACATTTATGTTATACTTATAAGGTAAATTTTTGTATGAAAGGCTACTGTACGCTGCTACGCTTGAGTAAAGATAAAGTTGGTTCGATCGCAGCCTTACGTGTTGCATGTACAGACGCCAGCACATCAAGCAACCTGAAACTCAAATTTTCCCAATCAACTTTGAACCTAATTATTTAGCAATAAAGTTGAAAATCCATTAAAGAAATTTGACAAATTGTAGTAGCCTCATGTGCTGGCGTCTGTACCAATAACTATACTGTAAAAGCCATTTCGCAGAATTGTGCCATCATAGGCAAGATGACTCTGTGATTTATTGCGTAAAACTTTATCTAGTTTTTAAAATATGCCTGACGTGTAAAGTGTTTGTACTGTAACTTGCAGAAATAAAATTGTTGATCATTTAAAGAGTGGCAGAATTATTGTATTCAGGTAAGCATAAGCAGTATGCATTGTGTGATATCATTCAACTAGAAAGGAAAACCCAGAAAGAAAGGGCAAATAAATTTCCTTAACGATAACGATAACTGCATCAGGATAAATGTTCAGCATTGTCGCTGTCGTCACGACTCTTGTTGGAAAGCTCGCTTCGAGGTGAGTGAACAGTGTACGATGGTAGAAATAAGTGCCTTGTAGGTCTTTCAGTCATTGGCACTCGTGGTGGTAGTAAGACAGGATATTATGGACTTTGACAAACAAAAGAGGTATGTAAGGATCATGACGTATGCGACAGATGTTGATTCAATTAGCAAACTCAGAATGTCAATCGAAGCTCAAATAGAATAAAAAAATTAAAAAACCCGACTGCAACCTTATACTAAAACTAACTGAAAAGCTAAAAACAAGCCCATTTTATAAATTAAATAAAAGTTGGAAGCAGGCGGGGCCCATACCATTATTATAGTTTCAAACTCAAATGGGTCCCGCCCATATCGGTCCCGCCTGCTTCCAACTTTTATTTAATTTAAAATGGGCTTGTTTTTAGCTTTTCAGTTAGTTTTAGTATAAGATTGCAGTCGGATTTTTAATTTTTTTAATTACTTTTTTTTATTTCCAGCTTTTTAGTTTACAAATCAGGAACTAAATCGTCTGCGAAATCTTTCACATTTAATGTGAAAGATTTCGCAGACGATTTAGTTCCTGATACGTGTTTTTTACGATTTGTCACTTTGAATTACTTTTAACCATATAAGTTGTATATATTTTTGTAATCACCTTTTAAAACCCTTTATTTTGATACCCCACTCGATAGGTTTTGAGCAAAAAAAAATTTTTTTGAAGGCATAATTATGGCGCCAAAATTCTGCCATTTTGTTTCTTTTTATTTTGTCAATACGAATCTATCGACACCTCTCAAGCTAAAATCCATTGAGCTGTTCAGGCCACAGAGCGTGCCAAACAATTATACAAACAAACATATATACATAACATAACCCTCCTTCTGGCGCAGTCGGGTAAAAAGAATATTACCCTTTTTACACTCAGCTCAATCTGTCGGTCAACGCAAGAAATCGGTAGTCTACAGCTGTGTTTGATAAGTGTCCAAATTAGTCATATAAACAGCTGACATATTTTGATCATAATGCCCTGAACCCCAATATCGAGTCGCCAAGGTCACATTTATCAGTAAATTAGCATTACATATTTCGTTTTCGTTCACAATATGAAGCTCTGCGAGTCAATCAGCAGTAAGGTCATCAATTTAAAGCAATTGATTTCGTTTGTGCTTTGTAAAGTTTGTCCCCATTATTTATTGGGTATATCATATAAATATATAGGGCAACTTATGTCATAATATATTTCATACCGAATCATCGTATTCTCGACACGATGCGACAGACAAGGTAGGTTTGTAACCATTCTAGGCAAGCAGATGCCTATTATAGGCTCAGTCTTAGTCACTGAATCGCAGGAAAACCTTCCGATACAAACAATCAGCACGTGTTCTGAAGTTATTATTTCATGTACAGTCAACAAAAGAGATAAGTATCTAGGATCGTCGGATATAGTTGAAGTTTAGTAAGAAACCGATGGATGATCTCGAGTAAAATTTTATTTTATTAATAGAAAACAAACAGCTCATTTATCAAGTTAAATTTCAGTCGACAACGTCCATCGGTTTCTTACTAAACTTCAACTATATCCGACGATCCTAGATACTTATCTCTTTTGTTTACTGTACCTAGGAACTAATAGTATCTGCCAAACACCTGCAGATATTTTTGTTAACATCCCATCTATCATAATAATTATCTGTACTAGTTAATAATAAAGCTCAAGAGTTTGTTTGAACGCGCTAATCTGTGGAACTACCAGGCGGATTTGAAAAATTATTTTTCACTTCTCATGCTCTAAAAGTCCGTCTTTATATTGTGCTTAGGCGACATAAAATCGCTTTTTATGTTCTAGTGCATAAAGTAAATTTTTTTTTCTAAGACTTAAGTAATCAGGCCCAACAGCCACACGCACCATAAAACTTCGCAGATTAAAGTCGTGTTTATTTCATTTTCTTTAATGTATACCACTTCCGTGTTTTCTATCGTTAATTTAATAAAATCAGGTAAAATAGTTGTCATTTATTATTTAAAAAGGCAAAGAAACGTTTTCATTTTTGGCAGTATGAAGTACCCAAGTCGAATGACAAATGTTGAAAATTAAAAAAAAAACTTTTAAAAAGTTTCGTGGCGGTATTATCTGTGGTGGCGGGAATTAGCTATGGATGCAACATATTTGATTAATTATGTACGGTATACTTTATGCCTGTTTCATTTTCTCGCAATCGAAGTGAAAAGCAGAGTGTATAACTCAGGCATAAACGAGCCATTTTACCCCTCGACTTAACTATCCACCCTCGCTTGCGGCTCGGGTGGATATAAACGTCTCGGGGTGAAATAGCTTCTTTTATGCCTTAGTTGTACAATCTACTATTTGCATTTGATAGCTCAATTCTCGAGGAAGACTATGTAGGCTACTTAACATCACGCTGGGACCCTTAGAAGACGAGCAAAAAAAAAAAAGAATGAACGCTAAGCGAGAACGAAGTAAATAACGCGGGCGGGCGATGCGATGCGACAGGGTGGGCGGACGAAGTCGCAGGCAAAAGCTAGTAATGTTTATTTTAATTAATTCTCAACATTGACTTAGTAACAGACCGCGTTAGAACAAGGGCGATTATCTCATCTTCTAACTAAGAAGCGCAAATATCTAATGATGATGGCAATAAACCTAATCCCTTGCCATGCGTCAAGTTCAAGGATAACATACATTGTAATTATGTAAGAGTAAGTACTCGAGATGAATCGAGTCGCTGGTGACGGATGACAAACAATGTAATGGTTGCAGGTCGTGGGTCCGCGTACAGGGGTCGGTCAGTGGTTACGACCACTGACCGACCCCTGTACGATACTGGACATAACTGAGCAGTAGATATCCTTCGTCTTTTGGGTCCACCTTCCTTCCTACTAAACATCGAACAGTCGTTCAGTGGTTACGGGCCCGATTTAGTTGTTGCAGGTCGTCTTCCGTGTCCGCTCTGAGTACTTAAGTAAGTACAAAGAGTAGAAAGATCCACAAATGACAGCCGGGACCAACGGCTTACCGTGCTTTCCGAGGCACGGAGGGGTACCGGTATGTAAAGATAGTTATCCATCCACAGACCAACCGCGGCAAGCGTAGCTTAACGTGATCGATCGACCTGTTTGTTTCCTCATAGTTTTGCTAAATCACGCTGTCTATGTGCAAAATAAAAAAAGTTGGGAACAGCTGATTTGGTGCTTTGACAGGTATCCCTAATTTTCCTATTTAGTATGTCCCTAGTACCTATGTATCCTTCGATGTTAAGGCTACCTCAAAGGAACGGCAGCAGGGTGTGGTTGTGGAGCTATGTCGCAAACAATGCTCCACCTCCTATCCTGCCCTCTGTGTCCCAAAACTTGCAATCAAAGTTACCTCTGCGCTGCCACGGACGACGCCGAGGTAGTGGCGAAGTTTTCGGCCAACAAGATCTGAGAAAAGTCGTGCCAGCGACATGAAGAAGAAAACCCATGCATCAAATCAAATGTTCGTATTTTGACAGAAATACAGCATTTTCCGCACAATCTTAGCTGAGCTTTTTGTAATATTATTACATATCCGAAATAACAGACTGATATACAGTTATATTCGAAATACAGTTTTAAACGAATGTTATTCATTGATTGAGTAGCGCTCGACTGATAAAGACAATTGCATCTATAAATGGTCGTACATAAACAAAAGTAAAACGAATGGCATGTAGCTCGGAGTCCAACTCTTGATGACTTCTGATTGAGTTAACGCTCCGCGGAATAAATCATGTCTGGGTCGTCGGTACCTACCTACTGATGATAATACACAACATTGTAAGTACCTGACTGAATATAAGTACTGAAATCTACCTAACTAACGTAATTAGGTTGATTTAGATATTTAGATTGTGGTTTACATTTTTGTGACAGTCACAAATTGTATCCACCCATAGAGAAATTAGCGCAAACTGTAACCATAAAACCAGCACAATTCGTCGTTTTTTTAAAAAAAAAGTGCTGTTTCATAGAAAATTGCAATACCTACACGGTGAAAATATACTGATGGATAAGGGCTGGGGGTTTAGTTAGAATCATGTACTGAATCCCTAGTAACAGAGTGTGCGTCGATGTCCCTGCCACTTTGTGTAGTGTGTAAGTAGTCAATACTGCGAAATGAGTAGAATAGGCTAGTTTCCTAAAAAATTCTAATTAGTCCGTCAGTTAGATTATCGAAAAATAATGGACCCATATTTTTTCTTTTGTCAATCAAACAAAAAATGACAAAGATAAAGCGCGTCAAAATTTGGGAGTAGGGGGTCGTGACGTCACGCCGTGCTAAAAATTGTCGCACGGCGTGACGTCACGACCCCCAACTCCCAAATTTTGACGCGCTTTATCTTTGTCATTTTTTGTTTGATTGACAAAAGAAAAAATATGGGTCCATTATTTTTCGATAATCTAACTGACGGACTAATTAGAATTATTATTTTTTACCCAGGAAACTACCCTATTTACGTTACGATTACTTTGCGCGAATGTGCCACCGCACCGGTGTAAAAGTTTTTCGAACGTAGTTTTAACGAAAGAATTTTGATGAACTACCTACTAGTTTGTCGACGTTTTGTTTATCTTAGGGCTGATTTTTCCAACGCCAGATAATTATATCGGAGGAATAATTTTGAATCTTTGACAGTTCTTCCATACAAAAACTGTTAGACGTCAATTTTATTCCACGAATAAATACATACATATTATCTGTCAATTGAAAAATCAGCCTTTAGTAAAAAGATTAGGTCGTAATTCTTCTAAATATACAGACAGAGACAACTCTGAAGCTCCTTAGGAGCAACTTGGGAGCATTTCACAATATTGTTTCTTTCTAACTCGAAACGCAAGGAAATGACAGGTCGGTGTTTTTGGGGTTGCTTTGTTTTTTTTTCTCTTTAGAGAATTGCTGATTCTTAGCCTAAATCGAATAACCTTTTTTCAGGGTGTTTACCTAAGACTGGGACATTCCCTGTAAGAAAGTCATAAAGCTATGATACCAGTGCAGTGGCTACATACATTTATTAGAAATTAATACTTACTGCTAATCTATTTTTTGTAAAATATTATTAAGTTTTTTGTGAAGTCTTTACCATATTTTGAATTCTACCAAGAAGAACTTCCGCTGAAAATGTAAAAATGTACCTCCATCATGTAAATAGGTCAATATTGGCGCCGATTCCCTTGTTCACAAACTAAACTAAGTTCAGTGCATCTTTTTCTTTCTATTTCATTAAGAAAAGGACAGGAGATAAATATTAGTTTAGTCCTGTCAAATTAAGATACTCAATAGACAATTTAGACGTGATTAAAAATTTGGCTATTAAAAATACGTCAATTTACGTCAGGCACTGACTAATTTGACAGGTCTAAACTAATATTTATCTTCTGTCCTTTTCTTAATGAAATAGAAAGAAAAAGATGCACTGAAATTAAATTTAATTTAGTTTGTGAACAAGGGAATCGGCACCAATATGTCTTTTGCTATTGGAGTCACAGCAAATTGTCTCGTGTCCGTCTGTCTGTTATATAGATAAACATGATTATCATTTTAACATACGACACCATGGCGCCGTACTAAGAACGTTTGCGAGCTGCATACGAAACTTTTCCTGATATTCTATGTTTTACAGAACAGTGGATATGCGACTATCAGTCTGTTGCATTAGATTCTGGAATTTGATATCGAGTAATTAATAAATAACTTTGTAAGAAGTCTGGCACTTGTTCTGTTTTTTTCTCATGGACAAACTACTCAATTAATGAACCTGTAATAGACTAATTTTTGTTGCTCAGCTGAAATCGCACTTATTTCAATAGTGTACCTGCATGGAGTACATACGGTAATTTATTGGCCTTTTTTGTTGTTAAGCATTTAGAGGTTGTGATGTAACAATTGTTGAGATGTTGTTATTAATATCGATATAGTTTTAAACTGCTCTTCAATACGATGAGACAATTATTTTGAAGTAGACCTGAATTTCACATTTTGGAAACAATTAACAATGTACCGTTGGTTGTAAGCATAATTTTTTTTTTGCAAAAGTATGTATAAGTAATTATACTGATTGAGATCATGACATTTTTACGATTCTGTTTTCTCGTCCATAGTAGATGTAGTTAACGATTAGAGCAATGACGACAAAGTGTAATAATAATTTGCATAGGGCGGGACATAGCAATCAGTAACGTAAACATAACAATACTCCGCGATTAATGAGTGGCGCGCAAATATGACGTAACCATGACACCCGGGTTCGCCAGCGTTGGACTTGCCCAACTCCCGTCTCCCTAGATCTTAGATAAGATAAGATAAGCTGGCATTTCTTCGGAAGTATATGCCAGAAGTAATAGGTTCCGTCAAAAAACAAATGACTATTAATTTGAAATTATTTTGATTTGATAAGTGCCAAGCTGTACAGTTACGAAGAAAAATAACTTACGTTACCGTTTTTCTCGTGATATAAATATTGTAAGTTTGAGAAAAGACCTATTTCATAGAAGTATTGCTTTGCTAATACTATGTTCGTAACTCACTATAAAATATGTATCAATATCTACTTTAGGAGGAAATCATTTTTGAATCTTGCGGAAGTGTAAGGTATTTATGCTCGTGATTGTACATAACTGTATCGTAGATAGATTATCTAAATTCTATAAGAATTGGAAATACAGTAACATTGTTGGAAGGAGAGCAGAATTTTGAGCATTAATTGCCATTAACGCATCCGCATCAAGGCATATCCATCTTAATTCTACGATCTGGGAACGCAAACACGCAAAGTAGCGATCAATGAAACTAAAATGGATACCTGCCGCAGTGCGCTCCAACTGATGAGCCCGACGGACAGCATGCAGAAAATGAGTGATATGCCGATGCTCAGGAACAGACCGATGGCCATCGCCTTCGCGTCTTCGATAAGAGCCGCCATGTTTTCCTCGTAAGATGCGTTAGCACTAGACAAACGGAAATTGACACGTTAACACTTTCAATGTAGACAATCAACATAAATTACGTATCATGTGATCACTGGACTAGTGGAGAGAGATTAAGATAAGTTCTGAAGGCCATTTCTCGTAATTAAAAATGTTCAAAATCTGATCTCATCTCAGCGACTATCAATGTCAAAAACTTGTCAAAAATGTAAATGTAAATGAAATTAGAGGTATTTTTGACTGACACTGAGATCTGACTGTGAATTAACGCTCTTAAAATTACGAGAATTAAAATTAAAAAGGATTGGAGATATTTTTAAGTGGAATTTATTTTTTTATTGTAACCAACAGCATGATTTTTTGCGCTTGCATATCCTCATTCAACATTTTGTAATGTTCCTTGTCTTGAAAAAAGAACTACACGGAAACTTCACACTCCATTCTTGAAAGACACAATATACGGTAGGGAGCTTTCCCTAATTATTATTTCTGGCTGACTCAACCTTTAACAAAACCATTTCCTCAATAAATTGAGTCAGTGGGTTTACTATAGTTTTTTATATTCACTTTCCCGTGTGAAGGTAAATCAATACAATTTATTATAGAGAGACGTCGCACGTAAGTAAGTGTACAGCCTCGTTGGGCTAAAGGTCCAGCGTCCGATACCTACACGGACAGACAAATCAATTGTTCCAATAGGGAATTCTCAGTAGCAACCAGTAGTCAGGATTTGTGCTCGGTTATTGGCAACGGGCTCACCCATATTACATGGGACTTCATGGCAGGAAGTCATACAACATAATGCCTACGCCTTCCAGGAGTTGTGTTCGCCGCAGGAGGCTCGTTTATTATAAAACATAAATGACACTTACAGCCTCCTTCCTCCTCCAAATGCTACGGTAAGTGGTAGATAACTAGTCAGCCTCTCTCTGTAAGTGGTTCTCTCGACGAAAGCAGTGCTGAGTTCTCCGATCTGCACCAGATTGTAGCAGACGCCCCCTCCACTGGCCAGGCCGAAGATGACGCCCATGATAGTTGCCAGGAGCTCCGTACATGTTGCGTAGCGGAACTGGGGAGAAACACCACATTTTATTAGGTTATTTATTTTAATGATTTTACATATCTCGGGACCATAGGGTCCCGGTCCTTTGGAAGGCGTAAGAGGGGCCGAAGCCAACTCACAGAGGCCCCTTAGGAAATTTTATTGAAATGTGGGACCAACCGAGGATTATCCCTGTATGCACTATGCAAGTGCACACATTTTTTTTTTTTTTTATCGTGGAGAAATGCTCATGCATTCTGCACTACCACGGGGAGATAGTGCAGTTATGTGGGACTCCAACCCACTAAAACTCCACGGTGTCCTCCTCTGCCGCTTACGGCGGGAACACGGGCACGCGTTAGCACTCATCCGTGAACCCGCCGCATGCAAGTGCACCCAAGGATAACCCCCGGTTGGTGTAGGACTAATTGCAGGATATGGAAAAATAAAAAGTTGGACTACGGGTTTGGGTGGCTAAAGTGGATTGGTTACCAAGAACTATGGAAGAACTATGACTCCTGCCTGATCAATGTTTTATATACATATACACAGATAAAATGGCAGGATGTGACTTGCACACTCAATAATGGGTCCCCGGAAACGGTTGCTAGCACTTAGTGACGTAGCGACAAGGGAGCAACATATCCTGAGGTGCATATGAGGAGTGGACAGGTATTCCACGGCTATCAAGACAATCCTGGAAGTACGGTCCAGATCCCTACCAGCATCTTACTGGAATACTTCCTTCCTCCGAGCACGTTTGCTCTTGCGAATCTCCACTCAAGCCCGCCGATAAAGGCATGAATGAAGTGGGAGCTCTGTTCTTCGTAATTATTCACTCCAGTCGGTCAATAAAGGCAAGCCAGAGATGAGGAACAAGACTTCTCCCGGGAGATAGGGTCCGTCGGGTCACTACTGCCCAACAGCTCGCCACATGCTGCCCTGCGGGTTTCTGTATCTCTCTTGGTGTGGCTCCTCACCTTAGACCTGTTCCGGCAAAGTAAACTCTTCCGGCATAGGCCTAGAGTTCGGAGCGCGCAAGCCCCACCACTTATTAGTTATTGTTACCATACGAATAGTGCAAGACTGTAGAAAATTAAATGATTGATGGATTGTGTGAAAAATTTCGACTGGTGAAAATAGAGATGATACTGCGAAGTACGTGTATCGTATGAAAAGAGGGAGACTAAAGAAACGATTGATTTGGGATTGGGAAATATGAATATTGGATAGGGGCTGAGTGCTCTAGGGGTTGACTAAAGAGGAGAGCTATTTATTTAAATAAACTCCTCCTAAATAAGCAATGCCATCCAACATGCTACCAGCCTTTTGGGCATTTATCCCATTGACAGCGATGCGGACGAATTTTTTGATGCCCAATGAGCTTCTGTCTTTTTTATTTTTATTATACATTTGTATATATAGTATATACAGGGTGTTACGGAAAGGGTATATCAATACAAACGGGTTGAAGAGTGTATCTGGTCTAGAATCTCTGTACAAAATTTCAGCTCAAAAGCATTAACTTTGAAAATGCTTAATATTTTTTTATTTCGACATCACGGCGCTGCACTGGCGCGCGGCGGCGTGATGTGCGTGTACTAGGCGCACAGACACACTACAGATAATGGATAATGACCCTCGTAGTGCGGTGACACGTTTGTTATGATTTCAATTTAATAAACTAAGTATCGAAATAAAAAAAATATTAAGCATTTTCAAAGTTACTGCTTTTGAGCTGAAATTTTGTACAGAGATTCTAGACCAGATACACTCTTCAACCCGTTTGTATTGATATACCCTTTCCGTAACACCCTGTATACAATATATTTTAGTTTGTGTGTACATACTTTTGGGCTTCACTTACTATAATTGCTATAACATAAAGTGAAGTTAGTATAGACACTAAAATCAGGCTAACCAAAGTAACATCACAGATGGATTGGGTTTTATTGCCGCTAATGATACACCTGATTATGATTTCGCAAGATTTTGCTATTTGTGTGTGCTTAGGTTATGTACCAAAGTAAATAATGCGCTATAGATATACTTACAATTTGATAGTAGCGCAAATTTTTCTCGGGCTCTTTTTTTCTGAAACAAATAAAAACAAAAACGTTGTAAGAGGCTCTTGTTAGACTGATGGACCAAGCGACATAAACTGAAACACTTGTTACAGGTTTAGCTCTCCCTGGAGCCCTGACCACAGGGCCCTACTTAGTATAACTGACATTGGCGCCGATTCCCTTGCTCACAAACTAAACTAAATTTAAGTTCAGTGCATCTCATTCTTTCTATTTCATTAAGAAAAGGACAGAACATAAATATTGGTTTAGTCCTGTCAAATTAGTCAGCGCCTGACGAAAAGTGACGTATTTTTAGTCGTCAATTTTTTAATCACGTCTAAACTTGTCTCTGTCCTTTTCTTAATGAAATACAAAGAAAAAGATGCACTGAACTTAAATTTAGTTTAGTTTGTGAACAAGGGAGTCGGCGCCAATGAGACATATTAGTAGAAAAAAAAGTATTTAATAAAACAGAAAACTATGAATATCCTTACACCATTGTCATATTGTCGAATTGTCGCCGGTCAATTTTATAAAATAGTTGTTAGTTTTGCCTACTGGCATCAATAACCAAAGTAAGTAGTACATCATAAGGTTCTAATACTTCTAATACAATTTTCATTTCTCATACTCGGAAAGTAGTGTTTGTTTGATCCAAATAGCGGGTGGAAGACGCTGCTTCCCACCACAGGGCGGGAAAGACTCATAGTAATTACTTCCCTCTTTAGGTTGGGAATGAATTTTAAAAATAGAACTGTAGTCAGCTACGAAATTTTTTACATAAATTAAGAAAAATGCTGCAGTCTTGTGAGTGTATAAACAGCCAGTGAGAATTTAAAAAAAAACCTATTAAGCGGGACAGCCCGCGGCGATGACGCAGTGTGTTCCATATTTAAAATAAAAAAGACAATAGTATTATTTGGCGGGATACTAACCCTGTAAGCTGTACCGAAATTCAAAAACTGCATGTTATTGTTATCAATAAATATTTCAGAAAAACTACTATTTTTTCCTTTCCTTATATTCGAAATGAAAAGTAGAGTGAACACGGGTGAAAGTTATCAATTCCTACTCGGACTATAGCCGCCCTCGCTGCGCTCGGGCACAGTATTATACTGTGGCTCGGGCGTCTAAATGCCTCGTATAGGAATTGATTCCTTTCGACCCTTGCATAACAATCTACTATTTCTATTATTGTAAACAGTCTCGGCAGGAACACAAAACTATAAAATGTTATGAAGGCAGTTAATAAACTTATTTAAATGGATCGCTTTGAAATTTATTAGTTTGCTTCAGCAAGTTAATGAGCGTCGCATTAAGAGAGACCAAGACATTGACTTATAGTAAATTACTAGCATGGACTAAGAGGACAACGTTGTTTTAAATTATAATAAAATGTTCATGCAGCAATTGAAACGGCTGCATTAGTGAAGACTGTGTTCCTTGCATCTGATAGACAAGTATGCTAGGAAAAATCGTTCAAAACAAAAAAAAAACGACAATTCATAACATCTTTTTGGAGGTGGTTTTTTTAAAAAATTGATAAATAGTAATTTAGTTAATGTATATAACATAATCAGCCTATAACGTTCCCACTGCTGGGACACAGGCCTCCTCTCTGTGAGAGGGAGTGGGCCGTAATCCACCACGCGGGCCCAGTGCGGGTTGGTGGATGTCACATGTCTTCGAATTTTTGGTTCTAGGACATGCCGGTTTCCTCACGATGTTTTCCTTCACCGTTTTGAGAGCAGTGGTGATGAAATAATTTACACAAAATAAAGCGCCTGTCGGGGTTCGAACCTACAACCTACAACATGTAAGTCGCGGCTGATACCACTGGACCACCACTGCTCACTGTTAATGTACCTATATAAAAAATATTATTTATTTATTTATCCATTTATTTCAGGCATCAAGACCCATATAAAACACATAAAATACAATATTAATATAACTTAAAAATACTATAAATACACACAACATTATAATTACACTAAGAAAACTAACTATGAAACTGTCTACCTATCTTTTTTTTTTGTTTTCTTGCAGCTTACCCATTTAAATGATGAAAGTAATAATTCATATAATTTTAAATCACACACAAAGTTGGCAGACAACCAGCGGGGCAATTGCGTAACACTTTATCAATCGGAATCGGTCTCAATTTGACAGGTTAACAACATTCATTACGTTATTTACGTTTTGAGCAGACAAATTTTTCGAACTTATGAAGCAATGGATTAGCAATTGGCTTCAAAATGATTCAAATTCCGATTGATAGTGTGTTACGCAATTAGGGTGCTGGTGGTTAGTGTTAGTAATTGGTTTAGTTTTCGAAATCGTATGAAAAGATTACCAATGGAAAGCTAAATCGTTTATTGTTCATGATCACTGATTAGCCTGTTTTGGGTATTATAAAAAAAATATTACTTAATCAGAACACATTTTTAATATACCTACAACAAATAGTTTTTCAGTAATCAAATAGTTCTGTCAAACTAGTATTGCGAACAAGGTACTTCCATTGTATAAATCAAAGTAATTTCAACGATAGCATTCGCTTCGGTAAATAAATTCTAATCATAATATTATAAACATTCGTAAAGAATTAACAGTTACTGGAGACATCGATCGCATTTGCAAGAAATAAATAAATGAAGACTTACGTTTCTTTTTTCTTCTTGGAGCCCATTGTTGTGAAGTTTTTTTTCGGGGTAGCGAGTGGGACCGAGTCGGGACGCGTCCACTAGCCGCCAATGCCCGACTTCAACTGAAGCGCTCTCCTGAATCTTTCAGTACTTAAGTCCCACGCGACGGGAATCATCTTCATTTAATTATAAGTACTTCTCATAGGCATGCTCATGGCTCCGCATCAGTACGTACCTACCACAGTCTTATGTTGTAAAGAGATTAAATAGACAACAACGACAATATGTTGTAATATTATAAGCTGCTTCAATAATGTACTTGTGAGATAATGAGTTTATAAACAGTTATTTGAATAAGATTTTTAAGATAATTGCAATAATGTAATTTATTTGCCTTTTAGGGAAGGTGAAAATGACTAGGCAATTGGTACCCACTGTACTTTGAATAATCTTGGTTTGTTTTTGTTCCTGAGCACACGTGTAGGTAATGACAGACGATCCTGGAATGTAGTTCTATCACATTACTGCGATAGTCAGCTGTTTGCTGTAAATTACCACGAATGATGAAATATCAAATATGTATCTTCAAGCAGATTGCTAATGAAATGTTACGCTTAATAATAATCTTTGGTACCTAAACTAACACGAGCAGGCAGTTAGCGTAAGTAGTATGAATATGTTTAATGGCCGCCGGCCGCAGGAACTCGTTGGAGGCGAGAAGCACAAAACCGGTCGAAGTGAAGGTGCTTGGGGGAGGCCTATGTCCAGCAGTGGACGTCTTTCGGCTGAAATGATGATGATGATGTTTAATTTTATTTATTAAGCATAGTTGTACTTTGTATAGGTACTTAGATACTTATTCAACCCGTGAGTTTAATTCTCAATGCGCGCGCAAATTACATGCATTGTGAGTTGGTAGGTACGTATCAACTTCTTTCAACAAGAACGTCTCCAAATCTTTGTAAATTAAATTAGATGAAATACATCATCAAGAGTGTCAATTTAAAAAAATCATGCCTTATGAATTTAATTAAAAATACAGCCCATAAATAATACTAAACTATCGCAACGATAATCGTTGATTATGAACGCAATCGCATCAGCACAAGTACTTACTCAAAGCAGCATCCCAATTGTGTAATACAGTTTATTTTACAATTTGAAGAATTCTGAAGGAAATTGCTATTTTATTGCTTCATATGTTTGAAAAATTCTCTAACTCTTCGTCTGGTCGACAGCGGTAAATAACGCAATGAATATTGTTGAATTGTCAAAATGAAAGGTATTGCAATTGTTAGTGTGTTACAGTGTTCAGTGTGTCGGTAATTTAATAAAAAAATATTAATATATTTTTTTTTTATGAAAAATGTCAGTAGATACGTATTCTAAGACCCCTCCGTGCTTCGGAAAGCACGTTAAGCCGTTGGTCGTTGGGATTTACTCTCATTACATTATGAATTATGTACTCTTACTCTTTCTCCAACCTACATGGTCCGAGTGACAGTTTATAAAAAAAAAATCATGGTGGGCTGTCAACGGGCGCCGCTGGGTCTGCTTGGTTTTCGGATGCAACAGACGTGTTAAGGACGTTATAGCCTTAATTGGGGCCGTGTCATATACTTAATTCTTACGCACTTGTTATTTACCTATGTACTTGTTGCTAATTAAAAATGATTTATAAGAAATATAACTTTTTAGTCATTTGTTTTTTAATATATTTCGCTTCTGGTCTCTAAGAGTGCCTATTAAATACTTTTGTAGAGTGTGGATACTTTGGTCTTACTCTGTATGTACTTGTACGTACGCAAAATACGCGCATTGACGTGGAGTTGCGGACACCAGCCCGTATTACCTATTACTCTGTATGTACTGTCTTCCCACATATTAATACTTTTGCCTCGGCTGTTGGCTGTTACTAACTTTCTTGTGTTGTCTACTTTCGTTCCGGAGTAATTTTCGATATATTTTTATCTTGCGCTTTTCCTCTCCAGTCGCCATGACATCTTCGTCTTGACATATAATAACCACTAATCAATTAAGTTTATGTATATTGTTTCAATTGCTTCGACACTTCCGACTCAATAAAAATATTTGTTTCAATGTTAGTGCAAACATAACAATCACTGGGTCACCTCGTGCATGTCAGTTGGTTTGGTAGTTGACGTATAACATATAAACCGACTACTCATAAGGCGACTATGTATGTAAGGATGGCAATTGTGCGATTGATCAGCTGTAATTATGCGGAAGAATATTATTTATTCTGGAGATTTTGTTTAACCGGTCAAGCGGCGCGGTTCGCCGATTGGCGACGAAACAATAGAAAATCAATTGTGTCTCATTAGCGGAGCTTGACAGATTAATTTTCTTGCTTTTCAAAAGGTTCTGTTTTGCACGGCTCTGCTGTCTCCAAATCTCTCATGTGAACCTAGGGGAAAACACCTGTCTAATCAAGCTTGCCTGTTCCAAAGCATCAGACTATAAAAAACTTTTTAACAAAAAAATTAAACCTCCGAAAAAACTGAAAAGCAAAAAATAAAAACTTTTTTTATTTTACCTTAATAAATAAGTTCTTAAACTAATGCAAGTATACCTAAGAAATTTTGAGTCGGCGCCAAACAAGCAACTTAATATCGTTGCGAGTGGTCGTGCGGAGAGCGCATTTTTTTTGTTTGGAATGTTATATTTATCGCTGGCGATTTCACGTTGCATTATTAATTTGATTTGGTTATTTCTTTAAATTTAAGGTAATTTAGTGATCATTGTTCATTGATTGTTTGGCGCCGACTCAAAATTTCTTAGGTATACTTGCATTAGTTTAAGAACTTATTTATTAAGGTAAAATAAAAAAGGTTTTTATTTTTTGCTTTTCAGTTTTTTCGGAGGTTTAATTTTTTTGTTAAAAAGTTTTTATTTTATAATTTTTTGAGGCTATAATTTACTAATTACAACATGCTTAATTTTTGATTACTTTTAAAATAGCTACCTACCTTACTTTAGATATTAACTGTTATATAATTCTTCTTTAATTATTCTTTTTTGTATAATAAAATACTTAAAAAAACAGGCTTTATATACCAACATAGATAGGCCTTTTATTTTAATTGTAATACACAGCTCAGCATTAAAATCTGTGAATTCATAAATCACCCCTATTATCCCACCCTTAGGGTAGGTTTTTTTTCCAAATTTACATGGGACCAACTTCGAGGTATGTCCTATCTAATAAAAAAAGAATTATTAAAATCGGACTAAGTACTCTGTAAAAAGTTATGCGTGGTCATACATTACAATCAGTGAGTGAACAATCAATCATCCCCTGTTTTCCTACCCTTAGGGTTGGATTTTTTTTTCCAAATTTATATGGGACCAACTTCGGGGTATATCCTTTCCAATAGAAAAAGAATTATCAAAATCGGACTGCTCTGTAAAAAGTTATGCGTGATCATACATAAAATAAAAAAAAATATACGCGTCGAATTGATAACCTCCTCCGTTTTTTCGTCGGTTAAAAACACAGTAAGTAAAAATAAAAGTTTTCAGTATAAGTAAACAAAATATACAACAACAATTTCTCCCTATTAAAGAAGCTGTAAGAACAAATGGACTACCCCGACATTGTTTCTGACGTCTTGCAATTTATTGTGCAACATACTATCATGGACAATTACTAGCGGCTCCGTATTGAAAGCGCTTGTAATTGAGCCGGGCGTGAGGTTGTCACCACACAATTGATTGTAAATTAACATGCACACACAGACGCACACAACATCGCGAATCGTTATGTGCGATGCTGAAGTAACTGTGATTTGTTTGTTTGTTCTACTGATTGAGAGCTTTTGTACCACTATAAAGAACAAGCACTTTTTTCAATATATCACCTTAAGAGGAAACAGTTTGGATTGTAAGATTTGTGTGGGGTAGGTACAACTAAAAAGTGAAAAATAAAAATTATTTTACAAAAAAAAACAACCGATTTCAAAAAAAAACTACAAACTGAAAAAATAACTTTAATTTCGGAAGTCGGTGTCAAAAAACAAAAATGCGGAAACAACGACACCGACTTCCGAAATTAAAGTTATTTTTTTCACTTAAAAGTTTTTTTTTTTGTAAAAAAGTTTTTATTTTTCACTTTTTAGTTGTACCTACCCCACACAAATTCAATTAGCACTAGTGCATTGAAGAATTGAAGACACCGACTAGAAGAATCATCAAAATTCGCATAGAAATGCCGGAGATGCAGTACATTTATGCATATAACTTCGTACATAAGAATATTTACATAATGTATTATATACTAAAACCTTGCTGAAAGTATGAAGATCATATTAATGAAAGAATTATGAAAATCTATTCATTAGTTTTTGAGAAAATCGCGGACATACAAACATACATACTGTAGCGAAATGAAACATAGACACTTCACTCACAAACACGTTTAATTTTTGTATGTAAAAAAAATCGAAAAAACAAATATGAAAAAAATATAAAAGTACAAAAAAAGAAAAACTAAATATGAAAACTTGTCACATTTAAATACTTAATAGGAAACTATTGCATAATATTTTAAATTTAGGTTTTAAATGCTACGTAACGAATTATGAGTCGGTTGCAACCAGATCCGTAAAACGAAGACGTAACTTTAACTTTTAACTAAAGATTGAAATAACGCGGTATTAAAATATTTAAAATTAACAGATTTTAAGAATAAAAAAAGGCCAAATCTACTACGGAAAATAAAAAAAAACTTAAAAATCTCCCATATCTTATCCAAAACCTTCGCGGTGACGTAGAAGCTCTGCCAGTTGCTCCAATACCTCACTTGCTGACCTCTGAGATATGAAGAGGATGTCCGCAGCGCAGCGCGGAGCCGCAGATAAAAGTTAGTATGTAGGTGGGTGGATGGAGCCGAATAAATCGGCTTGCAGAAAATTCGGACTTCTATCAGTCAAAAGGATTCAATCCAGTCAATAGGAATATATGTAGTCTTCCGTCGAAGAAGTGGGGAAACCCCGAATCAAATAATAGACATGCACGATCCAATTAAGATTTGTTGATTTCAATATTAAATTTGGGCGTTGGTTCTCAAAAAAATCCGGACGTCGTATCAGAGAGTATGTAGACAAGTGAAGTATGTCACCAGGAAAAAAAACTCATGACACGTAAAAGAAATTATTTCAAAATTATTATGAAAATAAAGGTTTTTGATAGGGCCAGTACAAAAAGAGGTTGATTATAATGTTGAAGAAGGACGAATGGCGAAAATAATCATCATGCAGTAACTACTAATGCTGCAGTACCTCCTTTCCAAAAGAAAAAAAAAAAAAAAAAAAAAAATATAGGTAAGTGAGAGAAGAGAAAAAATTTAAATATAATCGATGAGTAAGAACCCAATAAAAATTAACCTAACTTAGCCTAAACAATAAGTCCAAATGATAAGTAATCGAAATTAACCTCTCTGCTCGACAAAATTTTGACATATGACACACCAGCTGACTCGACGGGGTGTTGCGAATTACGTCATGATAATCAGAAATTTACTTTAACTTTCAGCATTCGAATTTATTAAGAAAACTGTGTTACCGCGCCTATTTTGTAAAATAAGTTTGTGGCAAATATCTTTAACTATATGCTGAGGTCGGTAAAACCGCGTCATTCTACTGTGAAAGTTGTATAAAATAGATATTACTACACCTATCCAAAATGTAGGCACCTCAAAATCGCTGAAAATATGTACATAAACCATCTAATCTCTTGATGAAAATATGCAAGAGGGAAAAATATAGATATTGTCATTCTCTCTGCATTCTTACTTTTACCATTTTTCATACATAAACTACATAAAAAACATGATCAAATCTTGATAAAAATTACTAAAAATTGTGTTGCGACGTGACACCTCTTAGTGCTGACCATCCACCCAATTTTCTTATTCCGATTCAAAAATGTCATAAAGCCTAATCGATAATCGGTACTTAGAAAAAAATAAAAAAATTGTAGAGACTGAATAAAAACTCTTTGGTATAATTTATCATGAATTAATAGTTTTTTGAAATATAATCATTTTAATAAGTACAAACACGTACAGTGTGGATAGGGGTGTAACTTTTTATGGTTCCCTACGTCCGAATGAAAAAACGGAACCCTTATAGGATCCACACCCAATACTAAACACCTTTTCCTGTTTGGTATTAAAAATTTTATTCATCTCTTAAATAAATTGCAATCTATAGTTTTGTATAATTTAGAAGCATTTTTTCAATTTTGTAAATGTAAGAACCATGGATCCGTTTATTATGATTTTTTGATGTTGACTTGAAAGAGCATGGCAGTTGAGAATGTGTCATGCTCACTTAAATGTCTCACTGATGGTGGCGCGTGTGTTGGATCATTCGGTTCCCTACAAAATGGTTGAGCTGGATGGTGCTGATCCATGCGTCATGTTCGTGAACGGACGCCGTCGGTTGAGACTGGTCATCTCTTAACTGCCAAGGCTTATTTTTAATCTTATTTCTTGTATTGTTTCTTCATTTGTGTGTTTTTTTACATTGTTCTCACATATAGAAGCAACAAGAATAATGTACCCAGGATTTTGTAATATCTTGATTTAAAAAGAGTGTCCATGGAGTTTCTTGCCCGTTCTTCTCCATAGAGATCTACGCTTTGGAATGGGCACCTAGCTTCAACTTTCTGACCAACTGACCGACTACTTAATTTTGACAATTCAAAAGTGCCTGTAATGGTTTAATTGAAATAAATGCTTTGAGTTTGAGTTTGAGTTTGATCACTCGTATGTCTGTCTATAGGTTTGTTACAATCGATTTGTTTCGAATCTACTGAACCGATTAAGTTTAAATTTGGTACACATATAAATTTCTGTGACTCAAATACGGACGTGTAACATGAATAAATTAATTATGAATATGGGGTCACTTTTTGGGGTCACATTAGATAAAAAAAATACCATTATTATAGTTTCAAACTCAAATGGGTCCCGCCTGCTTCCAAATTTTATTTTATTTAAAATGGGATTGTTTTTAGCTTTTCGGTTAGTTTTAGTACAAGGATGCAGTCGGGTTTTTTTAATTTTTCTAATTACTTTTGAAGTGAAACTTCTTTAGGCGCGCTTGACTTGGGGAGTAAACTGGCGAATGCGTTACGAAAACGTGTGATCGCGAGTAGGGAAGGTACGTAAAAAATAGCTGGAAATACCTGGTGTAAAAACCCGGTCCCGGTCGCATAAATATGCGACCGGGTTTTTACACCAGGTATTTGCTTCCAAGTACGCACACCGGGTACCGACTCAAAATACTTGCAAGACTATTAAGTATCTTATACGGCTACTCGCTCAAATACGTAGGTACTCAACCGCGTCAGTTTTCGCAAATGCGATCATGCTCCTTTTGGAACAATTTCGTATGCAAGTATTTTTTACCGACTTCACAAAAAGGAGGAGGTACTATGTTCGGCTGTTTGTATGTTTTTTTTTTGAAGTGAAACTTCTTTAGGCGCGCTTGACTTGGGGAGTAAACTGGCGAATGCGTTACGAAAACGTGTGATCGCGAGTAGGGAAGGTACGTAAAAAATAGCTGGAAATACCTCTGGTGTAAAAACCCGGTCCCGGTCGCATAAATATGCGACCGGGTTTTTACACCAGGTATTTGCTTCCAAGTACGCACACCGGGTACCGACTCAAAATACTTGCAAGACTATTAAGTATCTTATACGGCTACTCGCTCAAATACGTAGGTACTCAACCGCGTTAGTTTTCGCAAATGCGATCACGCTCCTTTTGGAACAATTTCATATGCAAGTATTTTTTACCGACTTCACAAAAAGGAGGAGGTACTATGTTCGGCTGTTTGTATGTTTTTTTTTTTTGTATGTTTGTTCATCGAATACTCCGCCAATTGTCGACGGATTTTCAAAATTCTTTTTTTGTTCCAAAGTAGATAGTTTTGAGGTGGTCCCACTGTCACCAAGTTAGGATCTGATGATGGGATCTTAGAGTAATCGAGGGCAACCTTTAAATTTTATAGGCTCACTTATTGTTTTTCGCATATTTTACGAAGTATCTTGTGTATTTGCGTATGGTTGTCACCATCTCAGGTAGCTGGTCTGATGATGGAAGTTACAACTCCTTAACAGTAAGAAGTTCCTCGAACAGGCAAGGACTGTTTTAGTCAATTGTTTTGATGTTTGATAGGGCATTTGCCACATTTGGTCTCATGATCATCAAGTCATGACCTGATGCTGCAGTCAGGATAGTCTGCAGAGTACCTAACTCCTCGACAACTAACAGCAGATATATCGTGTTAAGGCTCATTGAAAAGAGCTCGATGTGTGGATAAACGTACTGTTAATGAGGAACACCGAAGTACATAAAGACCTGATGCTGAAGCCAGGAGCATTAGAAAAAGTACCAACCTTGAAATTACAGCACCGTAGTCGTGTTTGGGCTCATTTTAAACAGGACTAAATTTTAAGTTCAATGCAATGTTGACAAGTCTGGCCTGATGCTGCAGCCAGGATTATCAGCATCTAGTCTAAAAACATCAGGGCAGGATTTGATGATGGGATCCTGGAGAAATCGAAGGAACTCTTCAAATATTATAGGCACACCTATAGCGATTTGGGTATTTTTTATAGTAACTCGTGCATTTGCTCTCGGAAAGCACTATTTGGTGATGTGGAACTGATGATGAAGACCACAGATGGCCACCGGAACTACTCAATAATATCTAAGTATTTCACGGGTTGCGATTCGATTACTTTAATATGGTTGCTAAGCAATTTATGCTCGTCACAATGTAAATGGTGATACGGAGCTGATGGTGGATCTGGAGAACTCCTCAACAATTAAATTCCCTGTATCGGGAAAAGCAATATTTTGTTTGTAAAAGGCGATGATCACTAGGCTATTGTAACTTAGATAAATTATAAGCAGACCCACTTAAAAGCGTGAAATAAAAACTTTTTAAGAAAAAAAAAACCGACTTTCAAAAAAACACTACAAAGTGAAAAATATCTTTAATTTCGGAAGTCGGTGGCAAAAAACTAAAATAAAGATCCAAAGACACATACTTCCGAAATTAAAGTTATTTTTCACTTTGTAAAGTTTTTTTTGGAAGTTGGTTTTTTTTTCTTAAAAGTTTTTTTTACTTTAATGGTTTGCAAGTATTTATTTGTAAACGCGATTTTGCTCCTTATTTATTCGAAGTCATTGATCAATTTCCTATGCAAGTAGTTTTACTTCCAACGGGGCTTTTGAATACGCGATTGTATTTCTTATCTGTATGAAGTTATGGATCAGTTTTCTATGCAGATAGAAAATACTTGAAAGTATCTCGCTCCGTCGTGCCTCGACGCTCGAGTACGTAGGTACTCAAATAGTTCAACCACCGCGTTTGTTTTCGCAAATGCGATCATACTCCTTATCAGTAAGAGCACAGAATACTTAATAGTACTACGTACAGAAAGGACACTCCCTTCCTCGCCCTCATATCAGATACCGCACCTCACCCCGCACTTCGAGGTATTCGTCGCCGACTCTTTAGCAAGGGCGCTCGCGAACCGCAGCGCTGTATTGCTGACACACAATTATGCGATTTAAAAGTTTTATTTGAGTTTTAATCACGATGGTTGGATATTGTGATGCTTTTCCGAATTCGTATTTACATATACTGTTTGTATGATTTCGCATTTTTAATAACATGCGATTTAATAACCCATTATTTACAGAAAAGTCATTTAAACTAAACTATTTTAGTGTTTTTATTTCATTACGAACCCGTCTATATAAATAAACAATTGAACTACTTGGTCACTTCATAATAATGCACACGTTCGGGCAGCGCCGCCGCCGCCGTCGTTCGGTTCCCCGACACAAATTGCTTTCCGCGCCATTTTTTTTACGCTACTAGATTTCACGCACACATTTGCACGTATACAAACGTCATTTGTTTATGTAGTAGTAATAGGTAATTATTTTGCGAGCGTTGTATAGAGTGTGCGAGGTGTGGTAAGAGTCTACGGAACAATTTCGTATGCAAGTATGTTTACTTTAATGGTTTGTAAAAGTATTTATTTGTAAACGCGATTGTGCTCCTTATTTATAGGAATTCACGGATCAATTTCCTATGCAAGTACTTTTTATTTCCAACAGGGCTTTTGTTTGATTACGCGATTGTACTTCTTATTTGTATGAAGTTATGGATCAGTTTTCGATGCAGATAGAAAATACTTGAAAGTATCTCGAGCCCTGGTTTTAGGCCCTGGTTTCTTAAGGTGGACGTACTTGGAAGCCCTGGTACTCGATTTTGCAAGTACGACCCATGTGTAAGGGCTACGGGCGAGGCGAACGGGAGTTGAGTGGGGGATATAAGCAAGAGAAAGCAGTGCGCGCGCACATTTTCTTTCTCTCTTCCTCTCATAGCCAAATACGTTTGAAGTTTCACTTCAGTCGTGTGGTCATAAGCACACTCGGTTTTTTTTTTATTTCCAGCTTTTTAGTTTACAAATGTGAAATATATAACATAATAACATGAATAATAGGTACCTATTTAAAATTAATTGAAATATTAGAACAATTTGTGTGCTATTTTAAATATGGAATACACCGCGTCACTGCCGCGGGCCGTCCCGCTTGATAGGTATTTTTTTCACACTGGCTGTTTATACACTCACAAGACCGCAACATTTTCTTAATTATGTAAAAATTTCGTAGCTGACTACTTAACCAATTTAGTTCTATTTTTAAATTCATTCCCGACCTAGAGAGGGAAGCAATTACTATGAGTCTTTCCCGCCTTAAGGTGGGAAGCAACGTCTTCCACCCGCTATTCGGATACTACTTTCCGAGTATGAGAAATGAAAAAGCTTTGCTTACTGTAAGTACCGTGTGATATATCAAATGAAAGGGTTTGTGGTGAGGGTCACAAACATATTTTTAATAACTAAAAAAAAGTTATTTATTATTCTATTAAATAGAAACAATATATCTGAAACCACAGCCTAAAATAATAAAAAAAACTACAAAATATAGTTCTGTGATTATTCTAGATTCCAAGAGATCCTATCAGACGTCTGGTCTTCAAATAATATAGCAAATCTCTCATTCTATACTGCGTACATACATTTGGTCACAGTCAAAATATGTTCGGGACGTTATATTCAATTTAAAGTTGGTATTTTTAAATGTTATGCTTAAAACACTTGTATAAGAAGTCGGTTAAAAATAAGATTTTTGGCATTTTCAATCTCAATAGTAAGAAATGCTCAAGATGTTATTCCCCATAAGAAAACAGTAGGACTTTTCTTTTCTGACTGGCACTTTAATTTTTGAGTAGGTACCTTATGAATGATGGGTTTATCAAAAACAAACTTATTTTTGCAGTCGATCAAATTAATGATGATGTACATTGTGCATGCGTGAATATTCAACCCTAACGGAACCTTTCACTGTGCGTGGTCCGACATAAACATGGAAAGATTTTTTTTAATTTCGTTGGGAAACTACCACAAAAACAAACAATTACTATTACTCAAGTAAACTAATAGAAACAAAAACTACCAAGCTCATAAAACTAACAACACATATTAAAATGTAAAGTGATTGCGGAATACGCAATTTATACAATTAATTTATCATCATTCCCAAACTTCTGCTCAGCCTACCTAAAAAATGTATACTGGGCATTCTGTAGCAAACTATTAGACAAGTAACAAAAATAAATACTTAATTGTAAAATAAATAAAAATAATTTTATACGGCGAGCGCATTCGAAGATAAATTCAAATATAGAAACAATTCGGCGCGAAATTCAATAAATGACTATGGTCTAAGGTCCTCAAGTGTTATTAACTCAGTTCAATTGAATGTCCAAAAAACTATTAACCTTACATTAGAAAAGCATAAATCATTATTATAAACAATGCTTATTGTATTTAATGCTTAAAATAATTTTATTTCAATTTCTGAGTATCGATTTCCGATATTCGACATATTAATTACCCGAGTCAATCGAAATTAAAAAAAAAAATCGTTTTGCATAATCGCTTTCGCACATCATTACGATAAAAAAAACAATCATGGACGGCGATTTTGAACACAAATTGAGTAGTGGTAATGAATAATACGTGTTATTCGACCTGTGTTTCAATATTACGTTAAGATTTGGGCATTTTCGTATTGTTAATAACATTTACAATAATATTTGTCACATTTTAAATCTTATCTACTTGTGTGTGTGTGATATTTGTGTAAAGTAAAATGTAAACACGCACGATTGGCGCGAAAGTTCGACATTAGATATCAAAAAACTTCATTACCACTACTTATTTTAACTTGAACAATGGATGAATTCGTCAAATAATTAAATTATGTATTATTCACTGCCCCTGTGGTGGAGTATGGATGTTCGAAATCCCCAATTTTTATGTTTTTTAGCCTCGACCACCACTGTCAACAAAATGGCGATTATCGCATTTACAGACTTGAATTTTAGAAAGGTAAAGTAATAAGCTTGAGCGCTAAATATGAAATATTTAATGGCGTTAACATATGAGTTTTTTATCCAACTCTCTTAATTAACGCACATTCATAAGATTTGATGGGTAGCTTAATAAATATTTACATAATCAATGTAGGGTGTCGTATGTCGTAATTCTTGGGTCCTAAAGGGGTCATTACCGAGCCGGCGGAGGTTTGTGTGTTCGGGTCCTAAAGGGGGCGCTACCGAACTATACGGTTAAACCTAAATGAACGACATCGAAGTGCAGCAGATACTGAATAAATGCGAAATCCGGACTTCAATCTAAACGTTATCAGTGCGAACTCCAGACGCGTCGACTAAAATCTAGGAAATAACAAGAAAACTAGAAACTAATAAGACTAACTAACTTATTATCCAAGACTTAAGACCTAAGTAAAAAAGGAGGAACCTCAAAGAAATATAATTAAAGAGCAAAAGTTAAATAATGAACAAAGACGACGAAAGAGAAGACTTAAAATAATGAAAGAAACGACATAAAACAACCAAAGGACTTAAGCCACACAAAGACTTTTAGTCAAAGACAGAACTTTAAAAAAATAAGAAACTTATGCATGTTTCTTATAAAAAGAAAAGTCATCGATAATTATAACGATTAACAGAAAGGAAAAGAAATAATATTTTAAACAATATATTATTGTGATGTTATCGACAAAAATAGGTCGACAGTGTCCCGACACTAAAGAACAACTATCGATAAGTGTTAATCGACCGTTTCCCAACACTAGAGCTATTATGTCAGACGTCACAACATGACATGTGCATGTAATGACATCTACGGGCGTAGCCTGAACTATAAAGCATTGACACATAAGAAAAGGTAGCTAACAAATTGTTTCGCTCAGGAAAAACTAGATGTCGCTGTTAACGTTTTTTGAAACTAGTAATTATGAATGAGCTTATTTATTTAAGTAAATATAAAGGGAATTTAATTTAAAGGGGTCAAACTAAACGTAAACATAACATTCCGAATGGGAATAAGTTAACGAGATTACGAGTTTAGAAATTGCCAAGAAATTATTTAAGAATATCTTTGATATGATATCTTCCAGAGTGGACAGAATCAATATCATGAAGTTCATAAGTGGTCCTAGAAATAACCCTAGTCACACGGCATTTAATAAAACGAGGAGCTAGCTTTCCCGAAAAATAATCATCACCTGAAGATCTGGAAAAATTTCTTCTCCATACAGTATCACCAACATTCAGCGTGACGGCTGAACGATGCATATTATAAGCTCGTGAATTACGGAGGAAAGCCATAGAAAGATTATCAGCAACTTTCGCATAAAACTCGACAAGGGAAGAATGATTCTACGCATGTTTGAGCCCGACTTTCAGCTGAATTGACGCTTAGAGTCTGACCATACGCACGGGTAGGAACACATAAGGGCTTCCCTATCGTTGTCACTGAGAATAGATAAAGGAAATCGAAAACTAAAAAAAATCAGAACCTCCTTCTTCGAAGTCGGTTAAAAAAGGGGATCAGACTCAAAATAAGGATGGTTTTATTAGTCTTTCGTATTAGAATCTGATAGGAATAATCAAAGTAGACATTTTGAGAAAATGAATTAATAAAAATGATGGGATAATTACGTAACTTGAAAACGAGGTTTTTTGTTTATAGAAATATTTACGTGATTTTAGTGTTATATGAAAGGATAACGTTTATAACTAATATTCACGTTTGAATTAAGTAAATCGGTCCACGGGTTTTAGAGTTAGAAAGCATTTTGCAAAATGAAAACATGCCCAAAGACCGATTTTAGAAAGTTAATGTTTTAAAAAGTTTTTAATGTATATAGAGATAGGAATAACCTTCATCTGCTATGTTAGGATGCAAAAAGGACAAAACCAAAATTAAATAGGCAAATATGCTAGTATGAATGTTTTAAGAAAGAGTTAGAAATTTAGTGAATAGTCTGATAGGGAACTGAACGCCAAAATAACAGCAAATAGGAAAAAGAGAAAAAAATGTTGAGAATAAAAAGCCATCAGACCCTAACAAACCAACACTAAACAAATAGCAAGGCTGAAATAATGACCAAAAGCAAACCTAGGCAGTCAGGCAACCAAAAAAATCTAACCTACAACTGCCATAGTAAAGAAAAAACCAGCAAATATACGGGTCACATCCCACGTTATAGGAAAGTGATAGGCATCGTGTACTATGGCTGATATAGGAATGGTACGACAACGTGACATCACAGGAACGGCTGAGCTAAGAATTCAAAGAAAAAAAAAAGATAGAAACTAGGAAACCAACTGCCCCAAAGACAACGAACAGCTGGGCTAGAATCAAAGCAAAAACAAATAGAAACTAGGAAACCAACTGCACCAAAGACAACGTACAGCTGGGCTAGAATCAAAGCAAAAACAAATAGAAACTAGGAAACCAACTGTACCAAAAAAGACAACGTACAGCTGGGCTAGAATCAAAAAAAGACAAATAGAATCTAGCAATCAGCCGTGCAAAAAAAGCTTACCTGAGCCACGAAGCCTACAACATTCACACACCAATCACACACTACAGGATGCTAACTACTTCTAACTAAGGAGTGGAATAAAACCCAGGAAAAAATATGTATTTAAAGGGAAGAAATAAAAGCGTTTTATATGTTTTAAGGTTCTACAAAGTTATTATTATTTTATATTGCATCACAACACGGCACATTACAATATAGCAATCAATCAGCAATGGAAGGGTTAGCAGACGTTGTCAATCACAGCATAATCCCTGGTAACTATGGCAACAGTCTTGTTTGACGGAACGAGAAAAAATTCCTCTATTCTGGTACCTGTAAACATGAATACAGAAATGAAAGATTAAATTTGCTCAGAAAGAGCAATCACCCTCACGACAGCAAAAAAAAAATAATTTAGTAATTAGAATCAATAAAAGTGCTTACTTTTACTTCGGGCGCCATTTTGTAGCGAAATGAAACATAGACACTTCACTCACAAACACGTTTAATTTTTGTATGTAAAAAAAATCGAAAAAACAAATATGAAAAAAATATAAAAGTACAAAAAAAGAAAAACTAAATATGAAAACTTGTCACATTTAAATACTTAATAGGAAACTATTGCATAATATTTTAAATTTAGGTTTTAAATGCTACGTAACGAATTATGAGTCGGTTGCAACCAGATCCGTAAAACGAAGACGTAACTTTAACTTTTAACTAAAGATTGAAATAACGCGGTATTAAAATATTTAAAATTAACAGATTTTAAGAATAAAAAAAGGCCAAATCTACTACGGAAAATAAAAAAAAACTTAAAAATCTCCCATATCTTATCCAAAACCTTCGCGGTGACGTAGAAGCTCTGCCAGTTGCTCCAATACCTCACTTGCTGACCTCTGAGATATGAAGAGGATGTCCGCAGCGCAGCGCGGAGCCGCAGATAAAAGTTAGTATGTAGGTGGGTGGATGGAGCCGAATAAATCGGCTTGCAGAAAATTCGGACTTCTATCAGTCAAAAGGATTCAATCCAGTCAATAGGAATATATGTAGTCTTCCGTCGAAGAAGTGGGGAAACCCCGAATCAAATAATAGACATGCACGATCCAATTAAGATTTGTTGATTTCAATATTAAATTTGGGCGTTGGTTCTCAAAAAAATCCGGACGTCGTATCAGAGAGTATGTAGACAAGTGAAGTATGTCACCAGGAAAAAAAACTCATGACACGTAAAAGAAATTATTTCAAAATTATTATGAAAATAAAGGTTTTTGATAGGGCCAGTACAAAAAGAGGTTGATTATAATGTTGAAGAAGGACGAATGGCGAAAATAATCATCATGCAGTAACTACTAATGCTGCAATACATACGGGTCGAATACAAAACCTCCTTTTTTGTTTGAAGTCGCTTAAAAAGAATACAAACACGAAAAAAAATAACAAGTTAGGGGAAAACATATGTCAGATCCACGCAAAACGGACATCGCTCAGCATAATGCTAAGAGGTAAGACCCTATATGAGACAAAGACCCAGCGCTGGTTTTCAACGGCAGAGAGAGTGCAAGTCTGCGCACACACTTGAGCACTATAATATTTCCCGCACCGAAGGCTAGCTCTGTTGAGATTGGCCGCCTTGATTGAAATACGGTCTGGAAGACTATTTATAAATAATACATATGTGACACCATTTAAAACATATGTATTAAGCCTACTGTTTATATACCTACAGTCGGACATGACGGCCGGTGACGTTCATATCCACTTTGTTCAATCAAAAGATTGAACACATACTACGCTTATTGGTGCCAGTTAAAAAAGTAGGTAATGGGATGAAATAGCAATACTGCTAAATTATTATTATAAAGATGTTCTTCTTAAATGAAGTGCTTGTTTCTTCAGGGTGGCTGAGACATCAACGCGCAAACTAATAAACGTATTTTCTTTCTTTCCTTTCTTTCATATGATTCTAGACCACCTAGAGTAGAAATTTTTCGACGGTTATCAAAAAAAAAATTAAATCTTACATACGAGTACATCACAACAGGAACAGCAATTTAACGCAGGAGGGTTCAAAGCATGTACTGAATCCAGTCGTATAAGGGTCTTAGCGTAGTAGGTACTTCGTCTATTCTTTACGTATTATTCTTGGGTAAAAAATTACCTATATTAAAAATTACAGAATTGTGTGCAGATTGTGTACATATTAAAAATCTAAACTTGACCTACTAATCGTTATCATAATTTATGTAATGCGGAAACAAAATATCTTCCTCATTAAATGACTCCTGCGTTTACCTACGTCCACTGGTATTTACCAATAAAATCATAAATCCATACGACGCACATAAAAGAATACTTAGGTTCAAAGAAGTTCAAATTCTTCTGACTAGAAATTAAACATTAAAACTTAGTCATAATAGTAACTAGGTAAATAGTAGATAGTGGTAAAAGTGGTTTTATAGTATTGTTTAATATTGTATTTCCTTTTAATTATGAAGTAAGTAGTGGTAGTAATTAATCATAAATAGGTACAAAACATAATGCACCATCCGTTCACGGATATTTTGTGAAAAGAAAAACAAAGGGTAGGTATATAGCATGTCTCTGTCCATAGAGTTTCTTGTCCATTCTTTTCCATAGACACCTACAACGCCTTAGAATGGGCAAAACTATCTTTGTCTTTCTGACTGACTTTTAAAAATGCCTCTGGTTTAGTTGGTCGAGTTTCGAGTTAGAGCACTCACCCCTTTCTTTGCTATAATTTCCAAAGCCATTGACACTGTTGTCATACCCATACTTCTTTGCAAAAAAAAGAGATTGATTCAGGAGAGAAACTGAACTTGAAACTTCCACGACTAAGGAACGCGACAGATAATTAAGGATTGGAGTTTATTTTGAGCTTTAATAATTAAATACTCAGGGTTATCTCAGGGAAGCGTTCTAGGTCATTCGGTTGAAAGATATTGGGTACGTTTAGATTGATTTAGGTGGGTGTAGGTCGGTACAGCTGGAGTTTAGGAAAGCAATTTTGGATTCTTTTATAGTAGCACTAGCTGCGCCCCGCGGTTCCACCCGCATAAGGGTCGATCCCGTGGGAATATCGGGATAAAAAGTAGCCTATATGTTAATACAGGGTATCAGCTACCTTCATAATTTTTTTTATCAAAATTGGTCGAGCCGTTTGAGCGTGAAGAAGTAACAAACATATAAACACACACACACGCACTCACAACCTTCGCCTTTGTAATAATAGTTTGATACAGTGTTCCAGTTTGAAGGGATATACATATATTGGTAAAATTGGGACATAAATTTCAGCTTTGACTTTGGAATTTCAACGCATCTGGAATGCTGATGGTACTGCAGGTGTCTGATTTAAATCCTTTTCTTCTTTCGCTTCAGTGATATATAATTATATATCTACGAGATCAGCTTACAATGACATGAAAACAGAGTTACCAGGGTTGGTAGCGACAGACTTCAGCGATAACACCGCCATTTTATACTCTCAAAGTTAAAGATATTGTAAAAGGCCTAGTAATTTTGGTGTAAATTAAAGCATACAAGTTTATGATGTAAGTATACTTTTAACTATACCCGAAAAGCGAAAGGTTTTCACTGACACTGGGCTTTGTGAATCCCTAGATATTAACTAGGTACTTACGTAAACGAAGACTTGTCACATTATACAATGTGATAGGGGTGAGACTTCTAACCCGTTAAGGCTGAGTACTACATCTAATTTTATCGACAAAAAAAATAATATGGGGGGTTGAACCCCCTTCCCCTAAAAATTATGGCTATTTTAATATTTTTTTTAATGTACTACGGCACGCTTGATACTTTATGTGATATCAAAGGTTGTATGCGTCTTAGAAACAAAAAAAAAACGACAAACGGTAGCTAATAACCTTGGCTAACTAATTCATTACTTTTTTCATATGTTTGATAGTGTTTTGGTGAGAAAAAAAAATCATTTCTGAATTATTTTGACCGAAAAAATCGCTATTTTTCAATATTTTCATATTATTTTTTTTTTTGTCGATATTACCCCCATATTATTTTTTTTGTCGATAAAATTAGATGTAGTACTCAGCCTTAACGGGTTAGAAGTCCCACCCCTATCACATTGTATAAATGATTCGGTGTTAGAAATATTAGAATAGAAGGTCATCTAATTGGACATGTGTCCGCGACATGGTCGAATTCGTCGGCTCTCTACTCTTGATACTCTGACCACTGACTTCTTGCATACGTGGCCAGGTTAATGTCTGATCGGCTTTATCTGCATTCTTTGTCATTAATAATCTGTTTGTATTGTATGTATCTATTATCTGCCACAGAATCTACATAAGGGGATTGCGTTAAGGTTGCCCGCGAATTTTAAATTTACGTTTTGATTTGTTGATTAATCTGTCAAGCTCCGCTAATGAGACACAATTGATTTTCTATTGTTTCGTTGCCAATGGGCGACGCGCGCCGCTTGACCGGTTAAAATAGGATTTGCAATCATAACAAATATGGCTATACCAAATTATAGATAATCATTATAAACAGATATACAACTCCTTAAGTTACAATTTACCTAAAATGTCATAATATCGTGAAATTGTCACTCAATAGGGTAATATGAACTTAGAGAGGTGTATTGCTGAATTTTATGTTTATAAGTAATTTCTATACGCGAATCATATTTAGATCAATATAAAATCTGATTCTCACCTGCGAATTGCAAAAACGTAAGAATAATTAAATTGCGCGGGCTACCGGTATGCTAAATCTTAAATTCATTAATTGACAATAACGCACAGCCTATACCGCTGGCTCCAGAAGCATGAAATTTTGTACTAGAGTTCCCTATAATTATGTAAATCGAAAGAGAGCACAAAGGAAGAATTTTAACGAATGATTTGTAATTTTTGCGGGGCTTGTGGCTAAGTAATAACAACCGCACGGGTCGATCGATCATGCCGCGGTAGGTCCGCGGATGTGGACTTACACTCGATTTACGAAAAGGCCAATCAATTATATAAAAACTGTGACAGATTGTCACAATTTTTTATTTTTTAATTGCTGTGATTGGCTGACTAAATTAGGTAACAAGAGCAAATCAAATCACTTGAAATCCGTTTCACAAAAGAAGTCCGCGGCAGACATCACAAAAGAAATCTTTCTCTATTTATGATTGTGCATTGTATTAACCAGAGCCTGTATTATGATGTCGACATATTATACTCGTATATATACTTATAACTAAATCATTGTTTATGATTCCGTCACACCACAGTGGCGCCGCGTTTACGAGACTTCGTTCATGACGTTGACAAGCATTGGTAAGCATTTCTGTAACGGTTTTATGACAGGTCACTTGAAATGTACCTATTAAAATTATGTGAAATAAGTACAACAAGATGGCGGCGGTTATTTCGGTACTACTAGGTAAAACAGGGAAATTAATTATTGAGCAAATTGACTTCCAATCCAAATAGTCCATATTACAAACAAATCAAAACTGTCATTCTTTGACATTAAATGGCTATAACACGGCAAATTGACGTAGGATGTCAATTTGCTGAACACTCTGGATGCACACCATATGCACACACATTCATTCATATGCACACACATTCATTCATTCAGAATGGGTTGGTTAAAAGGGGTGATTAATGAAATCAATTGAAAGATGAATAGCATTGATTGAATCTGTCATCCGTAGTCCATGTTCATGATCCGGGACTTTTATAGTAATATCGCTATGGTGAAACGTGTTTGACTGCCTGTACCGATGTGCAAGCCATTTACTTGTCTTTAGTTGCGATTTACTATTTATCAGGCGCTTTGTTTCATATACAGGGTCATTAAGGCGCAGATATACGACTTCTAATGATTTTAAATTCAACATCACGTCTAATCGACCGGACTGATTTCTTTGAAAAAAATAAATGTTATACTAGACCATTTGCTTCGTAATTTGATATGTGAATATTTGCAATTATATTTTTTTAACATAGTGTAATTAATTTGTAAAGTAATATCTACCGCGGACATAAAAACGATAATCACGCAAACACTATCGGGTGTATTTTCATAAAACTTTCACCATCTAAAAGACAATTTAATTCCCCGAATTTTAGTATACGGTTTTTATTTGTTTGGTGTTTGAGAGTTTTTGTAAATAGATAATTGCTTCATATTTGCAATAAATTACCACGGTTGTGTCATCGCGCTTCTCTTTCTTTTCTATGCAGTCCGACAGTGACCGCGCTTTAGGTCGTGTAGTCGCCTTAAATGGCTCTTTAGTCAACTGAGGCCGCTTTAACTTATCTCGCGGGATAAGTTGACCTAATAAATGTTTTGAGTCAGGCAACTGATCTCATTGATACATTTTATGATTTGTACTGATACGAAAAAAGTGTTAGACATTAGATTAAAAAAACAACAACGCAACCACAAACGCATAAAAGTAATTATTAACTACCTTCACATAGTGTTAAGCAAATTTTAATAAAACAACTGTGATTTCTTTTTGTTTACTTTTACATTGTTATAACGTATCTAAATGATAATCAAGAATGTTTTTTTTAAGAATCGAACCAGCGTTTTCTCGATTGAAAGTCCGATACCGTTAGGTTAGAATAGGTATTAGAATACTTCCGCTTCAAATGACACTACTTATTTACATTTAGTTTTCTGTTTATTAATCAAACGAATGTGATTTTTTAATATATCAGTATAACCTCATGGTGTATAATTATATTTCCCTAAAATTAGGTTCACGTGTGTACTTACATATTTATCCATACTAATATTATAAATTCGAAAGTAGCTCTGTCTGTCTGTATTCCTTTTCACGCCTAAACCGCTGAACCGATTTAGATGAAATTTGGTATAGAGATAGCTTGAGTCCCGGAAAAGGACATAGGATACTTTTTATCCCGATATTCCCACGGGATCGAGACTCATGCGGGTGAAACCGCGGGGTGCAGCTAGTTTATATATAAATAACTAGCTTCAGCCCGCGACTTCGTTCGCGTGAAACTTCTTGTTTCCCCCGAGCCACCCCGTCGTCGTATCGCATCACCCGCCCGCGCTATCACTTAACGTTCTTTTTTTACTTTTTTTCTTTTTGCTCGGCTCCTAAGGGTCATAGCGTGATGTTAAATAGCCTATAGCCTTCCTCAAGAATTGGGCTATCAAATGCAAGAAGAATTTTTCAAATCCGACTGGTAGTTCCAGAGATTACCCCCTACATACAAACTTACAAACATACAAACTTACAAATTTTACCTCTTTATAATATTAGTATAGAAGTATAGATAATCTTTTTTTAAAGTGGGATCAGTTGACAAAGGAAAAATAATTAAATTAATTATTTAGTCAACTCATCCCACGGGATAAGTTCGAGCGGCCTTAGTTGGCTAAAGAGACAATTAAATTAGCTTGCGAAACTCTACAGACATGATGAATATCGGTATCTAAACACGACAAACTAAATAGTTTAGGTTTTCTTTTGACTATCGATACAGAAATAAGAAATACTTTGTGTGTGTGTTTGTTTGTTTTTATACAACAGCTAGACTATCAGACAAATTGAGGTTGGTAGAGCGAGCGAAAATAGCTCAAAAATGTTAGCAACCCACCCCGAATAGGTGAGGTTTTCGTACAAAATGGTGCTGATGCATGCGTCATGTTCGTGAACGGGCGCCGTCAGTAGGGACTGGTCATCTCTTTGCTGCCATGGCTTATTTTAATTTATTATTTGAATTGTTGTTTTTTCTCATCTTTTCATTATGGACGCTTTTAACGTTCTGCATCGTTCTCACATGTATAATTTTTAACATGAATGATGTAACCAAGACTTTGTAACCACATTATTTTGATTTAAAAGAGTGTCCATGGAGTTTCTTGCCCGTTCTTCTCCATAGGTACCTACGCTTTGGAATGGGCAACTAGCTTCATTTTTTCTGACTGACTGACTTCTTGACAATTCAAAAGTGCCTGTAAATGGTTTAATTGAAATAAATGCTTTGAGTTTGAGTTTGAGTTTGAAAGGAGTTACTTTGTGACTTACGCTGAGAAGTCAGAGTAAAAAGATAATGCAATTTTAGCAAAAAATATTTCTCGGTTTTTGCACCTGCCGCCCTTAGTCCTCCAGTACTCCTTAGTTCATGTCTAAGGGACCGATCCGTCAAAGAATTTGATAAATGTTGATTCAAGTTTTTCTTATGCTCCTTTTGTTAATCATGAGCGTTTAATAGATTAAGGGCTGAATTTTGAATCATCTGATAACTTTATTCGAAGAATAATTTTGAAACTTTGACAGTTACTTTATACAAAAATTATCAAACGTCAATTTGTTATCTAATTGATTGAGTTCAAAACTGAGAGGTTATCTGTGTAAGATTATAATTTAACCTATGAGAGAGTTAGGCCTTTTGTAAAAAAAAAAAAAACGAGGTGTTAAGACCAGTTGTTGTAAAGATATTGTGTCTCGGGTTTGCTTAGTATATTAGTTATTTTCCCCTCATGAGCACAGTCCAAATAGGTCGACACATGTACGATGAGCTAAAGGTTGTTAATTTGTTCCCTCACGGACTCGCCATAGCGACTCTGAGAAACTGCTATTGTCTCATGCAGGTGTTCACCAATACCACTAGGTACGGAGACTGGTTGTGTGGGTGAATGCCGTAGTAGCAGGGAAAGAGGCATTATTTTAGTGGCTCGCCACTTTGTTTGTATGTGTGCCTTAATTTTGTATAATTCCAATAAACTTGTATTGTGTAAGAAGGTACTTGTTTAATTAAATCTTTCCCTAGCAGAATATACCCTATAAATTTACTTTAGCACGGTGGTGAGTAGTATAGTTCAAATAGAAACCATCATCAGCTTGTTTCCAATTAATTTCTGTAAACTACGCACGGGCCGGGTTACAGTTGTTATGTGTTATCTGACGACGGAATAATCAGCTCATAGCCAATAGTATCAGAATTGTATGGCATGACGCAGGAGACACTACGGTTGCTATGTATTTTACGCAAGGCGTTATGAATCGAGGAAGTTGTACACTCCAAATAGTACTTATTAAGTAGTTGGTTTATTATATAAACATTACATAATCAGCCTTCAATGTTCCCACTGCAAGGACACAGGCCTCCTCTCAGTGAGAGGGAGTGGGCCGTAATCCACCACGCGGGCCCAGTGCGGTTGGCAGATGTCACATGTCTTCGAATAAAAACATTTACACCTAATAAAATATAGTTCAGCAGCAGACAAGTACACACATCAAAAGTGTCTAGGGATCAACATATATTTTTGCAATAACTTTTCTCCTGATTGATATTAATTAAAATTTTCTTTAAGGATTCATCAAATAAAGTGTTTTCGTTTGTCACAGTAACGATAAACCAAGTCACCTTTGCATTAATAAAGAAATTTGCCATTTTCCTAATAAAGGGATTTTTGACATTTGAACCACTAACACAAAAGTTCGAAAAAAAGACTGAAATAACAGTTTTCTTTAAAATTTTATTGGGTAACTTAAACAATTAATAATCCGTGTTTCTACCGCGAACACTAACAACACAAGAACATCGGTTTGGCATACTCAAAATGAGTTCATCCAAATCACGCTGTGGAATGGCCGCCCATGTTCGTTGCAACAACAAAAAAAGGTCTTCTTGCGACTGGATACCCTCCATATTCGGCAGAGCTCTTCTCTGTAGCATATCCCATGCATGCTCAATCGGGTTCAAGTCTGGCGACTGAGCAGGCCAGGGCTTGTATGTATCGGTCTTGTCTCCGTGTGGTGCAGCGATACCGTCCTCCATGGCGCTCAGCCACGGTACCAGTGCTTCGGTAACGTGTCCAAAGTCGACTGATAACACTCTGACTTGTATTCAGAGCTAAAGCCACAGTACGTTGCCGGGAACCAGCTTCTATCATTCCCACGGCTCTGAGCATTTCTTCCCTGCTTAAATGACGTCGCCGCTCCATAATAACGTTGGTTTTAATCAGTAGTAGGGAAACAGTAGCACTAATAATGTCTTCAATGCGTTGTATGTTTTTATAGGGAAAATATTGACAGCTGATTTTCATCTTTTACTCGAATTTGATTCACAGTTCCTGATTCAAATTATGAAATGCACCAAAAAGGATCCATATAAATTTATAAAATCATAAATTTATTACAAAGCCACATCTCAATCTCAAGAAATCCGCATAAAAATGCTTGATCCCTAGACACTTTTGATGTGTGTATATTCATATAATTTTATTTAGAAAATATTTAGAAGTTCAGTCTATCGAACTTTTAACCTTATTAAAAATAACAGTAAATTATGACTCTGTCCATGATTGCCCGGAAATATGTAGGTATCAAGAGAAAAAAAACTATGAAACAGACCCCGCCCCTAAGTAGAATATGCTATGAGTCACGCCGATCTTTTTGGCGAAAGATAGGTAATAATAGGAGTTAAACTAATCTTATTTTAATAATATCTATGTCGCAGCCAACCGGTTTAATTAGCCGTTTAGGTAAACGGCAGCCGTTCAACTAACGACCTGAATGATATCCAATTATAGTGTAGGCAGTGGAACTGTAACCAATCACACGTGAGCCGAATTGGTCGCAGTAACTAAGCCGGGGCACCCTGACCAAATGAGTTAGGTATTTTCTTTTGTGTGTGGGAAATCATCAAATGACTCCTCCCGCTCTGGGTGGAGCGGAAGGAAGTGTCAGACTCTTGCTGACTAAAACCCACCCGCGTTCCTTCCTTAGCCCTTTATGTACCGAGGCAGCGGTAACCCTTTCCGACAACCCCGCTGAAAATGGGTTATGTTAGGTTAGAACTGTAACCAACCGCGTGCGAGCCGAGAGAGCGAAGCGAGGCGAGCACTACTTCCAAAGGCCAGGCGGTTAACTAAACGGCTAATTTAACCAGTTGCCTGCGACGTCTACATAATAATACAATAAAATATTTCGAATTTAAATAAATATATTGTTATTTATATCAATGACTCTACTCGTTTGTGATTTAATACGTATAATATGTATGTATGTTGTTTAGTTTTTTGTGCGGGTTCACGAGGATAGTAAAAAAATAAGGAAGAGAAATACATATTAGGATATTTCGCGTAAAAACATTTTTACAAAAAATAAAACAACCGACTTCCAAATAAGAGACTACAAAGTGAAAAATAACTTTAATTTCGGAAGTCGGTGTCGTTGGGTTCGCATTTTCGTTGTTTGCCACTGATTTCTTAAATTAAAGGTATTTTTCAATTTGTAGTGTCTTATTTGGAAGTCGATTGCTTTTTTTTCATGTTTTTACTTTTAAGTTGTACCTACTTACCCCACACAAACTCGTGGTATTGTCTTGTTTTCCATAAAATAAGTAATTTGCACTATTATCGTTTTCCATAATCGCCCCCCCCCCCCTCATAATATTTACTTGCACTATTATCATTTATACTAATAACGCTTGTCATATCTAATTATTAGTCATAACTTTTATTTGCCATAAAATAAGTTTCCATAATAACATGTTTTATAAGGTAAATGTACCAATACTCGTCGGGTTTTGATATTCACTGACTTTGAAGAACTGCTGCGTGAGAAGTATTTCCTTTAGAATGAAACTTTTTGCATGACGAAATAGAAAAATTATCCGTTATTCTAAATAAGTTGTTAATTTTTGTAATTTTTAGTGATAATAAATACTTATTTAATCAAATGTGTAAAAAGGGCGATTTGTACCAGTACTCGCCAGATTTGTACTATTACTCATCAAAATGACCCAGTAGTCGTCAATTTTTGATGCAAATATGAACTTTCAGGCCTTGAACATAGAGTTCAAGATGATTACACACATTAAAACATAATTGTGATTGTCTTTCATATGAGTGGCAAGTCTAAGAAACAAAAGATAGGTAGAAAACCAAATCGCAAAAAATCAGACTAGTTAGGTAAATTCTAATATATTTTAGCTTAAAAAATTAAGATGCCCGTATCACAGAATCAGTTTTTTATCAGAATAAAGGAGCCCATTGTATATAAAGTGTTTAATGTTTTTTTATGTTGTGTATTTTTGTGGTGTACAATAAAGTAAATAAATAAATCAGCCACATTAGGCCCAAAACCCAAAATGGCCGGCCAACGAATAAAATGTATTAGGTACCCTGGTTGGGGAAGACCTCCTTATCATTTTTTACTATTGCGTCGAATCGCTAAGACCATTCCTTGGTCTTAGCGATTCGACGCAATTTATTCTATTCTATTCCTTCTGCTTTTTTTAAGTTGAAAAATAAAGTTTTATACATTAAAAAGACCTGATTTTAGAACTATGTATATAAGCAAAAAATAGTTATAGTAACACTCGCAGAGGTTTTTTGTCATTGTAAGTAATACGTGTTTAAGGTCACCTTTCTTTTATTTTCGCCAATCAGTAGTTAATATATTTTATTAAAATTTATAAAACTAGATTTTTTTCAACTTTAAAAAACGGCTGAAGAAATTGTCGTAGTAGTTCTAAATAATATTTATTATTATAAATTAATAATAATAATAATAAATAATTGTACCAATTTTGAAGCAGGATCTAATTTGTGTTTGACGTCACATCGCAAGTGCAGTGGGCCCGACCCTCCTTTTTACTATGCGTTGAAATTTTAATTCACAAACAAATTTTTAGCTACTAGGTGCCATTGTCAAGAATTGACACAGCACTACTAGGGCCTAAAGAGAACTAACAGAAATATTGGCCGAGCTAAAAATGCATTTGAAGTTGACAATAGCAAAATAATTTCAAAATATGTCGTCTCATATCGGCCGTTAGTCTGGCCAAAAATGAAAAATATCTCAATAAAAGTAATCTTGCATCATAAGGAGTTCAATGAGCCTCAAAAAAAGCCTAGTACCAAGCAAATACAATAGCTACGGCAGTATCAGAAAACGTAAGAAAATCTAAAAAAGTTAAAGATGTCGTCTCATATCGACCGCAAATCTGCTTAGAACTGAAAAATATCACATACGGTGAAATGTATATTAAATGCAATGAGCCTTTTTTTTCGTGGGGAAATCCTCATGGATACCCTTCGTCTGGGAAGAACTGAGGGTTATGTCGGACTCCTACCGATTAAAACGACTGTTCCTTCTAGTACCATGAGTCCGGGGCCCGGGAGATACTTGTACATTCGCCGCACCTCCGACTAGGTATCAGCCCAGCCAAAAGCCAATAAAAGAAAGTTTTAAATCATAAGAAACACAATAAGCCTACAAAATATACTTATGAGCGAATTCAAAAGCTAGGGTAGTACCTAAAATCATCGCCAATCGCCATGTTATTAATGGACGGCGCCTCGGCCTGTCATCGTGCAAGTATGTGTGAAGATTATGAGAATATTAGGAAGATTCAACGGCAGAAGACTTAGTAAGAAGACACCGCTATACAGAAAGATTTTTTTATCACCATCCAAATTTTTACAGGGTGTTCTACCCATGAATATGAACAACTATCACTATGGGACCAACTCTGAAATCACGAAAAAAAAATCAGATGTTTAATACAAAAGTTTAATACCTACTTGACCAAAATGTATGAAACAACTGATTTTTTTTTCGTGATTTCAGAGTTGGTCCCATAGTGAAAGTTGTTCACATTCATGGGTAGAACACCCTGTAAAAATTTGGATGGTGATAAAAAAATATTCCTGTATATGTGAGGATTTGATTGGAACTGTAATATCCAAACTCGATTTGTGTAAGGTACTGTTAAAAAACTACCATCAATTATCCAGGGCTTATTACAGCTCATTATTATACCATTCTCAGTAAGGCAGTTTAGGTTATAACTGAGAATACTTTTTACAGGCCGAAAGATTGGAGCGCGCTTAGGATACAGCGTGCGAAGCGAGCCCTTCCTAGATACAAATAAGCAAAGCACGCTTAATTACACGATGACCTCGCTTAATCAGAAGATGGACTTATTTCTCTTGCTAGTCTTAACAGCTTCTTAAACCAGCAAGCGAAGCGAGCCCATCTTCGACACGAGTGAGCCGAACGCACTTACACATGACAAGAGCGAACGAAGCGAGCTCTATCACGAGTGACGCGCGAGCACAGTTTCGTGCCGGGCTAGCGAAGCGAGCCCAATGACGCGACAACTAAGCAGAGCACGCTTACTTAAGCAATGAGTAAGCGAAGGGAAAACAGCTTAAGAGAAACCCAGTTTTATCATCAAATGTAGCCTAAACCTTATTATATGTTTGTACAGACGTCAGCACATCAAGCTACCCGAAACTGTCTAATTAATAATTTCCCAATCAACTTTGAACCTTATGCTGTAGCAATAAAGTTGAAAATATTTACAATATGACGAGTTTAGAGGCAACTATTAAGCGTGTCCCAGTAATCGTCAAAAAAGTACTTAAAATGACGACTTTTGGGTCATTTAGGAATTTTTAGGTACCAATAGATGTCACGTTAAAAAAACTATACTTTTATGATAAAAGTGTTCTAAACTTCAAGTTATATCATTAGTAAATTAACTTAACTAATTCATTAAACAATCAGACTTACCACATACCCCACAGAAGGTTCGTAAATCAAAACACAAAACTACGTGCCGAGTTTGACATTTAGCAGCTAAACTTGCAAAAAAATGAAAAAATTGTGGGACCCACTTTTTAAGTGAGATATCTCAGCCACCATTACAGTTAAAACTCTGTGTTTTATTTTAATTGTGCAATATGTTACCAAAAAATATGTTGCTATAAAAATGGGCCAGTTAAATGTTTAGTAGAAAAAGTTATTGATGTTTTTAGACAATTTGACGACTTCTGGGTCACTGTCGACTTCACCCGCGTTTACCTTAGTCATTAGTTTCTATAAGTAACACATTTGAAATTACATAATCGATACTTGACAGCAACATTTAATATAATTTAGAAACGTTTATTGTTTTATTTTTCTTGTGCTTTTGAACCAGAAGAAGACGGTCGACGTCAGGGGCACCCCGAGGCTCAGTTTGGTTAGGTTCTTTACAGGGATTTTTTTGTGGATGGGAAATCATCAAATGACTCCTCCCGCTCTGGGTGGAGCGGAAGGCAGTGTCAGACACTTACTGACTAAAACCCACCCGTGTTCCTTCCCTAGCCCTTTATGTTCCGTGGCAGCGGTAACCCTTTCGGACAATTCTGCTGACGGCTTTACATGACCTAAATGCAAAAAGCGAAAGTTTTAGAAACAATAAAAGTATATGATCGACTACAGTAAACAAAATCAGAAAAATATTATGATATTCTTCAGGATATATGCTAGGTAGATAGTGTATTGAAAACATAATACAAATAACTTTATACTATCTTTTTGCAATAAAAACCATACTAAGTACCTAATAGAATAGAATAATTATTTATTTGCATAGAAAGTAGGTACAAAAAATGCAGATGTTTGTATAATTAGAGATCCTTATACATTCTACCTTAAATTAGGCATGCAAACATTTATTAATATACATACAATCATTATGATTTTTGAAAGATTATGTTACAAGCAACATACTAAAGAAATAGTGTTTTAATTTTTTAGTCCAAACAATAGATTTTTTGTAAATAAATAATTGCTTCATATTTTGCAATAAATTACCAGGGTTGTGTCATCACGCTTTTCTTTCTTTTCTATGCAGTCCGAAACAGACCGCGCTTTAGGCGCGTTTTAGACCTAAAGCGCGGTCTTTTTGCGCGGTTTTTTCGCGGGGCTCCGTCGACCTGATGTCGTTGGTAATAATACAAATGAATATTATGGTGAACATTATTGAAAATGAAAAATATAGCAAATAACCATAAATGGATTAAAATTATTGTGACACTTTATCGATTATAATGACCAATGAAATTAGTTAAAATGATTTTATGTAATTTCACGATTATGGCAAATGAAGCGTTATCTTTAATGAAATTATAGCAAATACAAGTATGGTATATAAAATTATTGTATTTTTAATCATGGCAAACATTAGTGAACCCAAACTCGTATAACATTACTTGCTATGTAAATATCCTGTTCTGTGTAAATTTCAGTGACAGGAAGTTATTATAACATCATCAATATAAACTAAGTGGCAAAATATCTACGTATTATCTATAAACTAAACTAACCTAAGCTAACTTAAAAACCACCCAAGCAAAGTTAATAAAATTTATATGGACCACCCCTAATTTAGAAAACGATTTACAATTGCCGGAGACATCGCGTAACAAACACACAAAAAAAACATACAGTCGAATTGAGAACCTCCTCCTTTTTTGAAGTGGGTTAAAAATATGAATAAGTACCTAATTTTTATGAAAATAAAATCTTAGTATATCTATACAAATAAATAAAACTGTAGGGTCTGTTTGTAATGTCAAAATAACAGCATTTTATTAAATGCAGAAAGTACAAGTATTCAGGCTGAATTTTCCAAGTGGGCGTGGATGGCCAAATTCTAAACTATGAGGAATAGCGAAAAGTACTGAAAGGATTCGCGGGCTCGATTTTGATGAAAACTAAAACTGCATCATTGGATCTTTGAAAAATCAATATTTCTAGCCAGGAATCGAACCTGTTGATTTTGAAAAAAAAAACACATACTCTATTATTACACCATTCGATAGTGTCCCTAATAGGGATCAAATTCTGGGAAGTAATGACATACGGCAAACTTAAGGAAAATGTTGAATTTTAATAAACTGCTTCTTATGTTAGAGTATTCATACCTACATTACGTACCTTGTTCGAAATGATGCTCAATATTTTTATTAACACACCCGCAGCGCAGTCACCTTCACAACATTAGGTTCAAAATTCAAGATTCTATTACGATCTTTGGAAAATATTCTAATGGAATCAATACCTAATATTGTAATGCTTAATGCAGAGGTACAATCCTTGAGACGTCGAATCCAGCTGTGTATTGAAAACAATGGTCATCATTTTGAACAATTATTAATCAGTTAAGGTTTAGTAGGTAGGTAACATAACCCGGGCCCGGCTAAATACTAACAGCCGCACAGGTCAATCCATCAGGTTAAGCTACGCTTGCCGTGGTTGGTCTGTGGATGGGTGACCATCTTTACATACCGAGGTATTCAGCTGCATCCGGTTAAAATGGAAACCGACCCCAACATAGTTGGGAAAAGGCTAGGCAGATGATGATGAGGTAGGTAACATAAGAAAAAAAAAAATTTAGTTAAAAATGAGCTCTTTCCTTTAGTTTGCCGTATGTCATTACTTCCCAGAATTTGATCCTTATTAGCGACACTATCGAATGGTGTAATAATACAGTGTGTGTTTTTTTTTTCAAAATCAACAGGTTCGACATTTTTTTAAATGTTTCTCTGTCTGTTTGTTCTGGCTAATTTCCAAAACGGCTGGAACGACTTTGATGGGACTTACACTGGCAGATAGCTGATTTTATAAGGAGTAGGTAACCTAGGCTACTTTTATTTTAGAAAAAGAATTAGAGCTCCGCGCAAAAAATAAAAAGCCATGGAATGAAAAGTCGCAGGCACAGCTCAGTCTAGAATATAAGAAGAAGCTATATTTTCCAGCATTTAGTTTGAACGTATCACACACACACACTGCTGTCCTCCCTAACCAACGACGACTTTTACCGAGAAGGTTTTACTTCAATAATTTACTACACCTACTGCTGGCTGGTAATAAAAAAAAATAATTTAGGCTATTAAGAAACAGAATTGAAAAAATGAAAAATACGATGGTCAATTGTTTTTTTTGCATAAACTAAACGACTACAAGTTTTCTAGCTTTAATATTTAATTAAACATACATTAAAAATGAAAGCTAGAAATGATTAATTTTAAAGTCCGACCACGTGGTTTCAGTAGGTGTGTTTGTAGAGCGATTGATTTAATTGTGGTGTCCTGTCTGTAAATTTTCAAGAGAGGGTTCTGTACCTTCGCGGTGTAACATGTAAGTGAATAGACACAATTCTCTTAATTAATGTAGTAGGTAGCTAATTAGCTCTGAAATATCGGCAGTAGTGCTAAAAGTGAGAGCAGTGGTGGACTCCGACCCGGTCAGGCTCTTTACTTTGCGTAAATAATTTCATGTTCACTGAACACATCTCAAAACGGTGAAGGAAAACATCGTGAGAAAACCGTCATGTCCTAGAACCAAAAATTCGAAGACATGTGACATCCACCAACCCGCACCGGGCCCGCGTGGTCGAATACACTCCACTCCTTCTTACCGAGAGGAGGCCTGTGTCCCGCCCAGCAAAACAGTGGGAACGTGCTGATTATATATGTATGCGGTCTCTTCCTTTCATGTAGGCGGGTTGTCCAACAACCGGTCAAATCGATATATTTTATCTGCTCAGTCAGATGGACGACTTAAGGCTGACGCACATTGGGGTGGACCGAAAAGACCTCCGATACCACGGTCGTAAGTTTTGTATGAAACATCATACTTACTTACACTTCAGACGAGCCCCAAAGCACTTTTTGAATTGAAATGCGACGCGCTGCGGCCCGTTGCGGTTGTAGGCACCTAATGTGCAATTGCCTAGGTATGAACTGTATTTAACCAACTTCAAAAAAAAAAGGAAGTTCTGTATTCGACCCGTATGTATGTATGTTTGTATGACCGCGATTTTTTCAAAAAGTTATGATCCAATTTTGATCATTCTTTCGCTAATGTAATCTACATACATTCAGGAAGATTTTAGTATATAATAAATTAGGTAGTTATTCTTATGTACGAAGTTATATGCATAAATGTACTGTATCTCCAGCATTTCTATGCGAATTTTGACGATTCTTCTAGTCGCTGTCTTCAATTCTGCAATGCGCTAGTGTTAATTGAATTTGTGTGGGGTAGGTACAGCTAAAAAGTGAAAAATAAAAACTTTTTTACAAAACAAACAATCGTCTTCAAAAAAAAACTACAAAGTGATAAATAGGTAACTTTAATTTCGGAAGTCAGTGTCAAAAAACGAAAATGCGGAACCAACGACACCGACTTCCGAAATTAAAGTTATTTATCAATTTGTAGTTTTTTTTTTTGAAGCCGGTTGTTTTTTTTGTAAAAATGTTTTTTGTAAAAATGTTTTTTTACGTTTAGATTGTTTTTACTTATTATGCGACTTTAGTTCCTCATTTTCTCATTAATTATGGGTTCAATTCGGAAATTCCAAAAAGGAAAAGACCATAAATCAAGGTCCACTTGCACCACAAATTACTAAATGCGTTTAGTGCTAATCGTATTCAAAACATATAATTCTGTCATCACCTTCGAAAAATTTACAGAAACAAAACGATATTTTAAATTAGTTAAGCGTAAGCGTAGTTAAGCGTATTTGTGATTTTCGGATTTTTGAATTTCATAATTGACTTGGGAAATCGTATTTTTCCTACTTTTTAATGAACTGTTCACTGGTTTATAATCAGGCGTAACTGCCCTGTTGACCTCGTGGTCGTAAGCGCGACTGTTAAGCGTGGGGTCCTGGGTTCGATTCTCGGGTGGGGCAAACGTGTTATTTGGTTTTTCATAGAGAATTTCTTATTAAAAGTCCGGAGTTTGGAAGTTAGCGGAATGATACCCCCGTGTCTCGGAAAGCACGAAGCCGTTCGTCCTGCGCTGCGCATGATCTCTCTCCGGTCGTGTCGGACTTTCGTCCCACCGGACTAAGAGAGTGCACCTGTGTCCGCAAAAAGGCTGGTTTCTGCTGAGATTGGTCGTCATGGGCGAAATTCGGTCTGGAGGACTTTATAATAAGGATTATCCCACGAACTGTCCTCACAGCATTGTCAGCGGTGTCAGTGACACAGAAGTTTGGTGCAGAAGTACCTCCATAAGATGAAGAAGTATCTATTGATGATTTCATGAAACTGGGAAAATTTAAGGTAACGAAAATTATACTGGCAGCTCTGTAGTTTTACTTGGGTAAGTATCGCAGTTCAATTGCATGTTTTCTTGCGCAAAGTAACTGCATCGTGCATCCGAAGTGGTCTTCGCTGACTTTTACGTACTAAAACTGTTAAACACATTTAACATTTGGGAATGAATTTGTGAGAAAACTTGCGACTAGACATCGCGCATGTAATTGTTATTTGTACACGTATAGGTCACATTTGAACTACGAATACCGCAGTTACAGCGCGCAAATGAAGCCGCTGTCAATGTCTTATCGTTACCATGTACCTACGTGCGGTCCACTGTATAGGTACCTCGACTTGCGGAAATTTTCGAAACCTTAGTTTTGAAATTCGTATTGCTCTTTCTATCATAAGTTTAATCTCTCTACCTACCTAGTGCGCATGAAACCACTGATAACCGTTTATTTTGCCCATTTTCTATAACTTCAACAAAAACAAGTCTGCTTTTATAATTAACCAACCATTCCTAAACAAAAACTGGTGCTACACGTACAAGAAAATCGTAGTAAACGATAACATATTCAAACTGAACCTATTAATATGTGATATGAAGAAAAACCGCGTGTAGCCAGTGAAAGCCGTGCCGCCACCTGGGCCCTGCGTGCGCGCATCGACCTGTTCGGCGAACGCGCTGATAACCGCCGCACTTCCAACTCGAAAGTGATTTAGATATTGTCTCTCTCAGATATAAATATCTCTTTTGTGTGATAGTGTGTGTGGTCCCAGTACGCAGACATTAGGGACACCTGAGTGCCTCGAAATTAAAATTGATTTCAGTATCTAATTTTGCATACTTACCTACCTAATTTTCTTGTTATCAGTAGGCCAATAAAATCAAAACGATTATTGCAGTTTTATGTCAACACCGCCTAATTCCGCAAAAAATATTGAAAAGTGGAAAAAATAATACGCATTTGACAAAAAATGTGTTCATTGACCTTACGTCTGCAACAAAAGCAATACTAGTACGCACACACGATCGATAACATAGATTAGGCTTCAATCATAGAATAAATGATTTGGAAACGGAAACTACTAAACTAGCCCTCGTTATCAGTAGCGCAAGAACCTAATCACTTTCATTGCAACCCCGCGAAGGAGGTCGCAGGCCGCGCGCTATCACACACGCAGTCCGTCGCGCGCATTGAGTGCGCGCAGGCGTGCGCCATGACTGTTCCGCGCCGGCACCGAGTCGACCCCGCGCCGTGACCGAGGCCAGGCTAGCACACGCGACCCCCGGCAGCAGCCGGGAATGGAGGCCTGCTGCGCGATCACAGCTGCCGAGGACGTTGTGGGCGACCAGGTACGGCGCCCGTGATCCAGTGACTGAGTGTTACCGTAGTTCCTAGTGCTTCTCTGATACGAGATAACTTGTGCCGCTCCGTCCTGCTCCGTATGCGATCCGACTTGGTTTGTAGAGACACTCTTAGAACAACGATTGCTTTCGTTCGTGGCTAGATTTTTTAATGTTGTCCGGGAAAAGGTTTTCGGAAAAGCTATATTCGAGCAATTTCCTAAAAACCTAAAGAACTCCATTCGGCGCGTATGTTTGTTTGTTTTAGGAAAGTCTTCAATATGAAAATTAAAACAAAAGGCACAACTAAATCCAGTTCTGTAACAATTCATCAAAGCTGTGATTATCCTGATAACTCATGCATATTTTCAGCAGATGTACAGAACACAAACTTCCAATACGAGCCACTACGCGCCCGCGCCGTTTTACATTTAAAATCTTTGCTTTCATTTAGATACAACATTATTTTTTCAACATTAATATCAATTAAATAGCACAGATAAAGTTTATTTATTCTTGTGTACAGTATATATTGTATAAGCGCGTGCCAAGCCAAACGTTCTTTATAAAGAACCTAGCTTCTGCCCGCGACTTCTTCCGCGTGAAATTTCACCCTCTTAGGGGTGGAATTTCGAAAAACCCTTTCTTAATAGATATCTAATCTTTAACAAGAACACACCCTCCAAATTTCATGTCTCTAGGACCAGCGGTTTAAGCTGTGCGTTGATATATCAGTCAGTCAGGACATTGAATTTTATATAATTATAGATTGATATTCGCCTTTAGTCCATTGTACGCATTCAAAGGCACAATTACGTAATGCAATTTCTCATTACAATACAATCTTTAAAATATAACATTGAAATAATCACAAAGTCGTATTTAGGCCATTATTAACGTCGCGAAACTTAAAAAATATGATATACATACATACTATACTGAATTGTGACATATAACAAATTGTTTACAAGTTAGCATTATTTGTAATTTATTATAGATTCTCATATGCATGAGAAGCGGAATCTTAAGCGCTGTTTATCGCCGCAGTTAACACGTAAATAAATAAAGACAATAATAATAAATACCTGCTATTTAAAACTACTCTTCATAATAAAAATCATTCAACTCGGAATCAATCTTCTTCATAAAACTAAACATAAAGCATAATAAATGAAAGCCAATAAAAAGACATTAAAAATGTATTATTACTTATTCTAATTTAAATACTAATAAACATAATTATGTACGTTAATTATAATATCGGTATTCTGTTTGTTCTTTACACAGAGTCGCAATGGCTTCAAAGGCCTGCTTACAAAAGACATCAACGCCGACCGACGGCAAAACGGTTTTAGTGAAACATCGCTTTTCCTTTCAACTTATATTCATTTATACAATTAAAGCAACTTATATTCACTTCTTATAATACAAATATAATAAAACTGTAAAAAATTAAATTTTCTAAAATATTTAATTTTCACGTACTTGAAGGAAGAATAATAAATTTTGTTATTTAAAAGCGAATCACGAATTAATTTTTTCAGTTAATGATTTAACAATTTATCTTAATTATATTTGGTATTTAAGCTAACAATTTTCGCGTGCCGCTCTTAGAATCATGTCTATTTATATTGAATGCCATAATCCTGCAGGCATGCAGTAAACTACTATAATTATTAGCATTACTTAAAATCGAGTTACATTTGTCAAAACAAATCTTTTGATATATTCAGCTTGGACAATAGCAATATTTATGCGTCAGCAATCAAAATAAGCAAGTTAGACGGTCAAGTAACATATTGAATCAATCAAAAAGTCGGCGTCTAGTTAACGAAAAGAAGACCCCGCGTATGTTTCACAAAAATCATGTCATCCGTCAAAATAAAATGTCCGTTTAAATTCTTTACAAAAAGCAATATACAAAATATTCATGTTTATGTCCGAACAAAGAGTTTATTGATAGGCCGTGGGCCGCGGTACACCGGCCGCGCAACTTTTCAAACAGAACTTACTCGTACCAAACGGAACATCCGATTTTTCTATAGATTAAAATACAGTTAGCGTCGTCTGTCTGTCGTGTGCGACTGTCAATGGGCTCCGAAACTTCTCATTAACATACCGAATTGCCTGGCCGAATGTTCTCTGTGATCTTCCGAATCATAGCTCATTAACTTCTACTGCTGATTATCGGCAAACCTCTTCTGCTTCTTTCTTATCGGCATTATCAAAACTTGTATAGTTAAACGATTATTCATTCAGTAAATTTGGTAGCGAAGGAGGTAAGCAACAACTGCAAGAGACCTGCAAGAAAGGACCTGTAGAAGTACCCTAGTTATTTCTGTAACCGAACAGCATTGCTGTGTTCCTATTCAAACGGTGTAAGCACCGCTGAAACTAGAACACTTGAGGCATTACAATTTGAAATTGCCAACGAATCAGTAAATGACCTTATCGTTGCAAGCGTGTTGCAAGTAGCGGTTAGGATCAAAGGGATCCTTACAGAATTCAGAACATAACTAAGGACTTGAAAGATTACAGAAGGCAAATTCTCGTAATTTAAAACGTTCAAAATCTAGTCACAGTCTCATCTCGGCGACAAAAAAAATGTCAAAAACTTGTCAAAATGTAGGGAAATTAGAGGTATTTTTTCATGAGATGTATGAGATCAGACTGAACGTTCTTAAAATTACGAGAATTGCCCCTCTGGTAACATTTTTATCTTTAGTTCGCCATCATAAGTCCTTAGGTCTTCCTTAGCGCTGAAGATGAACCAAGCTGTTGAGCTCATCCTCCTGCTTAGTGGGTGTAGTACATTTCTCTGATACCCATAGGAAAGCCATTTTTTTCCAAGTTATGTACCTATACGGGCTAGCAAATGCTCTGCGTTCATTTAATCCCATCCCGAATAACATGTTTCCTAGCTACCTTCTAAGTTATAACTTGTAGGCTTATCGCAATAATATTATGTTAAGCTGTGACCATTCTTATTTATTATATAGACCGTTTTACACACGCCATTAAACGTTTATATAGAATAATATCTTGTTAGCGCTTTCTAAGTTGCATATGAACCTCCCAGTAATTAAATATTACAGTCAATAACTATCTATTCCAAGTTTATGTGTATGATATGTAATTAGCGTTCTATTTCAACGTTTATGAGACTTCAAGTTAACTTAGCTTCTGTTGATCTTTTCTCTTAGTCGTGTAGTAGAATAATTATTAACTATTGAGAGAGTTAATGGCGGAGTTGTCTGTAGTAACTTTTATTAATCTATTAATTGTAAAAACATTGCTCTTTTAATGTTTTACATTGCCCGTCATCCCGTGCTTTTGATATCTTGATTGGCCTGTCAGCCTCGGCTACCTGGCTTTCTGACTGACGAATATTTACTACCACAAGATTTAATAAAATATGGTTCGAGCCAACACGAGAGAAAAGTCATTTAGAGTGACCGTCACTATCTCAGGGAGGCTCAAATATCGGTCCTACGGGACGCCTCCTAAAGGCCAGTAATTCTCCTTAGGTTTGTGTATATGACCGGTTCGCCTTAGGCAGTAATTATAGTTGCTATGTTAAAACGTTACTGTTACAACCACCAAACACCTGTATTGCCGGACTTTTACGACGACAGGCTGGGAAATGCTAATTAACAGTGAAGATTTAAGTGTTAAGAAGATGACCTTAGTTGTACTGCTTAGCTATCAACCGTGCCGTATTATTCGTTATTATTTATTTCATATACTTACATTAAAATAATGATACACAATATATAACACAACTAACTTTTTACACTAGGTACTAAATTAAATAACTAACTAACCATACAAAATATTATTTAATAATATTGTGCATGCTGTGGAAAGAGTACTTACACCTACCAAATACTTTGTCGTCCATTAACTATTAAAATTTAAGACGCGTTTATAAATAACACATTAAATAAATTAAAAACTATATACCGTACTATTAGTAGGTAGGTACAACAAATAATAATCAATTTAGGGCTAATTTTTCAATCGACAGATAATTTTTATTCGTGGAATAAAATTGACGTCTGACAGATTCTATACGGAAGAACTGTCAAAAAATCGAAATTATTCCTTCGATAAAGTTATCTGGCGATAGAAAAATCGGCCCTTAGTAAAATAATTCTAAATAGATAGGTAGTAATGATAGCATGAACATTTAATCATTATGTTCTATTTCTTTTTTATTGAGCAGTTCAAAAAAAATTTAAAGTCAAACCAATTTAGGATTTTAAGGCTTTACTACTTCCTGGCCGCGCCACAGTGGAAAATTAAAGTAACACGTTTCTAGATAAATTATACCCTTTATGTACTTTAGGGTACATGTAGTGAAAAAAATTGTACCTCAAAGAATAATGAAATATAATGAAGTTTTGGTGGCGCGGCTGCGAAGTATACTTCCTGGCCGCGCCACCAACAAAAGGCTATAATTTCTAAAGTAATAAAAATTTCGGATCTCTTTGTAGCGTACGGAAAAGAACAATTTTGGTACAATTCTTTAGTGTACACTCTGTCCGGGTACGCCAAATAGTTTACAAAAACCGTGGTGGCGCGGCCAGGAAGTACCTATACTTCCCAGCCGCGCCACCAAAACTTCATTATATTTCATTATTCTTTGAGGTACAATTTTTTTCACTAGGTACATGTAGGTACCCTAAAGTACATAAAGGGTAAAATTTATCTAGAAACGTGTTACTTTAATTTTCCACTGTGGCGCGGCCAGGAAGTATTTATTTATTTATTTATTAAAACTTTATGCACAAGTAAAAAACTGTGCAAAGGCGGACTTAATGCCTTGGGCTTTTTCTACCAGTCTACCTTAGGGTAAGTTTACCTTAGGGTAAGTGTACCTTAGGTTAGGTATCACACTTAAGAGGCTGTCTTAAGGCGATAACGACAGGGTAGCCCGCAATATTTAAATTTTCTTTCGTTTCTTCTAATTTTCAGGTCGGTATCAGGTTGTATGTTGGTCTAAATATAATTTATTTATAGAATTATAGTAATACAAATCATAGGGATGATTTGTATTACTATAATTCTATAAATAAATTATATTTAGACCAACATCATTACAGACATTGAATAGGGTAATATAGAGAGAATTAATTTATTTAGAGAGTTGTAGGGACAACTCTCTAAATAAATTAATTCTCTCTATATTACCCTATTCAATGACTATTTAATTAAGGCTAATTATTTTTGAGGCGAATAACAACTTATTAGGCGACTAACTACTTGGTTACAAAAAAAAATAACTTGGTAGCGATTAAATATTTTTAGCTCAATTATATTACCTATATGAGCAAAATTTCATTAAATAGTTTGAGGCCAATTCTAATTTAAGGAGCTGTTTTGCTGATTCACCCATTTTAATGGCACCTTTCGATTAGTATAAACTTTTCGTTTACCAGAGTATTATATCTTTTACACCTTAAACCTTTGAAAATAGGTATACGAACACAGTACGGTCGAACAAGCTATTTGGTATACAGGCAAAAATATTCATCTTTCCACTACACTGCCTATATTTAGTTTTATTTTGTGCGTTATAACTTTTTCAGCTTATGACATCCTTAATTAAATAGAGTGGTGTAAAAGAAATGACTAACTCAACACACCATTGTTTAAAAGTAGTTGCAAGTTAGCTGCCTGTATACCAAGTAGCTTGTTCGACCGTACGTACAAGTGGAACGTACTTTGGAATAGTTTCCAACGTTTCGAATTTTCCCACGTGTTTCATAAAACGCAACTAACTAATATCATCATCATCTGCTTATCTTTTTCCCAATTATGTTGTGGTCGGCTTCCAGTCTAACCGGAAGCAGCTGAATACTCAGTATTTTACATGAAGCGACTGCCTATCTGACCTCCACAACAAAACTAACTAATATACGAATCGAAAGTATGATAACATGGTCTTACTGTGTAAAGAACCAAAAGGACAGCATACTGATTAGCTATGACAGGTTGTACGCCCTAATAATGGACAAGTTACACATAATTATACGTCACAAATTCACAATATTATACCTTAGTGTTTCATGGTGCATTGCCTGTGAAAGTTATTTGACGATCGTCTGTAAAACACTTACCCCCTTGCTAATAAACGTATTATATCAGATGAATAGTTACACACCGATTTCTCTCTTTTAGTCGTCAGTAATTTGACTTTCGAAAGAAGAAGACAAAGCGTTGTGTAACTATACAGACACTATACAACGTTTATTTGTAAGGGGTTACAGTGGGTACCTACTGTCGAAAGCACCTTGCTGACTATAATGTATTTTACTAAGGTATGAGCTATCCTAATAGTATATTAAGTGCAAAAAACTATAAATAAAAAATGCACATACGGAATTTGGCAGGCGCAATGACGCTACGACATGTTTTGCCAATACCAGATACAAATACAAATCATTTATTTGCCAATAATGTAGGTAACAAGTATGGTGTTAATTTATGGAGAGTCCCGATACATACGATACAGAGAAGTACTTATTATCAAAAGCAAATTACAATTTCCCGAATTTTCACTAATTTATGCCAGCAAGTCTGCGTTACTCTTTGACATAGTTAGTTGATAATTTGATATTCCTGAGAAGGCCATGGGGACTCCCATATGACCCTTCAGTGGAGACGGTTACAAGTTCATTTACATAATAATTATTTTCTAATTCCATTGCATTTGACGTGTATCTTACAACTGTAGTCGGTTTTATAAAGGAGGTGTGTGTGTTTCAGATTGTCCCGGGCGGCGGTCGTTGGGGTGCTCCACACGCCGCCGGCCTTCTCGACTCTTGGTTTCAGATGCAGGTTAGTAATAGACACATTTACTTCACTCACAATTTCCGTTTAAGTCTACTTACACGATAAGTTTAAAAAAATATTTTTAATGTTTCAATATACATAACTACTTATAACCACATTAGCCAAAGTCTACCAATAATGTCGAATTTAAATGAAATAAGTAAAGTACCTACTTACTCATCATTTTGTAAGCAAAAGCGCGAACACGCTTTGTTAGGTAGGTTTTAAAGTTTGACTCCATTGAAAGAAAGTAAGAAAGAGGTTTTAGGATGAGATGATGTCACATTATATACTAGTCACAATAAAATGAATAGATTAAGTCCGCCTTTGTACCTTTTTGTGCGAAAAGTTTAAATAAATACATAAATTAAAGCAGTACCAAGAGCTTTTATAATTAAAATTAACAGCCCTAAGTCAAATTGTCACGGTTATGGGAAGTTATCAGCAACGCAGCTAACTGACACTGCATCAAGGCGCCATTAGGTCGGATAATTTAGTTTCGAATGCTATCCTCCAAATAAATCTACTTCATCTTGTTTTATGTTTCCTTAGCAGTGATTTGTTCCCTGACAGTTAACTTTACTAGGTTTAGCTATGCCAATGATAAGGTGTCTAACAAATAATTAATTTATATTAAATTCTTATCCTATATCTGAATCTATACTGGTGAGCTTTTCTCCTGTTAGGTGTGCGCCGTAAGAAAATAATGCATCAAATTAATACAATAACTTTAGAATGTTACTCACGTACCTATGTTAAAATCAAGGTAAATTCAACTTTACTTTTATATTAAGAATGCATACAAACAAATACTGCATGTATTTTTTTGTATGCATTCTTGCCTTAATTTGCCTTAAAGACTCTTGGTTATCTTCCAATTACTATAAAATTTATTGAATAAATAAAATGTTATATTTAGAAAAATGCAAGAGGCGAGCACAGAAGAACCGACAGGAATACGCCAATAGAATGGAAACGTAATGAATAAGTACTCTTTACCATCACGGCTAACCCATAATATATTATGGTAATACTGGATTTTGTACCCTATAGTGCGAATTTAAAGATTAAATTTGAAATGCCGCTTCAGTATCGGTAATAGTGAGGACTAATTTTCATGCCGCACACGGCAGTGACATTGTCACGTATAAACGACATGTGTGTATATCTATTTACGTAGATCTAATAATAATAAATGTGTTTGTAGGTATCATAAGAATGCGTCACTGTGGCTTATCATTTATCTAGCGTCGTCAGTGTCGAGCTTTGCAATACCTTCCCCGAGTACTTTAGCCGATGGTCGCGATCGGCTGATGTTGATATTGTCCTTGAATTTCCCGCACCGTCTTAACAATTCAACGGAAGTATATCTTTGCAGTTTTGCGGTCATCTCTTGTAAGATACAACTGTTTTATCTGATCTATGCACAATTTACTGGTTGGTATCTGTCCTTAATTTAAAGGAAATTAATTTAATGTTGCTGCTTCAATCTCCATATAAACAAATGGTAGATTTTCCGGATGAAGATTAATCTGTGCTAATGTAGCAAGATTAATCTTTATGGTTGGAATGAATGTCATCCAAATCCGTAGAGCCGTTACGGAATGATGGAGTACAAACATCCATCCAATCTTTTGCTGTTATAAATTGTGCGCTAGTTACTACCTTTTGTCTTGTTGCCTGCAAAATGTCCATGTACGTACGTCACACATTGTCGAGGGACTCGTAAAACTTCGGGGTTAATTAATAACTGTGGATGATCGAGTAAGCTTTATTACAATGCCATTTTAATTTTCAACATTTATTTAAGTTAGAGTTTCTGTAGAAATTAAATTCAAACATCAAACGAATAATCAATTACGTTGTCACGGCTTAATTTGCGTCTATTAGTTTGTTAAATCGGTTTATAAAGGTTTATTAGGCTAGTCAATAGATAGACGCGGTTGTAGTTGTAATGCACAGTTGAGTGGAGTCAAAATGTTTGAAAGCAGCTAACTGACAGATTACACCAATTTACACGGAACATAACGTGTGGAGACACCATTGTCAGGGCGCAGGAACCGTGGCATGTATGGGAATCTGTATTGTGTAACACGGGGGCTAATAGACCATGGCAATTTCGGTTTGTACGCTTCAAATATTTATAGTTTTTTGCCAAAGAGTTCGGTTGTTAAAACCCACTCCGTTTTGACGCACACAGGTAGGGTTAGGGTGAAGGATACTTTTTATCCCGTTAGTATGTTTCCGAGTGGCAGAGGATGTCGATTTCCTTATTTTTACAATAATTATTTTTGTTGATCTCAGAAAATATTGAAAATTATGAAAACTGCCACATGATGTAGGTATCCACCTCTCCCCACCTGTTCGTTTTCAATTAAAATACTCAAATAAAATTAGGTCTGCTTTTGTCAAAAAAGCATTGCATGTTAATTTTTTGTACCTACCACCAGTAATGACCAGTAATTATACAATAGCATGTGTCGATATATAATTAGGTATTTACCTGTCATATCACGGTATAATTATTTCAACTCTAAAAATTTTTTTATTTGTCTAGATAGGTACAGTCGCCAGCAAAATTGCATGGGTACCTTAGTGTCTATTTTCCCGTGAACGTTTGAATTCAAGTTTTCGAAAATAAACTAGATGGCGTTGGTTTCTTCACAACTATGACTAATTTACGAAACGTAAGGAGTTAGGAAGAAACGTATTAAGTAGGATTGAGCAAGGAGTTACAAGGCTAATACATTTATCTAATTATTACATTACATTTACCAGCATACCTAGCTTAAATGATAAAAATAATAAAAGAAACCAATAGGAATATATTTATTAAGCTAACGAGTGGGTATTTTAATAATTTATTTAATATTCGAATTGGTAGTTAGCAACAGGAAAAAAGAGCAGATTCATCGCAGGTAAACAGGCTCGCCTTGTGGGCTCGCAAAAAAAGGCAGTATAAAAAATTATAGAGGTTTATTTCTTACAGTTTATTATTCAAATTTAATAGTCACTTTATTAATTATTATAGGTATAACATTATAATATTATGAAGTTATTGAGGTGATAGCTTAAGTATTCGTTTCCAAAATCGGAAAGAGGATTGAAGCTTATGTAACCTCAATAAAAACAAACAGGAGACCAGGTTATTTTATTACAAAGGTCAAACGGATTAAATGGATACTAAATAAGTAGGCTAAAAATTTACAAAATTGCATAAAAACATCAAATGGTTAGTAGGTAGGCAACATAAAAAACTAAAAACTATGTTGTTTGAACTTGAAGTGTTCATAACTTTTTAAATTACTAAAAATACGTAAGTTATAGGTTATACAGACATAACTAGGTCTCCAGTCAATATAAATAATATTATCTAAGTATAATTATTTAGCTCGTAGCTACGTAACCACTTGTACTGTATCGCGTATTACTTCGACGCCACAAACATAAGCGTCCGTGTTCACTGGACTTAAAAGTTTTACACTAATCACACTCCATCACTCTCATTACTCCAATCGAAGTTTATGTGATCCAAAGCGAACTGTAATCTTGCCTTTTTTTGGGTTTTCCGTGAGCAAAGGTTTCACAGCATGCCTCCGCGGCCCACTATGAAGAGCACAACGGACAGTGTCAAAACTTGTGTCAAATAAACCAGCATAGTGGTTCGTCGGCAGAAATCTATTTTCTTCATACTCCCTTATCATGGTTTGATGCTGCAATGTGTTTTATAAGTCGTGGTCTACCAGTTCTTTGATGGTGTTTCAAAGAACCCTCCTCTTCAAATCGTCGTACTCAAAGAACAACTGTTTTTCTCTGCAACAATAAAACAGAAATATATAATACCCAATAATGATTATTATGTAGTATAGCAACAAAAAAATAATCCAGTTTTTAATATAAAGGTTTAAAAATAGAACTACTTACGTTTACACCGATCTCTGGCTATTTCTGACAAGTTTTTGGCTTGATTATTCAAAGCAATTATTTGAGCTCTTGTAACGAAATCAATATTATAACTCGTGCTCATTTTGGTAAAATAAGTAATTCGCCTGATCATAATAAAAACTGAACAAAAGGCACTCGAACGAGGTAATCGAAATGAACTTAGCGAACGATCAATTGAGCTGTCATAAATCTTCGATCTAAGTATTATTCATACCACCTACCAATTATTTATAAATCCATATTCAACCTACCCTCTCAAGTTTGAAAACTAAAACTTAGATCAGATCAGATACCTACCTACTTATAAATTGATGTTCAATTTTAACATAGTAGGTTAATAATTAGGAACAATTTTCTTTAAAAGAAACTATTAATTATAAATTGTTCGAATGTTTGAAGAGACAAAAAGAAACTACAAAAATATTTTATCATATAAAGCAAAGCAACGCCATCTAATAACAGCATAATTAAATTTTGTTAGTCGTTAACTGGTTTTTACGCTAGATGGCGTCATTTCTCGCTTCATACGATTTTGTTTCTGTACTACCCATGCACTTTTGCAGCCTACTGTACATAGGTAGTTGTGTGCTTGTTTTAAACTTCCCGTTGCTACCGTGCATAATTTGACTGTGCAGGTGGCAAGAAATTAGGGTCGGTCGCTGTAGCTCTATTAATTATTAGGTACTTTTGTAACTTTACAAATAAGTAAGTAATTAATTTATAGTTAATTATGCAACTGTTGTATAATAAGGCGTATTAAAACACGAATGTGGGTCTATCACACGTGGCGAAGCCGAGTGTGATAAGAGTAGGTATTACATGAGTGTTTTAATACCTAATTATGTACAGTTGCATACAAGACTTTATCTACACCCATGATATGAATCCTCTATAAAGGTTCTGAAATAGTTTTTTCACTTCTCATGCTCTAAAAGTTCGTCTTTATGTTGTGCTTAGGCGACATAAAATCGCTTTTTATGTTCTAGTGCATAAAGTAATTTTTTTTCTGAGACTAAGGTAATCAGGCCCAACAGCCACACGCGCAATAAAACTTCGCAGATTAAAGTCGTGATTTATTTCATTTTCTTTAATTAATACCACTTCCGTGTTTTCTATCGTTAATTTAATAAAATCAGGTAAAATAGTTGTCATTTATTATTTAAAAAGCAAAGAAACGTTTTTATGACTTGGCAGTATGAAGTACCCAAGTCGAATGACAAGTGTTGAAAAAAAAAAAACTTTTAAAAAGTTTCGTGGCGGTATTATCTGTGGTGGCGGGAATTAGCTATGCTTTGCAACATTTTTGATTAATTATGTACTGTATACTTTATGCCTGTTTCATTTTCTCGCAATCGAAGTGAAAAGCAGAGTGTATAACTCAGGCATAAACGAGCCATTTTACCCCTCGACTTAACTATCCACCCTCGCCTGCGGCTCGCGTGGATATAAACGTCTCGGAGTAAAATAGCTTCTTTTATGCCTTAGTTGTACAATCTACTATTTGCAATACTATTATCGAACAAAAATGGCGGCCGGCGGGTTACGACGTAAATTCGAATAACCAATTAGTTCTTTTTTTAAATTACGGCGCTGTGGTAGTGAAACGCGCGTGCATGACAATGTTCTTTTTTTGAAAAGGAGTTGCATAATGAAATTTAGTACAATATTATAACACTCGATGGATGATATTATGGTTACTATGACATTGGTTGTTTTAATGTTGGCAATAAGCTAACTGTTTCAGAAACTTTTACAGAGGATTTATAGCATGGGTGTAGATAAACATGTTTTTACAGGCTTATGCTGCAATTAGTTGAATAACACAAACAATAAACAAATATGAAGCGGTTATCATTATTTGTCGGTGTGTGGCGGAGCGTGCTCGTTCTAGTCATTTTTTGCATTAGGTTGCCTAATAAATGATTAGTTGCGGCCACTTAATATAAGCATTTTTTTTTTATTAAAAAATACTTATGCCTCTGACTGCCTTATTGGTGTAGTGATCGCAAGCACGACTGCTGAGCGTGAGGTCCTGAGTTCCATTCGAGCAAAGCAAAGCAAGCTGAGTCGGGCAAAGTGTTATTAGATTTTTCCAAGTGGAGCTTTCCCGTCTATATTTGTGCCAGGTTGGAGGAGGCCAAATCAAAAGTCAAATGAAAATACGTTCCACAAGTTAGCTCTAGTACTGCACTGAGTAACTCTGTATGTGAAAAATAGCTTTTTTATACAGTCTCAGGAGGAAAAAAATTCTACACGGTGTGAATTTTTCGTCGTTTTGTTTTTCGGGTGTCCTATTATGACCTAATTGTAGGTTATGAACGATGAGACAATAGTGCCAAGCAGAGTTCAGCACTACAAACTCTGGGACCATCGCATGACGGAACTTGCTATTTTGTGCCCTATATTTTAGACATAATTACCGGAAAACCTTCAACAGACTCGACAGGGTGACAGATATTTTTTTTTTTTTGTTGTTTATTTTTGTGGTGTACAATAAAGTATATATAATAAATACATACTAGTTTCGCCCCGCGGTTTCACTCGCGTAAATGTCGTTCCCGTGGGAATATCGGGATAAAAAGTAGCCTATATGTTAATCCAGGGTGTCAGCTACCTTCATACAAAATTTTATCAAAATTGGTCTAGACGTTTGAGCGTGAAGAAGTAACAAACATATAAACACACACACACACACTCGCAAACTTTCGCCTTTATAATATTAGTTTGATAGTGTGATAAACGTTCAACAGACTCTCCTTAGCTCATTTTTGCAAAAATAGAAGTACATCGCGAAACAAAACAGTCTCAACCCAGCCCTCTACTTTGAACTAAGCAACCATTGTAAAACTCAAAACGTAACCTAACTCTACAAAAAAAATACTAAATTGTCATATTCCCAGTGGATGCATACAAAGGGTGTAAACCCCAATTAATGGTCGGCCACACAAAGACGACCTTTAAAAATGAACCGTGTGCCCGTGGGGCGAACGTCTCTTTTGTAACGGACACGTGTTTCAGCTCAACATTGACACATCCCCTTTGTGTTTTAAGGTCAAATCTATCAACTCAGCTTATTTTATGAGCTAGCACTTTTTCATTTAATTAGAGATCGTAGATATTATATAGTACTTTAATTTTAAGGTGGCTTGTAGCTGTACCTACTTCATAAGAACTCTTTGTCTCTGTCAACTGCAAACGAATGACAGAAATGCAATGATGTTTTGATTATGATGAGCGTTAATTTTTTTTAGTGATAAGTGAAGATGACTATTAACATACATTTACACTGAATATTTAGCCGACTTCAAAAAAGGAGGTTCTGTATTCGACCCGTATGTATGTATGTATGTTTGTATGTCCGCGATTTTCTCAAAAACTCATGAACCAATTTTGATAATTCTTTCACTAATGTGATGTACATACTTTCGGGAAGGTTTTAGTATATAATACATTAGGTAATTATTCTTATGTACGAAGTTATATGCATAAATGTACTGCATCTCCGGCATTTCTATGCGAATTTTGATGATTCTTCTAGTCGGTGTCTTCAATTCTTCAATGCACTAGTGTTAATTGAATTTGTATGGGGTAGGTACAACTAAAAAGTGAAAAATAAAAACTTTTATGCAAAAAAAACAACCGACTTCAACAAAAAACACTACAAAGTGACAAATAACTTTAATTTCGGAAGTCGGTGTCATAAAACGAAAATGCGGAACCAACGACACAACCTTCCGAAATTAAAGTTATTTGTCACTTAGTAGTGCTTTTTTTTAAGTCGGTTGTTTTTTTTTTTTTTGCAAAAACGTTTTTACAATTAGGTACAGTTTTATTCTTTCTAATATTCCCTTCATGTTGTAATTTCGTATGTTCCCGTTGAACCAAAAATTCAAAGACTGTGACATCTACCAACCCGCACTGGGCCCGCGTGGTGGATTACGGCCCACTCCCTCTCACAGAGAGGAGGCCTGTGTCCCAGCAGTGGGAACATTATAGGCTGATGATGATGATGTTCCCGTTGGACTCAGATGCATAGACCAACTTGTAGGTACCTTTAATATCTATACAAACAACAAAAAACCTAATTAAAATAAAATATCATCATTAATTAAATCAAATCAAGTTACAATGTTGCGGATGGATCTTAATGAGGGAGGAAATGCCAAACAGTACCGAAGAGTGCGGCAGCGTTGTTATCAATAATATTGATTACAGACCCGGCGGCCAGTAACACCGTTTTTAACGCCTGTTTATAAGTAAACGTAAAATGGAAAGTTCTTTTTTCCTACTGCACCAAACGTAACGCTTGTGTTATAAACGTGATAACAGCTATGATAGTAGGTAATTGTAACTTATTGAACATGATGTACGTACAATCGGAATGAATTGCACGATTTAATAAAATGGTATCTTAAATTCGTTTCATACAGATTTAAAAACACAATAAACAAAGTCTATTCTGGGGGAAAGCCTCGATGTGTGAACATTACAACAATATACTCACTATACTGGTCATCTGAAGGGCAATACTATTTTACGAACGTTCACGTCAGTCTCAATCTATAAATAAATCATCTAATTTCCTTACTTTTTTGACAAGTTTTTGATATTGGTTGTCACTGTGATGACATGGCGACTAGATTTTCAACGACTCGTTTTTAATTGGCCTTCCAATCTGCAAAGCGCAGCGAAACAAATGATCAATCTTAAATCAATTTGCCACTTTTTAAATAAAACAGTACATTAGACAAAATTATTAAAAAAAAACATACCAAACCAATTTTATTTTTACGACGTCATGACGACATTAAAGGCAATAAAGTTCAAAAAGACAATCATATCTACCGGTGCTGGGTGAATAAGATTGTTTTATAAAAATCCGTACTATGGGATATTAAAGCCCACTGGAGTGTGTAGAGGAAGTCGCAAGTTTGTCGTTATTAGTCCGAGACCACTCATGCGCAACGCCAAGTAGATTACACAAATACACATGCACACACAAAAAAACTGTATGTGCCCAATCACAAACGTCATTCTCTATTTGTGATTTTATGAAAATTATATCCAGACTTTGATATTGATTCTGTACTATTAACCTATTACATAATAATATATAATAACCATGTCAAAAAGATTTTGATTGAAAGTAAATAAAATATTGGCTACGAGAAACTTTTTCATGAAGTTTTTTTTTTTATAAATTGTTAATATAATATGTTTAGAATGAACACTTAATTTTAACATATCGCTCATCCAGTAGAACAACGACGTAATTACGAAAATGTCGAAAATGAGTTTTGAATGTCATAAGTTCACGTTTCGAAAATTCTATCTATGACAAAAACGACAGAATTCTAGTTACGGTGGTTTTCGATAGGGTGAGTGACTGTCGTTAGGGAATTGGCGTATTTTTCAAAATGTCACACGGAAACTAAAAATAAACACTATTTTTTTAGTTTTTTTATGATCATTTGTATCTTACATTATCTAAATATCTTTGTTTTAACATAAAAACTACATTTTTGTAACTCATAAAAAAAAAACATTTGATACTTCTTATTATACGTTTATAAATGTAAACTGATTTATACAAATAAAACTAAATTGAATAATTTGTGGTTTGAATTCATGATTTATTCCCATTTCAAAACCTAATTTATGTCATAATTGTTATATTTTATTTATAAAATGGCATAAGTGTACGTCAGCTTTGTTTTTTTTTTTGGATTTTTTTAACAGTTTTCTTGAGTTTTCTCATAAAGTTATTACAAATTATTATTGATAGTAAAGTAACATACATAAAAATATTAAATATTTTAGTATAATCATTGGAAATATATTATATTTTCAATTTCAAACTTTTAAAACGTTCTCCTGAAAAATAGCTAAAACGTAATTACGTCATTGTTCTATTGGATGAGCGATATGTATATTACTCTCTACGGCATTTAAATAAAAGTAGATTTTTACTTATTGAAAACTATTTAAGTACACGACTCACCGCATCCACAAAAGAACCATTCCAAAAAATAGTTTTTTTTTTTACTTTTTTGCCGTCGGTACCGTGTGTAAAATAATATTAAACGCACCATTAGAGCTGCGCGTACTGTGACATCGCCCATTGTTCTGTTCCGCGGAGCGACTCTATGATTTTTCTATTCTCATACGTAATTGTGCCCGCCAGTCGTATCATGAGTTGTTTTTAACTGACATCAAAAAGCTTTTGTTACAGGACAAGTTTTTTATTTATTACTACATTTGCAGGTATTTCTTTTCCGCCAAAAAATACCGGCCTGTGTACCTGCATCTCATCAAGCGATGCTTCTAAAAAGATTAAGTAATGTAAACTGCTTCATGCAAGAAATACCATAATTCGCGATGAGTGAGTTCATGTTACACATAGGTAAAAATCCCTTCTACTCCTGCAAAATTTAATATTTTACCAATTGAGTTCATAGAAATTATTTTTGATCTCTCCTGAAATAATCATTAATGCACGGAGAAACATCAATATGGATATCCGACTATGTAGGTGTTTCTAAAATTATGATTCAGATCAATAAGTTTGACTTACAACAAATTTTATGCTCTTCGTGTATAATAATGATAACTTCAGTTTATGTTAATATGTGGCCATTAAGCAATAAATAAAGCTTAATTATAAGCGATGGATCAATGATTATTTATTATTAATCTGTATGTAAATAAACTTTATATGAATCATCACATTCATCACACTTGTGGACATCATTATTATCCAGGCTTGTTCCTGAATTTTACAGTTAATTTTCGGTTTAACCACTGTTGCTTTTGAGCTGAAGCTTGTACTTATTTGTAAGCTATTCTACCAAAATGTCCAATTACCTAACATTAAAACCCCCGAAAACCTTTGGAGGAAAAATTTATAGGTACTTTACTCAAATGTTTAATTATATTCCTGAATAGCTTCTGCCTGCAACTTCATTCACGTGGAAGTCGTATGATACACAATAGATATACTAAAATAACAGCCCCACATTGTTATAGAACTCTCTCGCCCTAACGCGCTATTACTTCGTTTTCGGTTAACTTTTTTTCTGTTTGCTCGGCACTACCTAAGGGCCGTAACGTGATATTAAATAGCCTATAACTTTCTACATGAATTGGGCTATCAAATGCAAAAAGAAAGAAGAAAATCCGACTGGTAGTTCCAGAGATTACCGCTTTCAAACAAACTTCTTACTCTCTTCAACTTTATTATTAGTACCTAGGTATATAAGGTCCCATTAAAATAGATGGACAAACTTTTAGAAATCATTCAGACCACCACAATAAGGACGATGGTAAAATAGTATATAAGAAAAACGCATTAGATACTTACAAGAAAAATAATCAGCTAACGAAAATACACTAATGTGCAGGCAATTTATTATTTTAGGTCAAAATAAAATCACTTTAATTTAATCAGTGTTTTTTTCAGTGGTTAGACGTACCTACTGAGCGCTGTGATAAAATTTGTCCATCTATTTTAATGGGACCCTGTATAGATAAGTACCTATAGATAAACTTGGCGTAATACTTAACTACGGTTACCTACCTGCCCATTGGGAAAGCAGGTTGCAGATTATTTATTCACAAAATAATGCTCCTGAAAGATTGTGATATCGCATAAACTGTCCAGTTGCATTGAATTAATTAAAATGCGCAACGCTATGGCCTAAGTTACAGATTAGACTATAAAACTATAATATTATGTAAGTAAGTACGTACTAAAGGTTCTTAACCGACTGAAAACCCATTTCGCAAACGTGGTAATAAATAATCGCTCTCCATTATCCTCTCTAAGTAAACGAATTTCAAAGTTTAACATTTTCTCCGGACCCCACACCATAAAACTATTATATCTCTTACATATTAATAACATTTCACACTTCAATGATTTTACTCAGTTGCGTAAGCGCAACGTAAATGAGATTCATATGATGGGGGCGAGGGTCCAGCGGGACGCGGCCCGGCGCGGGGGCGGGGGAGGGGGGAATGTAGTGACAGGATTCACGGTCCAACTGACAAGCACAATGATCGCGCTCAATCCGTGATCGATTATGCCATTATGTGTAGCTACGTACATACGTCGATGAACGTGTATTATTCTCCAACCTACAAGTAGGTATAACTACATCATCCTGAATTCAGTATTATTCCATGCTAGGTAGCCCGCGAATTTTAAATTTTCTTTTAAGTCATCAATACAGCCCTCTAAATTCATATATTAAAATTGAATGACTATTTCGAAATATCAATCAATAGGATTATATTATGAACTTAGAGGGTTGTATTGACGATTTTAATAACCATAATTCTGTAAAGTTATATTTGTTATGGTCGCACCTGCAAATTGCAAAAAAACATACGAAAATGTTAACTTTGCGGCCTACATAGCGCATCTAGCTTAAAACACTGCCTGCATCACCTGCACCAAAATATTCCTGTTCATCATAAACGATTCAGAAAATTCTTCAAGATTTCCGTTCTTGTTTGTGTGTGCGTGTGTATGCGTGTTCTCATGCTTGCTATTCGAATGATGTATGTTGATTACGCACATTTAACGACGAGAATTCACAATTACTTTGTTTTCTATAATGTGATTCTATTATTCCGTCTTTAACTGGTAAGCTTTGCAGAATTGCAGTATTGATCTAAATAAACAATCACCGAGTGAATAGAATCCACGTTCTTTCACACAGATTTTTTTTTTGTTGTTGTTGATAACCTATACTGTCCCACTGCTGGACAAAGGACTCCCCCAAATCCTTCCAGGAACTCTTTTTCCGAGCCACGTCGAACCAAATTTTTAATTTTCTTTTTCCGCACACTTTTACTGATAATTTAAGAAATTCTAAAACTTTCCAAACTGTAGGTACGCTGTTTGCAAATCGGTTCCAGGGCGTAAGCGGATGGCGATACATTTTCATGTGCATAACTTATTTACAAACTCAAGTTGTTGTGCTCGCAAATACCTACTTGATACCTACAAGTATAAACCTATTGATAAATAGATAAAATCCGCGAAAACATGCCATAACGTAGGTACACCATATTAAGCGATATGAAGGTATGGTAGATATCGCTATATCAAAAAGTAAACTCAAGTTAGCCTCGGTTACTTAGAATATTTATCGCAGTAAATACACGTAGTTGTTACAAGTTTAAGTGTGGCCTGTTTGCCGATTGATTCATGCCTCAAAGAATGCTATTGGCCGACTACAAAACAAACAAATATGTATGAAACTATTTTTGAGTAGCGCTTTTCAACTCATCATTGTGTAGGTGTCGTGTGTACGAAGTGAAGAAGGTTTAAAACTCCCTGCTGTCACTTTATAATGTTTTACTGCTGATGAGTTAACAATGAAGAAGTCCGTTCGAATGTCGATAGGTGTTAAAACACAAAAGCTCCGAATACCGTAAACGCAATTTGCGGCTGGTATTTGAAATAGCTATTTAGTTCTGCTCAAACAATACATAAACTATGCTTGAATACGTCTAATTATTTATCGCCGAAACTATAAAACATGACGAATGGGACAATAAACAATGCATAATATTTAGAAAAAATTGAATTTATTTAGTAAAAGTTGTAAAGACAGCTTTCACTGACTAGAACCAATATATTACTTAATTTCTAAATATGTTCAGTGGCTCATTAAAAAAAGAATATATCTTTGTGTAACTGTTCACTAACGAGACACCAGCTTCAAATGTCATACGAACGTACTTCACTAACTTACATCATCTGACTCTGACTCACTCACTTCAGCGTAGACTCCATTATTTTTTACATGCATTTTTATTGTTATTTTACGACGGGTACCAGAGCGGGATGGAGATGTATAGGCCTAACTGTACTAACTCTATTTACGATCACTGCGCTCCTAGTTTTTGACCAAAATTGAAGTCTGGCTTTCTGCGTTTTGAACGCTGATTTTAAATTATAAGTATATATCTGAATCTGATGTATTGCCGCACATTTCTTTATATTCCGTAATTAAATTTCAATTAATAAACCTATACCCATACCATACAGCTCGATCCTAGTTAAATATTAAAATATAATCATATAAGCAGTTAACCTATCAACAGCGATTAACTATAATTGAATTTTTATGTGGAATATTCTCATTTCTGGATTCAATTATCCAAAGAAGGCGAATAATGTCTTGTAGTATTTTTTGTGAATACCGTTTTGTGAGTATTTATTACTGATGTTGCGGGATGGTGTCGGAACAGTTGAGTGATTACAAAGCGCGCGCTCGCCGCTTGTCCCCGTTCGGGGCGAGCACAGGTGCGCTGCCTTATTAGGACCCCCATCTTTAAAGTACAGTTCATGAATATCTATGGACTTTATTAACTTGCATTTTAATGTAACTTATATATTATATTTACCTCCTTTAAACGTGTGATGTTTATGATTAAACGTTATTAGGGTAACAGTGACAACTTTATGCGGGCGTTTTATGGTGTGCTAATATTAAACGAATCTCTAAATCTAAATATAACGACGTACGCTGTAAATTTCATGGAAGGGAAAACACGGAACTAACAGTAATATATATTTATTCCATATATCCTGTACCTATAGGTATACACATCCATACTAATATTATAAATTCGAAAGTAACTTTGTCTGTCTGTCTGTATGTTACCTTTTCACGCCTAAACCGCTAAACCGATTTAGATGAAATTTGGTATAGAGATAGTTTGAGTCCCGGGAACGGACATAGGATACTTTTTATCCTTATATTCCCAGGGGATCGAGACTAACGCGGGTGAAACCGCGGGGCGCAGCTAGTTATAAAATAATTTTATATATCCTAATATGTATTATTATAAGTCATATGCAAAAAGAAGCTTATTACGACAGCCACTAACAAAATATAAGAGCATTTGACTTGCGCAGTGTCATACGGAAGATTGTCACTCTTGTTGGGTCTGACTGCTCGACTGTTAGAAACAGATTAATGGCTGACCCGCGCTGATACGTGCATTAGCTCCGAGACTAGGACCACTCACTCACGTAGGCATGTCTCACCGCATTAAAATACAATAAAACACTTTTTAGTTTTCACGTCGTGCATTTTAAGCTCTTTTTTTGTAAATACAAAAGTTTTTGTGGTTTACCGAGTTCTGATTTTTAACCATGAAAATAGGGAGTTCGCATACTTAATAAGGAACAGCCGCGGAGTCGAGGCAGGCTTTATTACAAAGTCTACCGAGCGCAGACAATCTAGGTTAGGGCGACGCGACGCGACCCCAAATCGATCTTGCAATCTGAGGCGAGGCGCGCGAGTGCGAGCGGGACGGCGCATGCTGACCTAGAGTAGCAGGTTGGGAATCCGGAAGGTATGAAGAAACCGGCTTCACGTTGCATTTTTCCATTCAATGGAAAGCTCTACGTATACTTAGCCAACAGTTGATATTTAGGGATTTTAAAATTTTCTCATGTAACAGACTGGCATTCGGATTTTTTTATCGTTCACCTATCATCAGTCACCAGCTTATCCACTTATCTTTTAATTATTAAATAAACAACAAATATTCTGCAAGCGTACAAATAAAACATGACAAGCAAGCCTAACCATATCGGTACCTAATTCTTGTAAAAAACCATGTATGTATTGTAAAAATATATTTCAGTATTACTCGAATTAAATACATATAAATTTGCAAACTCTGCAGTTGAACAAGCATTGATCTGCGGAAACTGTCTATCTAGTAATAAGATACTACCTGTTAACTTTGCCGCTTCTTAATTAGTACTTTTAATTGTGCGTAATGTTAATGCTACATACAGCAGTACTTAGCTGCGTATAATTTATAGGTATATGAATGAGCTAATACAATTACTTACATGGGCGTAATGATTGCTTCTTCAATATATTATTAACCAGCTGCGCCCCGCGGTTTCACCCGCATAAGTGTCGATCCCGTGGGAATATCGGGATAAAAAGTAGCCTATATGTTAATGCAGGGTGTCAGCTACCTCCATACAAAATTTAACAAAATTGGTCCAGCCGTTTGAGCGTGAAGAAGTAACAACACACACACACTCACAAACTTTCGCCTTCATAATATTAGTGTGATTTCTATCTAATTCTTTCCCCTTAACAAATAGCCAGTCGCAGCCGGCCAGCCACATAGGCGTCTATTAATAACCGGCATTGCAGAGCTCACTAGAAGTATCAAAGGAAAATCATTTTCGTTCAGGTAGGTAAACCATACGCGAAAACAATGCAATGGTCACAAGAAATTCCTAACATTTGAGAAAGGTCTCATGATGAAAAGGCACGAAATCCGTTTGTTCTTCTGGAAAAAGCGAAAAAATTACTCTAGGACGGGCAGGCGAGGCATCTCGTCCTAAATAAGCGTGTAACATAACAATTTAGCGTCGTTGAAGTGTTGATAAGGTCCGGGGACTGCGCGGCCGCTTTCTACCCCGCGGCGCTGGCGGCGGTACTACTTGCCACATTCCGCGCCCGCGGCTACCTCACACACGCCGCGCGAAGCCGACCACCGCCGACCTCTACCGACCACGACCACCACCCTCCGGAAGACTGGAAGTCGATGAATTCTATCATCTCCTCATCTGCCCAATTTGCGCATCACTAATTGACTAAGTAGAATGCTTCATAGAAGAAATACCAATCGACAGTCCGGAAATTAACAACTAATATGATTTGGAAGATGAATGCGATTTGATCTCATCGCTGTAATTACTGGAACACTTGGAAGAGAACCCAGTACTTAATTAGTAGGTTAATGTTAATACTAGCCATAAGACACGTGGCAAACACAGAGCGAAATAAATTATTGATATTAAAAAGGTGGCAATAAAATAAAACACACAAGTCAGCACACTGAGACATAATGTGCGCAGTGAATTATGATCTATTCTGTTGTATATTAATGGGGGCTGGACTTAAGTTATCGTAATGTGGGGCACGTGTCAGTTTTTTGTCGATCGCAACTTGTGGAATGAAGCAGAATAGGACTTGTGGTCTTGTGATACTACTCCACAGTCCACCGGACACAGCTAACAACTTTTTATTGATACACAATTAATGTCTCAAATTTTTATTGGGAAATTGAATCGTAATAATCGAATCAAACAGCTTTTATTTAATGATCGATGGCTAACGAAGTGAGTCTCGAATTAGAATTGTGATAATGAGAAAGTGGTGGTTTTTATGTTTTTAGAGATGTAAAGATTAATATTAGGTATTAAGTACTAGTAACTTAGTGAATATTGCACAAAGTGAGCATGAGTTTTACGGTCAAGCAGATTCCTGATCTGCCGGACGAGTTTGATCCCGAGTAAGGCCAAGGCCTATCCTGTATCCTGTCCTATTAATTCAGATTTCTCAAATCCACGTGGCCCGACCTTTTACGTCTCGTAATTTTTTGTGGTTAATCCGTTAGTAAAGCATATCATACATCTGGTCATCCAGCCAAAGCTTGCATTATTTCACTATACGGTCTAGTTGCTCTTTACAAGTGCTGTATGATCGAGTATATCGACGCTGAACAGAAGTGGACCTAGGGCAAACCCTTGGTGAACTCAAGCCATTATAAATAAAATAAAATAAAAAAATAAAAAAGCCTCTTAATTCCATTAGCATTACAATTACATAACAATATTACATTTAATCTTAATCATGCGAAACTAGCATTGATTTCATGTGTTATATACAAAGAAAATATATATACTTATATATATTTTTTTTTATATATAATATTTGAGATAACGTTCATAAAATAATAGTTAATAGATAAAAATTCATAGTAAAATAGTTTAAATTACATAAACCATTTTGAATTTACTAAAACATGCACAATTATAAATTATACAAATCATGACATTAGGTACCTATTATGGAAAATTATGGCAACGTGTATGAGTAACTAATAATAGTGACTATGCTAATTGGACCCCTTTTCGGTAAAGGCCTCCTCCAGAAAATGCCAATTTTCTTGATCTTTAGCGACCTCTGTCAAGTGTTTTAAGCGCTTCTTTTAGTTCTAGTAATTTCTCAGTTGTGCTCAGTGATCTGACATTGTACGTGCATAGATTTAACTTTCTTGTATATTCTTTCATCTCTGGAGGGTTAGAGTCGCATATCCCCGCGGTGACAAGCCGTTCTGGGGAACTCAAGCCATTAGAATAGGAAAAATGGTAGTAAGGCCAACGACTTTCCTTTCCTTGCTGCTGATACGGAAGTGTGATACATGTCTCTGATGCGTATGCCGCAGCAATAACCATTGACTGAAGCTAAGAGGAACCGGGTACCTACCCTTATGTGCTGCTGGTGATCACCGGGATGGTTTTAGTAAGGTTAAAATCCCACACTCCACCCGGAGGTCGGGTGCCTTTTGAAGGTTTCCCCCCGAAAACAGAAAAAAAAGGTACATTTAAAGGTGGACTTGGACGGAACTAGGAAACCCAAAATGCAGAGGTCCCTTTCATATCCTTCAAATGTCTTTAGGACTAAAACTTTTATTGTAGTTGCAAAAAAGGGCTAAAATGACAAGCAAGTGGTTGTGCGGCGTTTGTGCTTAATGTATTTTACACGGAGACATAATCACACTCTTATTGGAGTCTCAACTCGACAACTCGATTACTTAGAACCCATTGAACGTATTTTAAAATGTAAATTTTCTATTCGTAGCTGTTAACATTGTCTTACTGATGGCGATAGTGGACAAGTTTCCTTCCTCGTCACAGTTATAACAGTGTCATCGACTTGGTGCCTTTACTCTATTATTTGCTTTGGTTATCTCTTATTGACACATTCAAACGACTTATCGGTCGAGTCAAGTCTCCAAAATGCCGTTTCACAAGCCACAACATGTCTCCTTTTGCACACTGTCATTGATTTTATTTTCGACATGTTTAAGGAAAAATATTGGTCATAAGCTCGGGTTTTAATATTTTACGAACAAGCTACTCATGCAGTATATTTCTTATCCAAATTATTTCGGTGCTAATGTCGTCTATAACATCTTTGCACTACCCATTCAAATTAGTTTTTTGTTCATCTAATTTATAGCTCTATTTTAATTCTTGAGTTATTTCATTGAGAAGTTTTATAGTTTTAGAATAGTTTTTTGGCCTTTACAACAGTAGACCGTATATTTCCGTATAGCTTAGGCGTTAACCTCAATATTCGGAAATTAATAACTCTACGTATGTTTTAATTACATGTAGGGAGGTATTTTGTTATATTGCGAGGAGAAAATATTAGCAATCAAACTTCAGTTGTTTTAAAAACGTTCATTGAGTGTGTAAGCGCCGCCGTAGGTATATGTGGCCGTGCGGGAGTGTTGTTGACTTTTCTTGAACAAAACAGACCGTTACGCGGATCGTGTCGCGGCTGCCGTACCGTGCTGTGTCGCGTGCGGAGCGCGGACGCAGACGCCCGCAACCTGCGCGCGCGCCTCCACGAAAGTAATCAGGCGGCGACTATTATAGACTAGTCACCTGTCAGATATGACAAAGCTAATGGTTATGTTATATTGCGGTTGTAATAGGTACATAATTATGTTGATTTTGACGAACAAAAACTAACTTATTACGATCATGTTTGTTTTTGAATTGCCAAGCTAACTGTTAAATAATATTTTGAATGATATCTAGACGGAAAGAACTGTTATTTACATTTACCGCACACTTCGTGCAACAGTCAACAGAAATACTATACTAAAACTACAGTATTTCACAAAGTTTTGTTCTTTTTCATGAAAAGTTACAAGTTGTTCAAAAGAGCTTTTGGTTATAAAAGCTACGGTGCCAGAAATCTAACGCCTGCGGCAGTAGGTACCTACTAAGTAGACCTATGTCTCTCAAAAGTGGCGGTGCACTGCACGTAGTTTAAAAATAACAAAATAGGACTTTTTATACGTTTATAATTACTAAGCCGGGTAAGCAGCCGCACTATCTACAAGTCCTCGCACTCAATTAGCGTGCGTCATTTAATTCACGCATGCGCTTAAATAACTTTAAATATTTTCCTTTCTTTAACTAATGCGGTCAAGTAAATTTACAAAAATACATATTAGGGTCGCTGTGTGAGGCCAACAAACATGTAGTCGGAGTGACGTGTCTGCGCATGGATGCGCTCGCGCCGCCCCCGAGTCGCGGCTCGAATGTTGGTCAGGCGGACCGCACACGACAGGTTAACGTGCCTGATTAACAGAAACACCGCCGTAATGCCATTCAAGACTTAACAACCTTTTTAGACAGCGTGCAACCAATAACTTAAACGCCCGATACGGTGTCTTTTTCGAAAAGCACCTAAACAATGTTGTGCAATTGCGAACGGTGTTCTTAAGTGTAGGCAAGTGAAGCAAAGTGTAGGTGTCGCCGGCAGATAGCGCAGACGTAAGCTGTGTCATGGAATTCCACTCCCAACGTATTTAGCGATTTCGAAACTTATCATCGCATTATTTATTGAAGCTTAAACTGCTGAAGAATTTGAACTCCATTTACTTTAAAGCGAACAAGTTGCGCCTGCGTCGTCGTATGTATTTCACTTAGTTGTTCATTACAAGTCGATAGTGGTTTTGCTGTCCAAAAGCTCCTCAGCAATCAGTTTTCATTAAAGATTCAGACATACCTGTAGAATATGTTTCTTAAATAATAGCCAAACGCTCTTTGTTAAAAAATATTTTATTATACATTTGTATTTTTGCAATCTACGCGCTTACCTTTCGGAAATGCCAAAGTTCTGTCGAGCGAACCTGTAAATGTCAGTCAAAATCAAACCTTATTACGCAGCAGAGTGCCGTGGATTATAAAGTTAGTAAACAAAACGAATACAAAAAAATATAAATAGGTAACTAAGATGTTGGATCGCAAACGAAACCGAAATGGAGTTTCGCAATATTGAAACTAAATGACAAGCAAGTGGTTGTGCAGCTTTTGTGCTTAATGTATTTGGTAGCTCAGTACTGAGTAGATAGGTGTAATGTCGTGACAATGGTCGGAATTCGCGAGACTCGTCGCCAGTGCGCCGCCACTGGTCGGTCTTGACGTCGGGTCAAACATTCTAAATGTTCCATTTGTATGACGCAATGTGCCTCGGACTGGATTTGCACTCGTCTTACCAACACTCGTATATTATAAACCAACTGCTATATAAATAAGGACGTGCTTTGCCTGAGTTCCCCTTCTATATCGTTCGTAATTTGTTAATTCGATAAGACCCTGTAATAGTGCACTCAAATGTAATTCAAACACCCTGATTTGATATGATATTGTGACCCATTACAAGAATAATGTTGACTTTGATGTTTCAAAGTCAACAGGCAACTTAATTGTTATTAAGTTGCCTGCAGCCCTGACTCAGGAAATAGAAAAAACTGCATCTCTTTCTTATTTTACTCTTTTATGTTAAGAATTCCTGCAAAATTTCATTCATAACTTTAACAAGAAGCACTAACTACTGGCACAAGTAGAGTGGGCCTGTTGTTATGATTCGAAGTCGATTGCTAGCTCAACACAAATCAGTCTCGAGTGCTGTCGCGCCGGAGAGTTATTGGACGTGTATCATTGTGAAGTAGTCGTGGCCGCGTTCACGATTGCAACACTACGCTGGTAGCAGACAGCTTGGCGCGCCACTTTTTTTAAATAATATCTTTTTTCTTGACAAAAGTCGGACATGAGAGGCGGGGGCTGAAGAGGAAACCGCTGACTTTCTTTTTTATAGCCTCCGAGAATGTAATAAATTGGATGACTGTTAGAGGTGTAAAAGGTTTAGAATTACACTGTTACGTTTATATGAACAACAGGTATACACATAAACCATCTTTGTTTCAGAAACGGTGGTTGGCAACTTTCGGAATTCTTGGGTTCCGTATTTTAATAGCTAAAACGGAACCTTTATAAGATAATTTTTCGGTCCCATCCCTCTGTTATAAAGGTTCTCTTTGAAAAACTATGTAACGACTAACGAAGGAATTTGGAAATTGGCATGACTTTCATACACATAGATCGCCTATCAAGATTCTATCTATCCAACGCTAATTGTTGTGAATTTTAGTGTACGTTTTAATTCCTACTGTTATGTTCTTTTTTATAATATTACCGATGTTGTGTTATTAAAAAGTAATATTTTAATCACATGCAAATATCTAATGGTGGTAGTCAATTATTATTAGTGTTGGCAGTCAATTATTTTCGAATCAAATTTTTGAGATCATTTAGATACTTAATTGAAAATAGAAAAAAATACGAAAACTAAAAAAATATGTTAAAATAGATTCCCTATGATTATTTTCTAAGTTTCAATATTTTTTAGCAATTTGTAACAGGATAATGTATTTCAGGCAGTAGATTGCTATTCACCTGATTTATATACTCTTGTGTCTTGGTCTTGTAGTGTAGACTCAAAATCAATGAGTCACTAAATTTGCTCTCCGGAATAAATTAATTATGTATACATATAAAAGTAATAATTTATTTTATACTGTTTGGTACATGTATTTAAATATTTTCGGCGATGACTCACGCCGAACATAGCGTATTACGCAATACCCAATACTTGTTCTATAATAATAATAGCCATAGATTAACTTATAACATACAATGACTCAACTAAGGATAAAAAACCACTCATTGAAACATAGACATTTTTTATAAAAGCAAATGTATTTTTAACAATATTTCGTATCAATAATTTTTAAAAAGAATAATAAAAAATAATGTCAACTGCAGTCATAAATCAAGTTTCATTATGTTCAAATCTTACGCCTTCTTGCTTTGGAACAAGTCCTAGTCTGTCGCAGTATCTTACGTTAGATTGCTTCTGCCTCTTCAAAATGCCTGCTTGCAGGTGATACTGTCGGTACATGTACTCCTTGGTCATCGCCTGCGCAGTAAACATGGCTCTACTTCGCTTCAGTAACTCACTTTTGGGGCCCCACGAACAGTCTAAACCGATTTCTTCATACAATTTCTTTTTATACAGAGCTATCAATACTCTAACAATGGCCACGAGTGCCGTTGGTACAATATTCAAAAGTAACAGATACCACCCCGCTAAGTAGCCCACTGACTTATTTCTAGCTAAATACATCTCGTAGAATTCATTACAAAACACATACACGAGAATGACGGCTGATAACAACCAGCAAGCCTTCACGAAAGCATTCGGCTGGATCCCTTGCATGAAGTGTACGTCTTCGGAGAACCTTTCCAGACCATACCACAGCACAAACACTATGATCTCCATCAGAACCATGAATATAACAAGGACGCCAATCACATTTTTAGCGTCTACTAAATGATATAAACTCAAGTTGCCCAATAAAGGAGCTGTCCCAATATACAGAGCTAGTGCAATTAGAAAAGCGACCAAACTCGGACTTCTGGCTACTTTGGGGTATCTTTTTGACATCATTTCTATGAAGCCGTAGATTACACAAATATTTACACTCATTGATGATATTGCAATAAAACTATAGCTGATTATTAACCACAAAGATGTTTGCTCGTACACATGTAGTAATCGAGGTAACTTTTCAAAACTATTTGAAATGGGATATCCCAATATGAGACTTGGTTTGATATCGTACTTGAAGGAGTATGGGCAGGTCATCATGACGATGCTGCAGATCCCGAGGATAGCAACGCAGCAGGTGATGATGACCACGATGACGGTGTTGGAGTAGCAAGGAGCCCGGAATGACGACCTCGAGGCAGAGCCGAATGCAACGCCCATGCCAACGTTGAGACTGTACAGCACTGCAGCTATTAAACTCGACAGATTAAACTCCTGAGAGAACTGACTGAAATCAGAGTCTAGGGCATCTTTATATTTCACCACTACACCCTTTTGTAACATGGATCCTATCATGAATAAAACACGAGCGGATAAGGGATATAACGTACCAAATAACAAAACCCACTTCATAGATCGTCTGCTTTTGAAGCAACTGAGACACACAGTGATGGAAGTCAATCCAGAAGCCAGACCGATGCGCCAGGGCAGATAGAAACTGTCTTTATCCAGTCCCAATATATTAAATCTCCAGTATTGATACTCTGGAAATGTATGACATAGATCGATACAATACGGCAGTGGATCTGTTATCTTCAAGCAATCCTGATTGACGGAGTAGTTGTAGTTTAAAATGTCACAATCGGGCTTGCTCCAGTTTCCACAAACGTAGTAAGGCATAGGATTTTCGAAACTTATCAAGAAATAATGCACTACAAAAGAATTTACGGCGTGATTGTAGATCACAAACATGAGCTGACAGAAAAATTGAACATATCCAAGGTGTGACAAGCAGGCCCGAGCGCGCCACACTTCGAGGCAGTCGCGGCCTGTGAACTGCCCCACCACGGTCTCCATGTACAGCAGAGGTATCCCGATCACAATGTAAATCAAGACGTAGACGAGCACGTGTCCCAACGCTCCCGAGTTCACAGCCCCAGTTGGTAGATACAGAAGTGTGTATGCTCCTAAAGTTTGAGAGAGCATCGTTAGTATACACATTCTCCTTGACTCCCAACTATTTTCATCTGTATTATCGCAGATCGACATGACTGAGAATAATATTATCTATTAATACTGTGAAATGTTTGATTTGTTACAAAAGTCAGAGTCGTAACCAACATGATTTCGGAAATAAAGACTATACTCAATTTTATAGGTACCTACTCAATTTTATAGTTAGAATGATTAAGAGGGAAGCGGTATGTTCAAAGGTAAAAACTTTGTTTATAATTCAACTGCAAACAACTTGACTACTAGATGAAAGAGACGATGCTTCCAAGCATGACCTAGCACTATTCTCTTGTCCAATAAGCAGTAACTATTGATACGCAAATTCCTTTTATCACAACATAGATACAGATTTAATGCAAATACAGATGCGTAATAGGTACAGATTGGAAATCGATATAAATATGTAGAACGTCTATATTAAACTAAAACTTTATATGAATAAAAAATTTTGTTATTCTAAAAATTTATCGGTCCCGATTTTTATCCCTTTATAATTTGTTTTCACGTAATTACGTAATATAAACTGTATGGACAATATATTATATAAATGTAGATAAATGCGGAAACTTAATAAAATTTATTTGTTCGGACGTTGCTAATTATCTCATCTATACTTCTATACTACAAGAAGAAATTTCACGCGAACGAAGTCGCGGGCAGAAGCTAGTTACTAATAAGTAACTTATATTGCAGAAGATATTTTCAACAGACAGTATAATTCTTACTCAATATAATACTACTACTACTACTCAGTATAATTCTATACAGTGTCGATATATAAACATGATAATTATTTTTTTAGTTTCTATATTTATGTCTGTAATTTATATGGTGTACATAATAAAGACTATTCTATTCTATTTTTTATTATGTTTATATAGATATCGACTCCTATCACGTTTGCGGAATTTTGCTAGCTACTCTATAAAAAAAAAGACGGGTTGCACTCCGGGAGTGCCGGCAGAAGTGAAAACTTGAATATTAACGTTGAAATAAATCAATTATTAATTGAATTAATATAACTAAGTTTTTTTCACTATTTCTGCGTCACTTTTTTCATTAATCGATGCACTTTGTTCAATTTCCATTTTTTGAAACACTTTAATGCACGAATTTTACGAATACACAGCAGCGTGGCTACTACACAGACGGTCGAGCCATCAGCTGTCCATCCACGTCCGCGTCCGCGTCCGCGTCCACCATCACCATCACATCATACACCCCACATCACATCATATCACATCACATCACATCACCATCGCCATCACCATAGCCATCGCCATCACCATCGCCATCGCCATCACCATCGCCATCACCATCACCATCCATCCATCCATCCATCCATTATCGTGTCTCACTTGGTTCACTTCGGTTGGCGCCGCCGTAGAAAGAGATGGGGTGGGGGAATCTCTCCTGACGGTCACGTGTCCTGACGCGATGCCCTGACGCGAGTTTAACATTTTTTACCCATTACAAAAAGTGTTCAACGCCGCTAAAGAAGTTTTCACTTCAAAAATGAAAAGTAGGTACATTTTCGGCCCAGACGCTAAATATGGCGATTGCGAACAGAACAACAGACCATCACTTTTTTATAAAATGTATGTTTCATAAATCCTAACTTACGCACATCAACAAACCGAGCTAAAGAAAGCACAATGTAACTTAATATTTCAGTGAAAATTACAAGTGATATTATTTTATCATAGAGTAATGTCCTTCCTAGTGTGGAGAATAGCTCCCCAAGCAGGTGTCTGCGAGATAATGAAATTGCATTTGATAAACTTGCTGCAGTTTCACTTATGCTGCGATACGAGGCTAGGACTCGTTCCACTTGTAGCTAATGTTTCCACAAGGCTTTCTTGTTTCACACCAGACTGCTGCGATCATACCCACAGCCTATCCTATTTTATACTTTAACGACACATTTTACGTTTAGATGACTCTATTTACTACGATATAATATGTAAATAAGAAATACTGTTTCGATTGCGTCCGATAAGTGTGCACTGTAAGTTCGATTTCTTGTATCTTTGAGCTTATTGTGAATTTGCATGCTTTTGCCGTGGACTTGTGAAAGGACCCATCAAACAATGAATGGAGTATCAGACTTGTGAGGGTACGTGCCATTCTATTCTATCTATCGGATTAACTTGGCAAAGGAAAAATCTAAATCATTTTCCTGGTTTATCAAAAAGTTTAACAACATAATAGAGGTAAATTTCAGGTAAGTAACGAATCGATGGCGTGTTTAAGTATTTGGTGCGCAAAGCAAAGTTGAAGCTTGCATTTTAGGGCCTTCATGAAACACAGTGCTTTCCATGCGACAAGAAGTTTCAGGGAAATGTATAAAATCCTCCATTGCTAACTAGTCAAGATGATCGATGAGTGCCAAATTGCGCAGAAATGTTAGTTGTCCCTGAATCTGTGTCGTAAGATCACTTATAGGTAAGTCTTATTAATATTAGGTCATGTATCACCTTTGCATGGACTTCTTAAATTCTCGTAGCAGGACCTCCATAATGTTTGTAGCTTTCACATGTAAAATTAGTTTACGAGTCTATCGAATATCTTGGTTGGTATAAGGAATAACCAGTACAGTTGTTCTCGGTCTAGTTCGTTACTTTACGAAGATGATAATCTCCTTACAACAATGTCCTTGCGGACCTACAACGAGGTCCTAACTATATAATGGCATTTCTCCCATGTTTCCGTTTAAAGAAATAAAAGAGTAAATAAGAAGTAAATATTTTTCAAAAAATACGCTTTCGTTTCTCATAGAGAAAAGCCTTTATAGTAAACAAGTTCAAGTCCTCATCGAGCATCATCGTAACATTTCAATAAATTAACGAAACAATGCGATACCGGCCGCCCCGTGAACTATAGCTTTCATAATAAGTTCAGGATCAGAAATGCCACACTGATCTGACAATAGTCCTCATTAACAACTGAAATATGTTGCATTAAATGCATAAAGTAATAAAAGTATGCTGGGAAGTACTAGGAAATGCAAAAGCCGTTCGACAAGTGGCTTGAAGACGATATCAGTGAAAAATATGCATCTTTTATTTACACAAACATTTTTATCTGTCAGTACGTATCTTATCAATATTTCTGCAATGTAGCGAAGGCAGATAAAGTGGTTAAAATGAACTATTTTGCGAACCCCACCTTTGTTTGATGACCCACTTTCGGTTTGAATAATTATTTTTAACTTTACTTTTACACGAGACCACGTTTTTAAAGCCGTGGAACAGATAAAAACATTATAACACCTTGTTATGACTTCCAAAATACCAATGGGTATGTGACAAAACGGAAATGGCATAGGTAGGTACTTACTGATTGTAAAGTAGTTAGTACCTAAGTAGGCCGCTGCAAACACAAAATGGAGGATTATAGATCCCACCGATACCCAGTGCGATTGCGTTGCTTGTGACCAAACCATGTCCCACATGTTGGAGTATCGAAAGTGTCCATACACCTGCACTTCTGAAGACCTGAAAACGCCACTCTGATAACCAAAAAGTTTTGAAAGTTGTTTAATTTGCGTCTAACTTACCACAATAATCTGATTGAATTAAATTTAATACAAGCCCAGACCACAAAAAAGCTTAATAAAATTCTTCTCAAAAACTCTTTGAAAGTTTTCACAGGTTCCTCTTAATGTTTTCAGCAGAACTCTAATGGCACGAGACAAAAATATGTACTTTAAATGCAAACACTCAGCAGTTTTTCTTAAAAGAGTTATCACGATTATAATATTCAGGATTATGCAGTAACAATGTTAAGGCTAATTTGGCAAATGTTTAAATAAATATTTTGAACCTTTGACCCAGTGAATATTGTGGAGCACTTAGAGGGTAGTTTGATAGCCCCACAATTTATTCGATATTACAGGCAAGTTTTATCGAATTCCATCTCCACAAACCACCATGATTTAAGAAGAAAAATGGTTGAAAGATAAAGTGTTTGACCAGGAAGCTGGGAGAAGAAAACCAAAAAACAAACTCTGCTAAAATGAAAAACTACACTACATGCCTACATATAAAACTCTTAATCCATTATTTAAGTAGTTTAAGTGATTGTGTAATATTTTTTATTCAGTCTCCATATTATGTGTTTACTCGTAAGTGCAGTATTATCAACAGAATTTTATCTTCGCACGTTGAGTGACGACGCCGACTCCAGGCCGCCGTCAGATTACCACCGTCCGGTACTATTTGATGTAATGTAATTCATATTCACCGTCTACAGCTACCTATATCATAAGATACACACTCACAGATAACGTAGTGGGTAAGCGTACAACATACTACACATAATCATCAATGATTACGATTTCAGCGAGGCACAATTTTTCGACAATTTGTGTAAAAGTGGCAATGACTACGATTCTATATCTGATTCGTGATAGTGATTAGGTACCTATACATATATATATATATATATATATATATAGGTACTATCTAACAGACTTTATCGGAAATTTGGAATCAGACGATATTTTTTTTTCATCCTATCTTTTTATAGGTTTCTTACAATAAGAAGAATATCATTTACATACGTTCTCTACATTTGACCGCTTTTCTTTTCTTTTGTGTTTTCAGGATGCTGGTGATGCTCAATTTCCATTCGATACTAACCTATGCTTTGCTCACTTTTACCTCTACATATAGTATTGAGTGCGCAGGTGAATTCGGTCACCCATCGGACCTTAACTCCCACGCAAACCAATATGGTAGCATTAAAGTAACGGTATAGCTGTTAACTGCTTATCTTCATGACAACTTAGCTATAAGAATTAGTGATAGCTAGAAAATGGGTCATGGTGACTACACCATAGCCAATCCAGGTCACCGAGGTTGTTCAGGCTTGCAATTTTTAAATCAATCCGTCGCCCACCATGCTATCTTTATTGGAGATCGTTTACCTCGTAAGGGAAAAACGCGGGAAAGATAAATCTCTAATGTCTGTAATTCGGTTTACGATACCAAATGAAATTGCTCACTTTGCGCTCCTTATTAGAATTGGACATGCTTTAGTGATTAAATGATAATTTGGAAAAAGTAATTCGCGATGTGAAACATATTTTTTTCAGTTATTATGATACATTGTCCCACTGTTGCGCAAATGTCTCCCCCATATTTTTCCACAATGTGGTCTGCTGTACCTTCGCCGTCCAAACAGTTGGGAACGAGTCCAAATGGTCACGTCTGTCTCGGTGACTTGAGAAAACATTTAGTTGAGTTTAAAATTTAGGTATCCCAATTGGCCAGAAGTATTTGGAGAACTCTCTGTAAAATAATTAGTAGATAATTTGTTTGCAAAAACATGTAAATACTTACATAATATAAGCTAACATATAAACTATAATAATATGTACGTTTATATGAAAGAATAATCATGGCATCAAAGAATTCGTCCGCATCGCTGTCAACAGGAACAGTGCCCAAAAGGCTGGCAGCATTGCCACGTTGTATGGCAATGCTAATTTTTTGGCCAAGAAATAGGCTAGCCCTCTGGTCGACTAACCGCTTGGCGATATCTCGAAAAACCAAGTGGGCACTCGGACCCCATGGCCCTAGTGTTTCAACCCCAAACGGCTCGAACATATAACCCCCAATCAGATTACAATATTTTCGCCGTTTGGGGTTTTCTGCACCTGCAGCAGCCGCCCCAGCACAGCCCACCGTGCTAGGAAGATGGGATTAGTAGATTAGAGAACAAGTTTGATACTAAATATTCTCCTTAGTTTCTAGAACATTACAACTAGCAAGGGGAACACATTTCACGACCGCTTACAAAATCCTCCTTATAAAGTAGAGTCGTATGTTGTTATCGGGCTATGTATCTTAAACAAACAGTACGCTAAGTCGGTGTCGCGGTCTGCTATTGATTTTGACTGATAGAATCGCAACGCAACTTACAATTCTGGGAAACAAACCTTTCACAGATAGGATGAACGTCCTCAAAGTATTGTACACCCATTTCAAATTAGGTTCCATTAAAAAAGTGGACTATTCTTTCATTGTTTTTCTTTTCATGAATATCAAAACTTCTCTCTACGTATCGGAAATTCTGACTTTAAATGAGTAGAACAGACACTCGTCTAAAAGCGTTTTTCTTTTTAAGTAATCGTCGTCTTTTTTTTGTAATAGCTTTGTATAGTCTATAATATACATTATATCAACCAGCACTGGGCCCGCGTGGTGAATTACGGTCCACTCGCTCTCACCGAGACGAGGCCTGTGTCCCAGCAGTGGGAATATTATAGGCTTGATTATGCTACATTGACTAGAAGAATTCTGAAAAATTACAGACAGAACACCACAATTTTCTCTACAAGCATACCTACTGAAACTACGCAGTCTGACTCTCAAAAGAATTATTTAAGAAGAATAGATTATGCTTATGCTTACGTTTGTAGTTTGCAATGCAAATGGCGGAAAGTATGGGGTGAAAAGCAGTTTTTTTTTAAATTATGTCCTCCTTATACAGATTTTGGTTTAGAAGTTACATTTTAGGTACCTATTGCCTACTGTCAAGTATTTTAATTAACCCAACTAGTAATTTTAGATTAGATTATGTTTAAAAAAATTAAGATCCGATTAAGAATGAAGGTATTAAAACTTTTCGTCACTAAGAAAATGACACATTTTTCTCCGTTAAAAACATCGATGAAAATTCTCAACATAATGAAAATTCCCTAACACAACAGTTTTAATTTGTCATCACAATTTGGCAGTAAATTACAATAGTCAACCAGCTGTGCAAATAGTCTATGAAACTATTTCATTATCATATAATACGTTTTAGAGGTATAAATGATAATAACAAACACAATGTAATGAAATACCGAATGCCTCTGAAGAGAATATTGGAATCGTGACTGTCGCTGGCTGCACTATTAAGAGCCCTAAGTGACGTGAATAAAGTTACATTTGCATTGCACGATTATCATTTTAACATTTCACTATCGATAATGCTATCCTACTCTGACGTGGGAGGCGTGATTTGCTATTTCAAGCCGAATAACGCGGTGCAACAGAAGGACCGATAGCTGTCCTTGTTTAGCATGGCGGCGACCTATGACCTAATGTATCGATTGTGGTGAATGTGGCCACCACGGTAAATCGATTAATTATCCAAAGTAGCTGGACCGATTAGCTAATCTCGGTACGCCGATTCGTACGGTACGGAGCGATTTTATTTATTTTTCCGTAAGTTATTTTGCATAATTTGTGAATACAAACTTTTTTAACCAACCCGCTTTATTTACAGGCCCGTGTGGTGGATTACGGCCCACTCGCTCTCACCGAGAGGATGCCTGTGTCCCAGCAGTGGGAACATTAAACTTTTTTATTAAGTATTTATTTATTTAACGGTGAATATTATATTCTTTAATTAAATAAATCAACTTGCACTTCACGTACATCTTTTGCGCGAAAATGAAGAAATTTTGCGCGAAAAAATCCCTGGAAAATGATTTTATATTGTAATTTGTAACCTCATAGTAACTATATCTGCAAAACATTAAATACTTTTAAAAAAATTGCGAGAAAGCCTAGTAAAAAATGTTGCACATAATGTACCTATGACCCTTCTAATAATTGATTACCCTCTTATCTGTAGGTATTGTAGTACACGCGAGAGTTACCTAATTAATGATCGGAGTCTGTAATCCTATATACAGTGAACTTTAATGCAGTTATCAAGATATCTCCATTCAAAGTGGAAACACTTTGAATATTTGAATAGCAGTAGTAAATAGGCTCTCTGGGGTAGCTCCTAGCTCGTTATTTATTCGAAAGTAAGATTTATAAAGTACGGAACCACGCTGTTTTAGATATTCGCTATCACAGTTCGGTGTGAGAACGCCCGCCGGACAACCTGGCAGCCTAGGATTAACACATAAATGTACTGTGAAAGCAAGGTCGGTAATAATACGCAGTTATGCGTATGTATTAACTAATTAATCGACTTATAAGATGCTGTCAACCTGTTTGCTTAATATGTGACGTAGATACTAGGTATAGTCGCGACTTCCAACAATATTGTACCTTTTTCAATAGGAAAATTGCAGATATTTTAAGTTAAGTGTTAAGTTTAAGTGGCCAATCGTGAAAAGGAAAGTTTTGGAAAGCCAGGCCGTAATAAACAGGCGATAAAGTCCTAAAATGTAGCGCTTGTACGCCCTGCACTCTAACTGCAACACATTATCAATCTCAATCTGAACAATTTTGAAGGAAATTGCAAATCAATTGCTTTATATGTTCGAAAAATTTGTCTGCTCAACAACATAAATAACGCGATGAATGTTGTTAAACTGAAAGCCATTGCTGCTGATAGTTTGTTGCGCAATTACCCCGCTGATAATGCCTACAAACAACTCAAACTTACCATTGATATTGAATTAAAAGTTAAAAAGTCATCTTGACACCGACTGCGTTGGGTGCCCACTGAAAAAGTTACAGACCAATAAAATGAACCTTCAATAAACATATAGATAGTGAAAATGGCAATAAAACATTTATAGAAGTGAAGGGTCTTAGAGATCTGCATGTTGATGACTGTGAGAAATATGGGTGGTCCCTAGGAATAGAGATTTTTACGAGCTTTTAATAACTTAATACCAATAACTATCAGCAGTAAACAAGTGCACTAATCCCCCATTTATAATAAAGATTTAAGTATGCAAAGTCACATCTAACTCGATACTACCATATTACGGAGGTACCTAAGTATAGGTGAGCAGTGCTGGTGTAGGTTCGAAGGGCACGCCACAATTGCGGCGATAAGTCCTCTCTTTGAGGAGTGGCTAGAGAGCCGCCACGGCGTCCTCACCTTCCGCCTAACGCAGGTCCTCACCGGTCACGGCTTTTTCGGGAAGTTTCTGTTCCGGATAAGGCGAGAGGAAACGCCCTGGTATTGTATGGATCGCCCGGAGGACACGGTGGAGCATATGGTGGAGGTCTGCCCAGCTTGGGCAGAGCACCGCCGCGTCCTCACTGCGATCTCTCGCGTCCGGCCCTGGTCCAGGCCATGGTAGGGAGCGAGAGTGCATGAGAAGCCGTCGCCTCCTTCTGCGAAGCAGTAATGCTCGCGAAGGAGGTGCGGAGCGCGTGAGGGAGAGACAATCTTTGTGCCCTCGCGCCACTAGTCGCCGCAGGAGATGCCCTGGGCGTCGGGAATTAATAGCCGATTCCCGGCCACCATAGGCGCAGGCTTGAGGATGGCGAGCAATGGACAGCTCGCCGTCCGGTAAGGACCAGGCCCGGGTCGACGACGGCGTGTTGTGTTCCACGCGCGCCTCAAAGAGATGTCAGCACTAACTGAGGGGGTCCGCTAGGGCCGATGCCTGCCAGAATCGCGGGTTGTTCGAAAGACATACCGTGTCCCCTGGCACAGGCAACTGAATACGGGTGGGTTTTAGCCAGTAAAAATCTCTCGCTCCGCCCAGAGCGGAAGAAGTTGTTTGATAATTTCCCACCCAAATAAAAACAAAAAAAAGGTCGTAGGTTCGAACCCATTAGGAGCTTTACTTTATGTAAATTATATCATCACTACTGTTCTGAAAACGGTGAAGGAAAACATTGGTAGGAAACCGGCATGTCCTAGAACCAAAAATTCGAAGACATGTGACATTTACCAACCCGCACTGGGCCCGCATGGCAGATTACGGCCCACCCCCTGTCCCAGCAGTCGGAACATTATAGGCTGAGTATGTATGTAAGTATAGGTAGGTACATATCCTATACACACCCCTGCCTAACCCTTTAGGTAAAACAGGCGTGATGTGATATGTGTAATGATAATAATATCGTTGTAAGGTCTGATAAGTATGTATAATATAAACCACTTGCTGTGTGACAAAATCTGAAACATCGAAAAGAAATTCATTTTACCGCGGCCTCGCCCGCGTAGTGGTCCAAGATTATCCCACGGGAACGTATTACCGGGTTTAATAGTGTTCTATATGTCAATCCTTTTTTTTTAATGGCTACGCGCAGGTCAGCCTAGGAGGTTGTCGTCGGCTCAACCAGGGTTATTTATTTATTTTAACATTTATATAGGTACACACATAGGTATATAAACAGACAAGAAAAAAAAAACAGAACAATAGGTACAAAGGTGATGCTTATTTCATAAGAAATCTTCCAGCATACCTGCGATAGGACAAGAAATAGAGAGATGTACACAGCGTGTGAAAGAGTAAAGGAGACAAAAAAAAACATAAAATCTAAAAACAATTCACTTAATATAACTAAACAAATAATATGAAAATATACTTACATAGGTACATACAAATAAACACATACTTCTAAAATAAATAACACTAGAATGTTAATAATTGTAACGTAATCAAAATAATAAATACATACACAACTATGAGAAAGTGGAAAGATAGCGTTCTTTTCAATCCAGGATATAGACTACTTAGGTATACGTGTAACAAATGTCGGTCGTCCAAATGCGTTCAACCGTTTTTGCGTGATACATTAGTAGGATTTGATGAAATTGATGCGATTTTGTCGGTATTTCAGTTAGAGGTTACAAATCTACTCTAGGTACATAATAATATGTGTTATAGAACAAAGGTATTTAGGTACAATAAATACCTAATGACACGCAGGACACAAGTCATAGTCGACAATGCATAAAGTTAAGAGAATTCAGTTTCTACTGTTATTATTGTCTTTAGAATCTGGGCAACTAAGGATATTAAGAAATAAGGATGAAACTCAGAAATTTGTCCAAATAGGTACGTCAGATGTGGTTTCATAGGACTGAGAGCTTTCAGGAAGACAGCCTAACCGTTTTTTTTTTTAAACAATACAATTACTATTTTAAAAAAATAAGATGGACGGACGGACAGCGAAGGTTTAGTAATAGGGTTCCGTTGAACCCTAAAAACACACATCTGCATCCATTTTACCTTATCACAGCAGTCTTCAAGCAAGTCTAAGTAATAAAGTATTCAACAGCTCTCAAATTGTTGATACCCAAAACTGGAAGCTTTTGCAAAGCAAATACCTTTAGCACTGATAATAATCTAACATCGTAACAGGTTGACAGCCCTAGATAATTCAAAGCATTTCACTCTATCAGGTGAAACGCGTTTCGAAACATACATAACGTAGCCTTAGGTACTCCGGGCTCTTAGCTCGAAATTGCAACTGGTTGTTCATGTATCTGCATCAGCCCTACATCTTCAAATTCACTGCTGTGTGATGATAACGTTTTGCTGTGATGACTTACTTAGAACTATATTCTTATTTGATTTGTTTAACACTATATTATTAACTCTGTCACTGACAATTATGATGATTCAGAGATGTTTTCTCTCTTCTGGTAAGGACCTACTCCACGTGAATGACTTGAGACTTTCTACAATACTACAATATATACTTGTTTATAAGTACTTTCGGAGTTGTAATCAATAATAATAAAAGCTTTTCAGTTCTTAGTTGCAAAGATGTGGCAATATGAAAAATGAAAATATTTTATTTCGCATAAACCTACATGACCACTTATGAAACGTGATAAGCTAGGTGCCAGGTACTTAATAACATAGAAAATGGTCGACTAATCTAGTCTTAGATGGCCTACAAAGTTCTCAGATTCACAAAATATAAAATAATCTATCTAAAAGATAAATAAAATATAAAAACCTACTCAAATCAAATGGCATGGTGGCCATTACGACCACTTATAAAGAGGAGATTAGAATTGTAGGAATTGTAAAGTTGCAAAGTTTAAAAAACCCATGATTGGTATATAGTGGGTATCTCTAAAAGCTCTAGATTTTACTCTCCCTGGCTTAGCTGCACCCTGTAAGAAAATAACTATGATACTAACTTTATCTAGAAAGTTACTAGACGTATCTCTTATATCAACTTGAACAATCGATATAATTTTATATATACCCAACATAACACAGTGGTGTTGCAAACAGTATATCAGCTCAATGTTATTGAATGTGAGTAAATTTTCAATTTTACAACTTGATTCTGATAAACGGTGGATGTTCAGGATGGGCCACAAAAGTGCTCATTTTATGACCCTGCTAAACACTGGTAGTCACGATGCTTTTATACCCCATAACAATGACATACGATTATTGCACATCGTCAATTCGACGATTTAAAGTCGTTCGCAGCTCACGCAAAAACAATTATTTTGCAATGGTCAAACGACCACTGCATTACAAAAATTGCTTTTCAAACCATATATTTGAAACATTAGTAAAGAAACAGCTTGAAGTTAAAGCACCATTCTACCTGCCTCATGACACCACAAACCCTTAAACATTTGTGCACATAACACAAGCAACAAGAAGAAAATATGAGCCATTGTCGATTCAACGAACATTGACTATTATCTTTTCGATGACAAATGAGCTCAAAACTCTGCGTATCATTGTACGACATCCTCAAAGCAGTGCACGAACGAAACTTTAGATAAGCGCATTATACATTACTGCATCACTGAGCATGCGTGTAAGAAGTCGCGAGGAAAACACGACGATGTAAATAGCTGGATTTGAATGGTTGTGTCGATTGTCAAAGTGAAGGGTAAAGCCGATTTAGATCGGACAGATAGAATAACATGCGTGATGCTAATTCAAAATTTAAATGACGTGTGCTTGTGCGCATACAATTCGAATTCCAAAAGAACGAAACTTAAGTTGACAGATACCTTGTCATATTGATACAAGACGAATATTTGACAAAGTTAAGCTACTGTGCATTCTTTATATTCTGTCTATCTATTATTTTCTCATTATCATATCGAGATTAGCTGTAGTATCGGTCACTCAGTTCACTCGGTACGTAGCGTATTGATTATAGCATTTAATTTTATCCGTCACGGCCATTCAATAAAATACATATTTTGGTCGTGTTGAACTTCATTAAGTAATCTAAATTATGTCAATGGCATTTTAATATCATTAAACGGCATTAAACTGCGCCATAAAAAAATAATTTGATACTTCCAGGCACTTTTATTTGGGTTTATACCATTCATGAGCGATCGATAAATATTTTCTTCAAAAACAAACTAAACTAAGTGTAATATATTTACAAGCGCGCGTTGGCGTCTTACGATCTGCGTGAACATAAATAAGCAATTATTTAAATCAAATAGTATTTTATTTTAGCGAGGCTGTCAGTGTCCTAAAATCATATAAGTTGTGTTAACTGTTAGATAAAATCGATAAAATATAGGTAATTTAACACCTTTACCAAATATCTGAACTAAAAGTATACCTACCACGCGCCGTGACCGAATCTAAAAAAGTGATTCATAGTAGGTAATATAAAATACCCTATAACATACTCGTATATGAGTTTCTCGAGATCAGCAAGCAAGTGGTTTAAATAACAGTAATTGCAGCATAAATACAATTACTTAAGAGTTTAAGAGGTGATTGGGGTTCGAAATCATCGGAGTTTTCACCGTAATTACACGTGGGCAGAGCGTTTACAGGCATGCCAGGTTTACGGGAGGTGATAGGCCACACACGTACCTTAAGCGAGCGTGCGATCATCAACAAGCGATTAACGACGGTAGAAGTGTAGAACAGCGATCACAAAGGACCATTGGTATTGCCATCATGCTTGGCAGATTGGTTACTCGAACGTGCATTCGAGTCACGTTTGTGAAGTCGTCCGGACTTGGTTGGTGCTTACAGACATCTCGCAAAAGTTCTTGCAAGTTATGCGGTGTTGTGATTGCAAAATAATTGTAGATACGATTTTTTTTAATTGAATGACAACTTGTAGGATAATAGCGACCCGCCCCTGCTTCACATGGGTGCAATGGTGACATGTTAAAACATCGCGCTTGCTGTGCTATATCTAAATAAAACACTAATCTATAATAATATTATAAAGAGGTAAATTTGTTTGTTTGTATGTAATCATGGGTTAGGTAATCTTCAGAACTACCAGTCGGATTTAAATATTTTTTTTTGTATTTGATAGCCCAATTCTTGAGGAAGGCTATAGGCTATTTAACATCACGCTATGACACTTAGGAGCCGAGTAGAAGGTCAGAAATAACGCTAAGCTATAACGAAGTGATAGCACGGGCAGTTGATGAGATAAACCTTCCGGAATAAATGCTCTAAATGATGGTGAAAACCGCATGTAATTCAATTGAGTAGTTAGGAAGATCTTGGCGGTGACATATACACACACGAAAAGCGACTCTGTTTTATACTATGTCTAGAAACTCATGAGTCGAGTTTTTTTTTTACTATTTGAACAGAACGAACGTTTTCATAAACCCCCATAATTTGCACCCAGGCCTTTAAAAGACAGGGTGGTCTTCTTATTGTCGAGACCACACTGCAAAAGCGAGCGAGTGAAATTAAATGATGTGTGCGCATCGATCGCGGCCGGCATAGAAAGTAGTGGTCACGCACCCGCGACTCAGTCGCACGGTCGCAAGGCATCGCAGTTGAATCGTGGCCCTTGTGCCGCGAGCTATCAAACACGCTTGAGCTTTGAGCTTCTGCTAAGTAATGCGTTTTGCTGAACTAGACAGCCTAGACTCGTACGCAGACCAATTCGCAGTTCTGTAAAGGTAAATCTATTTTAACAACCAACTTATTTTTACAGATGGGCCGGACACGGGTTTTACGAATAATCAGCCGAATGTTCGGTTAAAAGTTTACCGAACCGAATATTCTCTACTACTTATTAAAAAATAGAAAATTCTTTCATTATAAAACTTTTCCTAGATGGATATGTCCATAAAAATAAAAGCCATAGTGGATACAAGTCCATGTAACGAGGCATCACTAATATTTGATAACTATACCGACGAATATTTTACTAAGAGAGTCGTTAGTTCTATTCTAGTGCTGCAGTTGCAGAATCCTTAATTAATTACTTATACTAATTAATCCAGTCAAATCTAATAAAGTCAATATCTAATCTTTTTGTTAAACCCTTCAGCAATAAAATAATAGGTCGGGGAAAAAGGTTTTTTCGTATTTTTTAAGCAAATTCAAGACATTTTTTTCATAGTTTATTTACATTTGATCAAATAACATATATGAGCCATTTTTTTCGATAACTTGTTGCCATTTTGTAGGTAGTAACATAATCCCTTTGCTGTAGAAATTTTGGGACTTCTGATCAAAAAACTGCGACAAGTTATTTTGACAGTCCTCTCTTCTCTATTGATGTTAACCTAACACTACCTGAAGAATTCTGAAGAGACCGAAACAGGTGGAAACCTAAGGGTCCCAGGTTAGGACTATAATGGTGGATGCATTAACACTTCCCAACCAAGTTCTCTCAATTTTTTCTGAGTGGCTAAAGATGTGTGTGGTCTGGCGTTATCGTGATGAAAGATCACACACACTCTTTCAGTTGATCAATTCCGGCCGTTTTTTCTCAATTTCTTGCTTGAGTCTCATCAGATGTTGGCAGTAGAGGTTCTAATCGATGGTTTTGCCCAGCGGTAAAAGCTCATAATGGACGATGCCCTTCCATTCCCACTATACAGTCATCATCACCTTATTGCGAGTTAATTCGGGTTTCGCTATAGTCTGTGGAGCTTGACAGTCCTTTGACCGTGATCTTTTTCGCAAGTTCTTGTCATAGGTGATCCACTTTTCATCACCAGTGATCAATCTTTTCAAAAATGGGTCGGTTTCATTATGTTTCAATAGAGAATCGCAAATGAGTACACGATTCATGTTTCTTTCTGTGAGCTCGTGTGGCACCCAAATATCGAGCTTTTATCTATACCCAGACCTTTTCAAATGGGTCAAAATTGTTTTGTGGTCAACCCTTAACTCTTCAGCTATATCGTAAAATGCCATCGACCTTTTCCGTAACAAGGCGACGAGAGCGAGCCGCATCTTTGACATCATTATTCCCGGAATGAAAACGCTTTAACCAACTTTGTGCTACACTTACTGACACTGCGTTAAATCCAAACATCACATATATTTTCGCGACTTGTATCGCATTTTTTCCCTTTTTTTGTAATAAAACTTCAAAATGTACTTATCGAATTTCTTCGTTAAATTCAATAGGTAATTTTGGCGGAAAGAAAAACAATTGAAAAGTGGCGGGAAATCGTTTTTACGTTTTATTTTTCTTTTCTAAAAAGTCATTTTTAATGGTATCAAAACCAGCCAGATACCAACAGTACAGTCAAAGAGATTTTACTACAACTTTATACTTATAAAATACGAAAAAACTTTTTCCCCGACCTAACATTTCATTAGTTACTGCAATAAACACCAATAACACTAATTAGAATTACCGGCAACAACTGCGCACGAGTGTTGAGCTGTTGGGCTGTATCAACAAGAGCGAGAGCTCACAAGTCATGCCTCCAATTATCCTGTCACGCTTCAATATTTATGTAATCTATGTTATAATTTATGTAATGTAATTTTAAACAGTTGTCTGTTTGACCCTTAACACACTGCTCGGTGCACATTCCCTTATGTTAAACCTAAGTATCTAAATTATTTGATACATGGTTTCATATATACAGGGTGAAATTGAATTAGTTAGCGGAACTCCGCATACCTACGTCATGGGTATCGACATCTAAACACGATAAACCAAAAAAGAATTAACTTGTTTTTTTTTGTGGTATCAGCGACCGTAGTTAGTGTATTCACTTGAAGTTGAAATATCAGTTAAAAAAACAGTTTTTATGTGTAAACTTCATAGACGTGATTAGTACCGATATCTAAATACGATAAAACACATTTTCTCAACTCGTACTTCAAGTAACAACACTACCAGCGGTCGTTGACCCCTACAAATGACATCAAATCTTTTTTTTTTTTTGTTTTTATATCGATACTCATCACGTCTGCACAATTTCACTTGCTAATTTAATTTGACCCTGTATTGGAAGTTGCAGTTTCCTGCTTCTTAGTTTCCAAACCCACATATCGTCGTTGTCAAACCAAAATCTGCTATGTTCCGTTTTTTGAGATTTCAAGATTTTGACCAAAATCAAACATCAATCAATCAATCAATTTTTGTCAAAATTTTGATTTTGGTTTGACAACGACGATATTTCAGACTTCCACAAGTTCTTGTCTATAACTTCAGGAATCACAAATAAGTAGGTACGGAACACTAAGTAAAAAATAACGATCTCTATACATAGCTCAGTTTACTGATAGCATCTAAGTCAGTTAGTAGATATTGTAAAGATACCTAATACGAACTCTACATTGATTGGAATTATACCTAATACACTATTTATTCTACACAAGTTATCTGACAACATGGCGACGATAAAATAACGAATTCCAGGTCCGTCATCCGATTCATTTAGGTACAATATCTAATGAAAAAAGTAGACCAGACCGCTGATCGGAATAACTGCGTAATCTGTCGATCAATCTCACCACCTGCCCGTTCAGCAGTAAATCTTCATTATTGTATGTTTTTTTTAAAAATTTACTGTTATAATCGGAGTTATAGTAGGTACCTATAGCTGCGAGCTTGAAGTCGATCTTCTTGTAGAATCGATTACAAACCGATGTAATTATGATGTATCGATGTTTCTTAGGCCCCGCCAAACGGCTGTTGTTTTTGTTGATGATTTTTACTATAATATATTGCCATGTAGACTTTGAATTTAAAAGATTGAAATTATGTGTGTTGGGGACTGAACTTCAATTTGAAGATTGTGCACTTGTTGTTGATTTTCCAGGAACCTTTGATCAAGAAGTTACAGTTTTTGAGCGACCGCGAGCGAGCGGCGTAATAGAAGAAAAGTAGCTATACCCCTAGAAGCACATTATGAGGACGACGATAACAATAACTGAAACAGTACATAACAGAACGAATACTTACTGTCGGCCACTTTTACCGACTCGACTAAAGCCTTCCTTATTAAGACTCGACTAAATCCTTTTCGGTCACATTTAATGACGCACCAGTCAGTCTCAGAACCAACCAGTTTGATGGATAGCAACTCTATGTTTTGTACACCCGATATCTACAGAACTAATCACTTTGACTAGAAAACTGTAAATCTATACGTTACTCAACTTGTGTTTTGTCAATAGTAAATACACTTTATGTAATAGGTTTTTAATGAAACGAATCAAATTTCACTACCCGGCTATATCGTAATTCGTTATTAGCATTGCCTATCATTTGAAATGCCTATTCAAGCTTTATGTTAGGTTATTACATTCCAATCAAATTGTAGATTTATCTCGTTTATGAGAGGCTTCCTTGCCGTAATAACTTGTTATGTTCGCGCAAATGACTGAATTATTATAAGCATAGTGTGACATCCAAACTTGTGTTTTTTTTGGTAGATATCTACACAAGTTTCAGAACCCTAATTCTAGGATACTTGACGCTTAAAACCTACTTAGCTAACTCCAAAAAGGTATTACTAAATTATAAAATTTCCAAAAAACTTTTGATGAAGCGAAAAGAAATGGTGTCGAGACAAGTTACGGCAACCGGTTTCATTGACGTCACTCTTCACTGTACGCTTCGATAGTTTTGATAATAGTAACAAATCAATATGTTCTAATAAGTAACTACCTACATTATAATAATTATTATTACACGGGCCCGCGGCTACTTAGAGATTTACTTCACGATGTGTCTCAGCACACTAATTAACGAATGAAGTACTTACGGGACCAGTTTTCTAAAGATAATTTTGTCATGCACTTACTTACTTTAAATATGTAAATATAATTTATCACATTAACCAATATCAAAATACCTATGTACCCAAATGGACGCCGAAGACGATATTTTCGAAAGATATATAGTTCCATTAGAATCTGGCTAATCCATATTTATTAGCAAACTGTCGCATTTCATTGCGTTTTTATTATATTTATGTAAACATAAGAAGTGCTTTGAAATTATTTATGAATGATGAATGCTCTATATGAATATAATATAATAGTCGGTCCGGTAATACTTACACATTAGCCAAATTGTCTTATCAACGTAACCTATTAAGTACTATTTTTATTCCTAATACTTTCTCTCAAATTACACTATTTGCGCTGTAGCATGGTGCGGGTGACAGTTTCAGTAACATTTCGTTTCACTCTTGAAAGTTGCCGCGATTTACAATTTATGACTTAGTATTTCAGTTGTACCACATTCGTAATATATTAAATAATTAATAACTGTAGTAAATTAAATTAAACCCAACCAGAATGTTCTAATCAAGAAATAAAATCAAATTGAATGAAAAATCAAGCAAAGTGTTATGCGTATAACGTAACGCCATAGACGTATTTAGTGATGGGATGTACTGCTACGATGGATAGTCGATATTTTTTATAATAAAAAACGTATATTGTGCGTAGGTCAATTTTTATTTTTAAAAGGTCTAATTATACAACAGAACATTTATAGGGTAAGGTTGCTTAAAAGGTTGCTAAAAAAAATACATGTTATTCGTCTAAACCCATATCAGAGTCAGGAACATCTGAATTGTCACTCAATTCATCATCTGAATCTGTGACGGATATTATTAACGATGACTCAATTATGTTGTCAATATGTATGTCACGATCCCAATCAGACATAATGTCCCTTTTTGTTTTATTCACGACCTTCGACCAGTCTTCAGGTTGAACATTGTTGATGGCCTCTTGTAATAGGGCCAACATCTTATTTGCCGTAAATGGCGGCGAAGTATTATTTCTTGCGGCGTAACCTAAAAATAAACGAACTTATAAAAAAAAGTATTCAAATAATCATCAATCAGCCTAATCTAGTATCTGGTAATGTTTTTAAACTAGGTACATGCTACGATCGGAAAGCTGATTTTTTTATAAAGCTTCAAAATGGGAATTGAAATTAAAAGCATACCTTTTATTTGGGCCCAAATCAGCTCAATAGCGTTATACTGGCAATGGTAGGGTGGTAGTCGAAGGACCTGGTGGCCTTTTTCTTTTGCCATCTCGTCCAGAGCATAGGTAGGAGTTGGTGGCTTATGGCGTCGGACTAAGGCAATAAGCTCCGTCTTTAACATTTTTATATCTGCTGTAACTCCGTTTTCACTCAGCCACTTCACCAACTCGCTTTTGCGGTTGGATTGGTTTGGGGGTTTATTAACTTGCACCGAATGGTAGGGTGCGTTGTCCATTATTATGGTCATAGGCTCTTTTAAATTGTTTAATAGACCTATGAACCAATCTTTAAATTTTTCGTAATTCATCTCCTCATGATACTCCGTAGTTTTTTTTTACTTAAAAGCCAGCAAACAATCAGGGACGAATCCACTTGCTGTACCTGCGTGACAAATAATAAGGCGTTCGCCTTTGCCTTCCGGCACTTTGGTACACGATTGTGCCGTATCGTCGGTCCAACTTTTACCCACTGTGTGGTTGGCGTTTAGCCACGTTTCATCCAAAAAGACAACTTTGCTCCAATCACTTATGTTTTTGGCCTTCCTTAAAAATCTACATCTTGCTAGGGCAATGTCAGTCCTCTCCATAATAATCTTTCTTTTGTTAACTTTTTTGTAAACAAAGCCAATATCTTTTATAACTTGCCGTAGCGAAGTAATACCTCCTTTGAACAAGTCAGCTTCTTTTAATGATTTTAGAAGCTTGAGCAATGTGGGTAGCTCCATTCTTCTATAATAATCATAAATATGATTTCTAATAGCAACCTTAGCAAAATCATCCAAATCTGTGATTGGCTTCACCTTGGTCCGCTTTTTGTTGGGTGTCGATAATTTATTTTCAAACATCCCATCTTGGCCAATTTTCTCACGTGTTATACGCGAAACAGTATTGCGGCCAATATCAAGAGCTTCGGCTACTCGTTCTACAATATGATTCAATGGTAACAACGGTCCATTATTTTGTTGTTCTCTTTCAAAGTAGTCTCGGAGGCGAACAACAAGCTCCCTGGCCTGACTACCCAAAACAGTTTTTTTTGTATGCTTAGGCATGGTAATAACAACAAACTCAACAAACTTATAACAAATAACAATTTAACAAAAATGAAAACAAACAATGAAATCGTAATACGTGTCACATTAAGTCACAATATAACGCGCTTGCACTCGTACTCGCACTCACAGCATCGCACGGGTAAACAACATGGCCGCCGCGCCGATGCACCATAGAGCAAAAATGTTGTTACGAAAAAAAAAACATAAACCCGATTTTGATTATTTTATATAAGTACAAAGATAATTATGTAGCCATAAAACATTTATATTGACAAGTTTATACACGTAGCACACACGTAGTTACACTGCACAACTGAATAATACACTAATTTTCATAACAATATTAAAGAGAACTAGATTCACGCTGCGAGTATCGTTAGCGATAAAAATGAATTGCATAACCTCACATCCCTAGTCATGTGGTACTGACAAATGTCAACGTCATACGGGCAACTGTCACCCGCACCATGCTACAGCGCAAATAGTGTAGGATGTTTACTAATCTCTATTTTAACAGTCATTTATTAATAACCTTTAATTAATCCGCCTACAAAAGTCTATATTCAAAAACAGAGCCTAAATTCCCTTATAAAGCCTTCATTGATTAACAGTTCTGATGTGAAATGATTCCTTTAACCACGAACACAAACTGTTTAAGTAATTTGATTCAACCAATTTTACCATTTGACTAATCATAAAATAAATACAAAATGAAAAGATATAAACAGGAAACTAGCATTTTAATTTGCGCTTATACCCCAGATGATGTCATGTATCGTCGCACACAAAAGCGAAATGATTTAGACACTTTCCACTTAGACACTTTCTTTTGTTCATTCTCCTCTTATTAGGATCTGCACATGTCAGAACGGCCGCGGCGTTTTGGACCACCCGCAGAGTAGGGTTCCGTAGCACGTAGCAAGGACAACTACGCATGTAGCGTCTAAGTACGCATATAACTCTATTGTATTTGCTGTGCCGTAGGATACAGGTTGACGTGCCAAATCTTTTGTTATGTCTATGGAACGCTAAAAATCCCAAAAAGATCTAGGTGATTATAAACTTACGACCTAATTCATCCCATATTCAAAAGTTCCAGCAGTTCCCATTTCAAAATTATGAAATTGACAATCTATCCGTTTAAAAAAGGCAAGCATCACTGCCATCAGATATGTATCTCGCTTGCTTGGAACCATCTTAGAACACTTGACGTGTGTCGCAAGCACCGCTGTGCGCGACTGTCCGCGACACCGGTTGGAGGCGCGTGGGCGGCAGCATCGTTTTCCCATGTCCCGCGACCCAAACAGTTATATCAATAATACAGACCGATGGCTTACATATCGAACGCTACTTACATGCTACTCGCAGATATCACTAAAATAAATATAAATATTTTTGACGACGACTGTGTGTGATGCCACTACTGCATTACCTGTATAGACAACGTGTGTGTGTAGTGTACTGTCAATAACATCACTTTTAACTTTCTGGCGTATTTTAAATCACCGTGCGATGTTGCTGGTACGCTTAGCGACATAGTCCTTCTCGCTAGTCGCTCCTCGGTCGTACCTCGTCGTATCGCAATAGAAAAGTGGAATAGATAATATAGCCAATCTACTTCCACTGCTGTACATAAGTCGTAGCTATTTAAACCCAGTTCCACATTAGCAATTCAGATCCCGATATCTTCCCTTATTCTCCGCATTTGCGAAATGTCACAAAAACTATTTAATTAATTAATACTAAATTAGGAATGTCGTTATTTCTAGGGTTGTTAGAGCTGTAGACATGGTTTAGTTCAGAGCTTTTTATTAGTTATCTTCTCACTAAATAGTTTCTTAGTATAATTTTAGCTGTCTTCAGATTCTGACATAAGATAGTCTTTCAACTAAATTACCTTCGGACCCACAGACATGATTATTTTTTCTTTCATTTAAAGTTTCCAATCGTTTTCTAGCGCTACAAATAAAGTTTAGCGTATTAAACATTCTAAGAACAATTCAACCAACTTTGTAAGTTGGTAAACCACAACATTAAATCAAATCACAGATTGATAAATCAATTAAATCGATTCACAAGACATCCGCAATTCTATATCATTAATATTGTTCACACATTTTCCTATTTCATTGGGTTTACAACTTAATTGATTACATTACATTAAATGTTCTCCTACTGTAATATCAAGAATCCAAATGGTTTATTTACTTCATAATCAAAACTCTAATATTTAAGTTTTTTTTTTTTCAAATTAGCCATTAGTTGGGTTAGTTTATGTAGGTATTCTGTAAAGCGTTTAATACATACTTTCTAATAGCATAGAGTGGCACCCCTGTGACACGGCTCGCCATGTGAATTAGTTCAGATTTCCACTTGACAGCCGAGAGGCTCGAGAGCTCTTCAGTTGTAGCTCAAATATTTACTGAGAAAGACTTACAATAACATGAATAGCTATTAAATGCGCTTCGGTATTTGATTTACCAAGTTTTTGTGCTCCTTTCATGTCTTTGAGCTAATCGCATTTTACGCTGTAAATGCTATCTTTGCTAAAAGGCAATTAATACGAATAAGGCAGATTATGCGTTGGTTAATAGTTTAATTAGAATGCTTAAGTAATTTATCGTGCATCATAAAAATGCACATTTCAATGACAAAACTTATTATTGGAAATAATAGTTTGCGCTTTAGTGATAGCAGTTCTAAACTACGGGTAATAAAATCAAAAGTCTGTGTAATATTTTGAAGGACACAGTATATAACGTTTTATTAGCCAATAGTTCGAAGTTCGCAGTGCCGGCCACTTGTCCTACGCAATATTGTTCGGTTCGTGAGAAATCCTTTAGCTCTGAGTGGGTCGATTGCAGGCCACAGGATAATTTAAATGAAATTATTGCATCTATTAACTTCTATAGGCTAAAAGTCACTGTTCTGCGTTAAATGCACACGGATACAAATTGTTTAGTTATTGTAAAGTGGGGTTTATTGTATAATAGTTTTGACCCTGGGGTTCATACCTGCCGTCTACCGTAAGTGGTATAAATATAGTAGGTACCTACGGATGGTAGAATTGCAGAAAAGTCCGTTTATGCTCACCAGTTTCCACTCGAAAATTCCAAATTGGTATTCTGGAACTATAATTTTAATTGAAATAATTATTATCAGTCGACAGTCACTCCTGAAGAAATTCTTTTTTGTCTTTGCCATAGGTACAGTCAATGATACATCGACCTGAACCAGAATGCATTTTCATAATAACATTGCACCGAATGTTTCGGTAATTAGTCTTCTTTACTGATATACATATATCAGAGCAATGGAAACTGAACTGTTAAAATGAAAGCTAAATAGTATATCGTGCAGTAAGATTGTACTTATCGTATGTACACACACCAGGAGGTCACAAAGTCTCTCTTCTGGTGTGAGCAGAGCTGCAGGTATCAAGTCTCACTTTAGGCAGCTGGTCCTAGAATTCATGTAAAGCAATAATGAGTCAGGTTAACGACCGCTACAGTCCATAAGTAATTACAAGTTATTAGTCTCTATTTACAAGCCCCCTAGTAATTTGATTTCCATGGTTAATGCAAGCCACTTTGGTGGTCTTGCAGCATGAACTACTATGCAGTGAGCTGGTAACCCTGACTCATATTTTAGTGATCCAAAGACTTATAATAAAGCCTTAGATTTTGTGGTACCCGTGTGTCACAGCCTGCTTAGTTAACATTATGTTGTTCATTCTGAAACCAAAACCAAAGCTGAGACGTAATCGCATCTCAATCTCAATATTCTGAATTAAATTATCTGCCTTAACCAATAGAATTTACAATCAATATTTGCTAAATTAATCGTAATATATGTTTATAAGGCATGATACTTAAACAGTAAATTATTTGAATAACTTAGGCCAGTGCGTTCACTTAGCGCAGTGGCGCGTTTTTTCTAAAACGCCGTATAGAGCTGGCCAGTTAGAAATGCAGTAGGTATGTATGCCTGACATCTGAACACAGCAAAAAAATAATAACCAAAAAGAGTGCTTGTTTTAAAATCGGCGCATATATAGAACGTTCCTTAATAAAACTACTATTTGCAGGGAAAACGTTTAATGATACAAATGCTAGTACAAAAAGCTTCTCTTCCTTATTGGGAAAATATAGCAAACCAGCCCATAATCTGGTGCTGGTCTATAAGGCATTCATCCACCCGTGCGTGAAATATTAATTATTTATATTCATTCATACACGTTGTATTTAATTGGAGGAAAGAAACAGAGATCATTTATCATGTCGATGCTCAGATTCTCTAATGTACGACATTCATGAGCTATGCTCTTTCGCTTGGCTTACCTAAAAAAGGGTTTTTAATGATAATCTAGTTCAATTATACGTGTCTTAATAATTCATAATGAAATCGGCAGCCGGACCCAATCAATTAACGAACAATAACAATTAACGAAAGCCTTTAAAATAATTACTCGGTTAAATAAGCATAAATTCTCAGCTGCTTCTCCCAAATATCTTCAGGGGCTCAATTGTCCTCAAAAATCCAAGGAATCCCATTGCAGGGCTACAAATTACGTGCACGATCGTCTACCGATACCGACCCGCCGAAAAATTGTCCCGAGAATCCAAATGTCGGACATAGCAGCTTCTGACAGTGGCGGTTGTCCGTTACCGCAGCAGCTGAACCGGTGACATCATCGCGCAGCCACGTTAATACTCCACAATACCTACATACACGGTGCGTTATTGTCATTAAAACTACGAATTGTATAGAGAATAAGCAGTTAAAGATATTGGCGCATCCCGCTACAGCTATAAACCCTAGTCTTGGAAGTGGGGTAACTATTGTTGTTTCCGTTTGCGTCGGAATGTGCACTTAGTACTATTGTGCTTTCATACATCCGTTGTCATGTGATTTTAGTTTAAGGCTATTTAGCAATCTGTTTCTTGTTATTGAAATACAATCGATACATAAATAATTTAAAATTTCTAAATATCAAATCTAAATGATATTTCTAAATCTTCTTGGCAACTTTTAAAGAAACAATTTCAAATACAATGGCATAATCGCCAAAAATATACAACAGTTTGTTGTGTAAGTTAGACACGTTCGTCCAACCAATCACGTAGAGTCTTCTATTCCGTTGAAGTACGCACGGCTATGTACACATGAAGCTTTATCTATATAACCAATATAAGCTGACTTCTGATTTTACGAAAAACCTATACAATGAGAGGTCAGCTAAAACTGGAAATGTATAGCTTGCTGTGTCGCCGTGTGTACCAAAAAGCCTCCGAATTTAAAGTTCTTGTAATTTATGACCCCATGCTAATGAGGTATCAATAGTGATGGTACCGTTATCTCCATTCATAAAAATTTCGCGGGCGCGCTATCTCTCCAGCAGTCCGATGGCCAACAGTTTTTATCTTACACTAGTTTCTGTCCGCGACTTCGTCCGCGTGTTCTTTTCATGTTCCCCCGACTTACCACGTCGCATAGCATCAGCTGCCCGCGCTATTGCTTCGTTTTTGCTTAGCGATCTTTCTGACTTTTTTCTTCTTTTTGCTCGGCTCCTAGGGTCCTAGCGTCATGGTGCGTGGTGGGTGCGTGGTGGTTCCTCGAGATGTAGACTATGAAGCGCAAAAATATTTATTAAATCCGAATTGTAGTTCCAGATATTAGCGCGTTCAAACAAACAAACAGACAAGCAAACTGCTCAGTTTTATTATTAGCATAGATTCGATTCTTTTGACTTCGTTAATTAGGTTTATTATTATATAAAACAATATTTTTAGAATTTCTCTTTATTTCTCTCATCTCAATCTTTTCAAAGTTGTGTTGTTATATGTCTATTGTGCAGGCGCGGAATGTTATAGGTGCGCTCGACGGTTTCTCCTCCCGTGTGTCATCAGCTCGAATGAGACACTTTACTTTACAACCAGTTATAGTTGATGGCTCCGTAAACTTGTCCAATTTCATCATGACACCAATCGGATATATTTTGACAGTAAAACTGCTTAATGTGACCTACTCATTAGAACCCTGAATATGCACTTTAAATCACCACAGTTACAGCTTACAAGCACTCTTCGGACTGATTGATAAACTCACACGTGACGATACCCAACGTGGGTTTTTCTAAGTAGAAGTTACGACCCATTATGACTTACATATATCAAAACTTATGAATTTTAATGTAGCTAAAAGCGAAAATATAAATTTGTTATAAGTTATATTTGTAGTATTTATTTTTTGTATCTACTCAATGTATGCAACGCAATACTAATAATTTAATACTATATCTTTCAGTGAACTAGATACAAAATACAGATTTTCTATCGTAGAAGGTATAACAAGCACGCTATCAAATAATTAAACAATATCTAAATGAAATTCATTCTCGTGATTAAGTGATCAGCTGTGTATCGTGACGGACAGACAGACAGACGGACAGCTCGGCCACTCGGCCCTGCGCCTGTCACATTGTGGTACCATTGTTTACCTGCTAACAATATTGTTAGAGACACTTCAATTCCTTATCTCATACGTCTAATATAATAACATTGATTACTTCGTCTCGACTGTGTTCACATTAAAACCTTTGATAGTAATGGTACTTGTTCATTTACATATTTTGCGAGAAACTCCTATCTTAGATTTATGTATATTATTCCTAAGAAGGAATTGTTAACCAATGATTAGGAGATCCTTAAGCGATTACCAATCAAATGATGGAAGCCGTAACAACTTTATCGTAATAATGATTGTGCAAAGTAATTGTCAATACGGAAAGAATTTTTCAAAATTAAGTACTTAATATCAATTCGTAACAAGATACACGGTGTAATGACGTAGATCGTCATGTGAATGGGCGCAGACTACGTTCAATATTCACAGGTCGCTGAAGACGAGACTATAACTCGAATTATACTAACCCGGAGGTCAACGACTTGCTCAAAACTTTTTGACCTTATCAAATCACAACTTCCTTTCTTGAAAGGCAAAAATGCACAATTCCTACTAATGACGGAATCGTGCGCAGCATACCGAGTTAAGACCTCGATAGGATCTGTACGATATTTCCGGCGATGCGTGGGCGTCACAGGTTTGTTCCCGAGCCAAAATTTGTCGAAAAAATAACTTCGCAGACTCTTACGCACCTCACTTTACTTCCTCTCAACATGGGATCATAATCTTAAAACCTACATAGAATGAGGCTTTTAGTCATAGTCGTTTTTCCATTTTAAGCTTTATTCTACACGTTATTAGGTACAATTTCATATGAAATGTGAAGAATATTTAAGACTTTTTGGGTGCTATTGAGAGAAACACCATTCATTGAGACAAGTAACGGGCTAATAGTAATCTCGCGTCTTGGCAACGCCATTCAAGAGAGCGCGTACCATCGAGGTGAAAATCTTTATTTTATAGGTAATGATTTAAGGAGATTAATTAATTAAATATTTGTAGGTAGACATTTTATAGAGTATTAAACGTGAACACAATTTATTTAAGTAGGTACCTAAACTTTAGTTACTTACCTAGATATTAATTTATGTGCTTATGGATTTATGATTAAATATGTGCCATTATGTACGTTTTTACGGTACATAACTGACCATTTATTGCGCATATTATTGCAGATTATAATTTTAACAAGATTATTGACAACGCACTATACTGTAAATTCATAATTTATTAATGAAATAAAAGCCTAGAGACACCGGCTAAAATAAATTACAACAATTTGAATAAAATAACAATACACCTACTTAAAAAGTATTTCGTTGGTGAATATACATTATGTGTGTGTGAGTATATGTAGCCTCTCCGACAGTGCGCGCTTGTGTGTGGTAAATCTCGTTTTATGCTTAGTTTGTGTATGTAAATGTGAGCGGGTTTGTGTGTGTGAGTCGCGTGCGCCGCATTCCTTCGCGTACTCATTCATACATACTCAAAGACTTCGAGCCGTTTATTTGTCTACCTATATCTTTTTGTCTTAGTTTGTTTTGTTTTTATCCGCATACGAACAGAAATGTATACGTTAACTTTTAATTAACACGAATATACATTATTAGAGAATTAGAGGCGTGACACTATGTGTTATAGGAATATAAAGAGGTAGTATGGAAACATAATGAAGTCGTTAGGTCCGCAGTCCGCTGCTAATACGACATGTACATGCATTTCATTGTTCGAGCTATTTCCCCAGTGCCCTACAACTACTTTCACTAGTATTGAATACGAAATCGCTCCCTCTACTATCAGCACGAAAGAAAACTGTATATTATTCTAATCTGAACTAAAACGTGTTATTTAGATGTCTACATATGTATGACTGACATAATAATTAATGCAGTCAGATTATTAGTAATGACATTCAAGCCTAATAAACATTAATCTTATTATTTATGTAATTTCTTCTTTTAAACGATTTATTTTTTAAATCAAGCCGGTTTGCACCTTTCTAATTTGTGTACCTGCTTATCCCAATATTCTTAAACATTTAAATTGCAGAAAGTGGTTAGGATAAGCGAAGGTTGTATTTTTACAAACAAACCAACCATCATAAGTAATAATATTATTCTGGCAAAGAGTACTAAATCCACGCCCGCAGTAAACTAAGAACGACGCATTCCCTCGCCAACATTTAACAATTTACGCAAAGGTCAGAGGCATAGACCTTAAACCTAACAATATAGCGTCTAACGGTACATTATGTGCTTACATTATGTATTCATAATTATTCACTTCCAAGTGCTCGCTTGACGATTTCCGCCTCGCGGTCCAATCACGGCTTAGGGCGGGCGGCTAGGGCGGGGGTGTATGCAATGACACGTCGATACCTGCGCGCGCAGGCCCCACAGAAAATGTCATTTACATGCAAATGACATTCTTGACGGCACTGACGTTTCAGGGCTCCGCATGAATATGCTAAATCGGAATATGCTGTGAATAGGCCCTTCGGAGGGCACTTAAAACTATTAGCGTGACTTTGACTGCGATCTACAAATTGTAAGTGTTGACGATGGGAAAACTAAAAAGGTACTGAAAACTACAGTGTTTATGTTTTCATGACTGTTTTCTTGTTATCCGTCTGGTACTACGAAGCCAAACCTAACAGAATAACAATCTAACAGAAAGCCGATAATTCTCGTAATTTAAAACGTTCAAAACCTAGTCGCAGTCAGTCTCATCTCGGCGACAAAAAATTTCAAAAACTTGTCAAAATGTAGAGAAATTAGAGGTATTTTTGACAGATTGAGACTGAGATCAGACTGTGAACGTTCTTAAAATTACGACAATTGCCACTCAGGTCGTGTAGACATGCTTTAATATCTCGTACTTAGTGCTTAAACTAATGTTTATTTTATCGAAATTGTCTCGGTCAAATAAAGATATAGAAAAACAATATGGCTGACGATGGGACAGTTAGAGTTTTTATATTTTTCTTAAGACCAGCGTTATATTATTTTAGTTTTGCGGATGAATCATCCTACTGTCTCATAAACAAACGCAGAAGATCACCCATCTTTTATTATGTAAAACAACTTGTTATATATTACGTTACGTGATGTTATTGAAATAGAAACATACCAATGATTCACATCATTAAGTGCTACGTTAAAATATGGAAATATTATAACTACTTACATTTATGTATTTCAAATTTATAATTATTTCAACGACTGAGACAGCGTCTACGACGGATGACTCATGCTGACGTCATCGAATAATTAATTATATATTTTACAAGTAAATATAACGACACAAACTGAATATTGTATAGATACTGCTAATTTGAATTAACAAGCTCGCAGCTCAAGTATTTGTATAATTAAGCGCATATTTTAGTTCTATTATTATATTAAGCTCGGTACCGTCGTAAAGATGAAAATCATTATGACAGTAGCACACGACTACTTCCTACTCGCGTACCTACATGACCTCACGATGCCTGCATACAGTAATGAAAATGAAACGCCTCTTACCCTTCGCTGTACACATAGTGTTCACAATCGTCCGATCTACCTGTTTCTAATATACTATCCATAGCCACAAGTAGCCTGAACAGAGGCAGTACTGCACGCATTTAGAACATTGACCGTAACATTTACATATTTACTGAGGAAGAAAACCAACTGGCATATTTATCGATGTCGGACTCACTTGGATTAATATAAAACAGTTAACTTATTTAAGATGAGGCTGTAAACTAACCACACTACTACTTACTTCTACTTCAGCGTTTACTGTCACGTCATTATCTGATATCGCTGCATTATTACCATCCGCCTCCATCTATATTCTCTATAATAATTCCCACTACCCCATACTGCTTTGTGTCCACATCGTGGCCAAGGGAAAATGAACTAAATGTTCTCGCATCCTAGGTGTACAATACCTCGACAGCTTGCCACTACCTCTCACCTCCTTGAGTCCATTCAATTTGCGCCAGAACTCGAGTTATGCGTTTTTTATTGCAGCCAACTATAAAACTGTCGTTTCGATTATTATGGAAAATTATTTTTAAGATAATACGAAAAATCGATACTTTTGTCCTGCTACTGGGTTGTCGGTGTGCCTGAAAATAGTATAAGTACTTAAATACTCCATAATGAATACAAGATGCAATAACTTAGGGTTGCTACGCTCGCGGATAGAAAGTAAGAAAGTGAAGCAGACAGATAGCCCAATGAATAAGCTCCGCCATTATTATTCAATACTTGTCTATGGACAAATAGCAATAACGTCAACTCAATAATAGTTATGCCACAAACCCACAGTCGTTCAACGCCTATGGTATTAATTGGCGTCCTAGTGTCCTAGTGATCAATCAGTCAGTCCTGTCCTAATCCCAATTTATTTGGAGTTGGTGCTACATGTCTTTTTCTTCCATACTTCTCCAATTTAGTCGTCATCTCGGTAATCACCCCCTTAAGCTACATGAGTGGACAGACAAAGATGTACCTATTATAAAAAAATATGTTTCAACTATGACTAGTACAATAGTAATTTTATTATTCACCATCAATAGAGAAATTATACTTAGTACTGAACGCGGAAAGCCTGTACTTACCTACTCTACGAGTATTAATCGGGCTGAAAGAATCAGGAAACAGAGTTGTCTACGAATTATCATAAGTTATATTTTTTTCATGCAAACTCCGCGGATCAGCAAATAAAGTCGAGCAAAGAATCGAATCACCATAATGTATCGAAAAAAAAGTAGTCGTACGTCCTATGATTGATGATATCTCCCAAATCTGCAATTGTCTACTTAAAAAGCATTAACTTTTTTGCTGGCAGTCAGTTGAGCTTTTTAATAATTAAAAATATCATTACCTACGTTCAGTACAAACTAATTACTAATCTACATACTTATTCAAAACTGAATAGACTATCTATACCAATTTGCTAAAGAAACTCACAATAAGAAGATCTGAAGTGGTCGCCGGCATAACTTATTGCGACTGCACTACGGCCTTTAACAGAAATGTAATCAGACGTTATGTGCCGTTTACCCTCGCTAATTACCACAAAAGGGCACTAATAAACATAACTCTTTATTATTATTACTTTTTGTAGATTATCTGAACTTATAAAAGTTTAAATAACTGAAGGTAAGGGAAGCTACGAGCATATTGCCGGGCGCGTATATTGGGACTTTCAATCTTATACTTCATATCACGGAAATGATTCGAGAAATCGTTTTGAAATCGACCCTGATTCGGATTTTTTCATCGATCAAATTACAATTTATCGTGTTTCAACCGTTCATTTTCCTAAAACAAGATATCTATGATATTTTTTTTTCAGGACCTACCTAAATACATTAATTTGAACATTTAAAATTGATTCTAAAAGGGGCAAATTCTGATAACCCCCGTTTTAAAGGAAATAAATCATATGTTTGTGAGTATAAAATTGGATTTACAACATCGTACTTAATTATTTGTCGTGATAGTTTTACGACTGTGCGATACAATTGGAAAGTCATAGTTAATGTCTAGCCAATGATCTGCTGATGGTTTACTTGGAATTATAAGTTTTTTACTCTTGACCCTAAAGTTAGCGTGAAAGTGTATAGATACCGATTTATTTCCATGATCACTTAGACATAAAACAACTGTAAAAAGCTCATTAATCGTAATAATCGAAAACGACTTCACATGAATCTACCAAACAACGACGAAGCACCATTTTTTGGTGGCAAACTACTTACTTAGCGAAATTGTTGATAATCGGGTTAGAGACGTTTTCATTTTCAGCAATAAACTTTCATCAATCGCTGAAAAAAGTTCGAAAGTTTGGATGTAGATAAGAAGGTAATCTCTGCAAGTACTGATCTGATTTCGGAAATTCTTTTACTGGCAGAAAGCTACACTATTGCTGACTGACATAGGTTATATAGTATGGTTGACAACAACGCGGGCGAAGTCTTTGGCAGAAGCTAGTGTAGTTTCTAATGTACTCTAGTATACTCGTACAACACCAGGTAATACGCTATATTTACATATTAGACAATCATCCTTAATATGTGCTTGTACCCACACTTTTACAAGTCATTATTCAAAATCCATATTTTACCATAACGGGAAGGTAACGCGGACGAAATTCGAGATGTGACCACAGCGAGGTGGCGAGCGTGCCACAATCCATTACGGAGTCGAGCGCAGTAGGCACGGGCAGGGGCGATCCGTCCATTAGCTAATTAGTAGCTCGGTGCCCACCAAGCCACCGGCGACCCCCTTCTTGCCAGATTGTTACCTTCTTCGCTCGCTAATTGACTTCCATAACGAACAGAACACCCGACTTTTTACATTCAATTTAAATATCAGTTTTCGCGACCAAATTCATATTGGTTTTACTAAAGAGCTCTTTATTTATAGAAATTGCCGATCCCTAATGAGTTTTGTTATAATTTATCGGATTCAGATTGTGTTCTCTGGGGAATTATGTAATTACCTATAAGTATATGGAGATTTGATGTACCTAATTGCACGCTAGTTATAAGTCTATGATGTTTTGACTTCTTTAAACTATTGCAGTTTAAATTGTTTAGTTTATGTGCGTAGATTAATATGTTCAAGCCGTGAGAATTAAAATTATCGAATAGCGAGGTAACTCGTCATCTTGCTTGAAACGGGCACGCAAATACGAGTACGTTCCAGTATGTAGGAAATATAGCTTCTGTCACTTGTCGCAAGCATTATGTCTGCCATAGACATGCGATGCGTAGCTGACGTAGCGCCGTAAATGAATATCGATAGCAACGGGCCCCTCGTAAAATCACACCTTTTCAAAATACTAAAGTATTTAACCGCAACCACAATACATTAAATTAAAAAGTTAAACTACCCCCGCAGTCGTAGCATCAGACTATCTTTTAATGAGGTAATGGCGATCCGACAGGGGTCGTGTGGTCGGCACGCGAGCGACCCCCGCTCTCTAATAATTTCATTATTATAATAAAACGGAGTCAAACGTGTAAACGAGGGCACGTGATTACTGTGACCCTCTAAATACTGATTATTGTGACAGCTTGCCGTAACTTTGAATCATCGGTTCTGCCGAGCGGAAAAACATGACTACGTTGTAAAATACTATTGTTGATCCTATCTGTAAGCGAATAATTATCTAATAAGTTGTTACTTCAATTTTAGCTAAATACTACAGTCGATCTGTATCTAGATTAAATTTAATGAAACACCATGCAAATATTTCTTAACAAATCTATAAAAGGAATCGATCATGTACGCAACACGACAACATTCAATTTAAAAACTACATCAGTAGGTACACGTTGCGTAGAGATAGACCCGATAGTCATGACAGTTAATTTATAAAACGATGAGTTACAAGCGTTGCCCAAAAACTGCTCAGCGGGCACAATAAACATTATGGGCACATTCATTAATAGCTGACCGCTGGCCGCTGACAAACGGTGCCTCTGCCCCCTCCTCCTCTTTACCCCATTATCCCCATGAACCCCTGTCTACCCTCCCATGTTCCTCCTTCCATCTCCCCGTCTCCCCCACTCGGCCAGGTGTAAAACTGCCCGGTCACGGAAAGACAGACATGCGATGCGGCTAATATGTTTTTATTATTAAAACTGTACGTATTGCTCATCCCTCTGGCTGGCGAGGGGATCACCCATGAATATTTATACGGTGATTTGTTAATAGCACCGCCGCGGTAGTTGTCATGTGTGACTTACACGACATTGCAGAGTCACAGCCTACAGGCAAGCAGAAACTCTCGCACGGATTTTAGAACATGCCCTCTTGGCAAGCGAAGAACAGCGGGACAAGCAGAGATACTTTTAAACAATCCTAAAATAAATAGTTATATCACGTTTTGTTTAAATCTGAGCTTCAACCGATCGACAGAGTTGAAAACTTGGTAACAAAGATAGGCTTAGTTTAAGAAATACGTTTACGTCCAAGAAATCTTTTTTAACAGTACATAAATCTTACACAGTGTCCTACATGTCGACACTATGGGATATGATTCAAGCGCTTTCTCAACGAATTCACTTAGTAATAACATGAAAGCTAACTGGCGTGAGTAATGCAGGAAAACGTGTACCGAGTAATGTCAACTTTAGTGGCGTCCTAATGTGTGGATCTGTGCGTTATCTTGCCGTCTGTGGCACAGCTCCCGCTTGCTGCTTCACCGCAGAATCTGATTACTGATTGTATGAAAGATAGGCTCCAGCATGCGTCAGGTACGTACGCAACTTGTGCAACACAGGCACATAACGTTCTGTTCGGTTCCACGCTGTCGTGGGAATCAAATTTTCATTAACTTTGCAGACAAATGTAATATGCCTTTAACTGCTCTTGACTGCGAATGTTCGTACGTGCTTCACTGCTTTCGCAACATTAAGAAATGTGCGCGGAAGGAAATGAAAGTATGCAGGAAATACTTTAAGTCTAACATTATTTAGATGGATATTTTTATGTGCAAAAGAGGTAGGTATGTGCCGTATGTAATGCTGTGTATTATTTTATTCTAGTTTATAATAGTAATGTTGTTTTTACATAAAGTGGCACGCGCTGCCGGCACGCCGCTGCTCACTCGCTCGCGGCAGCACACGCTCTGTGAGCACTCACGGTTTTTACACATTTGTTAGTACATTCCTTTTATGATCACTTACATACTTACACACTCATGAACGTAGTAGCTATGTATTTACATTATTTATTTCGATTTTAACCAAATTTTGGCATTCTGAGTGCCACTTAGGTCGCGCCAACTATGTATATCTCAGTTTAATTTTGTACGCAGCGGGTTATTGCTTGGTTCCGTTAACTGAATCCTATTTTGCTACTATAAGGCTCTCGAAATATATGTAAGTCCTGCTAAAGCAGTCCTGTGTCAGTGAAATTGCATAAATATTGTGTTTATATTGTAATCGAAGCTGATAGAGTCCGCCTACGCAATTCTTCGGTAATAGAAATTCTTAATAGATGTCTACTTAAACTTCAAAACAAAATAATACAATTATATTTGTGCCTAGACATAAACTTGTGCTTTTTTCATGGGTATTCAGGAATTACTTAACGCCACTTACTGTTACAAACTACTGTTTATTCTTTAACGTTTCGCACATGAGATGCAACATTATGCTGAGCAATGGCCGTTTTGCGCGGCTTTGACGCATATTTTTCTCAATTATCTTCTTTTTTTTTGTTTTTACTTTATTGGAAATCTTATGCGTCATATTAGGCAAAAGTAAACTTTTTTCCTCTTACTTTCTATTCTGCCAGGTCACGCGAGATACTAAATAGGATGTTTTTGTATGTTGTTCACTAAACCTCAATCTATATCAGTAATACACAAAAATAACGTCGTGTAAACAGTAGGTACACCACCCGTGAATACACGCCGGTGTGTTTGCGGGGGACCCCTGGACCCATGCCAGCCGCCCCGACATTTAGCTAAAATTATGGGAAATGCAAACATTACTCAAATTACATTTTTTTTTATTCGTCTATTAAGCGCCACCGTGAGACACGTGCTGTTTCAACAAACTGTGAATACTCCCCTTTACGATAATGGTTGTTTGTTGTAATATTTCGGCAATTAAATAAAATAGCTCTCAGAAACTTAGAAACTTAAATTACTAGATTTCTATCACCTACCTATACATTATGAAACTCGAAGCAAGAAAGTTTTCTGTAACTGTTCTCTCCACTAGTCGTAAAATTTTCCTATGTACTAATAAACATTTACTCTTCTGTTATACCTAATCTGCTATAAATAATGTGCTTAAATGCGTTCAGTATAATTTGCTTAATGTAGCAGACTCACAAAATTATTTAAATCACTCTACAACTACTATTGTTTGTCATTAAAACCTGCGACAGGACACAATATGGTGTTTTATATTAAAATGTATTCTAAGCAAGTGCGACCCCCACTTCGGTGGGCGGTTCTTATCGATCCGCCTAACGCCGCCCGCCCTAGTCCGCCCAACCGATAAATATGGCTCCCGACTCCGCGGCAATGTGAGCTCACTGCCTATAAAATGTTATTACTATTAGTTATTGTCGTCATAAGTTTTAGGGGTACCTCGTGGATGATAAAAGCCTTATACTTTGTATGTAACTAAAAGCGAACATGCTAGGTTTTACTTTGTTTAGGCGGTTTTCCCAAAAGCATTTAATTTTGCGCGCTTTGTTTATTTGTCTTTCTTTTGACAGTACTGTTATCTGTATTCAGTATTTCCTTACCGATAATCACTCTACTGGATAAACTTTACAACCCATTCTCATCTCTCGCATCATTTTACCAGCAAATAGCATCATTTGATAGTCTGTGGTGTCTGTAAGCTTTAACTTTCTGCCACTTAAGAGCTCTGCGTGCACACTGTCGTAAAAACGCAATAAGAATCGGAAGTACCAGCAGAGCACATTGTGTCACCGACACGTCACCCAGCCGCGGCACGAGCCTACAATAATGATAATCGTCACTTTGTGAATTATGCCGATTACCTACATCAGCGCACAGTTTACTGTTAGCCAAGAACTTTTGTTTGCAATATGAACTTTACGACTTTGCATTAAGACGGCTACGCGTGTAGTTTAATTGTTTTTCATAGTATTGTGTGCGTATGGAAGAATGAGCCGTCGTGGGCGTAAGTTGAATTATGGAAATAGAGCGACGACAGTCGACGAGACGCGCTGTTCAAACAATGCCATAACGGTATGAGACGGCAATTTTAATTCTTTTCATATGAGGATACATTATTGAAAAGGTCATATTGTCTATTGGGTTGGAGGGTAGTGCCGGCGACGTCGCTTCGCCGAAAATACGGACGTGTTTCCACGAAATTATATGTCGGTCATAAATATTACGCAGGCGGCGACTATGTTTACCACAAGTTTTAGTATTAACTTAGTAAATTAAAAAGTGTTAGCGAAAAGCTTTTAAAATAAACCGTTAGTTTAATGTTACTTCGATAATAGTTCTTCTAGTTATAAAACTTAGGTCGTAAAACGATTTATTCTTCGTTTGTCCTAACATGCCAACGGTCATAACATTTTGATCGACATATCAAATAGTAGATTGACATAGGTGTCCCCTTAAAGCTAATTAGCACACAGTCCCGGGGGTCACGTCGGGTAGGTTTATGTGTACTGCCTACGTACACAGTGCGCCCTGACCTCCTCTGACCTTTTACATTTCCTGCTATCGCCGCTCGACAGTTTTTCATTCAGAATAGTTTTCATGACGTGTATTGATGGTGAAACTTTCATAATTAATTCTGCAATAAGAATATAATGCGCATTAAATACATACGTTTATCAGACATTTACAAATGTAATGCCTATGTAGAATAACATCTAACGGCTATTTCGTAGAAGCGCATTATATATTTTAGCTACACTAAAAAGCCTTCTGATATTGCGACGCGCTTTATTATTTTAATTATTTCTAGTATTCAAAAGTTCAATTTGTTTACAAAACTAGTTTAGTTTTACTATCACTTTTATATCCAGTTGACTAACGCAAGTAGGTAGATATTCTGTCTCGATGTATCCTACTTTAATATTAATTTGACTTGGCAATATGTCTACGTCGAACATGGATACCTACTTTTCGCTGACGTCTGTCGTTGAGTTGTTAATGTTAACACTTTATTGTACAATCAAATTGTGATGTGACACACTTACAAGACATTGAATGCTTTATATGTAGATTTGATACGAAGGAAACAATTCCAGCACATGAATGCCTCTAGGTATCTATGATATTGCTATTCTTCATTGAATTTAAGCAGTTATCTCTGGTTTATAGACTATTAAGTAATCTTTTATGAAGTAGGTAGGCGTCCATGCAAGAGAAAATAGAATTGCTTTCGCGAATAGCCATTCAACACGCAGGGCTGCCTATATACATTACATATAGTTATACCTATGTAGTTATGAAATAGGCATACGCCATTAAAAAGGTTTTTCATTAGTTATTTTTAAATTGGCAGCAATGCAATGTTAAAATTTTCAAATTAAATGCATAATATACGACTCTGTTTATACTTAACATACCCTTTTGACAATAGTGTTAGAATGGGGCCTGTTTGCTGATGTAGACTACCTAACCCATGCTGCCCACTTGTCCGACTAAGGTGAAATTCAATGACTGATTCGTATCTAATAAAACTTCTGCCATCGCTACAGTCGCTACACTGTTGTAGCCGTAAACATGCTAACGTCTAGGTATGCTACGAAGCTCCAAAAAATCGTACTCTTCAATCGTTTCAGTGTCATTACGTTATGTAGGTACAGCGTGGCACAGAGCATAATAGCGTGTAAGTTTAATTTTATTTTTTTTAAGCGACGTCAGCTCGTCCGTCATTGGTCGGCGGCGCGTAGCACGTGCGCTCCGTCGCGACGCTTCACCATTCTATTTATGAATACGTCCGCCATCAACGTCATTATCTCAAAGAGGACCAATCACAACACATGATTTTTTCAACACAGTTTCCTATCTACCGCCATTCCATTTAATTATACCTATTACACGAATATTTATGCACTTTCGCACTATTCGTCAGAGATAAAAAACAGATAACGTGAATATGTACATAAAGTACATGTTTAATTGATAGGAAGTACAAACGTCCGTGGTTGTACCGCCTCCTCATTTTCGTTGTACCTAATCGCTATCAATAAGTGTATTGTAGATAATCCAAATGAGAGTGTTTTCTTCAGCAGAAGATATTGCTGGTATTCCCGCTGATATGATTAATTGATAAAAATGATCGGATGTTTATATACGTAGGCAGAAACACAATAAAAGATTGTAAATATCTTATCAGAAAGAAAGGATTTGCTTTCGAAAAATAATAGAAGTTGTTGCCTAGTCAACGAAGACTCGAATAATAGTAAATTGTTATACAAGGGTCGAAAGGAATCAATTCCCATACGAGGCATTTAGATGCCTGAGCGCAGCGAGGGCGGCTATAGTCCGAGTAGGAATTGATGACTTTCACCCGTGTTAAAGACTCTACTTTTCATTTCGAATATAAGGAAAGTAAAAAAATAGTACTTAGGTAGTTTTATTTATTTTCTTGTCTGCTCGCCGCATCATAAAATCATTGTATGTATTTAAGTATCTTTCTTTTGAAATTTCTCGCAAAAGTTTTTCGATTACTGTATTTGCTTCATCTTTAACCGAATCTGGGGTCAACATTTCAGAATCGCTTGAACTCATTTTTATTCAAATATTAGTCTATAAAACCAAGTTTTTGAATTTCGGTACAGCTTACAGAGTTAGCATCCCGCCAAATTATACTACCTATAGTCTTTTTTAAATTTGAAATATGGAACACACTGCGTCACTGCCGCGAGCCGTCTCGCTTAGGTAATATTAATAGGTACTTTTTTATTCACACTGGCTGTATATACACTCACAAGACACGTAGCATTTTTATAAAAAAAATTGTAGCTGATTATCTTTTTAAATTCATTCCCGCCCTAGAGAGGGAAGCAATTACTAATAGTCTTTCCCGCCCAAAGGTGGGAAGCAGCGTTTTCCAACCGCTATTCGGATCAAACAAACACTACTTTCCGAGTATGAGAAATGAAAATTCAATTCCCTGTTAATGGTGCAAGCGACCTCACTAATATAAACTTTAAGAGCTGTAGGTAAGTAGATTGGCGCTGGGGCACTTGCTTCATTCAGCGGTCGAAATAAATAACAACAACAATCTATTAGATTTGAGATATAATCTGGTGCAAGTACGTGTTTCATCACTGGCCGGTGCAAATCCGCGGGAGGTTCTTTCATTTCACAATAGCTGTCTGTTCGCTATAAGCCGACTGAGTTAGTTGGCTTCGTAAATGAGCTAAACCGAAGCGAATACGGTGCCTAGCGTACCGCCCAACGTATAGAATAAAATTAACTTTGCACACAGATATGTCGTAGTTTTTAGGACTCTAGAAAATAAATGCACTTAGTTTTATTGAAGACAACAGATTGAGTTAGAAAGATGACAAAGATAATATTATGTCCTGTCAGTTCACCAGATTATAGATCAACTGGTATTTGTCTCAACTAAAATGAATTTAATTTAGAACCATGCACTTAGCTTTAACGATAAAATGTTCGCTTTAAAATAAAATCGTACATAAAACTGAAACTAAGCTTCGTAGCTGACATTTGCTTTATGATAGAAGAATTCCAAAAACTAATTGACGCGAGGAACATAAAAATGTAATGGTTGTATCAAAGCTCTCAGAAGGCTAGTGTTGTTCTGCACCAGTATAGTCTATGTAGTTGTTGCTCAAGCTCGTCTAGTCGCGGTGGAGGAGCCACTGCGCAATCGTTCGATCCGCAAAGGTCATGGAAGGAATTCGCGCGGTCCGGCTCTTGCGACACGCCACGCTGCTCCAAAGAGTTTCCGACCGCTGCCGACCCAACTCACCGATTACTTTAACTCTATTTCACCTGTTCGCCGATAAAAAACGAATCGAATTACCGAGCATGCACGAATTGCGTTCTATTTTCAAGTAAACGCATAGGTAAGGTATGCGCACCTAATCATAGATATACCTACCTAGTAAAGCCGTCAACATTAAACAATAGGAAAGCAAACAGATAAAACACTACATAAAACTTATCAATATTTACATATTCTATCATGCCATGGACTAATAGGAAATTACTTCACAACACCTTTACCTCGTTAGTTGGTACGTATCTACATTATACATAAAATATGTATATTATTACAGTTACGATTTATAATGACACCGTCTAATAAATATTTTGTTTTTATTTCTTACTTTCGATACTTTTCTAGGTAAGTGGAACGCTAAAACTGAACACAACTATCGTCAGGTAAACTAAAGTGATTAAATAAAAAAACTTTTTAACAAAAAAAAAAACCGACTTCCAAAAAAACTACAAAGTGAACAAAATAATTAAATAAAAATAACTTTAAAACTAAAACCCGACTACTGCAAAAGGATGAAACAAGAAAGTACCTTCCCGTGGTCGCATGCTACCATAGCTTATATGTATCTTAGTACAGGCGGCATGCGACCAAGGGGATCTGATGACCATTCGTCACATTGGCCATTTCGTCGCTATCCCTAATAGGTCACATTCAATAATACGTCACCTTGTACAGGAAGGTACTTTCTTGTTTCATCCTGTTCAGTAGGTAGTCGGGCTTTAGTTTTGAAACTTATTTTTATTTAATTATTTTGGAATTTATTTAATTTATATTTATATTTTTGAAATGTGCTAATTAGGCCCTTTCATTTGATACCCCCCCCCCCCACACGGCACGATTAAATATTTTTTTTAGACCTTATGTCCGCTAGAGGGCGCCATATTCAATTTAATGTGACATCACATCGCCTATAACCAGCGGACGATCAAGACGCTTCCAACGATACCTCATTTGTCTAATTATGACAAGTAGTTTAGAAGTTATGAGGGAATAGATGAACATAGGTACATTCATACATACATATGTACGTACATACCGGTCAAAATCATAACCCTCCTTTTTGATTCCCCGTAGTCGGGTAAAAATAACTTCAATTTCGGAAGTCGGTGTCTTCGGATCTGTACTTTCATTTTTTGCCACCGACTTCCGAAATTAAAGTTATTTTTCACTTTGTAGTTTTTTTGGAAGTCTGTTTTTTTTTGTTATAAAGAGTTCTCCTAGTAAGAAACAAAAGAACTGGAGCTGATGGTGAAGTCAGCTCTCAGCTCCACTTCACCATATGCGTTGTGATGGGCATTTTTGCATAGTTACCATATTAACATAATCGAATCGCAAGCTGTGAAATACTCATTATTGAGTAGTTCCGATGGCCATCTGTGGGCTTCATTATCAGTTCAACATCACCAAATGATGCTTTTCGAGAGCAAATGCACGAGTTACTATAAAAAAATAACCAAATTGCTATGTGTGCCTATAAAATTTGAGGGTTTTCCTCGATTTCCATGGGATCCCTTCATCAAATTCTGACTTGGTGACAATGGGACCATCTCGAGAGCATAACCTTTCAAACGAAAAAATAATTTTCAAAATCGGTCTACAATTGACGGAGTAATCGGTGCACATACCTACATAAAAAATATATTTATATACGCGACGAATTGATAACCTCCTCCTTTTTTTGAAGTCGGTTAAAAACTCATTCGCTCGCTCTTGCATCCTATGTCGACGGAGCCCCGCTTAGCGGGGCTCCTATTTCTATGTCAAGGGTTTAAAGTAACCTAACCAAATCGAACCTCGGGGTGCCCTTCGCTCACTCTTGCATCCTAACTCGACGTAGCCCCGCGAATATTTATTGTGGCAAAACCTCTTTTGTCGGTAACTTAGTAATTTTGTCGGAGGTTCAGTATTTTATTCGGAATTTTAGGTTTGTTATTCGAAGATCCATTTTTTTAGTCAGCCACAGATCGCTGGAGATTAATTTGTTTTTCGGAACCATTATTATTTCCCTAGTGTTAATAGTGCATAAAACAAAAATTCGTTATTCTCTTGCCTTTATCCCAATATATTTGGGGTTAGAGCAACATATTCTTCCATAACCGCTTCTCTACAAATGGCCATTTGGGTAGTCGCCTTCTTTCTAACCATATCGTCTTTCACCCAGTCTATCTACCGCTTCACTCTTCTTTCTCTACTCTTATATCCGTCCAAATTCCTACTTAAAACTTTTTTCATAACATTTTCAAAACGGAAATTGTTAGTTCTCTAAAAAAAGTAAAGTAAGTAGTCGTGTTTTGGGATCACAGTTTTGTGCAAGCCCTAGGGAATTAATTTCTGTTGCACTGATTGCTCTAATAAATATAGGTGCCTAAGTTAAGCGTCCCTCGAATTGGCTATTAATGTATATTTTATGTAAGTGCAGCTTTAGAACCTTTCAAAGAGCTATCAAGGAATTGGTCTGTCACTTCTCAAAGCGGACGGCGCAACATTGCAGGTGTGCAGGCGCATATACCTGACCACACTCAACACAATCACTGTACAAGTTTTACTACAACTACATTAATTTTATTGTCACTCGTAAACGGCGTAGAGTAATTTAAGGTATAGGTGGTACTTAAAGCAAGAGATGTTTAGAGATTAAACACTTTCTAAATGTCTACGCAATTTTATTATTTTCTATAAAAGTAATTGATTGCTTTTCTCCTTTGTTACGTCTGATAATATTTAATGACGAAAAGGATCTTGACATTGTGTCGATACAATTTAAATTAATTTCGATGCTAGCTAAATCTCATCCCGAAATGTGTATGTATGAAATGATCCGATATGAAAGCTCTTGCTCGTCACCTGCGCGTGCGCGTGGGCCGCCGCCATTGTATGCTAATATCGTACGCCGCGCCGGCGCAGCAATGCTTGCCCACCTAGCACGGAGAAATTGTTCAAAATTGTGTAAATTCATATTGTTAATCGTAACTTTAATCCTCTTAAGTATGATTGATATAGCCAATCAGTTTCCGAGAATATGCGTGTCGTTCGTGTCTTATTTGATATAAACAGCAATGTGGTACAACAGTTCATTCTGACTATTTATTTTACAGCTTATTTTAAAACTACAATATTCTTATAAATATAAGTACTTCACTACAAAAAAATTAAAATTTTTGCACAACAGTTCACGAAATCCAATAAAACAGTATCTCGTTGACACCGGCCATTTGTAGAACCATTGGGAGAGATAGGCTTCTGATCAACATATTAGGTCCTTACATATGAAATTGGCGTTTTTCGTACTGGCCACTTTAATCACGAATTTCTCCTCTTTGGTAAGGAATTCCAAATTCAAATTTGTACAGCTATTTACTCATGTATTTGTGCTTCGATGACCGTCATTCATTTGTTTTTTTTCTTCTGTTTTTTCTGTTTGCGTCACTCATTTTACAAAATGGAAAATTTAAAATATCGCATTATTTACGAGTACGAGTTCCGCCGTGGCACTAGTGCTGCGGAAACGACTCGAAGGGTGAATGATGTGTATGGCGGTCATGTTGCAAAAGAAAACACAGTTTGTTTTTGGTTCCAACGTTTTCGTTCTGGAAATTTCGACCTGCAGAACAAGCCCCGTGGACGGCCTGAGACCCAAGTTGATAATGGGGAATTGAAGGCTATTGTGGAAGCGGACCCATCGCAAACCACGTCCGAGTTAGCTGCAGGCTTCGATGTTAGTGATAAAACTGTTTTAATTCACTTGAAGCAAATTGGGAAGATTAAAAAGCTCCACGCCACTGCTGCTTCACGACAACGCCAGACCACACACTGCGCAACAGACGGCTACCAAATTAGAAGAGCTTGAATTGGAATGTCTTAGACATCCTCCGTACTCCCCGGACCTTGCTCCAACAGATTACCATTTTTTTCGCAATTTGGATAACTTTTTGCAAGGGAAAAAATTCAACTCCGATGGGGCAGTCCAAATCGCCTTCAAAGATTTTATTGATTCCCGTCCGACTGGTTTTTTTAGTAAAGGGATCAATGAACTACCTATAAGATGGCAAAAGTGCATTGAAAACAATGGTTCATACTTTGATTAATTAAATATATTATATTAAAAAATATTCGACTTTTTGTTCCTTCCATACAAAACGCCAATTTCATATGTAAGGACCTAATATTATGACGTTGACCCAACAGAAGCCTAACTCTCCCATTGACTCACAAAAGAGCTTTCTTCCTTTTGTGGTTTTGACAAATCACTTGAACAAAATACCTATTTTAGGTATACATTTTCATAATTGAATAAAGCAGCAGTACCTACGTACCTATACCACTTCGCAAACGACCACTGTTGCCATGCAACATGATAATGTTCTACAGGTTTATAGAAACGTTAATAAATTCATATGTTTATTGCCCTAAAGCTACTGGGACTTCTTTGTAGTCAAAAGCTTTACACATTAAATCAAGAGAACTTTCTAATGTGTTATTAGCATTTGAATGGGATTTTCATAATACCAACACGACACGATAAGGATCTGCAAATCACCAAACGATGTCTGTTTGTTTTGTTGCAGACATCTGAGCTAGAGTCGCTGCTGTGTAAGCAGGAGGGCGCCTCACTCGCGCCCGCCCACATGGACCTTTTCGACGGCGGAACCTCCTCACGCGACGATGCCTTCCTCCGGCCCGCACTGTGGGAGGACATCGCGTCCTCCATCAGGAACATCGACCCCGAGAACGCGAACATGCTGGCGCCACTCGGCTCCACGCACGTCAAGCTGGAGGCCGACGAGGCGCTGCTGGAGGAGTGCGCCACCCCGCTACTCAGCCCCCTCGAGATCAAGACGGAGAGGCTGTGTGCGCCGCCCACGTACGCGCACCCGCAGCCGCCGCAGCACGCGCCGCAGCACCAGCCCAACACATCCTTCGCCAAGTACCCCCCCTCGCGCCTCGTCTACATGTCCCCGCTGACGCCCCCCAGCTCTGAGCAGGGCAGCCCCGGGAACACCATGCAGGTAAACCACCATTCGAGTGAGCTCGCGCGCTTGCGTACGCGACAGATGGTACCATCTATTGCTCAGCGATCTATATGTGTCGTGTCATTTATTATATTGCAGTGAAGTCATGAAGGTAAAGAGCAGTCGGACGTCGTTTTGTTATAACGATTGTAATCAGGACGGCGGTAAGGTCCTGAATAATGTATGTGTAGTTAATGATGTTGGTTTGATACGTGCCGATGGCTGAGACATTGGCTAGTATGTATGAGTGCAGCAACATGTGCGTGTTATTCGCAGGGCGCAGGCCGGCGCACGCCGCCGCCGCCGTACCACCCGCCGCCGCTGCTGCGGGCGCCGCACGCGCCCCCGCATCCCGGCCCGCACCCGCACCACCATCCCCAGGTGACTACCACTACACATTGCACGAAAATTTCTAGAAATAAGCTATTACTTACGGCTAACCATCCTAAAAGGATTCAAATTAATGAAACCGGGAAATAACTAGGATTCAATATTTGAACCACGAGATAGCCCCGTCATATTTAGAAATCTAGACAAACTATAATTTCTTTTACAACATGTTCTAGTTGATTCTGAAAACTAAACCTGTTATTTTATCGAAGTTGTTCCCATATTTTCTCACATGATGATCATGAATTCAATCACCTTACCTGGTAAAACGCTTAACTGTAAACAGAACGTTAATCATAAATGAATAAAGTAGTTCGTTCCGATGCAGACGATGTCGCAGCCGGTGCCGATGCCACAGCCGACGCCGCAGCCGCAGCCGCAGGTGCACCACGCGCCGATGCAGCACTCGCGACTGTCGCACGCGCACCACGTCAAGTACAACCGGCGGAACAACCCGGAGCTAGAGAAGAGGAGGGTGCACCACTGTGACTTTATAGGTAAGACTTTCTGTCAGCATTACGTCTACGATGGAGTCATGAGTCAAGCTCGGCATCGAACTGCTAGACCGAGTTCGTAACACCGAAATCCGGCGCCTACTATAACGGTGACACGACGCTTCAAGAGAAGTAAGGCAGGCTGAATATTATGATGGACAATGGAGTGTGGTTTCGACCAAATGATGGCCAATGTCAGGTCAAATAATCTCAGAACGTCCAAAGGCGCAGTGGGCAAAGTGTACGAGTGCCGCACAGAAACTTGGAAAGTTGGCGCAACGCCTAGAAAATAGGCCTGAAGAATGAAGGCTGAGTCACAGAAATACAGATTCGTCGAGAGAATTCTGATTAGCCGACCTTACAGTCAGATCTGTCTCGTCCACTAGAAGATTAGTAAGTAATGTAACTGTTCCCAAATTAACTCATCTAGATTGAATGGACGTTAATATGAGAGTCCGTAGGAGGCCGGTTAAAAGAATTTTGTTGTCTAAGTGCAGAGAACATTCGTAGCCCTGTGGTAACGGCCGTGACTTACGAGTTCTAGGTTATACTTAGGTTCTACTTTGTGTAATTAATTTAATCACTACTGATCTCAAAACGATGAAGGAAAACATCGTGAGGAAACCGGCATGTCCTAGAACCAAACATTCGAACACCAACCCGCACTGGTCCCTTGTGGCGGATTACGGCCCACTCCCTCTCACCGCGAAGAGGCCTGTGTCCCAGCAGTGGGAACATTAAGGGTTGATTTTGCTTACGCCTATGTTGTCTAAGTACAAATCAGTGCAACACAAAGTTCAATTCCAGAGGGTGAGCAGATGATACAATAAAGATAGCGCAAGAACTACTCTTAAAATAGATTCTTTGCTAGCTAAGTTTTACGACCTGATTGGCCAAATTGTTCCACTGACCTCGACTGAACTTAAGGGATTAATCTTGGCAGTATTCAGAGCACTCTATTTCATCAATCGTTGGACTGGTAACTAAACATAAAAACTCGATACATCGATGGTCTCAAGTTGCATGCATCCAACAAGTAATGCTAAATTATGAGCAAACTAGCAGCGCCCCGCGGTTTCACCCGTATAAGTTTCGATCCCGTGGGAATATCGGATTAAAAACTACCAAACTTCATAAAAATCGGTTCAACGGTTTGAACGCGAAGAAGTAACAAACATACAGACACACTTTCACATTTATAATATTAGTATAGTATGGATCATAGATACATTTGGATAGTTAAAGCCCGCAAATAATCATAGACCTCTAGGCCGTATTTCGGCTATGGCGGCCAATCTCAACGGAGACTAACCTAGATATTATAGTGCACAGACACAGGTGCACTCTCTCTTCCCTCACTCTCATACTCCGATGGGATGGGACAGCAATCCGACACGACCGGAGAGAGATTAGGCGCTGGACAAACGACTTAACATGCTTTCCGAGACACGGGGATATCATACCACCAACTTCCAAACTCCCCGCTGTTACTAAGAAATTCCTAATGGAAAAAAACAATAAAACCCGCAAATAGTAGATATCTACTGTTTTCACAAGACATATTTTATTTAACAAACCGTTTTTGTAGTCCTGTTACTAACCCAAGTTCCGCAATAGACCTACCTACCTATTCGCAATCGATGACTAAAGTTAGAAACTCACATGATATCTAAAAACCAAACTATTTATTACAGGATGTACCAAGGTCTACACGAAGAGTTCGCATCTAAAGGCGCACCAGCGAATACACACAGGTATTATTACACTTTTATTTACCTGAGCTACTGCGAAATAACTGTCCATAGCCACGTGGCATTGCGAATATCCACTGTTTGTACTAAATACTTCTATTTACACGTGTTTAAAGAAGTCATGCATTTTAATTTAACTCGACAATCTCCTTAATACGTACGTGGACTACTCAACCGCCTAGCGAAAGTAACAGATATACCTAATGGCAACAATGTACCTAAGTACTGCATTACGACTATCGTTTAAATTTCACCGCAGTATATTGTCACTTGTCCAATTTATTTAACACAGACTTCTTACTAAGTACCTAACTTTCTAAAAACTCAAATTTTACTTATTACATAGGACTTAGGTACTTTAGTATTAGAAACACGTGGCAGAGTCCATTGACATCGAACTGAAGTTATGAAAGTCAACAAAGCTTGTCGATTAGGCAAATTACCTTCTGCCGGTTTCTGGAAATAGCTGGAAACGTGACTTGATATTATGTCAATATTACGATAATGGTACTGTATCGATGAATCTCGCATGCTGATTTTATACAGAGTTGACATTTTTAGGTAAAGCTAACTGTAAATGTAAAATAATAAGGGTGTATCTAGACAAAACAGAAAGAAGTACAACTTTGAAACTACACAACCTCATTAAAGTAATATTGTGTGAATATTTTTACTGCGACAGCCAGTGCACAGGAGCAGGTCAAAATGTGGTTACCATGAAAAAACTGATGCGGTTATTCACATCTTCCGATATAGCTTCCATATATTTTGTTATGTCTTAAACCACTTGTGCTTGTCGTTGTTTTATGGTTCAAAAGTAGAACCGCGTGTCGGCAAGCGTAGTGTGGGAGGTCCCACAGCTATATGGACCGACAACCTTAAAAAGGTTGCTGGGACAGACATGCGGAAGGTGGAGAAGATGGTGTTGTGGCGCAGCCTGAGAGAGACCTATGTCCAGCAGTGGACTGCGATAGGCTGAGTTGATTGTTGATTGAGCTTAAATCAGTAGGCACTATTACGATTCACAGCCATCAGCAATCAGTGTCAAACCAAATAATGCCTTTTAGGCACGATTTTTCAATCGTCACACAGTTTTATCTGAAGAATAAATATGGCGGTTTGACAAGTCATCTGAACAAACAAAACCTTCTGACCGCTTCCCTATAACGCCGACCTGACCATACAGATCGATGTTCGTGATACAGATACACGATAGGTTTAGCATGAGGGTTTTGCTTGGAAATCAACCTGTACGTTCATGCAAACATGAACATGTTAGCGAAAACTGTTAAACTTTCCTGAATAGTAATTACTAACTACTTACTACTAATTACTAACTACTCAGTTATAAACGGCGTGTTTGCTTGTGCAGATTTTAGCTGCGATTATAGCTGTCATCATGCATAACCTATTGTCTGTTCCGAAAGTAGCTGACGAAAAGGTGAACAAATGGATCAGAAAACGTACCTACAGATGCCAATTTGTAGTGCCATTTACAAATTGAGTACTTTGATTTGATTGCTCGAATCATTAAACTTGAAATTCTAATTTTAAAATCACCTTAAAGATGTTAATTTGACAATTGAGGTTAATTTTATAAACTCAAGTTTCATCGGCGATTTGTCAATCACAATTTAATGGAAAGAAGAAAGAAAATACATATTTTATTTACTTAGTTTTTAAACAATAATTGTTGGAAAAATTAATGAGATATAAAACGAAAACCTTCTAAATATCTAGAGATGAATATGTTACTAATTACCATTAGAGAGTGATTACATAAGAATATAACCTGAACAGGATTTGTTTACACTTTCATCAAATACTTTTCGAACAGACATTAGCATGTATGGTGAGTAGTGATAAGAGTGACCCGTGTTACTTCCTCAGGTGAGAAGCCGTACACGTGTCAGTGGCCGGAGTGCGAGTGGCGGTTCGCGCGCTCGGACGAGCTGACGCGCCACTACCGCAAGCACACGGGCGCCAAGCCCTTCAAGTGCGCCGTCTGCGAGCGCTCCTTCGCGCGCTCCGACCACCTCGCGCTGCACATGAAGAGGCACTTACCCAAGACGAACAAATGACACGCGAGGAGGGGCGGGGACCAGCCGCCCGCTCCACACAACCCTCAGGTCTATCTCACATACTATACTCTTGAATCCTATCCGTTACTAGAGGACCTCCACAATTCCCATTAGCTACGTCCTACCAGTTCGATGATATTCTGCCCAAAATCTCCAAATGACACGCGAGGAGGGGCGACCAGCCGCCCGCTCCATGCTGCACTCAGGTCACTCAGGTATCTATTTCACACTCTTTCCTGTCTACTTAGGTCCTAGAAGTCTACATCGCTAATAGGCACGTTTACCTCAAAATGTATATATTTAAAATATCGCTCAGTTTCTGTCAATCGTTTTAAGATGACAGAGACAAAATGATGATTTAAACATGGATTTAAATTTTGCGTTCCATTTAGTCATTTGTGATGTAAGCAGGTCTTACTTAGCCCTGACCCGTTTCTAGGATTCTAAACGATTTCGTTTTTTTTTTTTTTTCAATTTCTTCTTGGTCTTGCTCCAATTATACACTGCCGAAACCCCACAAATAACACGCGAGGAGCACTTAGGTACTCATCGCATCTCTTCTTCTTAAAGTTGTGCCGGTCGAGCACAAGCAGGACATATTCAGGAAAACTTATGACAAATGTAATTAATTATACAGGATGAATTTTTCAAGTAGGCGTGGATGGCCAAATTCGAAACTATGAGGAACAGCAAAAAGTACTCATAGGAGTCTTGTGCTCGATTTTGATGAAACCTAAAACTGCATCATTGGATTTTTGAAAAATCAATATTTCTAGCAAGGAATCGAACCCATTGATTTTGATTTAAAAAAACGCAGACTGTATTATTACACCATTCGATAGTGTCCCTAATAATGATCAAATTCTGGGAAGTAATGACATACGGCAAACTTAAGGAAAATGTTGGATTTTAATGAACTGCTTTTTATTTTAAAGTATTCATAACTACATTACATGTACCATATTCGAAACAATGCTCAATATTTTTACTAACATACACCCGTATCGCAGTCACCTTCACAACATTATGTTCTAAATTCAATTTTTTATTGCGATCTTTGGAAAATATTCTAATGGAATCAATAATATTGTAATGCTGAATGTAGTACAGTCCTTGAGACGTCGATTCCAGCTATGTATTGAAAACAATGGTCATCATTTTGAACAAATAATCAGTTAAGGTTTAATAGATAGGTAACATAAAATAAAAGTATTTAGTTAAAAATGAGCTTTTTTCTTTAGTTGGCCTTATGTCATTACTTCCCAGAATTCGATTCTTTTTTTTTATACAATTAATTGCTCTTGACTTTAGTCTAGGTCAGAGGTGACAGAGACAAAGTCGACGATAGAGTGAACTTACCCAGAAGAAGCCTGTTCACTCTCACTTTGAAGAGTTTTATTTATTAATGACACTATCGAATGGTGTAATGATACAGTGTGTTTTTTTTTTCAAAATCGTCAGGTTCGATTCCTGGCTAGAAATATTGATTTTTCAAAAATCCAATGATGCAGTTTTAGTTTTCATCTGAATCGAGCCCTAGACTCCTTTGAGTACTTTTCGCTATTCTTCATAGTTTCGGATTTGGCCATCCACGCCAACTTGAAAAATTCACCCTAAATATGTATAAAATCCGTTTGGAACCGATTATTCAGGAACCGAAGCTACAGTCCTGTCACTTATGAGACGTTGTCTCAATTTTCAAAACATTTTACGCAAGAAGGTTCACCTTATGGTACAGCTTTTGATAAATTGTACACCTTGTACAATTAGATAACTTCGTGAGTTACAATGCATTACCAGTTATTAGATATATTTTGTTCAAGTTATTTTTTTCTGTTTTCCAGGAGGAATGCAGTGAGAGCATCTTCCTGGAGTGTGACCTGGACACTACCCTGATGGAGACGTTCTACGGCGTACTGTGACCGGGCGGTGCCCCGCCACCGGCTCACCGGCCCACGTCCGTGTGAACCATGCTTATTGTATATTTTGTAAAAGCGAAGCTGACAACACACCACAAACAGTTTCTGCCTCTTCAAGTGTCACGACCATGAAGTTCCCAGTGAATATACAAAAATATAACTCAAAAATCTTCCATCCTTACACAGTGGAACTTAACGTGTTCAAGTATTAGTACTTGCATACAAACCATCAGTTAACCATTACTATACAATTCTCGCTAATAAAGTCACAATACGTACAACACAACAGCATTACCAAGGAAATCGCTTTACATAATATATACCTTATTAATTGTAAATGACTCAATTAGTCATGATACAGAACCCAAAACACCCGTATTTTATAGATAACTATATGATGTAAATTAAAAATGACAAATATTTTAATGGAGCGGGGTTTGCGACACCGTTGCTAGATGCTCTATGTTACCTGAAGTCCTGATTCAACCATACGCTGTTACTGCAGAAGTACATGAAATATTTCACGATATTTTAACAATGTGCGTCTCCGTTTGTAACTGTAACAGAAATTATTTGTTAACTGTTTCAGAGCTATTTCGTGTGTGTTTTAAAAAGACTTCAGCTCTCAGCCTTTGACCTTCAGAATACTATGTTTTTGCCCGTGATTTGACTTCCATTCCTGTTTCAATTAGATAATAATTATGCTGTCATTTACACATATACGACAATCCACAATGCTTTACACATAATTACTTCATCATAATTATTTTTCAATCGTCAAGTAATTTCTTGCAAATGCATCCAGAAAAGAAAGTAACAGATTCCTAATTTAAAAAAAATTGCTCACTACAACAGCAATGGTGTCGGTAAAAAAATTTCGTGAATTAAAAGCTCTAAGTATTCATTAGATATGATTAGTTAATTTATCGTAAGTTAATTAATAAGAGAGCAAGGAATATCCAAGATATTATCTTTTAATATTATTATTGCGTAAATATCAGTAAGTAGATATATGTTAGTTTTTAATGTACGGACGCGTGTTTCGATGATACGATCTCAGTTTCGATTAGATGGGGTTTTCAATAAATTGTTTAAATATCAATCTGAGGAAAAAACATGATGAAAACATCGTGAGGAAACCGGCATGTCCTAGAACCAAAAAATCGAAAACATGTGACATCTACCAACCCGCACTTATGGATACGCGTGGTAGATTACGTATACCTCTCCCTCTCACCTGTGTGGCCTGTGTCCCAGCAGTGGGAACATTATAGGCTGATTATGCAATTTTTATCAGTCTTTATTGTCGCCACAAAATTTCTACAGAGCAAACGCCTTCATTCTATACTGGAAAGTACCGTGTAGGTATCTAAGAATATGATTAAACTCACGGTAGAAGATACATAAGAAGATATCAAAACAATATCAATAAAATAGATTATCTATCTTAAAGTACATTTGAACATATCACTCACCAAATAAATCGATGGCCACACACGTTTCTAGTCGACGAGTGTGGTGGACTTTTCAATTCATAGAAATCACTTCGCTTGAAAACGTATGTACAGACGCCAGCACATCAACCTACTACAATCTGTCATATTTCTTTAATAGATTTTCAACTTTATCACTAAAGCATAAGGTTCGAAGTTGATTGGGAAAATTTGACAGTTTTAGGTAGGTTGATGTGCTGGCGTCTGTACAACAGACATACAATATGGCGGTTTCCATTTCGATTAAAACTAAAGATATTATGATAACTTCGTGTACGAGATCCTAAGGTCGTATTATTGGAACGTTCAAATTTTACACTTTCTAGTCTCGATTTATTAAAGTTTGTTTTTTTCACATTGTCATGTCACCAACAAGTTGCCTTTACAATTTTCCGGCTATGTGAACCAACATATTTATCGTGCATAATATATTTTATATTTGATAATAAATATTTATTGTACTTACTATTATAATAACAGTTTAAATATTATAGAAAATTAATAACGTAGCGCCTAATATAATGTTAACGTATTATTATATCTTACGAAGTGCTTTAGGCAGTTTAGTGAGGAATGTCTTGAATCAGCCTTATTGCCTCCGTCCAATTCGCCCGCTCGCCAGCGCGGCCGCACAACCGACCACATTCACACTTTTATAACTAAATCGTTTAATATTTACTATAACACAATTGCCATCTTAAATAGTCACTAGTTTTTTGTGCTACTGTAAGTTATACTTACCTAATTACGTATTTTCAAAACGTAGAATTTAATTAATATTAACGCCTTATATTTGCAGAAATATATTTTCATTTTGATATATCGCTTCTTGCCTCTGTATTTATAGTTCACTTTGTAACTGAACCAAGCCTGTAAATATGAATTAACATTTATCACTTAACTTGTATGAAATGATATAATGTACTTGAATATGTATCGAGAATAATGTATAACCTCCTTGCCTTGCTGACCGAATCTTGCAAGTACAGGTAACTGTAAAACGTGTTTTAAAAATCAATATTCTTGCTTATAAAAAATCTATATACCTACACATATTTACAAAAACCAACTAAAATCTTATTGATACGAACTTTAAAAGACTTATATTTTCATCAGTTGCCTGTACTGTCCCAGTGTAACCAAGATATTCAAAAGATTGTATTGTAACTCCGCACTTTGCATCCTCCATGTACCGTATAATGTCTCCATTCATTTAATCGGAGCTGACTGTCATACCCACACATAATGTAGACGCACTATATCTTGCCACTGTTTCTTGCATTTAATTGTATGTGTTTAAACTTGCGCAAACTCTCTAACTAGGTATATGAAAATGGAACCAAAAGGTATATTTTGTGCTATAATTTAATTCTACAACGTTAATGTTGTTGTAAACACATAAAACAGCCTGATTGTCGTATAAGGATAATTACCTCTAGTCTGATATGTAGTTGTTTCACGAGAAACTATTTAAATAGACTAGAGAATTGACTCAACAGTCATAATGCCTTTTGAAACGTTACAAAATTTAATGAGGCCTTAAATTTAATGACTTACTTTACGGGAGTAGATGATAATTTTAATATTAGAAAGAAAAGACAAGAACTGCACGCAGTTCTGTTTGGGCACTCTTGAAATCCGGTGTTGTAGAGACTTGAGTTCGTCTAATGTGCTGACTTTCTTGAACCGAATAATTGCCATAAACATGTCGGTAGATGCCATATTTTTAATTAAAACTTAATTTTAGTTTTTATGAACAATCTGTAGTCGTAAGCTCGTTTTTCTGTATAAAAATCGTACCTCACTATTTTCTGTTCTTGCTTGTGTCTTATAGGTACTATTATTGTTTCAGTAGCTATTATACGATTATGTTTGTATCTTTTTCACGTGTAATGTTTATTTTTAAGTGCATAGTTAAGTATGTTGACTAAGTCACAAGATAATTTATTACCAATGACGTGTTTTTAAATTCTTTTTTATATAACTATTTTTTTATAGTTGAGTGTAAAAAGTTGAGATATATTATATTGAGGAAATAGATATGGATTTTAATGTGTTTAAATATATAGTTTGTAGATTTTGCCAGAAGTGTGATTTACTAACATTTTGTTATTTGCCACTTATATTGTCGTAATTAATTTGTTCACCGTTATTATATGTACATTGCAGTATTTATCACCCTCCCATTTTATTAATTATATCCATCAAGTTCTGGATAGGTACCTCCAAGGATGTTACGTACGTTAATGGTAGTACCGACCTGTGTTTTGTAAGTAAGCTCAATCTTCGAAATTATCGTTACTGTTCTCTTATCTAACATTAAATTCTCAATACCATGAAGGCTACTTCTTTTCACTTGTATGTTTCAGCTTCCCTTTTGTACGCGTCCTCATCGTAGCTGTAGAATCAAGCTTCGTTGGGCTCGAAAGAAGTCCCACTCAATATATTCCCCAAAAGTGTTTCCAATTACTCAGTTAATATTCGTTGTGTCATCAATGTCTAGCACCCGTCAAGTCTTCACTTCCTATAGATAAGTACCGAATATCCTCCAGAGATGGATATCATTACCAAATTAAATTGATTCATAGTTGTGTTGTTGTGTTACATGTTGGAGCCATGGTCTGGTTTTGCTGCCTTTCACTAAAATTTACCTTGTAATGTACTATTAGGTGATAAATACTGTAATTATTATTTTTATTCAACAGCTGATAAAACCGAAGTGCCTTCGTGCCATTGAAATTTGAGTAATATTCTGATGAAGATATTGTACCATTGATGTGTCTTATTCATACTATAGTGCCCATTTATTTCAAACAAAATAAATATTTTTCATTATAATTGAGATTATGAAAAGAACAGTCTTCGCACTAATAGCCTGCGCAGACGACGGATTTTTATCCGCGGACTTTTTTGTCCGCGGCGATAGAACTAGTATGGAAATCTATGCAATAACGCACACTAAGGACAAGACTGCTGGGATTTCCATACATTCTATCTTTGCGGACAATTTCTCCGAGGACAAAAGTCCCTCGTCTGCGCAGGCCTTAAGCGTTTGTCCAGCGTAACGTAGCGAAAGAGCGCAGGCGCAGTGTCGGTGTAGGTGCCGCCTTGACGCTACGTACTTCCGTAAATAGTGCAGACGTTACGTAGTCATAATGCAATTATTAAATAATGGATTCCGGAACGACTACTGTTGTGAAGAAAAAAAGCTAATGGCCCTCCCTTAGGTTTTTATTTCTCTGCTTCCCTGAATGCTTATTTTTTTATGGATCGGTCAACTACTGTTTCATGAAAAATATGAACATATACAAAAAAATATAAATGTGATGATATTTTTTTATCATTTAATTATTAAACGATTTTACGATTTCACCAACCTAATCGATGAAAAAACGTGAATTATTCGTAGCGGTAACCTTCGCTGCCTCAACGCTCAGCGGGAATGCGCTATCCTTTCAAGTAACTAAAACGGTCACATAATTTTATAGTTGAACCGACAGAAAGTAAGTAATGTTTATAAAATTACAATGAAAAATATTTATAATACACCTCTTGCACGCTTTTATAAACTGCAACAATTTTTAATAGAAGAACAATAACTGACTACTTTGTACGATGTCAATGGTACAAGGAAATTTGTAGTTATTTCATGCTATTAACCACTTTGTATAATACCAAGCATTTTCACGAGAATAACGACTGTTACAGCAACCTTCACATTTCAGAACAAATTAAATTTAGTCACATTTATAGTCGTTTATTATTTGACTTTACGAGTATTTGTTACCCATTTCTCTTGCAGATCTTTATCATTGAAACACGATTATTAATACAGTTTTTAACTGTATTGAAGTAGTTAGTTACCTATATGGCACTTTTTAAGTATGGGGTCATGGCTAAAAGACACTCATCGATCGATTTGAGCCTGTCCCTAAAGCTACGTTTTCCAAGAAGAGAGTTTCCGTCATAATCATAACGGACGTCATGAAAATCTGTCTTTTTCAGGAGTATTTTTACATTAAGGTGTCAAAAAACGCTCTGTATTTGGACATTACGGTCGCATATGGCGGTCACCTTTCTTCTAGAAAACATTAAGTAGCTTTAAAACTGTTACTGTTCCATAAACGGACCCTGACGGAATAGACCCTGGTAGCTTCTTTACGGTAAGTCAACCCCTCTGACAAACTGTCTAGGGAAAAGACAGTCGCGAGGTCTCGTGGGATAGGGTTGGTATCAGAATGACTAGATCGCAAATTGACCACGTCACCCGGTTGGGATGAAGTTCCTTTCGCTTTAGAGCTAGACCGAAAAAAAGTATTTAATTAAAAAAATTAAAAAACCCGACTACGGTAAAAAACTTAAGTTAAAAAAATAACTGAAAACCTAAAAAGAAGCCCATTGTAAATCAAATAAAGGTTGGAAGCAGGCGGGACCCATTTGAGTTTGAAAATATAATAAAAATGGTATGGATCCCGCCTGCCGCCTTTTAAAACCCTTTATTTTGATACCCCACTCGATAGGTTTAGAGAAAAAAAAATTTAAAGACATAATATGGCGCCAAAAATCCGCCATTTTATTTTATTTTATTTTGCTAAGTATACCCAGTGTCACTCTCACAGTAAATACGGATCTAACGACACCTCTCAAGCTAAATTCCATGGAGCCGTTCAGGCTGCACAGCGTGCCAAACAATGTACATACTCTCGAAAAACATAAGCCTCCTTCTGGCGCAGTCGGGTAAAAAGGTGTAGCATTTTGCTCATTCGCCAAGTATGCAGATATATACCGGATACAGAAAAATAAAATGGTGTATTATATACCTAACAGTAATGGGTTGCAGATGTCAGGATATCAATTCTAATTCAACAGCTATGCGAATCATGGGAATTTAATGATTAAATACTGGACGCCTCGAAACCCACACAAACAATTCGTTGGAACAGGTAAAGTAATAAGTTCCTGAAAGAGGGTTGATGGAGGTTTTAGGCTTCAGGATAGCCGGTTCCATCCAAAAAGAAAAAAAAAAAATATTTATTTATTTACATAATTTAAAAAACTAACAATCTTAAAATAATAATATGTACAAGTATATAAAAAGGGAGGGAAAATAATCAAAGGGCATCAAAAAATTCGTCCGCATCACTGTCAACGGGAAACGTGCCCAAAAGGCTGGCAGCATTGCCACGTTGTATGGCAATGCTGATTCTTTGGCCAAAAAATAGGCCAGCCCTCTGGTCACGTGATGAGTCGACCAACCGCTTGGCGATGTCTTGGAATACTAAGTGGGCACTCGGGCCCCATGGCCCTAGTGTTTCAACCCCAAACGGCTCAAATATGTAAGTTCCAAAGAGATTGGAGTATTTGCGCCGTTTGAAATTTTCCGCACTTGCAGCAGCCGCCCCAGCACAGCTTACCGTGCTTGGAAGATGGGATGGCGCAAGGGTGTCGACACACGTTGCATCCCACACCAAAGGCCTACCTACCTTCCAAGGCATTATGGTCATCCCGTCTGGTCTCTTACCATCGTCGCGTGCCAAACCATTTGGTTCTAAAACAGCTGGCACCCCAGCGGTGACAAGAGCACGACGGATGATGTCATTGATGCTGGCATGCCGTGCTATCCGGCCTGCGCTTTTACTGCAGGATAAGCCATGGTGTCCGAGGCAGTCGACACCTTCACCGCATTGGCAGCGATGCGGAGCCACACAAGGGGCGCCCAGACGCAAACAAGTAGCGAGCCGGAAGGTGGTGTCACCCAGCAATGTGCCTATGTTGGGTGACGGTAGTGCCTGAAGCCAGAGACCCGACTCCCACTCAGCCACAGCCTGTAGGCGGGCACGCTCAGCAGTATTGGTGGACGTATTAATAAGATTATTCCGTACCAACCTGCAGAGCGGCTCATCCCACTGCCTCTGGGAAGATAGGTTCGCGGGCCGATCTGTATCCGGGCAAGCCATTTTCCAGGCGTTCTCCGCGTCGGCCAAGCACGGCACTTCAGAGTCGACCAGGGAGGGGGCTAAAATCTTCCCGGTCAACTTTTCGGTGCTGTGGACAGAGGACAGGAACGCCGGTAAGCTAATACTGGTAATTTTGCGGACGCCGAGGCCACCAAAGCGGATGGGTAGTGTGGCTTGCAGCCACGCTCGGTCGTCCAAGGCCACATTTAGAATTGATGTTAAAGTGCTGCGAATAATTTGGTCAATTTTGTCCAAGAGGTGTGGCTGCTTCCATAAAGGGGAAGAGCGTAGAAAATACATAAAATTTGGGCCAAAACAACAGTATCTAATTAGGGTAAATGCCGAATGTAGATTAATTTTGGAGAGTCTGTCCGAAATGTCGTTGAACTTTTTAATTTTTTCTTCGATGAAAGGAGGAAAACTATCTTCCGAAATTGGGGAACCTAGGAGGTGCAGTGAGCTTTTTTCTAAAATTTTTATTTGTGGGGCTATTGCATTAAATTTCTCTAGGGTCAATTGTCTGTCGGTAATGTCAGAAAGGTAAATTTCGCATTTTGAGGGGTTAAGGTCCAAGCCAATAGATTTAAATTCCTGTTTGAGAAGTTGTAGGTCATTCAAAACGGTGTCTACATCACCTCCTAGCGTTCCATCATCTAGGTACCACACGTTGAATTTTGAATTTAGTTTCTGGATGATTGGATGAATAGCCAAGCTGAAAATGACAGGCCCGAGAGGGTCACCTTGTTGGCATCCTACTGCAGATTCCAAAACATTGTCCTTATATAATAATTTGGAAGGGTGTCTATAACACTGCCACATGAAACCATAAATTTCGGGTAATTCCTTTTTGACTTCAGCCAACAAAGTGTCTCCGAAAGCACGTTAAACTGTTGATCCTACGCCTGATCTCTCTCCGGTCGTATCATATTGCGTGCCGTCCTATTGGATTGGAAGACAGAGCTCCGTCGTTCTGTCTGTTACTTTGTGACGCCTTAATTTTATCGAAATCCTTTCAGCTGGAAAGGATTTCGATGAAATTTTGCACATAAGATACTCTACTTCCTCGGTAGTACGCACCGTGGGACAATTACCGACCTCCACGCGGACAAAAGCTAGTTTTAAATAATTTTCAATTATTCACATAATACAATCACATATACAGCAGGACATGCACAAGTTTAGTATCTAGTTGTAGGTTGGCAAACGAACAACCACGTGAGGCCGACAAACGAAAGTGTGAATCACAGGAATGCGGGAAATGGAAATACCGCCGTGAATGGAACAGCGACAAGTAATTACATTGCCGATGAACATGCGTACAGAAATACAAGCCGTTTGGCTCTGTGTCCGTCGGCATTGTCTAGGAAAACTTTACTATGCCTCTCTGAATGACAATTAACTTGTTTCCGAGAAACGGTGCACCATTCATGCTAATTCATAAACAATTACTGGTAAAAAAAAAAAAAAAAAAAAAAAAAAAAAAAAAAAAAAAAAAAAAAAAAAAAAAAAAAAAACTGTCAACACTGGTTCACGTTTTGTCCTGAGATATTGCCGAAAAGTGTTAAAATCGTTGGAAAACCCTAACTTTTTACTTCAGTGGGCTAATCAACAGCGCAAGAAGCCCAGCAATTGTTATTATCAAGAAGTGCGACCGCTTTCTGGACAAATTATAGCCGCAAGTACTGTATTTTTATACCCACATATTTTAAAAGTGTAAGTTTTTTTTTGAGAGTACCCACTTTAAGACAACGTTATCTGCTGTCAACTTCAAGTGACAGCTGTCTTTCTCACAGTGACATTGACATAATATGTCATCTGTCAAATAAAAGGGTTGCCAGAAATACAAAATCTCCATCCGTATCTGGGAAAAGCCACTACAAGTGAGGAAATTACTATAAAAGTTATAATGGACGTGAATAATATATCGATAATGGCCCCAACACCTAACAAGACGAACATGAATGTTACAATACGACCTAAGCGACTACAGAGAGCGAAATCAATAGAATCTGTATGTTCATCACTGAATTCATCAGCAACGGAACCACTCACAAGAAGCTTAGATTTATCGACTGGCCAGGACATGGACCTACTGGAAAAAATGAAGACCGAAAATCAATTATTATCTGAGCAGTTACAAGTTGCAAATAACGAAATAGAAAATCTTCACTTAGAATTAAATCAACTAAAAAACATTGTCAATCAACAAACACGACAAATAAACTCTCTAAAAAACATATGTACTACCCCCCCGACACAAAATATCAAGAACCAGATACAGTCTAAAAGACGAAAATCAAGACATATGCTAATTGATGATTCAAGATTCAGGGAACTTGAAACTAATGAAACCCAAGTTTTAAGCCGGGAAACCAAAGATTCTGTACTGATGGAGTCTAATGAAGTTTCAACAGACCAAACAAACACACCAGAGGAATTTGACGATAATAATGATCGGAAGGGCACTGATAATTTAAGCAAAATTCACATATTTGGAGGGGGGCAATGCCGAGGACTATCAAGTCAGCTTACACATTCCCGACTGAACGGAAAATACCTAAACTATTCTATTACTGGGTTAATAAAACCTGGGGCAAGAGCCAAAGAGATACTAAAACCAATACATGCACACCATTCTCAAATTAAAGAAGACGATAGAGTCATATTATCTATAGGTGAACACGATGTTAATCCTACACATGTGATGGCTGAAATTTCTGCTGTTCTAAAACTTCTCGAAGGTCGACAGGTATTTGTAACAAGTATTATAAGTAGTAAATATCTAAATGAAAAAATGTTAAATAATATGTTGAAAAGGGTCTGTAATGAATTCAAAGACTGTCAATTTATAGATTTAGGCATAGGAAATGGATATGATATTATAGCATACTCTGATAGTTATGGCAATGGTGATGAACTTTGTAAACAAATAAATTTAGCAATTGACTATAGTGACTACAAGCAAAAATATCTGACATATAATAATAGAGATCCCAAAAGTGTACATACGACGAGGGCGGTAACTAGCCCGGAAAACAAAAATATAATCAACTCTCCGAAGAAGGGTACAATACCATATTATTTTCAACTGCAAATTCAAAATAAGAATAAAAACAACACAAAACAAGTTAACTCTAGTACATCATTGGAAAACAAACCTAAAAAGGGTACAATCCCATACTATTTTGTAAAAAGTAATAAAACCAAGCCTATTAGTGAGTCAAAAAGTGAAAGTTTTTTTCGTTCCCAATAACAACAATACATCGCTTTTTCAGATTTTGCACCAGAATATAGCAGGCTTATTGTGCAAAAAAGATATTATTGAAATAACTCTCACTAATTTACAAGTAACAAAAACCATCCCACATATACTATGTTTTAGTGAAACATTCTTAGTAACAAATGACATAAAGAATGCCAATATAACTGGGTATGACCTAGCCTCAACATACTGTAGGGAAAAAAGGCGAGGCGGTACTTGTGTATACATTCAGAAAGGTATAAAGTACAAAGATATAAATATTATACGAAATTTTGCTCGGGAAACAATCTTCGAATGCTGTGGGATTGAGGTACTAAGTTTAAAAATTGTAATAATATGTATTTATCGTACACCTCAATCAAATGTTGAGTTATTCTTTAAGCACCTAGACACGCTATTATATAAACTATTATTTAACAGTAAATACTGCCGACACAAAATTGTACTCGCTGGTGATATTAATGTTAACACGCTCAGGGAATGTAAAGCGGTAAAAAATTTACTTGACATACTACATAATTATAATCTGTCATTACATATTAACGAGCCAACAAGACTAAATACCTGCATAGACCATATAATTAGTAATGTAAAAAAAGCATCTGGTAAAATATTGAAGCTGGGACTTTCCGATCATGACACAGCCCAGATGGTAGAACTGACAATAAAAACCAAGATCTTTCAGTCGTCAAAATATTATATAACAAAGAGAGATTTCTGTCAGGAAAATATTCGGAAATTTCGGGAGAGCCTAGAAAGTTTAACATTTGATAGTGTTTACAAACAATCTGACATGAATTTAGCTTTTAATAATTTTTATGATGATCTAGGTTTATTTTTTGAATTATGCTTCCCAAGGGTTAGAAAAATGATTATTACAAAATACCGGGATATAAAGTGGATTACTAAGGGATTACGTCTTAGCTGTAAAACCAAACGACACCTAAGATTTAATTTTTATAAAAAACGAACAAAAGAGAATAAAGCTAAGTATCAAGGGTATTCAAATTTATTACGGCGCTGTATTTCAAAGTCACAAAGAATTTGTAATGAAAATTTTATAAATAAATCTAAGAATATTTGTAAGGCAGCGTGGAAGGTCATTAACGAGGATATGGAAAGTAATGCCCGTCAGGAATTCATAAATGAAATACAAACTGAGAGTGGTATGGCAACTGACCCTTACGAAATAGCAAACAAATTCAATAACTACCTAATACAACTAGCAAACAGCGATAATGGGAACATACAAAACACAAATAAAAACCGTGCAAGTAATAGCATATTTCTTACACCGATAGAGGACGTTGAAACGGCAAATATTATTATGTCCTTAAATAATACTAATTCTGTTGGTTATGATGGTATCACAACTGACATTTTAAAAAAATGCGTCGTCAGTATTGTCCCGGTGTTAAGTTACTTAATAAATTTATCCTTCGAACAAGGAAATTTTCCCAGCCGGTTAAAGAAGTCAGTAGTCAAGCCATTGCATAAAAAAGGAGATAAAACAGAAATGAGTAACTATAGACCCATAGCCTTAATCCCTATTATCTCCAAAATATTTGAAAAGGCTATGCATAAAAGATTATCTGCGTATTTGGATAAGTATAAACTAATTAAAAAGGAACAGTATGGATTTCAAAAGGGAAAATCAACGACACTTGCCGCATTTGATTTAGTGCACAATATCCTAGTTAATGTTGATAAGAAAAAGCAGACAATGGTGATATTTTTTGACATGTCAAAAGCATTTGACTTTGTTTCTCATGAACTGCTTATAGAAAAGTTGGATAACTATGGTATCAGAGGCCCAGCTCGACAATGGTTAGAAAAATACTTAGATAACCGTGAACAATGCGTCGAAATAGCTTGGGAGCAAAACGCCGTAGTAAAACAAGAGAGGTCAGAGTATCTTGTCAACAGTTACGGCGTCCCGCAAGGAAGTATACTCGGATCCCTTCTTTTTATTATATATATTAATGATTTACCTGACATTACTACTAATAGATGTATACTATTCGCGGATGACATCTCTATAATATTAACATACGAAAATATAATTAATAATAACCTTGACATTGATATAAATAATACTATTGATTTAGTCATAGGATGGCTAGTAAGAAACAATTTGAAGGTAAATATCAGTAAGACGACTTTTATGCAATTTCAAACCCGTGGATCAAAGATCGTTCCAAGGCATATTTCCTATGACGGTACACAAATTAGTGAATCTACCAATGTGCGATTTCTAGGATTCACCATGGACAAGTATCTAGATTGGAAAGCACATATTGATGGAGTCTGCAAAAAAGTAAATAGTTTCGTTTATGTGTTAAACAGACTAAGAACTACATCAACACAACGTACGGTATTATTGGCATATCATGGTTATGTAGCTTCGGTGTTACGGTACGGATTAATACTGTGGGGAAACTCAACAGACTACCAGCGGGCGTTTCTATCCCAGAAACGATGTATAAGAGCAATTGTTGGCATTCCCTCTTATGAGTCTTGTAAGCCTCACTTTAAGAGGCTAAAAATATTACCTCTACCGAGTATGTACATTTTTGAAATATGTGTCTTCGTAAAATCCAACTCTAGCCTATTTGTGAAAGCTAATGATATTTATACACGTGATAATACCCATCCTCGTAAATCAAGGCATGGTCAGCGACTAGTGCTAGAATTTGCACCACAGACTGCCGTGTTTAAAAAAAACTGCTCAGCGATGTGTATTAAAATTTATAATAGATTGCAATCAGACATTAAAGATCTCCCACTTCCAAAATTTAAGAAAAAGCTTAAAGAGCTACTTCTTAATAAAATGATTTACTCAATAAATGAGTGGTTACAGGAATAATGTTGACATTGTAAGCTGACATGTATTTGACATTATTATTATTATTATTTGACATTATTATTATTTGACATTGTTATGATTACTACTATACGATATATTTGACATTAGGCTCTATGAATCTCGAGGACATGTTTGATTTTTGGCTAAATACCCGTACTTTTTATATTTTTTATGTATTAGATTAATTTAATATCTTGCATTATGTAGATTCACATGCCATAATAAGGCTAAATAGACTATAAGACCAAATAATGTAACATGGAGCACCACCAATTGTATTTACTCTATTTAAATGTGAATAAATGAATATGAATATGAATATGAATAAGTACTGAACATTTTATGCACTTACCGGTTTACGGCACATTTTCCCAGAGTATATTTTTTTGTGAATGGCGCCACAAATACTGTTTAATATATACTACATAATTAGGTATAGCAATTTTGTTCTGAGCTGTGTGAGTGGTACTGGTGGCCCAGTGGAAACGGCCGCGACTAACGAGTTGTAGGGAATAATTCGTTGTGGTCCGAACCCAGACAAACGCTTTACTTTGTGTAAATTATTTCATCACCATTGCTCTCAAGACGTGAAGGAAAATATCATCAGGTAACCGGCCTAGAACCAAAAATTCGAAGACATTTGGAATCCACTAACTCGCGTGGTGGATTACAGCCCACTAAGCTCCCTCTCACAGAGAGGAGGCCTGTGTCCCAGTAGTCCACATTATAGGCTGTGATTATGTAACTTTGTTTTGTACTTTCTTAGCGTGTTATGGTAAGCAGGTATCGTTCGTTATGTCTTTTAGTATCATTTACAAACAAGGAAAGCAGAGTAGGTACTAAAAGATTTTTGCCCAGTTGGTACCCGAACGTTAACCTTATTACCTTCAGTCAGAGACATATGTCCACCTGTGAGACTACACGGTCACGAACTTCCACATAATGACTCTGTGAAGAGAAATCAGCTCAATATTAAACATAGGAACGTATACTGGCTCCTTGGCGACAATTCTGTCCTGTCTATAGACAATAAACTACTGGTGTTCCCACAGCACCATCTTAAAGCCAATTTTGGCAAGGCATCCAACTATGGGAACTTCAGTGTATATCAAGATGGTTAAAAGATTTCAAAATTTAATCCTTAAAAATATCACAAATGCACCATAGTTTACAAGAAACTGCAGGGTTCGTGAATACCTTTACCAAAACACAGCGCATCCGGAAGCAAAGAACTGGGCAGAACGCTACAGAGCACGCCTTCAGAATCATCTAAATCCTTTGGCGAAAGCTCTTACAAATCCGGATCATAAAAGGCTGCTGAAAAAGTTAGCTGTAATGGACCTTGCTAATGCCAATAATAATAATATCTTTTCATGAGGCTTATCATAAAGTGTAAGAAGGACTTTCACGCCTCGAACTTTTAAGAAAATATTAAAAGTTCTATGTTAACGTAAGTATTATTTAGTACTTTTTAGTACAGTAACATTTTGCCAGACCTGGGAATCGAACCCGCCCGCCCTAGACCAACATTCAATAGTCATTACCTAAGCATTAGTTGACCAGAAAAATGTGTCACTATTTATACCTAAATAGGTTACGACTTATATCACTAACCTGCGTATGAAGTAAAATTTTACCTACATCGTTCTAATTCTTCCACTCACAGCGTCATTTTAACACATAGGTTGCCAGCGGATGCTAAGTGGAAAACGGTAACATCCCTAACAGTTTGCACAAACAGACGACCGTTATCACCCACTTTATTTAAACATGATTGACATGTCTACTCGCATTTCGTGACCATTTCTATTGGGATTAGGACCATTAAAACGGATACCCATATTTCGGTGGTTACAAATGACCGAGAGGTTGTTTTAGTCAGTTAGTTACGTGGAAGGGTCGTTGAAAAGAGGAGCCGTTTAGAAAACATGGGATTTAGAAAGTGGTGGTTAGTCATATCGGCGTTAGTGGTAGCGGCTGCAGCCATCAACATCCAAAGATTCGACAAGGATGAGTACAATAGATTCGATGAAAACGACGGTTTCGATGAAGACGACGGTTTCGATGAAGACGACCAGCCAGAAAGCAACAATTTGGCTGAACTCAGTGAAAGGAAGGGTAAAATATGTAAGTTACCGTTTTGCATATTATTTTATTGTTTTGTTGAGGTCCCGGCCTTTACGGAGCCGAATTATTCTGATAATATGTAAAAAGCTAGGCGAATTCTGTAATATGCTCTAAGATCATGATGCCGATGCAATATTTTGTACCCTTTTCTTTAATGATTCTGTATGATTAATGCAAAGAAAAGCTGGGCTATAAAATTCAAACTTAACAACGTCCAGCCAACATATTTTTAATTTGTTTACCCTATAAATATATTATTTTTAATCATATCACTTAAGCTTAAGTACTATAATTGGGGTGATTGCTCGCCTCGTAAGCCAAAATTACGACCTGGAGCGCAAACCCCTAGAGGTGTGCTCTTGAACAGCTCTTAGTTGGTCTGCTACTTTCAAAACCTACCTGAACAGTATAAAATCACTGCAAATTGGATTTATGAAATACCTTGTTAACCCAAAACTAAAACTTGAGTGCAAAGAAAATTGTGAGAAACTTTTTGTTGTATATGAGAAGGTCAAGTACTTAGTGGTTCTATAGCAGTTTTATAACGATCAATTTAAAATACATGTGTAACTTCGTACGAGCACCAGTAAAAAAATTCTATGGCAAAAGAACCAACAAGTATTTGACCCCTACATTTTTCAATACTATCGACTGGCTAAGAAAAGATTGTGGAATTATATAGTAACAGTAAGCAAACACTAAAGATTAAATTAAAAACTTGTGTTCTAATCCTCTTACTGTCCATTTAAAGTATCTGCACCTACTAAGGGCCGGTTGTTTCAAACAGTTGGTTGTACATACGTATGTGCAAAAGGTCGCAGTCTTGCCATTTTGGCATCAAACTCGATCTAGTGGTCGCAAGCGAGACTTCTGAAGATGGGGGCCCTAGGTTCCATTTCCAGGTCGGTTTAAGGTAGAAATTCCTCAGTGGCAACCTTTTTTTTATGGATGGGAAATCATCAAATGATCCCTCCCGCTCTGGGTGGAGCGGAAGGGAGTGTCAGACTCTTACTGACTAAAACCCATCCGTGTTCCTTCCTTAGCCCTTTATGTTCCGGGGTAGCGGTAACCCTTTCGGACAATCCCGCACTCCCGGCAGGCGTCGGCCCTGATAGGCCCCTTCCTTTATGCTGACATCTTTTTGAGGCGCGGGTGGAACACGTACGCGCCGTCCGGCACGGGCCTGGTCCTGATCGGACGGTGACCCATTACTCTCTTTTGGGGCGCGTATAGTGGGCGGCGGTTAGACGATGGTAACCTGGAGTCTGGATTTTTACCCGGTTGATGTCAATAAGCTAAAAGCTAAGCGAAAAGTAGGTGTAATTTATACAGCTATCCGGCAACTCCTTCAAGGAATGTAACAGGCGTTGTGTTATATTTGATGGTTAAACGAACTTACCTTAAGTGATGTTCGACCATAATTATACGAGACGTCACATCCGAAAGATTTATTTGATTCACTTGGTAGTCCACTTTCTAATGTACTAGGCATCGCACAATTTTTAGAGCTTAAAAAAAAATATATATTAAAAGTAAGTAAATCGGTTATGACGTAGTACCTTCCCCCACTATGTTACCTGCGCCCGCGCCGCCATAACTCTTGTCATTGTTTTCAGAGAGGAAGAACCTATTTCACGACATAATTCGGGGAGATTTATGATTGATCTTGTTATCATAGGGTTTGGGTGGGTTATAAATCTTTCGGATGTGACGTCTCGTATAATTATGGTCGAACATCACTTAAGGTAAGTTCGTTTAACCATCAATTATACTACGACGTCACATCCTTCAGATTTATTTGATTCACTTGGTAGATGTTTAGAACCTGGAGTGAAATAGGTGAAGCATAAAGGAGGATCGCGGAGGATTTGAAATAAACTCTCAGCTATGTTTTCAAATCAACAATATTATTAATTAACAATTAGCTTCATATAATTATATTATCTAATAGGATTGTTTGGCAGATCAATTACAAACAGCCGTTGCAAAAACCTCATCATCATTATTTACCAGGGGTCTGTCGTAGAACTTTGCAAACGTTAGTGAGTTCCCAGACCAACCCGCTGACTTCTTAATCAGGTCTACAGATATGCCTTTTCTTTTAGCCGCCGAGGTAGACGCGTGGCGCGTACTATGCGCGGAAAATATGGTCGTATCTACCCCGCTCTCAGTAAGTACTAGTTTAATCCAGCGGCTAATAGAAGAGGCGCTCGCGTTGTGTATAGGTTTTTTAATAGTTAATATAAGGTTATCAGTCTGTGAAGAATGTCTAAATTTTTGAGTTGCTTTAAGATATGAGGATAACGTCTTGCCCGGGCAAATTTCTACTTTATGAGGGAAAAAAGGTATGATTAATCGTGGCATATTTCGCCCTGGTGCTGATGTTTTAGTGACATCAGTAATAATTATTTCAAAGTTTGAGTCATTGGCTATAACATTACACAAACGAATTAATGATAGCGTCTGCACACGTTGTGCAGTTGACAACGCAAGTAGAGCTACCAGCTTTTTAGTAAGTTTCTCAAGTGGTAAGTCATCGTTTGGGTACCAGTTTGAGATATAATCAAGGACCAAATTTGGGTTCCAAGTTGCCTGATATTTAGGGAAAATAGGGTTCTTTTTAAATACTCCCTTAAAGAACCGGGAAACCCGATCATCGTCACTTAACTGCCTGCCTAATATTAGAGCCAACGCAGAGCGAATGGAATTAAGGGTAGAATAGCTCGCCCCCTCTTGTAGTTCCACCGTTAGAAACTTTAGTATTAGTGGAATATTTGCACTATAACAGCTTATATTATTAATGGCACAAAAATGCCACCATTTTTTATAAGCGCAGCTGTATTGTTTTAAAGAATTTTTTGCCAAGGATGAAATCATAATTTCGATAGTTTCGGGTGTTAAGTCTTGTCTTGAATATGCTTCCCTGATAATAGGGATGACACCAGGGTAAGTCGTGTCCAGAGTGGGTGTCTGGTTCTGAAAGGAGACAGCAGTAGATTAGGATCAGGTTTAAAGTAGACAAGGTCACTTTGTGACAACTGCAAAAAGAGTGGGTACCAAGGTTGACTAGGCCAATGTGGTACCACCATTATTCCCGTAGCTTTATCGTTTACTATTTTTCGTAGACATCTTAAAATCAACGAAAACGGAGGGAACGAGTAGAAGAAGAATGATCCCCAATCTACGGTGAACGCGTCAATGTTGAACGCTTCCGGGTCTCGTTTCCAAGAGATATACTTATCACACTTGGCATTTACTCTAGTAGCAAATAAGTCTATTTCAGGACAACCAAACTTGTGAACGACTTTCTTAAAAGCTATCAAGGACAGACTCCATTCGGTATCGATGTTTTTTCGTCTCGATTCTTCGTCTGCCTCGACATTGTCTTTGGACTTTATATATGACGCGAATACATGCAATTGCCTTTTTTCGCACCATTGCCAGATTTCGCGAGCTAATTCATTTAGATCTGAATATTGTACTCCACCATATCTATTTATATAAGATATTGCTGTTGTATTGTCGATGCGCAGCAAAATCTCTTTATTGCGTTGTTTGTTTGGCGAAGCACTTAAGTCCATTAAAGGCGGCTTTTAATTCTAACAAATTTATGTGACAATTGATTTCTGTATTATTCCAGAACCCACTTGTCCTTTCACCATTACAGAATACGCCCCAGCCTGTCAGAGAAGCGTCCGAAAATATTTCCAATTCATAGCGCCCGTTGCGTATTAGATTTTTTGTATGTATTATATTGTCTAACCACCATACCAAGTCTGGTTTTAGGGTAATGGGTAACATCATAGTTTTATCATAATCATTCTCAGAGTTCCTCAAAGCTAAGAACTTTTCGCGTTCAAAAAGTTTGGTGTAGACCCAGCCGTAAGAGACTGCCGGACATACAGAACAAAGTATCCCAAGGAATTTAGCAAAGTCTCTAATAGATATTAGTTTTTGTTTAGAAATATTTTCGACACACTTCTGAACTTTGACCCTTTTTTCCCTCTGTAATTTTAAACAATAATCTTGCGAATGCAGTTCGAAACCAAGAAAAGTTTGGGATTGTTTCGGTTCTAATTTACTTTTCCCAAAATTTATAACGAAACCCAAATGTTCCAATAATACCTTTGTGTTGGTAACACATTTAAAGCATTCTTCATAATTATTACCGATACAAATAATATCATCTAAATAAATAGCCAGTATGAAGCCTCTATTTCTTAGTGTGGCGACCACCGGTTTCATAAGTTTAGTGAAAATACACGGTGCCAGGGACAAACCGAACGGTAAACATTGAAATTCGAAAATTTGCCCTTCGAACATGAATCGTAAATACTTTTTGCTCGTTTTATCGATTTTTATTAAAAAATACGCTTCTCTAATGTCTATAGTAGCCATATAGCAATTTTTTGTAATTAATTTTGTAACGGTTCTAATATCCTCCATTTTAAAATGTTGTGTAATAATAAAATTATTTAAGTTCTTTAAATTAAGGATAAATCGGAATGAGCCATCACTTTTGCTAGCCAGGAATATTTTTGACAAAAATTGGTCTGCTATGGCAGCACACTTAACGACAGCACCTGAAGACTGTAATTTTGATATCTCGGCTTTTATATTGTCTATATCGGAATTGCTAAAATTTAGATTTTCGGGTATAACTGTTTGAACGACTGGTTTGGTGAAGGGAATTTTAAAACCCCTTACGTAACTTAAAACGACAGGATCATCGGTTTTATTACACCAGTCATCAAAAAAATAGCTTAGTCTACCCGCATGGGGTATTGTTACCTCGTTTAAGGTTTGTGTGTCCTGAAGTTGGTCTTCGATGACGGTGTCTGGCGCTGCGCAGCTGACGTAGGCCGTTTGTTCGTTTGAACATGGAAGCGAGGTCTCTGCCCACCCTGTCTGCGTGCCTGCTGACCTTGAGATCTGGGTGGGCCCCGCCAGTTTCCCTGCTGTGTGTATCTCCGGGATGTTGGTGTTGGGTCACTACGTTTTATCTGGAGTCCAGACCTTTCGGCAGTTTTTACTGCCTTTATTTTCTCGCCTAGATTGGTTCCAAAAAGGTAAGTGTCCCTTTTTACGTCGGTAATCAGCTGTGTGAATTTCTTATCTAGGGATGTAATCACGAGTTTTCTTCTTGTTTTTGTGTTTTCATAATGCAGATCTAGCAGTATTTTATTGATATCTGATATTTTCTTCAAAAGTTCTATTTTGTCTGTATCCCCATTAATAATGGAGCATGTCAGATTAGTTAAACCTGCAATTCCATAACCCAGGTGGTTTTGCGCCTTTTCTAGTAACTTGTCTCTGTTTTTTACAGAGTCACTTAGAACCGGGATGATTTCCGGATTTAACAGAGGTGCTTTAGCAAGCTTGAAGTTTTCTGGTACCAGTGACTTTTCCAAACCTTCCTGCTTCTGTTCTCTCGTCAGGCCATCGACTAGGATACACCCCCAACGTTTAGCAATCTCGTCCGGAATCGGTGGTCCAAAGACTTCGTCCTTTCCCTTCAATTCGCCGAGTGCTTCTAGAATTTCCTGGGGTAGGGATTCTTGGGTAGTGGTAGCGATAACGGTATCTTTACTAGTGCTGGGACCTGGTTCTAAGAGCGGCGTTGGTACACCGATTTGTGTTTCGTGTTCAATATCCCCGTCCACGTGGGAGGTCCTGTTCGCATTTCCTAACGAAAAACCAGGAGCTACCGCGGATCTGATAACTTGTGTTGGCCCCTCCGGATCGTCCGATTCAGATAAATCCACCCGAGCTTGTTCATACGGCGGTGAGGCGTCTGGTGATAATGGCCGTGACTCACCTGGTGATAATGGCCAGGGGTCGGAGTCTGCAAATAACAGCGTGGGTGTTGTTTTTAAATAACACGAAACAATCGTATCCTGCATTATTTTGCAGTTGTGCATTTTAAAGTCATTGGTTATAATCACGTTACAACACGAGACTGTATGGTTATCAGCCATGATCACGTCATGGAGAATAACAGTGTCTTTCATAAACTATATGTCGCCCTAGTTATCTGTTGCGATCACGTCGCAAAGAATAACCGACAGGTAGGTAGAAGAAATCTATCAGCCGCGATCGCGTCGCGGAGAATAGCATGACAAAATAAATAGTAATATAGTTTGAACTATATTACAATCGTTAACGTATGTCATAACGTTAACTAGGTACCTTAGGAGAGAATACACACACAAAAAAAGAAAATAATCAAATTCAATAACTTATTGACGGTAGAGGTACTTAAAATTATGAGTATGTTTTTTTTAAACATCTGGCAAAAAACATGATTATCGGTAGGTGCATGAATCCTGCGTAAAAGTAATGTTATGGATAGTTCTTAAACAACGTAAACAAGTATGACTCACCTTCGCTCGTTTCCGAGGAATGGTTAAGTTGCTTCTGTAACCGTCTTATTTTCTTCCGAATGCGCGATTCCTTATCTCCGTGTCTTCGTTTACCCATTATAGTAAGCCAGAAATCACAGTTTTCACTAAATCACACGCGAGTTGTACACGAAATATTACAGATGTTGCGATGCCCGCACAAAAAAAGCGAATGACAAGAGTTATGGCGGCGCGGGCGCAGGTAACATAGTGGGGGAAGGTACTACGTCATAACCGATTTACTTACTTTTAATATATATTTTTTTTTAAGCTCTAAAAATTGTGCGATGCCTAGTACATTAGAAAGTGGACTACCAAGTGAATCAAATAAATCTGAAGGATGTGACGTCGTAGTATAATTTCATAGCATTCGATCTAATCATTGTAAATGCCACTGATGCCGCGATATACGTGTCCTGCTACTAGGCCAAAGTAATCGAAGAGAAGCAGTTACACAACTGGACCCCACGACACAGGGAATCCTAGTGTGCGGTCCAGGGCATTTGTAAAAACCTAGCAGCTAAGGCTCCTTGTAAACTGCTAGTAGTTTTTGTTTTTATATTGTACCTTGTTTACAATGTTAAGTCTGAACTGTATAAAGTTTTTATTTATTATTTATTTATTACAAGAACAGAAAAATATCGACAAAATACTTACAACCGTAAGAGAAACCACTCAAACCACTGTGATGTAGATACAGTAGGTACTTACGTGGCAGTAAAAATAAGGCACATCAAGAAAAAGTTTCAAGTAGCTGGTACTCGTACTAGACTAGGTACAGTCAACAAAAGAGATAAGTATGCAGGACCTTCGGATATAGTTGATGTTTAGTAAGAAATCGATGGATGTTTTCGAATAAAATTTAATTTTATTAATAGAAAACAAACAGCTCATTTATCAAATTAAATTTCAGTCGACAACATCCATCGGTTTCTTACTAAACTTCAAATCGACGATCCTGCATACTTACCTATCTCTTTTGTTGACTGTACATCAACTTTTTAGGGCGTCGTTTCTGTCACTTAATACATCGGTGTGACCATAGAAGAACATAAAACATAAATACCTAAGTATCTTTTAAAGTTCGATGTGCCATATTTACCATTTTAGGGTTCAGCTACTGTCTGTACTATCGTATGCAACAACTCTTATTTGAATTGGTACAGTCACCAAGAAAAGTCGATGAATACTTCCGTTTTAAAATCTTAATTAAGATAAGATATTTGATTAAATCCGAACTTTTATTTGAAATGTATATTTTTTAATTAAAATGGAATCATGTTGTGTCAGTTTTGATTAACTTTTGTGGCTGACCTATCTAACAAAAATATAGGAAAGTAATTGATTTATTAAGTAATCGTAATAATTACTTAATAAATCAATTTGAGTAATTTCAATGACTTATTAAGTAATATCTTGTATAAAGTAATATGTAATGTATAAAGTTGTCGTATAATAAAGTATCTATTAACAGTAAACATCTATCATTGCAGTGTTTCCCTTCGTCAGCATCGTGCGGTTCGCGAACACACAGTGTTCTACCGCCAACTCTATGAATGGCACGTGTCTGGCGCGGAGGGAATGCAACAATCTCAACGGCACCATCACAGGCACCTGCGCCACGAGGAGAGGCCGCTGCTGCGTCGGTAAGTCGACTGTAGCCATATTATATTCATTGGAGTCAGAGTACGGAGACCTCGGCCAGTGGCGTAACAATAGGGTGGCAGGACGGGCAAAATGCCACGGGCCCCCAGCCGGAGGGGGCCCCCGGCCCGAGAGGACCATGAGCACAGGAGGATCCTAACATAATTACAGAAATGGAATCTTTTTGAAACTGTGCAACAAAAATTAAAGTAGCCATTTTCGTTGACGACAAGGTTGTGATATTTTATGATGTTGTTGTTTTGTGATGACAAAACAACAACATTATAAAATATCACAACCTTGTAGGTATGCGGTAGATGTATGCTGCCGTCAAAAAAGTGATGTTAAAACGCCCATTTGCACCATGTATAACAAGAGGAACACCGATGGCAATGCGACGTAGGGACCGCGCGTTCCGTAAATTTAAAAGGGATCGTACTGATGAAAACTGGACACTATTTAAAGCAGCAAGGAATAGATGTAGTCAGACGACAGGCAATGCTAAACGCCGCCATATTCTAGATACTATCTATTCTTCCTCTTCTGCCGATATTTGGAAATTTCTTGGGACTCTTGGTATCGGCAACCGGCGACATTTAGATACAATTGACTTGGAAGATCTCAATCGTCATTTCTCCACTGCTTTTACCATGGGTCGTCTAACCAAGTAACAAAAATTGGTCCCTAATTTATGGTTTAAAGCGTCCTCATATTAATCCTTTCAGTTCCGTCCCAGTTGAACCGGCAGAGATCAAAAACCGCTAAATATGATAGAATGATCTTCTATATATTAAATCAAAAGCGGTGCGATGTGACTATGTGACACTATCACCCGTGGTATGATCATAACCATTCTGGATCATCTCCTACCCGCGATTACCCACATTGTAAAAAACAAAATCCCTATAACTCAGTACACCGGAGTATTCCGTACCCTGTGGCAAAGCCTATGTTCGTCCACTTCCTAAGGTTTCTCATACCTCTCTTCCTCACCACTTTCACCCTATTTCTATCCTTTCTTTCCTACCCAAGTGCTCGAGGCCTGCGTCTACAAATAATTCTCCAATTTTCTTCATCGTAACTCACTCATTAGCCCTCTTCAATCTTAGTTCAGGACCGGGCACAGTACTGTTTCTGGCCTCCTTGACTGACTGACCATAATAAGGGTAGAACTGAAAAGCATCAAAGTTGCTTCACTAGTGTTGGTCGATCTCTCGAATGTCTTTAATACCGTCAGTCACGACATCCAAAAGAGACCAGAACATAGGACAGAATGGCTTGTTAGCCATTCTGTCCTATGTTATGGTCACTCCCGAGGCACTGGAATGGTTCTTCTCTTACCTTCAGAAACGTCAGCAGTGCGTTCATGTTGGGGATTCTTCATCTACTGGCTACTGGGGAAACTGGCGTTCCTCAAGGCGGTATTGTTTCTCCTCTTCTGTTTTCAATTTTTATTCATCTTATAAATTCTGAACTTTAGTGTGCGTATCATCTGTATGCAGATGACTTGCAATTGTACTGTCAAGGGAGGGTTGAGCAAATACCTGAAGCCATAAATTAAATAGGGACTTGATAGTCATAAAAATCTAAACCCAGGTGTCAGGCGATCATCATCGGTAATTCTCGGAGTATGAGTAAGGTGGATAGCACAATCTTGCCACCAGTTCTCTTCAATGGTACGATCGTTCCATTTAGTACCTACTCATATGAAGGAGCTAGGCTAACACAGTGGTAGTACCTTAAACTCGCGTGGTCAACCAGAAGGTTACTGGAATGCTACGGATCTGTACCGACTGAAAAATGAGTACGAAGACAATACTTGTGCAGTCCTTAATTTTTCCTATCATCGATTATGGTGATGCTACTATGACCTGAATGCAGATCTCCTCGATGACCGTCTTCTCAATTAGGTACTGCATACCTACGATTTGTTTTCAATCTGCGTATGATGAAGTAGGTATGATCATGTCTGCGCGGTCGTTTCTAAAGTAGGTGCCAATACGCCAGCACAGAGAGCAAAGGGTGTTTTCATTTCCATTGGTGTCCAAAGGACAAGGTAGGTAATTTTAGCTTTTAACTGAGACGTTGCCGCTTTCTTTGAAAAGATCCTAAAGACAACTTTAGGTACTAGTAAACTTTTAGAGAATGGAAACGTGCCCTTTATCTAAGTCGTATTCACAGCTAACTGAAAACTGTGCTTGCCTGCAACACTTCTTAACCTTTTAACCGCTTATGTCGGATTAATCCGATAAATATTTTCGTGTCCATTCCGCCAGAGTCGTATATATACGACCAAATAACACAGCTCGTTTAATCTGTATTATTATTACATCATCACAGCTCGTTTCATCGGTATTTATTTTTCGTTTTTTTTTTCGGTCGCTGGGGCCACGATAACTGATATAAAGTCGGGCGGTTAAAAGGTTTTAAGGCTAACGCAGACTGGGGCGAGCTGCGCCGCAACGCAACGCATTGCAAAATCCACCTTCAAAACTTTCATACATTTTCTATGAACCAACATACAGGCGGGCTGAACCGCACTTTTTTGTATGAAAATGCGTTGCGCTGTGGCCCATCGCGGCTATAATGTGCCCTTAGTTTCACTGTTTGTATGTATTGCAGTGTCTCGCACATGCGGTGCCACGACGAACGTGAACAACACATACTTCACGAGCCCCGGCTATCCGGCGGCGTACGCCGGCGGCCCGGCCTGCTCCATGATCGTGAACCGGTGCAATTCTAACGTTTGTCAGGTGAGCCAACTCTCATATAACAACACGCCTGCATTCACCGGTTAGGCAGAGGTGTGCCTATAGTGTATTATATTATGAGATTTCGGTCTTGATATGTAAATCATAAAGCACCGACCTAGGTATTGCAGTTAGGTTTAGTATTAAAACCGGCTTCGTCATAGATACGTAAAAAGTGCCTAAAAAGAATAGATTTCGTTCTGAAAATTCCGAAAATGTACTTAGGTATCTCAATGCGGCGCAAAACTCGAGTTATTGCACTTTTCGTAAGGACGGCAGTATAGTACACCATAGTCCCCTTGTAAGATGGGGCGAGCCTATTCCCATCTACCGGGAAAAAATATAAACTCCGGGCTGCTACTGAGAAATTCCAGACTTCCAGTTAGAAACACCCATTGGCACATTGTTGCCTGACCCTGGAATCGAACCACAAGTCATCATGTTGTCTTACATAATAATGTCGGAACATACCTACATATAATTATGAAGAAATCATCCAGGCAATCAAAGCTAATGGATTGGCATTAAGAGAATCTTTAATTAAAAATCGAGGACGTATAAGGATATTTGTCTGTATTTTTACGTTCGTCTTAGTAGGTATCAATGTGGAACCCATATTAGGACAACTATTAAAATAAGCAATCTAAGTATATAATGTACATAAATCTATCTGCATCAAATCAACCTAATGTTGACATTGCTGGAACTCAGGACGCCTTACAGAGAGATGCGGGCGGGCAGTGGGTACCTACATTATAATTCAAATTCAAATATTTATTTCGGATAAATCCATATAGTGTTAGTATAACTTAGCCTAATGTTAGTATTACTTAATTTAACACACCAGTTTATTTAGACAAGTGTGTCTGGACTCTTAACCACCTTCGTAAGAGGGGAGTGTCCCACCGGTCTGAAAACACATTCAGGGTGCCATTGGAGGAGGAGCGCAAGCGCGCAATCATGGAAGCGCATCGCTTCCGCATGATTGCAGTGAACCCGTCGACGCACGCCTCCGCGAACATCCCTGACGCGCTACACCGCCACGGCAACCTCACTGAGTGCCATTTTGTAGAACCTTCATAATACTAAAAGCTATTCCTAATTAGTATACAGGGTGTTACAGAAAGGGTATATCAATACAAACGAGTTGAAGAGTGTATCTGGTCTAGAATCTCTGTACAAAATTTCAGCTCAAAAGCAGTAACTTTGAAAATGCTTAATATTGTTTTATTTCGATAGTTTATTAAATTGAAATCATAACAAACGTGTCACCGCACTACGAGGGTCATTATCCATTATCTGTAGTGTGTCTGTGCGCCTAGTACACGCACATCACACCGCCGCGCGCCAGTGCAGCGTCGTGATGTCGAAATAAAAAAATATTAAGCATTTTCAAAGTTAATGCTTTTGAGCTGAAAGAAGAACGGTCATTTGTGACTCAGACCCGACACGAAAGAGACATATCTCAGTTTTTATTTTATTTTAAATATAGCTAAAATATATATTTTTTTTATTCCAAATCAATGGCTAACACCAAAATATTGCCTTGTGTTTTTGTTCAGGGGATATACAATTTTCTTTTAATACGTATTTACCTACAAAATTCGTAATTGTATGTAGGTAATTCAATGACGATGCAACAATTTAGAAAAAAACAACCGACTTAAAAAAAAAACACTGCAGTGATAAATAACTTTAATTTCGGAAGTCGGTGTCGTTGGTTCCGCATTTTCGTTTTTAGACACCGACTTCCGAAATTAAAGTTATGTATCACTTTGTAGTGTTTTTTTTTTCAAGTTGGTTGTTTTTTTTGTAAAATAGTTTTTATTTTTTACTTTTTAGTTGTACCTACCCCACACAAATCCAATTAACACTAGTGCATTGAAGAATTGAAGACACTGACTAGAAGAATCGTCCAAATTCGCATAGAAATGCCGGAGATGCAGTACATTTATGCATATAACTCCGTACATAAGAATAATTACCTAATGCATCATATACTAAAACCTACCTGAAAGTATGTAGATTACATTAGTGAAAGAATTATCAAAATTGATTGATTAGTTTTTGAGAAAATCGCAGACATACAAACATACATACGGGTCGAATACAGAACCTCCTTTTTTGAAGTCGGTTAAAAAACGCACAGATCTCAACACAGAAAGCCAATTTTATTTTATATTTTTTTAATGACATCTCGCAGTTTAACTTTGAGGTTATCGTCTGCTTAACCGGGCTTGCCTGTGGATGCCTCAATAAATTGAGCTTCCAGCTGTCTATTTTTGTATTTTTATCTAAATTGGCGTCATTTTAAATGGATATAATTGCTATTCATTAAGAAAAAATATTTGAAAATATTTTGCCTTACCAAAATCAAATGGCAAATTATGGGTGATAGCTACTGATATTCAGAATAGTGTTAATTTATTTCTGTTATATTTAATATAACAAAATAACTGAGATGCGTTTCTTTTGTGTCGGGCCTGGGTAAATTTTCTATGGGACGTGACCCTTCTTCTTTTGTACAGCGATTCTAGACCAGATACACTCTTTAACCCGTTTGTATTGATATACCCTTTCCGTAACACCCTGTATATCTACTAGTGATAAGTTGAACCATAAAATCTTTTCCTAACATGGTTTATTCCTTTAGCTCCGTATAGACTTCCAAGACCTGGTGCTAGCACAACCTGACGGCGACGGGAACTGCGCCATTGACTCCATATCAGTGACAGGAGGCAACACAATCGTGCCCTTACTCTGCGGAGACCTCACTGGGCAAACCATCTTCGTGGACTTCAACGGGAACACCGCCATCACCATCATCGTCACAGCCACCTTGGCGACAACCTTCTCAAGGAGGTGGAACATTAAGCTGATCCAGCTTGGATGTGACTGTCCTGGAATAGGTAACTAAATATTTTCCTATATAATTACATGAGTATTTAGGTTTTAATGCCATTATCTCGATCTATCGTTGGTACATTAATTAGTAATCATCTTCCTGTCCTTATACTCATTTAACCTTTTAACCGCTTACGTCGGATTAATCCGACAAATATTTTCGTGTCCGTTCCGCCAGAGTCGTATTATACGATCAAATAACACAGCTCGTTTAATCCGTATTATTATTACATCATCACAGCTCGTTTCATGGGTATTTATTTTTCGTTTTTTTTTTCGGGCACTGGGGGCACGTCATCACACTAATATTATAAAGGCGAAAGTTTGTGAGTGTGTGTGTGTGTGTTTATGTTTGTTACTTCGTCACGCTCAAACCGCCGAATCGATTTAGATGAAATTTGGTATAGAAATAGTTTGTGTCCCGGGAAAGGACATAAGCTACTTTTTATTCCGATATTCCCACGGGATCGAATCTTATGCGGGTGAAACCGCGGGGCGCAGCTAGTTTGATATAAAGTCGGGCGGTTAAAAGGTTAATTGGGGTAGGTGCAGCCCTATCAATCTATGAGTGCAGCATATCTTCTTCCAAAAATCTCTATGACCCATAATTTTATCCATACTTATTTAATATTATAAATTCGAAAGTAACTCGTGTCTGTCTGTCTGTCTGTATGTTACCTTTTCACGCCTAAACCGCTGAACCGATTTAGATGAAATTGGGTATAGAGATAGCTTGAGTCCCGGGAAAAGACATAGGATACTTTTTATCGCGATATTCCCACGGGATCGAGACTTATGCGGGTGAAACCGCGGGGCGCAGCTAGTTATTATATAGTTCTAGTTAAGTAATCTTTCACACAATCCATTCTCTAGTCTTAACCATCCTCATTCTTACTCAAAACTTTCCCTACATGACCAAGCCATTAATTACAACATATTACCACACTACTTCTCGATCACCGGCACTACACACACCACATTTAACTATTATTTACAGCGCCGAACGGCTGCCTCCAATACTATACTGGCATAACCGGAACCATCAACAGCTTCAACTTCGGAACCGCTGCTAACACGGTTCTCAGTGCGTCTCTGGTCACCGGTACCCGGCAGATCGTGAACATGAACTACGGCATATGCATTAGAATGGAAGCGGGCTATTGTACTATACAGTATGCACAGGTGAGGCATATGATTTAATTTTAGTGTGCTCTCGGCACAGCTCTGCACTCACACATAAATGTTACCTTTATAAATTAACGTCTCTTATCCTATACCAGACCGCAAGCGCATTCTCCTTTACCGTGACGGGTGACGTGGAAGGTGCTGACAACACGGTACTCGGCACTGCAGTAGGAGCTGTGAACGGCGTTAATTGCCTGACGGACTTCGTGGTGATACCCAACCCTATCGTGGTAGCCACGGGCTTGTCAGCAGGCACAGACCGCTTCTGTGGTCTCGGCTTCGTCCCAGTGCAAAGTAAACTTTTGTAGCTATTTTTTATTCATTAAATATTTTTTATTTATACTTTCTTGTACATAAAAGAAAAGTGCAAACGTATTTAAATTAATTTGAATACCTACTCACATGAATCTATCTTTGTAATTAATTGAGCCTATCGAAAATGTCTTGTAAAAGCAGGTCCATAAGTTTTAAAACTACTGGGAAGTCTGCCACGCTACCTTTACATATGGGATTTTTTTTTGGATTTTTGAATCAATTTTATCTTAGTTTTCTCCTAAAGTAATCGCTGAGCATACATGGGGGCGTTTAGGAGTAAAAAAAATGTAAATGGGCCACCCCGTATTAATGATTGTGATTCTGTATAATGTAACTGTTGTATTTATTCCACAGGCGGAGCGAAGCCCTTCGTTCTGTATGTGGTGACGAACGCCAACGAAGGAGCGACGGCCGTCACTCCACCCGACATCGCCAACCGAGGATTCTCACTAGCATACACTCAAATTGCTTGCTGATCTGCAGTCTTGGCGTACCTACTTCAAATCTTCTCTTTTAAGGCTACCATACATGGACAGTCTGATCTGTTCTAAATCCGTACCGTGGTTGGCCACAACGGCCTTAAGATAGATTACCTACGACATCGACTACAGGAACGATTACTATTTCAAGCAAATCGTAAACTAAACATTTTAATCGTTTGATGATCCGACCAGACTACAGACTATATGGTGCAAATTCAACTTTCAGATTGATCTTCTCCATGTATAAGGGACCAAACCTGAAATCGCGAAAAAAAAATCTGCTGTTCCCTACATTTATGTTCGTATAACTCGTCAAAATGTAGGGAACAGCTGATTTTTTTTTCGCGATGTTTGGTTTGGTCCCATAGTAAAAGTTGTTCATAATGATAAGTTATTAAGTCATTCAGATAAACACATGAACATAACAACTGGCCTTTCCCCCACTTTTGAAGAGATTGCTAGTTGTTAATCACACGAAATGACAGAACACCCTAAGATCATTTTAAGGCAGTGTTTTGTTTGCATTATGCGGTTTGTTTTCCTAAAAGCAGCCAGAAAGGCACATGTAAATATATATTTAGTAGATAGAATAGTATTTAGCTATAAAACTGGTTGAGGTTTATAAATGTAAAAGGCTGATTTGAAAAGAAGACGTCAACTTAAAGTTATAGTTTTCTTTTCGAAACAAAGAAGGTAGTTAGTCATTTTTTATATACAGAAATCAACAATAATAATATGTTCAAAGGCCACGAGACTTGCATAATAATATATTGAATATAACTTCTCACAATTTGTTTTATTGAAAGAGAAACACCTATTACGTGTGTCGCGCCTACTCACATAGTAAAGTTTACTATTTGACGTGCATTATTTTATGTTCTACTCTTGAAGAAGTCAAAGCATTTATTTCAAATATGCACACAAAAGGCACTGCTGAACGACAATATCTATACATATAAAATTCAAAGTCCTGACTGACTGACTGACTGATATATCAACGCACAGCTTCAACCGCTGGTCCAAGAGACATGAAATTTGGAGGGTGTGTTCTTTGTGAAGAGTAGGTATCCACTAAGAAAGGGTTATTCGAAATTCCACCTCTAAGAGGGTGAATGGGGGGAGGGTGAAATTTTACGCGGACGAAGTCGCGGGCAGAAGCTAGTTTACAATAAAATAGAATTGATTCTAGTCCCTCCTTCCAAAAGATATTTTCGTATGGAAAAGAATGGGTAAGAAACTGCATCGTTACTCTTTTAAAACGTTTTACATAATTGCATGCACCTAGAATAAAATTACTTTACCACATTAGGTAAAAGTAGTAAGTAGTTTTGTTATACAGGGTGTCCCTGGAAGTATGGATCAAATCGAATAGGGACGTGGACAAGGTCATTTCCAACGGTTTTAGCAAAAAAAAAAATACTAAAATAAAATATAAAAAAAAAACTAAAAAAAAATACTAAAAAAAAGTGAAGAAAGATCGAATTCGTGAAAAGTATCAGGGCTATCAATTTTTTTTTTTTTTAGATAGCTCTGATAGCATTTTTTATGATTAATTTCTTTGAACACTAAGCGAAGTGATTGAAAAAAAAATTAAAATCGGTCATAACTTTTGAACCGTAAAAATATTCACTGACATTCTCAGGGTTAAAAGTTTGGAAATGACCTTGCCCACGCCCCTATTCAATTTGATCCATACTTCCAGGGACACGCAGTATAACGTTTTAATGAAATATTGCTATGACGTTGATGTTGCGCCGACCCCAAATAGAATAGACTTCCCTCCTTTTCATTGGTCGCGATACGGCTCTGCTTTTAACTATTACCCAAGGAAAACAACCAAGTCGGCCATCTCCTTCGTGGTCCGCCAAGAAGCTGTGTGTCACTGTTTTCAACAATTATATGTATGTGGAGTTAAAATAATAAATATAACAAATAATCATGTTGTGGATGTTACCATTCCACATGACGAGAACCTCGTGAAAGCTGAGAAAGAGAAACAAATTAAATATCTTGACTTAGCACACGAGGTTATTGACATGTGGAATGGGAGCTCGGCTGTCATTGTGCCGATTGTCGTATCGGCCAATGTCCTGATGGCCGAAAGCCGAGATCAACATCTCTCGAGGCTCTCGTTAAGAGTTTGGATCAATAGCCTGATTCAGAAGGCAGTGCCCCTCGATACGACTCGCATCGTGAGGAGAGGAACCTCCTCTGGAGCCCTAACCACCGGTAGCTGACCCTGCTCCCGGTACCAATTGAAGGTGAACTACAATTTTTCTACATTTTTAAATGGTTTTTTTATATATTTAAAAAAGTATTTATTAAGTAAGAAAATAAATAATATAAATAATCGTGTATTTAATAACAACATTAAACAATAAAATCACAAGTTAACATATTACTCTACACTCTTCTAATAGTTATTTTAGAAACAGGCACAAAACTACACAAGTGTCTACGTCTCGTGAACTGGTGCTGATAGCTAATAAGTAATATTAGGTTTCTTGTCTATGACTTGAAGTTTACATTCCCGTAAAACATTAACAATCAGACTATGGTATAAACTATGAGAAATATATTACATGGAAGGCACAGAATCTTATAACAAGCAAATATACATTCAATTTTATTATAAACAGGATATGTTTATAATATTTAAACAATAGATAAATGTTGTTACGATCAAACTGTAAATATACTACTTAATTAAGTAATCTATTTCGCTATGAAAGGAACTAAGTACTACATACGTTTGCAGATGTTAAATTATTTATATATTTATTCATCTGTGTGCACAACGAAGGTGGAAAGTCGGATTTATTGCCTTATGCATTCTCTACCAGGCAACCAGGGGTGTTGAGAAGTAATGGCAGGTGCCATTATTTACCTATTAACTCTTAATGCATAAAATATTCCACAGAAGAGGAATTATCAACTTTAAATCATCATCACTTGTCTAGACTTCACCAAACTATGTTCTGTTCGGGTTCCTGTCTATCCGGATGCTGCTGAATACCAAAACTTTACATGGACGTTAACAGCTTTTTACTAAATGCATATGAAAGTATATAAAGAACTTAGAGCAAAAAAACATTTTTTTTAATAACTTAGGACTTTTATTTTAAATAAAGGATTAGGACGCTACGCAAAAAAAAAATAAACCCACGAAATCCAATTTTTTTTCTGACATGGACGCGAGTCGCGGGCACAGCTATTATGTAAATAAAATTGTAAACACTTATCACAAACAACCTGCTTTGTAACAAAATACGTAGATTACGTTCACATGCATCGTGCGGAGCGATGACGAAACAAACTCGATAGCGTGTGCATAGCTATTAAAACATGAACATGTATATGCATGTATACAGCACGCTTTATATCAGTTCATGTTTAGGTAATAGGCAAGGTCATGGCGGATTTTATTTATGTTGTGTTTATACCAACGTGGAAAACGCTAAATTACTGACCTACTACGAGGCATGGCATTACGTCTCGTCTCTAATCTTTAAATAATATAAAACAAAGTCACCTTTTAAGGGGGATGCGATAAAGAAGTGCGCAAAAATTAAATTTTCTTACGTTTTTTGCAATTTGCAAGTCAGTGTCAGGTTGTGTGTTGATTAAAATATGATTCACGACCGTAACAAATGTGACTTTGAAGAATTATCATTATTAGAATCAGCAATACAACATTATCATCATTAGAATCTCAGCAGTTGGGAAAAGGCTAAGACAGACAATGAGGCTGATATACCAAATGTGTGTGTGTGTGTATCAAGGAAATGTTACAGGAACAACGGAATTTATTCAGACAAAGTCTTATGTATTCTAAATAGTATTAACCGCAGCTGTGATCGAAAGTCGCATCATTTGCTACTTGAGATCAATGATTTCTAAGTCAATTTAGGTAAAGTTCCTACGTTGTACGTATCGCGAGTTCTTAGGAATTCAACTCAGCCCTTAACAATCTTGGTTCACACATAACAGGCAACCGCAGCGCTACAACTTGTTCTTAACTTTGAAAAAACTATGTAGTAAGGTAGGCAAGTATGCCTAAACAATCTCTAACAACATTACTAAATTAATTAGTCCTAATATTGCTGAATAGTGTCACAGTTTTAGTCTTCAAAAATGTATCTTAATGACGTATAATATCTCGAAGTTACTTATCAACACCAAAACACGAATATAAGAGTGGTTTCACACGGCGACTTTGCAGCGCGATGCAACAACGCGAATGATACAACCACGCGTAGGGTAAGGGTAGACGGTGAACGTCTGAAGCGCAGCAAAAAGTCATTATGTGTAACCGCCCTTAAATGTAGATGTCTAAGCATGCATAGCGATAACTTTACCCATTTTTGTCTGAATCTCATTCTTAGTGTCATAGTACCATTTCCCGATTGCTGTATTGTCCTTCAAGTCTTGGAAAGCTCCACAACCTTCAATGCTGCTCAGGACTCCGAAGACTGTGACGTCAGCCAGGTTGGGTTGGTCGCCGCCGAGGAACGGAGTGCCTTTCTTTTGGACCGCAGCCATCCAATCGTTCACTGCATCGTAGAGAGACTCGCGAGGATCTTCCTTGATCTTGTGCCTGAAAGGTGTAAATGTTCAAGGTTACGGTTACAGTCGTATAAATCGGTCGCATAGAGAATTTTGGTCGGTGAGTCGTCTTACGCCCGAACCCAATTACATATCTATCACCAGTTTTGGCATACTGGAGGTAAAAAAACCTATCTCTGGTTTTAACGTCCCTTTCTACATCAGTAGCGATCTGTATGATTATATTATACTGGCCGTTATGATTATACTGGCTACCATCAGTAGCGATCTGTCTTTAAAGGAAAATAGGTTATTGGGTTCGGCTGTTAAAGGCAGAAATAAAAAAATATTCGAAGACCTATTTCTCGGAAACGGTGCGTACCATACTTCTCAGAAGCTAAATAGTTTCTATAGACAAACTTAACCACAAACTGCAATAAAAAAACGTAAAAAAAAAAGAATCCATACTAATATTATAAATGCGAAAGTGTCTGTCTGTTACCTCTCACGCTTAAACCGCTGAACCGATTTAGATTAAATTTGGTACAGATATAGTTTGAGTCCCGGGAAAGGACATAGGATAGTTTTTATCCCGATATTCCCACGGGATCGAAACTTATGCGGGTGAAACCGCGGGGCGCTGCTAGTATTTTATAAGTCCTCGCTCCATAGCGCCCCTAAGGCTACACTCCAACCAGAATTTTAGCGTCAAGAAGCTTATTATAGGATTGTATCTAAAGTCGTAACATTCGAAAGCTCACTGCTCCTTAAAAAGTGCTTTTACGCTGGCGCTAGGTGTCATCGATGTCGTTTGAATAGGACACTCCACCCAAAGGCTGGAGCGTATCACATACTGCTGCAGCCCATAAACGAGGACCGGATCTAGAAATTTCTTGAGGCGGGATAAAGCCTTCAGTCTGCCGCCCCGCGCCCCGCCAATCGCTTAACCTTATCCATGAAGCCTTGTTTTTTTTATAAATATACATGGAAATGTCGAACATTTACTTTATTTAGCATAGGAAAGGATAGAGTTTGAACTAAATCGTGAAATTATAGCATACTAGCTTCTGCCCGCGTCGCTGCGCATTGCTCAGCCGCACTTTTCCTTCGTTTTCGCTGAGCGTTCCTTGTGACTTTTTTCTTTTTGCTCGGCTTTATAGGTCGTAGTGTGATGTTAAACAGCCTTCTCAAAAATCATAATAAAAAAAAAAACCAAACCCAACTGCTAGTTTCAAAGAGTAGCGCGTTCAAACAAAAAACGGTTTTTCTTCAGATCAGGTTTAAACCACCGAGCCAGTTATTGAATCAAGAACCTAACTGTAATAGAAATGCAGTTTTTTATACAAAAATGACAGCTTAGTTCGGTGCTATTTTGTCATTTTAGTATTAAGAACTTTGCCTTAATCGAAATATTAATACTGGCTCCAAAGGCTTAGGCTACAACTAAAGTTAAATTTCGTTTTGTAATAAAACGGTTCAGGTTTATTATTAGTATAGATTAGAATTACAATTTTACTCTTCGAGCTTTTTGTTCTGCAAACAAATCGATGGCGTTGTCATAATTATTAGTTTGATTGTCTTTTCATGATTTTCTAATGCTAAGATCGCGAGACTCGACTTATACAGAAACGCTTTACATCATTAAAGACAATCTAGATTCTAGAATACACGAGCGAGCGAAGCGAGTGCAAAAATTTTAGCACTCTGCCTCAGACAAGTTAGATTTTTTAAATACTTGTCAATCGACTTATACAGAAAAGTTGTATGACTTAAAAAAACCGAGTGTGCTTATGACCACACGACTGAAGTGAAACTTCAAACGTATTTGGCTATGAGAGGAAGAGAGAAAGAAAATGTGCGCGCGCACTGCTTTCTCTTGCATATATCCCCCACTCAACTCCCGTTCGCCTCGCCCGTAGCCCGTAGACATGAGTCGTACTTGCAAAATCGAGTACCAGGGCTTCCAAGTACGTCCACCTTAAGAAACCAGGGCCTAAAACCAGGGCTCGAGATACTTTCAAGTATTTTCTATCTGCATCGAAAATTGATCCATAACTTCATACAAATAAGTACAATTACGTAATCAAACAAAAGCCCTGTTGGAAGTAAAAAGTACTTGCATAGGAAATTGACCCGTGAATTCCTATAAATAAGGAGCACAATCGCGTTTACAAATAAACACTTTTACAAACCATTAAAGTAGAAATCCTTGCATACGAAATTGTTCCGTAGACTCTTACCACACCTCGGACACTCCATACAACGCTCGCAAAATAGTTACCTATTACTACTACATAAACAAATGACGTTTGTGTATGTGCAAATGTGTGCGTGAAATCTAGTAGCGTAAAAAAAATGGCGCGGAAAGCAATTTGTGTCGGGGAACCGAACGACGACGTCGGCGGCGCTGCCCGCACGTGTGCATTATTATGAAGTGACCATGTAGTTCAATTGTTTATTTATATAGTCGGGTTCGTAATGAAATAAAAACACTAAAATAGTTTAGTTTAAATGACTTGTCCGTAAATAATCGGTTATTAAATCGCATGTTATTAAAAATGCGAAATCTTACAAACAGTTTATGTAAATACGAATTCGGAAAAGCATCACAATATCCAACCATCGTGATTAAAACTCAAATAAAACTTTTCGTGTCAGCAATACAGCGCTGCGGTTCGCGAGCGCCCTTGCTAAAGAGTCGGCGACGAATACCTCGAAGTGCGGGGTGAGGTGCGGTATCTGATATGAGGGCGAAGAAGGGAGTGTCCTTTCTGTACGTAGTACTATTAAGTATTCTGTGCTCTTACTGATAAGGAGCATGATCGCATTTGCGAAAACAAACGCGGTTGTTGAACTATTTGAGTACCTACGTACTCGAGCGTCGAGGCACGACGGAGCGAAATACTTTCAACTATTTTCTATCTGTATAGAAAATTGATCCATAACTTCATACAGATAAGAAGTACAATCGCGTATTCAAAAGCCCCGTTGGAAGTAAAACTACTTGCATAGGAAATTGATCAATGACTTCCTATAAATAAGGAGCAAAATCGCGTTTACAAATAAATACTTGCAAACCATTAAAGTAAAAAACACTTGCATACGAAATTGTTCCGTAGACTCTTACTGATAAGGAGCATGATCGCATTTGCGAAAACTAACGCGGTTGAGTACCTACGTATTTGAGCGAGTAGCCGTATAAGGTACTTTATAGTCTTGCAAGTATTTTGAGTCGGTACCTGGTGTGCGTACTTGGAAGCAAAAACCTGGTCGAGTAAATACGTACCTTCCCTACTTGCCCGATCACACTTTTCGTAACGCTTACGTCACGCGTTCGCCAGCTTACTCTCCAAGTCAAGTGTGCGTAAAGAGGTTTCACGTAAATAATTTTGACACAACAAAAATCGAATTTGACAATCGCGACTCGTCGACACGTGGTACAGACGCCAGCACGTCAACCTACGCGAAACTGGCAAATTTTCCCAATCAACTTTGAACCTTATTCTTTAGTAATAAAGTTGAAAATCTATTAAAGAAATCTGACAGATTGTAGTAGGTTGATGTGCTGGCGTCTGTACTTATTTGCCCTAACCCCGTGTATTGTTTTTTAGAGCCGCAGGCGCGGAGGGGGCGGCCTTGGCGTGTTTTTTAAAGAATTTTTCACTTTTTGTATGGAAAATATGAAAAATGATTACCTACATGTTGAGTTTTAGGAGTTTATGGGTTTCATAAAGGGGGTCGAAATTTTCATTATTTTTGCGATAGGACGCACCATTTTCGAGATATAAGCAAAAGAAAAATTATGACCACACGACTGAAGTGAAACTTCAAACGTATTTGGCTATGAGAGGAAGAGAGAAAGAAAATGTGCGCGCGCACTGCTTTCTCTTGCTTATATCCCCCACTCAACACCCGTTCGCCTCGCCCGTAGCCCTTAGACATGGGTCGTACTTGCAAAATCGAGTACCAGGGCTTCCAAGTACGTCCACCTTAAGAAACCAGGGCCTAAAACCAGGGCTCGAGATACTTTCAAGTATTTTCTATCTGCATCGAAAACTGATCCATAACTTCATACAAATAAGAAGTACAATCGCGTAATCAAACAAAAGCCCTGTTGGAAGTAAAAAGTACTTGCATAGGAAATTGATCCGTGAATTCCTATAAATAAGGAGCACAATCGCGTTTACAAATAAATACTTTTACAAACCATTAAAGTAAAAATACTTGCATACGAAATTGTTCGGTAGACTCTTACCACACCTCGGACACTCCATACAACGCTCGCAAAATAATTACCTATTACTACTACATAAACAAATGACGTTTGTATACGTGCAAATGTGTGCGTGAAATCTAGTAGCGTAAAAAAAAATGGCGCGGAAAGCAATTTGTGTCGGGGAACCGAACGACGTCGGCGGCGGCGCTGCCCGAACGTGTGCATTATTATGAAGTGACCATGTAGTTCAATTGTTTATTTATATACAGGGTGTCCAGTAAATAGTACGACATATTGCAGGGGGTGATAGCTTGGGTCAATACCTACCAAAACAATATAATAATGTTCCGCAAAACGTAACTTTTTTTTTCACCACTAGCACTAGGTTAAAGTTAAGCGATAAGAAAATCGTTCTGCGAAAATTTAACCAAAAAATAGTATTTCTTGAAACATTCTGGTTTTTGATAGAAACATAACTTATCAATGAGTAGAGAAACTATTCACGAATAATTTGATGTAAAACAAATACTAGAAAAGGAATTTTTCATTACGAGATGCTTAAAAATCTGTTTCAAGGTAGAAATTTTTCGATATATCGGAAAAAAAATTATAACTGTAAATCTGTAACATTTTGCGGAACATACATTGTGTTGTTTTGGTAGCTATTGACCCAAGCTATCACCCCCTGCAATATGTCGTACTATTTACCGGACACCCTGTATGTAGTCGGGTTCGTAATGAAATAAAAACACTAAAATAGTTTAGTTTAAATGACTTATCTGTAAATAATAGGTTATTAAATCGCATGTTATTAAAATTGCGAAATCATACAAACAGTATATGTAAATACGAATTCGGAAAAGCATCACAATATCCAACCATCGTGATTAAAACTCAAATAAAACTTTTAAATCGCATAATTATTGTGTGTCAGCAATACAGCGCTGCGGTTCGCGAGCGCCCTTGCTAAAGAGTCGGCGACGAATACCTCGAAGTGCGGGGTGAGGTGCGGTATCTGATATGAGGGCGAGGAAGGGAGTGTCCTTTCTGTACGTAGTACTATTAAGTATTCTGTGCTCTTACTGATAAGGAGTATGATCGCATTTGCGAAAACAAACGCGGTTGTTGAACTATTTGAGTACCTACGTACTCGAGCGTCGAGGCACGACGGAGCGAGATACTTTCAAGTATTTTCTATCTGCATAGAAAACTGATCCATAACTTCATACAGATAAGAAATACAATCGCGTATTCAAAAGCCCCGTTGGAAGTAAAACTACTTGCATAGGAAATTGATCAATGACTTCGAATAAATAAGGAGCAAAATCGCGTTTACAAATAAATACTTGCAAACCATTAAAGTAAAAAAAACTTTAAGAAAAAAAAAACCGACTTCCAAAAAAAACTTTACAAAGTGAAAAATAACTTTAATCTTTAATTTCGGAAGTCGGTGTCTTTGGATCTTTATTTTAGTTTTTTGCCACCGACTTCCGAAGTTAAAGATATTTTTTACTTTGTAGTGTTTTTTTTAAAGTCGGTTTTTTTTTTTCTTAAAAAGTTTTTATTTCACGCTTTTTAGTGGGTCTGCTTATAATTTATCTAAGTTACAATAGCCTAGTGATCATCGCCTTTTACAAACAAAATATTGCTTTTCCCGATACAGGGAAGTTAATTGTTGAGGAGTTCTCCAGATCCACCATCAGCTCCGTATCACCATTCACATTGTGACGAGCATAAATTGCTTAGCAACCATATTAAAGTAATCGAATCGCAACCCGTGAAATACTTAGATATTATTGAGTAGTTCCGGTGGCCATCTGTGGTCTTCATCATCAGCTCCACATCACCAAATAGTGCTTTCCGAGAGCAAATGCACGAGTTACTATAAAAAATACCCAAATCGCTATAGGTGTGCCTATAATATTTGAAGAGTTCCTTCGATTTCTCCAGGATCCCATCATCAAATCCTGCCCTGATGTTTTTAGACTAGATGCTGATAATCCTGGCTGCAGCATCAGGCCAGACTTGTCAACATTGCATTGAACTTAAAATTTAGTCCTGTTTAAAATGAGCCCAAACACGACTACGGTGCTGTAATTTCAAGGTTGGTACTTTTTCTAATGCTCCTGGCTTCAGCATCAGGTCTTTATGTACTTCGGTGTTCCTCATTAACAGTACGTTTATCCACACATCGAGCCCTTTTCAATGAGCCTTAACACGATATATCTGCTGTTAGTTGTCGAGGAGTTAGGTACTCTGCAGACTATCCTGACTGCAGCATCAGGTCATGACTTGATGATCATGAGACCAAATGTGGCAAATGCCCTATCAAACATCAAAACAATTGACTAAAACAGTCCTTGCCTGTTCGAGTAACTTCTTACTGTTAAGGAGTTGTAACTTCCATCATCAGCCCAGCTACCTGAGATGGTGACAACCATACGCAAATACACAAGATACTTCGTAAAATATGCGAAAAACAATAAGTGAGCCTATAAAATTTAAAGGTTGCCCTCGATTACTCTAAGATCCCATCATCAGATCCTAACTTGGTGACAGTGGGACCACCTCAAAACTATCTACTTTGGAACAAAAAAAGAATTTTGAAAATCCGTCGACAATTGGCGGTGTATTCGATGAACAAACATACAAAAAAAAAAAAACATACAAACAGCCGAACATAGTACCTCCTCCTTTTTGTGAAGTCGGTAAAAAATACTTGCATACGAAATTGTTCCAAAAGGAGCATGATCGCATTTGCGAAAACTAACGCGGTTGAGTACCTACGTATTTGAGCGAGTAGCCGTATAAGATACTTAATAGTCTTGCAAGTATTTTGAGTCGGTACCCGGTGTGCGTACTTGGAAGCAAATACCTGGTGTAAAAACCCGGTCGCATATTTATGCGACCGGGACCGGGTTTTTACACCAGATATTTCCAGCTATTTTTTACGTACCTTCCCTACTCGCGATCACACGTTTTCGTAACGCATTCGCCAGTTTACTCCCCAAGTCAAGCGCGCCTAAAGAAGTTTCACTTCAAAAACTTAATACGTATTTGGCTATGAGAGGAAGAGAGAAAGAAAACGTACGCGCGCACTGCTTTGTCTTGCTTATATCCCCCACTCAACTCCCGTTCACCTCACCCGATCACACTTTTCGTAACGCGTTCGCCAGTTTACTCCCCATGTCAAGCGCGCGTAAAGAAGTTTTCCTTCAAAAACATACAAACAGCCGAACATAGTACCTCCCCCTTTTTGTGAAGTCGGTAAAAATTACTTGCATACGAAACTGTTCCGTAGACTCTTACTGATAAGGAGCATGATCGCATTTGCGAAAACTAACGCGGTTGAGTACCTACGTATTTGAGCGAGTAGCCGTAATAGTCTTGCAAGTATTTGGTCGCATATTTATGCGACCGGGACCGGGTTTTTCCACCAGGTATTTCCAGCTATTTTTTACGTACCTTCCCTACTCGCGATCACACGTTTTCGTAACGCATTCGCCAGTTTACTCCCCAAGTCAAGCGCGCCTAAAGAAGTTTCACTTCAATAAGTCGCTAGGCTGCAAGAGCGAGTGAAGGGAACTCGAATTTTTTACCAGTAACATATTAGTCAAATTGTATCGATCGATAACGCTCCAATCCAACAGGGGCGCCAGCGCTGTGCCAAAAAAGTAATAGATACCGTGCCTTCGCACGCAGACGTCGGAAAGGGCGGGACGCCCGGTGCCCGGCGGGGCCCCTGAGCAAAGCAAGTATAAAATGAGACAATACCTGGTCTTCAACCTCTTCGAAATCATATACATGGCGGCGGCTCCAATGTAGACCATGAGGGTGCACTCCCAAGCGGGGAAGAACTGTCTCCAGGCGCCGGCCTGCTCGAACCACTGAAAGGTCTCTAGGGCTTCGCCTGGAGTCCTGTACACGTTGGGAGACAGCGTGTTCACGAGCACACAGTCCGCCCATTGACGCCACTGGCGCTCTTCGCTGTAACACACAAAGTTATTTTTAGGTGATGTCAGATGTAGTATGATCATCACCATATCAGTCGAATGACATCCACTGCTAACATAGGTCTCCGGTCCAGTCTTCGGTCTTTACAAGGTCCACCTTGTAGGAGTCTTCCAATTGTGGATAACGCAGACGGAGTTTACTACGGAAATAAGTCTACATTCTAACTTTACCTACAATAACTATCGACGACCGATTCCAGAAAGTTTCGAATTGCAATTTGCATTGAATAACGTATCTTTTACAACGGGGTTCAGTTGCAACAACGTTGACAGTTCCTGCGCTCGTTCGATATAAGTATAACTGGACAAAATTTTTAGGCAAGAATGTAAACATTGAGTTCACCTCGTCACTGCCGAGGGTAATCGCGTAAATGGCCTCTCCAAAAGGACGGAGTCATTTCATTCACCCCTTGCCAGTCGTGCGATAGATCACTTTTACTACCAAACAACGCCACCCAAAAGCGTAAGCAAGTTTTGGCAGCTTCTATGACGACCTAAATAATAACAAAACTACAGTATTTTTCTCGGCCGCCGTTGACGTGCTAGACGTTTCTCCGCCGCCACCCTAACTCAAAATCCTGCCCTGATGTCGACTGTTATATCCGGGCCTCCAGGAAATATTTATTTCCCAAGCCCTCGGATACCTTAGTGTTGGGTTACGAAATGAAACCCAAGTGAGCAGACATATGATGTTCGTCTGAATTTTGTCCTTAATCGTCTCACGCACGACACTCGTGGGGGGCCACGGGTGTCGCACAAGACGATCAAGGGCGGGGGGTTCACCAGATGTTGAGGTAAACGCTTCCCTTAGTCGACTTTTACGACCTGCGCGGGATGATAAGCAGCTGATACATTCTATGTTTTTCTTTTGCTCCCAGATCAGCATGGAAGGAGACGTTAAGCTAACTTAATAGAAACGAGTGTGTTTGTTTTGTTTACCATTTAAGAAACTATGGAAAATTTTCTTTACTAGGTTTATAATAACATCCAGGCAACACTTACATTTCAAGAGCTTTCTCCTTTTCATCAGGTACGTTAGCTTGGTGCATGATGAAGTACTTGTTAGCAATGTCGGTGGTCTCATTACCTGCGTCGTTAACAAACTTCGTGGCTGGATAGAACTTGATAATCTCCCGCAAGCCAGTCGACTTGTCTTTTAAGTACGTTTCAAGGACGGATATGATGGCTGTGCTGTCCAACAGTTGCTGAAATACGAAATATTCATACAACAACACGAATTACTAAAAAACAAACTTTAAAATGTACATGTTCAGAATCAATGGCTTAAATATTTAAACCCCCCCCCCCCCTCGAATTTCTTCATTATTACAATTCTTGTTAAGATTCTCAACAAATGAACAACAAATGATAGGTAAATAAACAGCGAGAGGGAACAGTTATAAAAATTATTGAGCGATTGCCAACCCTGCGTCGCAATCGGAAGACAAACAAATAACGAAGGGGAAAAGCTTTGTTCTGAATAGGCTATTGTTTCTAACTTTTGTGCAACCGACGGGGCAATTGCGTAACACATTATCGATCGGAATCGGTTTCACTTTGACAGTTCAACAAAATTAATTGCGTTATTTACGCTGTTGAGCAGATAATTTTTTCGAACTTATGAACCAATGGATTAGCAATTTGCTTCAAAATGGTTCAGATTCCGATCGATAGTATGTTACGCAATTAGGGTGCTGGTAGTATTAAACACAAACATTATTTACCTGATATCCGCCATCAACTTTGGCAAGCAGTATGGGCACTTTCTTGTACCCTGACCACTTGATGGCCTGGCGAAGGACAGCGTCTACCTCCACAATGTCATAGCTGATGCCGCGCGCGTCCAGGTACGAGCGCACCTTGCAGCAGAACGGGCAGGTCCGGTATTGGAACAGCGTAAGCTGCAGGTTGCTCGTATCCGCATCATTTATTATCTAAAAACAAATATATCTGTTACTGTAAAAGCCCGAACTGCGGTAAATCTTACGATTTACCGGTAAATCTTAATCCAATTTAAACGAACGCATCCATTAATTACATTGCACAATATTGCCCTAAAGCCGCGGTGCCAAACACATAAGGGCTTATTAGTAGACTCTCACAAATTTACTCGCCCGGGACGGGCGAGTCTCACTTTTAAATATTCAAAGTCAAAGCATTTATTTCAAATAGGCACATAAAAGGCACTTTTGATTTTATTATTTTTGCTATAGGCGCCTCGCACAATAGGCGATAAGCACATTTTGAATTGTATGCAATAAAGTATAGAACAAAAGACACTAGCGCACAGAAAATATTATAAAACGTGTACCCTTTTATTCGCGCGAGTCGCCTATGGAAAATATAATATTATTTAAAAGTGACGACTTTCTGATTCAGACGAGTAAATTCCACATAAAGCCAGATTCACATGTAAGTCTTGCTAAGGTAGTTAGACCCGCAACGTATGTGGATCTGGCTTTGCAAATGTAAAACAAGTCTAAGTATATGCTATATTTTTCATTTTGAAATTCCATCTTGGAAAGTCATCAAACAATGTTCTAATCTTTAAAAATACATATCTGTAGCATTTTTTAAAAGTTTTGTTGGTACCTATCTACTGCGACCGAATATCCGTGACAAAGTATAACGACATGTTATTAATGCTATAAAACATAAATCATTTCGCCTGTAGGCTAGGTTCTCTTTAAAACGTCAGACGCTACCGAAAGAGTGCGGTGACGTCACGACAGACGACTGTCAGTCGCAGTCTGTGTGTGGTCAGATAGACCGCAGCCAGCCAGTGAACAATTAAAAAAACTATATTGCTTTTTAACCGGCAAACGTTTGGATGGGGCTATCAATAAGACAGAGGTTAGTTCGAAGTTAGTTAGGTAGCAATATTTTTATCAAACCCTTATTTAAAATAGTTACTTATTTTTTAAAACATTTCATTTCATTTTGAACACGTTTCTATTCATTCACACGCCAGCATAACAGTTAGGGAGGTTCATAGTCATAAGCCCCAAGGGCTTATTTGGGCATGAATCCCCAAGGGATATTTTTATTTAGTTGCGTATCCGTACCCAAACCAAAATGTACTGCAGTCCCTTTTCGCCAAGCATTACCAGATTTATACACGCACACACGCGCACAGATTAGAATTCATATTTTTAAGCATTATAATATGTGGGTTAGCTCAGCATCTGGTGGAACATTCGCTATAGGCTTCGCATTCGGCACAGCACTGCATAGGTATCTTTGAAAATGTTTCAGGAGGTAGCAGAAGAAAATAGAAAAATAATATTGTCACTTTGCGCAGCAAGATAGCAGCAGCAGCGGCAGTATACGAAAGGCATAAAACGTGTGAGAAGACAAGTTACATATCGCAGGTGGGCCATAGAATTAAGGGATCGATCGATCAATTGCAATTGTAATTGTAATAATATTGTCAATCGCTTCAATTGCATTTAGTTGAAAACCAATTTGGGCATCAATGTGTAGGTACCTATCAATCACGTACAAATTGACAATTACAATTGATCGTTTCGGAGACCCTTAACATCCAACATTTTTATCACTTACGCTAGTTATTGCAAAATTTTCCCGTATCGTAACTTATTAAGCTCATCAATATTATCGTTCTTAAAGACCTATTCAAACCTAAGCGGTATTCGCTGCCGCTGTGGGTAGAGGTACAAGTTCCACCGCGGAGCCGCGGAACTTGATACTAAATACCTGAGCGAAACCCGCGCGTACCTCTACCCAAAGCGGCAGCGAATACCACTTAGGATTGAATACGCCTTATATAATAAACCCCCTATTCATAATCCTATTTTATCTCTATTTTAGCTAAAATAGGTTTATAGAACGTTTGTCTTTATCTGTCACGTTGTCATTTCTGTGTGTAAGAAAGAGACAAACCCCATTTTAACTAAAATAGGTTTGATAAGTTTTATGAATAAGGGGGTAAGAAGATAGAACATTCAAAGTTGATGAGCTATCCCTAGCTCATAAAACTCGATCTCTGTTACCGAAACATTTTAAATGACGGTAGTTTTATAGTCGCCAAATGATGTTTCCTCCAAATTATCTATAGAAATAAGTAAACCGCATAGCGCGCGCTTTAAAAGAAGCTCGCTTATTTAGCCTAATAAGTATTTCCCATACAATAGTACATAATATGAGCCCTAATGCACGCCAACACTCGTCATATAAACCTCTATGTCCTTATTTCTCTTTACCACCCCCCTGCTCTTAGCATATGAACTTGTTCTATATCAATTGCAGCTAAAGATAAAACCGATATAAACTTATTAGCATAGCAATACGAAGCAAAAAGTATGAATGGTAATTAAAATAGCTAAGGCGTGCTTTACACTCGTTCGGGTCGAAGACGGTCGGGCGGTAGTATAAAATTTAAGTATGTTCGCGAAATAGGCCGCTGGGTTTAACCGCACGTACAGTAGGCCGCACGTCCGTGGTATCACTTTGACCTTGACTTGGCCTAGCGTAGTATGGAGTTTCAATAGAATAAGAGGGCAGCTTATACTGGATATGTTACCACTCTGATGTGTGCACTGCACCGGATAAGCCTCGCGTCAACTCGAGCCGTTCAGTTCAGGTATTATTTCGTCTAAAGGTGACAGTACCTACTAATAAAAATTGTGGTGCCGAAATTGCGTTGAACGCACAATTATTATTGGATCAGACCGGAATAACTCGGTTGGTCCGTTGGTCCTGGCTGTCATTCGTGGATCTTTGACAGTCGGTACGGGTCGTCAGAAGCCCGAAAATCTGACAGCGAGTCTTACCAAGGGGTATCAATCGACCGTATTACCCAGTAAGTGCCAGTGACTGGGTTGTGGAGGTCAGATAGGCAGTCGCTCCATGTAAAATACTGGTATTCAGCTGCATCCGGTTAGACTGGAACCTGACCCCAACATAGTTGGGAAAAGGCTAGGCAGATGATGATGAGATATATAGAGATAGATCATAATGTATTCAGTAAGAAGCAGCTTGAAGTTAGGGATGATTTATATTAGACCGGGGCGTGCCCGGGGCGTGCCGAGTACGTGGTATGACAGTGCATGATCCGTGTCCCGTGGCTCGGACGGGACACGGATCATGCACTGTGTAATATAATAATACAAAATACAAAATGTATGTAACGTTTCGAATCCGTGCCCCGTCCGGGCCACGTACATGGCACGCCCCGGGCGCGGCCTGGTCTAATCATACGTATGCAACATAATTATAAATGAAGGGTGGTAAACTTGTTGCACGCCTACATTCTCAAACTTTCTGTATAAGTCGACAAAGTAACTCCTACTTAAAAAAGCAACAGAACGCGATGTGCAAATATTTTCGAGCTCGCTTTTGCATCCTATATTCTTCTGACTCTCAAACTTCTCTGCATAAGTTGACACAAGAACTCCTATTTCCGTAAGAATGTTCAATAGAAACCTAACCGAGAATTCCGATATGCAAAAAATTTCGAGCTCCCCTCACTCACACAACAATCTGACCCGCATAGCTATTCACAAAGCTACGATACGGTTTCGTACCGTATCGAATGTCAATGTTATCGACGAAGTCCTTTAATCGCTATTCACAAGAAACCGTAAAATTTTGGTAGTTCATATACGGTATGAAGACATAAATTCTGCCAACAGGTATTTTACTTTCTTTTGGGCAGTCGGGCACTCTCGCAGAAAAAATAGAAAATAAAACAACAATAATACGTTATTATGTTATAATTTTTATTACTTTTCAATCAGACAGATGACATCAACACACAAGGTTAGTTACTCCAGGTTTGGGAAATCGAAACAACTTCACGCTGTCTTTAGCAGGTGACAAGCCGCACTGCCCGCACTTATAACATTTCTTTTGTTTTTCATTGTCACAAATACTTATTATCATAGAGAAGAAAATTTAATTCTTATTATAGATGTTAATGGATATAGCCAACAGGGAAAAACTTCAAATAGAAACGACAAAAGCGAGATCATCATGCAGGATAACATGGTCAAAGGCAGAAAGAAATGTAAAAAACAGGAGAAGTGGCAAGGGGGCGTGCACAGATATAGATACACCTAAATAACGCAAGAGCACCTACTTCGCGTGCCAAAAATCGCACCAGTTTACGATCGAAAATCATAAGCCGCCACTTTCGCGCTCAGTCCTGCGTACTGCTGGCTGGGTGAGCGTGAGCGAGAGAGCGCGAGCTTGTGACGTCATAGTAGGTAGCCAAAAAGTGGCACGCTTAGTTTTATCACGATAAGTAAGTATCTAGATAACGCAAGCGTTATCTAGGTATATCTATATCTGTGGGGACGTGTCTGTGTAAACGCGCCATGCACAACGTGGGCCTGTACTCAGCAAATGGCCGTCTCCGCGAACTAGTGCGCTTTTGACAGTGATCGTGATAAAATATAAAAACGTTTTTTACAAAAAAAAACAACCGACTTAAAAAAAAAAACACTACAAAATGATAAATAACTTTAATTTCGGAAGTCGGTGTCGTTGGTTCCGCATTTTCGTTTTTTGACACCGACTTCCGAAATTAAAGTAATTTATCACTTTGTAGTGTTTTTTTTGAAGTCGGTTGTTTTTTTTTTTTTGTAAAAAAGTTTTTATTTTTCACTTTTTAGTTGTAACCTACCCACACAAATTCAATTAAAACTTGTGCATTGAAGAATTGAAGACACTGACTAGAAGAATCATCAAAATTCGCATTATATTTTATGCATATAACTTCGTACATAAGAATAATTACCTAATGTATTATACACTAAAACCTTCCTGAAAGTATGTAGATCACATTAGTGAAAGAATTATCAAAATTGGTTCGTCAGTTTTTGAGAAAATCGGGGACATACAAACATACGGGTCGAATACAAAACCTCCTTTTTTGAAGTCGGTTAATGAAGTCGGTTAAAAATGCCGAGTTGTTCAGAGGTTTTCTGTAAAAACCGAAGTCAAAATAAAAACTTCGTATCTCATAGAATCACTTACAATATGCAAGTAAAAGTATTTTAATGTATTTGTCTTTAAAATCATGAAACACAACAAATGGTAAAATATTTCTTGCTTTTACTATGTTATTTTTGTTTTCAAATATCGCAGCGACTGCACTATTTTTGCAGCAAATACATTGCTACTTAACCACTACCCAAGTATGCCGCTAAGGGTCAGTTCACACCGCGACGCGACGCGCAGTCTTCAAGATAGCAATACAATTATAGACCGTATCTACTACACAAAAAGGTACACAATTCAGTGAGGTGGGCCGCGCGGCGTAGCTCGACGTAGTAGACATCACCTCACTGAATTGTGTACCTTTTTGTGTAGTAGATACGGACTATATTTGTATTGCTATCTTGAAACTGCGCGTCGCGGTGTGAACTGACCCTAAGTGACTAGACAAGCAATGTAAAAATTACAAAACGATACTTTATTTTTGTGGAGCGTCTCATAGTACGGCCGCTGTGTCTTGCGGCGAGATAGTGATGTGGTTGTGAAGCTCCCCTAACGTAGGCTATCGACAACAATGTCGATTGCCTAACGAATACATTGCTATTATAGTTAATTTTTCTAATTTTCTACCGTTTTAACCCGGTTAGAAGACCTGTAAAGATGTTCTTTAAATCCGGTTGGAAGACCATTAAAAATATGTAAAATAATGTATCATTTTTTTTTATTTACTTAATTTTTTTTAGCTACATATTGATTTATATTATAATATTTTCTGGACACATAGTTTTTTATTTATTTTATTTTCAGGACCCAACATTTTTCTTTAGTAGAATCATAAATGGAAGAATCGATAACTTTCAGATTTAGTCAATCAGTAGCGTATATGGCTTTTGCACGCCACAACGATAGCGACAGATGTTTTTGTGTGAGTATGTTGTACCACAGAATACTTAATAGTACTACGTACAGAAAGGACACACCCTTCCCCGCACTCACATCAGTTACCGCACCTCACCCCGCACTTCGGCATGTTCGTCGCCGGCTCTTTAATTAACAATGGCGCTCGCAAACACAAGAACCGCATCGCTGTACCTACCTACTGCTGACACGAACACATTATTTTTTTAACCGACTTTAAAAAAGGAGGTTCTGTATTCGACCCGTATGTATGTATGTATGTTTGTATGTCCGCGATTATCTCAAAAACTACTGAACCGATTTTGATAATTCTTTCATTTGTGTGATCTACATACTTTCAGGAAGGTTTTAGTATATAATACATTAGGTAATTATTCTTATGTACGAAGTTATATGCATAAATGTACTGCATCTCCGGCATTTCTATGCGAATTTTGATGATTCTTCGACTTGTGTCTTCAATTCTTCAATGCACTAGTGTTAATTGAATTTGTGTGGGGTAGGTACAACTAAAAAGTGAAAAATAAAAACTTTTTTACAAAAAAAACAACCGACTTCAAAAAAAAAAACTACAAAGTGAAAAATAACTTTAATTTCGGAAGTCGGTGTCAAAAAACGAAAATGCGGTACCAAAGACACCGACTTCCGAAATTAAAGTTATTTTTCACTTTGTAGTTTTTTTTTTTTGTAAGTCGGTTGTTTTTTTTGTAAAAAAGTTTTTTTAAAGTTGTATATTTTGTGTTAATCATGATGGTTGTATATTGTGCATTATTTGGATGCTTATCTTCATCGAGGAACGATAAAGACAGGAGTTTCTTTCGGTTTCCGAAACATGAAAGAAGGTAAGGAACAACAACTCAAATATCCTTTAAACCCATAAAAAATAAAAGCTAGTATATTACAGACAAACAAGTTAAGCCAGTGTTGTGATAATTTATTTTCATAATTTTCTCTATTATTTATTTATTTTCCAAGTTTTCTTTGTTTTAGAACAATTAAAACTTCCGTAATATTAACATACCAACTATTAAATTATTGCTCTCTCTCTCTTTATTGTCTTAGTAATGTCTTTTTCTTTCACGTTCTATTCATTCTTCGACTTGAAAAGTAGTACAATAGAAATGTAATTATTGTAATTAGATTTCTGTCAGTAGTGCGCAACTGCGCACTAACTTTGTCGCGGGGCGCGGCGCCCCATTGTTTGTAAGGTTTCGAATTTTTAATACCATGCGATTTAATAACCGATCACTTAGAGATAAGTCATTTAAACGAAAATATTTTAGTGTAAGCAAAATGATTTAATAAATCAGTTTGCCGAAAAAAAGGCAAGGAGAGTTTATATTTAATATGAATTGTTTGTAAAAAAATTTGGAAAAAGTGACAGATCGATAATTATGATGAATACATATTTCTTTTAATTTTATGCAAACATTTTTTTTCTTTTGTGAGAAATCTTTACCCTTCCTAAGGGCCCCCAAACACATTTTTATACGGGGTCCCGCCAAGGCACGCTACGCCACTGTACCCATCTCTCCACTAGTCCAATGCTTACTCTAGGATGCATATCCGGTAGGCTCTTAAATCCTTACCTATCCTTCGGGCACGTCTTCCCTACCATTACCGCGCCCCCCGGTCTATTCCTTGATATATGCAATGGTCGCTGTAGCACCATGAACATGAAGCTACAGGAGCTAATGCGAATCTTGGGGTTCATTCGATTAATCGAGTCTGGTTTATGCTGGGATCGGTGCAATTCATTCATTCATTTATATTCCTTTCTCACAAGAGTCACTTTCTCACTAGAGTCAATTTCTCATTCAAACAATTATTCGCTGGAACGAGGAGCATTAGCTCAACTCGACGTTGGTTAGATCAGGTGAAGGTCAAATCTAGACACAAATCCGAAAATACCACGAAATTAACGCAGAAACAACAAACAAAACAACCGATTTTGCCGACGCCATTGTCAACTTGGTGTTGTATATATTGAAATAGAAATCCTACTATAAAAAATAATTTCATTCCATTTCCTTGTTGTGCTTAACACAAAGAATGTAAAACATGACGGTTTTATTCAAGTTTATCATTTTCTAGTATGTTTTTTATTATTATTCCAATAAAATTAAGAGGTATGGCTAAATAACTACTACGTGGAAGTAAAGACAATTTAATGGCAACATTTTGATTTGTCAAATTAATGACGATATTATTATTGCCGAAGTTATAACGTGTTGCCACACGAAATGTTTTTTTATTTTTTTTTATTGGCAAGTTGGAGGGTTTGCCCTTGTAGGTATTTCGTTCCTTCCATACAAAGTTGACAGGGGCTGAATGAAACACTCAATAAAAATCATTTATGTACAGACGCCAGCACATCAACCTACACCTAACTGTCACATTTTCCCAATCAACTTTGAACCTTATGTTTCAGTGATAAAGTTGAAAATCTATTAAAGAAATTTGACAGATTGTAGTAGGTTGATGTGCTGGCGTCTGTACCACTTACGAAAAATACGCGCATTGACGTGGAATTGCGGACACCAGTCCGTATTACCTAATACCTATGTACCACTTAAAATTTTCTACCACGAATATCTATTTACTACCATTTTGTAGCGTTCCCAATATACACCACTATAGTCGGTTGGAAATAAATTGTTTTTCGAGTTATTTTCAGCAAGCTCTTTCATTTGATACCCATATTGTAGGAGTGCATTATAAATAACTAGTCCGCCATTTTGGATGTTCCGCCATGTTGGATTTAGAATGACGTCACACAGCTAACAATGCATTGTCATCCAAACTAAACGTGTATACAAAATTTCAGCTCAATCGGTTGAAGATATCTGCTTCAAAATTGAGTTGCAAGACTCCACCCGAACAAACATTAAAGCTTGTAAGAACCGTTCCACACGGCTCTGTAAATAGCACGTGAATAGCGTTTTGCCAGTCCTTCGGTTCAGAAATCAGGTTAATCGAACAAGTTTCACTGTCGATACGACAGTGAATCGTATGTTTGTGAATAGCTATGCTGATCCCCCTGACCCGCCCATGATTCAGCGAAGGTAGATGACGAACGCAGTAATATGGTGATCGGCATAAAAACCGACGTGACTTCGTCTACATGTAAAGGGAGCTTAAGGCCGTATTCAGTGCTCTCCTGACGGTCAGGACTGACGGTCAGTGCGTACGCACGCACTATGCGTCCGTATGCGGACGCGGTCAGTGCTGCTCTGAAAGCACGCATGGTTTCTATGGCGATCGCTACGGCAGACAGACGTCAGTCCTGACCGTCAGGAGAGGACTGAATAGGGCATAAAACTTTAGAATAATTCTGATCTGAAGTTGGCTACCGCTGCGCAGTACCCCACCCGTCAACCCCGCGGTCACATAAATTTGTTGCACAGCGCAGCTTCTCGCCTCGTTCATTGCCGCCATGCCGCCGGTATGAACTTTGCATCGGCCTGTATAAATAATAATGTATCCTGGATGAAAGTAGCGTATGAAAAATAACCGTGATGATTGACAGACTAGTCAAACACTAAATCGTGCAAAAATTGTACGTGTTGTTTAGATAGACGGTGACATTTAATTGTTGCTTCACATTTAGGGTATGCCACAGGTAATAAAGTTGCAGTGTATATGGGTCATCATAAATCAATATAAAAACTATGTTCATGCGTACATCTCATAAGGAGCGTTAAATCACTCTGTCATATCCTGCTTCCAATAAAATTGATTATGTAATAAATTTATAACGCTCTAAAGTGTAAACAATCTCAAAACACGTAACCGGTAAATAACATCAAGATTAAGGCGGAACGACTAAAGAGAAAATACGGAAAAAGTGATTTTTGTTAAAAAAAAATTACGTGTAAAACCTTTTCATTTTCATTACCTAATTTGCGTCTCCTGGTGTTGAAATAGGCATGGATTTGAGTGATAACTGGTGATAACAAACATTTTACTTGTTGACAAACTGAAAGTTGTGAAGCATTGACCTATTTACGAAAACGTTTTTCCTACATATAGGACGTTTAGAACGGATTGAGAACCATTTAACTCAAGTGTAATCACTTGCATGACGGAAGAATCGTTAATAATAACTAATTAGTAGATCTAAAAACAGTACCCCAATTTTCGATTCTCAAGGTTCGGCGACATGATACTTCGCCAAAATGGAAAGTGTTAAATTTGAACAAATTACGCATTACCTATTTCCTTATAACATTCACTGCAGTTTTGCAAGGAGAAAGGAACTGATAAGACCCTAAAAGGGAGTGCAGTCAAACGCAACCTGTGGACAGAATGGTCAACATTTCCTAAACTACACAAGCAACCTGATGTACATCCACTGGGACCGAAAAACGGGTAAGTCGTCATCGTCGCCAATTGAGAGCAAAACGACGATGAATGTACCTCTAATAACATCAATTTTGTGCCTTTGATAATCTACAGACTCACAGTTAAATTATGTTTGTATGTTTTTTGTGGAGCAGTGACCTGGCCAGGTCAGAATTCAAAAATTAGATGCAATGGTGAGCTAACAATAAAATGTCAAAAACCACCAAATTGCCACAATGTGAGACCAAATATAGTTTACTTTGTGAAAGGTTAGAGGTTAGCGGGAAGTCAAAACTACAATAAAACACTATTATTTTTACAAAAACTGGTTATAACAAAATTATTGTGTAACACAAGATACATACACACAACACACACACACACACATATACGTTATTATTTTTGACTGATAGGTGTCAACCAAAAATTCGAAGACATGTGACTTCTACCAACCCGCACTGGGCCTGCGTAGTGGATTATGGCTCACTCCCTCTCACAGAGAGGAGGCCTGTGTCCCAGCAGTGGGAACGTTATAGGCTGAATATGTAAGCACTTCTCTATGAAATTATAGGAAAATATAAACATTATAGGCTGATTATGTTAAGAGTGTCAAAACCTTGAACTTAAACATAAATAAATAAACTAGGATTTCATTAGTTTTCTAACATACTTTATGAATGCTCCATAAAATCACATGAAAAGATCAGTATTCATTCATATCAGTAAATTAGCCACCATGCTGCATAAAACTGACATTGAATAATTCACAAACAAACATTTTCACTTTACATAATCATGGTTCAATAACAAACTATATTGAACAATGATTATGTAAAATATAAATGTACAGTTTTATAATAACAGTATATTCTTGCTGTATTAAGAGCAGTTGTGTGATGAAATCCTTCAGTTATTCTTATGAAATGGTCCTGTTAGTCCTTTCTTTATGGAGATGTGTATTTTACTATTGAGTTAGCTATATATTTTGATACCATTTATGACTTATTTTACTGAAATCCATTTTGATTAATCACAAAGAGATTAAATCTCTTCCTTAAGAGATCAGGAAACGTCTAATGAATGAATGATGTTTTTTTTTATGTTACCTACTCATCCATACTATCCATACTAATATTATAAATTCGAAAGTAACTCTGTCTGTCTGTCTGCATGTTACCTTTTCATGCCTGAACCACTGAATGGATTCAGATGAAAGATGGCAGAGAGATAGATTGCATCCCGGGGAAGGACATAACATAGTTTTTATCACAGCAATCATCCTTCAAGGGGGTTTCAAGTCTTGTATTAAACGCACACTATGCAGGCAGGCATATTATAAGTTAGGGGATTACATCGCGGATAAAAATGCCTGGCTCAATGCTGGTCTTGCTCCACAACGACAACTAATTGATTAACACTTGAAAATACTGTTGGAGCTGCTGAAGATTGTAAGTCTATCTTTGCATTGTATATATTCAATCTCCTAGTATTGTATAATTGCATAGCACATGTGTGAGCACTATGTACATACTATAAAGCTACCATTTACTGGGTACGTCTTTCATTGACTTGAATGTGCCTTGGCGGCTGAGAGTATGTCATGCTAACTCAAATGTCTCGCTGATGGTGGGGCGTGTGTTGGATCATTTAGCTCCCTTCAAAATGGCTGAGCTGAATGGTGCTAATACATGCGTCATGTTCGTGAACGGGCGCCGTCAGTAGGGACTGGTCATCTCTTTGCTGCCATGGCTTATTTAATTTAATATCTGAATTGTTGTTTTTTCTTATCTTTTCATTATGGACGCTTTCAATGTTCTGCATCATTCTCACATGTATAATTTTTAACATGAATGATGTAACCAAGACTTTGTAACCATATTATTATGATTTAAAAAAGTGTCCATGGAGTTTCTTGCCCGTTCTTCTCCATAGGTACCTACGCTTTGGAATGGGCAACTAGCTTCATCTTTCTGACTGACCAACCCTTTGACAATTTAAAAGTGCCTGTAATATTGGTTTAATTGAAATAAATGCTTTGAGTTTGAGTTTTGTAAAAAAGGGTGTGGAAGTTTGTATGGGGAATCAATAACTGCTGAACCGATTTAGATGAAAATTGGTATGGAGATAGTTCGAGTTGTGGGGAAGGATATAGAATAGGCTTTATCCCCGAAATTATCCCTTAAGGGTGTAAAAAGGGGGATGGAGATTTGTAAAGGGAATCAATAAGAAAGGACTATAATACTTTTATCGCAAGTGAAACCGCGGGGCACAGCTAGTTAACTTTTAATTTCAGCTGTGATGATGTGTGTGACATGATCATGGTCAAGGTAAATAATTGATTGTTTAGACAAGACTAGCTTTTGCCTGCGGCATTGCCCGCTTAGAGGTCAGAGATTATCCCACCGGAACATACTACTGGTAAAAACAGTATGCTATGTCTTAATTCAGGCCATGGTCTACCTGTGTGCTAAATTTCATCAAAATCTGTTAAGGCATGAAAAAGTAACAGACATTAAGGATGGATATTAGTACGGAAGTATGGATGACTTCTAGCAAATTACTATTCAAATCTCGACTTATGATTGTTTTAGTTTGTAATGTGCTGTAGAGGCAGAATATGTAAAACTTCATTGTTTTTAAAGTTAAATATCTTCTAAGATACCGCAAATTTTAAATAAATTTATATTTTACTAGCAGTGCCCCACGGTTTCACCCGCATAAGTGTTGATCCCGTGGGAATATCTGGATAAAAAATATCATATGTGTTATTCTGATGTATAAGCTATATTACTATAAAGTTTCATCAAAATCCGTTCAGTAGTTTTTTGTGTGAAAGAGTAACAAACATCCTCACAAACACACACACACACACTCATCACTCAATCATCACTCTTTCAAATTTATAATATTAGTAGGAAATAGGATTTGTCACTTTTATTTTCTTTAAAATTGTGCTTATGGTTTCTTTCAGCATTTTTCTCTATAGAACTTACCAATACTGGCTAGAAAGAAATAGGATATTGTACTTTTCAATACTGTAATAAATTTCTAACTTGAACTAAAAGGTTTTAAACCTTCAAAAAAACTTTACACTCAACATGATTTAATTATTTTTATATTTATTTATTTTGTTTGATCAGATTAATGTGATTTTACTTTTTGAGGATTATTTTGATATGCTATGGGCTATAGGTAGAGTTAATAAGAATAAGATTTTATATGCATTACACCAAATACTTCTCATTTATTTTACACATTATCAAGAGGAATTATTGTCAAGTGAAGTCAAGTATTAACTTTACAAGGCATTTCACACCACAATGGTATAACTTCAAATTATTCATTCAGTACCTAACTAGGCACACCAAAATAATCTCTGAAAAATTAAAACAGAATACTTTGGTCACTGTTTAAAAAATGCATCCACACAATTTATTTAAGATAGTTATTGTTTTATTGTGTGTAAGTAATGAGTGGATTTAATAGTCACAATAATTAAACATCTATATCCACTACTTAATGAGGTAATAAAGACGGCATTAAATTAAACTTAGCTATTCATGTTCAATAAACAAGTGTGATAAATTTACTAAAATTCTTTTCTATGTATTCCAGGGTCTGAAATAAACTAAAATACCCATAAGTACATACCTACTATTTTTACCTAAAGCACAAGCTTAATAAACTCTTTCAATAGTGTCTACTCTAAATGATGTTTATACTAGACTGCTTACGAATTTCTAATCAGGAATATATTACTACTACAATAACCATACTGCTCCACCTAGCGTCCATTTTAGGGTTAAAATACTCAAGTTCATTCGTACAGGTTATAAATAAATCACAGCCATGCCAGGCCATCTAGTGTAGGGGTGTCGAAAACTTTCTAACTATTTATTGAGAATTTCTGACAGGTCTGTGTAAACACTTAGGTAATAGACCACTATAATACATTTGTTTCCTTTCTAGGTTATCTACTATTGAGATGCACTTTAAACTTGTTTTCTCATCAGGACACTTAAAAAACACATCTTGTTTATTTGTTGTTATACTCAAATAATGCACGCAAAGTTTAGGGGGTGGCTCGAGTGTTACATAAAAGCTTGCTGATAAAACAATGAACAAAACTTTGCTTACTCGATAATGAGCTCCGTACTCGGGAGCCTCCTTCAGAAAGGCATACTCCTCAGTCTCGCCCGGTTTGAAAGTCTTTTTAACATTCACTTTATAATGCGTGTAACCTCCATAACCCGCGCCGAGGAGGACACCGATACTAGCACTTACGAGGGTTAACTTTGATGTCGATTTTGGAAGCCGGCTTTTAGTAGAGAATAATATTTTAGACAAATTCACATTCTCTCTAAGTGAAGGCAGCACAACTTTCTGTAATATTGTAAACGTCGGCCTCCACATTTTATTTCTAATTAGTTTTACGATCACATGAAAATAAAGTATGCTATAGTAACGCTATGCTGTGTGTGTGCAAAACTATTTTGTCCTCGATGATCACACTCAATTATCCATGGATTTCTGCCACAGATATTAAAATGTAAGAGTTGTGATCGAATAATATCTTATTTCGCTACTAATAGCGAAATAAGATATTATTCGATTTTTCAATGATAATTTATATTTGATAATTTAAGCCACATAAAATGAAGAAAAAACGGAATTGCATTTGCATGCAGCTGAGATATAGTTACTTTACTCTTTGGATAAAAATGCTTAGAGGGAGTCAAGGAGTGTGCGCTTTTATAATCTCTACCGTGACGGTATTATTAGACATGGACGTCCACGATAATATCATTATCATGGACGGAAATATAAAAGCGTCTTAACATTTATTTCTTTACTTTTTACTTCCGTGTGTTATCGTCATGCCGCTGCCGTGACGTTGGTGTGGAAGACCATGTTTATTGTTGCGCTAGAAATTATAAAAGCGTATATAAATAAAATAAATAAAAATATGCGTTGGCACCGCGCGGAGGCAATGGGAAACAGTTTTATATTAGGCTGCAGCTGGTCAGTCAGTGGTAACACATTGACCTTGAGCTGGCTTAGCTTAGTACGGAGATTCAATAGGTTAAGAGGCGAGCATATAGAGGTGGATCACAGATTTGACTTAACCATGACTTAACTGATACTATAGCACAGACGCGAGCACATCAAGCTACCACAATCTGTCAAATTTCTTCAATAGATTTTCAACTTTATCGCTACAAAATAAGGTTCAAGTTTGATCGGAAAAATTTGACAGTTTTGGGTAACTTGATGTGCTGGCGTCTTAATATAAAATATCAAAACGTCAAAGTGTCAAACTGCCGGCAACGCTGCCGCTTATTTGACCAACGCATGATATTTTATTTATCCGCGAAGTAATACTCGCTGTCCAGTTTAAAATCTCACGTCCACACCAGTGTGTGGACGTGAGATGATGTTGATGTGTTGTGTGATGTTAAAATTATTTGTGTCGACGTGAGATTTTGAAGTCAGTCTCCAGCGGCTACAGTCGCTGTGTGTGTACCTAGCATTAGAGGCAATATGAAAGTGACCCCAGTGGCCTAGAAACGGTGTAGAAATCCCTTGTCATAGTATGAGCACGCCGACGTCATATATAATAAAATGTATTTAAATAAAATTTTCAGATGTTTAAAGAAAAAGGCCAACATCAAAACGCCAATCATCGGAAACACGCCTCACTTGCTTAGTTGGTGATCACAAGAAACATGGGCAAGGGTAGTTTGGCGAAATTGAGGAAAAAAATGCAGGATCTTGCAGAGGGAAAGCTTCCCATAGTTCGGAAGAAGCCCAAAAAGCTGGTATGTATCATTTGGATCGTTATACAGAGACAACACTTGAGATACTAATACCATGGCACCCACATGAAAACTTCTAATAAAGAAGTTCGTCTGACAGAAAGGTATTCCAGTTTAACAATTGCTATGGTGCGACATGGATCTAAATAAACGTGATGAAATGGATTAAATTATGACAAAAATCTGTCTGTCTGTGTGTGTGTATTTTTGTCCTAATTCTCTTGACAGGCAGCACTGCCATGAGCCATCTCGTTTGTTTAGACCCATGGCATACTATTATGTTCTAGCATTTTAATTTGTTCAGACGCCAGCACATCAAGCTACCCGAAACTGTCAAATTTTCCCAATAAATTTTAACCTTACGCTTTAGCGATAAAGTTGCAAATCTATTAAAGAAACTTAACATATTGTAGTAGCTTCGTGTGCTGGCGTCTGTACCATCACCAAAGTCGGTAGATGCAAATACGTACCTACCTTTATGCAGTTGTAATGTTAATGCACTGGAAAAATCTGGTAGGATTTAATTGTAACTTTGAATAGAAGGTCACATTTCTTGTGTTAAACTTGCATAGATTTCGCACTGAAAATAAATCGATATGCACTAAAGGATGACGTTGACAATGATTTATCAAATTAATATTGTCAGCGTGAACCTGTAATTATTATCTAATGAATTAATACAATCACAGGTTTTTCTATGTAATAAACTCGACTGCCTTACTTTTCAACTAATTCCAATCCAGCCTGTCCCTTGCTGTGCTGCCCTCTCCCTAAGCCGAGGTCTGTACCCCACAGGGGGAGCCCTTAGCCTGTAGTCGCTTAGTTGCCCTGGCTGGAGGCCTTAATTTATTGAGGCATCCACAGGCAAGCCCGGTTAAGCAGACGACTACCTCATAGGTTGAACTGTGATTATGATACTGATAAAAAAAAATACTTTTCAGCAGTTACTTTTTTTTAGACTAACATAATAAAAACACATGTCAAAACATCATGTCATGATATACAGGGTGAAATTGAAAACATGCGACAAATCGAAATGGGAGATTGTACTCATCATTATGAGCAACTTTTACTATGAGATCAAACCTGAAATCGAGAAAAAAAAATCAGCTGTTCCCTACATTTATGTTCGCATAACTCGTCAAAATGTAGGGAACAGCTGATATTTTTTTCGCGATTTCAGGTTTGGTTCCATAGTAAAAGTTGTTCATAATGATGAGTACAATCTCCCATTTCGATTTGTCGCATGTTTTCAATTTCACCCTGTATAAGGTGTAAAAAAATTAACTGCAAGAACTTTAAGAGGTGCTGTAGACCATCGAACTGAACAACTTTCACTATGGGACCAACTCTGAAATCACGAAAAAAAAATCAGCTGTTTCATACATTTTGGCCGAGTAGGTATTGAACTTTTGTATGAAACAGCTGATTTTTTTTTCGTGATTTCGGAGTTGGTCCCATAGTGAAAGTTGTTCAGTTCGATGGTCTAAAGCACCTCTTAAAGTTCTTGCAGTTAATTTTTTTACATAATCCTACTTGAGTAGTGGTGTAGCGAGGCGGGAGAGTGTGGTACGCCCAGTGGGGTAATTGCGTAACACACTAGCAATTTTATTGCCATGCCTTTCATTTAGACAATTCGAAAACAATAAATTGCGTTATTTATTTTGTCGAGCAGACAAATTTTAAGCTTTCTTCAACTTGAAAAATATTTAGTTAAGACCAATTGGAACATTTTTACTGCGAATGATAAAAATGAAACCCTAACCTGTCCGAGACATAGTGCTAAATTGAAAAATATTTAGCTAAGGTCAATTGGACAATTTTTACTGCGAATCATAAAAATGAAACCCTAACCTTTCTGCTCCATTTCTGTATGAATTCGTCCTTCAGTGTCGTTTTGCCAATTTACTTAAATAAAGTTCGTTCGCTGCCCCTGTATTTATTTTAAATAAAGGAACAGCGGATTTTGCTTCCGTCCCGGGCGGTTGAAACTCACGCTACGCCCCTGGATATTTTTTGCATGCTCATCCAATCATTCTTCTGCCTATATTCACCATTTTCTTTTGACTATGACTTAAAAAAAAGATTAAATACATTATGTAGAGTTTGGCTAAGGAAAGCTGACCACGAATTATTTCTTAAACTGTTAGTATGAAAACATGACAGTCAAATTTGTTAGTTTCTAGTTTGAATAATTTTGATATTTATTTATTAAAACTTTATGCACAAGTAAAAACTGTACAAAGGCGGACTTAATGCCTTGGGCATTTTCTACCAGTCTACCTTAGGGTGATGCAGAGACAATACACAGTTGGTGCAATAACAGAAAAAAAAGAAAATATTTATAACTAAGGTATAAGAATAAATACATATATACCTATATAGGTACAACAATATATATATATACATATATAAATATAAAAAAATAGTTCTGAGACATAGATAAGAAACCCTACAACAACTTAATTTTGAGACGAATCTGATATTTCGGCTACCGTACATGAAACAAAATACGAATTTTATTGTGTAAAAAAGCAAGTCCCAACACTAAGAAGCTTGCACAATGAGCTGAAGGAAGCATGCCATGCAACCCTTAGAATTTTTTTTACACAAGAACAGGTCTGAGTTTCAAAACAATAAATTTAAATTAACGGACTTTGCTTACAGAAAAATATGATATTGTGGCATGGAGACACATTCTTGAAAACAATACATCAAAAGAGACTAGAAGGTGTCAACACCCGGATAAGCCTATTGAGGATTCTGTTTATATTTTGTTTTGTTCCATAATCGGAGGAAGAGTTTGTACTAGGTGCTTTACTGGTATTCAGCACTAAATCCAACTTTATGAAATGGCTTGACGAAATGTTGATACCAAATCTCACTAAACCTAGTGTACTTGTGATGGACAATGCAAGTTACCATGCGAAACAATTGAACAAACCCCCTGCTATGCCTGATTCTAAAGCTAATCTCAAAATATGGCTCTAAGAACAAGCGCAGCGCAGCGGAGAAGAATCCTAACAAAAAAATAATTAAAATGGCATTGCAACGCATGGTGGGCATTAGCTCGTTATAAATATGATATATGTATAATGAAATAACGCATAATATTTCTTGAATAATAAATAGTATCAACTCCGTTTAAGAGGTGTATATTTTTTTTTTTAATTGCCGCCTTTTTTCTTGGACAGACTTTCGTTGGTCAGAGTCTATGCATGGTTAATAATGGGCACTGTGCGAACAACTCGATATTATTATTCCTATTTTTTTATTTTGGTTTTCATCATCATTTCAGCTGAAAGAAGTCCACTGCTGATCGCCACACCAACCGGTCCTGTGCGTCTCGCATCTAACGGATATATTATTATTATTTCACTTAAGTTTGGCTCATCTCTTTGGATCTTCATTTCTGATGTGGCCACGTAGGGAAACTCTGCCTTTCCATGCCTGCAATGGGTGAGTTTCAGTCTTTTAATGAGGTCCATTGTGAGCGACCACGATTCAGTTCTGTTAGTAATCACCGAAATACGTTCACTGTTGGACATCTAGGTGTTGCCACATTGCATCCTGCGAATTCCTGCGGCCTTTTAAAACGTTGTAAACCAAATGTTGCCGTTTTAAACCCCAAATAAATCGTTTTAAACGGTTGAAAACTCGCCTACAAAAATAAAAGAGCTGTGTTTTATACACTTCATTGTGGGCAATTCTTGGTCACCTGACGTTATGTTTAGTTTTAATTAGTTTATAGAAAATCAATAGAAAGTACCGACCTACATACATTACCTACTAGGTACACGAAAACTTAAGTATGTAGGTATACCTACCTGTACTTATTTATTATATTATATTACACACACTAGATTAGAAGACATCATTAACACAATGCCATCCGTTTTACTTGCGCATGAAAGAGACAACGTTATGTCTTCAAGGCCGTCGCGCCGGTGCCCCGCTGCCGCCACGAGTTGCGCCACGAAAGATAAAACTTGACCCCGCCTCCCGCGCTTTTTCCGGCGCCCCTATGACGTCCGGCCCCGTCCCGCGTTCAGACCTCATACCGCTAAAGAGACCTAAAATCGTCTACTGTGCAAGTCAAACCGCGTGGTGTGTCAAGTCTCATCTTTCGTAGCACGCATTAGTCAGTGATTGCGCGCATGCACACGATAGTTGAAACGGCAACGTCGCATTTCTGGGAATATAGGTAGTTAAATTTAAGAAAAAAATAGTTAACACAACAACGGTTTTAAATCGAAAAAAATGGTTTATTTCGGTTTTAAGGTAAATGTGCCATGGTAGACCGCGAAAGGGGTTTGAAGGTTTTGGCCCTAAAATCAGCCGCCATTTTGATTTTTTTTCAGAATCGCGGTGCACAACAAAAGTTATATATTTAGATAGAGGACACTTATACAAACAAAAAATGTTATGTAACATAATATCCTAAAGCGTCAGGTTTCGGAGTTTTTCACCGAAATATAAGTCGAAAACAACAAGGATTTTTTTGTTTTTTTTCCCTCCAGGTAAGCATATTGAACTATTGAGGCAATAGAAACATTATGAAACCTTTATGGAGAAGAAACAAATGAAGAATAGACATTTTTTAAATAAATAATTAAGCACGGCAATTTATAGTTCGTTTTTTAATCCCAGAGACTAATCTGACAAGTGTAATGTCAAACTTCTATACTAAAAAAAAACGAAAACACAAAAGACTTAAATGTCAGATTAGTCTCTGGGATTAAAAAAACGAACTATAAATAGCCGTTTTTAATTATTTATTTAAAAAATGTCTATTCTTCATTTTTTTGTTCTCCATAAAGGTTTCATAACGTTTCTATTACCTCAATAGTTCAATATGCTTACCTGGAGGGAAAAAAAACAAAAAAATCCTTGTTGTTTTCGAATTATATTTTGGTGAATAACTCCGAAACCTGACGCTTTAGGATATTATGTTATATAACATTTTTTGTTTGTATAAGCGTCTTCTATCTAAATAAATAACTTTTGTTGTGCACCGCGATTCTGAAAAAAAATCAAAATGGCGACCGACCTTAGGGCCACCCTCCATACAAAAATCTTCTAACCCCTTTAAATTTTCTTAGGTTTTTTGCAATTTGCAGATCAGTGTCAGGTTGTATCTTGATCCAAATATGATTCGCGACTATAATAGACATGTATTTACAGAATCATAGTCATTAGAATCATTAATATATCTCTTTAAATTAGATTTCTACCATGAACACTTTTCCATACGAGATTTGTTCTTAACGGTAGAAATCTAACTTAGAAAGATGTATTAATGATTCTAATTATTATAATTCTGTAAATACGTACCGGTTATAGTCGCGAATCATATTTTGATCAAGATACAACGTGACACTGACCTGAAAATTGCAAAAAACGTAAGAAAAATTGAATTTCGCGGGCTACAACTACCCATTCACCTTAAACGGCTTTTTTAGTTTTAAACGGGTTGGTTTAATTGGTTTTAAACCGGCCTTACATCTATAGTCAATCTTTATAGGTCTGAGCTCAATTGGATGTCCATTCACCATAGAAGAAGTTTGCGCGCTTTGACCACACTTTTCTCCCTTCTCAACTCTCCCACTCCTCTTCTTATCTCTCCCACTCCTCCTTCTTATCTCGTGTCTCACTTCCAATATTTTGTTCTCACGCTAAGAATCTGCGTTCTTCTAACAATCTCTTACTCTGTCCTTTTCATACTTCTGACTTTGTTCATTCTTCCTTTCATATTCAGTCCATTCTTCTTTAGAATGCACTTCCTCTTGCTATGAGGAGTCAGGACGGCTACCAGTCGGTATACATTTAAGCGGAAATTGCAGAGTTATTTTCAAAACAAATATATATTTTTTTTAATCGCATAATCGAATAAAATCGATTCATAAAATTATCATAGACAAACTTGTATTCACAACAATAATTTTCACGTCTTTCGGTTTTGTCGCTATGTCTGTTGTACGAGCTAGCCAGTGATTATGATTACCTTTTAGCTGATTTCCCAGAATTTAGTGAAATTTTAAAATGATTTGTTTTATTATTTCTTTTCTATCTTCAGTGAAAATATTCCTAAAGTTTTAATGATGTTTTAACTGCGGTAGACTTACTACTCGCGCCATAAGTAAGGTAATTGTCGTTTCACATCTTGATTGATATTGGCGCGTTAGTGATTCCGAAATTATGTCAAAGTGAGTTCAACTGCGCAGTGTGGAATAATTTCGTTATATCTTTAGGCTCTTGGGAATGCCCGAAGCATGCCATCGACGTCGCGGTCGAGGGGCTCCGGGCGCGGGCCGGACGGCGCGCCTCGGGCCCAAGTCATAGCGCCCATGTCGGAGCGGCAGCAACTGGCTCTAGTGATGCAGATCTCATCACAAGACGCCCCTCCAGGTTTGATGCTGTACAAAATCGTAAAGTCTTCAAGTGTCGAGCTGATTGATCTGACTTCCCGCCATTTTGTGTTCAGCCGCTCCGACCCCAGCAGAAGAGAGAAAGCGAACTAGGCAGCAGCGCAACGAGCGGGGCGAGACCCCCCTGCATGTGGCTGCCATCCGAGGCGACCATGATCAAGTTAAGAAGCTGCTCGACCAAGGGCAAGATCCCGATGTGCCTGACTTTGCTGGTAACATATTTCTTCTTTGTTCATTGTCAATGTTCTATTAGTTTCCTCCATTTTATCCATGTTTCTACTTTCTTGCTTCCAATTACTAGTATGAAATTTATTTGCTTACTTCCGTGAAATCAAGAAATACATGTTTGAGACTGTTCGATGTTGAATTTTCAAAGTCAATGTTTGCTGTCATATTCACTCACATTGTATTGATGTTTAGTTCATATTTGTTCACATACACAAATAGAAACATTAAACAAAACTACAATTAAGTTCAAGCTAAACAGAGAGCAAGTATGATGTAAAGATCAAAAAGTTAATGATTCAAATGTTTATAGTGTAAGCTTGAATTTAACTATGTTGTGATGAATCCTCCCCTTGCACAAGCATGATTAGTTTGTATGGGGTGGTTAACAAGTACTAGTAATGTTAAAAAAAAAAACATTTCTAGCATTCAAAAATAAAACAAAACATGACCTTGGTCAATTTTTTTTTTAATTGTATCATTATCTACAAACTATGCATTTAATATTTAGGAATTAACTTCTAACTCAACAGGTAGCAAAAATTGTAGCAAGATTATCAACATTTCATCATCAAAAGGATTTAGCTTATTTGGCTTAAGCAAATTTTTAATACTAAATAAAATTTTAAATCATAGGGTGGACACCACTTCATGAAGCTTGCAGTTATGGGTGGTACCAAGTGGTAGTGGTACTTGTGAATGGTGGGGCTAATGTCAATGCTAAAGGGTTAGATGATGATACTCCTTTACATGATGCCACAACTTCTGGCAATCTCAAAATGGTCAAATTTCTCATTGAGCATGGAGCCGATCCATTTGTCAAGAATACCAAAGGGAAAATGCCATCAGATTATGCTGCACCGCACATCTTTGAGTACCTGCAGTCTTTGAAAGGTATGTTTTCCTAATTCCAACTATTATTTATTTTAATTTGATTGTCTAGTATCGATTAACATGTTTAGCAGTATCATATTACAAAATGCTCTTAGCACAACCTAGGTTTTATGTTTTACTTTTTATCTATTATGTGCTTAAAACATATTAGCAAAAAAATGGTAACATTTAGGTAATACAAAAGAATCGTCATCTCATTGAGCTAGGTGAACCAGACCGCACAGAGTTAGATAGATTTTAGGCTTTTGATTTATTTTTCTACTTGCTTGTTTCATACTGTAACATAATGCATTTTAATTTGTACTAGACAATCTACAATTAATATGGACTTGCTTTATAGGGACTTGTTAACACAATTCCTCAAAATGTAAAGTACTAAAAGTATTGTAAGGGTAACAATATGGTCAACTCATGCTACGTAATATACACAATCTGACATTGTTTTTATTTAAATAAAACAAGAACTAGTCATGCTTGTCTCGAACACACTAAATGTTTGCTTCATATAATTAGAAGCTTTTGATTACATTCTTACACTGCTGACTGTTCTTCTCATATTTGTCATTTACTGTTGTATGTCTATAGACTTAGCATGTTATGTTATATCTAAACCATAGACTGACTTAGAATAGTTGTTTGTAGCCAGTGTTTTGATAATTTAAGCCCATAGCTATGCATGTTGATTGTGATACATAGATCAATTAGTATTTTGTGATATAGAAGTTGATAAGATTATTGAAACAATAATAACAGATTGTTATTGTTTCCCTCCTTGGGTAAGTTTTATAGTGTATTTTAGTATTGATTGAATTTAACATTATTAACCTGAAGTTTATCTTCTCTGACCAATTAATACCATGTTTTTCTGTTGGTGGTCATTAACTATAAACATATTGATATTCAAAATATAAGGAGCATCTTGTCTTGCGCATTCGCCAGTAGTAGTAGTACTTTGTAAAAGTTTAGGTAGGGACTTGAAGTTATTAAATTTTTAGACCTTGTTTGACTGTACACTGCTCTGCCCTGGGTAACGACACATCAAAAATGTTTTATTGTTGCGTGATTGTTCTATGAAATAACTTTTTATGAGCTCCATAACATAAAGAATACTTATTTTCTTTCTGACCCCCAAGATACAGGCAAATGCCTAGTTTGGGGGTCACCATCCAATCTTATCTTGTACAATATGACAAGAAAAAAATGAATTTTGAAATTTGAGTGTATGAAAATATAAATAGTATTATACTTTCGAAGTTCTATTCAACAGATGCTTAAACAAATATTGAGTGACGTCTAGTGTCTAGTCAATTTACGACGAGTGCCCCCCACCCTAGCAAAGTGTAACAATCACTAAACCGAGTTAGGCGTTAGTAGAGTACCCAGTCCTACCTACTCTGACTAAGCGTGAATAGTCCGTGTCCACCAAAAGTTTATAAGAAATAATGTCTTGTTACTGGAAAGAGGAAATAATGTTTTTTGCTCATCAAATGTTCGATGCAGTGAACTTGTGAACTGCAACCATGTCTGACATCTTATTTATTAAATTAACCTTTCTCATTCTTAAAGGACATTGGCAGTGTCCGACGTCTTCCGTTCCGTTTACGTTTATTCAATGAATACTCTGGAATATACATACAGCTATGTATCTCATCTATCAATACACAGTAATACATGTATGTACATACGTCTTTTGTGATGCAAGCTATGAAGATCGTAGATCGTACCTTTAAAACAAAGTAAAAATATCAATCGTTTGAGATTTTCGAGTTAATATACGTGATTCTAGTTTCACCTCGCTCTCTTTGGCTTAAAGGGAACCGCCGTAAAGTCGTAAACCTACTAATCATCAACATCGTGCTAAAAGTCGGCCACTGCTAGATATTAGCCCCACTGCTTCGCGAAAAGCAACGCCCGGTCCTGTTCTTTCCGGCGACTACCCAAACCTGTAATGCTAGATCGGTATTATGACCCTGTGTCAGGTACTCGGGTCATACCTCTCTGTGGGGGGATGGTAAAAGATACTTCACGGGCGATTTCCCGAAGCCTTCCAGCACGATACCTACTTACTGATTATGTAGAATCTATTTATATTTCGGCTATGTTTTAGTTAATTCTTCTCTTGTATGTACAGTATATTATTGAACCATCACGAGTAATAATATTATCGGTGAATAATACACGGTTGACATTTCTCGGGCATGCTAGCGACCACCGTCCACCATGAATCGATCCGACATTTTCTCCGGCTATTCTCGTCTTGCCTACGGTATATACTTGCACATACTTCTTGTGTCTACTCTAGAAATATACAGCGCAACTCAACTTGCCTTGCAGTACCACATTGTGGATTCAGACAAATTGTCAAACCAAGTTTGAAGGGTGCTTCACAGAGCGGTCTAGTTCGTACATGATAGGTAATTCTAATTACGTAAATACTTCGAACCACGACGCTATGTCAGTTTTCTAGGATATATTTTTAAATATATTATATTTAGTGATCTTAAAATACATTTACTTACACAACTTTTCATTTAGGTTTGATTTATTTTGAAAAATAAAATCTAATATAAGTAAGTAGGTCTACCAGCAGCTGGACGGGGTTGAAGCAGCGGGTGGTCGGGGCTCTAATGAGAGGAACCACTAGACGCGTGCGTCCCAGCATCCAGGAATGCTTGTTGTATCAAGCTCCTGATTCAAATGAAATAAAACCTTTTTTCCCTTAGAGATCTGATTCTTTCATTATATGATTTGGAATCACCATGCTACAGAGAACTAAGGACAGTCAATAAAACATCTCGTTCATGTACCTATAGCTTTTAAGAGAAATTTATTTGTAAACTTCACAGATTTTCAATGATATTAGAAAGTAAATACATTATTTTGCAGTATAAAATTAACTTTTTTGGTTCTTTTGGTCTGCCTTTTGTAAGCAGATGTTGGTATCTCCCTAATCAAAAAGCAGCAGTAGTTTGAAGAAGTAATTTCAAGAATTCCAGGGGTCCATTTTCCTTGACAACGCTTTTCATTTGAAGCTTGGAAGCGGTTACCATGTTCATCACTCACTGCACCCAGGTTTTATTTAAAAAATCTAGATGGCTAGGTCGAACTTGAAGCCTGGCCTTCTTTATTAAATAAAACAAAAGAAATCCGAATAATTACTTAGGTACCACAAAACAAGAAGTGGTGAAAGAATGTATAGTAACAATACAAGAAGCCATTTTGATAATTTCATCTAATGTTGCTTAGTGTTATATTATAACCTAACTTGACTTTCCAACAACTTCCGATGTTACATTATTTAACTGCAGGATATAGCCTACTTATATTCTTTAGTTTAAAAGTAAAGGAAAAAATTAAGTTTCTTAATCATAATGCTTATTCAAAGACAGACACACACACACTTACACAGAACAGATACACTTACACAGAAAATAATTAAAACAAAATGGTGCGATTTATTTCATGGTTTGCTAAGTTATGTTTGTCTTTTTACCCGACTGCGGCGAGGCCCAAAAGAAGGGTTATGTGTTTGACTTTATTTATTTCTCTCATAAAGGTACATTGTTACAGTAGTGCGTATATACAATTTTGCCTTACAATTAGTTATGCTAGAACCTTTGTGAGAGCTGGAGTCTGAACTAGGTTCGGGACCTGTATGACAGATCTCCAGGCTCACACCTCTTTAAACATCCAAACTAATATTATAAATGCGAAAGTAACTCTGTCTGTCTGTCTGTCTTTTCTTCACGCCTAAACTACTGAACCGATTTGTTTGAAATTTGGTACAGAGATAGCTTGAGTCCCGGGAAAGGACATAGGATACTTTTTATCCCGATATTACCACGGGATCGACATTTACGCGGGTGAAACCGTGGGGCGCAGCTAGTTTACCATATTTAACGGCATCTTGATTCAGTTTATACGTATTTTTACTATTGGAACACAGTTTAGATAGAGAGGTACATAAATCTATAATAAAGGTGGTATAATGTTTATGGTGTGAAATGTTATTGTAGGATTTCGTGTGCAGTGTAGTGTCCAGTGTGTGAGGGTGTTATGTGTATGTGCATGTAAGTCCTGTACGAGAGTTTTGACTTGTATGTATATCAGTTTCTTTGTTCCCTTGTAACTTCTAAACGAATGGACGCATTTGGATAAATTAGACGTCATTAGATTTGTCTTGGCAGCGCGAATGTCACTGGCACATTAAAATAAAAAAAAAACAAAGTAAAATTTGGGTTGCCATATTGAGGAGTCCGAAATTTTTTTTCTTCTAATACCATCGAGTGGGATATCAAAATGAAGGGTTTTAAAATGCGATTACAAAAATATACACAACTTATATGGTTAAAAGTAATTCGAAGTTACAAATCGTAAAAAACACGTACCAAGAACTAAATCGTCTGCGAAATCTTTCACATTTGTAAACTAAAAAGGTTGAAATAAATAAAAAGTAAATTAAAACCCATACTATTTTTTATTATTATATTTTCAAACTAAAATGGGTTCCGCCTGCTTCCAACTCTTATTTAATTTAAAATGGGCTCGTTTTTAGCTTTCAGTTTTTTTTTAAACTTAAGTTTTTTACCGCAGTCGGGTTTTTAAGTTTTTTGAAGTGAAACTTCTTTAGGCGCGCTTGACTTGGGGAGTAAACTGGCGAATGCGTTACGAAAACGTGTGATCGCGAGTAGGGAAGGTACGTAAAAAATAGCTGGAAATACCTCTGGTGTAAAAACCCGGTCCCGGTCGCATAAACATGCGACCGGGTTTTTACACCAGGTATTTGCTTCCAAGTACGCACACCGGGTACCGACTCAAAATACTTGCAAGACTATTAAGTATCTTATACGACTACTCGCTCAAATACGTAGGTACTCAACCGCGTTAGTTTTCGCAAATGCGATCACGCTCCTTTTGGAACAATTTCGTATGCAAGTATTTTTTACCGACTTCACAAAAAGGAGGAGGTACTATGTTCGGCTGTTTGTATGTTTTTTTTTTTGTATGTTTGTTCATCGAATACTCCGCCAATTGTCGACGGATTTTCAAAATTCTTTTTTTGTTCCAAAGTAGATAGTTTTGAGGTGGTCCCACTGTCACCAAGTTAGGATCTGATGATGGGATCTTAGAGTAATCGAGGGCAACCTTTAAATTTTATAGGCTCACTTATTGTTTTTCGCATATTTTACGAAGTATCTTGTGTATTTGCGTATGGTTGTCACCATCTCAGGTAGCTGGTCTGATGATGGAAGTTACAACTCCTTAACAGTAAGAAGTTCCTCGAACAGGCAAGGACTGTTTTAGTAAATTGTTTTGATGTTTGATAGGGCATTTGCCACATTTGGTCTCATGATCATCAAGTCATGACCTGATGCTGCAGTCAGGATAGTCTGCAGAGTACCTAACTCCTCGACAACATCGTGTTAAGGCTCATTGAAAAGGGCTCGATGTGTGGATAAACGTACTGTTAATGAGGAACACCGAAGTACATAAAGACCTGATGCTGAAGCCAGTAGCATTAGAAAAAGTACCAACCTTGAAATTACAGCACCGTAGTCGTGTTTGGGCTCATTTTAAACAGGACTAAATTTTAAGTTCAATGCAATGTTGACAAGTCTGGCCTGATGCTGCAGCCAGGATTATCAGCATCTAGTCTAAAAACATCAGGGCAGGATTTGATGATGGGATCCTGGAGAAATCGAAGGAACTCTTCAAATATTATAGGCACACCTATAGCGATTTGGGTATTTTTTATAGTAACTCGTGCATTTGCTCTCGGAAAGCACTATTTGGTGATGTGGAACTGATGATGAAGACCACAGATGGCCACCGGAACTACTCAATAATATCTAAGTATTTCACGGGTTGCGATTCGATTACTTTAATATGGTTGCTAAGCAATTTATGCTCGTCACAATGTGAATGGTGATACGGAGCTGATGGTGGATCTGGAGAACTCCTCAACAATTAACTTCCCTGTATCGGGAAAAGCAATATTTTGTTTGTAAAAGGCGATGATCACTAGGCTATTGTAACTTAGATAAATTATAAGCAGACCCACTAAAAAGCGTGAAATAAAAACTTTTTAAGAAAAAAAAAACCGACTTTCAAAAAAACACTACAAAGTGAAAAATATCTTTAATTTCGGAAGTCGGTGGCAAAAAACTAAAATAAATATCCAAAGACACCGACTTCCGAAATTAAAGTTATTTTTCACTTTGTAAAGTTTTTTTTGGAAGTCGGTTTTTTTTTCTTAAAAAGTTTTTTTTACTTTAATGGTTTGCAAGTATTTATTTGTAAACGCGATTTTGCTCCTTATTTATTCGAAGTCATTGATCAATTTCCTATGCAAGTAGTTTTACTTCCAACGGGGCTTTTGAATACGCGTTTGTATTTCTTATCTGTATGAAGTTATGGATCAGTTTTCTATGCAGATAGAAAATACTTGAAAGTATCTCGCTCCGGCGTGCCTCGACGCTCGAGTACGTAGGTACTCAAATAGTTCAACAACCGCGTTTGTTTTCGCAAATGCGATCATACTCCTTATCAGTAAGAGCACAGAATACTTAATAGTACTACGTACAGAAAGGACACTCCCTTCCTCGCCCTCATATCAGATACCGCACCTCACCCCGCACTTCGAGGTATTCGTCGCCGACTCTTTAGCAAGGGCGCTCGCGAACCGCAGCGCTGTATTGCTGACACACAATTACGCGATTTAAGGTGAATGGGTAGTTGTAGCCCGCGAAATTCAATTTTTCTTACGTTTTTTGCAATTTTCAGGTCAGTGTCAGGTTGTATCTTGATCAAAATATGATTTGAGACTATAATAGACATGTATTTACAGAATTATAGTCATTAGAATCATTAATATATCTCTTTAAGTTAGATTTCTACCATCAACACTTTTCCATACGAGATTTGTTCTTAACGGTAGAAATCTAACTTAGAGAGATGTATTAATGATTCTAATTATTATAATTCTGTAAATACGTACCTGTTATTGTCGCGAATCATATTTTGATCAAGATACAACCTGACACTGACCTGAAAATTGCAAAAAACGTAAGAAAAATTGAATTTCGTGGGCTACAACTGCCCATTCACCTTAAAAGTTTTATTTGAGTTTCAATCACGATGGTTGGACATTGTGATGCTTTTCCGAATTCGTATTTACATATACTGTTTCTATGATTTCGCATTTTTAATAACATGCGATTTAATAACCCATTATTTACAGATAAGTCATTTAAACTAAACTATTTTAGTGTTTTTATTTTATTACGAACCCGACTATATAAATAAACAATTGAACTACATGGTCACTTCATAATAATGCACACGTTCGGGCAGCGCCGCCGCCGACGTCGTTCGGTTCCCCGACACAAATTGCTTTCCGCGCCATTTTTTTTACGCTACTAGATTTCACGCACACATTTGCACGTATACAAACGTCATTTGTTTATGTATTAGTAATAGGTAATTATTTTGCGAGCGTTGTATGGAGTGTCCGAGGTGTGGTAAGAGTCTACGGAACAATTTCGTATGCATGTATTTTTACTTTAATGGTTTGTAAAAGTATTTATTTGTAAACGCGATTGTGCTCCTTATTTATAGGAATTCACGGATCAATTTCCTATGCAAGTACTTTTTACTTCCAACAGGGCTTTTGTTTGATTACGCGATTGTACTTCTTATTTGTATGAAGTTATGGATCAGTTTTCGATGCAGATAGAAAATACTTGAAAGTATCTCGAGCCCTGGTTTTAGGCCCTGGTTTCTTAAGGTGGACGTACTTGGAAGCCCTGGTACTCGATTTTGCAAGTACGACCCATGTCTAAGGGCTACGGGCGAGGCGAACGGAAGTTGAGTGGGGGATATAAGCAAGAGAAAGCAGTGCGCGCGCACATTTTCTTTCTCTCTTCCTCTCATAGCCAAATACGTTTGAAGTTTCACTTCAGTCGTGTGGTCATAAGCACACTCGGTTTTTTTAATTACTTTTATATAGGAAGGAGGAATGAATGAATGATATATTTATTTGCAAGAATATAGGAATATATACCTATTTAATTAGGTACTTTTTAATAGTACACGACCAGTTATATAGCTATCTATTAAATTCTACATCTGTAGTACTTCTAAATTCTTCGGCTAAGTGGTTACATATTTTCACCGCCATGATGGTATAACAATTAGTTATAGGTATAGGTAGTTTGGCTGTTGAGAATAGTAATAGAGCATTGATGGCCCAGTGGTAACGGCCCCAACTTTTGAGTTGTAAGGTCGCGTGTTCGAATCGATACAGGCATGTACTTTCTGTGTATATGATGTTATGCTACCAAAGTGATTTCAGATATTTATTCCTCCATGGGATATAGAAGAAAACTCGAAACATACTGTCGGGTTTTAATGTTGTCAAAGTGATGTTAGATATTTTTGATGACAACAAGGTAACACCCAACTGAATTGAGCAGCTATTTATAACGCAAGACGTTCAATATTTATGCATTCTGAGAGATGCGGTATCCATATTTTGGCGTCGCTTGTCCCGTCAGATAGTTTATATGGTGTACATAATAAAGAGTATTCTATACTATAGTTATGGTGCTCCATCGATGTCACATAATTGTGCCGCTACTTATTTATGCCTTCCACAGATGATCACATAAATATATATTTACTGTCCTCTTGAGAACAGATATTTATGAATGAATCATGAAATCAGATTTTTATTGCCGATCTGTCCATAGTAATGCATAATTATATTTATGCTCATGACCACATTGCTGCAACATCCGCACTGACAATTCAATAATATTCATTGTGATTAGTACTATCATTATTCATTATCACAATTTTATTATAAGAAGATGTTTGTTGCTCTGTCAAAATGAAAAGGATTGTTACGCAATTAGGGTGCAGGTAGTGGCGACTCGAACCGTATATTTTGCGATCGAAGGTTGAAAAGACAACGATTGCCCTTCGTTTTGTAGAGGCTGACGAAGGTGAACGCAAACTAGCACTTTTCTCGATATTGGATCGGCTCTGTGGATGTTTATAGTCGGTCCTATGCACTGCGCTGCGATTCATCCAGTCCGACCCGCTCCAACGTGCTCCGTCTGGCGTGAAATACTGAAGCATAATATTATAGTCACGAGCCACTTTCTAATAAATCAAATAATGATAATACCAGCCTATTACGTGTCCCACTAAGGGCCAAGGCCTTTTCTCATACAGAGAAGACACGAGCATTAATTACCACGCTTACTTACGAGGGGTTGGTAAGTTCTGACTTATATTAAACTAGCTGCGGCCCGCGGTTTCACCCGTATAAGTTTCGATCCCGTGGGAATATCGGGACAAAAGCCTATGTGTTAATACAGGGTGTCAGCTACCTCCATACCAAATTTTATCAAAATTGGTTCCACCGTTTGTGGTTCCACCGTTTGTGCGTGAAGAAGTAACAAATACTTACAAACTTTCGGCTTTCTAATATTAGTGTGATGCTAGCCGCGTCTTCGCCCGCGTGGATGTCGGAAAATATCCAACGAGAATGAATCACCGGGATTAAAAGCACCCTTTGTATTAATTCAGGTTATACCTAAACTGTGCCAAACATCCAAATTCGTTCAGCCGTTTTTGCGCCAATCCGAAACATGCATTCAGACAAACGGACATAAAATCTAAAAACTATATTTTCGGCATCAGACTCGTTCACCACTTCGTAGCAATTATATTCTATCTAATCTATCTAACTAGCCTGTTTGTCCCACTGTAGGGCAAAGGCCTCCAGGGCTCCCTTTTCCACACAATTCTGTCTTTTGCCAGTCCTTATGGTAGGAGTCAAGCTCGTCCCGCCATCTTCGTCTTGACCTGCCGCGATGGCGTTGTGCGTTTAGTGGGACCCAATCGGTGGTTCTTTTAGCCCAATTGTCATCTGACATGCGGCAATGTATGTAATGTCCAAGATAAACGCAAAAACTACATATAAATTGAAAAAGTCTGGTACTTGCCCGGATTTGAACCCACAACCTTGTGCATGAGAGGCAAGGCCTTAACCACTGGGCCACTTTCTAATAAGGATCACATAATTTAGCTTTGAACTAAAGAGTTGTATGTACGGTCAGCATCAAAAGTTGATTAACACTTCAGTTTTTTTAATCTTAGTTATTGAGCAAAATATTTATTCAAAATTGCAGAAGAAGAATTTTTTTTAGAATATATACTCTTGTCTATTATGTGAAAAGCTAAAAATCAGTTTATTGAAAAAAGCTATTGTCAATTTAATAACATGTAAAAATGATAGTGTTAAATCGACTTTTGATGCTGACCGTACGTTCGGCCGTTTTGCGTGTAGGCGTTTTGTAACTTGAGCTTTAAACTTTGGGAATTCTGAGACTAGACAGAAGGAGCCGCCTGAGTATTCCTATTTCAAAATGTATGTATGCTTTTAAGTATAATGATGCCATGTTGATTGATAAAATAATATAGAGTCAGCAAAATAAATGTTGCCACCCGAGAAATAATATCATCGCATCCAGGCAATACTTTTTAGGGTTCCGTACCCAAAGGGTAAAAACGGGACGCTATTACTAAGACTCCACTGTCCGTCTGTCTGTCACCAGGCTGTATCTCATGAACCGTGATAGCTAGACAGTTGAAATTTTCACAGATGATGTATTTCTGTTGCCGCTATAACAACAAATACTAAAAACAGAATAAAATAAATATTTAAGGGGGACTCCCATACAACAAACGTGATTTTTTTTTGCCGTTATTTGCTCGATATTAATAAGGGCAACAGGTAGACGCTTGAAATATTCACAGAATATTTAGTTGTATATTCACTTTAACCCATTCGCTACGGCGGACGCCTTTCGGCGTTTTTTGATTTAAAGGGCTTACAGGACCTAAACCCAAAAAACGCAAGTTTTAGAAACAATAAAAGTATATGATCGACTACAGTAAACAAAATCAAAAAAATATATGATACTGTTCAGGATATATGCTAGGTAGATAGTGTGTTGAAAACATAATACAACTTATTTGGTACGATAGAAAAAAATCATTTGCTTCATATTTTGCAATAAATTACCAGTGTTGTGCCATCGCCCATCTCTTTCTTTTCTATGCAGTCCGACAGTGACCGCGCTTTACGTCATGTAGTCCCCTTAATGTTTAGGTGCGAAATACGCCCATCGGCGTTTTTTTTGAAGTGAAACTTCTTTAGGCGCGCTTGACTTGGGGAGTAAACTGGCGAATGCGTTACGAAAACGTGTGATCGCGAGTAGGGAAGGTACGTAAAAAATAGCTGGAAATACCTGGTGGAAAAACCCGGTCCCGGTCGCATAAATATGCGACCAAATACTTGCAAGACTATTACGGCTACTCGCTCAAATACGTAGGTACTCAACCGCGTTAGTTTTCGCAAATGCGATCATGCTCCTTATCAGTAAGAGTCTACGGAACAGTTTCGTATGCAAGTAATTTTTACCGACTTCACAAAAAGGGGGAGGTACTATGTTCGGCTGTTTGTATGTTTTTGAAGGAAAACTTCTTTACGCGCGCTTGACATGGGGAGTAAACTGGCGAACGCGTTACGAAAAGTGTGATCGGGTGAGGTGAACGGGAGTTGAGTGGGGGATATAAGCAAGACAAAGCAGTGCGCGCGTACGTTTTCTTTCTCTCTTCCTCTCATAGCCAAATACGTATTAAGTTTTTTTTCTTTTGCTTATATCTCGAAAATGGTGCGTCCTATCGCAAAAATAATGAAAATTTCGACCCCCTTTATGAAACCCATAAACTCCTAAAACTCAACATGTAGGTAATCATTTTTCATATTTTCCATACAAAAAGTGAAAAATTCTTTAAAAAACACGCCAAGGCCGCCCCCTCCGCGCCTGCGGCTCTAAAAAACAATACACGGGGTTAGGGCAAATAAGTACAGACGCCAGCACATCAACCTACTACAATCTGTCAGATTTCTTTAATAGATTTTCAACTTTATTACTAAAGAATAAGGTTCAAAGTTGATTGGGAAAATTTGCCAGTTTCGCGTAGGTTGACGTGCTGGCGTCTGTACCACGTGTCGACGAGTCGCGATTGTCAAATTCGATTTTTGTTGTGTCAAAATTATTTACGTGAAACCTCTTTACGCACACTTGACTTGGAGAGTAAGCTGGCGAACGCGTGACGTAAGCGTTACGAAAAGTGTGATCGGGCAAGTAGGGAAGGTACGTATTTACTCGACCAGGTTTTTGCTTCCAAGTACGCACACCAGGTACCGACTCAAAATACTTGCAAGACTATAAAGTACCTTATACGGCTACTCGCTCAAATACGTAGGTACTCAACCGCGTTAGTTTTCGCAAATGCGATCATGCTCCTTATCAGTAAGAGTCTACGGAACAATTTCGTATGCAAGTGTTTTTTACTTTAATGGTTTGCAAGTATTTATTTGTAAACGCGATTTTGCTCCTTATTTATAGGAAGTCATTGATCAATTTCCTATGCAAGTAGTTTTACTTCCAACGGGGCTTTTGAATACGCGATTGTACTTCTTATCTGTATGAAGTTATGGATCAATTTTCTATACAGATAGAAAATAGTTGAAAGTATTTCGCTCCGTCGTGCCTCGACGCTCGAGTACGTAGGTACTCAAATAGTTCAACAACCGCGTTTGTTTTCGCAAATGCGATCATGCTCCTTATCAGTAAGAGCACAGAATACTTAATAGTACTACGTACAGAAAGGACACTCCCTTCTTCGCCCTCATATCAGATACCGCACCTCACCCCGCACTTCGAGGTATTCGTCGCCGACTCTTTAGCAAGGGCGCTCGCGAACCGCAGCGCTGTATTGCTGACACGAAAAGTTTTATTTGAGTTTTAATCACGATGGTTGGATATTGTGATGCTTTTCCGAATTCGTATTTACATAAACTGTTTGTAAGATTTCGCATTTTTAATAACATGCGATTTAATAACCGATTATTTACGGACAAGTCATTTAAACTAAACTATTTTAGTGTTTTTATTTCATTACGAACCCGACTATATAAATAAACAATTGAACTACATGGTCACTTCATAATAATGCACACGTGCGGGCAGCGCCGCCGACGTCGTCGTTCGGTTCCCCGACACAAATTGCTTTCCGCGCCATTTTTTTTACGCTACTAGATTTCACGCACACATTTGCACATACACAAACGTCATTTGTTTATGTAGTAGTAATAGGTAACTATTTTGCGAGCGTTGTATGGAGTGTCCGAGGTGTGGTAAGAGTCTACGGAACAATTTCGTATGCAAGGATTTCTACTTTAATGGTTTGTAAAAGTGTTTATTTGTAAACGCGATTGTGCTCCTTATTTATAGGAATTCACGGGTCAATTTCCTATGCAAGTACTTTTTACTTCCAACAGGGCTTTTGTTTGATTACGTAATTGTACTTATTTGTATGAAGTTATGGATCAATTTTCGATGCAGATAGAAAATACTTGAAAGTATCTCGAGCCCTGGTTTTAGGCCCTGGTTTCTTAAGGTGGACGTACTTGGAAGCCCTGGTACTCGATTTTGCAAGTACGACTCATGTCTACGGGCTACGGGCGAGGCGAACGGGAGTTGAGTGGGGGATATATGCAAGAGAAAGCAGTGCGCGCGCACATTTTCTTTCTCTCTTCCTCTCATAGCCAAATACGTTTGAAGTTTCACTTCAGTCGTGTGGTCATAAGCACACTCGGTTTTTTTTAATTGCTTTTATCTTTATCTTACAAGTCACAAAAAATTATACTTGCAATATATGCACATTGTTTTTTAATTACAAATATATAATAAATCGGCGTTCCATATTATCCTAATGAGGTGCGGAGGACGCCCATCGACGTTCGCGACGAAAAGTCCGGCACTTGGCTAATAATGGTAATTTTTATCGCCGTAGCGAATGGGCTAAAAATAAAATAAATATTTAAGGGGGGCTCCCATACAACATACGTGATCTTTTTGCCGTTTTTTGCTCGATATTAATAACGGCAACAGGTAGACGCTTGAAATATTTACAGAATAGGTACTTAGTTGTACGAGTATATTCACTTTAAAAATAAATAATTAAAATAAATTAAGAGGTGCTCTCATACAAAAACGTGCTTTTTTTACATAATTATGTAGTGTTAAATATTGTACGGTGGTACGGAACCCGGACACGCACTTGGCCGGTTTTTTTTAAACCTTTGAGACTCATTCAGACGGAATATCATTTAAAGCGCAAATACCGGTACCTTATTTTTTATGTTAACTGTATGATAAACTTAACACCTGCCCTCCGGACCCGTTGGTATAAATCTTTAGACCTACCCCACATAACTTTTCTGAACCAATCAAAATGAAGAATTCTGCTTTACCTTAAAACTTGTGTAAAAATAGTTTAGCTATTTCGTTTCCACTGATGCACGGTCTACAGCAGGTATTGATTTTGGGACTGAATACAGACGGATAAAGGCGTGGCGAGTTGCTGTTTCTATTTTCTAAAAATACTACATTTATTGAATGAAAAGATACTTAGTTGATCGTTAGAAAGTCATTTATTTAATTACTTACGTAGGTAGGTACTTACATGAACAGCAAGTTATTTTTAAGATTTTAGAAATTGTGAAGCGTTGTTTTACCACAGTATAATATACAGTAAGTTATCTAAGGCCGCCCGCCGAGTTATTAGCCTACTCTTGCGTTGATCCCCAGGGTTGTCACTTTTACTTTTAGTTAATATTTTCGAACAAGCAGCACTTGATCTAAATTTATGAAATAAAAAGCATATTATGATTGAATATTTTACCAATTTATAAATTTAGTAAAAATAAAAAGCCTTTATTCACATAACATTTATTATACTAAGTTACAAATTTGATACCGAGAAAATTTTTCTCCTGTTTCTGCACGTCCGGAACGCTTTATTATTATTTGTTAATGTAAAGTAAATTCTCATTCTTATGTAAAGTTTTTGTAAAGCTTTTGGGAAAGCATGGACAGGGCATCTTAAATTCTATATCATTCAGTTGATCGTAAATTGACCGGCCAATTTTAATGTTGATGTGGTCCTTTTCGAACGCTTTGCGAAACACCTGCTCCATCCTTTCTACATTATCGACAAAATCATCAGGTGGGATCATGAGTAAATTTCGATCTTTGCCGTAATTCCTGTAATGGGTGTATCTAGATTCTACACTTAAATTACACGCTCGTTGATTAACGTCGACGTAAAGCAACCCTAAGCGTTAGTCGGTCACATGTTACTGTAATTTTGTTAAGTTAATATTATGATTAAGACACCATATTTGGATTGAACAACACATCAGACAATAGAAAAAATAATAATTTCAATAGTAATTAATTTGCAATATTAATTATTGTGAAATTGCCCTTATTACAACTATACGCGACAAATACGTTTACCTAAACGATGTTTCGTACTCAATCCTCTGTTTTATAATATAAAAACTTTTACAAAAAAAAAACAACCGACTTCAAAAAAAAAACACTACAAAGTGATAAATAACTTTAATTTCGGAAGTCGGTGTCGTTGGTTCCGCATTTTCGTTTTTTGACACCGACTTCCGAAATTAAAGTTATTTATCACTTTGTAGTGTTTTTTTTTTTGAAGTCGGTTGTTTTTTTTTTTGTAAAAAAGTTTTTATTTTTCAATTTTTAGTTGTACCTACCCCACAAAAAAGTAAACAAAAAGATCGTTAATGTAGACAATGTAGATAAATTTTTAGATTGTTGTTGATTTTTCAAAAACCGCTTGTCCGATTTCGATAAAATTTTCATGGGACCATTTGGGAAGTAGGTATACCCTTTCCAACAAAAAAATAATTTTTCAAATCGGTAGGCAAGCAACGGAGTTATGCGGGAACAAACATAAAAAAAAAATACAAACATTCGAATTGAGAACCTCCTCCTTTTTTAGAAGTCGGTTAAAAACTAGACTTCTTAAAATAAACTTTAGCTCTAAACATAGTATTCAGAAAGTAAATTTGGGAATACATTTATATGGAAAAATGCGACTCGGCTACGCTCTTAATAAAGCAAATAAACTGTGAAATAAACAATACAATACCACATTTTCTAATAATATTTAAGTATAAGTAGGTACTTACATTTCTGGTTGAGTAGGAACTATGAAGAATGATAAGTCCGGGTTTGCGAAATCATTATTGAGGCACCCGAAAACACTACAATATTTTTTTCCCCTTTTTGAAGTCATGATACTCGTAATTTAAGTGGCCGCCGCCGGCGAGAGTTGACGAACGCAAGCGGTCATGTAGCGTACGCGCGTGCTCACAGTCGCGCTGCACAGCCCGCACTGCCGCCACCTTATTCCCTCATATATTATGCTAGCGTGTGCGTGAAATCGCGTGCCGACATGGCGCGCGGCGCGCACGCACACATTCAAACCGAGAGCGGCACGTTTGTATGAAGATGTTCTACTGTATATTATACTGTGGTTTTACTGAAGTATATAATTCTTTCCTATCATAAATAACAGGTTTCTTAATAAATTCAATTGGTCCAATTAAATATTTAGTTCCGCGAACGACATGGCGACATTGTGATCAACATACGACCTTTTAAAGAGCTGTAATTGGCAAACAACTTAAGATTTTTTCGATTTGGAGGCTCTCTTTTCCACCTCACACAAATAAAACTTATTTTAAAACTAGCAACTGCTAGTTATTACTGATTCTAATGATTATAATTCTGTGAATACATATTTGTTACGGTCGCGAATCATATTTTAATCAATGTACAACTTAATACTGACCAGCAAATTGCAAAAAACGTGAGAAAATTTTAATTTCGCGGGCTACCTTAGCGCTTCCCCCTTAACATGGGATTAAAAACAGAGTTTGTCATACGTGGCAGCTCTTTTCCGTCCACGAATCAAATGAAAACTGATTAAAATATATGGAACTTGGAGTGTAGCACAGTTAAAAGACGAGCTAAGGGAAAGGGATGTTTCTAAAAGGTAGCTTTAGTGTAAAAGTCATTAAAATTATGAAAGTTTAATAATTTATTTATTTTGTGTATGTTGACTTTATGATATTTTTCGTTGAAGACTGGAGGCGTACGACAGGAATTACCCGTGCGGTGTTGAAAACCAACTCGAGGATGATCTTCCCGACTTAAAAACTTCAGAGGTGTTAATTGTAGTACTGATAAACACAGCCACACAGTAAAGATGGCTGTGTTTTACTATAACTTACTCATGCGCGGTCCGAGGGGGGGGGGTCGTGGGGGTCATGACCCCCCCCAAAATCATTCAAGCTGTCGAGAGTCTGAATGATTTACTTGCATTACTAACTTATTAAAACTGTACTTGAGCCACGAAAACCCCGATTGGCATATTCAAAAACATTAAGAAAGAACATCGGCAGACATGGGGACTGGGGGTAAAAACTTAAAACTATGAAATGACAGTGGGTTTTATAACGCGTTTAAAAAAAATTCCTTTAAAAAGCCTGTTACTTATAAAAATATAGAATCTAGGACTCAAGAGCGAGCGAAGCAAACTCGGGATATTGGGCACCTCGCTCGTACGTAAGGTTGAAAGGTTTAGGCTTACCTAAACCTTTCAACCTTACGTACGAGCGAGGTCTATATGGCCTTAGCCATATTCCAAAACCTAAACTGCTGTAAAACGAGTTAAAAGCTTTTCGTCATAATTCGATAAAGTTCTCTTTTTGTATGATGGGTAAAAGAAAACAGAGACTATTCAAGGTGGGGTGCTAAAATTTTCAGGCTCGCTTCGCTCGTTCTTGCAATTTAAATTGGTTCTTGAGCTTTTCTTCAAAAGTCGACAAAGCAATTAATTCCTATAGTCCTTTTGGAATGATCGAAAGAAAATCGAACCTATCTGAGTATGCAAAATTTTCGAGCTCGCTTCGCTCGCTTGCATTTTAGATTTTGATAGCTGGGTAGTTCTTCAGGGACAAAATTTTCGATGTCTATGGGTATATTTCTGTAACCAACTAACAAAACGGCATGTAAATTTTTTTTTGTACAGTTTAGCTTTATGCCTTACTAGGACAAATGATATTTTTTAAATACTTGCTGTCTAGGTACAAAATAAAAATATTTGAAGTGTGTTCTTCTGATTCATATAACGCGTCCGTTTGCCATTTTCCGGTACAAAATGGTCGATGTCGCATTTTCCCTTTGATACATCAATATAAATTATAACTATATCGAAAGGAAATGAGTTGTCCTCTTGCAAAAAAAATGTGTATTGGTTATAACTACGTTATTATGTTTATAAATAAGTAAATAAGGAGTGTCCGGCGTATAATACTGATTAATGTGGCGTAAGCTTCACTTGACCGTACTTGGTCAGGTAATAATAATGAGAGTCTGGCTTCCCGCGCGGGGAGAAGCCAGTCGTGCAACGGACGAGCTAGAAGGTGGACCTGCGGCTGGTTGGCTTAGATCCCGGTGTTACGAAGGAAAATATCTGATTCACCTGTGTTTGGTTCAGGTGGCATTATGATTACAATGCCTATTTTATAAAATTTATTTCATTGTTTTAAAACTTCAATCTGTGTTTCGTGTGATGCTTTTAGGTTATGGAATCGTGTAGAAAAATTACAATAATGAAGTCTGCATTTATGATGAGTTATGCATGATTGTAGGCAAAAATCTGATTCAACTGTGCCTGATTCGTATGGTCAAAACCCCCATATGACTAATGAAATAAATTCGATTTCCCCTTTCCAGCACGAAAGGAGTGTTTTTGTTGCATTATAGTGTATAATGTTTGACCGTGTACAAGTCAGTAGTTCTAGGCTTATTTATTATCATTTATTTAGCTATAACCTTTTGAATAATTAAAAAGTGACAGGAGTATGAAACTGTTCTAAATATGACACTTTTGATATGTCTTAGTCTTAGTTAAGAATAAATAATTATTGTTTAGAATTATCAATCAAAACGTACGGTGTATTTATTACTTTTTATTTCTGTTTCTGATTCATCTGGGCACAAAATATTCGAACGTCGATATCTTGAAAACTACTTTATAAAAACGAGCCCCTCATACAAACATATGTTCTTTGGTATGTCTATTTTCATATGAGCATGTGTTACAGAGCTGAAAGTGAAATTAAATTTTGGCCATATGGATCAGTCGAAGAATCAAATTTCGAAGAACTACCCAGCTACTTGAGCTTGCCTGCATAAGTCGACAATGTAACCCCTATTTCTACTTGAAAATATAAATCAAAACCTAATCAAACAGAGGCGGGTTGTTAAAATTTTCGAGCTCGCTTCGCTCGCTCTCCCCACCCTGCACAATCTACCGTTCTAATACATACGACCAATATGTATTAGAAATATGATTTAAATTTTGGCAACATTTAAGTAACACAACACCCCCCCCCCTCCCCTATGTAAAAGCTGCGTCCCTGAATAGCATAAGTAATGTGGAGCTGGAGTTGTACATGAACCTTAACATATCATCACGCCTTTAATCCCCAAAGGGTTGAGCAGGGGTTACCTTCATATAGTACTTACACCCAAAATGTCATAGAGGGCGAGCCTACTGCCGCCACCCGGGCACAAATCCAGACTCCAGGCGGCTTCTGAGAAGTTTCTGATGGAAAAACCCTTTTAACACTTTACTCGACCTAGGAATTGAACCCAGCTAGGACCTGTGCTCAGTAGTAACGCTTGCGACCACTAGACCAACGAGGAGATGTACCACCCTTAAAATATTCCTCGGCACCCTTCATGACCCCCCCCAAAATCTTGGGCTGCGACCGCGCCTGAACTTACTTAATATGACATCACAGTCTTAGGCAATGAAGAGAGGTATGAGCCTGTAGGTAATGAAAACAAACAATTCTCTTGGGTGCATCACTGTATACGAATTACTCCCATAAAAGTCTTCAGTTAAAAAAAAAAGGATAGCACATAGTCATAACACGAAATATCGGGTTTTTATTTTTTTTTTTATTCGGAGAGCTTTCTCCCTCAGTTTTCGTCTTTTAACATCTATACACATGCGTCCCCGTATTTTTGCGGCCAACAGCTGCGCAACGGGGCATATTGATTAATTTAGTCGCTTGGTTACAAAAATATAAGGATAGTGACAGCTAGCTGTCAAATTCTTGGCCTAGTGATAGCAGCGACATCTGAAGTGAGTGAGTGGTAGTTTTTATCCCTATTGGAGTTCATAGCTAAAGTAATGAGCTGAGGTGTCAATATTAGTGTCCTAGATTTAAAAAATAGATTGACTTAACGTAATTACGTAACGCGTATTTACTGTATGATGTATGAACCGATTGGGTAGTATCGATATAAATATCGATACCTACCTAATTGGTTGAGTAAAACTGAAAAACCAATTCAAAAAGGGTCCGTCCTTCCGTTCCTTTTAAATTTTTTTCAATAACTACGGTATTGGTTTATTATTTTGTTTATATTGCAGTAGCCCTATAACTAACGTGACCATTTATTGAAGAGAAAACCTTCGCCACTGTTACCGTAACCGACACCGCTTCGGATGCGTTCGGCTGTCCTCAGGATGTATTGTTTTAATGTATTTCCGATATGTCAGTAAGTGATGGCAAAGTATTCTGTTTTGTTTATTTGACGATTAAAAAAATACACACGTAATTGTTCAAGTTTTCACTTATGTCGGCACTCCCGGAGTGCCATTTTTTTTTTTGTCAGAGTGGGACGCATGCGGAATTAAATAAAATAAAAATTATTTTACTAGATATTCATTAAAAGGAGAAAAGGACATGAAAAATAATATATTAAGTAAGTATATGAACAAGTATTTAATTTTAATATTACATTGCGGTTGAAGACCCATTTGTTTTGTATTTTTCGGTGGAGCAAATTAGTTTTAAAATGTCGGGACTCGGGAGTTTGGGACTAATGAATAACTAATCGCACTCGCGCATCCGTCTCGTTCTTACATGTCACTACGTAAATTGTTCATGAAGAAATTGAATTTAATTGAATATCGTTTGGTCCCTTAGTAAAAGCGGGACATTTTTGTTCTGGTTGGAGACAACAGGACAAACAGCCTGAAAGAGGGTCACGTTACCTATAACATTCTATTACTTAATTCATTTTATTAATTATTTATTTCATATACTGTTGTAGGTAATCGGCGCATGCGCACGTCCGGTCACTTAAAATAATTCTATCAAAAGCTACTAGAACTAGTATGATACTAAACTATTACGTTACGACATAAACGCGATATACGCGCTGCGCTACGCATAACGGAACGCTCCTGACGCGTTGAGCGAATAACGTAACCGTGTGAAGTTCGTACGCTTTCGTTCCGTTCGAAGAACTGTCGAGTCGATGTCGCGTCGTTCGTTTCTTTTCTTAGCAATTTTACTAGATTCTTGTAATTATTGACATTTTTTTTTTCACAATAGCAGTTGGCAGTCAATTATAACGCAATATCAACGCAACAATTCTTTATTTTTCTAATATGAGCTAATTATTAACGCAAATTAATTTCATGAAAAAATTATATTTGGTTCGTGGAAAGGAGCGATTTGGGGCGTGTTGCTTGGGCTGTCGAATGATGGCCGATCCTTGACGCCAACTTCGTGGCGGTCTTGCGGACCGATTTAGCATAAGTTTTTATTGTGGAAAAATTTCAGTTTACGGACGAGTATAAACTCTTCAAACTGTCGGACTACGTGAAATGCAAAGGAGGACGCTCTCGCACAACAAAGGGGAGTTCACGTTTACTCATTATTCGCCATAGAGAGTTTACTTAAATCATGTTGCACGCCGCACATCATTCGCGATCGTGCTGTGACCCCTGCGTAAACTCATATTGAGTATCTGACTGACGTGACAATATGATTATTTTAGAAAACACTCGATTAATGGATTGTCAAACTTGCAGTGATAACCAGTCATAGTACGCTTTATTTAAAAGCCTTTGTAAATAAACTGCAGAGGTGCTGAGGTAATTACGTTTCGAAGTGTCATTACTAAAAATTAGCAATAGGTACCTTTTATTGTAGGTAAGTAAGTCGGTTTCCGTGCAATTTGGGGGATATTCGTAATTTAATGTATCATTAAATATTAATTATTCAAGTAATATACGATTTTTTACATTCTGACATAACAGTGTTTCATTGTCTTATCAACAAAAGTATAGGGTTGTATGCTCCTAGTTATTTTCTTTGATTTTTCTAATAATTCTGACAGTAAACCTAAAATAACCCTTTAAATTAAAGTAATTACAGTTCAATATATTCTATATAATGAGGAAAAAGAATTGAAGCTAATTGACATCAACAACAATGTTATATGCTGATTTAGTATTTTGCCTCATATGACTAATTGTATGAGGATGAATTATTATTATGGGGTAAATACTATGTATATATGTATACATAGTATTTACCCCATAATAATTATTATTAAGTGTTTTGTGACAAGGATATGAGGAACTCAACAAATACAGCTATTTGTTTCTTCATAGGGCAAATTGCTAAACAACTGCAGCCTACTTACCTCCAGGGGTATTTTTGGCATAAATACTTAAACTAATAATACCTACCGTTAATTAGTGATTGTTACACTACAAAATTAAATAACATTAAAGATAGGTACATTGTCATATCGTAAATATTGTTTTACTGATATATGAATAACCATTTAAACCTAACCTTCAAAATTGCCATGTTTTTCATTGGCAAAAATTTTAATATTATAGGTTCTACAACAAAGTAGCAATTCATTTTGTTATCTATTTATGTTATTGAGGCAAAATATGTGATTAAAACTTGATGCCATGTATTTCTAATGGCAGTTGAAAGACAGTCATTTATGTGAAAACCAAGGCAAGTAAATATGATTTATATTATTCAGAAATGGATTTGGAATAGTCTAGATTATTATGATTGAGTAGATATAGACTAAATATAGTTTATAAACTTTTAATGTTTATATTGCCTTTTTAGAAGTCTGTAAAATATTCACAGTCATAGACACTATTAAAATACCAGTTAAAAATTCCTGAAATGGTATTTTGATTATTTAAAGTTTTGCTCAGATTTCAATCAAATTCAAGAGCCTGATCTTTTGTCCACAAAACTTATTTTACCATATTAGATTAACTAAAAAGATGTTTGCTGTTTTTGCAAGATCCTAATCAGTTTCCATTGATACTCATGCAAGTCATGCAAAAATCATTAATGCTTATTGTAGTATAATTTAGTTAAATAAACAAAATGCTGGTTTTGCCTTAAAACTCCCAAATTTACTGATCAAAAATAAAATAATGAATATTACATATAAGTAATTATGTTTTGCCACATTCAAGTACATTCAACTCTACTAATACATACAACAATTTGTGCCTATCAATTTAGTGAAAATTTTATTTCAGCTTTTTAAAGAAACTACTGTACTTAAATACTTGTCACAGGAAGAAGTTCCTATTTATGTGGAACATGTTGGTTTATGTAAACAGATAATAACGCGAGAGCAACACACGTCAGTCGGGCAAGGGATGACAGCGCCAAAAAAGGTTGCAATGCCAGTGGTAACAGCGATTGCAGTAAGCGGAACAACATGGAGACCCTAGCCCAGGGGGAACATTTCGATGGCAAGGACGTCACCACACAGGAAAAAGGGGGCGCAGCCGAGACCCGAGACGGTTAGAGGCATAAAAACCAACTTTCGTATTTTGAGAGCATCGAAAACCGGCGCAACAAATCGCCGCCAGACGGCTACGTCGTGTTATTGACCTACATGGTCGCGATGTTAAATTTTATCGTAAATACTAAACAGACTTATTTATTTTTAATATAAAATGTTTTATTTTGTTCTGGCATATAATTGATAAAACTATAAGATTAGAACCATGGTCTGTCTGTCTGTTTGTGTCTGTATGAATGTATGTTTGTTTGTTCGCGTATTAAAAGAGCATGTCTATATGTTATGTAGCTAATAGACCTAGATACTTTATCTCTTTGGGTTTAGTAATATACAGGTGAAAGAAAAAACCGTAAGTATTGATAAAAAATATGAGGCATATACTTTAATATGTTAAACATAGGTAGGAAACAAAAAAAATTGTATTACCTATGAAAACAAAGTAACACCCGTCTGTCTGTCATAGTATGAACCCTTCTAAGATTCCAGCTAGTCTGTTTCTTTCTTATTTTTTTCGTTTCGTTTTTAACAAATATACTTGATAAAACCACACACAATGATTTCCAATGATAACGCGTGGCGTTACACGCATTATTTTTGAGCAAATTTTCAGCATACAATTTATGTTATTTTCAGATGCTAATCAGCTAAGTAGCGGAGTGGTGTCATCGACTCAGGACGACTGCATCAAACGGCCGCATGAAGACGCTGACAATGAAGCGGCCGAAGACGACGTTTCTAAACGGAAGAAACGCAAAGACAATGAGGAGAAGGAGCCGATGGGCAAACCGGCTCCAGTGCCCCGCGGCGGACCTGGACGGTGAGGCTTGATCACACGTCTATTCTCAGCAATAACTCACTACTTGCCACAATATTCTTCCCACTGAAAATTTTAATCGAGGCCACAGCATATTTCACGCTGATAACCCAGGCTAAATGACGTCGACAAAAGACCTTTTATTTAGGTTGTCAAATGAAATAGTTAGGATGCACGTGTCAAAATTGATATACCTTATTTTGGGCATTTACAGTATCCTTACCGGCAGTAAACCACCGGGGCCTGCGAGTAAGACAGGCGCTGTACCACTGGGCAAAAACAGCGGCGGACAGAATGTAAGCAAGGGAGGAGCCAGTTCCTCCGGCAAGGGGAACATGCAAGCGCAGGGGAAAGGAGGCGGTGGAAGCTCTAAGGCCAACGCACAAGGCTCACATCAGGTAATGAACTCGGTATTTGTTTTATAAAATAAAACTATGTTCATCATCATCATTTCAGCCGAAAGACGTCCACTGCTGGACATAGGCCTCCCCCAAGCACCTCCACTTTAACCGTTTCTAAAACTATGTTCCTTATTAACTATTGCACAGAAAAGGTACTCTCTTAATCATAAAATGGACGATTACGTCTATAAATGCGCACGCGCATTTATACTAAAGACAACTCTAATTTCGTGGAGTGAGCGTTTTATAAGTATACAACACATTATTTAGCATTCATTCATTCATTTATTTCATTTTAGCATTTTTACACGTTTATTCCTGCCGATTTATAGACGGTTTCTAACAAAAATATCCTTTTGCTTAGGGCAAGTCTGGTGGAGGAAAAGGTGGATCCTTGCAAGTAGGCAAACAAGACAGGAAAAGCCCAGTTGCTAGTCCAAAGCCGAGCCAAAGCACAAAGGACAATGATGGCGACGACGACACGAAAAGCCACGAGTCGGCGCCCAAGGTCCCGCCGCTCAAGATCGTGATACCCGGCGGTGCGGGGGGCTCTGGCAGCCGGAACGAGCAAGAAGGCGAGGGTAAGACTCAAACCTATTTTCTGATTTACGTCCATTTTAAAAGTTACTCGTCAATTGCACATCGCCTGTGCAGTCATAATATTTGAAAAAAAATCCCATATACCTACGCATCCAAAACATAATATTACTCACTGTGAAGCCATTAACTTCTGAGGTCTGCCTTTGTGGTTTACCATACTATCCACTTTTTCTTCCCTTGAACTAATTTTATTAAGGTGAAACAGGTCAAAGGGGGAGCGGAAAGGGTCGTGGTAACGCATCGACGCTGCCCTACGTCATTCCATGTACCAGTACTGACACCGGACAAACTTCAGATAGCTCAGACGGTACCTCAGACGACAAAAGAGGAGAAGGCGGAAAGGTAAATAAACCCTCTACCATTTGAGAGATTTCTAATTTTACAAAACATTCGTGTGTTAGCGTTACAGAATGCAAAGCCTCCTTTTTTATTAAAACTATAATTTAGTGATTATTCTAAATACCTGAACTAACATATACTCATAAACCTACTTTTCGTCCGAAGGCTGGACAGAGAGTCCTCCGTTCTCATAGGACGAATGACGGGGATAAAGATAAGGAGAGGACGTCCCCTCAGACAGGGAATGACAGCCGCTCCGGGGCGGGGCAAGCTCAAGCTAGCTTGAATGCCAATAAAAGTCCTACACCTTCGGGCTCTGTAAGTACATGAGTAGTTCAACTTTTTAACAATAGTAGTTAATATAACTCACACGATCCTTTTGAAAATGTTCAATCCCTTTAAATTAAATGCAAAGATTTTATGAGTATACAATATTAATACTGTATTGCTCTTTATTTTAGGGCCAAGATAACGACCACACTGTCTCTTCATCAACTTCAAGAGGGGAATGTAAGTAAAAACTATTAACGACACTCAGGTTATATCCTAACTAGCAGAACTCACAATGCCGAGTCTAGGCGCGCGGTAACATAACCATAAAGTGCGTCCGATTTGATGTCTTTTGAGCATAGTCTGTTATTGAAAAAAGTTTCATTTGGGAAAAAGGTTTTTTTTCCCCAGATAGAACACTTTCATTGTAAGATTTCTATTATGTTTAACAGCTTCCGGCCATGTGGAGCTGCATCCACGAAAGAGAAAAATTAAAGCATCTAAAGATGGACACTCTCGTGATCAGTCAAAGAATGAGCCATCTCATGAATCCAGTGCCAGCCATAATATCACTCACTCCAATCCGTATCAAATGTATATTCATATACGGAAGCAGGTTAGTTACAACTTACAATGATATTTTAAAATTATTGGATATATTTTGATATAGAGAATATCGTCAATTATTATTCTGTTATTCTACAGATTGATCGTCGCCAGAGAAGCTTATTTCCCGTGAAACCAAAACCTCCAAAAGATTTTAACAAATATTTGATGAATCGGTGCACATACACACTCCAGGGTAACGTAAACCCTGATCCGCAAGTGGAGATACCACCTAATTTGCCAACTCAGATGATAGGCGAATTTGTTGCTCAAGAAAAGGAAAGGTATGCTCATATTTTACAAACATAAATTTTACTTCTTTTATTTTTACTGAGCTTGTATTTGAATCTGCATCATGTTGACAAAAATTTTGTATCTGCAGAACAAGATTACGTATACAACACCTAGTAGAAAAAGAGAAGCTTGTGTTGGCGGTCGAACAAGAAATATTGCGCGTTCACGGGCGCGCCGAACGTGCTGTAGCAAATCAGGTAAAAGTTGAACTTTATTTATCATGAAACTGACTAAGACAGCGGCAGCTTTAAATTAGCTCACCCAGAACATTTTTTTGCATACAAATCCTTCAATACACGCACGATAAGGGCGGTTTCGCACTACGTCCGATCCGAATCCGTGAAATGCCTGTCCGAAGTGACCGTAGTCCTATTTATATGAGGGGTTGCGCACTACATCCGAACTCTATCCGTCAGAATTTAGTACAATTTCCAATTAGGATTGATATCTCGTATTCGGATCGGACGTAGTGCGAAACCGCTTTCAGTGAAACGAAGTTAGTATACGAAACAAGTTTTCTTTTTTTTTTCTGTAAATCTTTAATGACGGTAAAGGAGCAGGGGCCGCCCATAACTCGGTATATTGCCGTAAGGTAGTGAAACTGGCTAACCGTGATCGAAAAGTCAGGATTGATCCCTTGTTGTCTTGTGTTTAACCGGCCAAGCGGTGCGCGTCGCCCATTAACTGAGTAGTTGTCATCGAGAGTCGATGCGCACGCACAATCGAAGCGACTGTGATACCGATATCTGTATGTATCAATTTGATGCCTGTTATTAGCTTGCCTTTACAGTACAGGTATTTACCGTAGTATTAAAGAGGCCCTGTTTCCTACTATTTACTGCCCTTTAACGTGACGCGTTTTATAACTATTTCAAAATAACATTCCTTGATTCAACCAATTTTCTTTTCTTTACAGTCTCTTCCTTTCTCTGTGTGCACGATACTTCGAGACAAAGAAGTCTACAATGTATTGGCTCCAGAGCAGGAAGAGAAACGCAACGCGCAGCGCTCCCGCTGCAACGGCAGACAAATTAACTCTTGGCTTCAAGAAGTCGATGATAAATGGGAAAAGATCAAGGTATATTCATAAATTCTCGTCGTAATGCAAAGTCAAAGCATTTATTTCAAATAGGCACATAAAAGGCACTTTTGAACGTCAAAAAAAATGCAACATTTGCATCAAAACATTACGTAATATAATAAAATGTATTAAAATTACAGGAAGGTATGCTTCGGCGTCAACACACGGAAGCTCAAACTCTCCATGCTGTCCAAATCATGGGATGGGAATGGAAACTGAAGGAGTGTGGCATTTGTGACTACAAAACAACGCCCAAAATTGATCCGGTGCATGTGCCTCAAATACATGTGTCGAATTTTGACTTGCCCGCTTGAATTTAAGTTCATATTGCCTGTGTTCATGTCAGGTCTACACGTTTATCGTGTTGGCATAAATATTAGTATGTAGTTAAGTTTTTATTAATCATCTAATGAAATTATAACATCGATTGGTAATAAGAATCAAGCGGAGCTACAAAATTGGATATTATATATCAAAATTATCAACATTTGTTGAGCCTTCTATTCTCCCGCGCACCAATTCCGATAACTTGTTATTAATTACTCTTAGAACCAAAACAACCTTGTGCATATAAATAACCTGTTATCGGGAGAAGGCCGAAAACCTAAAATTTCTTTTTTAAAGCTATCACAAGGACAAAATATTTGTGAATTTAAATATTTTATTTTTGAATTGTCCTTGTCTATGGATATCAGAGGTGTCCTTACGTACACGGTAGTTAGAAGATTGACTTACACGGACATAACCTACAAATATAGCCTGTAAACAATTTGCAAGTTTCCACTACAAGTAAACACTCAGAAACTCTACCTAGGCTACTTATGAAGAAGTGTGCCGTGTGTATGGACACCTTTATATTTATTTGTGTGTGTACTTGTAATTAACCTTTAAGTATGGACGTGTAGCCTCACAGGCTCAGTCTCCATGTTAGGCTGTTCTAAAGCACAATATTAATTATTATTCTCAGGCATTTGGCCTGGATGCTGTCTAATTTCTCAAGAGCGCTTTGTTGCAAGGCTCAATAAGAAAACAACACAAAGCGCTCCTGGTCAACGCATTGTAGACCAGTTTGAGGGTGTAGGGGTGAGCACCCCACCACACCCCGGCCAAAGCCTTAAGGACTGACACGGTGCATTCACATTTTTTGAATGTTATTAATATGGTCAATCCCAGACAATCTCAAGTGTAACGTTACTCCCAGGAACCAAGCCTTATCCTTAACTGAAATGATTTGTCCATCAATACTAATATCTACTGGTGGAACAGAATGCTTGTGGGTAAAAATGACCGCTGTACTCTTTGGAGCACTTAAAGATAACCCGTGATCAAGGAGCCATTGGTTTAGTGAAGACATAGAGACATTCATTGAAAGAGAAATATCCTGAATGGAATTGCCAGTGACCAGTAATGCAATATCGTCAGCATACTGAAGGATTTTGCAGTCATAATTTAGAGATGAGGACAAATTCGCTGTATATATGTTGTATAATGGGGGACTCAAAACATTCTTGAGGTGACCCTCTCCATAGTGTTCTTTGTTCAGAATCGGCCCCAGGGATTCTTAATTGGATGACGCGATTTGCAAAGATGCTGCCAATGATACGAATATCCTAGCCGGGATTCTCAGCTCGTGCAGCTTTTGCCTGAGAACAGGGAGAAGGACCGAATCATAAGCAGCTGATACATCCAGGAAAACGACCACCACAGACTCATTCCTGCTGAGGGCCAGCCGGAACGCTGACGTGAGGATACCAACACTATTAGCTGTGCCCAGACCTTTCCTGAAGCCGAACTGAGTCGCCGGAAGCAGCCACCAACCTCTTTAGATGATTCTTGATTAGATGTTTCAATAGTTTAATTAGTATGGTCGATAAAGCGATGGGTCTGTAATAATATGAACAATGATCATTAGGATCATTGCCAAGTTTTAATTTCGGAATAACAACTTGAACCTTTCATTCTGAGGGAATATATCCGGAAGTAAAGCAAAAATTAGCCAAGTCCAAGTAGTATTGGAGGGTTTTTGGTCCAGCTTTGACGATAAAGGAGTAAGGGAATCTATCCACCCCTGGGGCGGAGTCCTTAACACGGGATAGTACAATTTTTAATTCTTCCAAGCTGAATGGTCTGTTCATTGGATCGCTAGTGTTGCCCACATCATCGATGCCAACACAGCTGTCCTCTACACCCGGAACATACGCTGGAGCGATTTTGGAGAAAAACTGGTACCCCAGTCCTGCTGAGATGTTGTTCGAAGAGGCAGGCTTTACTTTCCGCCATACGACCGAAACCGGAGTGGATGGACTCTGCGAATAGCAATACCTTGTCGTTTTTTTCTTTTTAAGTGCTTTCCTGGACTTAGCTAATATTCGCTTGAAAGCCATGAGGTTATCCAGGTTAATTGCCCTTCTCTTGATGCTTCCTGTGTTTGATGGTTTTGAGGTGTTATCTGTTTGGCCACCATGGCCATCATGCTGGTTAGAGTTAGGGCCAGGATCCCTTGATCTACTTCCTCAGTAGTCTTGGTGACAGGGGTGGAGGGAACAACTGCTGTGCGTCCTGTGGTGATGCTGTGGGTTATAAGTGGGCCAATGAAGCTGAGGACTGTCGAGATGACTAGGTCCTCTGAGTAGATACGGACTCCTAAACTTCGCCCCCATGCTTGTGACATTCTTTCCAATTTTGGATGTAGTGTAGCTTGGAGGCTGCCCCCAGGCTGAGTGGAGAGGAAGCGGGGATTGTGAAGGCCATGATAGGAGGTGAAATGCAGAATGAGAAGGAATCGAGCTTCAGTTGCGACACTTGGTCCGACATCTATACTTAAAGGTTAAATTTGTTGGTTTATGTATACTTAAAGGTTAAATTTGTTGGTTTATGTATTATATAGTTGTAATTTATAATTCGTTTGATCTTAGTATTCACATAATTTCGAGTTCGTAATGGTAAATTTTTATTAGAAACTACATAGCTGACCCGACAGACGTTTCCCTGTCCAAATTTCAATTAATTTGTTTGTGATTGTTTTGCAAATTTGGAAACGCTGTTGGAAAATGAGGAAAAAAAAACGTATTTCTGAGTGACCATCGTGAGTTAACGTCTTGAATTCATACAAAAATCCTATAGAAAAAAGGACTGTTATTCCCGAATTTAAAAATTAATTAAATTTGGACTATTACGAACATCAACAAAAAGTAGTCAAATCGGTCCAGCTATTTTCAAGTGATGCGTTTACCAACAAACAGAATTTCATGTTTATAGATTAGATACATTAATTTGATGAAATTAATGAAATTATGAATAGTTTATTTGATATCTTATGTTAAGATTCGTAATATGCAAATTTATTTTAAAATTGTTAAAATACGTTTTTAATTTTAGGTTTCGTTTTTTTAGTTGTATATAAGTTGTATTGATTAATAGTTCAATAAGAATCATGTAGGTTAGATGTAGAAATCTCATGTTCTGTCATCTTCATCTTAAATGTTAGTAGTTTGTAACAACACAGTAGTAGTGTTAATGTATTTCACCATAGGTACTATGTATAATATAAATTCTGTTATGTTATCCATAACAGACAGTTTCAATGAAATATTTAATCATGTTAATGTTAACTGTTGGTCACGCAATACAAATGTCTGATCCTATTTGAAAGCGATTCGCATTATGTCCCTTTATTTCGGTGAACCTGGATGCGTGGCCGAGCCGACAGGGCGCTCTCCGATTTTCCGAACAAAAAGTGACATATGCATGCGGCAATCGCTTTTAAATAGGACGCGGCCGGATGAAGAACGCGAAATGAAAGTCGCCGCGCGGCAAGACTGTCTGATTCGAAATCAGTTTTTAATTGTTTTTATGAAGATGCGAAATTATTGATTTTTAAGAACTCAAAATTGACTGATGATTTTACTGTAATTATTTGAAAATTATGTATACCAACCATCAATTTTTATTCATTAAAGCTCTCATGAGTCGAATTAGATCTCAATCAAAAAGCTGTGTTTAATTAATTAATAACCTAAAAAATAATTACACAACCAGAAATATACTACACATCCATATATTTATCTAAATGTACTCAATCAAAACACCGTGTTTATAATAATGACACAATCAGAAATATACTACACATTCATATATTTATCTAAATGTAACTACCTATAGAAATCTCTACATTTCAACACTACTTACGACTTAGGACTGATTTTTCAATGGTCAGATAACTTTTATCTGAGGAATGAATATTGCCTTTTGACAGCTTTTGTATAAAAAATATATCAAACTATCATATTATATTTTTCTTCAGATAAAAGTTATCGGACTATTGAAAAATCAGCGCCTAAACCGGTATAAAACAACTTAATAGTTATTGCATAACATCGTATTCCATGAATTCTCAAGTTCTGCACCCTAATTGCGCGCCTAGATTACGCGTATATTAGAACGCTTACTCCGTACAAGGCTTTAGTGTGTTACGCGATTACCCCACTGGACGTAGTTTGACGCACGTACAGTCAATGGTAACACGTGAACTGCAAAAACCGCCATTAATACTACGAAATAAAGGCGCTGTTAATGTCAAATTGTTACCACGAATGGCGCATATCTGTACACTTGCACGTAAGACTTGACTACCTCAATGTCTTGCGTTAATGATTATACCCTGGTAAACCGTTTTTTGACAGGTAGATGATCGTGATTTGTTTTTTTGAGTGATTAATTTGTTTGTAATATCGATTATCTATTTTTACTGTCGATTAAAAAATAGTAAAGTTGTATCGCCTCACTGAACTGTACTGAATAATTTTATAGCGGTTCTGCGCCGCATCGTGTTGCTTCGCTTTTACTCCCCGGTTTTTTCGCTTCGCTTTTACGCGCTTGATAGGTCAATAATATTCACTAATAGGTAGACAATGTTATGCAACAAATTAACAATTACTTTAGTTCCACTTTAAAACACTCAAATTGATCAGGATTAAGTTTAGACAGTCACTACACTAAATAAGTCTTAAGATAAATTTTTCATTTATCTACGTACATAGGTTTAAATGCGCACAGTTTCCATTTAACTTAAAAATGCAATCAACTGTAACACAGATATAATAGATACAGCTTATATTTACAGTAATGGTAACTTCTTAACGAAATAACGACGCCACATGATTGCTGTTAGTATTGAAAGTGAATACCAAGTGACAATATAGGAAAGATGTTCGTTTCTCAAAGTAACTCTTGTCTGGTTAGGGATAGGCCATCCCTCTGGCGGGTCTGGTATGCCTCTAGCATCGAGCCAGACAGGGGCACAGCCAAGATAAGCACTCATCTGTTCTAGATCTCTGAAAGAAAAAAACATAAAAACTGTAAGTACCTACTAGCCAGACGCGCGTTTTCTTGGATGAACATAAAGCCTTGTACGGACTAAGCGTTCTAATGTACGCTTAATCTAGGTATACTGAATACTTGTACAGGTGTAGTAGCAAACGCGCACTGCAGGTACGGACTATCGTTCCTGTGTACGTGTCACCGATTACGCGTACATTGTACATTTGAACGCTTAGTCCGTACAAGGCTTTACAACAACAACGTAATAACATATCGACCGTCAATTTGGTATCTTGCGAGTAATTCGGTATTTTCACTCTGCGATACTAGAGATGATGATGATGGAGGTCTTGGCAAAATGCTAAGAAAGACATAACAGGTTGCCAGGCGATATCGGCCCACAAGGCAATCATTATGTCGAGAGCCTCGATCCGTCTTATAGTCTCACCAACATTATCAGGAAGCACTCATTGAGCGGGCTGATTAGAGGATAATGAATGATCGCTTCTAAGCTGAATACGGCCTCAGACCAAATAAAAAACCAAGACAGAGGGCTGTCAACATTAAAGTGAATCCGGTTTCGTAAACATCTGTGCACTTAGTGAGGTGTAGTTTAGGAGTGCGTTATTGTCCGAAAGGGTTACCGCTACCCAGGAACATAAAGGGCTAAGAAAGGAACATGGATGGGTTTTAAACAGTAAGAGTCTGACATTCCCTTCCGCTCCACCCAGAGAGGGAGGGGTCATTTGATGATTTCCCATCATTAAAAAAAAGGGAGGTGTAGTTTGATTGTAAATGTGTGCGTGTATGCACAGAGTGGAGGTGTAGTTTTGGCATGCTTCACTGTATTGTTCGCAGCGCTATGTCTTGACTATTTTATTTGGTCTGAGGGATATGGTTCGCATTGTGAACGAGAGACAAACTCGTGCCGTGCTTGCTAGGCAAGAACCCCGTCTTCGGGACCTTGATCCTAATGTCCCATTTCAAATAGTTGTTACTAACTTATGTATTCAATTTTTATCTTACCGTGAGAACCATGACCCCTTTTCCGGATTGTTCTTGGGCATGAATGGCGCTCGTTTTTCTGTTAACCTCACAACGCCAACTAACTCGACCTCTCCCTTTATCATGGATGGCTCCCGTTTCTCTTTTGGACGCAGATTTTGGTGGATCCAGCCACGGTTAACCAGAATAATTTCTCTGTAATAAGAAGATATTTTTAATAAAGTTTACTAAAATAACAATTTTATTATAGTTAGCACATCGCTAGTAAAAACCTATATGAGCTATAGCCCTTCTGGGGGGCTTCCGTCCTTTCCCACTGTTAACGGTTTCGAATGCACGAATATTTCTAGTTCAAAAGAAGTCCAGGTAAAACTATTATTTTAAAGTGGTGCATCACATTTTAATCTGTGCAAAAGTGAACTAATAGACAGCGGGAAGATCTAGTCACTCTTTCCTGAGATGCATAAACACTAAACAGTGGAAAGTGTTAGTGGTTAGTTAATTTTTGATTTGGTCATCTAAGTACCTAGTAATAGTAGAAGTACTTAGTAGTAGTAGTAACTTAGATGACAAATTAAACAAAAAAATTGAATCATACCCTGTTTCAGCCAACATGAATGGAGTTATCACCAGCCACCCTTGATTCCTCTTAGGGTCAGACACCAGAGAGCCTGTCCTGGGAATTGGCGAGTCCACCTCAATCAATGCTCTGGGTCCAATCAGAATTTCTTTGTCATGAAGGAACTGTCCTTTGACTTTTACTGGCAAGTATTCCATCTTTTCTAGCTCCGTAAAACTGAAAGTGTAAAAGAGCTTTACTTTACAGTAAACGGAGAGTTCATATGTCCAATCAATTGAAAAGAGGATGGGTAGTATAGCATCCCCAAAATAATCGAAGTTTTCTCAAGGAAGCATTATGCACAACTGGCTGCGCCCTGCGGTTTCACCCGCGTAAATGTCGATCCCGTGGGAATATCGGGATAAAAAGTAGCCTATATCTTAATCCAGGGTGTCAGCTACCTCCACACAAAATTTTATCAAAATTGATTTAGCCGTTTGAGCGTGAAGAAGTAACAAACATATAAACACACACACTCACAAACTTTCACCTTTATAATATTAGTGTGATGATGGTTGTCGTAGTGCTTATCAACTGTATCAATGTATTGCAAGCCCCTTGCCTGAATTCTAAGACAAATAAGATTTTCACATTTAAAAATTCATTTAATAAGCACTAAGAACATCCACATCTGTTTGTGATCGTACAACATAATCATTTTACTGGATGCAATCCATTTAATATTTGCCATTGACCTTTGTGTATATGAAACAGGGAAACAGCCCTAATCCCAGACAACGCCCAACCCTAAACCACTAAAACAGAAGTTGTTTGGGAGAATATGTTTCTAAGAAGTGAAGAGATACTTCTAATAACTAAGTAGAACGCAAGCAACAGAATGTAGTTGATTTAATTTTCAGTACTAAATCTTATGGCTGCTGTTAGTCACATGTTAATTGTGCACCGATTGACCACACTGAGAATCAGTTAGGACAAAATAAACATCCAAATAAATTGACATTGTCACAGTGGAATGATATCTCCAATATCTCACTCAGTGCCTCACCCGTGCTGCTGCAAATAGGTCTTAATGTCTAAACTCAAGGCATACTATATTCCTCATGTATTGAAAAGTTGAAGACAAAGCCAACCCTAACATAGTTGGGAAAAGGCTAGGCAGATGATGATGGTTGAAAAGTAAAGAAATTCTGACTATAGCTTTCTTTTCTGGCTCAGATTTCTAAAGAAATCTGTCATTTTGTCTATTCTATCTATCATTTTGTCTATTCTTCCGTCAGCAAAACCCGTTTCTTTGGTTGTTATACTATGCGTGCAGGAAAGAAACTCAACTCAATGGACTATTTTCTTGCTTAAGAAACAACTATTGACAATCCCATGTAAGTATAATAGGTAGAGATGTATTAATGTTTGATCGCTGACTGTACATGTTTATATTACTCTGTCCGCTAGTTTGTTACAGCAATAAGATCTGTGAGATCGGGTTCTAACTTGACTTGCTAATTGTCCACTGTGAGACAGGTGCTACAATAGAGATGAATTGTTAACTATTCCAGTAAAGTGCTTCTGTTAAATACACAATAACACATATATATAGTTCATCAAATACTAACTCGCTAGGCATTGCAACAGGAGTCGCATTTGTTTTAGACTGCATCATGTCAATGAGTCCCAACTTCCATTGCAGACGGTACATCTGCCAGCAGCCCAAACCGAAAGAACTGACAGGAATCATCTAAAATAAACACTACACCGTGAGTACTTACCGAGTATTTATAAGAAAATTAACTATACCCATTGGCGTAGCAAGGGATTTTGTCTTGGCAACTTCCAGCTGAACTAACCACAGTCATCTAACGAGAGATTATAAATGGCTCCTCGTAATAAATAGTCCCACCAAAACATTTTATGTAAAGTAGGTTGCCAAGACTTAACGGTTTCACTCTTAAATAGTTATCAGATCTAATGTAGAGCCAAGCCCCTAACTCTACAAACCTGGCATCTTAGTCAAAATGTACAGCTCTAAAAAAGCACTAATAAAAAACAATCAACCAGTAAGTAATTCTTCAATACTGTCGATTTTTCTGGGGTGGGCAAAGAAGTTTCAAGTGTAGGCATTGCCCACGCTTGTGTCCCCCCCCTTAGCTACACCCATGATTATACCACACAACCGCCCCTAAGACGACCCACTGACCCAATCATGGCTTTAATTTTCTCAGTCCTAACTAAATCTAAAGCCACGAAGTGATAGCTTGATTATTATTCATTTATTTATACATCCAAAATCAAATCGTAAACAGTTAAATTGAAGAAATACATAATTGAAGGTTATTATTTTCCATTAAAGTGCATAGTTTTATGGGTGTGTTCTACTTTAAAACTTATAATAGAATGTACATACCAGTAATATCCACTTGAAAATGTCTCCAGGCTCCTTTTTAGGTTTAACTCTCTGGGCCCTAAAAGCATTGGCCATAGTCGTATTATACCGTATCGTAGTTCTTATCCTGAATGTTATGTTAGGGCAAAAATCATAGTAATTGTTGACCAAATTACGTGTCCCCATATATAAGTTCCGTAACATTTTCGATTTTTTTTAGTTTTATTTAATTAAATCGCTTCTCGCTATGAACTTATTCATTCATTGATTGATCACAGAGACTATAATAGAGACAGAGTAGAGGAACCACTTTTGATTGATTTTAAAAATTGACAGATTGACTTGACAATGACATAATACTGACAGTGACTGACAATACGATAACTGCGGTATGAAACTACGTAGAACGAAAAGTTATTACCATAGATTAATTATGTTAAAAACGTTTCGTTAGCTTACTAGAACTAAAATAAATATCATATTTTATTTTTATAAGTTGAAGTTTAATATTAAAATGCCACTATAGCTAGGTACACACTAGGTAGAAACAGTAAAAAGTTAAGTATTTCATGATAAAAAAAGAACATTATGTTAAAAAAAATGGTTCTATTGTTGTCACATATTCACGGGCCTTCACGGCCATCGCCCTACTGTAATAGTTGATGCAGGTCACTGCGTCCTACTTTTCAGTTTCGTAATATAACCTGCATCAATGAGATTTGTTGAATTCCCAAAGAAGTTGCACTCACGCACGGTTCAATTTCAACTCACAATTTGGTATGGTTTAGTGTTAGATCTCATTTTCAATAGAACTTGCGATCGCGGTCGGTACTTGTATTGATGTTTAGATCTTGATCTTCTTGAGATCTTTTCACAGAATCTACATTGGCTGCCAAAAAGATTTTTACCCTGCTGAGATTAGTTATCCTACTTAGGTACCTAGCATGACTGAAAAGATTGAACAAGGTTATGTAAATGTGTAGGAATTACCTAAAGTTTAGGGGTTAGGGGCGTAGCTGCTACTTTCATGTATAGGTACTACGGTGTCTATATGTATCAGCCGTATCAATGATACGATACCTCCAAACTTTAGGGTCCCGCCGATGTGTGTATGCAAAAATTTATAAAATATTATTCAACACCTTACATTCTTGTTGATAAGAGGCCCGTAATGATTGATTGAATACTTAATGAAAGTGTGAAAATTAACGTACCTACCTAATTTGTTTATGTCTTACAAAGGCTTTAAGCTACGGCAAATTTTCAAGCTCTGCGTTCATTTAGAAAAACCATAAGTACAGAAAATCTACCCTATCTGAGTCAGGATGATCCAAATCCACGCTCACGACACGACCTATCGCTCGCCAGTCCGCGTTTTAACCGTTTGGGCTACTGCCACAACAGCCGCTTTTCAATAACAATTGAAAATTTAACTTCTGGAAAACGTTGTAGGAAGATATGCCTATACCTCTGCTCTGCTACGTAAAAACATAACATAGGTTCCGCAAAGTTTGACTTAGTAGACCTCGGCGATGACCGATTATTAGGGGAGATTTTCGTTTCGAGAATATTTCAAGTGAGTAGGCATTTGCAAAGTCTTATCATTATTACAAAAAGTAAATTACTCATCGGAGATAACAATCATTATGTAATGCAAAACAATGCTACAATTCAAAAGCAGTAGTTTCAACATCGTAGGTCGATATTATACATATTATATGGCAGAGGATAAATATGTTTAGTTTACACAAGTGTTAGGTACGAATCAGTTAAGCGAATAAAAAAGTACAAATCTATGTGGCACCCGCGTTGGCACATCTCGTAGACACGTAGCCTACTACACGACATATACGACGCTAGTATTATATTATCTGTGACATAGATAACATATGCGAGGGATGTCAAGTGTCGATAGAAGAAGTCGATGACGAACGATTTGAGACTTTGAGACGCCATTTTACAACGACTTCTGTGATGACACCAGACAACAAACACAATAGAAAATCTATTGTTCGCGGTCACCGGTGACCGCGGTGGCAGCTCGGGCTACATATCGAAGCCCTGACTGTGGGGCTACTATTTTTATATTTTTAAATGTTTTTATATTCAAATATATAAAAAAAAATATATAAATTGATTAAAAACTTCCGTTCTTTTGCATATCTCGGGATCCTGGGGTCCCGGACCTTTGGAAGGCGTACCAGGGGCCGAAGCCAACTCGCAGAGGCCTTTTAGACAATTTTAAATGATGGAGGCACCAACAGACGATTATCCCTGTATGCACTATGCAAGTGCACCCAATGACAACCCCCGGTTGGTGCAGGACTATTCCAGAACATGGGAACAAAATATATTGGGCTATGGGTTTTGGTTGGTTATAGTGGATCGGTAACCTTGAACTATGGAAGGACTATATATGTCCCCTGCCTGACCAATGATAATATAATATTCACAGATAAAATTCTACAGGGGTGACTAGCACACTCAATATAATGGACCCCCGAAAACAGTCACTAGCACATAGTGTCGTAGCGGTAAGGCCGTGGGCAACTTGTCCTGAGGTGCTTATGAGGAGTGGAGCGGTATGCCACGGCTATCAGGACAATTCTGGAAGTACGGTCAAGATCCCTAACCCTACCAGCATCTTACTGGAATACTTCGAATAAAGGAAACTTCCGTTCTTATTATTTAATGAGCAGTGTGGCGATTAGGTTATCACATATGAATGAAACCACGTATTCTACATCACGTATCGATTAGGTTATCACATATGAATGAAACCACGTATTCTACATCACGTATTTTAAATATACACAATTAAAATTATTCATAACAATTAACATTCTAGCCATGGTACCTAATATGAGAACCATAAAAATGAATTGCCGAAATGTAGGTATCCTACGATTCCTACGCGTATAACTTCCGAACGACTGCACCAAATTGGATAATTCTTTTTTTTTGTGTTCGGTATTGTCAGGACAAGGTTAGTATGAAAGAAAATTTCGGAAATTCGTTTTTTTTTAAATTTCCTAATATTTTTTGTAAAAAAAATATATTTTAATGTTTTAACAGACTAATAACAACTTTTAATAACCGCTCAACCTTTAATGTGATAACCTAATCGCCACTCCGTATATTTAAAAAAACTCGATACCTAGTAAACCCGAACGATATCGTATTGATACAACACAATTCAAATCGCTGCCTGGTCACAGAATTTTAGGTTTAATCAATGTGGCGGCAAGATTCGGAAGTGGCGCACGCGCATAACGACATGGCGACTAAAGCCGGTGGAGGCGACACGGTAAAACCATAATAATTCTCATTTAACATTTTATTATCAATCGATCTATAAGAATATTTTATGCGATTTAATATTTTTGCTTTGCGATTTTTTTCTTAATTAACTAAGTGTTCACTTTTATGTATTGGTTTTAAATACCAGCTGGTAGTATATACCTACTTTTATATAGATACCCACCCGAAATAGTGATTATTGAAGTTAGCACATCATTATCTGCCAAGCCTTTTCTCAACTATGTTGGGGTCGGCTTCCAGTCTAAGTAGCTGGATGCAGCTCCAGTTATTGGGTAATACGATAGCGATACCCCTTGGTAAGACTTTTGAGCTACTGACGACCCTAACGACTGTCAAAGGTGAATGTCACGAATGCCTGCCGGGACCAACGGTTTAACGTGCTTTCCGAAATTCCAAGGTACGGAAGAGTCTGGATATGTGAAGATGGTCACCAGAGACAATGCTGGATTAGCCACGTAGCAGGTGTGTAGCAAATGCTACAGTCCCCGCGCTGTGGGGGCCCCGCGCTTGGACGTAGAAAAAACAAGTCATGGTACCCTATACCACCATTAGGTTCATTTAAATATTAGGGAAGAATGGTCAAAAGAAACTGAAGCTCTCTGAGATGGGATAATAAAAGTTTTCGAGCTGGCTTCGCTCGCTCTTGCATACAAATCCAAGCTACCCTCAGAACTTACAATCACGCGATAATATACGAAAAATGAATCATGTAGGCTTTTACCTAAAAGTATCTATTATACTGAGCGTTTTTTGAAGAAAGTAGGTACTTTGGTTCAAGTACAGACGCCAGCACATCAACCTACTACAATCTGTCAAATTTCTTTAATCGATTTTCAACTTTATCACTAAAACATAAGGTTCAAAGTTGATTGGGAAAATGTGACAGTTTCGGGTAGGTTGATGTGCTGGCGTCTGTACATCAACTGATATGGAACGGAAAAGAACGTTTTGTTAAGAAACATTGATTTGACTAATGAAAAATCACTACACGACTAAAACTATTTAAGTATTAAGAAAACGTTCTGTTTTATCTTATAAATCTTGGAACCTTATACAAACGTAAGTTCTGCCATAAGGGGCCCCTAGGTAAAATTTGCTACAGGCCCCGCGCTGGCTTAATCCGGCACTGACTATCTAGATTTATAAGTTTTACATTTCAAAGATGGTCACCATCCAAGGAACAACCGCGGCAAGCGTAGCTTAACCTGATCGATCGACCCGTGCGGCTGTTATTACTGCCACAAGTTGAAGTTAGCACATAATTTGTGTTTTTACAACTAAGTATCCACATCTGAAGTCCAATATGATCCGTCTAACTCCGTACTAGGCAATAACTGTAAACCGGTTTGTATTTCCTCAGTGGATGCAATGGCTGGTTCAGACCAATGACATCAAACAGCTGTGGGCGGCTCAGCCCACATACATCATGTCGCAGGCAGTCTACACACTAGCTGGACTTATCACGCTGCTACATGGTATGTAATCCTCTTTATCTATGCCATTCAGCTGAAGGATGTCCACTGCTGGACGTAGGACAACCACGCCAGGTCCCGCGCCTCCCGCATCCTACGGGTGTGTCTTTTAACTTTACCTATTCATAATTTTTAACACGCATTTATTTTAAAGTAAGTAGGTCTATTTTTTTAATTTGCGATAGCGACTGCAACAAATTAAGAAAAGTGATAAGCAGGTAGGTACACGTGATTTCAATTAATTACCTTCTGCGACTTCTGTGTGAGACCTATTCCTATAGGGTAGGTAATTCGACGTATTCCTTCCAAAGGGGTAATTGCGTAGCACACTAGGCTTTCATTTTTGACAGTTCAACAACATTCATTGCATTATTTAAAATTATGTTTTCCGAATGTAATTTAATACAGGAAAACATAATTTTAAATGATCTTGGCAGAATGTTGGATCTGATTTTGGTTAACTCATGTGTGGCAGGAATCTCAGTTTCAGCATGCTCTGGTATTGTCTCACCTGAAATACATCATAAGCCGTTAGATATCTCTATCAATATTAACACGCCGTACGCAAGCTTGTTTATAAACAATAACTACCACCCTAATGACACAGAATACTTAAAGTACTACGTACAGAAAGGACACTCCCTTCCCCGCACTAATATCAGTTACCGCACCTCACCCCGCACTTCGGCGTGTTCGTCGCAGTTATTTAACAAGAGCGCTCGCAAACACAAGTACCTGACGCACACATTCATACGTATACAAACGTCATTTTTTAATGTAGTAGTAGTAGGTAAATATTTTGCGAGGGTTGTATGGAGTGTCCGGGGTGTGCTAATGATTCGACCACAAGTATAACTTCAGAGCGTAACTTCCGTAAGGCAGACTTTTTAATGCTTTACTCAGAACTAGCTAGTATAGACTGGGAGCCAGTCTATTCATGCGATGATGTTAACGTGGCTGTTCGGACCTTTTATGGGTTAATTAACAACATTGTTTGTAAAACTGTTCCTTTAAAAAAGATGAAAACATTGCGACTGGATTATCCTAAATGGTTTACGTTTGCTTCTATTGAACTTAATAACCTTAAAAACTATTATCACAAGCTATACAAGCAGAATAATAATAATAATAGCGAACTGTGTTATGCATTCTTTACCTACTATAGGCGATTATTAAAGAGAAGTACAGATGCAGATTTTGCTACTAGGCATGCCTTTTAAGTTCTGTCGTTTCCATATTTCCCGGCAATTTTGAATTTGGAACTGTTCTATATTCGAATGTGTTTTAATTTTGAATCTTAAAACAGTTGAAAGTATTAGGATCTATTGTTTAGTCACAGCGTCGATTAGAATCTGGCAGGTTACGTACGAAAATTAATCTTTCTAAGGAAAATGTTCGTGCAATAATTTTCTACAACTTTAGAAGAGGCCTGACACGGCTTTAGTGTTTTGAAGAGCTAACGTCTGTGTTCAGTGATGAAGCCCCATGTCTGCGGACTGTCGAACGCTGTTATTTAGAATTCCAGTGTGGACCTACTAGTGTTAGTGACAAATCTCGCGAAGGACGCCCAAAATCCGCCTTCACTGAAGATAACATCGTTGCTGTGAGACAACTAATTCTCGAAGATCGTCATGTGACGTATCGAGAGATAGAGGCTTTCTTAGGCATCTCAGGGACAACCATTCAGAAGATCTTGCATGAAGCGCTTGGTGTGAGAAAGCTAGTTTGCCGTTGGATACCGCATTTGCTTTCCGACGATCATAAGGCGGCCCGCGTCAGATGCTGTAAGAAAACTCTGCAAAGGTTCAACCGAGGAGAGTCAAATCACGTCTACGACATCATCAGTGGTGACGAATCATGGATCTATGCCTACGATCCTGATTCCAAACAACAATCTACAATCTGGGTCTTTCAAGACGAGCGAAAGCCGACGAAAGTTGTTCGTTCTCGAAGCACTTCAAAGAAGATGGCGGCCACGTTCGCTGGAAAAACCGGCCATGTTGCGACTGTTGCACTTAAAGATCGTAGAACGGTTAACGCAGAGTGGTATACCATAGTTTGTTTACCACAAGTCATCGCCGAACTTCGAAAATCTAACTCAAAGCGACGCATCATCCTGCACCACGACAACGCAAGCTCACACAGCGCTCGTCAAACGATTGAGTATTTGAAGCAGGAAAAAGTAGAAATTCTTGACCATCCTCCATACAGTTCTGACCTAAGCCCTAACGATTTCTTTACATTTCATAAAATTAAGAAAAGTCTTCGTGGTCAAAGGTTCCAGTCCGGTGAAGGAGCAGTCGACGCTTTCAAGTCAGCCATTTTGAACACCCCCACTTTAGAGTGGAATAAATGTTATAATAACTGGTTTGGGCGAATGGAAAAGTGTATTAAGCTACGTGGTGAATACTTTGAAAAACAATAAAAAGTACTATAAGGTTCTAGTTGCGTTTTTTTCTTCAAACGACAAAACTTAAAAGGCATGCCTCGTACCTACACTAATCGTATTCAGTCAAATATCAAACGTGACCCCAAAGCCTTCTGGGCCTATGTAAAAAGTAACAGGGAAAATAATGAGCAGGCTACCTTTGGTGACAGGTCGCCAGCGCAAGTGGCAGACGAGTTTTCAAAATACTTTAGCAGCGCTTTCCTATCAACCTTACCATCATTAGATGTCGAGCATGCTATCGCTACTGCGAATGCGTCTCCTAGTAATATGTCCCATCTTGTTGATATTGATTACGTTCACGAATCTGAGGTTCGTGGCGCTATGGCTCGGCTTCCTCCTAAATCTACTCAAGGTCCAGATGGAATACCACAGTACTTGGTTAAGGACGGTTGCGAAATTTTCAAATTGCCGTTACAGTTTATCTTCAACCTATCTATTACGACGAACATATATCCTACGGAATGGAAAACTTCTAAAGTACTCCCGGTACATAAAAGCGGCCTAAAAAGTGACCTTAAAAATTACAGACCAATAGCTGTTCTATCGATATTCGGCAAAGTATTTGAATCGATACTCTATAAAAAAATATTTAATAAGTTGCAAAGGTGGTTCGTTGATGAGCAGCACGGATTCCTTCCAAATCGCTCAACAACGTCTAATCTGCTTAACATAACTACGCTCTTAGCCAAAAATATTAATGACAAAATGCAGATAGATGTAGCCTATTTTGATTTCCAGAAGGCTTTTGACCGGGTTGACAACGACATACTTCTAAATAAACTAGCATTAGCAGGTTTCTCTTTGTCATTGCTAAAATTCTTCGCGAACTATCTGCACGACCGCAAGCAATTTGTAACATACAAAAATGCCAATTCAAAGCAATACTCGGTTACTTCTGGCATATGGCAGGGCACTAACCTCGGTCCCCTTCTTTTTCTAATAGTAGTAAATGATCTTCCCACATATGTAAAACACTCCACAGTCTTAATGTATGCTGATGATGTCAAAGTTGCTCTACCAGTAGCTAACGCCAGTGATACGGCTGCACTTCAACTCGACATAGACAACATTCACACATGGAACTATCAACAACCTCAACCTAAACGTTAGTAAATGCGTGGTCTTGACCTACTCAAAAGCCACACAACCTATACACAACATCTACACCATGAATAATACGCCCCTGAAACGCGTCTTAACCGTACGTGATCTGGGTGCTCACTTCGACCCACATCTTACATTTAACCAGCACATAATACAGACCTGCAAAAAATCCCGCAAAAACTTGGATTTTGTCTTGCGTCAGGCCAAAACTTTCAATAATCGTCAGGCCATAACCATACTGTACAACTCCTTCATTCGCAGTTTGCTAGAGACTAACAGCGCAATCTGGAACCCTCATGAAAAAGTGTATACCCTGGTCATTGAAAAGATTCAGAAGTCTTTTGCCCGATACTTGTACTTAAAACTTTATGGTTATTACCCGTACATGTACCCAACACCATTTGTGCTAGGTATGGTCGGGTACCAAAGTTTAGAATTAAGGAGAAATCTTAGTCTGGTAAAATATTTCATCCGCCTAATTCGTGGTACCCATTTCAATTCCTCCTTACTGCAGTACATCTCCTTTAACATCCCACTAGCCATTAGACACACACTTCGCCCTCGCCGACGCCCTCTATTCAAAATACCTCAAACCGATACCATAACCCTTAAGACCAGTCCATTATACCTAGCTCTCTCCCATATCAACAACATTCTGTTATATGACGAGTCCTCAGATGTCTTCGCGAGTACTGAACTGAGTTTCCTGAACACTGCCACTCGATACCTGGAGTCCATTGCCACTCCCAGTACAATCTCCTTGGAGTAAATAAATAAATAAATTTTATATTAATTTATTTATATTAATTAAATTTATATTAAATAGTTATATGTTATTAATAATTCTATTCCAATTTATGCTAATTTCTATCTAATTTTGTCTAATTTTATCTAATTTTTATCTAGTTTTGTCCAATTTTGTTTCACTTTATTTCATTTCATCTTTTTATTATGTGATTTAACCTAATTTTATGATTGTATGCCATGTCTAATTACTAACATTGACCAATAACTTGTATGTGTGGTGCAAACTGTCAATATAAGTTGGTTATTAATAAATAAATTATTTAAGTACCTACTTACCTACGTTTTGGAGCAGATTTTTTTTATCGCTTCTTTGGAGAAACATCGACGTTAATGCTACTCTTATTATTTACGTCTTTGCTGGGAAGCAAAGACATAACAACCGACTTGAAAAAAAAACACTACAAAACGATAAATAACTTTAATTTCGGAAGTCGGTGTCGTTGATTCCGCATTTTCGTTTTTTGACACCGACTTCCGAAATTAATGATTAGTGTTTTTTTTTTAAGTCAGTTGTTTTTTTTTTAACCGACTTCAAAAAAGAAGGTTCTGTATTCTCTGTAAAAAAAGTTTTTCACTTTTTAGTTGTACCTACCCCACACAAATTCAATTAACACTAGTGCATTGAATAATTGAAGACACCGACTAGAAGAATTATCAAAATTCGCATAGAAATGCCGGAGATGCAGTACATTTATGTATGTATAAGTATACCTTCGTACTTAAGAATAATTACATAATGTATTATATACTAAAACCTTCTTGAAAGTATGTAGATCACATTAGTGAAAGAACTATCAAAATTGGTTTATTATTTTTTGAGAAAATCGCGGACATATACAAACATACGCACCCTAATTGCGTAACACACTATCAATCGGAATCAGAATCATTTCGAAGTCAATTGCTAACCCATTGCTTCATAAGTTCGAAAAATTTGTCTGCTCAACACGTAAATAACGCAATGAATGTTGTTGAACTGTCAAAATGAAACCGATTCCGATTGATAAAGTGTTACGCAATTGCCCCGCCGGTTCGAATACAGAACCTCCTTTTTTTAAAGTCGGTTAAAAAAAGTAAGACCTTAGGTTTAACGTAAATACGCTTTGTAAGTGCTTTGGCATAGATAATAGATATTTAACTCAATTTCGGGAAAAAATACATTTTAGTTGATGTTTCCCCAAATGAGCGATATGCAGGCAATGAATTAGCAATATCTTTCAAAATGATTCAGATTGCGATTGATTGTGTGTTACGGAATTAGGGTGCAGGACGTGATAGCCCAAATCGCACGGGCGCGTTTTTCCCGCGGCGAATTTTTTTCGCGCACTGGATTTTTAACGCACCGCTTTAGCCCCGAGAATTGAAAATCCAAAAGTGTGTTTTGTGACGCGCTGGGATGCGGTCTGTAGGAATTTTAATGCTGGGCTCAACACCGAGATTTGAAAATCCAGTGCGCGATAAAATCCCGCCCCAATATTTTTACGTCTGTGCGAACGTGGGCTTAGTGTGACCCCTTTGCAACATTTTTAAGCACCCCATATTTCCTAGGCTACAAGAATCCATGGTATTCAAGAAAATCCAAAGTTTACAAATAGTATTTCTGAAAATTTCCCATAATTTGTTATTAAATGTCATATACTTAATGGCATTAATGACATACATAAGTACATAATAATACATGGCGTTAAAGGCATACTTGATTAAGTATGAGTACCCACAAAGGTACTTACCCGATTTGGTGCCCTTGTTGCAATGAGCTACGCGCATTGGTTCAAAATTCCTTAGCTCATTGCTTAGCTCTCTTAGAGCAGTTGTGGACCAGTTGGTAAAGGCCCCTCCGCCTTACGAGTTGTAAGGTCGTGGGTTCAAACCCAGCCAGGCACTTTATTTTGTGTAAATAATATCATCACCACTGCTATCCTTCACCGCTTTGTGAAGGAAGACATCTTGAGGAAATCGGCATGTCATAGAACCAAAAATTCGAAGACATGACATCTACTATCCAACACTGGGCCCATATGGCAGATTATAGCCCACTCCGTCTCGTAGACTGAAGGCCTGTGTTTCAGCCAGCAGTAGGATAATATCATTATAGGCTGATTACAAGGTGGTTCAAAAGTCGTGGATCAAACGAAGTCATCAAAGAAATCATCAAAGGAGGTCATTTCCAACGCTTTTAAAGTGAGAAATAATTTTTGGTAACGTTACAAAATTTTTGGAAAAAAATTAATTGCTCTTGGATACTCAGAGCCCAAATAGAACTTTGTAGTGCTGATACATTATCTAGTAGTAATACAACACCGTTTGTTTTATTGTTTTATATCACATTTTTTTTTAATTTGTCTAATTGTAAAAGAACTCGGTATACACAAATATTCATAACATTTAGGGCAATTGAATTACTTATACCCAATTGTAGAAAGATTTTTTGTTGGAAATGACCTCCTTCATCTCCCTATTTCGTTTGATCCACGACTTTTGGACCACCCTGTATATGCTTATGCAAAAGTAGGTAGACCATGTGAAGGTTAAGGGAACAGTAAACCGCTGGAAGCGGGAAGCGCAGGACCGGCCGTTGTTGCGATGCTTTTGGGAGCCTTATGTCCAACTGTGGATATTTTTCGCCATATTGATGATGGAACCAAGGTAGACCGTAGATACTTAGGGGCCGTCCAATAATCACGTGATGTTTTTTTATTTTGGGCTTTTTTTAACCCCCCCCCCTCTCCCTTGATGATACATGGTGAGGTTTAACACTACCCGCCTCCCCTATATCACGTGTATTTTGTAGTACCTACAAAGAAACTAAGTAAGTATCATCTAATTTTATTATACAAAATTGAAGACTACAATAATAACGTTTAGAGGCAGACAGAAAGGTTGCAGGTTGTTTTTAACTGACATAAAAATAATGAAAGAAATGCGAAAAACTTCTTTGTACTAATATTGAGTATCGCGCGTTTGCCGAAAAAATAAATACACGTGATATATATACAACCCACCTCCCCCCTTGTGATATTTCGTGATTTTTTATGGACCCCCCCCCCTGTCGAGCCTCACGTGATTAATGGACAGCCCCCCTCATCTTAGGAAGTTACACATGATTTATTTCAGCTTTCAGGAAAGGCGGTAGATGGCCATACCTCTGGTTGGGCACGATCCTTCACGGAGTCTTCACTGACAATTTCTGGCACTTCGCTTTGCCGGAGTACGACAACTTCTGGCACTCTCAGACCCCCATCATCTTCTTGGGAGCTAGATTGCCTCTTCATATAATCCTTTTATGTGAGTATTACCTAGTTATAGGTTTCAAAAATATTTAATGTCTTTTTTGTCTCTGGGATGATTCTTTGAAATACGGTTTTGACGTGTCTTTGACTCAACAACACCATGCGCCTACGCAATATTCAATTTAAACATCAAAGTAATGCAATAGAAAGAATATGAGAAGTTATTATTTTCTTATTTTTTTCATTAATGTTATGAGGAATATTCATTTCTGGATCATTCAAATTAATCTGGCTAATGAATTCATTAGCACATTCTACATCATAGAATAGAATAGACTATAGGTACATTTGTATAGACTGATAGATACATTAAAGTCTTATAAACAGAATTATATGATCTTGCTTCGCCAAGGACTGGCATATTTAAGCAAATTACCTACATGTAAAAAATTAAAAGGACATATTTATTTGCTAAAATGATTATTCTAACTAAGTACATCGGCTGTGCAACTTCACAGTTATTAATTAGACATTAATAACTCTAGTGAGTTCTTAAAAATGATGGGTATGGAAATCAGTAACCATATTTATCTGTTACTTTTTTATCAATAAATTCTTTCACACTCTACAAACAATTACCAGTAGATATGCCATTTATACAAATAGTTTGGATTTAAACTGTTTAAGAGAGAGTTCCCTTATTTCTTTTGGAATATTGTTGAATGTTTTAATTGCTATGATAAAGCTATTTTTATAGCACATTGTGCTTTGATGTGAAGGAATTCTTAACCGACCGGAAAGCTCGTTAAGCCGGGACCAACGGCTTAACGTGCTTTCCGAGGCACGGTGGGTCTTGGTATGTAAAGATGGTCATCCATCCACGGACCAACCGCGGCAAGCGTAGCTTAACCTGATCGATCGATCCGTGCGGCTGTATCCACAAATCAAATAGTAAAAAAAAAACCGGCCAAGTGCAAGTCGGACTCGCGCACCGAGGGTTCCGTACAAATTTGTAGGTATGTAACCCAAATTTACGGTTTCCGGATTTTTTCCTTTACTTTTGCTACATGACATTGCTTCTTGCCAAATTTCATGATTCTAGGTCAACGAGAAGTACCTACCCTATAAATTTTGATACCATTGAGAGTGTCGAAAATACGTTTTTTGCGGCATAAACGGCCGTATCTTTTTTTACGTTAACTTAAGTTTGATTTTTTTCACTGCTTCAAGGGACTGTAGATGAGTATATGGTTTTAATTTCAACTCGTTACCTCCAAGTGTTCCCGAGATTAAGGGTCTTGACAGACAGACGGACAACAAAGTGATCCTATAAGGGTTCCGTTTTTTCCTTTTACGGTTAAAGATATTTATTTTCTCAAAAGAATTACAATTCACTTATAGAGAAAACATAAATAGGTTTAGAACAGTTATCTGCCATTAAGCGTAGATAAAAAAATGTGGGTCGTTTGAAGTTTTGAGGTACGGAACCCTAAAAATGCGCCAGATCAACGAGTCAAGAGCACTCGGTTTCAAAGAATCACCCTTTAGGCCTTTTGGGTACAACGTCAACCATCCGATAGTGACACTAACTAAGCCATTCTAAAGCCACATACACATTACTGTGTCGTGTTGTGTCGTGACTAGAGATACACCAATCAAACGCATCTGTCCAGGACTACGTCAAATCTCAACGAGTTTTGATTGGCTAACACTGCACCAGAAGGCGTCACGATACGACACAACACAGTAATATGAATCCGGCTGACTCGGGAACGATCATATGAAGTGAAACTTATATTCCAGATCCCGCATTTATCTACCACGCCGTGTACGCGGTGTCCAGACTGAATCTCCCCAAGTACGCCGAACCTTTCGCAGTGGGTCTAGTAACAGTACTCGTGGACATTCCCTATGACATCACAGCCGTCAAGTTTGTCCACTGGACCTGGCATGACACTGACCCCAATATCTACGACCGCCACTACTGGGTGCCCTGGAACTCTTACTACTTCCACGCTGCATTCGCTGCTAGTTTCTTCTACTTCTTCAATGCAAGCAGGTCTTGGTTTGCACCAAAAGTTGCGCAGTGGGATGCCGCTGAGTAAGTTACTTGTTCTATATTATACATTCACTAAGTAAGTATTACAAAAGCATATTCAGCCTATGGTAATGTTCCCACTGCATGATGTGCCCGTAATCCACCACGCGGGCCCAGTGCGGGTTGGAAGATGCCACATGTCCTCGACCTTGTCCGTGACCGTATTGTTTTCCTTCACCGTTTTGAGAGCAGTGGTGATGAAATATAATTTACCAACGTAAAGTAAAGCGCCTGTCAGGGTTCGAACCCTCGACCTACTACTCGTAAGTCGCGGCCGCTACCGCTGGGCCACCACTGTTCAATAAATAAGTATTTTGATCTAAATTGTATTAACATCTTCTTTGCAGTAAGAAGTCTGAATGGAAGTCGCTGTTGATCTCGTCTCTACTGGGCATGCCCGGAGGCGTGCTCCTGTTCATCCCCATCTACCACCCGCTGCACGATGTCTACAAGATCCACTCGGAAGTGACCTTCTTCCTCCTCTTCGCTATCTTCTCCGTCATCGTGCTGGTTGGACTCCTGAGCAATAGGGAGAAGTGTAGCAAAAAGTACGTCTACTATATTAAGTATCTACCCACATATAGATACTTCGATATTTCAACATTTTTGTTCATGATATTTTGGAAAACAAATGTTGTTCAACATTAGAACTATTAGGATCATCGCTAGACCTTAATATAGTACCAACCTAAGTAGTTTGTAAAAGGGTTAGATACTTACTCCATGATTCTATCACGACACTTCCAGAAAAGCCACTAGTCTAGTTTTATTGACTGATTCTCATACAGTTGTCTTAAGAAAAGGGTTCTCAATTCCTCACCTATCAAATTAAGGGTTACTTTCCACGTCATTTTCAGTCAACGGTGTTGGATTAGCGTGCTTCTATTTTACCCTACAACATCAAATCAATTCATATGATCCCGACAAAATGATATTTAAATTCATCTCTGTGTCAATCTGTTCTAAGGACCTCAGATTCTGACCAAGTATTTTTATTTTCCGAAGGTTGACAGCAATCGACTACGTGTTGATCTTGCAGCTGGCGGTACATTACCTGCTGTACCTTGGTTTCACGATCTTCTTCAGCCCTGAGCGAGAGTGGTCTCTGGGACTACATGAGCCTGTAGGACCCTGCAACGAAGTAGCGACTCTCACCACACCATTCGGACAGGTGAAAATAATTTCATACGAAAATAAGCACTTTTCTTATTTATACAGTCATTACCTTACCGATATAAGAGCAACACATACAGCAGCACATTGCAATGGTTTTACGTCGATCGTGAATGTCCTAACTTACATTGAATTGCATTGAACTTGAATCAAGTGTGTCTAAAGTATCGAAGGTCTAAAAAGTTAGTAGACCTTGGATACATCAGCTGGGTTACTTCTGCGTGTATGTATGTATCTACTTATCAAATAACATATTAGGGCTTAGTAGATAAAGAAATTAATTCCTCTGATAAGTTATTAACGAAACTACAGCAAAATCTTTCTTTCCTTTTAATTTCATTTTATAAATATCGCGTCTTGTATTTGGCATATCGATCGCAGTCGGCTGGTTATTTCTTCTTTCATTTAAAACATCTATCATCTAGGTTAGCTAGATTGGCTGCTGCTCGTATATGTACAGACGCCAGCACATCAACTTACCCGAAACTGTCACATTATCCCAATCAACTTTGAACCTTATGTTTTAGTGATAAAGTTGAAAATCTATTAAAGAAATTTGACGATTGTATGAGGTTGATGTGCTGGCGTCTGTACACTATTATTAATAATTTTTGTTTTCAAACCATTAGGTAGACAAGTATATTTTTTTTTTAGTTATTTGTTATCGTCTTACGCGATAAAGAGATAACGTTAGGATTCATTAGCACGACGTAATACTTAATGATTATTATGACTAATATTATTAACACCTGTTCTGTTACTATGCCGGTTAATTTATTAGTAGTTTGGGTTATGCAGACCTAGATTAGTGATTTGATGTCACTTCTTTACCATGCTGATGATGACGGTTAATAATCTTTACCATGCTGATGATGACGGTTAATAATCTTTACCATGCTGATGATGACGGTTGATAATCCTTACCATGCTGATGATGACGGTTGATAATCTTTACCATGCTGATAATGACGGTTGATAATCTTTACCATGCTGATGATGACGGTTGATAAACTTTACCATGCTGATAATGACGGTGGATAATCTTTACCATGCTGATGATGACGGTTGATAATCTTTACCATGCTGATGATGACGGTTGATAATCCTTACCATGCTGATGATGACGGTTGATAAACTTTACCATGCTGATAATGACGGTGGATAATCTTTACCATGCTGATGATGACGGTTGATAATCTTTACCATGCTGATGATGACGGTTGATAATCTTTACCATGCTGATGATGACGGTTGATAATCTTTACCATGCTGATAATGACGGTTGATAATCTTTACCATGCTGATGATGACGGTGGATAATCTTTACCATGCTGATGATGACGGTTAATAATCTTTACCATGCTGATGATGACGGTTGATAATCCTTACCATGCTGATGATGACGGTTGATAAACTTTACCATGCTGATAATGACGGTTGATAATCTTTACCATGCTGATGATGACGGTGGATAATCTTTACCATGCTGATGATGACGGTGGATAATCTTTACCATGCTGATGATGACGGTTGATAATCTTTACCATGCTGATGGTGACGGTTGATAATCCTTACCATGCTGATGATGACGGTTGATAAACTTAACCATAATGACTATGACGGTTGATAATCTTTACCATGCTGATGATGACGGTTGATAATCTTTACCACGCTGATGATGACGGTTGATAATCTTTACCATGCTGATGATGACGGTGGATAATCTTTACCATGCTGATGATGACGGTGGATAATCTTTACCATGCTGATGATGACGGTTGATAATCTTTACCATGCTGATGATTACGGTTAATAATCTTTACCATGCTGATGATGACGGTTGATAATCTTTACCATGCTGATGGTGACGGTTGATAATCCTTACCATGCTGATGATGACGGTTGATAAACTTTACCATGCTGATAATGACGGTTGATAATCTTTACCATGCTGATGATGACGGTGGATAATCTTGACAATGCTGATGATGACGGTTGATAATCTTTACCATGCTGATGATGACGGTTGATAATCTTTACCATGCTGATGATGACGGTTGATAATCTTTACCATGCTGATGATGACGGTTGATAATCTTTACCATGCTGATGGTGACGGTTGATAATCCTTACCATGCTGATGATGATGACGGTTGATAAACATAACCATGATGACGATGACGGTTGATAATCTTTACTATGCTGATGATGACGGTTGATAATCTTTACCTTGCTGATGATGACGGTTGATGATCTTTACCATGCTGATGATGACGGTTGATAATCTTTACCATGCTGATGATGACTGTTGGTAATCTTTACCATGCTGATGGTGACGGTTGATAATCTTTACCATGCTGATGATGACGGTTGATAATCTTTACCATGCTGATGGTGACGGTTGATAATCTTTACCATGCTGATGATGACGGTTGATAATCCTTACCATGCTGATGATGACGGTTGATAATCTTTACCATGCTGATGATGACTGTTGGTAATCTTTACCATGCTGATGATGACGGTTGATAATCTTAACCATGATGACGATGACGGTTGATAATCTTTACCACGCTAATGATGACGATTGATAATCGCAGCCTTCTTATCAAGACTAAATTGTAATTTCTGATAACTCGAGTCTGGGGGTTTCTTAGTAGCAGTCCGGAGCCTGAACATGCCCAGTCAACAGCTTGCCCCTATTAGGTACAGGCCTTCTTACGTGAAATAAAGTAACATAAGTTTTGTCAGTGTGTGGGTGTGGCGCTATACCTACCTACAACTCTGCTTGATCCATCGCGGAATATAGGCGTAATGTTTCGTCATCTTTATGCTTCAGTCTACTAACACAGTAACTTAAAATTCAAACAATTATATTCCAGGTGTTGGAGAAGCGCAAATACTTTTGCCCAACCGACTACAACGAGGAATATTTCGACTTCCACTGTGTCAAGGAGCTACCACGTAACGGTGCCACCTGGTATGTCGTCTGCGGAACCCCTTTCGAGTAAGTATTGCCAGATAAAGTATCTACACGGTCTCCATTTACCTATATCAAATTTTGCCGTTTTTAACGCTGTGCCATAATCACGAAACAGCTATAGAGTGCACAAGCCTTCTGTTATTGTGGTTCGCGGTCCACGGGTGCCAATACTTAACAATCTATTGAAGCCTAAAACCTAAGCACTATGCCTCCCAAGAAGGAGGCCAATTGACAGTAAGTGGGTATATTTATGGTGTCTACCTACCTGGGCTAAAAACGAGCATACCACCCAGCGATATTATAGATCCCCGATTTAAGTAAAGAGAAGTAGGTATTTACCGTGCATGGGAGCTTAGTTGTAAGGTTCCTAGTTTAAACAACCCTTCCTCTTCATGTGTTTTATTCCTATAGAGGCATGAGGAACAGAGTTCACTCATCCTCTACAGAAAAGGGGGGATCCTCCGACCATTAGGGTATCGTATCTGGTGGGCACCTGCCCGAAGATTGATGTTGGACGTTGTATATTATGTGCTAGTTGCGCGGTAAATTCTACTTGGCCGATGCAGGATTTTGCGTGACGTCAGTGTTAAGCGTAGTTTGCATGTGCTGATGAAGATGCACTCACAAATGAATAAAAATAAAGTCCCTCTTTTTTCAGGGAACCACATGGGTATAAGTAACCATACATGAAACTCTTTTGCAGAAACCGTGCTGAGTACATCACCGTGCTATCAACGATATTGGTGGTGGCCACCGGTGTGTTCTACTGTCTCTACTTTAAGACTGGTGGAGGCACAGAAGTTCCACCTAAAAAGCTAAAGAAGAAATAAACCGTATATTAACGCCCGCTTGCATCACAAATCACTTAATGCGTTTAGCACTATAAACATGTTTAAAACTCATTCTATCTCCGCTATCTTGAAATTATTGACAGAAACAGAGCGATATTTTAAATACTTACGTGTAGCGGTAAACGAATTTAGCAACTTTATGTGGTTGAAGCGGTAGCTGGTAAACGAACGAAAATGTTTTGTGAGTGTTCCATGTTTTTTTAAATAGGTTACAGAGAAATTAAATTATAATATTATTATGAAATGTGTGAGAATAAATTATTTTTCAAATTGATTTATGATATAAGTACACTGCTACAAGGATCTTTTGGCGCTCATTTATGACGTCGACAGGGGGCGCTGTTGGTAGGTAAACATTTGTGTCAATAATATCACTTGAAATGTATAGTAAAACAAGATGGCGGCATTAGTTCCGATTTCCGCCACGCGCCAAAATAACCATGTAGCCCTAATCAGCCCTATATTGACTTTCTTGCCTAAAAATGTTGTGTTATATATATAAGACTGTCCTCAAGTTTTTGAGTAGGTTGGTACCTAATTGCTGACCTTCTACCATCAGCTAACGTTACGTCTTTTTTTATGGTGCCAATCGATACAAGGTCGTGTGAGGATTAAAAGATTCTTCTACTCTTCTGGACCAATATAGGTAGGTAAGAGTAGGCCGGGTTTTATGAATTTATTGTTTGGCGACTCAGAGTCGGAGCCTGTCCTCCTCGAAAAAAAGAAAGTTTTATTCATGCGCTAGTCAGGACTTGGAACCGGCGCCAAAAGAACAGGCGGTTAGCGGTTCTTGCCATTTCGGTCACTTAGTACCGGTTCCAGACGAGTACCGGCAGGTAATCCACCTACCAAGTATCTACCGGTACCAAATTCAGGTACTCGGTTCCCTGAGCGTACCACAAATTTTATATTTGTACGAGGAACCTCGTGCGGTTGGCAACCTTACTTATTTTTATAATGCCTATTTACTATCCTTTTATCTTACCTTTTTTCTTTTTATTTCTTTGGTACATACTCTGGTATCGGTTCCTAAAAATACAGGTATTTCAAACCCTGACGCCAGTCCTTCAAATTTGTGTAACAAAATGTTGTTATAACATAAGTATGTTATTTATTTCCTTACAAGTGTGTTGAAAAACACACATTTACAGGAACATGTATTAAGTAGGTATTTATATTACTTATTTCTCTATGTGGGTCACACTTAAGTGCCTACCTATACATATTATGTTTTTGAAATTTAATTTAATATCAATAAATTAATTTGTGAATCATACAATAGTTATTTTGATTGCTTACCTACCTACTTTAGAAAATGTGTCCATGTGCTGTCTTTAATCCCTCCGTTTAATCGAAACCTGAATACTTTGGCTGCTATTATGTTAAATCTGATATTGAACAGCAGAATTACTGAATCGTAGGAGAGCCTACCTTGAGAAACCGGGTTATGAGTCTATTCCAATGGCAGAACGTTTACTGCAGATCGAACAACAAACTATTGGCATCTACTCGCCGTACGGAGCGATTTTCATACCATTTTCGCATTTTTGAAATCATCGCATTTTTTTAGAGTAGATACAATGATAAGTGCAATACATTGTTCGTGTTGGGTCATAATGCTCATGGGTGATAGTTTATTACCGCTTACTTACTTGGACGATGTCTATCATTGGAATAGATACGTAACAAGCGAAATAAGTACAGTCAAGTCTGAATAATGTTCCCATCCAAATGTTCGACGTACTTGGATCGAATCCAACACTGTCGATTTCAATAAATCATTGAAGGGAATACTTACGTTTGTATTAAAAAAGGAAAGGCAATATCTAATATACGTAGATAATATTTTTGGAAATTTTAATGACGAGTGGCTAGTAGTATGAGTACGTTTGTTGATTTTAGTACCTACCTATGTCTTCTTCTGTCGGTAGGTACCTAATTATGTAGGATTCTTCTTATAGATACTTAGTACCTACTTACAGATTGTCCACCACGCGAGGGTCAGCTGAAAGCAGCGGTGGCTCAGTGGTATTGGCCCCGAATAACGAGTTATACCTAAGTCGTGAATTCGAACTCACGCAGGCACTTTACTTCGTGTATTTAATTTCATTACCGCTGGCTGCTCTCAAAACGGCGAAGGAAACCAGCATTACCTACCTAAAACCCAAAATACGAAGACATGTCTTCCACCAACCCGCACTGGGCCCGCGTGGTTGATTATGGCCCACTCCCTCTCATAGAGAGGTGGCCTGCCTGCCTTGCTGATTATGCTAAGGGCCAGCTTGTAGATTTGGTCATCGGTACTGACTTTAAAAAGCTGCGTTCCCACTTTATATGGATTCAAACTGATTTGACTATCCACCGGGTAGCATTATCTTACACGTAAAGTATCATTATCTATTGTACTAGCTGAACGGTTTCACCCGCGTAAATGTCGAACCCGTGGGAATATCGAGATAAAAAGTAGCCTATATGTTAATTCAGAGTGTCAGCTACCTCCATACAAAATTTTATCCAAATTGCTCCAGCCGTTTGAGCGTGAAGAAGCAACAAACATATAAACACACACACACACACTCACAAACTTCCGCCTTTATAATATTAGTGTGATAAATTTATAATTCTTCTGTACTTGTGTATGTCACTGAACTCCTCCTAAACAGCTGGACCGATTTTGATGAAATTTTTTGTCTGTGTTTGAGTACCGGTTGCTGGATGGTTTATATTCACAACCGGACCCGGTAGGTGGCGCTGCGATCGAGTTCTAGGAAAGAGGACAACGTCTGTCCGGTCAGCAAGAGCTATTTATTTATATATCAATAATAGACGATTTTCATTAATATTTGATAAGTGTAATCGTGTCGAGTTGCGTCCTCAAATCGAAAACTTGGAATTCTCTTTTGAGTTTTTCTCAAATATCTCAAAAACTTCTAAGAGAGTTTACAATGGATGTAAAATGAGATAATTAATTTCATCGTGTCGACGCATCTAGTCCAAGAAGGAGTAGTACCTAGTGGTACGTGTTTCTGTTTGTGTGATCAATTTCATTAAGGTTCTATTGTTAGTATAATGATAATGATTGAAAACCAATTTTCGAATATCATTTAATCAGTTTAATGATATGACATGCAATCACATAAATTCCCTTACATGCTATTTTATATCGAGTGACTTTGAGAGTCTAACTCAAACTATACTTACTTACCCTAAGAATTCAATAAATGATACCAAGTCAAAACGTATAAAAATATTAATTAAATGGCGTACGCCTCGTACAAATCATAGTAATAAATTATAATAAAAGTTTTAAAAATCAATATTTAAGTAGGATTATTGATTGTAAGCTCTTTAGTTGACTGTATTACGTGTTACTTCTTACATACAAACTTTACGCCTGTAATCCTCGAATGATTAGGCAGAGGTGTAATTTTGCACAAAATAATTAATTTATCTACCTAATGTTTCGATGGCAAAATCGTTGTTGTTCAAATTGTTGGCAGGAATTTCAAATTATACATTGTGTAATTTTATTGTATCTTTTTATTTGTTGTTTTATACATTTCCTGCAGTTAACAGACTGCTTACAATACAAGTACCTAAGTGGCCCATATTTATTTATTTTCAAACTGTTGTCTATGGTAATACAGTACTGTACTCAAAATCAAATTACTTACTAAAACTTACGCTCACTCTAAAAGCAATATCAAATTAAAACACACCTGTAGGTAACTAATAATAATTAATCCACAAAAAGGCCATAGATAATTCTACGCTCGTTAAACCTAGGACCTAACCCATGTGTTAGGTTTACATGTTAAACTACTTCTTATATTATTTCAACATTGTGCATCACAAATAAGTGCCATCAGATTATAAGTTTACCTTAACATTTCTTGTTTAATCGAATTCAAAATCTTTGTGCAGAACAAAATGAAGACAGCCTATCATAAACAAAATATCGAAACTATATCACAACCCATTGAAATAAAAATATAGGCACATACAGGTACCTATGTCTAAGATAGGCCAGGATATGACAATAGCAACTAAGCTGTAACTGCATGCATGTTTGTGCACAACTATCAGGAAACTATTGATCTTCCAGTCCATAAAATTTGGAATCTCATAAACCCGAATAATAACTAAATCACATAAGAGCAATAAATACTAAAACTAAAGGGCTGCAGCAATTTAAAGTAAAATAAGATTAATGTCCGAAAATTGTTCAGTCTATAATAATTAAATAGTTTAAATTAAAAAGCACCTATCTCATAGGTAGGTACTACTTAAAGTAATTTGGATCACTCCGGCAACTACTTACAGTCACAAGGTATAGAAATATGAGCAGTCGACTACTAAAATATGATTACGCGATTAAATATGATTTCTATTTCTAAGCAAGTATACGTGAGATTGCATCTTGTATACTCGACACTGGGTTACATTTAGACACAATAATATTATGCAAAACATACATTATAGTAAAAGTTTACGTATCATGGAATGGCTGAATATTATTAACCAATATTCAAGCATCATCTGCAAGCCGACTGACTTACATCAAAGTTGTCGTAATTATATCTGAATAAATAAGGAAGTTTAATAAATTAATCAATTTGATATTAGGCTTATTGCGATGATTATAAAGTATCATTGGATGATACAAGAATAGGTAACACAAACCAGAAATATAATTTCCTTTTTTTTAAACTATCAGGCAACTATAAATAAGAATTTGATTTTTGAAGCCAAACCCGCCTATTATATTATATCACAATCAGTTAACTGATATAAAGACAACCGATCCGATCGATTTTTGACAAAATATAAATGCCAAACGTTAACAAACGATAAATAATGTACTTACTACATCTTAAAGTATGAGAACATCCTATAGGTAGTGTTTAATAACTAAATATTATGTTGTAGTTAAATCAATATCATTGACTTTGTATCACTTAATAGATATCCGACCACTATGCGGTACCTCTATAAAGTATACCGTTATATACGATCGAAGACAATATAAGTAGACAAATTCGAGTTTTTGAACCATATTGGTAGCCACACCCTGTGTAAATTGCTAAATTTCTAGCTAATTTAGATCTATCGAGTGATTCGTGAAGTCAATGACGAATACATTACACAAATACCTGCACATAGTATGTGTTCAAGGCATTGTGACACTACTTTAACCCATGTTTAAACCTCCCACAATATAGTTATGATTACCTATAATAAGCAATGAATATACCGGTGACATTAAAGCAATAATTTTGAATGTACGTGAAATACAAGGCCTTGTCGAAACAGCGCGGACGGATATTCAAGCTGGACTGGAGAAAAGCTAAAACTAATTGGGTTCACACTCAAATAAGGGAAAGGCAAAGCATTTGAATAGGAATGAAAAAATCAGCTCAGCGCAATTCTCTGCAGACAGTTTAGCGGCGGGTCTGGAAGAGGATGTCCACGATGGAGGGGTCTGCCAGGGTGGACGTGTCGCCCACGTTCTTGTCGCCCAGCGCGATCTTGCGTAGCACGCGGCGCATGATCTTGCCCGAGCGGGTCTTGGGCAGCCCGGGCGCGTATTGGATCACATCAGGACAAGCAAAAGCTCCAATCCTGGACCGCACTCGTTTTTTCAAAGAGTCGACTAAAGCAGCATCAAATTTGCAACCTTCGTTCAGAATTATGAAACAGTAAAGGGATTCTCCCTTGACGGGGTGTGGCTTGGACACCACGGCGGCTTCGGCTACGTTCATGTCTTCAGTGAGGACGCCCTCGACCTCGGCGGTGGACATCAAGTGTCCGGACACGTTCAGCATGTCGTCAATACGGCCCGTCACCCACAAGAACCCATCCTCGTCCCTCTTGGCGCCTGGAAATAATAGAGATCATCATGTTCTAACTCATAGGTAGAAAATAATTGTATAGTTTTGAAAGACATAACATAGATAAAGGGCTTGTGTTATTGTGGGTCAAGCCAATTAATCAAGCAAATAATTTAATCTCTAAAACTAGGTAAATTAATAGCTTATGCCTTACATTATGAATAGTGAAAGGGAAAAGATAATATTTTACATTATATTCGCATTGAATCGCCATGCTATCTAACTGTAGTAATTTAAGACTGTAAGAGCCAGGGTCCGTATTATCTAATAATAGAATTATCAATTCATACCATCGCCGGTGCAGTAATATCCAGGGAACTTCCTGAAATACACGTCTTCATAGCGGTTGTGGTCTTGGAACAGGCTGGTCATGATGCCAGGCCATGGCCGGGAGAATACCAAGTACCCTTCACCGGGACCTTCTACCACTTGGCCTTCCTCGTCGATAATGGTTGGCTCAACGCCGAAGAATGGGAAACCCTGTGACATCAGACATAAGATTCAAGTTCACTTGTAGCTTGTGCTTGTTGTTGTGTTGTTGTGTAGTAGGTAAAAGGTGTGTTTTATTGGTATGAAGGACTTACGGCAGCGCCTGGCTTCATCGGTGTCGCAGCAGGGAGGCTGGTCAACACGTGTCCACCGGTCTCCGTCTGCCAGAAAGTGTCCACGATGGAACAACGGCTTTTGCCGATGACGTTGTAGTACCAAAGCCAAGCTTCGGGGTTGATGGGCTCGCCCACGCTGCCCAGCACGCGGAGAGAATCCAGGTTGTGTCTATAAAATACGTGTGCCGGTTAATGACGTAAGGTTTCGTAAAATAAATTTAAAACACAGTTAAGTAAAACACGCAGGGACCATATGGGTACCTACGTGTTTAATTTCATCATCGAAAATCCAAGTTGAAAATTGACAAGTTAGAGTCTGCGTAACCTCACATTATACTCAAACTATTTATTTTAGACTAGCTGTGCCCCGCGGTTTCACCCGCGATAAAAGTATTATAGTCCTTTTTTATTGATTCCCTTTACAAATCTCCATCCCCCTTTTTACACCCTTAAGGGATAATTTTGCGGATAAAAGCTATTCTATATCCTTCAACTCAAACTATCTCCATACCAAATTTCATCTAAATCGATTCAGCGGTTATTGATTCCCTGTACAAACTTCCACCCCCCTTTTCACCCCCTTAAAGGATGATTTCTGGGTTAAAAATTATCATATGTCCTTCCCCGGGATGCAATCTATCTCTCTGCCAAATTTCATCTAAATCCGTTCAGTGGTTTACGCATGAAAAGGTAACATACAGACAGACAGAGTTACTTTCGAATTTATAATATTAGTATGGATAAGTAAACCAATTAGGCGCTCCACGCCACTCCACACACTGGCCGCCGTGAGCAGATAAAGCGCCCGCGCGCGTGATATTTTACATACAAAAAATCACGCGCTCACGCGCGGGAGTTGAATTTGTATGTAAAAAATCACGCGCGGGGGCGCGTTATCTGCTCACCGCGGCAGAGCGCGGTGCAGTGTGTGGGACGCCCAGACACTTTTGAATAGTCAAGGAGTCGGTCAGTCAGAAAGATGAAGCCAGTTGCCCATTTTAATGCGTGCGTGAGGGTAGGTATGGATATGGCGAACCAAAGTACCTATAAAGTTTAGGAGTTGATATGTAGGTACCTATACTTAGTTAGTTCTACAGGGTGTTACGGAAAGGGCATATCAATACAAACGGGTTGAAGAGTGTACCTGGTCTAGAATCTCTGTACAAAATTTCAGCTCAAAAGCATTAACTTTGAAAATGCTTAATATTTTTTTATTTCGACATCACGGCGCTGCACTGGCACGCGGCGGCGTGATGTGCGTGTACTAGGCGCACAGACACACTACAGATAATGGATAATGACCCTCGTAGTGCGGTGACACGTTTGTTATGATTTCAATTTAATAAACTGTCGAAATAAAAAAATATTAAGCATTTTCAAAGTTACTGCTTTTGAGCTGAAACTTTGTACAGAGATTCTAGACCAGATACACTCTTCAACCCGTTTGTATTGATATACCCTTTCCGTAACACCCTGTAGAATTAATGAAGCAGTCTATCGTTTACTGCGCCATGTTCAATGATCGATATCATATACCGCAAAACGAGGCTACTTTGACTTCCAGGGTTACTTTGACAGATTTTGTAGCTACTTTGACAGAGCGCTTAAATCGGTTTTCACGTGTGCTCAGCAAGTGTGCGTGACCTCGAGTAATATTGCGCGAGGCGCGGGGTGTGGGGAACGCGTCATAGAGTTGTGATCGGCCTTGTCAATGTAACCGTGGAAGTCAAAATAGCCCCGTTTTACTGTAGTTAGCCTGTCAGGTTATTTTATCTTCGTTCTTGTATCGATCAAATAAGTGGTGGGTGTACGCAAATAGACATTCGTTATAATGCTCGCTGCAGTTAGCTTCAATTGGGTTAAGTAAACGTCTCGACCTAAGCGGCTAAATTACATTCGACTCTGCATGCATCGATGAATAATGAATTAATTACTATAGCGATCAATTTCCCCGTAAATAACGACAATTTATGAGCACTTGCCATTGGAATTAAAGCACCTAGTAAATGACAGCCTGACGTGATCCATAAGCCGTATACCTGTTGACAATTTATCAGACCTCAAACACTCTCGTTACTGGAGAGTGTCAGAGGTCTAATCGTAAAAATCGTGATCAATCAATGAAACGGAACGCTTTTCTGGGCTCACCGTATTGTCTAGTAAAATTTATGAGTTTTAGATACTTATAACAAAAAATACGATAAGTTTATCTTTCTCTCCTCTTCCTCTTTATCTTTTTATTTCTTTTCTTATTTACGTACTTAGGTACTTCTGTATCTATTTATTTATAATTCATTATGTTATCTATTTTATATATTTGAATTATTATTAACTCCTGTTAAACAGAGCACCTTTCATATAGTTAGCTTCTCACATTCCATATTCTTATCTCTACACCACCCTTGGTTGACTGGTACAGAATGTCTAAGGCATTAAGTATGCCTTTGTACCTTATGAGTGCGAGAAGTTTAAATAAATATCTTTCTGATAAGTAAGTTTTCTTGCAACATTTTAAAGAGATACTATCTTCTGTGCAATCTGTAGGTATACAAGGTGATACTCGATATGCAACCAGGTCGAGCTTTACAAATGTTTCGAATCAGTAGCTCTGATCATGCGCTAACCTCTGCTAACAATACTTCTGACCCTAAGTATACGAATCAGGATGTGCCAATCCATTAAGTGCATGTCGCCCGAACTTGCATGGTGCACTCCATCATACCACACTTACGAGTGAGTGCTTGAGATTGAGAAACTTCGGCAGCAGTAAAAATGTACATTTTGGTTTCTTACAAAACCATTAAAAAGAAATAAATCACATTGAAGGAGTCCCGAAAAGTTCCCTGCGATCTCTGCCTATATGTCACAATACAGGAAAAAGGAAGTCGACTACTATACCAACCACGTGTACCGGTGTACAAATGATCCTAAAATACGTATATCCACACGCACACGTGTGTCTTTCTAATTAAAGGAAAAAATCCCAAATTAGGGTCTGGTGCGAAACCGCAGTGTTACAGATATCTTTATTTAAAACTACCTAGCTTCTGCCCATGACTTCCGTCTGCGTGAAAGTTAACTATGCCTACCATAGCACTACTTGGCTTTCGATCAGTGAACAAATGTTTGAATTGGGTATGTACTTCCAGAGATTAACCTCTTACAAACAAACAAGTTTAGCTCTTTATGGATCCCTTCCCTTCCCTTGAATCAAGCAAGCAGCCCTTGTGATGGTAATTGGTTACAGTGGCATATCAGATGCCTCACTAGAGGCGCCTAATGCCAAGATGAAAATGATATCCTCTCATGTGTCTTTATTTACGCCGGCATCCATACCTTTGCAAACTGGGTCACGTCAATAAAAGCTGCTTAGTTAGCTACTTGAGGACTTTGACTGTATACTGTCATTCGCCCGACCGACTGTCGGCGGAGTGGGTTATGTCAACGGAGTTTAGCCAAGTACGCAGGAGATATTATAGTACAGAAGTGCCTGCGCAAACAGAGATGCATCCCTCTTTTCTCACTCTGTTACTCCGATGGCACAGCAATACGACACGACTGGGGAGAAACCAACGACTTTTCGTGCGTTCCGAGGCACGGGGGTGTCGCACCAACAGCTTCCAAAGTCCGGGTTGCTCCTAACAACCAGGCTAGCTGACTTAGACTTACCTCTTGACCAAATCGTCTCCGAACTTGGTGAGGGCCCTGATGGCGGTCGGAGCGGTGTAGAACTGTGTCACCTTGTACTTAGCACAGACGTACCAGAAGCGGTCATTTTCGGGAAAGAACGGGGTCCCTTCGAACTGAAATAGGGACGCATCATATTAATGTCTCTTTGGTAAAACATCCTTACATGTTTACAAGCAAATGGTGAATTTGATAAGTTCTATTGATTTTTTTGGTTTTTGTGGTGAATGTTACCCTTCCCTCATGACTTACTGAAATAAGACATCGGGAATGCCAATTAAAGTATTCCGCAGTAGAAACCTAATAATGCTTTTTCGTCTTTTAAAACATTGCCTACCTATAAAATAATGTCTTAAAACCGTCCTTCCAACCAGACCTATTGAAATAAAATATTAGACGACTTGAATGAATCAATACATAATCGTTTTATTTTTAAATCAAGTTTATTACTTCCTAGTTACATTGTTTCTCTACTAATTACGAGGTGGTAATGTTCCCTCAACTAAGTTGCAAGGTTACTGTCTTTTCATAGTCAATGTCAAGTTCCTAGCTGATAATAAGTTAGTAAAACGAAATGACCTTCGAGCTTATGAAATTAAACTATTTTTTCAACACACTTGCTCGTAATTTAGGTCCATAACATAAGTTGACGATCCCTTTCCGGGTTGATATGTGTACCTTGAACACTATTTTGTGTTTATTATATTTATTAAATAGGCTGTTTAGCGGTTTTGCCATTGCCTTAGTTTGCACTTCCGCGCGCATCGCTAGCGGGGAGCGCGGAAAAACAAAACCATCGCGCCATTTTCGATAAAAGTTAATAACAATACAAGTCTGTTTTTTTCCTCGCAAGTGTGTTGAAAAACGTCGTATGAAACGCGTGTGCATTGATCATTACACACTCGGCTTCCTTATCGCGCTCGCCTACGGTTCGCGCGAATAATACTGCCTCGGTTGCAATGATCAACATAGCACACACATGTATCATAATGGTACTATTCTATCGTCCAAGTTACCCTATGGCGTTTTCAAAGTATACAGGTCTAAAAAAATAAAAGAATTTCTCAAAACACGAAAACGCTACATTATGGTGATACGTCTACGTCCAAAATAATAATAAATAAGAACAAAATATACCTACTTATTAATTATTTCTATTACAGGCCCATGGTATGTAATGCAGATAAATCCATAATATTATATTTACAAAACAACGATGACATATCGATGACACGTGCGTGTCGTAACGGTCGTAACAAACATGGTGAATGTAGAGTTCATCCATGAGACGTAAGAGGTACGTCGAACCCGATAAGATGATGGAGTATCAAGTGAAGGCGACCTCAATGTCGAAAAACATCAACATTGCATTTCTTTAAATGAAATAATCAATTACAAGAATTAATTGATGCGGACCTACACGATGTCTTGTTATTCAGAAATCAGTTCATTAATAAGTGATAATACCTAATTGTCCTAACTAGATACCAAAGAGCTTTAAGATATTGTAAATAATAATTTAATGTCTTTGCTAGATACCAATGATAAGAAAACACAATCCAAGTTTGTTAGTCCCGTCTGCTGCAACGGTCCAGGACTCGGGTTTTAGAATATTTTATTATTGTAACGAAATCATAAAAGGTTCGTCCCTGCGATTTAATCAACGACCAAACGGTTATTTTCGCATCCACTTATACTATGGTAAAAAGGCAATTTTATTTAGAAGACCAGCTGATACGAATCTTAAAAGAGTCTGACAAATAATAAAACTTACCATGACAGAAGTAGCTCCATTGGCCAATGGTGCGTACACCACGTAGGTGTGTCCGGTGATCCAGCCGACATCTGCGGTGCACCAGTAGGTGTCCTTTTCACGGTGGTCGAATACGTAGCGGAACGTAGACGCAGCGTACAACATGTACCCAGCGGTCGTGTGCACCACCCCCTTTGGCTTACCAGTGGAACCACTGACGCAAATAATCATGATTAGAAACAACTTGCGGGAAAAGAGAGCCCTATGCCCAGCAGTGGGTGAAGTCGGGATAATGATGATGATAATGAAAGACAATTTGAACAAAGGTCTTAGAAACAACTCAATATTTACCTGGTGTACAGCATAAAAAGAGGATCATCAGCGGACATCCACTCTGGAGGGCAGATAGTTGACTGACCCTCCACAACATCGTGCCACCAAAGATCTATATCCTCATTCCACTTGTACTGGAAATAAAAGACCAGATAAAATATTTGTCTAGGAATTTCATCTTCAAAGACATTGCAAATACACTACTAGTACACAAACACATACACACTACATAATAGACTACTTATACTTACAAGGGCTCTTACGTCATCGGGAAGCCGTCCGCAAGGCGTGACTCTATCAAGGTGGGGAACCACGATGCACATGTCAACAGTATGGTTGAATTTGGTCCTGGCTTTTTCCAAAGCATCATCGCATGTGGTTTTAAGGACGAGCAGCTTCTCTCCGCGCCAGCCGCCGTCAGCCGTCACTAGAGCCTTAGCTTTGCAATCAGCCATGCGTTCTGCTAGCGAGTCAGCAGAAAAACCTGCGAACTGAAAATATTTCGTAGTTGAAGTCAAAAAGCCTTAAAAACTGTTATTCAGATAAGAAATATATCTTTGCAATGTATATAAACGAGTTTTTTTGTCATATTAAGTAGAAGTATAGAACAAAAATAAAAAAAAAAATCGATTGAGTGATGGGCTGTCTTCCAGATCATATTGTGTCATAGTACGTAAAACTCACCACCACGGAGTGAACAGCCCCGATTCTAGCACAGGCCAGCATGCACACAATCGTCTCCAAGATCATGGGCATGTAGATGGAGACCCTGTCGCCCTTGCCGATGCCGCGCTCGCGCAGACCGTTAGCGAATTGGCACACCAAGTCCATCAATTTCATGTATGTAACGCGGCTGTAATCCTCTGGATGGTTGCCCTCCCTGCAAAGGAAATTATATCAAACAATTGCTCCGGTCAGTTGAAGGTTGAGCTTATAAAAGCCCAGGCGGAGATGGCGAGATAAGCTGGACTCCTTCAAAAAAGATTGCTCCTTGGCAGCTCTGGACTGAGGGAGGTGGAAAGAGAGTACCTAGGGAGGCCTTTGCCCAGCAGTGGGACAAAAATGACTAGAAAAAAAAAGGAGCAAACTACGACGAGACGGCGTGCGGCGGCAGGAAACCGTCCAGGCTAGACAGTATGTTCACGCATAGGCAATTAGCTCTTATAGTAACCTTGAAATAATTGATCACAATATTGCTCAAGAAAGTCTGGAAAGTGAACGTTTGTGACTTTGTGAGAGGCTTGAAGTTTGGACAATGTATTGTAAAAACTAATTGGACACGCTCTGTTTCAAATGAAGTAATAGATGCATGGCTTGTAAGAGGACATAAATAAATATGCAAATATTACGAAATACATTATTGCCCGTAGGCACGAATAAACAAACAGCAATATTTTCTCCCATATGGTAAAAGTGCACCCTTTCGTCTAATTAAAATTAGGGGAGTGCACCCTTCAATCTCAACTTAATTGCCATTTCGCAAATTAGTTTCTTTTGATCTTCCCAACGGACAGACCGGGGGAGCCGGAGACGGATTATTAAAATTCGACGTGCACTGTGCCTGCACGTCGAATTTTAATAATCCGTCTCAGGCACCCCCGGGCTGTCCCTTGGGCGGGATTCCGGATTTCTCTTTGTACTGCCTATCTATGCCTAATGTTCAGATGAGGGTGGTTGAGGGGTGCAAATGCATGAAGGGGACTTATAAAATCGATACATAAGGGTACCGAATCTCTTGTTTACATGCTGTACTGTACTTCGTGTTGTATGCTGTCGTAATTCATGGTTTTCTATGCCGTTATATGTACATTTGTCTATTCTTACCTAGTCGCAGCGTGTGTCTATTTATCTGAATGATATGCGATAATTTAAACCGAACAACAGATCTGCGCGAGGCGCGACATTATCTCGATAGCTTGTATCCCTTATATCTTTAGGAAAGTGTCGAACTGATGACGCAAGAAGACATACCTACATAATATCTAGGTGTTTCAAGAGATAGGTACGAGGACGATTGTATGATTCTTTTGATTCTATATCACCCTCGTGTTATGTAATTCGTTGAAAGGATTTGGAATAAGAAGGAAACTAGGTAAGTACCTACTGTCGAGGTTAACAATACTAGTTTGCCTAGCTCTGTCAAGTCCAAGACCAGTATCACCTTGTGGTATACATGAATGGAAAGCATTCAGTAACAACTTGATCCAGTTAGAATTCGATTGTATATTCTATGCACAGTTTTTAAGAGCTATCTCTATATTTTTTAATAGTGCGTGCGGTAGCCCTGGCTAGAGAGATCTAATCATGAATCTACCTTACTTTGATAACGTGTTTTTCGTCTGCTTTATCCTAAACCTGCGCATCATAAATGGCGCTGTTACAACTTTTTTTAAAACATTGAAAAACGCGTCATCAGTAGGTACCTAACTCCCAATTTTTCAAGTTCTTTTTCAAGCTATATTCCGGTATCTATATGATCGAGCTCCTAACATTTATTCAGTTTTATTGATGATGAATTACGAGTTGCCAAACAAAATTTTTATTAAATCTACAATTGCAGTAAAAGAATGCACTAAGCTATAAATATTTCTTGTATGAATTACAGCTATTATATGTAGTGTAAGTAGGGAACAGTTCCAGCACTCCCAGCTTAGACAATTGTGCTGCTGAACAATCGAGAACTTCTCGCTATTGTAAATCATTTGAATTTTAAAACAACAATCAACCAACGAAGCCTAGCGGGCTCGTTATTCAAGATATATTGCTGGTTGAATGATTAAAACAAATATTTTGATTTAAGATTAACGCTATTCGTTTAACTGTCTTTTTATAACTAATCCGAAAACTGAAATGTAAATAATTTTCATGAGACTTCCGGTTGCGCGTGTTAACAATCTATTGTCATGTCACGAATCAATCGTAATACATATAACTTATTACTACGCTATGCATCATTTTCGAATTTCGTTTCTCCTGAGATGCGGATATGCAATAAATTCTTAAGTCAGTAGGTAATAAGTTCCGCTCATTTAGCCCCTGCTACCTAACCTTGATACTGACCTTACAAGCTAGCACCATTATGGTTACTTATTTGTTAGAGATTATATAAGTGCAAGCAAACCGTTCACTCCGTGACGCCTTGTAGTCAGAGATTGAAGTAAATTACGGAAAAACGTAAACTCTTGAGTTGTTAAGTTAGGTTGGTACCTACTCGCGTTTGCGGGTTTGTCTGAGGAGGTAGGGGAAGGGGGAGTAACTAGGTATCAATGGGGATCCCCCAAAGGTGACACATGCTCAGTAATCGAATCGATTTTAAATTAAATATCAAGGTAAAGGTTATTAAAATATACTTAAGTAAATAAAACCGCAGAAAACCAGATGGAAAACTATGTCCAATGATGGGAAGAAGAAAAAAAAGGTAAGAATCGTTCTAATAGCGTAGTTGAGACATTTATTAAAGAGAACCAGGTACTAGACTCGCAAGTTCTTCGAGACGAGCGATAGGCCAAAACACCGAATAAAATGTGTCTCAGAATATGTCACACTGTAACTTCGATGACCTAGATTAATTGTATAGGTCTGTTCTGTGCCTAACTCAATAAGTACTGAATGGTAGTTATCTAGAGGATTTGAATAGAGACGATTTCATGATTTAGTACGTTGTGTTGTCGTAGCCTACAACTGACAAGGTGAGGAAGCGATATTGTGGGCCTTTTGTAAATAACTATTCGCGATAACATTAACCTCATCACGCAGTCACTGATTAATTTGTATTCCGTACTAAATTACTTTATGTAGTACCTACCTCTTTTTAACCGATTTTGGTCATAGTTTTTGGAAGCTTCATTCATATGAATTCGATCTCTTGTTATAAAATCAAGATGTAAAAATATAATTAATTTAGGGAAATTAATTCTTTTTTTACCCCCAAATAGGGTGTAGGGACACCCTATGTGGGGGTGACAGTGTTTTGAAGGGGAAAAAATCGAGGGGTTGTTTGGAAACAGAGTGCTTTCCAAAGTGTGTGCGCCTAGCATTTTACTTTGAAATTTATATTTGCTTGCATAAAATTGATTATAATTATATATTATTGATTATTATTATATTGATTAAAATTGATTGATTATATTTTGTTACTGTTTCTATTTAACACTAAACAAACAGTTTTGCGTGGTTACGTGTGCATAACCTACACCGACGCATATAATAAATCTAAATCTTTTACGTTTTCTATTAGGTAAACCTTATCAAAACGACAAGGAACGTTAAGAGTTTGCATTATAACCAAGAATTCTATTGCAAATACTTATGATCACTTGTTTACTATAGGAAATAAACAAAGTAGAACTTATCAAACTCGTTGATAATTTTATCACATCAATAAGGTCATTTGAGGGAAATATACTTAGTTAATATTTTACCGCTGATGTTTAGGAATGTTATTAAATTGACACGAAAGTCACAAGACGTGATCCCAAACATCACAATGATAAATTCTCTTGCATAACAGTCTACATCTCGATGAAACATCTATTGTTTTTATATCCAGGGACTCGTACCTATTATCGATATGCATTTAATAACGCCGACAGTTTTGGACGGAAACTTGCGGTCAGCGTCAACCATGCGGCTTAAGTCCAGACAACGAAGTTGTAGGGCAAGTGCTGCCCAAATGCTATGGAAAGATAATTGATAAATATGCAACAAAGACAGACGCAGCGAATAGCGGAAATGAAATAGCATAACGGCCACGATATCAATGACATGTGGCCCAAGATTAGGCTATAGTCGGTCAAGACATGTAACCTGAAGGATCATGGTTCAAGAACCTTCTAAACTGGACACCACAGATATATTAAAGTCAACCAAGAAGCCCAGGAAAGAAGACGGACCGGATGCAGACAGTGCAAAATAGACAGGAATAGGAGAAGGTAGTTGACATAAACAAGATGGTGTACATATAATGAGAAGACGGTGAATTCTAAGAGCTGATAACGTACGATGCAGTCTTGACTGTGTTTTGCGATCGTCAGCTTTTAAATGCATTTGTATGCACAAGCATATATGCGTCAGCCGTCAGCGTTCTCAAGTACCTATGCGCCACTATGCTAAAGCATTGTAGAAGATACTTTGTGTGCATTTTAACTTATCTTGATGGGAAAAGGTGAAGAGGTGCGTATCTACGCCGTAGATACGCACCTCTTCACCTTTTCCCATCAAGCTACGGCTCTTCTAACAACATGTTTTTATGCTGATTTGTCGTGTCTGTCTGTGTGAACGCAAGTGGTTTTCATCATCGCATTAGAGAATTTATTTCGGAAGGTTTTTGTGTACTTGTAATACATTAATATTAAAATACACATAATAAAGAAATCTCCATGCTTTGTCTGGTTGTAAAAACCGAACGAAGGGTTGTTAGTAGATGATAAACTCCCCCTTGTACAAAATTGTATACCAATTATAGCATGGTTATATCGATATACATCGGCTGTCTGGCCCGGGGAGGCTGTGTCTGCTTTATTGATTTAGCGTTGGATGTCTAGAGGGATGGAGAAGGTAACACAGCCGGGAGGGTGCAGGGGGTGTTGAACGCATCCAGTGCGTAGAGCGTGCAGTACAGACATTGCATTGCGCGCGGCTTATGCCCGGGAAATCAATCAGCGGACATGTAGGAGCTCAATTTCGCTCCGCCGGGAGAGGTCAAAGTTGAACAAGGAACATTATAGATATTATATTATGCAGGAGCTGTTAGCACTAGGCCCCCTTGCATTGGACTATTAGTTTGGACTATTATTATCTTTAAGGTGATATAGGTATTGAAAAAAATTTGGTTTTTCTATTTCGTGTAACTTGTTAAGCATGTGGATTGTGGAATAGGGATTTAACATTTTGGTACTTATATGTTTTTTGACCCTTTGGTCCATTTTATTCTTAGCGTGTCGATAGCAATCTAAATGTACTCGGCCCAGAATTCGGCCACTTGTTTGGCGCCATCACTAGCGTCCATCAGTTCCTGTAACGTGCAGCTGACAGGACACGCAGGGCACGATATTAAGTGTCCCGTCGTTTGTGGAACAGCACCACATTTACACTCCAAGGCGGAGTCGTCTATAAATTTCCACCTGAACAGGATTTCCATGTAAAAGGAATACAAAATTCAATGAATTTTTCTCGATACAAAAAAAAAATTGCAAAGTTATATCTATTTTTTTACGTGGTCCGTGGCTAAATAATAACAGCCGCACAGGTCAATCGATCAGGTTAAGCTACGCTTTCCACGCATGGTCTGTGGATGGGTGGCCATCTGTACATACTGAGACCCCTCCGTGCCTCGGAAAGCACGTTAAGCCGTTGGTCCCGGCTGTCATTCCTGGATCTTTGACAATCGTTATGGGTAGTAAGAAGCCCGAAAGTCTGACAACCAGTCTTACCAAAGGGTATCGTATTACCCAGTAACTGGGTTGTGGAGGTCAGATAGGCAGTCGCTCCATGTAAAATACTGGAATTCAGCTGCATCAGCCCCCTTATTCACAAACACTCGATATGCTTCCGTATCGTATCGAACATTAATCATTGTTATCGTAGGAGTCTTCTCAATGCTGTTCACAAGTCCAAAACCCGAAAATTTTGTCAGTTTAAATCAAATAGACGCCCGCTATTCTTCCAACAGCTCTTTGCTGTTGAGGGGAAGTCAAATCAGGTTATCGAAATGTCAGGTTTTCGATACGATAGCCAGTCGTATGGTTGTGAATCAGGGTCTGGTTAGACTGGAAGCCAACCCCAACATAGTTGGGAAAAGGCTAGGCAGATGATGCCGGTTTCCTCACGATGTTTTCCTTCACCGTTTTGAGAGCAGTGGTGATGAAATAATTTACGCTTTACTTTGTGTAAATTATTTCATCACCACTGCTCTCAAATCGGTGAAGGAAAACATCGTGAGGAAACCGGCATGTCCTAGAACCAAAAATTCGAAGACATGTGACATCCACCAACCCGCACTGGGCCCGCGTGGTGGATTACGGCCCACTCCCTCTCACAGAGAGGAGGCTTGTGTCCCAGCAGTAGGAACGTTATACGCTGATTATATGTGATTATGTAGGCAGATGATGATGGTGATATCTATTTTTAAAAGCTTTTATTTTTTTACTTTTTTCGACAGCTTAAGAGTTATTCAATGGAATTTACTTTAAAACAGAGAATTATCATATCACAGTTTACTCAAGGTAGTTTTAAATTAAAAAAATGGAGTAAATTCTTTTGGCACATACGTCGTTTTATTCCGAGCGCACGCACAATATAGCCATTACTCTTATTTTGCGTTTCAAAAGTAATTGCATCACTTTCGCTCGCGCTTAGTAGGTTTTAGAGGATTTTAGATTTTCGAGGTAGCGCCTTAAAGAGATGAACGGTTGACTAGAGAGTGACGGAAAAGAACGGTTGACTGACTGCTTTCAAGTGGAGTTTCGAACATTAGGTACCAGTAGTAAGTTGGTAAGAGAGTCGAGCAAGATAAATATTACAACAGATGGGATAGAACCCCAGACATCGCGATCGCTTAGGCCATCCGTTTCAAAATTAATATTTTGATGATTGTTAAAAAGTGGCAAAGGCCCAATGGTGCAGAGAGCCGATAGGTCGTAGGTTCGAACCCAACTCGATGGACTATTTACGCTGAACCAAGCATAAGCTTATTGTAATATTTAGAGGAGTAATCAGGAATACTGGCAACGAGAAACGAACGTGGCCGACCAATAAACAAATCGGAAGTGGTCACGACTTATTTTCTTTACAGTTCTCTATACCGTTTCAAATTCTTTGGGAATTCCAAGGAAAAGGGCATAATTATGATAAACATATACATATTTATGTAACCACAGCTATGTGGCTACGTACTTAATACATGCTAATATGTATTAATTACGTCCATTTGATTGTAATTAGGTAGTGAACTGTTATAGTGGATCATCTAACTAAACCACTGGGTAGATACACCTAATTTGCAACATGAAAGTCATTGGCAGTAATTTTTCTTTTAAACACTTGTTTAATTATTTCATAAATAAAAATATTGATAAGTACAAAATAGGTAATCATAAGTAGGTACAGGTACCCAAAGTCTGGGCATGATTAGTAGTTATACTTTGCGCTGATTGTAAATTCGTCAACGGACAATGTTACATTTCGCTGTGCACTCAGCTTGAAGTTATTACATAACATAAAGGTTCATTTTCAGTATTAATAAGCTTGTCCCATTGGTGTATTCTGTAGCTGTCTAGCCTGTGGAGAAAATCAATAAGTTCGCGCGCCGTCTCAGTGCATTGCCGCTCAGCTGTCTATTGATTTTGGAAGCTATGCTAACAGAAAATAACTTACCAGTAGAATGCAATTTTGTCTCCATAGCCGTTCCTCACGTTCCGGTCCAGCACGTTAAAGCAGATGTTTGTCCTGGAGCCCTCCAGCCATTTCACGAATATCCTCCCCATGTTTACATTAAAATTGTAAGACACAATATTTCCGCGCTGGTATGGTGTTTGCCAATAGAATTCATTCGCTAATTCCGACCAAAATGATTCGGGATCTTCGAGCGATTCCTTGTGCATGCTTTGATATTGCTCGAAGGAAGGCAGACGTGATTTTTCGACGACATAGTCGCTCGGTTCATATACGCGCGACGACATCGCGGATAGCGTCGTTGTGCGGTCGCGCTGAGATCGAAGTGTCGCGAGAGCAGACGTGCGCGCGGGCTCGCAGTGTGGAGCCGAATGGCGAGTGACGCGCGGTCGATCCGGCGAGTGCTGCTGCTGGACGCTTGGCAGGCGACACTCGGCCCTATTAGTATGTTGATCTATGCTCGGCCCGTAATCGCGCCGAGATGACGCACGCATGTAGCGCGCGTGCGCGGCCGGTGCGCGCCTAGCTCAAACTTACAAAACCGACGCCAAAGCAGTCCAAGCGATATTCTTTCGATATTTGGCCACACTAAAACTGAGATTTTTGGTATTAAGTTATTATCAGTATTTAGAAGAAGAGCTAAGAGTCATACCCTTAATACATACAGGAATAAGTAATAATGTGAAAAACTTTTTAACAAAAAAATTGAACCTCCGAAAAAACTGAAAAGCAAAAAATAAAAACCTTTTTTATTTTACCTTAATAAATAAGTTCTTAAACTAATGCAAGTATACCTAAGAAATTTTGAGTCGGCGCCAAACAGTTGCGAGTGGTCGTGCGGAGAGCGCACTTTTTGTTTGGAATGTTAATATTTAGCGCTGGAGATTTCACGTTGCATTATTAATTTGATTTGGCTATTTCTATAAGGTAATTTAGTGATCTTTGTTCATTGATTGTTTGGCGCCGACTCAAAATTTTTTAGGTATACTTGCATTAGTTTAAGAACTTATTTATTAAGGTAAAATAAAAAAGGTTTTTATTTTTTGCTTTTCAGTTTTTTCGGAGGTTCAATTTTTTTGTTAAAAAGTTTTTATTTTATAATTTTTTGAGGCTATAATTTACTTATTACTGCATGCTTAATTTTTTATTACTTTTCAAATGGCTACCTACCTTACTTTAGATATTAACTGTTATATAATCCTACTTTAACTATTATTTTTTGTATAGTAAAATACTTAAAAAAACAGGCTTTATATACCAACATAGATAGGCCTTTAATTTTAATTGTAATACACAGCTCAGCATTAAAATCTGTGAATGAACAACAAATCACCCCTATTTTCCCACCCTTAGGGTAGGATTTTTTTTTCCAAATTTACATTGGACCAACTTCGAGGTATGTTCTATCCATTAAAAAAAGAATTATCAAAATCGGACTAATCTGTAAAAAGTTATGCGTGGTCATACATTACAATCAGTGAGTGAACTATCAATCATCCCCTGTTTTTCTACCCTTAGGGTTGGAATTTTTTTTCCAAATTTATATGGGACCACCTTCGGGGTATATCCTTTCTAATCAAAAAAGAATTATCAAAATCGGACTGCTCTGTAAAAAGTTATGCGTGATCATACATAAAAAAAAAAAAAAAAAAAAAAAAAAAAATATACGCGTCGAATTGATAACCTCCTCCGTTTTTTCGTCGGTTAAAAAACATTTAAAACATGCCAGTGGCGTACTTTCTGTCGCTCAAGAGCTGTAAGCGAATGTTTCTAGTTAGTAGTTAAACTTTTTGTTTTAAATATAATTAGGATAAAAAACAAGCCTTTTTTAGTTTTCTCCGAGGTCGAGGTCAAGTTGTTTTTAAGTATTTTCTCTAGTATATCTTAGGGTTCAGTTTATGCTATATAGTTTCAAGTCAAAAACCGGCCCTGTTTAGTACATAGGGTCGGTTTTTGACCTGGAACTGTGACATTATGTAATTTAGATTTTTTTTTAATGTATTATGTATTGTAATTAATTTCAATCTTAGACCAAATTTCGAGGCTGCAAGATTGAGGGTAACGAAAATAAAAAAAAAAATTAAGTAAGTAGTTAAAAATCAATCTGTCTAGCCTTTTCATTCAGCTGAATACCAGTGTTTTACATAGAGCTACAGTTCTGACGTGAGAGTATACTTATCTAATGAAAGATGGAAGCTGGGGTGTTCAAACTCTTCATCTATTAAATAAAACATACGACATAACAGATGAAGATTCTTTATTAACAAAAACTTATTGTTTACTTAGAGTCTATACCGCGAATCTAGAGCGTACGTGATGACCAGTCTTTCTTGTGTAAGCTACCATGAAATGCACAACTTCGTAATCTATGATATTTTAAATAAAAAGAGGTAGTTAGATTATACGCGCTCCGCAAGTGGCAAGTCAAAACTTGGCTAATTAGCCTAGTTATGTCTCGTGTCTTTTCCCCAACAATTACGAGATTACCTACTTCCACGTGTCGGCTATATTCAAGATTCTTTATTTGTCAAAACATGAGTACACATACAGACCATGCAAGTTGTTGAGATAAATTATAATTTCGGACCAGTCATGTTTGGCCTTAGTGGCGTACAAATATTTAAATGCCAGTGAATTAACTATTTAATTAATACATTATTATAAACAAAGCAGTAAGTATGTCATTTTAAAGCAAATAAGAAAAAATACAATATATTATGGGCATAATAACGTAAAATATGTCAATTTAAAGCAATAATGAAAAAAATACAATACATGGCTAAAATGATTAACTGTCAATTTAAAGCTCAAGAGAAAAAAATATAATATACCTATGGTCAAAATTACGTAAAAAATATTAAATGTCAACTCACAACATTGGTCATATCATTAATAGTTTGCTTTAAATTCAGATTATGTCAAAGATGCACTGATAACATGGGTTCTACATGGCATTAAAAGTTGTCATTAAGAAATTCTGAAATACTGTTACTTATGCCTTCCCTTCTAGTAGTATTCTTAATTTTTAATAGTATGATATCGTGCCGTTTTTGGAGATCGATTGATGGGTAGGTAACCTATTTACCTCTTTTTACTTATACCTAATATCATTGTTCATAATTATGTAAATCAATCTCTAAACTAACCAAGTTTGCCATTAGAACGACTTGACACTTTGGGGATAGCAAACTTGTATTTTGCGTTCTCAAGTTTTGAACGTAAGGGGTGCTTCACCCATGTTCGGGTCGGCATAATTCCGGTACATGATTGACAGCCGTGCACCAAAATAAAATATATGTAGATATATTATGTTCGGGTAAAAGCCGCTCGGCTTAGCTCTATTTGTGGCGAGCCGACCCGAACTTGATTAAGCTAGGGAAGATGCCGAGCGAAGTTTGCCGATCCGCACGAGTGGAATGAGAGTCGACTATATCTAGTAATTGCTTCCAGTCGGCTTTGTTGTTCAACAAATACTGTTGAATGAATGTACCGACCTGAACATGTGTGTAACACCCCTAATCGAAGACCGACCTTTGCTATCCGTGCGTATCAAAATACTATCATATTTTAGAAATCGTTACTATTATAAATGTCCCTAATATAATCACTATGTGAACTAAAGATATCCGAAGCGCGACCGGTGCAACTTATAAAGCTGCTCACAGTCCACATTAAACAATCGTGTGCTAAACACTTGTTATAGATTTTCCAAAAGCAGGATACAGGGTGATCTCACTTTTTTTAAAACTAACTGTGCACATAAATTATACTGTTAAGACAATACGTTTATTCAAATATTTACGTTCTTACGATCATAATAAATATTTTTGTTACTAAGCTTCTCTACCGCCATAGAATAAATAGACAATAATAACATTAAGCAACAATACTTAAATACAGACTATAAAGGGACGTACAATATACCCGAGCTTTACGCTGTCGAAAATATCATCATGTATATAAAACCATTCACTTAACGTACAATATAATAAGGGCAGTAGCGACCCCACGGACCCTATCTCCTGGGAGAAATCTTGTTCCTCACCTCAGGCTTGCCTTTATTGGCCGGCTGGAGAGAACAATGACGAGGAACAGAGCTCCCACCTCTTTCTTGCCTTTATTGGCCGGCTTGAGTGGAGATTCGCAAGAGCAAATGTGCTCGGAGGAAGGAAGTATTCCAGTAAGATGCTGGTAGGGATCTTGACTGTACTTCCGGGATTGTCTTGATAGCCGTGGAATACCTCTCCACTCCTCATAAGCACCTCAGGACATATTGCCCTAGTCGCTACGACACTACGTGCTAGCGACCGTTTTCGGGGGCTCATTATTGTGTGCAAGTCACCCCCTGCCTATTTATCCGTGTATATTATATGTATAACATTGGTTCGGCAGAGGATGAAGTTCTTCCATAGTTCAAGGTAACCAATCCATTATATCCACCCAAACCCATAGCCCAATATGTTTTATTTCCATGTTCTGCAATAGTCCAGCACCGACCGAGGGTTGTCGTTGAGTGCACTTGCATAGTGCATACAGAGATAATCGCCGGTTGGTGCCTCCTCATAAATTAAAATTGTCTAAGGGGCCTCTGCGAGTTGGCTTTGGCCCCTCGTACGCCTTCCAAAGGGCCGGGTCCCGAGGGTGCCGAGATGTGTCAGACATTTTAAAAATAATATTATAAATATTCCTTTACTAGTTTCACGACCTCTATACAATGTATTAATATCCACAACAGGTCAAACGTATGTAATAAATAGATAAATTAGTCCCAGTGAAGTGAGGTACATTATGGTAACTTAAAATATTGGGCACTTAGTTAATACACATTTTAAATAAATAAACTATGAGTTCATCTTTTAAGAATAATATTAGGCAGAACTATAATAATTATAATTCCAATCGCGCACGATAAAATTAAAGGTGTCCGCGCATGCGATGTGATACGTTAACGAGATCTTTGTAATATAGAAAAAAAAAAATAAAATTGAATGAGTTGTTGCGCGAGATAACACTTGATCCAAAAATATTAAGTTAATTTATTATTCTAAAGCATGATAAGCTAGTGTATATGTGTTTCATATGTCGTTGCCTGTTATTTTGCAATTGATATAAATTAAAATGATTACTTCACGACGATTACGATGGTGACGACGATTACATATTTTACTTTACTCGTTACGTCATAATTCGTTGTCAGCTAACATTGTATGTAATTGAGTGTCAATCAACTACTTATTGTATATTGCGTTACGTTAAGGTGATTCAAAAACCTACTAGATATAAAGATATTGTGGTTGCGAGTCAGCCATCTCTTTGACCCACTTATAAAAATCCCATAAAAAGCAGTTCCTTTGGAACTTGATTAATAACCAAACTGACTTGTCCGTAAATTCCAGTCACAACTGTTATTCTTGTTCAGTTGTGTAAAAAGACTATAGCACGCAGTGTGTCAATCTGCTCTGTAATCAAGTTTCTTGACTGTATAACGAAAGTATACCCTACTACCATTATAAACGTTCGATCCCTCTATCTATTTGGCCCCACGGTTAAGGTCTTATCATTAGATATCGTCTCTCCTTCACATCACACTTGAACATATGCTAGGTGGCTAGGGACATGAGTCTCCGGCGGCGCAGCTTGCGGCCGCAGCGCTTCCACGCGGCGGTGAGGCAGTACACTAGCGCTACGATGGCCAGCAGCGACATCGCGCGGCTAGTCACACTCGGGCTCTGGTGCTCCGCCCCACCAAGACCGCGCGAGGGCGCAGCCCCAGCGCCACGCCATGTCCGCGGCGCAGGCTCGGTGCCCTCTATCTCTGGAGCACCTGTAAAATCAACTTCGTTTAACTCTCGTCTCATCTATTTCCCTTCTCATAACCCAAGCATATTTTCGGCTGACGGCAAACATTCTGAACCTGTTTGCTAATCTCTCATTATAATAAAATTTGGTTTAGCCGATGACATGCAAAACAACACTTATTAAAAGAAAATCCCAAGTCTACAACTATTTCCAGTAGGTACGGAGACATGTGATGTGATGCTGAAGCTACATTTAACATTACAAAGAGGTCCACGACGAATTTTCGTTCAATCATTTGCCGAATAAATGAAAAATAATTGCTATAAGTAATTTAGTTATTATGAAACTCTGGAATGGAACTCTTTGAGGATTAACTATTAATCTTCAAACAGTTTCATTACACTGTAACATGACATGACAGATCGAATCTCGACATCAAACGAACACACTCATTACGCGACCCCTTTCATTCATCTATTCATATTTGCGAATCGGTCGCGAGTACTACGCAGTACGCACCCTTTGCCCCTGACCTTGGGGCCCTCCAAGGTCAGTGTAAATCCTCGTACGGCGGCCCCTCTCGACATCTCCCCTCACATTAACTGTACCCCATTTGTTGTACCTACTTGCGAGTAGCCTTTCATTCGCCCTTTCAAATTACAAGACCAGGGGAGTTTATTAATTTAATCCGTACCGGACTGACATCACCCTTTTATATGAAACGAGATCTTTTATCTCATTTTGTTATTCAAAATTGTACACGTGCGTTATTTTCAATGAGTTTTACAAAAATAGGTATGTTTTTTATATCCGTTTTTAGATATTCAAATAATGTAAGATTGCTTGTCTTTTCAAAGCGTTAGAATACATATTATTGTATTGTCTGCCTTGTCCTTGTTACATAGTTTCCGTATTCGCCTCGTGTCTTTTAATATTATTTTTTTCCGTACTTCCTGAATTGACCATCTAACAGACGCACACTCATTATCACATCACATTAATTTAAGAAAAGTGCTACATTTAAATAAAAATCATAATAAATGCATTTCGGCACAAGATTATTGGTATGTAATGAACCAATTATCTAATGCGGATTGCGGGAAGCGCAGAACCGGTCGAAGTGGCCGTGCTTGGGGGAGACATTTATGTCCAGCAGAGGACGTCTTTCGGCTGAAATGATGATGATGATGAATGAATCAATAAAATGTAACAAAAGGAAAATTAGGTAAAGGCTAAAAGATAAGTGTTCTGAAACAATGCACTTGAGAGAATTTTTCTCTTACTTGTGGTAAATTTTTCTCAAATTTTCTTCCTTTTATTGCCAATCCAATCGCCTGCCAATTTTGTATCGTATATGGAAGTATAATATGGCGCATCAAGATTTAGAAAAATTTTGGTTTTTTAGAGTCGGCTCCGTCACTCGTATGTTTTTATTTGTTCTTATAGAGTTAGATGATGAAGTCCATTGATGAGCTTCTGCATGTTTTTTTATTACTATGTCTACGACATACATCTTGAGGTCTCAGTGCAGGTCGCTGTTTCTAATGTACCAAGGCGCATTGACTACATTCCTGAGCACTGTTTTGGAATCGTTGTATGATTTGACGATTGCTTTAGCTGGTGCAGCCCTACAGCTGAATACCATAGATCCATACAGGGTTTAAAACTTGTTTATATAACAACAAATTTGTTAGATATTGACAATGGCGACTATCTATCAAGTAGCCAATATTTTTTTTTGTATCTGTGATCTAATTCGGCTCTATTGACATGCTCTTTCCATCGTAGTTATTCTAACTAATATAATAAATAATAAGAACTATGTGACAGTCTTTTTCTAAAGGTCGACGTGATATATAAACGGCTGGGAGGTAATGTAGTCTTGCTCATGTGAAGCTAGGAAAAGCGTGAAGACTATTAGACATAGTCCTAAACACTTATCATAATATTGTACTTGTTACCTTATTCCGCACGAGCTGTTAAGTTGACAAACACAAACCCCCAAGGACTAATAAACGTATTATATCAGATGAATAGTTACACACCGATTTCTCTCTTTCAGTCGTCAGTAATTTGACTTTCGAAAGAAGAAGACAAAGCGTTGTGTAACTATACGGACGATATACAACGTTTATTAGTAAAGGGTATATGTTTAATGAGTAGAATTAGTTTATCTTATGGCTACCTACCTGTCCATTCAGGAATAGTATGGTCAGTCAATTTAAGCTCTGGGGTCCAATTCTCTATGGTAATTATTATTCCGTGCGTTATCTTCAAACCACGTCGTTCTTAAACAACTTCGCGTTAATATCGTGCGGTTTCGCTCATTGTGCCATAGAGAATACGTTATTAGCAATCGTGATTAGATAAGGAAATGACGTGATTTCGAAGTAAGAAATCATTAAATGGTCATAGTGAATTAGGGCCTTGCTTTCTATACAATTTCCTTTTAAGCAAGTTAAATACAAAGTATTACCACAGTCTATACATGATAGTATTACCGATATTATTTTTTCACCCTATAAGATTACTATCATCGTTTAAAACTTCATATAAAAATACTAATGATGAAACGGATAGCCGGTTGGGCGGATATTGGATATCCGGCCGAACATAGATTAATCTGAGTGAGCCCACTAAAGTGAGATTCGAACGATCGGGCGGATTCGCGCATCGTCAGTGAAGCGAACGAATGAATGACATTTTATTGGTTGACTAATTCACTTGCTATTTATTAAGTTTAGAGGTAAACGTCTTCATTTTCAATCTATTAATTAAATACGCTTTTACCCCTTTACTAATAAACGTTGTATAGCGTCTGTATAGTTACACAACACTTTGTCTTCTTCTTTCGAAAGTCAAATTACTGATGACTGAAAGAGAGAAATCGGTGTGTAACTATTCAACTTATATAATACGTTTATTAGTAAGGGGGTTACAGTTTATATATTTGATTAGTTATGTAGTGTATAGTTATCACTATTATTATTCTTCAAACTTATTATGACTGACCAACGTTACTGAAATCTACGGATATGCCAGCGCCATTTTGTTAATTAAAAAAATGTACTACAAATATTTATAAAACGATTATAATACATTATGTACAAATATTATACAGGGTTAGAACATCTACTTGCATGCCTTTTGATGTTAAAAACTCATGGGGATAGCTGTGCATTCGCATGTAAATGGTCACGTCGTGAGAGTTGTCAACACGTCAAGTCAACACGAATGTGACATGAAATAAGATGAAATACAGAAGTGATACGGCAATTACTGAGTTCTTGTGTCCGTGGTTTTATGAGGTATGAGCAAACTACGCCGACTTTTTAAGTTCATTACGATGGTAATCTATACAAATAAATAAAATTGGAGTGTCTGTTTGTAATATAAAAATAACCGCTTTTTACTAAATGCATATGGATGTATACACGGTACATATGTTACCGGTAATCTGTGTAATTCAGGTATTCTATACAATACCGCAAAACGGGGCTACTTTGACTTCCAGGGTTACTTTGACAGGCGTTGGAACTACTTTAACAGAGCGCCAAAATCGGTTTTCACTTGTGCTCAGCAAGTGTGCGTGACCTCGAGTAATATTGCGCGAGGCGCGGGGTGTGGGGAACGCGTCATAGCGTTGTGATCGGCCTTGTCAAAGTAACCCTGGAAGTCAAAGTAGCCCCATTTTACTGTACCTATTCAATGTATACAATACCTGAGGCGTCCAGGCAATGTATGAAATATTATGATTATTGTTGTCCGTTACATGCTTTGCCTAGGTAATGTATATGTTACCGGCCAAACCCGATTTCAGGACAAACTAGTTTAGCCTAGGCTAAACTAGTTCTTCCTATACGCGATAGGGGGTGCCCTTCGCTCGCCCTTAGATCTTATGTCGACGGAGCCCCGCTTCGCGGGGCCCCTATTTCTGTGTAAAGGGTTTAAAGTAACCTAACCAAACCGAACCTCGGGGTGCCCTTCGCTCGCCCTTGCATCCTATGTCGACGGAACGGACGGAACGGTTTAGCCTAGGCTAAACTAGTTTGTCCTGAAATCGGGTTTGGCCGGTAACATATACATTGCCTAGGGATTGTATAGAATACCTGCTGGTTCATCGGCAATGTGTAAAATAAATAGATTTAATTTATATTTATGGGACCATGGGAGAAACGAACATCTATACACCGTAAGGACTATCTTGCTTGCAACACACGACCGCTATAGTAATATGTGTTCATCGTGTGCACGTGATTTTTAACCGACGAAAATAAAGGGGGAGGTTCTCAATTCGACAAGTATATTTTGTTTTCAAATTGGTCAGATGTAAGTTTCCTTTATAGTACCTACTTACCTACAAAATGACGGACAAATAATATGTTTGCTCTTGTTTGCTCAAAATTAACTTTATTAAAATTAACAATCACTCATCATAATAATCTTTATTAAAAGTTTTTTATAAAGATTATTATAATATAATACCTTTTTTTTGCAGTAGAATAAGAATTATTACACTCAAAAATATTTATTAATTGTCGCGTGGAGTTTACTGCCTGTTCGCACGTCTTCCCCTTCCCCGCTTTCGTCTTTTTCACACATTGCCGGCTGCGCATTCGGTACTGTATGGAATGCCTAGGCAAAGTATAAAATAAAGAATATTTCATACATTACCTAAACGTTTTAGGTAAGTATTCTATACATTGCCTAGGTATTGTATAGAATACCGGATTATACAGATTGCCGGTAACATATATACCAAAATAACATTTATTTAAATTTTTGTCTGTCTGTCTGTCTGTTTGTTCAGGCTAATCTCTGAAACGGCTGGACCGATTTTGACGGGACTTTCACTGGCAGATAGCTGATGTAATAAGGAGTAACTTAGGCTACTTTTATTTTAGAAAAAGAATTAGGGTTCTACGCAAAAAAATAAAACGTTTTCCGTCATGCACGCGAACAAATTCGCGGGCACAGCTAGTTTACTCTAAGGTTATTTACATGAAAGCAAACGACGTTAATAGTTCTAAGGGTGCATGCAATCAGACGGCAGTTGATACAGATTGTTTGTCGCCTCAAAATACGCTACGACATCGTCACTGTAACGGTCTGTTTGCACTTTTCCCGATACCGGTAAAACGGAGTGAATAGAGGGGTGAATCGGGACGAACCTTCAAAATAGATTTTAACGTTGATATAATATAGTTTGTTGCCAACAAGGACACTTCATCGTTAATTATAATATGGTAAGTTAATTATAATATAGTGAACACATTCGAGTCCTTTTTGGAAAAAAGCGATATTATTTCAATGTTAAAATCCATTTTAAAGTTTCGTCCCGATTCACTCCTGCATCCCTATTCACCGGGGGTGCGGGATTGTCCGAAAGGGTTACCGCTACCCCGGAACATAAAGGGCTAAGGAAGGAACACGGATGGGTTTTAGTCAGTAAGAGTCTGACACTCCCTTCCGCTCCACCCAGAGCGGGTGGGGTCATTTGATGATTTCCCAACCATAAAAAAAAAAACAAACCCTATTCACCCCGTTTTACGGTACAAATAATACCAGCCTATTATTGCCCCACTGACCAAAGACCAAAAGACCAAGGCAAATATCTCTTCTCATACAGGGAAGGCAATCGCATTAGTCACCACACTTGCTCATGACGGGATGATGATTTCATACTTATGTTAACAACTACCGCCTCAGATTTTTTTTTGTTATTTTTCCCATATTTTAAGGCGTCCCCAGAACATCCTACCAAAGTTTTATCACAATCTGACCAATGGTTTCGGAACGCAAAGAGGACAAACAAACATTGATTTTTATTTATATACAGAGTGAATTTTCGAAGTGGGCGTGGATGGTGGATGGAAGTAATGACATACGGCAAACTATAGGAAAATGTTGAATTTTAATAAACTTCTTATTTTAAAGTATTCATACCTACATTACGTACCTTGTTCGAAATTATGCTGAATATATTTTTTATTAACACACCTGTAGCGCAGTCACCTTCACAACATTATGTTCTAAATTCAAATTTCTGTTACGATCTTTGGAAAATATTCTAATAGAATCAATAATATTGTAATGCTGAATGTCTCAAGGATTGTACTGCTTTCAGTACAATCCTTGAGACGTCGAATCTAGCTATGTATTGAAAACCATGGTCATCGTTTGAACAATTAATAAGATACGGTTTAGAAGGTAGGTAACATAACCCGGGCCCGGCTAAATAATAACAGCCGCACAGGTTCAATACATCAGGTTAAGCTACACTTGCCGCGGTTGGTCTGTGGATGGGTGACCATCTTTACATACCGAGACCCCTCCATGCCTCGGAAAGCACGTTAAGCCGTTGGTCCCGGCTGTCATTCCTGGATCTTTGACAATTGTTACGGGTAGTCAGAAGCTCGAAGGTCTGACAACCAGTCTTACGAAGGGGTATCGTATTACCCAGTAACTGGGTTGTGGAGGTCAGATAGGCAGTCGCTCCTCGTAAAATACTGGTATTCAGCTGCATCCGGTTAGACTGGAAGCCGACCCCAACATAGTTGGGAAAAGGCTAGGTAGATGATGATGAGTTAGGTAACATAAAGTTAGGTAACATAACAAAAATAAAAAAAGTATTTTGTTAAAAATGAGCGCTTTCCTTTAGTTTGCCGTATGTCATTACTTCCCAGAATTCGATCCTTATTAGCGACACTATCGAATGGTGTAATAATACAGTGTGTGTTTTGTTTTTCAAAATCAACAGGTTCGATTCCTGGCTAGAAATATTGACTTTTCAAAAATCCAATGATGCAGTTTTAGTTTTCATCAAAATCGAGCCCGCAACTTCTTTGAGTACTTTTCACTAGTGCTCATAGTTTCGGATTTGGCCATCCACGCCCACTTGAAAAATTCACCCTGTATACAGGGTGTTACGGAAAGGGTATATCAATACAAACGGGTTGAAGAGTGTATCTGGTCTAGAATCTCTGTACAAAATTTCAGCTCAAAAGCATTAACTTTGAAAATGCTTAATATTTTTTATTTCGACATCACGGCGCTGCACTGGCGCGCGGCGGCGTGATGTGCGTGTACTAGGCGCACAGACACACTACAGATAATGACCCTCGTAGTGCGGTGACACGTTTGTTATGATTTCAATTTAATAAACTATCGAAATAAAAAAATATTAAGCATTTTCAAAGTTACTGCTTTTGAGCTGAAATTTTGTACAGAGATTCTAGACCAGATACACTCTTCAACCTGTTTGTATTGATATACACTTTCCGTAACACCCTGTAGAAGATAAGTCCAGCACTTCAATTGCGTATTACATTTTCAATCACAATCCGAAGGATATTGAAGGAAATTCCCAATCAATTGCTTCATGTGTTTGAAAAATTCGTCGGATCAACAACGTAAATAACGCAAGAATGTTATTGAACACCCAGAATGAATTACATTGCCATTGTAAGTGTGTTACGCAACCCCATTGGTTTCCTCACGATATTTTCCTTCACCGAAGTGGGTAATGTCCAAGATGGACTAAGGGAGAAAATGTCGTAGTTATATTTACCAATACTCTTGGGGTCAGTAGGTTGGTGCCTCGGTGCGAGGGTCCTTGCCGATGGTGGTGCGTGTATCGGATGGGGTTCGACCGGCGTGGGAATGGCGCATTCCGGCACCGGCCGGGGGCCACTGCCGTCAGGAGACAGGACCCTCGAATAAATGTGTAGACGACCGCCTTCTGCGCGCTGCGGTAGTTCTGATGGTGGTAAATGACAAACACTTTTACACGTTAATATATTGTAAAAACTAGATGAGGAATGTTTTCTATTCGACTACTCAGTGAAGAAACACCGAAACAAACTCAGAGGTCAGTCTCTTTTAAAGCACAGACATAAACTTAGTCAGATCATGTGAGGACTATGTAGATTTGTGATGCGAATGACTGAGATTAAGGTGAATGCGCAGTGGTAGACCGCGAAATACAAATTTTCTTACGTTTTTTGCAATTTGCAGGTCAAATATGATTCGCGACTATAATAGATATGTGTTTACACAATTATAGTTATTAGAATCATTAATATATCTATTTAAGTTAGATTTCTACCATAATCACTTTTCCATACGAGATTTGTTCTTATGGTAGAAATATGTATTAATGGTTCTAATGATTATAATTCTGTAAATACGTACCTGTTATAGTCGCGAATCATATTTTGATCAAGTTACAACCTGACACTGACCTGAAAATTGCAAAAAACGTAAGAAAAATTGAACCTTAATGTAAGACGGGCTATCTAAGGAGAGTTCACTGCCTCGTTGGTGTTGTGGTCAACAGCGTGGCTGTTAAGATGTCGCCCTGGAGCAGATCTATCGGATGGGTACAGTATCTTCATCGTTTTCCAAATGTACAGTCAACAAAAGAGATAAATATGCAGGATCGTCGGATATAGTTAAAGTTTAATAAGAAACCGATGGATGTTTTCGATTAAAATTTAATTTTATTAATAGAAAACAAACAGTTCATTCATCAAATTAAATTTCAGTCGACAACATCCATTGGTTTCTTACTAAACTTCAACTATACCTGACGATCCTGCATACTTATCTCTTTTGTTGACTGTACATTTTAGTCAGTCTAGGAGTTTGAATTTAGGTACGGTTAGTGGCAAATTGCGGGCAAGGTATTTGCCACTAACCGCGCACAAAAGATTACTCGCTCGGGTGATGGGAGTTAACCAGTAAAATGTGGTCCACTTCTACCAAATGCACAATTTCCTCCAGCAAAGTACTAAGAAAGTAACTCGTAAATAGGCTATACACGATTACTGTAGAAGACGCCGTGTACGTCGGCTGATTTGATAACTTGAAGGCGTCGGGAACAAAATTAAAGCGGTTTCCTGTTGGAAAATGTTACCCTGAAATAAGCAAGAATTTAAAAAGAAATGACATGTCGATTGAAAGAACGTTGCTTGCGAAATCACATCACACTAATATTATAAAGGCGAAAGTTTGTGAGTGTGTGTGTGTGTGTTTATATGTTTGTTACTTCTTCACGCTCAAACCGCTGAACCGATTTAGATGAAATTTGGTATAGATATAGCTTGAGTCCCGGGAAAGGACATAGGATACTTTTAATCCCAATATTCCTTTCCACGGGATCGAAACTTTTTTTTTTTTTTTATTTGATATGGGCTTGCTCTTAACTCTAGCCTTAAACTTATGCGGGTAAAACAGCGGGGCGCGGCTAGTATTAAATAAAATAAAACTTTATTTCAGACTAGGTCCATAATTTTGTTAGTATTTTGGTGTTAGTAACAATATATATATTGAAACGATTGAGTTTCGTAATAAGCTAGATTTTCTCAACGATGTTGTTGCAGTGTTTTATTTACTCCATTGTTTTGTGGGATTAGAAGGTACGATAAAAACATTCAAACGATTAAGTTTTGTAAAAAAAACTTGGTTTCGCTATGCTGTTGGAGTGTTTTATTAAAGCCAACCTTGCGGGCTCAAAAGTTTCTATTAAATAAATAAAAAACACGGTTGCCGCGGCTACAAGTAAACGTACAGTGGCCTCCAAAAGTTAGTTTAAGAAATGGCACATTATGATTGAAAATTTAAAAAAATATCAGGTTATCCTGCGGGATTACTTGATCGTTTTTTATGATAAGTCATAGGTTGAATTAGTCAATAATTAAACTTTATAGTGTACAGTTCATACATTTGGAACTAGAATTTAAAATTATAATGTGGTGTGTCACAGCTGAAGTGGAAAAATGTCAACTAACTTTTAATAATAATAATAAACCATTTATTTTCAGGTAACAAAGACCCATAGATACATACCTTAACCTAAGTATACATAATAATATAGTAACAAAGGGGTTTGAAGATTTTTGTATGGAGGGTGGCCCTACCATCGGCCGCCATTTTGATTTTTTTTTTCAGAATCGCGGTGCACAACGATAGTTATATATTTAGATAGAGGACACTAATACAAACAAAAAATTAATTGGCTTTTTTTCTGTCTGATTGAGATTAACATTTGAAGTTACTACAAAATAAAAAAATACTTAAAATTCGTTACAACAATTATTATTGTTATCTGTGAATATTTCAGAAACGTGACGCTTTATGATGTTATGTCACGTTTTATGTTTGTATAAATGTCCCCTATCCAAATATATGCCATTTATTCTGCAGCGCGATTTTGAAAAAAAAAATTAAAATGGCAGCTGATGTTAGGGCCAAAACCTTCAAACCCCTTTGTTAGTAAATAAAACTTAAAAACTATGTTAGTATCACTTAGTTGCACTAAGTCTTTATGCGTTCCCGTGGCACTTGTCCGCGGAATACCACATCCTGCGGCCAAAAGCTTTCCTCCATCACTTTTGGAGGCAGCTGTATATCCGTCCGTCCTCGTATGTCCTTTGATTTTTATTTGCAGATTATGTTATGTAACTTTTAGGCTGTGCTAAATTAACTTATGTTCTGTTTTTACCTGAAGGTATAATGTGTACGTCCCGCTGTCGATGATGGTGCGGAGTGGCGGCGTCCTTGAGCGAGGACGGCAGGTGCCCCACCAGTGCGTACTGTAGCGCGGCCAGCAGTAGCCAGTGACAGTTGCGGGCCGCACCACCCTCTAGGCACGAGGAGTCACCGTACACCACTAAACGACCGGCCTGAGGGAAAAATACATTGTTATTGGTCTAAAATTGGATAAATCCGTCCTGTACTTGGATAGATGTGTATGCTGTTATTTTCTGGTTTTATTATAGAGCGGTGGCAAGCTCTACCGAAAGAGAAAAAATGGTTTCCGAAACACGACAGCACCCTCGTGCCGCAAAGGCTGAGAAGTTTTTAAGTATGTCGTCTCCCTGACTGCGGCGAACGGTCAAAACACTTACGTACACGGTACGGTGAAAGAAATAAAGAAAGAAAAATGTTTATTTGGACACAGTTCGTGAAACACAAAATACAAAATTAATAAAAAAATAAAAAATAATGTTTCAGACAACAATAGTGTGTGCCTCACGGCTGCGCCAAAAAGGTTCATTTCAGCATTAATGCCAGACAGATGCTGTCTGACGCTGGTTTTCTAATGAACCCTTAGGGAAAAGTGACGGGGAGTACACACAGTTTCAACATACCTAATACATACTTATAAATAAATAAACTAGTCATCACGTACATATCATTACAAATACAAATAAGAAACAAAAACAAAACAACAAAGTCTCAGCAGTTAGGCGCTGCAGCGTTGCGGTTACGGTTACTTGTCTTATACCTGGTTAACAGTCTATTCTTAATGTATGTAGCTTTGTAATTACTGACCTTCGGTAGCTTTTCGCTAGTGTCGTTAGAATAGTCTCTGGTTTCGCCATCGGTTTGCAGCAGTCCTAATATCGGCACGTCGACGGTCTGCCCTCCACCCGACGCGCCGCCCCCTCCGCCCGGCTTTTCGCCAGACATTATCTAAATAACACGAAATTAAGTACTTAAACTGTTATGAATTCGTACTTTATTTTAGTAACCGACCAAAGGTTCGGTTTCGGCTAAAAAATAAAGGTTCGGCCGCAGTTTCGGTTTCAGCCAAAAAGTAGCCGAACCTTCGGCCTGGCCGAATCTGGCGTATGGCGTTTGTAAGCTCTGTTCTACTGACAGACAGCGTAGACTTAGTAATGGGGTCCAGTTTTCACCCTTTTTTGTACAAAGCCCAAAAAAATATTGTTTACTTATAAATAGAAGTTACATAGTTAGGTTCTTAGCAGACATGCTGCTTGTAGTAGGTGTTGATTCACTTTCTAGCCCTATTCAAGCTCTAAATTGAACAGCAGGTGCATCTAGCAAAACCTCTCGTTTCAGCAATTACTTCGACGCTGCATCGCGTTTTGGCGACTCGTTCCGTCAAAGTACGGTTTCAAAATTGTGTTTCTAACGATGCTGAATTGTTTGATAAAGCATTGCATTACATTTTTATTGTCGCTAGGTACCTACATCGAGCTTCTGAAAAGCGATAAATAGCTAATCATAAAGCTCACAGCAGCATAACCGCTAACGCCCTCATTTAACACCATTTATAACTCAAGAACCACGGGACCGATTTTTATAATCTTTGGTTTATTGATTTGTCTCCGCTAGCAAAATAACTATTAAAACATGGAGGAAATTCACAAACAAACAAAAAAAACATTTTCTCATACATTTTGTATGGATCAGCTTTTTTCATTCTGAGGCGGTACGAAGTTCGCCAGGTCAGCTAGTAACTTCATATTTTTATAACAGTAATCTATTTCGCTTATTTTGTTTTCTTTTAGTTTCCCTGCCGATCCAATTCGGAAAAATAAGTTGATAGCTGCAGTTAAGCTAGAAGGACAAGAGTATGACTGGATGCCTGTGAAAACCGCCAGAGTATGTTCCTTTCATTTTAGATATAGAGTTCATTGGATTTTTGTAACCCAAAAAAAAACAAAAATATATTATAAAAAAAAACTTTGTTTTGTACAATAATATTGTTTTATTATTGACTTGGTCCGGTGTCCTCTATGCATTTACCATCATACTGCGATCGCCAACCCGCATGCCAAGCGTGGCGATTATGGCAAATCCCCCCTAATGACAAGCACAAAAAATACTTGGCCCCTAGTGCCCGGCGGCCCGCCTACCCTTGGCTACGGTAGCGGCCAAGGCCACGGTGAGGCAAGGGGTGCTAAGAATCCCCGGAAGAGATCCGGCTACCAAAATCAACGGAAATTGGACCTGGCAACTTACAACACGCGTACACTCCGGACCGACGAGAAGATCTCCGAACTCGAGGAAGAATTGAGCAGGTTGCGATGGGGCATAGTGGGATTATCTGAAGTCCGAAGAGAGGGGGAGGACTCGATAATCCTTAAATCTGGCAACTTGCTCTATTTCCGGGAGGGCGACCAGCAGTCCCAAGGTGGTGTCGGGTTTATCGTCCACAGGTCCCTTGTGAGCAACGTGGTGAAGATCGAGAGTGTGTCGACCAGGGTGGCGTACCTTATACTCAGAATATCCGCAAGGTATTCGCTGAAGGTCGTACAGGTTTACGCCCCGACCTCGTCACATCCCGACGATGAGGTGGAGACCATGTATGAGGATATTTCCAGAGCCATGCATGGCTCTAAAACTCACTTCACCGTTGTCATGGGGGACTTTAACGCGAAACTGGGTAAACGAAGCGATGATGAGCTGCGAATGGGGCAATTTGGAGTTGGACGACGGAATCACCGGGGCCACCTACTGGCTAGTTTTATGGAGAAGGAAGGCCTCTTTATGATGAATTCCTTCTTCAGAAAACGTGAGCACAGAAAGTGGACCTGGCAGAGCCCGGATGGTGTAACTAAAAATGAGATTGACTTCATTATGTCGACGAAGAAGCAAATATTCAATGATGTCTCTGTGATCAACGCGGTGAAAACCGGAAGTGATCACCGCATGGTAAGAGGCACATTGAACTTAAATATAAAGCTAGAAAGGTCTCGACTAATGAGGTCTACGCTCCGCCCAGCGCCGATCCAGGTTCAAAACCCCGAGAGCTTTCAGCTCGAACTTCAGAATCGTTTCGAGTGCCTGGGGAGCTCCGTGGACGAATATAACGATGGGTTCGTGGAAGCTGTCCATACGGTCGGGTCTAAGATCTTCAAGACCCGTCGTACGAATACGAAAAAGAAGCTCTCTGATCCTACTTTGCGGCTCATGAAGGAGAGGCGCGAGATGATCCTGCAATCTTCAGATGATGTTCTAAAGTACCGGCGGCTCAACAGACAGATCTCTAAGTCCTTGAAAAGCGACCTTCGCCGCTTCAATACAGACCGTATTGAGGAAGCGATAGAGCAAAATAGAGGCTCCAAGGTTTTTGCTGGAGATCTGTCTATTGGGCAGAGCCAGCTTATGAAACTGAAGACTGATGATGGCAGGATCGTATCCGCCAAACCTGAACTGTTGAGAGAGATCGAGAGGTTCTATGGACAGTTATACACGTCAACAAGCAACCCCGTTACGAGTCTGGCAAACGACCCAAGAGCTAGATTGACCCGACACTATACCGAAGACATCCGGGACGTCAGCCTGTACGAGATTAGGATGGCTCTGAAGCAGCTTAAAAACAACAAGGCACCGGGTGATGACGGAATTACGGCCGAGCTCCTGAAGGCCGGCGGAAAACCCGTTCTTAAGGCCCTTCAGAGGCTTTTTGATTCCGTCATACTCGAGGGTAAAACACCACAGGCATGGAACAGAGGTGTGGTGATACTTTTCTTTAAGAAGGGTGACAATGCCCTTCTTAAGAATTATAGGCCCATCTCACTTCTGAGCCATGTCTACAAGCTGTTTTCGAGAGTCATCACGAACCGTCTCGCGCGCAGGTTTGACGACTTCCAGCCTCCCGAACAAGCCGGATTCCGTAAAGGCTTTAGCACCGTAGACCACATACATACGCTGCGACAGGTTATACAGAAGACCGAAGAGTATAACCTGCCTCTCTGCTTAGCGTTTGTGGACTACGAGAAAGCCTTTGATTCGATCGAGACATGGGCTGTACTGCAGTCTCTTCAACGGTGCCAGATCGACTATCGGTACATCGAGGTGCTGAAGTGTCTGTACGAAAACGCCACTATGTCAGTCCGACTCCAGGACCAGACCTCGAAACCTATCCTTCTGCAGCGAGGTGTGAGACAGGGAGACGTTATCTCTCCGAAACTGTTCACCGCTGCTCTGGAGGATGTCTTCAAGGTTCTGGACTGGAAAGGAGCTGGCATTAATATCAATGGCGAGTGCATAACTCACCTTCGGTTTGCCGACGATATAGTAGTCATGGCTGAGACTATGGAGGACCTCAGTACAATGCTCGATGACCTCAGTAGAGCCTCTGAAAGAGTGGGTCTGAAAATGAACATGGACAAAACGAAGGTCATGTCAAATGCCCATGTAACACCCACTCTCATGAAGATCGGAGACGCTACACTCGAAGTCGTGGACGAGTATATTTACCTAGGATAAACTGTCCAGTTAGGTAGGTCCAACTTCGAGAAAGAGGTCAACCGTCGAATCCGACTCGGCTGGGCAGCGTTCGGGAAGCTTCGCAATATCTTCTCGTCCCACATACCGCAGTGTCTCAAGACGAAAGTCTTTGACCAGTGCGTGTTGCCAGTGATGACATATGGCACTGAAACGTGGTCGCTCACAATGGGCCTTATTAGAAGGCTGAAAGTCACCCAAAGGGCAATGGAGAGGGCTATGCTTGGAGTTTCCCTGCGGGATCGAATCAGAAATGAAGAGATCCGCAGGAGAACCAAGGTAACCGACGTAGCCCGAAGAATTGCCAAACTTAAGTGGCAGTGGGCAGGGCACATTGCTCGCAGAACAGATGGCCGATGGGGCCGAAAGGTTCTGGAGTGGTGACCGCGTACCGGAAGGCGTAGCGTTGGAAGGCCTCCCACAAGGTGAACCGACGACCTTGTGAAGGCCGCAGGAACTCGTTGGATGCGAGAAGCACAAAACCGGTCGAAGTGGAGGTGCTTGGGGGAGGCCTATGTCCAGCAGTGGACGTCTTTCGGCTGAAATGATGATGATGATGATGATGATGGTCCGGTGCACTTATTGCATAACATCGTCCACGTCGCTTTGACTCAGCTGTCATAACAGACATTGCAGCGCGCGCGCGAACCAATCCCGGCTTTCGTTCTGAATTTAAACCAATCACCAAGCATGTCTTCTTGTAACCTCGGAAGTGATTCTTATTTTGAATCATACGTCGTTTTGGTTTGAAGTAGGGCCACTTTTTGTGTGGAATTTGTCCTGAATTAGACTTCCTGACTTATTACTTATTCGTAGCCGACATTACTCACTTGATGCCCCTGGTCACTCAGTGGGGCTGTGATCAGGATCCCATGCTCCGGAAAACTGTGGATGTGGGTACCACTGGCGTAGTACATCGGATGACCGCCGAGCCTGAACGCGCCTTCAAATACGCGATCACCTAGAGCAACCTGACGAAACACATTGAAATTAATAAGGGCCTGATCCACCGGCTATCTTAACCGCGGTCTTGTTGGCTCGACAGTAAAGTTTGCCGGTGTATCATCACCAGTGATCGGAATAGCCTGAGTATATTTACCTAACTTTCAGAGAACAGAGACAGAAAGTGGAGACTTCCTTACGACGACATTTTTTTTCCCGGAATTCGGGAAAAATCTTCAATAAGTTGAAAATAAGCTTTATTTAAGATGGGTAAAGGCTATTTTTAACTAAACTTGCAATTACCAAATTTTCGGGATTTTCACGTAAAATCCCGAAATAAATAGTCTAACTTTAATTCATGTATTCCAATTATATGTAATGTATGATACAACGGTTAGCTTTTGGAACAGACAATACTCAACAGTCTCGCTAGACCAACGAAGCAGTCGAGGCTTTTCTTACCTGATACATGCTGAGCAAGTCATTCAGAGCAGGCACGTTAGCGCCGCCCGTTTCAGGTATCCACCTGAAAAACAATTAATATCTTATGAGGTTCAAATTTGCCCAGCGCAGCAGTAGAAATCAAATTGGGACGATGTCGTAAAACTAAAAACGATAACCTAAGCGAAGTTTATCCGGAGTTGGGATAAAAGGTTAAAAGATTGTACTTATTGCTCAATTTAAGCCCAGAAACAGCGCAAACATTTTGTCTTTTGAAATGCACGATGGATGCCTGAAGATGGACGGCGCCGCCGAGGCCGACCCAGGAAGAGATGGCGAGGGAAAAGAGTTCCTGGAAGGATTTGGGGGAGGCCTTTGCCATTATAGACTAACAAAAAGAAAAATGCACCCATTTTCTGAAGACCAAAAAAACAAGGTCGGTAAGAGAAAAAGACTAAATCTTGCAGCAGAAAACAAATAAAATCAAACACTTACCATTGTCTTGTATTTTCGTCATAGAACTTTACGTGTCGCAGTAACGACGCGTTGTACCAGTCAGCGAAGACAACGAGCGACATTCCTGAGTCGACGGCTTTCTTAAGAGCCGCCATCTCTTCGGGGAAGTACTCGTCTTCGGGGTCCACCAGAAGCAACGCCCCGTACAGCGATGTGTCGATGCAGGTTAGCGGGCCACCTGTATATAAAATAATAGGATTTTAGTACTATTGTGTCTTTGTGTCTGAGACTTTAAGATCTGTTTTCTTGATAGCTCCGTCAAACGTTTGGCCGTCGCACATAGGATGTATTTTCGTACGATTTTGTATTTGCTGCATTGTCGTACAATGCCACAAAGTTCATGTTCAAGCTGATTTTGGAAGTCGGATTTATACACGCGGTGACTAACTCGACCCAGACGACCACTGCTAAACATAAACGTCCCCCAAGTATCGCTACATTGCATTGACTGGTCATGTGCTTCTCGCATCCAGAAGATTCCTGTTTCACAGGTCACTGGTACACCTTCTGGGAATTGTACTCATGCTGCGCCTGGCAGACCTTTCTGTGAACAAATTACCTAATCTGCGTTCGCGATTTACGTGGCAAACATAACAAATATGAGTTATTGGAAAAATTAGTTCACGATTCAACTTCAAACATTTTTAAGACTTGTTTAAATAATGCTAGTCACTCTGAAATCAACTTAAATATATTTAAAATAAAGTTCATATTTGTGTAACTTGAAATAATATTAATTTGAAACATAAGTTTGAATAGACTTTAAACATACATACTTAAACCTACAGCTTCTCCCCATGGGGGTAGGCAGAAACTACAGATCGCCACCTGCTACGATCCTTACATACTCCGCAGACAGCGGCGGGCCCTACCAGAATACCAGCGCTGCGACATTTATTTTTTAAATGTCGCAGCATCATGCTGAGATAAGAGCCTTTTGGCCTCGTATAGGAGTTTCTGTCTCATTTTTCTTTTTGTTACTTTTTTTATGTAACTTGGTTTTTATTTTTTACTGTGTTTAGTTTAGTTTGTGATCTTCCTGTACGAGTCGCAATAAATACTTTTTCTTTCTTTCTTTTGTTTCGCTTAAGCTGGTTATACATATTATGCACGCCGGTTGAGAACTACACGCCTGACCTTTCTGAAGAACCTAACCAATATTCTCATTTTTTATATGTATTTTTTTTTTTTTTTTTTTGGCAATATTTTGCAGTGTTCTGTTCATAATATTTTGTAAGCTCTAGACGTGAAGACCTGTAATTGGCTGTCAGGTTATCATACTGTTATTTATCACTATTGTATTTAGCTGTAAGTCTTCCAAAGTCCTTAAATAAATAAATATAGTCACTATATGTTACAACAGCGGCGTAGAAGCTATGCTCACAAAGGCGGCGATATATGTCGCGGAATTTGGTGCACGTGGTCCGCATCCCTGTATAATGGTTCGTGCTTAGCGCGCAGATCTGAGGTTATTATATTGCACAAACACATTCACATTATCTTTACCCTTACACTCGTAGTCTCATAGGACGGCAATTCAAAACAAACAAATATCAGGGCAGGGTCGACTGCTGTACGTCCTCTCCGAGGTACGGGAGGAAGAAGCAGCTTCAAAGAGTACATATAACCATGCTGACTGGGCCTATCCAACGGTTTTGCCACAAGGATAATGAGAAACTTACCCATAACCTCGAGATAGAAGCCATGCTCTCGAAGACGGCGGTACATGTCACGGAAGTTGGTGTGCACGTGGTCCGCGTGCCAGTCTAGCGGGTCGTGCTTAGCGCGCAGGTCGTCGCGCGGGAAGTACCCGCCCGGATAGCGCAGGCTGTGGAACTGGTCCCAAAGGAGACGCCGAGAACGGACCGGGACTGGGATTACGCGAGCGCTGTGAAATAACATAACATAAACATAATCTCAAAGCGAAAGGTAGGTACTCAAGCAAATATACTGGAGCTTACTACCAGTGCAGTTTGTAGGTTGGGTATACGCAAAGGTCACATAACGCCCTGCGTGTGCAGTATAACAACGCGTTCAGGATGCGAGCGGGGCTACCGCATTTTTGTATATTCGGGAACGTTTCCTGAGGTGAGGATTGATGGCTTACATGTCATCATTCTAAAGTGGTGTGCCTAATTCTTACGAAGAATGCGTGCCGGTTCCCGCAGCAGCCTGAGATCGTTGTGTGGTAGGTAATATTGTCCAATGGTGCGTTACTGGGTCAGACTTCATCTACGAGTACGTACTACATACTACGTGGAAGTTGTGAAGTTCGGCTCCAGACATTACCTCAATCAATCAATCAACTCAGCCTATCGCAGTCCACTGCTGGACATAGACCTCTCCCAGACTGCGCCACAGCACCCTGTCCTCCGCCTTCCGCATCCAGTCTACCCCAGCCACCTTCTTTAGGTCGTCCGTCCATCTAGCTGGGGGGCGTCCCACACTACGCTTGCCGGTACGCGGTCTCCACTCCAGGACCCGTCTGCTCCACCGGCCATCGGTCCTTCGACTGACATGGCCAGCCCACTGCCACTTCAGTTTGCTTACTCTGCAAGCTACGACGGTAACTCCGGTTCTTTTCCGGATAATTTCATTCCTAATTTTATCCTTCAAAGAGACTCCGAGCATAGCTCGTTCCATAGCGCGCTGAGCGACCTTGAATTTGTGGACCAGCCCGACCGTCAGTGTCCACGTTTCAGCGCCGTATGTCATGACGGGCAGGACGCACTGATTGAACACCTTAGTCTTCAAACACTGCGGGACAGGCGACGAAAAGACTTGACGGAGTTTTCCAAATGCTGCCCAACCCAACTGGATCCTTCTGTCAGTTTCCTTCTCAAAATTGTGTCTACCAAGCTGGATGACTAGCCCTAGGTAGACATAATCCTTCACAACTTCGAGAAGCGACCCTTCGATGTGGATTGGACTCGGCAAGACGTGCGAATTGTACATGACTTTTGTCTTGTCCAAATTCATGTGGAGGCTAACCCGCCGGGAGGCTCCATTTAGGCTGTGCAGCATTTGGTCTAGCTGTTCCAACGTCTCTACCATTATGACGATGTCATCGGCAAATCGAAGATGTGAGATGTACTCGCCGTTCCTGTTGATACCCTGTCCAGTCCAGTCCAGCGTCTTGAAGACGTCATCCAACGCGTAGATAAACAATTTAGGGGATATTACATCCCCCAGTCTCACCCCCCTGAGCAGTTGGATGGGGCGGGTTTTCTGATCCTGGATCTGGACAGATTACCTGGCATAAGATTATTATTTTAATGCTAACATTAAAATAGTTTTAAAGTAATAATAATAATAACACTACTGTATGGATTCATTGAGGTCTGATAATAAAGGATGATTATTTTTAAACCATGTATTTAATTATTAAATCGTCAAAGGAATCGGTTATTCAGAAAGATGAAGCTAGTTGCCCATTCCAAAGAGTAGTAGGTACCCATGGAGAAGAACGGGCAAGGAACTCCATGGATACTCTTTTCACACTATCACACTAATATTATAAAGGCGAAAGTTTGTGAGTGTGTGTGTGTGTTTATATGTTTGTTACTTCTTCACGCTCAAACGGCTGGACCAATTTTGACAAAATTTTGTATGGAGGTAGCTGACACCACACCCCGGACACTCCATACAACGCTCGCAAAATAATTACCTATTACTACTACATAAACAAATAACGTTTGTATACGTGCAAATGTGTGCGTGAAATCTAGTAGGGTTGGCTGTCGTGCGTAGCGTAAAAAATGGCGCGGAAAGCGATCTGTGTCGGGGAACCGAACGAAGACGGCGCTGCACGAACGTGTGCATTATTATGAAGTGACCTTGTAGTTCAATTGTTTATTTATATAGTCGGGTTCGTAATGAAATAAAAACACTAAAATAGTTTAGTTTAAATGACTTATCTGTAAATAATCGGTTATTAAATCGCATGGTATTAAAAATGCGAAATCTTACAAACAGTTTATGTAAATACGAATTCGGAAAAGCATCACAATATCCAACAACCATCGTGATTAAAACTCAAATAAAACTTTTAAATCGCAAAATTGTGTGTTCGAGTCAGCAGTACAGCGCTGCGGTTCGCGAGCGCCCTTGCTAAAGAGTCGGCGACGAATACCTCGAAGTGCGGGGTAAGGTGCGGTATCTGATATGAGCGCGGGGAAGGGAGTGTCCTTTCTGTACGTAGTACTATTAAGTATTCTGTGCTGACACCCTGGATTAACATATAGGCTAGTTTTTATCGATACTTATGCGGGTGAAACCCGGGGCGCTGCTAGTAAAATATATTGCTATAAAATATTAGTTACACAATTAATGTTGAATAAGAAACATAACATCACGCTTGTGATACCCGAAGGGTTCGGCAGAGTTGTACCTATTTTGTACCCACATTTCGCCAGTTACGTTTAAGTCCCATATCATGTATGGTGCCGAGTCTTTTGCTATTAAAATGTCATCTATACAGGAAGATTTTTTGATCACCATCCAAATTTTGGCAGGGTGTTCTACCCATGAATATGGACAACTTTCACTATGGGACCAACTCTGAAATCACGAACAAAAAAAAATCAGCTGTTTCATACATTTTGGTCAAGTAGGTATTGAACTTTTGTATGAAACAGCTGATGGCTTTTTCGTGATTTCAGAGTTGGTCCCATAGTGAAAGTTGTTCATATTCATGGGTAAAACACCCTGTAAAAATTTGGATGGTGATAAAAAAATCTTCCTGTATTTAAAAAAGAACATGTCCTAAGTATGCATGTGGCTTACAAGGAAAAGCCGCACGAGTCGATAACCATTTATTTAATATTTATTATTATTTATTTATTTTATATTAAAGAAGGCTTACCTACAGACTCACAAACCAATTACATAAAGAATGTAATATTAAAAAATTGCTAATAACAAGCCTCCACATATAGCTAAGGAAAATAGTCAACAAAAAGAAAGTACATACACGATTAATATAATTAGTAGGAGAATAGTAGTAACAAAAAAAAAATTAACTATCCTTGAAAAATAACTGTGCCAAAAGCCGTCTTAAGGTCGCCACACTGGTGCAGAACAAATCGACATTAAGGTCCCTAGGAAGCCTATTGAAACTAAGTGCACTTCTTATTAAGAACTAGCTTCTGCCCGCGACTTCGTCCGCGTGAAATTCGTACTTTCCTCTAAAAATTTCGAAAATGTATGTAGGTATGATCTTTATCATTTATTTAGACAACTAAGTATTCGGGCGAATTTTTAAGTGTATAGATCAAAGGAATCAGATTTTTCAAATAAACTGTATCCCCGCTTTTCACCCCCACAGGGGTGGAATTTTCAAAAATCGTTTGGGATGTGTTCATTACTTGACTCAAAGATTATTTACACCAATTTTTGAGTTAAACCACGCAGTAAAATCCTCCCCTGTATAATTAACTAAGTACCCCTTTTCACCCCGTTAAGGGTAGATTTTCGAAAAACCCTGATGCACGTTATTCTTTATTTTTTGTCTTAAGTATAAATACAGAGTTTCGAGTTATCGGACCGCGCGTTAAAATTCTTCCATAGAAATTCCGACGCCCCCAATCCCCCGTTAGGGGTAGTTTAGAAAAACAAAAAATGCCAAACTTCATAATTTACTTGTATAAGTATTTGTACCGTAAAAATTTGATTGGGGTGTGTTCATTACTCGACTTAAAGATTATTTACACGAATTCTTAAGTTAATCAAGCCACGCATTAAAATCTTTCCCTGTATAATTAACTGCCCCTTTTCACCCCATTAGGCGTAGATTTTCGGAAAACCCTGATACACGTTATTCTTTATTTGTGGTCTTAAGTATAAATACCGAGTTTCGAGGTAATCGGACCACGCGTTAAAATTTTGACACCCCCCACCCCAATCCTCCTTTAAGGGCTAGTTTATAAAAACAAAAAATGCCAAACTTTATAATTTATTTAGATAAATATTCGTACCAAGTTTCAAGTTTATTAACCAAATGAATAAGATTTTTCATATAAACCGTATTCCCGCTTTTCACCCCTACATGGGTCGAATTATGAAAAATTTTCCAGCTAATCAAGCCACACAGTAAAATATGCCCTTGCAAAATTAACTACCCCTTTTCAAAAAACCCTGATACAGGTTATTCTTTATTTTTAATCCTTGGTATTAATACTGACTGAGTTTCGAGTTAATCGGACAGCGCGTTGAAATTCTTCCAAAGAAATTTTGACACCCCCAATACCTCTTTAGGGGGTAGTTTAGAAAAACGAAAAATGCCAAACTTCATAATTTACTTAGATAAGTATTCGTGCCAAGGTTCAAGGTTTTTAACTCAAGGAATAAGATTTTTCATACTAACAAAATCCCCCCTTTTCACCCCCTTTAAGGTTGAATTTCCAAAAACCCCTTCTTATTGGATACTTTACAAAGAATACACCCTCCAAACTTCAAGTCCCTAGGACCAGCGGTTTAGGCTGTGCGTTGATATCTCAGTCAGGTCGTTCATCCCCCGTTAGGGGTGAAATTATCAAAAACGCTGAAACACGTATAAATTAATTTTCAATCGTTAGCCTAAATACAAAATTTGCAGATCCTAACTTTTAAACTGACAGACTTTCATACACAACTTCATCCCCCTTTTTAACCCTTTGGGGGTAGAATTATCAAAAACGCTGAGACACGTAAAAATTAATTTTTAATCGTCAGCCGAAACACAAAATTTGAAGATCCTAACTTTAAAACTGACGGACTTTCATACAAACTTTCATCCCCCATTTAACTCCCTTAGGGGTTGAATTTCAAAAAATCCTTCCTTACTCCTGGTCTACATCATAAAAGGAACCATCGTGTAAAATTTCAGCTTTCTAGGTCCAAGGGTTTGGGCTGGGCCTTGATGAGTCAGTCAGTCAGTCAGTCAGTCAGTCAGGCCTTTTGTTTTTATTTATATAGATACATTCCGCCTGTAATTAGTTATTGCAAATGGTACATTTAATATCGGCCATCGGTATCGGTATTTATTTAAGCGACGATTCTTTTCACATTATTAATACAATGCAATAAAAATATTATGGAAAGACTGTAATTTTATTATTTACTAGCTTCAGCCCGCGACTTCGTTCGCGTGAAACTTCTTGTTTCCCCCGAGCCACCCGGCACCCCGTCGTATCGCATCACCCGCCCGCGCTATCACTTAACGTTCTTGTTGACTTTTTTTCTTTTTGCTCGGCTCCTAAGGGTCATAGCGTGATGTTAAATAGCCTAAAGCCTTCCTCAAGAATTGGGCTATTAAATGCAAGAAGAATTTTTCAAATCCGACTAGTAGTTCCATACCCCCTACATACAAACTTACAAACAAATTTTACCTCTTTATAATATTAGTATAGATTTGTATTTGTATTACAGCTGTCAATTTAGTATAATATTATGTGTGTTAGCATATGTTTGACTGTTGGCATATTTACCGTATGGGTAGCGTGAGCGTTGCGTTCCTCATCATTTTCTCCCCGGAGTCGTCATCGCTCTCGATCGTAACGTTCACGTGACCCTGTCGAATTGTTTACAATATTATACACAACTATAGGTCACCTTGAAGCTCCACGGGTAATTAAACAATTAAAGAGGCAGGTTATTTTTAATATTTATGTAAGTACTAGCTGACCCAGCAAACTTAGATTTTGAGGCGGTACGAAGTCACTCATACTCACATTCAATTTTATTAAATTGAATGTAAGTATGAGAATATGTTTTTTTTTTTTGTGATTTTTTTCCCATATTTTAATAGTTATTCTGCTATTCGGGGCGGAGACAAATCTAACAAGTCAAAAATCATAAAATGCGGTCTAGTTGTTCTTGAGTTATAAATGGTGTAACTAACCCGACTTTGTTTTATTTATATAGAAAAAGTAATTGTATGACTCATGTGTTTTGTTCTTCTTCTTTGTTGGTGCATTCTTGACAGAGCGATCGTGGTCATCATGTTGCAGTGCGATTTCGGACAGCCATGATTTGCCTCACGAAGCAATGAGGTTTTATACTCGACTTAAAAAAAAACAGCTTTGAAGAAGCAAGCAGCCTAATAATATCTTACTTTCTTTACTTTTATGGGCAGTGGTGGCCCAGTGGTAATGGCCGCGACTTACGTGTTGTAGGTCGTAGGTTCGAACCCAGACAGGCGCTTTACTTTGTGTAAATTATTTCATCACCACTGCTCTCATAACGGTGAAGGAAAACATCGTGAGGAAACCGGCATGTCCTAGAACCAAAAATTCGAAGACATGTGACATCTACCAACCCGCACTGGGCCCGCGTAGTGGATTACGGCCCACTCCCTCTCACAGAAAGGAGGCCTGTGTCTCAGCAGTGGGAACATTATAGGCTGATTATGCGATCTACTTTCACTATGGTGCACAAGTTTGTTGTTGTGAACACATTTTTACTCTCTCTTCCCTCACTCTCAGTGTCGGTAATTCTACACGACCGGAGATCAGGCGCTCTCCGAGGCACAGAAGAAGGAGCACCCTTCAGCAGTCGAGTATATATTTTCTAGAAATGAAACGGATATCCGGTATTTGGCATTATTTTACTATCCGGCCGGATAACGGATAGTAAGTTACTATTCGAACGGATAGCGGATAGTGATTCCTTATTGAGCCAAATACCGGATAATAATAGGTTGTCAGCGCAGGGTGTCGAATATCTGGCCAAAGAACAGTAACTACCCGTTTCTTCGTTAACAGTTACCTCAATAACGCCATCGAAATCAGCGCCCTCTTCGAGTACGGAGAAGCTGAGTGCCAGCCAACCGGACCAGGGCCACAGGATCTGACTGTAGTCCACCGACACTGAGAGAAGCACGCCGTGTGGTAGGTGCGGGTACCATGATACAGCTTTCTATAATGAGAGAACAGAACTTCGTTGAACCAGCGGCGTGATATTGTAACACACATAAAATGGCAATTGATCGCAATTAATTTTGACATTTCAGCCACGTTAATTGCGTTATTGACGTAGACAAATTTTGAGTAAAGCTATCATTAAACAAGTCTTTAAAAATTGAGGGGCAATTTCGGTATTTTTAAGAACGTTCCAATTCTCAATCTGTCAATAAAAACTTACCTACATTTTTTACATGTTTTTGGCAATGAATGACGCCGAAATGTGGTTGCGACTATATTATTTTTGAAACGTTTTTAAATACGAGAATTGGCATCCTGTTATTTAGGCTGAGACTTAGCACCTTTTGAACGTCACAAAAGACTGTTCCCAAAACGTATATGTGGTTTCTATTGGAAGTACCAGCCAAAACAGCCATCACTCTTTGTTTGTGCACACGCCTTCACAATGGACTTTTCATGGAGTATTTAAAATCAATCAATCATTTAACTAACTATGTGAACCTTTGTGAGGAGAGAAAAATAAAGATTATTATTATTATTTAATCCGGAAATCTTCCATATTGTATTAGTATTAGAACTTACAAACTGTGCTAGTGTTAGAATCAAAATTAAAATTAAAGGATGATGGCGACTTTGGCACCAGTTGCGTATAGCGACATAATATATTTAAAAAAAATGCTTTATTAAAGTTATATTAAAGAACCTAATTCAATATTTTTTAGAACTAGCAGTATGTCTGTAAAATAAAAATAAACTTTAATATTTTTAAGCTTAATTAAGCTGATATTGATTCGGAACGCGCCCAAAATCTCGCTCCATACGTTCCGTTGTACGTTATCTATCCCTCCATTAGGCGTTTAAAAGATTTTTAATAGTATATCTAGCCATAATAATGTTTTGTTTATAACAGAGTTTATATTTTATAATATTTCATTTAGTGTTAAATACAGAGACTATGTAACAGACAGAAAAAATATTTAAAAGGCGATGACATTTTTTTTTCACGTCTAATGAAACGCTTGACTGACAAACTGACATTGCGAATGATCAACTGTCAAAAGACTCAAAAGTCAACTCAATACTTTCTCACGCTTCGTTGTGATAAATATTGCGCGCTTTTACACGGTTTTGGCTCCTCCTGATTAGTGATTAGGTACTTGACCCTCTGCTTTCCTAAGGATACCGATATTTGTTCCTTTTTCATATGTGAAAATCGATATAACCTATAGTTTAAAAAAACTTAAATAAAAAAAAAACAGTAAGTTTTTAGTGAACATTTGTTTTTAAAATAGCATCACAGCATAATAATCTGGAAGAATTCGATAGTAGTAGCAGTATACGTTAAAAAAAATATTGGTGCCAGGCATGAATGGAATGTCGCCATTCTCCTTTAAAGTTAAAATAAATATTAAAATTCAAATCACAATCAAAATTAATTTACTATTAAAATTTACATAAATCAAATCAATTTATATTAAAAACTAAAAACATGATCATAATTAAATTAAATTAAAATTCATTTAATTCAGGTAAGACTCATATTACAATAATGATTATCAATTCAGCCTATCGCAGTCCACTGTTGGAGATAGGTCTCTCTCAGGCTGCCACGACACTCTGTCCTCCGCCTTCCGCATCCTGACCCAGCCACCATTTTAAGGTGGTCGGTCCATCTAGCTGGGGAGCGTCCCACACTATGCTTGCCGATAAGCGGTTTCTACTACAGGACTCGTCAGCTCCACCGGCCACCGGTCATTCGACAAACATGGCCGGCCCACTGCCAGTTCAGTTTGCTTACTCTGCCAAGGTATGTTGGTAAGTCCGGTTCTTTTTCGGATAATTTCATTTCTGACCTTCAAAGAATCTCCGAGCATCCACAGCGCACTGAGCAACCTTGAATTTGTGGACCACCTCAACTCAACTGTCAGTGTCCACGTTTTGGCATCGTATGTCCTTAGTGACCTTAGTCTTCAAACATTGCGGGATAGGCGACGAGAAGATTTATTAAGTAAAGATAATCGAGATAAGAATTTTTATTATCTTTAGTTTGTTTTATTTTCCTGAGTCTAGACCAAGGCGCAGTACGAATTTACTTTATCTGATTTCTGTTAGTGATGCCACTTGATGTTATGTTGCGTCATTTTCCTTCTAGTACCTAATAGACCAATGAGGTGCGTTCACGTTGACATAAGAATCATATAATTTATAATTCAGACACACTCATTTCAGACAGAATATAAGTGTGCCTAAACGGTTAAATGAGCGTGAAGATCAAACCTACTTTTATGTCTGTATTCATATATATTACTTTTCATACAATAAGGCAAATCGCAAATAAAATACATATGACTGTGTATGACGATATTTGTTTTACCCGACTAGGTAAAACGAGACGTACGGTCAGTAATGTTTACGGTTGATGGCAATAAGAGTAGCATAATCAGCGTATAACGTTCCCACTGCTGGGACACAGGCCTCCTCTCTGTGAGAGGGAGTGGGCCGTAGTCCACCACGCGGGCCCAGAGCGGGTTGGCAAATGTCGCATGTCTTAGAATTTTTGGTTCTAGGAAATGCCGGTTTCCTTCATTGTCTTGAGAGCAGTGGTGGTGATGATATAAATTACATAAAGTAAAACGCCTGCCTGAGTTCAAGCCCACGACCTACAACTCGTAAGTCGAGGCCGTTACCAGTGGGCCACCACTGCTCTATACTTATACAGGGTTATTGGAAAAACACCAACAACCTCTTAAGAGGTCATTGTACTCATCATTATGAACCACTTTTACTATGGGACCAAACCTGAAATCGCGAAAAAAAAAACAGCTGTTCCTTACATTTTGATGAGTTAGGGATGATTCTCATTAGAGAGGGCCGTGTACGTGGCCCGGATTTACGTCACATACATTTTGTATGAAGCAGTTTATATTACACCGTGCATGATCCGTGTCCCGTCCGGGCCATCCGGGCCGGATTGTAACAACGCAGGCGACGCGTGCAGAAATTAGTATATTATATTTGTACAGAGTAGATAAGCGTCACATACCACTCTGCCGGAGACACCCAGTCCGTTGATGACGGTCACATTAGCGATGGTCGGCTGCGCGCTGTAGTACAGCGGCTGAGTGCAATACGGCCACATGTACTGGCACTCCGTCAGGTCGATGTAACTCGGGCTTAGCGACGCTTGGGGCTCGTACTTGCGAAGGAACTGGAAATATAACATCACGACTGTATGCCACGAAGGTAGGCAGAGGTTTATAAATAAACTAGCTTCTGCCCGCGACTTCGTTCGCGTGAAATTTCTTATTCCCTCGACCCATCTCGTCGTATTGCGTCACCTGCCTGCGTCTCCTGCTTTATCACTTTGTTTCCCCATAGCGTTTTTGCTTGGCTTCTAAGGGTCATAGCGTGACGTTAAATAGCCTATAGCCTTCCTCAAGAATTGGGCTATCAAATGCAAGAAGAATTTTTCAAATCCGACGGGTAGTTCCAGAGATTACCCCATACATACAAACTTATAAACAAATTTTACCTCTTTATAATATTAGTATAGATAAACTTTATTATCAGGCTTCGAAGGGCCATAATAACGGGTTAGTATTACAAGTTACTTTACATGTCTGTTAGTACACACGGCTACATATCAAGCTATAAGTTTCCAGTATAAGCAGACCTCGCATTGGTTCGGCTTGCCGTACAATAAGAGGTCAACTTGTAGGTACTGGAAATGTATAGGTTGATATGTCGCCGTGTGTACAACATACACAATCATGTGAATGTAAGCATGTTTTATTACAAAACAATATCAGCTGTTTCTACACAGTGCACCGACCACAATTAAAGGGGTTTGAAGGTTTTGGCCCTAAAATCAGCCGCCATTTTGATTTTTTTTCAGAATCGCGGTGCACAACAAACGTTATATATTTAGATAGAGGACACTTATACAAACAAAAAATGTAATTAACATAATATCCTAAAGCGTCAGGTTTCGGAGTCATTCACCGAAATATAAGTCGAAAACTACTAAGATTTTTTTGTTTTTTTCCTTCCAGGTAAGCATATTGAACTATTGAGGTAACAGAAACGTTATGAAACCTTTATGGAGAAGAAACAAATGAAGAATAGACATTTTTTAAATAAATAATTATAGTTCGTTTTTTTAATCCCAGAGACTAATCTGACAAGTGTAATGTCAAACTTCTATACTAAAAAAAACGAAAGCATAAAAGAAAAAAAGGATCAATAAATTGCCGTGTTTAATTATTTATTAAAAAAATATCTATTCTTCATTTGTTTCTTCTCCATAAAGGTTTTATAACGTTTCTATTACCTCAATAGTTCAATATGGTTACCTGTAGGGGAAAAAAACAAAAAAATCCTTGTTGTTTTCGACTTATATTTCGGTGAATAACTCCGAAACCTGACGCTTTAGGATATTATGTTAAATAACATTTTTGTTTGTATAAGTGTCCTCTATCTAAATATTATATATTTTGTTGTGCACCGCGATTCTGAAAAAAAAATCAAAATGGCGGCCGACCTTAGGGCCACCCTCCATACAAAAATCTTCAAACCCCTTTTATTACGTTCATTTTAGAAATACTATCTATTATTTGCCTTTGTTCTCCCCTTGCCCAAAAAACTAGTAATAATAGTAATGTTATTCTGCTCAATTTTGTCGATAGCGGCACCAACATATACATGTATTTGCTAAATATCTGCTTGAATAAATTAACCCGTTAAAAGCCTTAATTGCAGAAATATTTAAAAAGCCATTGTGTCCCGCGTGGATCCACGTCCATACGAAGGTTCAAAGAAAACAACGTGTAACGATAATAGCTCAACTGTGGCTAATGAGAGACAATTGAATTTCTTTTGTTATAAATCAAATTTTGATTTTTCAACAGTTGAGAGTAATATAATATATTATAGTAAAAAAATATTTTTTAAATTTTGTTACTAACTGTGCATCATATCATTTGTTACATTTACCGTACCTGATAAGCACTAATAAGGTCCAGCTTTCCGTGACCCTGCTCGAACATGTTCGGGCCGGGCAGCCGCACCGCGGTCATACACAGAGCTTGCTTGACCGCCGCCGGCGTCAAGTTGTGTCGGGGTACTCCACTTGCCAGTAACGCTATGGCACCGGCTACAACGGGTGATGCTACTGAAGTACCTAGTGTAGCAAAATATTAATAAATTATTAGTTGAAAAGAAATATAATCAACTAGCTGCGCCCCGCGGTTTCACCCGCATAAGTGTCGATCACGTGGGAATATCGGGATGTAAAGTAGCCTATACGTTAATCCAGGGTGTCAGCTATCTCTATACAAAATTTTATCAAAATTGGTCCAGCCGTTTGAGCGTGAAGAAGTAACAAACATATAAACACACAAACACACTCACTCACAATTCGCCTTTATAATATTAGCGTGATCATTCAAGTTGTGAGAGCAGTGGCCTAGTGGAAACGGCCGCGACTTACGAGTGGTACGTCGCAGGTTAGAACCTAGACATACAACTTTCTGTAAATTATTTCATCACCACGCTCTCAAAACGGTGAAGGAAAACATAGAGAGAAAACCGGTATGTCCTAAAAATAAAGTGTTCGAAGGCATGTGACATCCACCAACCCGCACTGGGGCCACGTGATGGATTACGGCCTGCTCCCTCTCATAGATGGGACATTAATTGTGTTCCAGCAGTGGGAATATTATAGGCCGATTATTCATGGTGTTCGATAAAGAACCAAAGTAATCGACATAGCCCACAGACTAAACAAGCTGAAATGGCAATGAGCAGGCCTTATAACTGCAGCATCGATGACCGTTGGGATAAACATGTTCTTGAGTGAAGACGGCTTCAGGCTAAGGGGCTAGTCGCAGGACGAGGATCGAGTAAAATGGCGCGCGTTTACAGAAGCCTATGTTCAGCAGGCATATACTGGAACATACAGGCTTGATAATAATAATTATTCTAGGCTTTAATTCTTAAATTTGCACGTACGTAATAACACGTGAATCAGATCCTCCATAATACAAATGTCAATTAAAACGAAGAACCATCAAATTATAAACGACACATGATAAAAAATCTTTACGATTTCGGGTGATTGACCTATTTTTTGTAACGAAGATTGATTACGCGTAGGAAATGTTTTCACGACACAATACACATTGCTAGCTAGAGACTCGTCAATTAAGATGCAGTTAGTTGTAAGGGGATAGTCATTATTTCTTTATATTTCACGAGAAATATGGCTATTTTATCGTTACAGCCTCAAATCACATTTTGATAAATGATGCGATTTGCCAAAAAGCCTTCCTAAGAGCATACTGCAACATATACCTACATGATGAAATTTAGAACATGTTATTAAGGAAAGGGATGCACATACGTGCGCGTAGGCGAGCGATTTGCAACGTCGACGCGCGCTTTTTCGACTTTTGATGAGAAATGTAAAATAAATACCGTACGCCCCCCCCCCCCTCCCTTATCTCCGGTTTATGTAAAGATTACAGGAAATATAAAACGATGTCTCTAAATAGCACACTTTTTCAGAAATCATCAAACGCGCAGTGTTAAAAATCCCTGACGAATATAGGCCTCACCGATGAAAATTGAAAATATAAAAGCACAGAACCGTGAGCGAGTCCGACTCGCTCTTGACCGGTTTTTTTTCATAGGAACGGTCAAAACTAGGTAAATACCGCTAGTTCAACACGTTGCCACTTTGCTTCATGCTTTAAACTCAGCGATGAATGGATTGCTTATAGGGCGTGCGCTAAAATTGATACTTTGATTTTCTTATTACTTTCCAAATTAAAAAAAAAAAACTGAAACGACGATAATTCGTGTCTACTTGAAGTCAATAACTTAGTTTCCACTATCTAAGACGATAATTACTTACACGATTTTTTTAAAGAATTTAGATTTGTGAAATAACAATTTATTATGACTAACAGTTACTGCACATGTTCAGCCTGTATATGTCGAAGGATAATTGGAAAAATCATATTACAAAACACGAAAATCGAAATACACTAAATGCATGTAATGAATTAAGTGGTTTTTGGTGCAAGTGGGCCTTAAGAGTGTCTTTATAATAAACAAGCGACCCGCCCCTTCTTCGCACAGTATTTACGACGTAACAAAACATCGAGACTTCTTTTAAGTTTTTACAATTTATAACAGATACGTACCACTGAGTGAGCGACATCCTCCGGTCACACTCGAGCCCCTCACGCCGCTGCCGTAAGTCACGATATCCGGCTTCATGCGACCATAACCCTAGAACATATAATCAGTTGGCTTGGAAGACATTACCAGATGCACGCGTGACGTATGCTTCGAGACGACAACTTAACATCTCTAAAAATAAACTGTTAGTAAACAGATTGAAAAAGCAGGCGCACGAAGTTTGATACGCAGAATTGACAACATTTCAAACCTGACACGACCTTAAAACAAAAATACTATTTCTTTATTTTCGTATCCTGAGTTCAAATATATTTTTATTTTATTTTTTTATTTCCAAATTTCTGAGAAAAAATATAAAAATCAAAAAACATGTGATGACGTCACATAAACGGCGAAATGAGGTAGTTAGTTACCTTTACGCATTCCAATGTCTTTGATTGAAAACATTACATCAAACAAGACATGTCAATGTCACCTAAGAAGTATATTATACTGTGGTAATATCGCCGTTTTACCGTAAGGCTGACGTCATCTGGCACTTACGTCTTTTTAGAATACACCGAATTTCAAAGTTAAAATTATGAATGAAAAGTACATAATTTCGAAAAACGAAAAAATATGGGTGCCCTAGATTTGAATTTACTTTTATATAACGTAAGAATACATGCAGGTTAAAAATATGAAATGTTGTCAATTATTGCGTCGTTTCTAAATTCCTAAATCTATATTTCCTCATTCATATACGATAAGTATCGCGGTAGCAATACAATAATTGAGGTACTCCAATGAGCCACAAATCCACAATACGATTGGGAAGCTACACCCCAAACGATGCCTCACCTCCTGTCGTGAAAGCGCAATAAAACCTGCAATGTGATAGAACTTTGCGAAACCAAAGATAGCATTAGATTGATTCTAAATTATATGAGTTTTATAGGCAGAAACATCAATACGACAAAGAACTAATAATCAACCATTGCAAAATTAACTGATGAAAATAGGGGGATTATTCCACTTTGCGCCACCGGCCGCCCCACTGGTGGGGCAAAGTGGAATGTTAAAAATTTTGCAGTGGAATCTGCCCCACTAAATCGAAATAGTGGGGCAGATTCCACTGCTTTAAAATCCTGTTGGATTCTGCCCCACTAGGGTTGGCGCCTTAGAATAAACATACAAACATTTTATTTTCGCAAATTTTGTATTTCCTAGTTGTTTCTGGAAGGATAAGGGATGTAAATCGCAGATTAATTACACGATTTGTTACAAGCATTTGTTACATGCAGCGTTGGAGTAAGAATGACCAAACCGTCATTTACCTACACAATAGACGTGCATTTGGCCATTTGCATTTCTTATCAGTATAGTTCATTTTGAGACCCACTCTTTCGGAGGCTCTATTGAGGTCATCGAGCATTGTACTGAGGTGCTCCATAGTCTCAGCCATGACTACAATATCGTCGCAAACCGAAGGTGAGTTATACAGGTACTCGCCATTGATGCTAATGCCAGCCCCTTTTCAGTTCAGAACCTTGAAGACATCCTCCAGTGTAGCAGTGAACAGTTTGGGAGAGGTAACGTCTCCCTGTCTCACACCTCTCTGCAGAAGGATAGGTTTCGAGGTCTGATCCAGGAGTCGGACTGACATAGTGGCGTTTTCTTACAGAAACCTCGATGCAGCATCCACTGCCGCGAAGTATTTCCAACATTCCGTTTCAATTTTATTGGATTGGATTCGACAAGACGTGGAAGAATGTTTTTTGAACAATTGAAGCAATAACTGAGGTTCTGATCGACTTTCATTCTTGGGAATAATGGGAATCGCGACTTTTTTGCAAATCTATTTATTTGGTTTATTATGCCAACCTTCATCATCTGGACTTTGTGCGGCTATTTTGAAAATCTACTTATTTAGTTTATTATGCCAACCTTCATCATCTGGAGTGAGGCGGCCGGTGGGGCAAAGTGGAATAATCCAAACCAGTCAGTTATCTTTTCTTCTGGTAATAAGGGTAAAACAGCTGCATTAAGTGCTACTTGTTTTCGCAAAAATTTTGATTTTTTTTTTCTTTTTTATGCCAGTGCCTCAAAATCCGATTGAAAATTGTGGTTTCCATTCCGGAATCTGTGATTTTACTACAGAAAAAAAAGCGGTGTAAATTTCTGTTGACTTTGTACAGACGCCAGCACATCAACCTACTACAATCTGTCAAGTTTCTTTAATCGATTTTCAACTTTATCACTTAAACATAAGGTTCAAAGTTGATTGGGAAAATGTGACAGTTTCGGGTAGGTTGATGTGCTGGCGTCTGTACTCATAACAGCGTACACGAATGGCACAATATTTGTTGCGTTGAGAGCTACCCCAATCACCATGCAATGTTTACGTCTTTTTTTTTGTTTTTGAAACGATTTTATGTATGCTTATTATTATTACATCCGTCATGTCATATTGCCGGATTATTCCACTTTGCCCCACCGGCCGCCCCACTCCAGATGATGAAGGTTGGCATAATAAACTAAATAAAAAGATTCAAAATAGCCGCACAGAGTCCAGATGATGAAGGTTGGCATAATGAAGCAAATAAATAGATTTGCAAAAAAAAACTCCCCAGTTTATTTATACTCGTTAATCCAGAAACAACTAGGAAATACAAAATTTGCGAAAATATAATGTTTGTACGTTTATTCTAAGGCGCCAACCCTAGGGGGGCAGAATCCAACAGGATTTTAAAGCAGTGGAATCTGCCCCACTATTTCGATTTAGTGGGGCAGATTCCACTGCAAAATTTTTGACATTCCACTTTGCCCCACCAGTGGGGCGGCCGGTGGGGCAAAGTGGAATAATCCATATTGCCCACTAAAAATACTTACATGCGGCAGTTCCCAAGTAGTCATGCCTCTGGATGAGAATTTGGCAATTCTGTCGTCGAACCCTATGCCGCCTACTCCGATAACATCCATCTGATCTGCTGGGTTGTTCAGGGTCCCGTACAGAGGACCGTCGTTACCTATTGCTGACACCATTATTACCTAAAAGGAGTAAAAGGAGTATTCATCTTAAAGTATTTCTAGTCTCCATTCCAAAACAGTTAAGATGCAACTAAATTGCGATCGATCTATGACATCAATCGTTATATTTATTTATTTATTTAATACTTCAAGCACATAAATGTACAGAGGCGGACTTAATGCCATAGGCATTTTCTACCAGTCAACCTTTGGGTGATGCAGAGACACATGTACTTACAAGCCTCCACAGACGATAAATAGTATTATTGATAAAAGTTGAGATACTGTTTTCTTGTTTGCGTGACTCACCTTGTTCGCACTCAGCTCCCATACTTTATCGACGAACGGGTGATCCATGAAGTCCGGGCCACCGATGCTCAGGTTCAACACATCAATCTTACGCATTATGGCATAGTTGAACGCGTCCAGGAACCATGAAGTGTATGAAACCTGGATTCATCATTATACTTTATAAATATTATCTATTATACAGGGTGTTGCGGAAAGGGTATATAAATAAAAACGGGTTGAAGAGTGTATCTGGTCCAGAATCTCTGTACAAAATTTCAGCTCAAAAGCATTAACCTTGAAAATGCTTAATATTTTTTTATTTCGACATCACGGCGCTGCACTGGCGCGCGGCGGCGTGATGTGCGTGTACTAGGCGCACAGACACACTACAGACAATGGATAATGACCCTCGTAGTGCGGTGACACGTTTGTTATGATTTCAATTTAATAAACTATCGAAATAAAAAAATATTAAGCATTTTCAAAGTTGCTACTTTTGAGCTGAAATTTTGTACAGAGATTCTAGACCAGATACACTCTTCAACTCGTTTGTATTGATATACCCTTTCCGTAACACCCTGTAAATATTATCTATTATATTTGATTTATTAGTAGCTTAACAAGTAGATAGAATACATAATATGTTATTGAACAGTCTATTGTTTAGAAATAAAAGTACTCTAAAAAAACTTGAACTCAACTATATTGTTTACATTACATTTAGAGCGATATGTTAACTGTTGAAGTGCAAAGAACAAACGGCCGCACTCAGTGGTAACACTGACCTCGAGCTGGCCTAGCGGAGTACGGAGTGTCAATAAAATAAGACGCCAACTTAAACTGGTTTTTAACCCCCGACAAAAACAAAGCGGTGTTATAAGTTTTGTTACGTGCGGCCTACTGCACCTGTAAAGAATCCATAATAATATTATAAATGCGAAAGTGTGTCTGTCTATTTATCTGTTACCTCTTCACGCTTAAACCGCTGAACCGATTTAGATGAAATTTGGTATAGAGATAGTATGAGTTCCGGGAAAGGAAATAGGAGTTTTTATCCCGATATTCCCACGGGATCGAAACTTATGCGGGTGAAACCGCGGGGCGCTGCTAGTAATGAATAGTACTTTTAGCAATCGATAGCAAAAATTGGGAGCAGTAAAAAAAGGATTTGGTGAAAACTCATATACACTCTGTTCTTAACGATATCCATAAACTTTGTCAAACGCTTCTATAGCTTTCACAAATTAAATCTAACACAGGAAGTAGTACGGAAAAAGGCTTCGTTACAAAGATATTTGTAATTTCATTTAGTGAAATTTAATTGAGCTATGCGGTAAGAAAGGGTCTTAACTCAGTTTTGACAAGTTGCAGCCCGCCAAAGCTTATGAATGAAAATACTTCATCGTTGCCAATTCGGATAAAGAGGCATGCATGTCGGACGATTTACGTCAAGGTATTTAGTTTATATGAAAATTAACAAAAAATAAATAATAAGAGTGCAAATTTCCATGGTCTGAACATCTGGTCGAAGTTTATGTATTTCGTCCGGAACACGGTGTATATATAGATAGCTCAATTCTTGAGGAAGGCTATTTAATATCACGCTACGACCGGAGTTAGGAGCCGAGCAAAAGGAAAAAAAGTTATAAAAAAACTGAAAGCGAAAACGAAGTAGAAGCACGAGCGAAGAATGGGATGCGACGCGATGAGTTGGGGAACGACATTTTACGCAGACGAAGTCACGGGCAGAAGCTAATAAATAATAAAGTTTCACATTATTCGATTTTTAACGAGGGTTTAGGGGGTGTTAAAGTTTGTGTGGAAGAATCTTAAAAGGCAGTCCAATTAATTTGAAACCCGATACCTATCAATAATCTTGACAAAAAAAAACAATTGCATGTTTATGAATTTTTCGAAAATCAACCCCTAATTTGGTGAAAAGTGGTAATCAAGCTTTTAGATGAGGCTTTTACTATATGCTTCGAATAACTCGAAAATTGATATCAATACTTAATCTTAAAGTCCAAAAATGGAAACATACACACCCTCCAACCCCTGTCGGGGTGAAAAGCGAGAATACATTTGTATGAAAGAATATCTTATTCTTTCGGTTTGTAAAACTTGAAACTTGGCATAAATACTTCATTAGGTAAATAACAAACATTGTATTGATTAATTTTTCAAAACTCCCCATTAAAGGGAGCGTGTGGAAGTTCGAGAGGGAAAGTAGTAGAAGTGCTAGTTATGAATACAACGTAAGTATATTTCCTTATCGCAACTGTTATATCGAGCAAGCTGAACTTTGTAGCGTTAATATTCGGCAGTTCACCAAATTATCTGTCTATATTATCAATTAATTAATTAAATCACGCCGCCACATCAAACCTTGGTATCACTTCCGTTAATTTCTTGGAGTTTTCTGATATCATTGTTTCTGTATCTAGGTACTTTTAAGTGTTTTCTATTTTATCGCTTAATTAAAAGTACCTACTTGATGCGTTAATGTTATTTATTTTATACTAGCAGCGGCCCGCGGTTTCACCAGCATAAGTTTCCCGTGGGAATATCGGAATAAAAACTATCCTATGTCCTTTAACTATCTCTATACCAAATTTCATCTAAATCGGTTCAGCGGTTTAAGCGTGAAGAGTAACAGACAGACACACTTTCGCATTTATAAGACAAGTATGGATTAAATTCTACATTCTCACTAAAAATATTTTAAAGAGAAACTTTGAATGCTTTTAGGTTTGTTTCTTCTCGTCTACTATTCGCCTTTTTCGAGTGACTTATTACACGAAAGTGAGTTACACATTTTCATTTGTAATCACTTAACGTTTTTTAATGGTCGTCAATACTAATTTCGCATGTCGATCCTACCAAGTATTTACATACATCGACATGTCAAAACATTGAGATTTTCGAGTTCTTTCTAGGTTATTCATTCATGTATTATACCTACACAAAATCCTTCCGGAACAAATTCTCTAAATGATTGTGATAACAGCATCAAAAAAAATCCATTGTGTACTTTAGAAGGGCCACTTAGTCCTTCTGAACGACACAATGGACTTTGGTCACACAGACTAGACACAAAAAGCGGCTTTGTTTTACACTATGTAATGTGACATACCTGATTGTCAGTGAAGACCCGAAAAATGTGTAAATCTGCATCAGGAGCAAAGCCGAGACAGTCAGATCTGGAAGCGATTACGCCGGCAACAAAAGTTCCGTGGCCCAGCGCGTCGTCCAGAGTGTTCTCTCCCGTCCAGTCTGTGCGCTCCCGAACCCGCCCAAAGTGAGGATGGTTTCGAGCCAACCCCGTGTCGAACACAGCTACTTTTATGCCCTCACCTGATAGTAAATAATGAGCCTTATGAAAACGATTAAATAATCATAAATTAACTGTAGTGGAGGGAACAGCGTCACGGTTACAAGTTACAACTTAGTATTAAGTAATAAAATTAATGTATGGGAGTAAGGAATTTCTGTCGAGACCGGTGCAGTCTTGCTCCACGTAAAGTCAGCCAGCAGCAGGTAATCAGCTGCATCCGGTTAGACTGGAAGTCAACCCCAATATATGTAGTTGAGCAAAGGCTAGGCTAGGATGATGACAAATTTACTTTCTATTTATTTATTTATCCATTTATTTCAGGCATCAAGGCCCATATAAACACATACAATACAATATTAATATAACTTAACACGTTCACTGTCCAGCCAAAATGTCGTAATTAGCTCTCACGTCCCATTTACTTTTTTCGGTCCTATAATATACTGAGGTACTTGCCTTTACGCCACTTCAGGTCCTCGGAGGTCATAAAAGTTGAAGGAACCCTTTTACCCTTTTTTTCCATTTTAAGTACAATTTTCAAAGCTTTGTAAGTCCTAAATAAATTATTTATGAAAAATGCAGTGACCCACATGTGGGTCATGGACAGTGAACGAGTTAAAAATACTATAAATACGTACAACATTATAATTAAGTACATTAAAAACTAACGCACACGAAGTGCCTGCGTCGTGTTTCGCTGGCTGTACAGTAATTGTCTGTTGAAGAAGAATTATAAAGAAGGAAGAAGGTAACTGCTAACAGTAACTACATTCAAGGGTCAGTCTTGAGTTAGAATTCTGCTCCAACAGACAATTGTAGAAAGCTAATTGTATATATTTTTGGAATAATTAGTCACATAAAGTACTTACCAGTTACACCAAGAGACCAAAGCAGGTCCGCCTTTAACACCGATGTTATGTGACGCGGCACGGTCCGCAACAACTTCCTGGACGTGTAGCCACCATTCTGCTAAAAAGTTACATAAGTTGACTCTCAAACACACACTCAAAATTTATTAAAAACAACTCATCTCTTACCTGCAAACCCGCAACCATTTTTACTTGGTTGCTAAATGGGGGACTTTCCAGCAATTCCGTTATTTTCAGTTTTTACTTCGATACTTTATGATAATATCAGTAAATCAGATTCCTTACCTCCCGCGGCTGCCTGATGGAGTGCAGGCCACGGACGCGATGATTGCGCCAGCCAGCATACAAGCACCCAGCTGGCCCACAATCATCCTAAATTACAATAAGAGTTTAAACAACCGTTAAGGTATCACACTCACACTAAAAACAATACAACACAATTGTTTAAAAGTATTTTGATACAAGTTTCCCATGCAACAAAAAATTTAGAAAACATTCGTGCATCACAATGAAACAAACGCAATAATAATTGTTCCTGAACCTGGCTGTTAATATGGCGCATCGAGTTTTAGAACAGTTCGGCTATGGAGTGTCGTCTCTCTCACTCAGTGGCGTAACTATAGAGTGGCATTGGGGCAAAATGCCACGGGCCCCCAGCCAGAAGGGGCCCCCAGCCAGAAGGGGCCCCCACAGGAGGATCCTAACATAAGTTAATAAAAGCAAACTTTTTTGAAAATGTTGAACAAAGGACATCATTCAGGTTTCGAACATTTTGTACCTTTTTCCCATTGTTTGTCTAATTTTTTGACAGGACCTCATGCTCAGCAGTAGCGCTTGCGACCACTAGACCACTGACCAACGAAGCAGTCAGGTGTTAAATTTTGTAAGGGAAAATATGAAATCTACGCGGAAGAAGTCACGGGAGAAGTGCTAATAAAAAAAAACTATAACGTTGGTTGAGCTTCTTTACATTGAGGGAGGGCCCCCTTCCCTTGAATTTGCCACGGGCCCCAAACGGTATAATTACGCCACTGCTCTCACTCCATCTGTGTGCGTCTCTATCCAAAAATCAATGTGTCATATTAACCACCGGGTACCGCAGGCTTGTTCCCTTACCTCACGGATATACTTGATGGTCCGTGTGACCTGTCGTTGCGCAGTGACACGTCTAACAGCAGGATGGTCTTTTAGCGCGTCAAGTGCTTTTCTGCCTCCACCTTCAAGAATGATCACATCAAAGTCACTTGGATACTCTTTCGCCGGGTTGTTGCGTCGCAGCAGCGTCCAGTTTGATACCTGGAACAATCGGTTTTTGTTCGATTTGTTAATTCGCAACTGGTACTTATTTTACTACATCTTTGTAACGATTATATTGAATACTAACTGTGCCCGCGACTGCGTTCGTGTGTATATTGGATTTCATGTTTTTTTTTTGCGCGGAACCCTATTTAGTTATCTTACTCTTTATACCTCAGCTATCTGCCAGTGAAAGACCCGCCAAAATCGGTCCAGCTGTTTCGGAGGTTAGCCGGAACAAACAGATAAAACGTTACAATATTTTTTATTGTATAAGTACCGTATTTATGTACTTTTATATGTATTTTGTAAAAAGCTGTTATTTTGAAATTACAGACACATCAATTTTATTTATTTGTATAGTTAAAGTATCATCACCATTTGGCCTTCTTGATCCTGTCAAATGAGTTGAGATTGAGAACAATTTTCAGTTCTACAAAAGAATAAGTAATTAAATAACCAACTGTTGATTATTGTTATGGCGTACATAGCTCTGGAATAAGCATTAGACCGGCCGCATACGTTCGGTTTCCGTTCGGAAACCCTGACGGAAAATATACGTGTGCAATCAAGAGAAGACTTTGTATGAAATGCGTGCATTCAGGGTCTCCGAATCTGAATTCCGAATCAGGAAACCGGACGTATGCGGCCAGCCTTAAACATGTGTCATATCAATGATCATGAAAGGAACAGACTATAGTATAGTCTGAGTAAACAGTAATTAACAAACATCACATAACTAAGACTCAATAAATATGAATTTGCTTTTATTGAACAAACAAAGTTTCAATATCATATCGTCTATCTCTATAACATTGTATAGATACTAGACTATGAATACAAATTCCATGTTAAAAATTTATTTTATCAACTTGCTATCTAATAACAAACTATTTTAATAAATTCCTCTATGAATAATAACATAACTGTAATAATAGTGATGGAGATATTACTTTTCTATCATCATGATGAGACTCTAGCTATTAATAGGTAATCCGTCCGCAAAGCAAAAACAACAGTAAAAACAAATCGCCATGAGTTGTGGGAACACGAAACAGGGAAAGGGTATAGTATCAGTAACAATAAGTTGAAAGGTTCCTCAATAAACGATTCTAATAATAGTTGCATAAATATGTATATCCAAAGTCTTATCCAACAATAATAGCTTCCCGACTTCATTGCTCAACTGCAGCAAAATTAAAAAGGAGGGTAATGTTTTTATAGAAAATATATTTTGAGATCTGATCTGATTATTTATGTTGTCAAAACTTAGTTATCACAAATTATAATATGAGCATTATTTTCATACAAATTATACCAAACTCAATTGAAGTAATTTCTACAACTCATACATCTATAGGTACAATGTACGTAATGTATTTATTTATTAATTTATTTAAAACATAAGTTTACAGTGCTTACGACCAAATCACTTATATTTAAGTAGCCAAAACTATAGGAAAAACATAAACACAAAAAACACATTATATACTAACTAGAAATAAATATAATTATTTACAAACTTGGTGCGGCTTATCATGGAAGATATCCAGATCTATGTGCTGGGTAAGCAAAGAGTTTAGCAGTAACTACTAGTTGAATTTGAAAAATTCCCATAAAGAGCCGAGCAAAACGAAAAAGTCAGAAAGAACGCTAAGCGAAAACGATGTAATAGCGAGGGCGGGCAATGCGATGCGCCGAGGGATCAGGGGACGAGGGCGTTGTATAAAAATGTGTCTGTTATTTTGGTATATTGTGTATCTTACGGCATCCACGCGAACAAAATCGCGGACAGAAGCTAGTACTCTACAGGGTGAAATTTCAATTGCCGTTTTCCTCTAAGAGGTCATTGTACTCATTATTATGAACAACTTTTACTATGGGAGCAAACCTGAAATCGTGAAAAAAAATCAGCTGTCCCCTACATTTAAGTTCGCATAACTCGTTAAAATGTGGGGAACAGCTGATTCTTTTTTCGCAATTTCTAGTTTGGTCCCATAGTAAACGTTGTTCATAATAATGAGTACAACGACCTCTTAAGAGGAAAACGGTGATTAAAATAGTTAAAAATGTGCATTGTGCATACAGCTAAAATGGAACTTAGCACATTCTTTGGGTTAGCATTATCCCTGTCACTGTTGCACAACTGTCAAACTGCCAGTGCAAGAGTGAGACGGGAACACATCTAAGCCAAAGCAAGTAATATGTAACATTTTATAAATCTCTGCCTAAGTGTTTTCAAGTCTCAGGTGATGTTTTAGGCAAGCATGCACCATTGCCAACTTCATCATCGTTTAGCATGAGGTAAGATATGGTTCAATAAGCATTTCACATGGATAAACATGAAAGTGAAACTCTAGACAGCTATTTGTGAAATACCAGCGCACAGCAAGCTTGTATTTATATAAATCATTTAATTAGAAATATACCAATGGACATATAGTTACAAACTGATTAATGCATGGGCGCCGGCAAGTTTATTTGCATCTTCAGTTCCACGAAGCGAGCTCAATTATTTTTGCACTTCACCTCAAATCGGATAGGTTTTATTTTGTCCATGCATACAGAAAAGTGTCTATATAATTGTGTCAATTTATATAAATAAGCTTAAGAATTAAGATAGAGTAGTATGCAAGAGCGAAGGAAGCAGTTGGTTGATTAGATTTTCGGAAATAGAAGTTTGGTACTGTGGTAACTAATGCAAAAAAATCTTTAAAATCGAGAGCTTGCATAATGTAAGAGCGAGCGAAGGAACCATTTTAGGTGGTTTTGGATTTTTTATAGGTCTAAATGTTTTTACAGTTTTATTTTATTTTGAAGCCAGGGAGGTGCAAGTGCACCTTCTTGCAACCCGCTCCCGGCGCCCATGGATTAATGTGAAAACATGCACACATAAGATAGATAAAACAATTATTCAGTGCACTCAAAAGACATAGCACAACACACAAAAGCACAATTAAATGATAACAAATTACTGTAATAATATATAAAAGAAGGTATAAAAACATACTTAAAGAAATAAAGTGACACTATGTCATACTTCAAATCAAATGACGATAAAAGTGCGGTGAGTATCTTACGGTAGCTCCAAATTGGAGTCCAGCTCAGCATGTGTCAGATAAATATATCTGAGCATTATTACACTGATACACATGTAGATGGTTCTTGTCTGACCCTTTTCTTTTTATAAGTTATGGTGTACACATATTTGGGCAAACAAATGATATATCTTATCTTAACATAATTGTAAATAATAATGTTCATCTGGGTATTAAATTAACATGCCTGCAAAGCTGTCACAATCACAATAACTATACAATCATTATAGCCCAAGTTGTAAACACAGTTCTAAGGAATAAAGTTATTAGGATTTTATTCAGATACAGTGTAAACTCCATGTAACATCATTTGATTTAACGACAAACTCCCTAAAGCGTCGACATCACTCGGCTTTGGTTGGTTTAGCTTGTTTCCCATACAATGATACACTCTATATAGCGTTACACCCACTCTCAATAACGACAGGAATTTAAAATAAAAAGTACTTTTTAGTTGTCAAAATTAGTAAAAACTGCGCAGCTCTGTACGTTCTTTTGTCGCTTTATTATCCTAGCCCGTAATAAACTCGACTGTCGGCATTATACATACCGAACTTTCTAGGAAATCCGTTCTTTTGTTTACAAATTGGGACTGCTTGCACATGTTGACTGTTGTTAGTAGGAGTCATGGATTACCTATCCGTTATCATCTTCTTAGTTGCTCACAAAGTTAAATATCGCAAGATATGAATAAAATAATTAAAAAAATACAACAAAGTTACTGGTACAGCAAAAGACGTCAGACAAAAATAATAGACTATACGCAATAGCGTGCAAATAAGTCTTAAATAAACTTTTTCTTTTTTATCTAATACAGATTTTTCTTCTCTCCATTTAACAACAACTCTCTATAACGTCAAAATATGCACAGTCCCTTGAGGGTCGTTATATAGAGTTTACACTGTAGTTCCATACCAGTGAAACATGATGCGCAACTTAATGTGCACCAACCACCACCAATTCATAGAATGCCTTAGTTATTTAATTAAATCAACAATCAGCAACAAAAATAGATAAACAAAGCAATAGGTTGAGTGCCTAGCTTCTTAGTTTGTTTTTGTAATGGTAATATTACAACACATAAGTGTTTAATTTTAGCTTTGAAATTTTAATTTTTTTTTTTTTGGTGGGCGCTCGGTGCTGTTGTTCACTGTTATTTTTATAAGTGAACATTTATAATTATTGTATGACAGTTGCATTTGCTATTTTTATTCTGTTTTGTTCGGCTATAATTCTTTCAAAGTACTTATACATCAGAATAAAATAATAATTATGGTTACCTGTACTTAGTACAACTTAATTCTTCGTAAGTAAACTCACCCCTGCATTCCTCAAAGCAGCGCTGACATAGTTCTCTCGAGTTGATTGTGGGAAATAACCCTTGTACGTTATTATATGTTCACTATTCACGACATCTGAACTAAACTCGTAATCAACACGCTCAGATCCCGTAGAATTACACACAGAATCTATGTTTATTCCTTCCTCATCGCCAAACGCTAACGGCAGTAAGTTGAGACCAAATAAAATAATGAAAAGCTTCATTCGGGTCAAACCCATGTTTGACGCATATTATTGATATCATTGAAGTGCATTATTGACTTAAATCACACCACACATAAGCCTGCTACAGGTGTATTAATAATTCAACAATCAACAACCCATTTGTATTTTTTTTTTAAGTTATCGGTAGTCAGCACTTCCTCGCCAAACTCGAAAGTTGCAAGAATTGCCATCAAAATTGATAAAAAAATTATACATAATATACTATGTCAAGATTGACGCTTATTATTTTGACACAAGATTGAATGACAGCTGTGATGACAGTGACAGTGTTTTATGGCAAATACACACATGTATAATTGGCACCGCATGGAATTCGTATGTTATGTACCATAGATCGGAATAGGTAGAGCTGTTTTACGTACTTGCTTAGAATAATTGGTTGGTTAGAATAATATGGACATTCCCCGAGTCCCGGGATTTGGTTTTTAAGTAGTAAAATCATAAAAACTATTCACGCCTTCGGGACTAATGAAAGATTACACTTCCTTTCTGACGGGTAAATATAAGAAGGACGGGATTAAGGATAGTATCGTAGCGGTACCTACAACGCCACATGCGAACAACGCGTCATACTGACGTCACGCAAATCCTGCATCGCGCAAGCAAAGTTCATCTCGCAACTAGCATATATACAACAGCCCGACATGAATCATTGGGCAGTTGCCCGCCAGACATAACACCCGTCTGGTCGGAGGATCCTCCCTTTTCTATGGAGGTTGAGTGAACTTTACACCCTGTTCCTCATACCTCTATACTGGTGACCCCGAACATGAACGTCAGCGCAGCCTTCGTGCACCTACTTCAGCGTGACGTCATCATCACTCCCGCAAGCTTTAGAGCGGCGAGTCACCCAGCCAGCCAGCACTCACGGCTTCAACGGGTATCCTGACCACCAGCATGCAGCGACCGCGCATACCTGGTCATCACCCTCAGCCTCATCAGCAACCTCGGCACAGCACACTGCACTTTCGGCCGGTCTACAAACAGAGCCCTCAATAAGCCTCTCCTGGTCGACGCCAGCAGTCAGCCTCAACCCGGCGCTGTACTACATCCGACGCACTGGAGCATAACGCAGCGCCACCCCGACTCACTGGGGACATCTTCGCAGACAGTTCCGACTCACCGTGAACTATGCGGCAACCGGTTCCGACTCACTGGAACCTCAGCTGGCCTGGCAAGCATCGCAAGATACAAGACTCAGCCCACTATCGACCTCCGGTCTCCGGGGGGAGTGATGTAGCGGTACCTACAACGCCACATGCGAACAACGCGTCATACTGACGTCACGCAAATCCTGCATCGCGCAAGCAGAGTTCACCTCGCAACTAGCATATATACAACAGCCCGACATGAATCATTGGGCAGTTGCCCGTATTAGTATGTTGATCTATGCGCGTGACTGACTGAGCGCACCGCGACTATCGCTTAGGCGTATCGTAGATGCGCGCGTCTGTGTGAGTGTGCCGTTTCGAACGTTCGTACGTAGTTTCCGTACTGTTCATATCTTTCTACTGTGTCAATGAGTCGGTGTTACCGCCCGGCCACGACTTTGGCTTAGTGGCAAGCGGCGCGGTATATTTTGTCTAGCGTTGACGCTGCGAGCGGTGTCGTGGCGTGGTTCATACATTATGGTATATTTGTTTTTACCGATCGCCGCCCCGCGCTAAGCTGCTGCTGATAGCGGCGAGGTCGTGGACTCGTGGCCAGTCCGACTCAAGGCTCTGCCACAAAACACTGTCGATGTTCCATTGTAAACTATGTACTGTCATTTGATTGTAATATCCAGTCAAGACACGCAACCTGTGCAGCGGCAGCGCAGCGCACACATTATTTTCTTTAGTCGACGTCAGTCGAGGTAAACAAAAAGTCTTGATTGCTCCGCAGTGACGAACGGATGCCAGACGGTGTGATGGTTTTGTAAGCAGTAAGCGAGCAATTTGTGACAAATATTCATTGAAATAAGTACTTACTTACGGCAAAGAGCAATTATAGACTACTAGCAGCGCCCCGCGGTTTCACCGGCATAAGTTTCGATCCCGTAGGAATATAAAGTATCCTATGTCCTTTCCCGGGACTCAAACTATCTCTATTCCATAAGTCATCTAAATCGGTTCAGCGATTTAAGCGTGAACAGGTAACAGACAGACAGACACACTTTTAGAATATAAAAATAACTTTAATTTCGGAAGTCGGTGTCAAAACACGAAAATGCGGAATCAACGACACCTACTACCGTTAAAGTTATATATCACTTTGTAGGTATTGTTTTTTTTTTTTGAAGTCGGTTGTTTTTTATGTAAAAAAAAAGTTTTTTAGTTTCAAGAGACCGTAGACCTACGTACAGACGCCAGCACATCAACCTACTACAATCTGTCAAATTTCTTTAATAGATTTTCAACTTTATCACTGAAGCATAAGGTTCAAAGTTCATTGGGAAAATGTGACAGTTAGGTGTAGGTTGATGTGCTGGCGTCTGTACATACATCTTTTATTAAAATCTATTAAATAAATTTGACAGATTGTAGTAGGTTGATGTGCTGGCGTCTGTACTTTGGCTAATCTGAAAAATGGTTGATGTATTTTATCTTTATTTGTTCTATTAAAGTTATGTCTATCGCTTATTTTATTAAAAAGATGTAGATTTTTTCTTACATACATAATATTTTCATAAATGAATTGGCAAGGTACCGTCATAATATTAATCATTTTAAATAGTTCACTGAGAGATTCGCGGCGACGTAGATTATAAATGGCTCTGACAGCTCTCTTTTGCAAAATAAAGATGGATTCAATGTCAGCAGCTCGACCCCATAGTAAAATGCCGTACGACATAATGCTGTGAAAGTAGCTAAAACAGACTAAACGTGCGGTTTCTACATCTGTTAACTGCCTTATCTTCCTAACAGCATAAGCGATTTTAATTACTGACGTGCCCAAATTATTTGACGGTTTAAGAAATTTCGTATACCTGTAATTGATACATCATAATGACTATTCTAGATTTACGCGGTCACCGATCGGTGACGACCGGCGCGCACCCGTCAGGCCCCACGGTCACCGATCGGTGACACCCGATTCACGCGGCTTCAACCTCTATTATTACTGTAAATTAAGGTCTAATATCCTGTGCAACAGTTTGAGTCTATGGTCCGGTAGATAAACTAATCGACTAAATGATTCAAAACGAAAAATATGGGTTGGCAATATTGGAAAAAAAAAGTTAAAAATAGACTTTACGATTCTTAATGGCAGCTGCAGTGTGTGCTGTTTTGTTATGATGCTATGTTGTTTATTTTAATAGTTTTTGTGTAAAATCGACGTTAAGTGGATGAATATTCGTTTATAACATATTACACGTCCTTGTAGATAATATTGTAGATAATATTTGCACGAAATAACATCACAATCAATCAATAATCTTTTTCTTTTGGTCAAACAAAATTTTACGTAAGTACTTCAAGAAAATCTTATGATTTTATAATTATAGTGGTATATTTTTATAAGATATAGGTAGTTATCAGTTAATAAAGGTTTGTGTAGTATCCTAGTAACACTTTTTTAATTAGAAACAACTCAATATGACTTGGATTGGGCGATTACAGTCATTGCGTTGTACTATGGAATTGAACGGCTCGGCGCACTGAAATTTGAGTTTCAATATTATTAAAATGTAAGGTAGGACTTTCAAAAAAACGCTGTTGTTAGATTACTTGTCTATTCATAATGTAACTTGCAAAGTTTCGTGTAAATTCATATAGTAGTTTTATCAGAAATCGACATAACACGGGAACAAACACACTTTCAACCTATTTTCTGATGACGTCATTTGTTTATAAATACAATACTCGTAATACGAGTATTGTTTGCATTTTATATTATGGTCTGTTTATTCAAAAACCCAAAACAGTTTACATTAAGTGGCTTGAGCCCATATAAGCATCAGTAGACCATTTTTTGTGAGCAGGGTAATAAATCACGCGCACAGCGAGTGACATCTGGAATTTGACAGGAGTTTTTTTGATGTTGCGTCAAATGACGTCAGGTATTTGACCGGTTAAAGTTTCAAACATCATTGTTTCCAAAAAATGAACGCGTAGTTCTGGAAACAAAGTATTTGATTTTGGTAGCAATTCTTTTATAACTTTTGCTGTGAGAACTGCCGGAAATATTTTTTCCACCGGCGGCTTCCCATTGGTCTTTTTGCATGCTTGTCGAAAAAGTGATTCCACTAACAAACATATAGAAACGAGGCTTTGTGATGGAATAGTTAGTCCACCTCTATTTTTTTGAATAATTAGTGCGATACCGTTTCGTCGATCAGATATGGCATCGGACGGTATTGATTCACAAGCGCTCAAACAATCAATACATGTAATTTTTTTCTTGATAGATCTAATCACAAAACCTGCTATGTATCCCACACATTGCTTCGATGTTTCGTTTACATTGTTTGGAACAGCCCAACCAAAATGTAATATATGTCAAAATTAGTTCTCAGGACACTCGCTAGTGGCGCTTCAAAAAGACACAAAAAAATTGCTGTCAAACGCTTGGAACAGCCTGTCCAGTGGTAATAATAGAGGTCAGTGGGTCAGTGTCTCAGCCTATTAGATTTTTTTTCTATTATTTTCAAAGCTAAATATTGACAGGTGACAGACATAAATAATGTATAAAAATAAAACCAATAAAACTGTAGATTGCTAGGAATCACAGAACACAGAGTACTTTTTGATATACTTGGAACACTTTATATTCTACTCTGTGACTTGATTGTACTCTGTCTATTACCGCTAGAAATGCCTATATCACTATAATTGTACCATGATATCACCTATATTTTTCCTTTAGGTTAGTGTGTATCAAACACAGCGTACTTTTTGATAGACTGGTACCAAACCAATATTATAATTTTATTGTACCTACCTACTTTGTAATATTTTTACTTATGATGGTGTTTATTTTTGGATCACTCTTATAGCATCTAAAACCCTCATAGTAATATAATAAATTATTATGGCCTACAGTTTAGCTGCTCGATTTCCACCACCACCAAAATATTTTACCCTTCTCGATCCTGGTTCGTATAATCAAGCAGATAGAAGCAGAAGAAAAAATAATGCAGCTCCATTTCTTTCGAAAACTCCTCGCATCATGGGACTTAGTGCTAAATTATGGACTCAAGTCATATATGACGGGAGTTTGCCAAGTAATATCCCAAATTGTGCATCAATGCTTTCAAAAAAGCCAAGATTCCCGTATGAAGCCTTCAGTGCAGAAGATTTAGAAGAAATTTTGTGTAAATGTGGGATTTCAACTCCATGTGAATGTCCCACTGGAGATGAAATACAAAAGGACGTTGTATGTCAAGGTAAAGTTAAACGAAGAATTTTTAAAGGCCCCACACCTCGATCTGCCTTGGGCGATGAAGGCTTGTCAACTCCGTCAAGAAAGGACCGTGGTTTTATCATAACACCCGACGGTACGCAACATCGAATGATGGATGAGGTTAAAAAAGATGGCCCACCGTTCTATGATGCCACAGTGATCGAGTCTACAGCTTTTTATCAGGGATGCAAATGGAGTCATAGAACTGCGAGAGATCATAAGAATGTTGAAATAAGACCTGGTCCTGCAGATTATTTTTTGGAAAGGGAGCCTACAATAGATAAAGTTTGTGCAGAAAAAGTCCGCGCATTGAAACGAAAAACTACGAAGCAAATGCGTTTTATGGAAATGGTCCACCAAAGAAATATATTAGAAAATCGTCCTAGCCCTGCAACATATAGCCCCATGTTACCTAAAGGCACAGATCTTCAATTTATAGGACCAAAAGCTAAAAGGTTTCTTACGTCAAAATATGATATAAGTCCAGGTCCAGCAGATCATTGGTTGCGAAGAGATTTTGATGCAATACCTCCTCCTGATGAACTCTGTCATGCTAAGCTACCAGAACCAGCTTGTTTCGGTGTGAAAGCAAACCGGTTTAGAACTCAACGTGAAGAGGGACCAAGTCCAGTTACTTATCACGTCAATACGAGACTATGTAATTTTGTTAAATGCCCTACTGCGCCTTTTGGAAGTTCAGCTAGAAGATTTAAACAAGACATATTCGAGGAAAGCGACGATGATGATATAGGTCCACTAGATAAAGAGAATGAAGCAAAGCCATGTATTTTACCAACGTGGGAATTCAGATCCAAAACTATTCGAATGAAACCTTTAGTTAAAAAACTTGATGAGCCAAGTCCAGCAGATTTACCTCAAACTAGATTAAGTAAAGAAAAATCTTCTGAATTACAATCTCCAGTCCCATTTTCCTCTTCTGAGGAGCGTTTATTGCCGTGGCATTGCTGGATACCCGTACATGGGATATTAGATACACCTGGACCTGGCTATTACTGCTTAGAAAAGCCAAGATGTTTTCCCGCTTTTAAACGTGGACCTTTATTTCGAAGTAAACGCTTTCCAGACATTAATTATGATAGAGCTCCTCCACCGAATGAATATAAAGTTTGTAATGGTATAGAAACAATTCTAGCAACTCATAACAATAAATTAAAGTGTAACATAAAAAACCAATATAAATTTAAATGGAAACAACCAAAACAAGAGAAGGTTTTGAGTTTTGAGGAACGAGAAAAACTTATGTTGGCTAAATGTATTTCTTTATTGAATATAGATGATGAAGGAGAAGAACATGACAGTAAGAAAAAGGTATCTCTGGCCGAGAATGTCCCCGTGACCAAAACCCAAACCAAAAAACCAAAAATGTTGAGATCATTTTTGTATGCCTACCCTGTGCCAATATAATTTGTAATTAATATTTTAATAACTATGTTGTTAAATCCATACCCATAGGTCTGTATCAATAGTTTTTGATGGTTTTCTTACTGTTTGTCTTTTTTATATTATATTACCTATGCAAAATGAGTTACATATAGTTTTGGCCTTGTAATTGTCCTATTCTAAGGGCGCTATCAATCAATTTGCTTAGCTTTCTCCCAACTATTTTGGGTTTTTCCCAGTGATCAGATTGACGGTCAGACTAGTCTTTCCAACGGGAAGGATTTTTTTTTCCCCGTTGGTCAGATTTATTTGGCAGCTGGGAAAACAACAGAAAAAAAGTACTCAAGTATTAGGTTCGATGTGATGCATTTTTTTTTTATCTAGGGATTGGAGGACTGAGGCGCTGTCAGAGAGTATGCGAATATGTGTGTCCGTAACTCTCCTGGCTGCTATGGCATAAGCCGCTTGTATTATGCCCACACACTCTGCTTGGTAGACTGAGTTGAGCATTCCCAGCGGTCTGGATATTTTTACATTGAGGTCGTGTGAGACTCCAGTTCCGCAGTCGGTCTTTGAGCCATCAGTGTAAACTCTCAGTTCCTTCGAGCCTGAGTAGTTGCACTGCTCCTCTTAAGCACTATGTTGTAATGCTTTTGAAATAAGTGTTGTTACGGGGCTTTATCGCAGGGTGATGCTATCATTGGCTGCCGTTTGATCGCACCTTCTTTTAAACGTATGTTTTTGATCTTAGAGTCTTTGCTCAAGGTTCCTGATATGTGGAGCCTAAAGGCAGCCAGGGTGTGCACCTGGGTTTACCAGAGTGTAATCGAATGATGCTATAACTGTCATGGCTTTTGAGGTCGTTTCTGGCCAGTTCTTGGAATTTTTATACGTGATTGCTAGTGGATTGCAATGTTGGCCGAAGTCAAAGTCAAAGTGAAAGTCAAGTGAGATTTATTTCAAATAGGCACATTGAGGGCCGGCGCACATTGGCGGCACGGCACGGCAGGGGATCCTTCGGCATCCCTACATGGAAGCGCACGCTGGCGGTAACTATGCCGTGGCATCCTTAAGTACCTAAGCCGCGATGTCCTTAAGCATACCGAAGCGTCCTTAGGCATGTCGAGGCGTCCTAGACACCGTGGTCGCGCCTAGCTTTTTTCACAATAGTCGGGGTTCGGGCGGGCGCTGTCTTGCCGCGGTATCCCGAAGACTGCCAAAGCGTTCCGAGGGATGCCGAAGCGTTCCGAAAGCTGCCGACACCGACACGGCGTGCCTAAGCATACCGCGGTACTGTTTTTGAATTTACGACCGTTAGAGCTATTACGCACTGTCGACTAGTCGCCGGCGACTCGGTCCCTCGGCGACCAAAACATTAGGCATCATCCGGCGACCAAGTGCGTAAACACCTATTTAAACAACAGTAAGTCACAGTCGCCGTCGACCGTGTCGCCGGCGACCAGTCGACAGTGCGTAATAGCTCTTAACATTGAAATTTCAACTTTATTTCCATACTACTTATTAAGTTATATTTTTATTCTTCGCCTAAAAATACCTTGCATGCCGTGCCGCCAATAGTTCAAAAGAACAGAATTAATTCCACACTTTGAATAAACATAAAAAATAAATACCTATCTACTTATATCTATACTTATAATAAATCTGTAAAAGTGAAAATTGTGTACCTACATTGAAAATACCAAAAAAATAAATGGCAGGGGATGTTACTAGACCGACACCGAACCCAAAAATGTGATTAAAAAATTTTTTGTCTGTCTGTTTGTTCAGGCATCACGCAAAAACTTCCGGTTCGATTACGATGAAACTTGATATAATTATTCTTTAATATCCTGGGCACCATACTGGGTACTTTTTATCCCGGAAAAGTATATACAATAAAAAACAAACTTAATTTTGCGATTCGATCCCTAGACCCGATTACTGTACCAACCGCAAATAATAAGTTTGTCGTAGGTTACGTCACCCGCAGTGGAGTTCACTAAGGGGTGCTGCACACGGCTAAGATACTATAATGTTTTATCTTAAGATACAATATCGCTCGCCATACAATTTAATGGACTATCACACACGACGAAGATAATAATCTATAATAATATTATAAAGAGGTGAAATTTGTTTGTTTGTATGTATGTAGGATATAAGCAAGGATATAGGCTATTTAACATCACGCTGCAACTTTTCGGAGCCGAGCAGAAAGTAAAAAAAAGTCTAAAAGAACGCCAAGCGAAAACGAATTAATAGCGCGGGCAGGCGATGCAATGCGATGTGTCGGGGGAACCAAACATTCCACGCGGGCGAAGTCGCGGGCAGAAGCTAGTATAATATAATAAATAAGTACAGTATACCTACATACTTAAGTTTTCGTCCTACCTAGTAGGTATGTAGGTCGGTACTTTCTATTGATATTCTATAAACTAACCTTGACCTAATAATTATTTTGCATGCAATTGACACATATTCTGTGTAGCTAAACATGTGAACATTGTATTTAAATAAGACTAACACCATTATACCATGTTTAAGGCAAATAAAGACTTATCTTATCTTATTTAATTAAAACGAAACATGATGTCAGGTGACTAAGAATTGCCCACAATGAAGTGTATAAAACACAAGGACGATAACGTCCTTGATAAAACACAGCTCTTTTATTTTTGTAGGCGAGTTTTCAACCGTTTAAAACGATTTATTTCGGGTTTAAAACGGCAACATTTGGTATAAAACGTTTTATCGGTTGTTTTACATCTATAGTCCCAGCAGTGGGGACATTATAGGCTGATTATGCATTATCTTCTTCACCTCGTATATTTAAAAAAGTTAACGTAAATTAAATTGCGGTACATTTAACATACTTTAGATAAATGAGAACATTATAATGTAGGTTGGTCAGTGGTGAACCAGCTAATAATAATCAGCAACATTACGACAAAAAATAATAAAACAAAAATTACGAGCTAAATTACGAGTCATGAATACCAGAGTGTGGCAATCAACCATTCATTAGCTGGTAATCTACAGATCACTTCGTTATGAACGATGAAAGCTCTAGAAATTATGTTACAATTGATTAGCGGGATAATTGCGTAACGCATGTCTCTGTACATACGAGTGCGACAAAATGAGAAGCAAGGACAAGTATGCTCTACATAAACATGAATCTGAGCATGGTACAGACGCCAGCACATCATGCTACCCCAATCTGTCAAACTTTGATAGATTTTCAACATTACCTCAAAGTAATAAGGTTCAAATTCAATTGGGAAAACTTAACAGATTGGGGTAGCTTGATGTGCTCGCCTCTGTACAATTAATTATATACTTTCTGAGGTAATAGAAATTATAGAAACGAGAAACAAATGATGAATGTATGTACATATACGGCAATTTAGTTTCTGACATACGGCAGCTCAGATTTTTACGATAGCAACACTGGTCTTGAGTAACCACAGAGTACTTTTTTGAACTCTATGATTTTGAACTATTTTGTTGTTTTGGCACGAAGCGAAGCGATACAAATTCATAATTACACACTATATTGATATTACATGTTATTTGGTGTAAAATGTCACGACTAGGTGCGCTGCATTTGACTCACCATACCGGATCAAAACATTCTGGAACCGTTATATTTTTTCATGGATCGGGTAAGAATAGCACATTTTAATAACCTTATCGTAATTATTTAAGTTCGTAGTTAGAAATAACTTAAGAAAACGTATTACACCGCGTGAATAAATGATCGAAAGAATCTTTGGAAATCCATACTAATATACTAATTATACTAATATTATAAATGCGAAAGTGTGTCTGTCTGTCTGTTACCTCTTCACGCTTAAACCGCTAAACCGATTTAGATGAAATTTGGTATAGAGATAGTTTGAGTCCCGGGAAAGGATATAGGATACTTTTTATCCCTATATTCCCAAGGAATCGAGACCTATGCGGGTGAAACCGGGGGCGCTGCTAGTGTACCCATAAATTTATCTGCAAAATAAAAGTCACATCGAAATTTCGTTATTTAAACATAAGTCTTAACTTATTATTTAAAATTGCAAAAAAATAAATAATGTGGCAATTGAAGAAATAGTAGTAGTAGGAGCTAGGGTTAAGAAAGAGGGTTGGTGCCTGGTCATAAAAAAATAATACTTCTGGTTTCAGGATCTTCAGGTGCTGATATGAAAGAATGGGTAAGATTAATGGTATCAAATTTCTCATATCCTCATATTAAAGTGATGTACCCAACTGCACCACTACAGCCTTACTCTCCGGCGGAAGGGCAAATGAGTAAAGTCTGGTTTGATAGAGTTGCTATCAATATTAATGCGCCTGAAAATTTGGATTCCATTGCAAATGTAGAAGCGGAAGTAAAGAATCTCATTAAAAAAGAAAATGATGCTGGAATACCTACTAATAGGATAATAATTGGTAAGTGTCTGAAAGCCTCTCATTAATCTGGTCTAGAGTATTAATCTGTCAAGCTCCGCTAATGGGACACAATTGATTTTCTATTGCATGCGGAGCTTGACCGGTTAAGGTGGATGGGATAAGGTAGCCCACAAAATTCAATCGTTCTTAACTTTTTGCAATTTCCAGGTCAGTGTCAGGTTGTATGTTGACCAAAATATGATTTGCAACCGTATCAAATAAGTCTTTACAGAAATATTATCATGAGAGTCATCAATCTACTACTGAAGTAGTATAATTATTGAAGCAAACATCATCTTTAAGTTCGATCTTTGGAAGTACTGTATCATCTGTATTTTAAACATTTGTGCCAATATTTGACCGTTAGCAATGACAATAGATAAGTTACAGTTGTAAAGTTTCAAGGTAATCAATCACTGCTTGTGATATTCAGAAACTCACTTTGTTTATTTATTGTGCAAACAATAGTATTATGTGGAACAATATTAATTTACAGGTGGATTTTCTATGGGCGGTGCATTGGCATTACATACTGCATACAGATTTGATAAGAATATTGCTGCAACATTCGCGTTCAGCTCATTCTTAAATCACAATTCAGCTGTTTATAATGAACTGAAACAGTCCGCTGGAGTTCGGTGTAAGTAATTAATGCTACCATTTAGTATAACAATATGTATATGATGCTATATGAGTTATTGTTGTTTGAGCACATACATCTGCAGGCTTCTTACGAGTTAATAGACATCCTAATTTATCTGAGATTACTTTAAAACTAACTTAATATGGCCAGTCTCAGTTGGAGCATTTTTGTTAATTAATTTGCCCTTTCATGCCATGGTGCATCCTGTATACCCAGTATACCTTATCCACCCACTAGTAGCTGTTGTGTGGGCTGCACTGCCAAACGGTACTGCCAACTCAATTCCATAATTTGCCATAAACCAAGATTGAAAACATTTATGTAACTGTGTGTAATAGTCAAATAATAAATTATAATTGTTTATTTAGACTAAACATGAAAAGGAAAATTATTAAATGGAAGAGAGCAAAGAGTATGTATTGCCAACTCATATGTAGATTCACCTCAACTTTAAGGCACTCTGATGCACAATTATATGTTAACAAGTAAAGTGCACAAACTCCTTATGGATACCTTTTTTATCGTTTTGGTATGAAGCCCTATAACGCGCACGTTCTAGTCCAGCACTGGTTCGCGCGCAGAGTTACGGAGACACGTTCTGGTCCCGGAGAAATATGTCTGATTCCGCGTCAGTACATATGTCTTGAGTTAAAAAAATTACTTTTTAGTACTTACTTTTAGATGTGGTCCAATCCAGTAAATTATTAAGTATAGTGAGTAGAGAATACAGACATATTAATTTTGCGATACGCGGTTGATGATTTTGATCAAAATGTAGATTATTTTGTAGAAGTAAATCATTTTCATTAGTAATTTATTTGGCGTTGTTCTAGCCATGTTACTCATAAGGTGTTGATGATTGTAATATTTAAACACATTGCAATGCTATCAGTCTCGATCCTGGACCACGTACCTAAATAAAATAAAAAAGATGATGACTCACACTCGCAAATAACAATGTGTTTTATTAATCATTGCAGTGCCTCCTTTACTCCAAATTCATGGCGACAATGATGATCTCGTTGATTTAGAATGGGCCAAGGGATCATTTAATTCACTTAAAGAGCTCGGGGTTCAAGGAGAATTTCACGTCATGGAGAGGTTGGGACACTCGTTAAACAAACGAGGCACTAAACTGATCAAAGAATGGATTGAGAAGCATTTGCCAGAAATATGAATTGTGTCTGTTGCAGTAAGTACCTCGGGGTTTTATTATATTATGCTTGCAGGACGTACTTGTTACACAAAGTAGTGCTCCCGCTAACATTTATTTACGCAAATCTTACCTACAACTACCATTACAGGTCAGCGATACAATGCGATAGTGGCCTTACATGCTAAATCCTTAATTTACATCCTATAAAATTACATACAATATCCTAAATCTTAACCTACATCTAAATAACATTATATATAATGCAACTTTTGCGAATTCACTCAAGTTGCACCACAATACATCAACCCTCTCGTGAACCTCGTTCACAACACGCATGGCTCTAGTGAGACGAGTTCTCGCCAGTAGGTTGGTTCTGGCAAGCAAGCAGGGGCGGGCGTCGCCGCTTCTACACGTACCGGTCTGGCACGCTAAACTCCAGGTGCCGCAGTACTTCCGGGTAATGCGCCCCGCCACGCAGTAGCTTCACTACATACGCTGCGAGTGCAAAGTCCCGTCGCACCTTTAATGCGCTGTACCCTTCCATACCCAGCACAAATAGTGTTGGGTACATCAATGGGTAAAATAGCTATAACCCATACAGCTTGAAGTACAAGTGTCTTGTGAACTTATTTTGGACACGTTCCAACATGACATTATATTTCGCCTCATGAGGAGCCCATATGACTGCACTATGTTCAAGGTGACTCCTGACTAGTGCGTCATACAACACCTTGAGTTTCGTGATGTTGGTAAATCCCTGAGCCTGACTGAGTATGAAACCTAGGTTTCTGTACGCCTTCTTACATTCTTATTGATATGCTCACGGAAGGTTAGTTCCTGAGTGAAGATTACCCCTAAGTCTCGTACCTGAGACACTCGTTGTATCAGCGCATCCTCTACCTTGTATTGATAATACAAAGGAGTCCGGACCCGAGTGAAAGACATCACCGAGCCTTTGGCTACATTAAAATGAAGTTTGTTACTGATGCTTCACTCGACCACTCGGTCGTCCTGCAGGCGTTCACAATCCGAGTGATCCCTAACCTCGAGCAGCAATTTCAGGTCATCTGCAAACAATAAACAAGTCCCATGTCTGACGACTTCCGGTAAGTCATTTATCATTATGATAAACTCGAGAGGCCATACATTGCTGCCCTGGCTCTCGCCGGATCTGGTGTAATACGGTCCAGATTCACAGCCATTGTAATCTACATATTGCTGGCAATCCTTCATATAGCTAACGAAGAATTGCAGCAGAGGCCGTGTACATCTAATTTTCGCAAGCTTCCTTAAGGTGATTGGATACTGACACTTTTTCATACATTCTTTCGGGGTACAAATCTCGAAAAATAAACGATTTTTGCAGAATAAAAGCACGTATATTAAGTTGTTATGACTTATTATTGACGCATATCGACAAAAACCTATAAAAAAAACACTATTTCCAGGATATCTAGGCCTGACAAAATCGATAAATTTTTCTATGTGTGCGCGGCCGGAACACGCCCTCTGCAGGATATTTCAAAGAACTATCGAGAAGCAGAACACAAATTTTTGCTAAGGTTATCAACAACAATTGATCTTGCTCGTTAGATGGCGTTGTTTGTCAATGTCAAACAGGTTGGCCAATTTTATAATAAATCGTTGAATTATGCGTGTTTTTTTTGACAAGTTGCGAATCGTTGGTAGGAGGTATGCAATATTTCTTACAAGGCTGGCGCGGTGGCTCTGCCCGCGCAGTTATATATTAAATCAATTTATCAATTGAATCATGAAGTGCGAAAAAATGCTTTACCTACTTATTGATAGTATTTGCGATCTACCCTGGGTTCGATATTACTGTATTGAATGTATGTACCTACATACTAAGTTTATGTACCTAAGTACCTACATAAATGTAAGTACTAACTTACACTTGAACTGTCTTCGAGAAATTTTCTGAATTAAAAATCTTTCTGCATTAGGCTGGTAAGTACCTATTGAGAGAGCCCTTCCCAGTTCCCACTGTTCCCAGACCGTCTATCCTATCGTCAACGCGGGCATAGTCAAAAGCTTGTTCACAGAACACTATTACCTTTCCCTAGCGGAGCTAAGCTTGTTTTTGTTGTTCAATCCAGCGCATTGTTTGAAAAAGAGGCAAAGCAAAAAGAGAGAGATAGCGCCTGAACGCTCGGTTGGCGTTCGGTTCGGGTTCGGTAACTTCCGCCGCTCACTCGCAGGCGGCAGCATGGACTTTGGGCGGCAGGCCCGGCCGGCACTATTGATATCTATTCTGTGATTGGAGCGCTTGGGTGGGTTAGCCATTCATTCATGATGTCGCATCGCACCTCGCATGCGCCTCGCTACTTGGCCGCGCGCATAAATGCACTAGTTTTGTAAATTGCTCTGCATGCAGGTACATATAACTACATACCTATAGTACGGACGAAGCGCTTGGCCCCGCGCCGGGGAGATGTGTGTTTGAATTTTTATCAATCTAGGTACCTACCGAACTAGCGTTATTTTTGACTATATGGAAATTATTTATAATATACACAAATACTTTAGCTTTTTCATATTATGTTTGTTCCTAACTAATATTATAAATGCGCAATTGACTTTGTTTGTTCCACTTTCACGCTAAAACGGCTGAGCTGAACGGATTTACTTAGATGAAATTTGGCACATGGGTAGACCATGACCTGCGGGGTAATTGCGTAACACACTATCAGTAGCAATGGCTTTCATTTTGACAGTTCAACAACATTCATTGCATCATTTACGTTTTTGAGCAAAAACATTTTTCGAACCATAGAAATGATATACATTATGTTTCGAACATAGGTAATGCAAAGCAATGGATTAGCAATATTCTTCAAAATGATTCAGATTGAGATTGATAATGATTGTGTTACGTAGGTAATTAGAATGCTGGGTTAGGATTACGACATAGGATACTTTTTATTCCGGTAGTACGATTTCGTGGGATAATCTCCGACATCCACGCGGGCGAAGCTGCGGGAAAAATCTAGTACCTCCATAAAGTACGAAAAAGTAAAAGTAAATAATTTTATTCTACCTATGGAGTAGAGTAGCAGTACCTACCTAAATAAATTCTTAATTCCGCGTTCCGTTACCTAATCTCAACTTCTTCAATAGACGTATTGAAGAAGTTGAAATTAGGCAACGGACTTGTATAAAATGTAGGTACGTACCGTATATAAATGTAATACCTAGTACCTACTTGTACCGCGCAGTACCTACAGGCACAAAATATAGAGAGTACCTACAGACTGCCATCCGCGCGAGACACGCGTAGCTGTGAAGTGCAAAAATGGAGTAACAAAAAACCGGCCAAGTGCGAGTCGGACTCGCCCATGAAGGGTTCCGTAGCAGCAAGTAACATAATATAAAAGTTCTTGTAGTTCGTTGTAACTTTGTGAAAGGTAAATTGCGGTTTTTGATTTATGACGTATTAAAAAAAAACTACTTACTAGATCTCGTTCAAACCAATTTTCGGTGGAAGTTTACATGGTAATGTACATTATCTATATTTTTTTAATTTTATCATTCTCTTATTTTAGAAGTTAGAGGGGGGGGGGGGGACACACATTTTACCACTTTGGAAGTGTCTCTCGCGCAAACTATTCAGTTCAGAAAAAAATGATATTAGAAACCTCAATATCATTTTTGAAGACCTATCCATAGATACCCCACACGTACAGGTTTGATGAAAAAAAATTTTTGGAGTTTCAGTTGTAAGTATGGGGAACCCCAAAATTTATTGTTTTTTTTCTATTTTTGTGTGAAAATCTTACTGCGGTTCACAGAATACATCTACTTACCAAGTTTCAACAGTATAGTTCTTATAGTTTCGGAAAAAAGTGGCTGTGACATACGGACGGACTTATTGTAGTACCTATAAGCTAAAAAATACGATCATTTCCTTTCTTGCTGTTTCATTCTCAACAATGAATCAAATAACTAGATACGAGTACCACTACTACACTAGTTTTTTGTGTTTTTTGTTTTGTGTGTTTTTTGCCAAAGTTGACAACCCCAGCGCGACCGCCGAGCGTAGGTATGAAAAGTGCAAGTACCAAATTACCTTTCTGTTTTGTGCGGTTGATCAAATAAAGTAATCTGAATACAGTCATTTATATTTACGGTACCTACTTTGAACAAAAAACATTTGTTGTTAATTTTTGTCTCTGTCTGTTTATTCCGGCTAATCTCCGAAACAGCTAGACTGATTTTGACGAGACTTCCACTGGCAGATAGCTGATGTTATAAGTTCCGCGAAAAAAAATAGGTGAAAATAAATGAAATTCAATACGTACAGACGCAAGTACATCAATCTACTACCGCGGTAATATTACCTATTATGCGAGTCATACCTACGCGCCGCGAGTTCGGTTTACACTCGGTAAACAAACAGTCTCGAATGCTCCACAGTGACGAACGGACGCCGGACGATGTGATGGTTTTGTACGCAGTTACGAGCGTAGACCATATAGGTACATACCTACTGTTTGACAAATTGTACAGAAGACCGAGGAGTACAGTCAGCCACTGTGTATGGCATTTGTGGACTACGAGAAAGCCTTCGATTCCATCGAAGTATGGGCAGTTCTGGCCTCTCTGCAATGATGTCGAATTGACTGGTGCTACATCGAAGTGTTGAGATGTTTGTATGATGCTGCAACGATGACTTTCCAGATCCAGGATCAGAAAACCAGCCCCATCCAACTGCTCAGGGGGGTGATACAGGGGGATGTCATATCCCCTAAATTGTTTGTGAAATACTAGAAGAAATACTAAAATTCACGGCAGTAGTACTTATATGTCACGAAATCAAAATCACAGCTGAGTAGACTTTACGAGTAATAGTCGACCAACTTTTAGTTGCAATGTATGGGAGGACATGATTTTCAACTACAATGTTAAGCTTGTTCTTGGGATAAATTCATTTCGACTACGGAACTCTTCATTGTGGTCCGACATGGACTTGGCCGGTTTTTCCTTGCTAATTTTAATGTAACTTAGGGTGTAAATAAGTACCTAATAAAAGATGTATAGAATCTTCAAAACAAAGTCGGTACCAACAAAGCTCAATATCGAAGAGAGAGAAGAGTTCAATAAACTTTATTTGCAACTAGCTGCGCCCAGCGGTTTCACCCGCATAAGTTTCGATCCCGTGGGAATATCGGGATAAAAACTATCCTATGTCCTTCCCCATACCTACCAAATTTCTTCTAAATCGGTTCAGTGGTTTAGGCGTGAATAGGTAACATACAGACAGACAGGCAGAGTTACTTTCGAATTTATAATATTAGTATGGATATAATATAGTATAAGTATATACAGGGTTATTGGAACAACACTAACATGGTCATTGTACTCATCATTATGAACAATTTTTTTTACTATGGGACCAAACCTGAAATCGCGAAAAAAAATCAGCTGTTCCCTACATTTATGTTCGTATAGGTAACTCGTCAAAATGTAGGGAACAGCTGATTTTTTTTCATTTTCTCATTTGAAATTGGAATTGTTGGTTTGAGTGGACGCTGGTGTATGTGAATTTGTTGGTTTTTAGGCTAAACATACAAACACACGTAAATAGTAAACACATAATACATATTACACATAACACTTATATACATATACATACACATACACACAACAGTAATAAAATTACACTAATAATTAAATACCCACAACCGTGTGTACACGGCCTAATAATTTCACGCGTCTGTACACTGCCTTACTGCCTGCGACGGCGGGCACGCTGGGCTGCGGTTGAATGATACATTATTATTATACCTACGAGTGACCGAAATTCGCGGAATTCCGTCGCGCCGCTCTGCATCTCTCGCGCACGACTCAAATAAACATTTTATATATTTTGTTTTATAGTAGCGTTTAATTATACAAAGAATCTTAACTGTCCCGTTGGTTTCGTGGTCACAAGTGCATCTGCCGTTCTCGGGGTCCTGGGTTCGATTCTCAGGTCGGACAGTGTTATTAAAAATGGGTTTTTCCCGTTAGGAGTTTCTTTACTCTTTTTCTTTTTTTTTTGCCCGGAGTTTGGAAATTGGTGGCGTAATACCCCCGTGCCTCGGAAAGCACGTAAAGCCGTTGGTCCTGCGCCTGTTCTCTCTCCTGTATTTGCGCACACACTTGTGCACTATAATATCTCCTGCAAACCTGGCTAATCTTCTTTGAAATTGGCCACCGTGACCGAAATCGGTCAGGGGATTTATTATTATTTTATTATTTTTAAACCTAAACCTACCCTAACACACTACAAAAGCACCCTTAGAATAATTGAATAAGCAACTGACAACCCTTGTAGCAATCAAGTATTCTTTTCTTCGGTTTTTACTATAAAAAGTACGCTTTTCTTTAGAGAATGAAGGACAGTCATAAAAATATTTTCGTAAAAATATTTTATTTTAATTAACGCCACCTCTGGAAAACAAGTTCACAAACCAAGTTTATGAATACAACGCCATCTAGTTATATCGCAAGTAAAACTATACACGTAGTGTGTAACTGTACATGTGTGTGTAAAGACATAGTAAAGATATAAAGTGAAACGGCTAAATGTTTAGGGGTACAAATCTTTGTATGTGACGAGTTAACAAGCAAAGTGAATATCTAAAAAGATTATGTTAATGCGTTAGTTGACGCATATAATAAAGTTGTTTCGCAAAGCTTTCTGAGTTAGGCGTAAAAATTGAAAATGTTCGAAGTGCGAATGTGCCGCCATCTAGCGATAAAGTGGCTGGGAGATCATGTATTGAATAGCCTTAATAAAACGTCTTTATCAACCGTATCGAACGCCTTTTTAAAATCGAAGTACGCAGCATCTATCTGTACTCCTGACGGAACCACCTGCACCATAAAGTTTAGTAGGTTAGTGGCAGTCGGAACCCATCTGATAGACGCGCGCGCACTTGCCCGACGGAGCGCTGAATAGCTGACTCCAGTACTTTAGCAGGCGTCGATAGTACAGCCACCGGTCTATATCTATGGGTCAGGCAGAGGTGTACCTTAGCATCATCATCATCATTCCAGCCGAAAGATGTCCACTGATGGACATAGGCCTCCCTCAAGCACCTCCACTTCGATCGGTACTGTGCTTCTCGCATCCAACGGGTTCCTGCGGCCTTCAGAAAGTCGTCGGTCCACCTTGTGGGTGACCTTCCAAAGCTACGTTTTGCTGTACGCAGTCGCTACTCCAGAACCATTCGGCCCTATCGGCCATCTGTTCTGCGAGCAATGTGCCCTGCCCACTGCCACTTAAGTTTGGCAATTCTTCGGGCTATGTTGGTTACCTTGGTTCTCTTGCGGACCCTGGACTTTAGCATGTACACCCACAATTCGCCAGTTATGTTTACGTCTCACGTGATAGGGGGGCGAGCCTTTTGCCATAAACCGGGCAGAAATCCAGTCTTCAGCTTCCTACTGGGAAATTCCTGATAGAAAAACCTAATCACACGCCTGTCCTCAGAATCGAACCCAGGACCTCAGTAGTAGCGTTTGCGACCTTTAGAACAGCGAGGCAGGGCGGTAGTCGCAGTGCTTCCTCTTTAGCCTATAGCCTTCATCAAAAATTGGGCTACCAAATGCAAAAAGATTTTTTCAAATCCGACTGGTAGTTAGAGATAAGCGCGTTCAAACAAACTCTTTCCCCCTTATTCATAAAACTTATCAAACCTATTTTAGTTAAAATGGGGTTTGTCTCTTTCTTACACACAGAAATGACAACGTGACACAGATAAAGACAAACGTTCTATAAACCTATTTTAGCTAAAATAGAGATAAAATAGGATTATGAATAAGGGGGTTAAGCTTTATTATTAGTATAGATTAGTAATTTACCTAACTTACACAATTTTATTTTTGTTTTAGTTCAACGTGTCTTCGCGAGTAGATTATGTCTACCGGCCGATTGCGCTCTTGGGATAATTTTGATACCTACATTTTATTGTTTGTTACCTAGTTTTATGCATAAAAGAAATCCAATTAGGTATATTGATTGTGATAAAAACTATAATAAAGTAGCATTTATAAATCATATGCGTATTCTATTTTATTTATTGTAAGCGTTACTTTCGTGTGTAATCATATTATTCACCAATAAAACTCTTTTAGTTTAGATACAGAGTGAATTGGACTGAACCCTCATGTTTTATAAAATTGTTATTTATTTTCATGTAGTCTAATAATACAGTATGTTCTTTTTTCAAAATCAACGGGTTGGATAAACTTGGATTCCTGGATAGAAATATTGATTTTTCAAAAACCCAATGATGCAGTTTTAATTTTCATCAAAATCGAGCGCGGGACTCCTTTGAGTACTTTTAGCTGTTCCTCATAGTATCAAATTTGGCCATCCACGCCCACTTGAAAAATTCACCCTGTATATGTATAATTATTGTACTCAGTAGCAGCGGAGTCTGGGTTTGTGCCCAGTTGGTGGCAATAGGCGTGATGCCATAGCTCGTTCATACAAGTGGCCGCAGTGGGTGCGCAGACGGGCGCGGGGACCGGGGTTCTCAAACTAGTTCGTTTTTTTTTCTAGTAAAAATAAGTCTTCCTCATCCATATCATATTTTGACAAACACAGTCAAACAAACGAAACACGACAACATGCAGAACGCAGCCGCGCTCCAGTGCGGACAGACAGCCCGCGCGCGTTCCCGCACCCGCGCCCCAGTCTGGACGGACACTGCCTATTCCTGCCACTTCTCGATTCAGCGCTGCCTACTGCCATGCAAAATATAGCGCTACAAGCATAGATTTATAATAACGATCTATGGCTACAAGGTTAATTAAATGCGTGGCCAAAATGGGGACTAACTCCGCCATCTTCTATTTTCAATTCATTTCTCAAAAGTTTACTAACAGCGCCACCCTGTTAACGTCATGGAGAAGGAGTATTCCCGTTTGAGCACCTATTTTTAGAGCACCTATTTCAAATCATATATATTTCTTCCTCCATTAATAGGGTCTCTCCTAGGTGCTCTAAAATAGGTGCTCAAACGGGAATACTCCGTTGAGAAGAGGTTTGCAAGCGTTACTCAGGAGATGACGGATGTTTTTGAATGTTTGTTAGGAACATGTGTGTCATTTTTCTGTTATTCTGTATTGGTGTCAAAATAGCAAAATAATAAAGCCAACTAAATTCTTGTTAGTAGGTTTACAGCATGGTACAGTTATATACTGTTTACAGTACCTAATCCCACCGTGCAGAGTAAAGAAATAATAGAGAATGTACTGAGATGATGAAAATAAAAGCTTAGATAAAACTGATTATTTCTTGTTTCATACTCTTGATGACAACTTCATTTTAAAACAAAAAACATAAAAGGAAAAAGTAGAAAAAATAAATTTACATAAGCAGAACAAAAAGGATAGTTATGAAAATAAAACATACATACTCTTTTCATTCTATCACTCCTTAAATTCATTCCCCTACTTTCACCCATCACACAATTACACAACATCCATACCTAGCGTACACCAGTTGAACTTTCTTTCAACAGAGGTTTCGTTAATACTTCCGCAACCATACGACTTGTCTCTTCATACTCTAATTCAATACGGCCATGCTCAACTGCCTCTCTCACAAAGTGGTGTCGCACGTCTATGTGTTTTGTGCGTTGATGGTGTACAGGGTTCTGCGCAATAGCAACAGCAGATTGGCTGCCACTGAAAATCTTCAGTGGCATCTCAGCTTGACCAGAGACCTCTGAAATCAATCTCTTTAAGAAGATTGCCTCTCTAGCAGCTTCTGACATGGCTATGTACTCAGCCTCCGCTGTGGATAGAGCAATCGTCCTTTGTTTTCTGCTTTCCCAACATATTGCAGCTCCCATATGAAGAAAAACCATACCCGAGTATGATCTCCTATCATGACAAGTGGCATGACTAGCATCTGCATAACCCTGTACCTTATGCATTCCTGTTCTCTTATACTGTAGCCCAAGACATTTAGTACCCTTTAAATATCTGAGCACTCTTTTTGCGGCTACCCGGCTCTTCAGCAAAACAAGCATTAAACTGGCTCAGATGATTAACTGCATGTGCAATATCTGGTCTCGTGCAAACAGATATATACATCAGCGAACCAATTTGATTTTGATATGGAATCTTCGGATCAGGTTTATGTTCCAGTCCAGGTTTCACAAGCTTTTGCCCAGGAACTGATGGGGTTGAAGCAACTTTGCAATCAACCATCCCAAAAACCTTCAAAACTTTTTCGACATACTTCTCTTGGTCAACTTTTATTCCAATATCGTTTTGCGTTATGTGCATTCCCAAAAAATGCTCTGCCTTCCCAAGATCCTTCATATCAAATTCTGACATAAGGTCTCGCTTTAAGCAGCTCCTCCGCGTCGTTCCAAAAAATCAGCATATCATCCACATACACTGCTAAAATGATGATCTTCTTACCCTGAGATCTCATATAAATGCATGGCTCATTTTTGGATCGTTTGAAGGACAAGTGCAATAACTCATTGTTCAGTTTATTGTTCCAAGCTCTGGGGGATTGCTTTAAGCCGTAAAGCGAACATTTAAGGAGACACACGTAATCTTCCTTTCCTTTTTCTTCGTAACCATGCGGCTGCTTCATATAGACCGTCTCAGACAAGTCTCCATTCAGGAACGCTGTTTTTACGTCCATTTGATCAACGTTTAGGCCACTCTTAGCCGCCATCGCCAGGAGAACTCTTGGAGAGCTATGTCTCACCACTGGAGTGAACGTCTCGTCATAATCAATGCTCCACCTTTGGCTGAAACCTCTGGCAACAAGCCGAGCTTTGTATCTTCTCTTATTTCCTGCCTCTTCTTTTATGCGAAAAATCCATTTCGAATCTACAACGTTGCTCGCTTGTCCAGGTTTTACAAAAGTCCATGTTCCATTTTTCTTTAAAGCATCAAGCTCCTCCTGAATCGCAGCTTTCCATTCTCTACTGTCAGGCCTTGACAGTGCATCTTGAACCGTAGTAGGGTCATGTTCTGTTTCCACTGTATGGTATAGAATATGATCCGGGAACTCTTTGGGTTTCCTGTCTCTGAGTGGGTACTTCCGTTCCACCTCTTGTGTTCGATCCTCAGTTATGTCCAACTCACAATCTTGAAACTCCACATCCTCTGGTTCATGAATAACTACTTCATGTTGAACAGGATTTTCAGTACTCTTGTTCCACTCTAGGAACATTGGTAACATCATCATCCTCTTGTTGAGGTTGCAAGGCATCTGGATCTACTGTGTTCCTGACAATTCGTTCATCTCGTAGAAGTATTATTTGTGGTTCCTTTTGCAATTCTTCTTGTAGCTCTTTGTATTTTTGATTCTCCAAACACACAACATTCTTTGCCTTAAATATTTTTCCGGAAGTAGGATGCACAAGACGATACGCTTTCGCATTGTCATCGAAACCTGTGTGGATAAGCTCTCTGCTTTTTACATCCCACTTAGTCCTTTTTTGATCAGGAATGTGCATAAATGCTTTGCACCCAAAAGTTTTTAGCATGCTTAGGTCACACTTCTTCCCTGACTATTTTTCATCCGGAGTCATATTCTTCACCGCAGTCGTTGATGACTTGTTCTTTAGGAACACGGCGTGATGGACAGCTTCAGCCCAAAAACGTTTTCCTAATCCTGACTCATGTAGCATGGTTCTTGCTTTATCGCAAATGGTGCGTTTGGCCGGTTCAGCTACGCCATTCTGCTCTGGCGTATACTCCACAGTCAGTTGATGCTGCATTCCGCAATTCTTCAGTAAGTCATCCATTCGCTTATTGACGTACTCAGTCCCGTTGCTAGTGCGCAGGATCTTCATTTTCATGCCGCATTGATTTTCAGCAAACGCCTTAAAATCTATAAATTTATCGAAAACTTCACTTTTTTGTTTAAAAAAATAAATAAAAGGTTTTCGCGTGAAATCGTCAATAAACGTCAAAAAATATTGGAACCCGCTAACAGAAGGTACGAGTATACTCATAGGCCCACACACGTCTGATTGCACTAAGTCTAATGCTTCCGTAGCTCTCGCTGCACCAGTTTTACGAAACGGCTGTTTCGTTTGTTTTCCCATAATACAAGATATACACTCCAGTTTAGAAGAAATATCAGGAAAAGTTACTCCTATTGCCATCTTATCTTCTCTCAGTAGTTTGAGGTTATGCATACCAAGATGTCCCATCCTCCGATGCCATACATAACATCTGCTGGTCATGCTCAGTTGTTGCTAGCGCAGAACCCTGTGAACAGCACTTAATTTTATAAATACCTCGTTTTTCCACACCTTTCACAACAGGCTTACCTCGCACCTCACACTCATTTCTCTTGTAGATGTCACAACATTTATCTGTAAATACTACCACGTTACCCTTTTTCGCAATTGCATTCACACTCAATAAGTTAGAAGCTAACTTAAGTACATACGTAACATCGCTGATTGTCAATCCTGACTTACTACCGTACCCTCACCTGCACCGAACACCTCATTACCATCTGCATAAGTCACTCTCAAAGACTTAGGAGTATCCTGTAAGTTCTTAAACCAAGACTTGCGATTCTTCATGTGTGTCGACGCTCCAGAATCGATGATTCAGTCTTCTGCCTGTGGGATCGATGTGCCGAACGCAAAGGCTTGAAGAGCTTCCTTCTTCCTTTTTGGATTATCAGGACACTCATGTGCCTTATGTGGTCCGTCACAAATAAAGCACTAGATATTTTTCTTGATCTTCTTCGGTGTACTCTTACCCTTATGCTTATTTGACAACAATGTGCTTATTATTTACTCTTGGTCCTCACCAAGCTCCAACAGATCCTAGTAACAACGTATATTGCTACAAGGATACTATTCAACTTAGGGCGCTTGAAACACATTGACATGAGAGCGTTGTCGGTAACCGTTGTCTTGTCCATTCTTCTCCATAGGTACAGACGCTAGCCCATCAATCTGTCAGATTTCTTTAATAGATTTTCAACTTTATCCCTAAAATATAAGGCTCAAAGTTTGTGACGTTGCAAAACTAAATAGTAGCGACATCTGTCGTGGAATAGCAGCGGCGTACGTCATGGTGGTTTACGCGACGCAAGATGGCGTTGGTGTTTCGTGTTTAGTAAATTAATTACAGTTTATCAGTTAATTAAAACAAATAAACAAACATACATAATTCACCATATTTTTAATTAAAAAACAATGTCGAATGTAATAAAAATCGATAATAATCTTATATGTCTGTGGAAGATTATTCGAGAAACTGTCAGATTGGTTTGGAAAAAAACGGTGTTCCGTGTCCGGTCTTTTACGACCAAGAACTGGCCTGGGGGCTGTTTGAGAGGGACTTTATATCCTGAGAGAACGGGATGTGCCCAAATAACCCGATGGGGTTTTAATATAAATCCAGAAAGAGCGGAATCCTGTGAGTATTCAACCATTTGCTTTATTCTTGCTGGATAGCCTATAGCCCAGGTCTCTTGCATGTGTGTTCTGACACGAGGACGTTGTTACAGGTCTGGCTTGTTATGCTAGCCTTCATTTTGATTGGTGCTATGCGCAGCTAAATTGATGCCTTGGTGTTGCGCCGTTGTGTGATGATTTGGAATTCATCAGAGCTCAGGCGGCTTTAAGATTATCCCTTGCGGTGTGGTCATCCGACGTTCAGGAAGGCCTTACTTAGCCGATTCCCGGTTATGAGGGAAGTTCGCCACTCCAGTTAACGAAAGCGTCACCATCTCGTCCGTAGGCCGCGTTCGCGTGTGCTCACAGGGTTATCCTGTGAGCGAAGCCAAGGACCGACGATCCGTCAACTGAGAGACTTCAACTGATTGAAGTTAACTGTTTGAGATCAACTGACTGAGTTCAAAACTGAGAGGTTACCAGTGTAAGATTATAATTTAACCTATGAGAGAGTTAGGCCTTTTGTAAAAAACTAGGTGTTAAAACCAGTTGTTGTGAAGATATGGTGTCTCGGGTTTGTTTAGCATATTAGTTATTTTCCCCATATGAGCACAGTCCAAATAGGTCGACACATGTACGATGAGCTAGGTCATTGATCTGTTCCCTCGCGGACTCGCAAAAGCGACTCTGAGAAACTGCTATTGTCTCATTGCAGGTGTTCACCTATACCACTAGGAACGGAGACTAGTTGTGTGGGTGAATGCCGTAGTGTCAGGGAAAGATGCATTATTTTAGTGGCTCGCCACTTTGTTTTTATGTGTACCTTAATTTTGTGTAATTACAATAAACTTTGTATTGTGTAAGAAGGTACTTGTTTAATTGAATCTTTTCCTAGCAGATATACCCTATAAATTTACTTTAGCACGGTGGTGAGTAGTATAGTTCAAATAGAAACCATCATCAGCTTGTTTCCAATTAATTTCTGTAAACTACGCACGGGCCGGGTTACAAGTTGATTGGGAAAATTTTACAGTTTCGCGTAGCTTGATGTGCTGGCTGTACCTAAGTAACTACGCTTTAGAACGGGCAACTAGCTTAATCTTTCTGACTGACCAACCTCTTGAAAATTCAAAAGTAATTGGTTTATTTGAAATAAATGCTTAAGAGTTTGAAACATTTTGCCGATTAAAAAAATCAAGTTAGTGGCATTAATTCCAATTTTCCACGCGCCCCTGCCTGAATGATCCTTGTCCAACTATATGCGCTTGTAGGGTATAGGTACCCTCCGCCGCAATGGATAGTCTTATTTAATCAAGGACATACTAATTCCATGAATTTTATTAAATTACAAACTCGTTGCATGACACATTAATGTAACACCTGTGGTAACACCCCATACATAACACCACTGACCTCTATCATACAAGTACGCGTACTTGTATGATAGAGGTCAGTGCATAACACCCAGTACACTGACCTGTATTATACATAATTATTATACATATTATACTGGCGTCGCTTACAGTAGAAACGCGTCGATTCGAAGTGAATCGAGTCGAGCCGCATTTATCCTTTGTGCGTTCATTTCAGACGAATCGAATCGAATTGTTCATTCATCGCAACTCTTCATCAAAGTAGGTCGTTTTTGCGTCATGGACAGCAACAGCAGCAGCACAACAAATATGTATCTATTATATAATAAATAAATATGTTCACAATAGGTAATATAATAAAACTCACGGGTTCCATTCATAATTCTCCCAATTTCTTCCCATATATTCATCCGACGCTGGTCATCGTGATAATGTAGATGTTCATGATTATACAATTCTTGTTGGACCAGTGATGTCAATAGTTCTTCATTCATTTTTAAACAAAGATTTTTATGAGTTTTTAAATGATACCTACACAAAAATAATAAAAACACGCCGGCGCGCATCCGCTTCGCCGCGTCGACTGAGGCGCGCCGCCGCGCCGAGTCAAATCGAATCACATTGGCGAAATGTCGAAGAAATTCGCTTGTCTAGCAATGCGCGCGGTCTATTCGATTCGGCGCGCCGCGGCGGCTCGTCGCTTGGACGCAGTTTCATAGTACCTAAATATATAGGAGGCGACTTTCTGCGATTCGATTCGACTCGGCTCGGACTCCATGGCACTGACCTCTATCATACAAGTACGCAAGTACGTAAGTACTTATACTCTACGAAATGACAGTTGTTTTTTGAGGCGATTCAAAGCGCCTCGCTCGAGCGTATCAGGAACTAAAATTGGCACGTTCTTTCCACAGAGCATGTAACCCACAGAGTACTTTTTGCTATAGACTTTTTCAAATGGACGTTGAGTTGTTTGGTTCGTCTCTGATGATTTAGGTCTAAATCGTGGAATACGACTTTTTTTGTCTATTTTGTGTTTACTACCTACGTGATATTTAGAACATTTTTAGTATGAAAGCATGCACATTTTGTAAAACTCACTATCAATAAAAAAAATTATAAAAAACATACAAACAGCCGAACATAGTACCTCCTCCTTTTTGTGAAGTCGGTAAAAAAAGGCAGCGGAATAACCTTGCACAAGTGAATTTCATGACTATAACATTTCGATTGCTTGTGTGAGCATTTTTAATATTTTATAATACTATTTTGTATTTAGAATAAATGTTTTTATTAATATCATATTAAAGTGTATTTAGGGCTCCATTTTAAAATATATTGATTACAATACTTTGAATAGGGTTATAAATGTTCCATGTCGATAATTTTCTTCACAGTGAATAATTTTAAAATAACGTCTTTCAAATAGAAAGGAGAAGGGAAATCCTGGGCCCAGCAGTTAACTAGTCGAAATGGGTATTAAAAAAACCGTTATATTTTTCTAAAGGAAATCACAAAATACAGTACCATGTTTCTATATAGGAAGCGAGAAAAATTAAATTGTGAAACGAAATAATCGATAAAATACATGCCTGAACTCTAAGTAATCGATACTGAATAAACCGGTAAAATCTCAGAATATGTATGAAAATCGTGTGTCAAATGCTTATCAATCTTTTCGTGGAATCGATTCAAAGCGAATCGAGTTCCTTTAATTTTTCTTCTGTTAGCAACACTGGCCACTCAGTATAGTAATCTGTGCTGGTCACCGACTGACAGATTAGTAGAAAAAGACTCAAAAAGAAGAATCAAAAAGTACTCGGTGACCCGACTCGTTCGTTTTCTTTCGTTGTGAGTGCTGTGCGCACGTATTTTCCGTTCTCAATCTAAACGTGTCAGGATCTTCAACACATCGCACATGGAGGCTCTCTACTTGCACTCCATGCGTAAAACCATTATACAACCAAAACCATTCAAAAATATTTCGCAAATAACATAAAAAAACTACAATGTTATAATGTACCCCCACTTGTACTATATTTCATGTAACTTGATTCCTGGATAGCCAAATTTCACCAAATTTTCAGTGAGGCCTTGTTATTATATCCACTTACAAATAAAGCTAGTTTGATTGAGTTAACACCTGGGCCCAGGAAACTATGGAGTCTTTCCCTTCTCCTTTAAGTAGGTACTGTCGCCAGAAATTTTTGCAATTTGATTAGCTAAAACAAATTAGCAAAAATACTAGTTTCTAATTTGAAAAGATAAATATTATATATGTAATATGTACTTTTTTCCAAAGTACCTAAAGACCTAACATCGAAATAAAACTTGACATTTACAATGTACTTACGTATGCTTTAGTAATTTTTACTATGATTAAATACTTCCTTAATTTCAGATTTCCCACCAACTCAACTAAGCAGATATGGCTGAAAAACATGAAAATAGAGATCCAGCTTTACCCCACTCTGGAGTATTACGGTCTTGGTACAATTCAGTCGAAGCAAATCCCGGGTTCTCTGTAGAAAGTTTAATGTGTCTATTTGAAATAAATGATTTGACTTTATTTTTGTGTTTTTTTTTTTAAATTAGTATGCAAGCTATCCAAATACCCAATAATGAAAATGGAATCCCTCTCCTTTCCGCTAGTAATGACTACATGGTAAGGTAATGTTACACGGTTCACTTTTGGCATTTAATTTGAGTGAATTCAATTGAATTTGTATGGAATTTGTATGGCTGTTTGTTGAATGGTTAACTTTTTTGTTTACATGATTCAATTCTTCCAAATTGAACACCAAAAGGTATTATTTAAGTAGGTAATGACTATTACGTAAATGTAATGCATTATAGCTCACAAATAATACAAATGCCATTTGATTTACTAGGTTAGAGCGAAATGGCAACATAATAGCTCAATAGTTTTTAGTTCACATTGCAAACTAAAGTGACCCCAGGTCAGTTTGTAAAACTAGTGTAGTTGAGCCAGGAGATATTAGCTCAATTCTGGTCAACCATAGTAGTTTTTAGGCTAAGTTTTATGCCTATCCTCATATTTAAAGCTATAACTTTACTAGGACACTATCTACTAGTTTATAGCTTGACTAATGAATTTTCAGTTAACCTTTTCAGAGCAACGCCAATTACCTATTCTATTATCTACTTAAAAATGAAGCATAAAAATAACTGGGAGTGATTCGATATTTTTCTCTTAATAAATTATTCTCTAACGATCGATGAAGTTCATAAAAGTATTTTTTTATCGAAGGATATGTCTATGTCCCATCTCTAATACTTATTAGTTCCACGGACACGCACGTTGCAATCAGCGCCAAATTGGCGAAAATCAAATGTCTTCATTTCTTCATTTTGTCATCGACAGTATGAAGTCCAGCGTACTTAGAGGTCGGTGCCCCATGGACTTATAATACAAACCGTGACCCATGGAATTATTATGTACTACGTTGTACGTAGTACATAATAATTCCATGCCGTGACCCAGTATCACAGACTACAATAAAATATAGCCCAGTAGCAGTAGCCCAGTATTATAAAAGTCGTTGTGACCAACGTCAAGTGTCAACGTAATTTAGTAAATGTTGAAATGGCTCCTAAAAAGGACCAGAAAATTGAACCTGATGAAAACGAATGGCGAACCATTATCGAAGATTCGCCATTAGACGAAGAAAATTGGAAGGTAAAAGTAATTCTTATGGAACCTGCGGGTGGTGAACAGGAAAGGATATATCTAAACAAATTCGAAATATTCGCAGCTGAAGAAAAAAGATTTGTAATAAAAAATATCTGCAAAACTGAGACAATTTTTATGATCAATCAACTTGGAAGCGAGAAAAAAATTAAAGATCCTAATTTACGAGTTTTTGAAGTGTGTCAATCGTACCTTGCAGATAAGAAGGATATTCCGGCTGATGTATTGGCTTTGGTCATTAAACATCTTATTTTGAAGATGAAAGATGAATATCTTTATATTCGTTCACAAAGATTTGAAGTAAGACAAGGTATGCAAAGGGAATCTGCTACCATGCTTGACAAGGCAGAAGTAAAAGGCTCTGTAAGTGCGAGAAAAGACGGACCTCCACCGCCGCCCCCAGTTAAAGGCAAAGGAAATGCTGATGGAGAACCTGCAGACGTCTCTGAAAGTTCGGAAGGGAAGAAATTTAATACTCAACTCAGAGTTAGAGGTGAAGAATGGAGAGACAAAGTATACGTTGACGATTATCCTACTGATGGCCCCAATCTGTACGTCGCTGTTACAGGATTTGTGGAACCGTATCTACCGAGGAGTCTAGTAAATGTTGGTATACCTTTAACAGCCGTTGTGCAAGTAAGAATTAACCCAACAACGTCTTCAATACCATCAACCCTATTGAGAGCTACAAAAAGAGGTCAAAGTGTCACTGAATTATTATCTGAAAAATCCCTGAAATTTTGGGATGATATTCAACAATTGCGAATACAAAAGGATACCGCAGACGATTTCAAGAATACTGCTTTTATTGTATTTTCACCTCCGTATTGGAATTCAGATGAACTTTCTGGAACTCCTGATAAAATTTACGATGAACTCTGTTTCCTCATGTACGATATCCAGGACTTATCCAGACAGCACGTTAATTACCAAGAAAATATGAGTATTTTGGATATACCCGAAAACGTCAGCAACGAGTATTTTAACGAGTATTATGAGCAAAAAATTCAAGATTTACCTTTGGAGTGTGTAACCATTTATTCAGTATTAGACATTATTCTTCAAACAGCGTGCAGTCAAGATTTAGATGGTGTGCAGACCAGCAGAGAGCCATCTGCAATTACTTTGAATACAGTTCATAAAAATACGTCCGAAGAAATTAAGCTGGAAAATTCGGAAAACCTGGTTAAGAAAATTTTCAACACACTATGCAATACAGAGGCTAGTAAAAAAAAATATCGTCTTACATACGGACAAGAGTATGAGGAAAACAGAGAGCCAATTGTGCTTCACTATGGAGATTTAGCTAAATATAAAACCTTTCACTTAGGAAATATAAATTTAGACAACATCGTATTTTCATCTCTGCTTGGCATGCCCATTAATAACTTATGGGAAAATCAACCACGTCCGTCTGACGAACATGAGGCCAAAATTAATTTCCATGTAAATGTTCTATTGTCATGTTTTGAAAGAGATGACGTTGAAACGGCTGAGTTAAATAGACTTATTAATTTATTAGCTTGTCGCAAATTGTATAACAATCGGAGTTCATTGAAGAAGCACCACTTACCATCGTCGACCATAACTGACTTTAAGAAAAAATATTTGAAGCGTAGTGTACTCGCCGAGCCTCTGCTCAAATGTCCTTCAATAGTTGCTAGCAACTATACGCTGTCTCAATCTTTCCCATCAATGACAAAAAGCGAAAATGAATACGAATGCGCATATTCTCCATCAGATCAAGATCCTGAAGTCCAACGATTGAAATTACTGTTTGACTGTCCGGATTTAAGAGAATTAGTAACAGCTGCGGAAATAGAAAGCCACCAACCTATTCAGCATAATACGATCGACGATTTTGACTTCTTTGAAGATCTTTCCGGAAACTGCGCTTTCCAGATTATGCGTGATGCTTTCAACAAATTTAACTGTGTCGATTACAAATATTGTGAGGTGACAGATTGTTTCATACTAATGTTTCATAACAGTCACGATAAGGATGGTATATCACGTGAGGAGTGGCGCAGTCATTTAGTAACACCACTTTGCTTGCAAGACTTTTTTGACTTTATTTTGGACGAGCAATATGAGTGGATACAAAATGCAGAAAAAATGTATGATGAACAACTTTTAATGGCGGCACAATCAATGTCAAAACATTTTATTGACCCTCATGCGTTACAATCTTGTGTAGAAACGACTGATGTCGAAATGGATCTTCTGATGGAGGGGTCTTTAAAATATGAAGAAACTGTTCAAGCTGAGGAAGATGAAACCCAGGAAAATGGGGTTCCAGAATCGGTTCCTACAAATACACCAATGACATTTGATACACGATCTAAAGCCGGTAAAAAAGCAGGTTCTACACAAAAAGCAGCTAAAATCGGAACGTCTTTCCATGGACTAGCAGCTGCCGAATCTCAAGAAATTCTTGCAAAACCTTTCTTAGGTTATGATTTGGGAGATAGAAGAGTCGAAGTATTTGGTAAAGACACGATATTTTTTTCTCGAGACGGCACTAAAGTTACTAGTATGTACAGTTTAACAATTCCAATGAACTTTGAGTATATTGTTTTAAATATTTTACCGGGTAACAGTTATAATGAATTTTGGGTGCATAAAGCGTTAGGGGATTATATAAAACCAGAAATCAGAGATACTTGTGACTCGTTTAGGATAACAAGTAAAGATCAAGTTCTGATATATTTAAAAAAACAGACATACAAAGTCAGCTTGCAGACTGAATCTACTGACAACGTTACAACAAATGAGAAAAAAGAAACGTCGAAGACAGCTGTGGATGGAGAATGTACAATGGAGGAGACGAAATATTTTCACAGTCTTTATGTTTCATGGCCCAATGGCATGATCACGGAGACAGTATACGAGGATAATTTACCAGTTATTTCACACATTAAACAAGTTCATACTTGTCCAATGCCAGACCTTGAAGAGGAAATGCGATGTATAAGTTTAAACGGGGAAGTTATTATTTTTAAAGCTTCGGGTGACATTGAGGTACTTAAACCTGATGGAACTTGCATTAAAATAAGCAAATATTATAAAAGACTTGTTCCGGTTATCGAATCAGAACCTCCGGTAGAACCTCGTGAAGAAATATTGGAAAAAGGCAAAAAAAGTAGTAAAAAAATAACCAAAGGAATCTCTAAAACTGTGGAGCTGGTGCAAGAAACTAACCAACCACCATTTCAATATGAGATTGTAGTAAATGAATTTGAAATTATAGAACCCAACGGCCTTAGACAAAAGTGGATTCATGATACTGCTTTTGATATAGAAAAACTACTTATTAAAACTGCAACTGATTATTGCCTCGGAGAAGTTTTTTCTAGACGCATGGATGGAACAAATATTTTGATGAATAAAAGTGGTCTTCATTGCGTAACATTTCCCGATAAAACAAGAATTGTTACCTCTTATGTGGTTGATGATGTAGAAATATATCCGGAATGGACAGAAGCGGAAATAGAATATTTGGAAATGATTGAACCTGATACGATTGATGGTCCAGGATCCAAAGGTTCGGAAAAAAGTAACGGAAGCAGTGACACTTCAGTATCAAAAAACATGGAAGAGGAAGAAGTTAAAGAAAAGGAACGAACAGATGGTTACGTTTTCATTCATATTTTATACACTATCGAACATCCAAATTTGAGTACAATCTCAATAAACAACGTCAATGGAACAATAACTGTGGAATCTCCAAACGAGACAGCGGTGATTGTTGATAAGAACAACAAGTATGATATTAAACTGGATAATGAAACGTCTGCTTATTTTGATGGGGAAAACTTAAATATCTCATACGAAGCCTGTACTGAATGCCGTGCTTTTACGAAATGTAACGTAACAATTATGCCTAACGAAGAAAATAGTGCAAAAAACAACATCGAACAAACGTGGTTGAAAATGACGGACTCATTCAATACACATGTCATCGTCAATGAAGAAGGCGCTATAAACATATCAGATGAACCGTCTTCGTCTGAGGCACTTCATGCAGAAAATATGGAATTTGGAAACAAAAACCCCAGTGAGACCGAAGTAAAAGAGACGGATGTCAAATCCGAGAGTTCTCTTGTATCTCATGGAAAGTGTAGGGAGATGTACTTAGCAAAAAATAAAAGATTTTTCATCTTAAGACGGTACGTAACCTGCATAAGTTACTGTAGTCAAGCGCAAAAATAGGTATAACGGTATAACTTGTATGTAGAATCAAAGTGAAAATTCGTTAAATCATATACTGGCAGACCAACGCCAAAAACCCTTGAATGTCGTATCTTCGCATAGGGCGTTTGTCCAGCGTAGAAAAGCGCAGCGTAAACGCTGTGTCTAAGCCGCAAAGACGTCGGGTAGATGCACATTTTCCGTAATCACTGCGTAGACGGATACATGCTAGTTGCTAACGAGGAAACACTATTATTAGCTTTGTTGCTAAAATGCAATTATTATAAGAGATACTTAGAGAGATAGCTTTATGAAATATAAATTCCAAAGGAAGGAAGACCATTCCAGGTCCGTAGAGTTTTCGGTTTGCCTACAATACCTACTGAATGGTAACTAAGTACCTATGTAAGTTAAATTTTGTGTAAAAAATATTCTCAACATTTCCGTAACGATCTGGGGGCACGGTAGTACTCCCTCCAAGACGGGCCAAGCGAAGCGCAAGGGCACTACCTACCTTTTCTCGAAGCCCTTCGTCATTTTTTGAACCCTCATAACTTGGGTTTGGATTATAAAAGATAAACAAAATTTTCGGAATATGATGTCAATAAAATTTGAATCGCATAGCTCCTAAACTTTACATTTTATATTTTTTTGTTATATTTCATTGGTTTAGTGACTTGAACTGTGCAGAGCTCCTTCACCGGGCGTTAGTGGAGGAATACAAGCATACTTGTCGTTGGCAACCGTGGTGTTCTATCGACCAATACAGCACATTTGGAGATCATCGAAATCTCGTTTCTATTCTCAGTCCAGTTCATCTCACGGAATCTGAGGTTTGGAATTTGCATTAATACTATATCTGGAGCAGCTGAAAATTGGTCAACCTATCATATACGCCAAAATTATCATAAAGCAATCTGTAAGCTCCAACTTATATCTCTCCAAATCATAATATCGCCGATCTTTATTCTGGGATTCGCCCTCTCAAAGATGGCAAAATATTTCTGAAGATAATGATCGGTAACTGGCTTTCACCTAATATTATGGCTATCACACCGAAACAACTAATACAAAGTACAGTCAGTTACTGCAATTAGCTGACCCACCTGTGCATAAATGATTGAGATTTTTTAGAATACGAATCGCTAGACTTATAATCCTTTTCTATTTTATTTATAAAAGAATTATAAAATTGAAAATCTCAACCATTTATGCAAAGGTGGGTAAGCTAATTGCAGTAATTGACTGTAGGTACTTACATAAAAAAACATTATAAAAAAAATTTAATAGTAATTCTATTTTATTACTATTATAATTAAAAACGTCCTCCTTTTTTAGGGTTCCGTAGCCAAATGGCAAAAACGGAACCCTTATGGATTCGTCATGTCTGTCTGTCTGTCTGTCTGTCTGTCTGTCTGTCCGTCCGTCCGTATGTCACAGCCACTTTTTTCCGAAACTATAAGAACTATACTGTTGAAACTTGGTAAGTAGATGTATTCTGTGAACCGCAGTAAGATTTTCACACAAAAATAGAAAAAAAACAATAAATTTTGGGGTTCCCCATACTTACAACTGAAACTCCAAAAATTTTTTTTCATCAAACCTGTACGTGTGGGGTATCTATGGATAGGTCTTCAAAAATGATATTGAGGTTTCTAATATCATTTTTTTCTGAACTGAATAGTTTGCGCGAGAGACACTTCCAAAGTGGTAAAATGTGTGTCCCCCCCCCTCTAACTTCTAAAATAAGAGAATGATAAAATTAAAAATATATATATAATGTACATTACCATGTAAACTTCCACCGAAAATTGGTTTGAACGAGATCTAGTAAGTAGTTTTTTTTAATACGTCATAAATCGAAAACCGCAATTTACCTTTCACAAAGTTACAACGAACTACAAGAACTTTTATATTATGTTACTTGCTGGTACGGAACCCTTCATGGGCGAGTCCGACTCGCACTTGGCCGGTTTTTTGAAGCTGATTAAAACTGCTAATTGTGAGTTTTATATCGTGTTAGCTACGTTGACCTGAGATGGGAAGATGACGGCTGGTATCGTTGAATTAGTAGCTGGGTATAGTCGACCACGTAACTCCTTGACCATTTTTGAACAAAAACTCCAAATAAATAAAATAAATCATGGCGTTTGTAACTTGCATTGCAAGTGACATTCAGCCTTAGACCGGTAAAACAATTAGGTACATGTTCGACTATGCTTACCAAATTCTACCTATTATTTCAGAAATGGCTGATGGATTCGAAACAGGCCAGCAAACCCAAGTTTATGACGTATAAAGACTTAAAAGAGGATCCAGGCAAAGGTTTCTACCATTGGATGAGACCTTATAAGCGATTTGAGCCTAAGCCTCTAAAGCCGGATAATGTCTTGCCAGAGAGACTGCCTAGAGCTTACATCCTTAGGTTCACTATATTTTCAAATCATTAACACTAACAGACTTTTCGGGACCTTACCGAGTAGGTATAAAACTACCTGGGTATTACTTACTACTAGGTATTACTAATGATTGAAGCATTAGTAATACCTAGGTAGTTTAGGCTTAAGACAATTTCGTCAGTTCTACCTAGAGGATCCTACTTCAGGTATACCTAGGAACTGAGATAATTATACTCAAAGGAGTTACTGGCCACACAATAGGTACCTACCTATATTGTGACAAGGTGGCCTAGAACTCCTTTGATTCTTGTGTCAATGCTTACCTGCAGCAAATAGTCGTTCAAAATAAAACTAATTATGGTAACTCAGTAGAATCTATCTATATAAATAAAAACAAAAGGCCTGACTGACTGACTGACTGACTGACTCATCAACGCCCAGCCCAAACCCTTGGACCTAGAAAGCTGATATTTTACACAATGGTTCCCTTTATAATGTAGACAAGGAATAAGGAAGGATTTTTTGAAATTCAACCCCTAAGGGAGTTAATTAGGGGATGAAAGTTTGTATGAAAGTCCGTCAGTTTTAAAGTTAGGATCTTCAAATTTTGTATTTAGGCCGACGATTGAAAATTAATTAATACGTGTCTCAGCGTTTTTGATAATTCCACCCCCAAAGGGTTAAAAAGGGGGATGAATTTGTGTATGAAAGTCCCTCAGTTTAAAAGTTAGGATCTTCAAATTTCGTGTTTAGGCTAACGATTGAAAATTAATTTATACGTGTCTCAGCGTTTTTGATAATTTCACCCCTAAAGGGGGATGAACGACCTGACTACGCACAGCCTAAACCGCTGGTCCTAGGGCCATGAATTTTGAAGGGTATGTTCTTTGTGAAGAGTAGGTATCGAATAAGAAGGGGTTTTTAGAAATTCAACCTTTAAGGGGGTGAAAAGGGGGGATTTTGTTTGTATGAAAAATCTTATTTTTTGAGTTAATAACCTTGAAACTTGGCACGAACACGTATCTAAGTAAATTATGAAATTTGAAATTTTTCGTTTTTCTAAAATACCCCCTGAAGAGGTATTGGGGGGTGCCAAAATTTGTATGGAAGAATTTTAACGCGCTGTCCGATTAACTCAAAACTCAGTATTTATACTAAGAACTAAAAAGAAAGAATAACGTGTATCAGGGTTATTCGAAAATCTACCCCTAACGCTGTGAAAAGGGGTAGTTAATTTTACAGGGGAGGATTTTACTGCGCTGCTTGATAAGCTCGAAAATTGGCATAAATAATCTTTGAGTCAAGTTATGAACACATCTTAAACGATTTTTCATAATTCCACCCATATAGGGGTGAAAAGCGGGACCGCAGTGTATATGAAAAATCTTATTCATTAGGTTAATAAACATGAAACTTGGCACGAATACTTTTATAAGTAAATTATGAAGTTTGACATTTTTTGTTTTTCTAAACTACCCTCTAAAGGGGGATTTTAACGCGAGGCTTGATTAACTCGAAACTCGGTATTTATACTTAAGACCATAAATAAAGAATAACGTGTATCAGGGTGTTCCGAAAATCTACCCCTAACGGGGTGAAAAAGGGTAGTCAATTATACAGGTGAGAATTTTAACAAGTGGCTTGATTAACTCAACAATTCGTATAAATAATCTTTGAGTCAATTAATGAAAACATCCCAAAATTTTTTTAGAAACTCCACCCCTACTGGGGTGAAAAGCGGGAGCGCAGTGTATATGAAAAATCTTATTCATTAGGTTAATAAACATGAAACTTGGCACGAATACTTTTATAAGTAAATTATGAAATTTGACATTTTTTGTTTTTCTAAACTACCCTCTAAAGGGGGATTGGGGACGTCAAAATTTGTATGGCAGAATTTTAACGCGAGGCTTGATTAACTCGAAACTCGGTATTTATACTTAAGACCATAAATAAAGAATAACGTGTATCAGGGTTTTTCGAAAATCTACCCTTAACGGGGTGAAAAGGGGTAGTTAATTTTACAGGGGAGGATTTTACTGCGTGGTTTGATTAACTCAACAATTCGTGTAAATAATCTTTGAGTCAAGTAATGAACACATCCCAAACGATTTTACGGAATTCCACCCCTGTGGGGTTGAAAAGCGGGGGATACAGTTTATATGAAAAATCTTATTTATTTGGTTAATAAACATGAAACTTGGCAATATTTGGGTCAGTAAATAATAAAGATTGTCACTTTTAGTTTAAAAAAAACCCCTTACAGAGGATTTAGGGGGTGACAAAGTTGATAGGTTAGAAAGATATGTAACCGCTGTCGGATCAACACGAAACTCGGTACTACTAAAACAAAAAATAAAACAAGTATGTGTTTTAGGGTTTTTCAAAAATCGACTCCTACTAAGGTGGAAAAGGGTAAGTAATAAAGTTTAAGGGGTGGATATAATATTACTGCTTGCTTCCATTAACTCGAAAATGGGTATGGGTCTTTGAGTCAAGTTATGAACACATCACGAACGATTTTTCAAAATTCCACCCTTGTGGGGGTGAAAAGCGGGATTCAGTTTATTTGAAAAATCTGATTCCTTTGATCTATAAACTTGAAAATTGGCCCGAATACTTATTTATCTAAATAAATGATAAAACCATACCTACACACATTTTCGAAATTTTTAGAAGAAAGTACGAATTTCACGCGGACGAAGTCGCGGGCAGAAGCTAGTCCATACTAATATTATAAATGCGGTTTAAGCGTGAAGAGGTAACAGACAGACACACACTTTCGCATTTATAATATTATTAAGGATTCTTTAGATAATTTTAGTTCCAAAATTATACGGTACTAGCTGTGCCCCGCGGTTTCACACGCGATAAAAGTATTATAGTCCTTTTTTATTGATTCCCTTTACAAATCCCCACCCCCCTTTCTACACCCTTACGGGATAAATTTGGGGATAAAAAGTATTCTACCTATATCCTTCCCAACAACCCAAACTATCTCCATACCAAATTTCATCTAAATCGGTTCAGCAGTTATTGATTCCCCGTGCAAACTTCCACCCCCCTTAAAGGATGATTTCTGGCATAAAAACTATCCTATGTCCTTCCCCGGGATGCAATCTATATCTCTGCCAAATTTCATCTAAATCCGTTTAGTGGTTTTAAAAGGTAACAGACAGACAGCCAGAGTTACTTTCGAATTTATAATATTATAATATACTAGCTGCGCCCCGCGGTTTCACCCGCATAAGTTTCTATCCCGTGGGAATATCGGGATAAAAACTATCCTATGTCCTTTCCTGGGACTCGAACTATCTCTATACCAAATTTCATCTAAATCGGTTCAGTGGTTTAGGCTTGAAAAGGTAACATACAGGCAGACAGACAGAGTTACTTTCGAATTTATAATATTATAGTATGGATAGTATATCTATACTTATAATAAATCTGTAGAGAGGTCAATTCTGTACATGAAATATATTTTCAAAATAACTATCAGGGGTGATTAGTGATCGATACTGATGCCAAAAATGCAATCAGTAAAATTTTTGTCTGTCTGTCTGTATGTTCCTTATAGAAACAAAAACTACTCGACGGATTTTAACGAAACTTGGTACAATTATTCTTCATACTCCTGGGCAGGTTATAATATACTTTTCATCACGCTACAATCAATAGGAGCAGAGTAGTGAAGGGACCTGTTGGGAAAACGGGAGAAGTTACTCCATTTTTTAAGCTTCCGTCGCGTGTGCAGCCTTAATGGTTAAAGTTACATAGAAATCATGTACGACGGAAATATTCTACATAAAATTGTCAAAAAAATATCCCGCAACAGCATATGTCTATCTTTTATGGTTGACTCACAATAACACGTGTAACTCCTGATAGCTTAGCAGTTCGAAGCATTCTGATTATATTTGTTTACTCTTACGTTTATAATACTCTCACACATCCCTTATTTAAAAAAGTTAACATTATTACCTATTAAATAAAAAAGGAATCATAGAAATCGGTATAGAAACAACAAACTTATACATGAAATAAGCCATCGCGCCGTCGCACGTGAATACTGAATCATGGTATAAGGATTATTTTTGTGTAACGGTTGCCGCGCTCGACACGGGTCGCGGCGGCGGTAGGGTATAAAAAGGCGGGAGGTCCGAGAGCGAGCTTCTCAGCTTCATTAAATATTTGGCTGTTGATGCGTTCAGAGCGTTCGACCTTATTGACAGACAATAATTGATATTGAGAAACCGTGCATATCAGCGCGACTTTTAGTCTTTAAATAGTTTATTTGAATTTCTTTTGTTGTTATTTTGTAAAATAGGTATGAGTTGTTTTGGTAGTGTTTAAATATTCGCTCAAATTAAAAATTATTAAGCGTAGGTACTTTTATTAATTAAAGTAGTTAAGTATAAGTATTTATTTTTAAGTGAAGTAGGTATAGGTAGATAGTATTGCACAGGCGTTTCAGCTTTCCTTTCATTTCTTTTTTGTTGTGAGTTGTATATATTTCTGTTTATAATTCTATAAGAATATTTTATTTATTTATTTTATTTTAAAGAAGGCTTACAGACTAACAAAACAATGACTAAAGAATCAGTTTAAATAGACACTTAGATTTTAAGTGTAAGGTAGCTAAAGTTATTATTCATAAATTCCAATCATAAAAACTGTCATTCTTTGACATGTGGCAATCGTATAAATTGGCAAATAACACGTCAAATACGACGTGTGACAAACTGCTCAAATTCTTATTTCCCTGACTGAACTATTAATTTTAAAATTTTCGATTATTATCAATTCACTTTAGACATTGGCTTGGCTGAATGGTCGACATTAGCTTTGCTTGCCATAATAAAAACAGAATAGAATAAAAAATTACGATTTTTTCCTCCCAAAAAACGAATATTAAAAAAAAATAGCCACATCGCTTCAGGTTGGGGAAGGCTATAGGGTCTTTAATATCACGCTAGAACACTTAAGGAGCCGAGCAAAAAGAAAAAAGTCAGAAAGTAAGGTAAGAGAAAACGAATTAATAGCGCAGGCAGACGATGCGATGCGACGGAGTAGGTCGGGGGGATAAGAAATTTCACGCAGACGAAGTCGCGGGCAGAAGCTAGTATATGGTATAATTATAGTATGGATTACACTAAACCTATAGCTAAACAACATCACAACAGGACTTTAGAACAAGAATGGGATGACGAGAAAAGAAAACAACTAAAGGGCGCGAGGGAGCTCCTCACAGCCGTGCTGCGTTACCGGTGCATCATGGAAGCGGACAGCCAGACTATCCTGAACATCCCCATCGTTGACCTTAGGACTGAAAACGAGCGACACATCGATGACATCGTACAAGCCCTGGCGCATAAGTATTTTACCTTTTCACTCACATAAACTCAGGCCTACACGTGTGCCTGTCCATTCTGTAAAATTTACTGTGGGAACTCAGAAGTGAGCTGTCCTTGCACTTGCTGCAAGGGATTGACACTATTCACCAACATTTACACAGTGTGATTTTTACGGAATCGATCGTCTGTATTATAGGCGTGGTGTCACACCCAAATTTCCCTAAAGTTAAAGTCCCTTGTAGGAGAAGGTCGATTGCCATAAACCAAAAACAGCAGCAACAGAAAATTTAACTATAAACCGAACACTTTGCCTGACCTAGGAATCGAATGTAAAATAATGTTATAATTAATTATTTGTGTTCTTTATTGACTTTTTTGACACCCCTCCGTATAGACTCGAGGTTAATTACCTCGAGGCTATACGGAGGGGTGTCGATGTCGATAGTTTAAAGGATTTTTACTCCAGCACTTATCTATTAACAAGTACAACGATATATATTATTAACAGAATATACGTAGACCTGAAAACTCGCATAGCTGACGATATCCAGTCGCGTGTGAAGCTTACCATCACGACCAAGCCGGCAAGGGAACCAAAGGGAGCTATGTCTGTCGAGGGAGAATTTGATTACGGTAAATTATCTATACTGCTAATAAAACTGAAAAGTTTCTTTGTTTGTTGAACGCTCTAATCTCTGGAACTACCGATGGAATTTGAAAAATTATTTTTGAATTTGATAGCCCAATTCTTGAGAAAGGCTATAGAATATACTAACATCAAGCTAGGACCCTTAGGAACCGAAGAAAAAGAAAAAAAAAGTCTGAAAGAACGCTAAGCGAAAACGAAGTTATAGCGCGAAGAAGAAGCTAGTAGGTACCTAATATCATCATACATTTTCAACATCATGCATTTACGGTCGCCACTGATAGCCAGCTAGTCAGCCCATTGATTCTACGGCTAGTGACAAACCGTGCCATAGCGTACATTATCTAAAAGAATTACCTAACATAACTGCACGCCTCTGTAGGGTTAGATAGACTACCCACATCTATCTTAGTAAACTAACATTTCGCCAGTTATGTTTAGTCCCATGTAGCAGTGTGTAACCCTATTGCTATCCACCACGCTCAAATCCAGACTCCGGGATGACACTGAGAAATTCGTGATAGAAAAACCCAATAACACGCTTGTCCTGGGAATGAAACCCAGGACCTCAGCATTAGCGCATGACCTGACAAAGCACCAGTGATCGTGGTCTAGTGATCAACGAGACAGTGAATGTAATAATAAAAATAAATCTGCTCAGAGGAAACGGAAGAAGCAAAAGTCTTAGAGGAAGAGCGAGAAAGTCTACTAAAGGAGACAAACGCTGCCGAAGTAATGAGCCCGGCCCTGCAGCGATACTGGCGCCGCCGGGCCGAGGAGCTTAAAGAGGAGCAGTTCTATAAGTAAGTCCCTCACTTCCTACAGAGTTCGTTAGGTTACGAGATTAGGAAAATGTTGAAAATAGGTTACAACTTAAGATGATGCTGGCAGGCCACCGACAGAAGTAACGCAGAGTCGATTTTACGATTGAATGACTGCTATCTAATAATACACATTGCTATCAAGGTCTTAAAGTCCAAAATTCTATAGGTAAACGTCGACGCAGCCATCAGACAGCTCCTCGAGCGTTTACGAGCGTGCTCGTTTGCACTCTGATAACTTTTTTATGACACTGATTTTCTGATGACTGAAAATCAGGAAATCGCTGCTCCAGAAAAAGTTTAGGGCTGGCTTAGTGTTATGCTGACGTCAGTCGGTACCAAGAGTGGACATTAATGGTATTTTGTCCGTTAAGGTATCTTCTACGCAAGGGCAGGGTCCCTCGATACTTCCGCAATGTTCTTGGTGGCGCGATATGGTGGGACATCAACAACGCAACAAGTGAGGCGGTCACCCGGGCTGAACGAAGGAAGATGAAGTGTGTCTGCGCAGATAATCAGGCTAGTTCGTTCACTGAAAGCAGTGACAAGCCGTATATGTAGGCAATTAGTTCGCCCGCTGAACGTGAGGCTCTTTGCCTATAGGTAGGTTAATGTTTTTGTAAGCATGGTGCTAGTAGCATATAATTGGGGGTTCTGGACCACAGGAAGTCCAGCCTAAGTAGACCCGTGAGGGTATGTAGTTAGTGTGGAGACGAGCGTTCAGGTTATAGTGGTTAGTGGTGAAAAATGGTGTGTCGAGCGGAAACAGTATGTTGATAAGAAGGTGTAGCGGGGGCGGGGCGGGGAAGTAAATGTCATGAAACTTTGTTGCATTGTGGTTAACTGTTGATAAGGTGTTGCGGGGGCGCTGCGGGGCGGGTGCGGGGCGGGGAAGTAAATGTCATGAAACTTTGTTGTTGTGGTTAACTGAATGTTGATAAGAAGGTGTTGCGGGGGCGCTGCGGGGTGGGTGCGAGGCTTGGAAGTGTATGAAATGTCATGAAACTTTGTTGTTGCGGTTAGTGTTCTTTTGCTAAGTACGTCTGATGGTGATGTGTTTACATTATAGTACGTTTGTATTTATTTACATTCGGATGGCAGCATTGGTGGAGGAAGGTTCGCGAAATTAATTATTATTTGCAATGTCTGATTCAGTGAAATCTAATGTGGAAGACATTTCTGAAATGATTTTCAAGAATGTTCATGGTGAGATAATATTGACTAAAAGTATGCGGACTGCTCAGAAGATATCTAACTCAGATTCATTAAAACATCAGGACAATGATGTTGATGATGATGATGATGACGACGATGATGGAAGTCGTATGGAAGATTCGAAGACATCTAATATTGAAAACATACATTACGTTGTATTCAAGAGTGATGATGAGGTTACACATACATTTGTTCGAGTTAGCGATGATGATGATGATGATGATTCTGATGGAATGGATGAGTGTGGTACTGGTTCAGCATCATCACAAGTGAGTAGAACAATAGCCTCATTGATGAGTGAATATAGTAGAGATCACAAGCCACAGCACCCGCAATTCAGTTCAAAAACAAAACGTTTGCACACTTTCATAGATTGGCCTCGAGGTATGCGTCAGAAGCCTGAAGATCTTGCAGAAGCTGGTTTCTTTTATACTGGTATCGGAGATAGAACCATGTGTTTTCATTGTGGTGGAGGCTTAAAAGATTGGGAAGATGATGATGATCCTTGGCAGCAACATGTTCAGTGGTTTAGTGGTTGTGCTTATGTAAAGAAACTTACCCCGTGTTTTATGTGAGAATAAGTGGGAAGGTGAAAAAAAAGGAAACAAAAAAAAAACTGTATACAACAAACAATGTATTTTATTTGATTAAATAATGTCCCCAAGCCAAAGTGTTTATTCCATCCTCAGTAATAAATCTTTTATCATCATTACCACAAAGAATTTTTTTTCTCTTAATTTGTGTATAAACATGGTGCTTATCACTAGTAAACGTATACATGTTATCATATTTTACATAGTCACGATCAAGTGCTTTTTTATAATTTTCAAAATTTAACTTTCTTACAATAGCGGCGGAGGTGCCTTTGTTTTTCTTTACACTCAAATCATTTTGTAAAACATAACTATACATTTTAGAACGTAAACCAATAAATTCTTTGATGATACAACCATTGGTTTCATCTTTCATAAGACCAATCACTTTTTTGTTGACTAATGGTAGATTATAAACATTGTCCATGGGAAAATCAGAGGTGTCAAATTTAGCCTCTAAGTCACATCTAATATCTTCATAAAAATTTTCAGTTGTGATTTGATAGATGAAAGAATCGGTATCTGTGTAGAGTAATTGTACGTTATGTTTGTATTTAGATAGCATATATGAGTAGTGAAAATTGTACATAACATATTTGGAAAGTTCTAGTATAGTGAAACCAACATAAATAGGTTTATTATACAATATGTTTGTTTTATTCATTTACACCGCTATAAAATCTTCAGAGAAAATCTTACAACTATGAAAATTAGGATGAGCTATGTATCTTTCAGCACCGTATTTACATTTAGTATTGCCTTTCTCATCACCCCACATGTTACAAAGTTTCACATCAACTCGTTTCCTTACATTCTCTATGGTTTTACCGAAAATCGAGTTGTTCATGAGCTTGTAGAAGTCTTTTTCAAAAGAGTTTTTTGCAAATATTCTTTTTTGTGTGTTTAAATCTATGTAAGGTTTAAGCCATGGGGATTGCTGAAACGATAAGATCCTATGGATTTTTTTACAAACTAACCCATGTTCTATGCATTGCTTCAAGTTAACATAGTGAATTACATAATTGTGTTTGTTGTTCAGAGTAAGTAAAAGCTTTTTAGTTTTACCGTTTGGTGGTGTTTTTGTTTCAGCACAAAATGGATAGTCATTGTGTAAATCATGTAGACACTGTGGATACTCCAGGTCCACTTCCAAAATGTAACCGATATCTGAATCAGGACGCTGTGCTAATATATTGAATGAGTTGATTTCATCACTCGTTAACCAAACAAAGTTTCCATAAGGCAGATATTGACTCATAGCATAACCATACAAATTATTAACATCCAAATACACAATGAAACTGTTATCCTTTGTAGAATTGTATGTGGTTGGATTTAGAAAGTTATTATTAGCCTGAGCATGTCTTTTGGAAACTTGACTAATACCACCTCGAATACCAGACTGTAAGAACTGAATCATTTCATAATCGGTGAGAAGTTCGAGATTTATTCCTGTCTGTCTCAACATAGCATCCCATGAAAGACCGGGTGCTGTAAGATATCTACAAGGATCTAGTTTATATGCACTCAAACAGATACTACGGAAATTTTCAAACACTTCAGCAAGCAATAGGACATCTGTTTTGAGATATAAATCACAGTATTCACCCAACGTTTCTAATTTAAATTTTTTCCATACAGTTTGCGCGTGTATGTAATCGCTATCGGAAATATGTGTTTGTGTTAGTTCACTGTAAAATGATTGTTTATCGGGTAATGATGTATCTTTGAGTTTGGTCCAAGAGTTAAGGTATTCATATGGAAACACACCCTTTCGTGTTAAAAGACTTATTTGATCAGGATCTAAAAAGTGTTTAGATAATATATGAAATTGATCTCGTGAGAGATTTTTCACCAGTTTATCTAAACTGGTGGACATAAATTTAAACGAATCAACAAAACGTATTGTTATTCCTTTTTGAGTGTCATCATCATCATCATCGCCATCTTTAAAATATAACTTTTGACTAAATGAAATGTACTTTTCCTTATTCTGTGGTATACACTCAATGCGGGCACCATCTCTTGCAGCAAGCTCCTTAATGAATAAGTGACTATCGTATCCGCTTAAATTATGAAAAAATATTGGAATATAGTTGGGTAGAGAATATTTTAAATTACATAGCTGATGAGCTACACCTCTAGTTTTCCCTGTGAGATGACAATGATCGATAACTTTTCGATCGGATGATAACAATGGTTGCTCACAAATATGACAATGAGTGAATGTGTTATTCATTATCAAGCTTTCATTTTTATCATAATATAGTATTTTATTTGAGTAATTATCAGCAATATAACGAGTATCCAAATAGATATTATCTACAAACTTTTTAACACAGTCTTCACCACGATATGTAACAAATTTACTTAATGAACTATCATAGTTACAATGTATGTAATACGCAAAAGCGCATGGAATGTGCTCATGAGTGTAATAAGTGGTTTTCATTTCCTCCATTTTGAGGGGGTTTAAAATTGATTCAAAATCTGCATATATAACAAATGGTACAGAAAGTTGATGACTAATATTTTTGAAACTCAAGTACTTATCATCGGGAGTAGGTAGTTCTATTAAAGCTTTTTCACATCCTAACATCTTATGACGTTCAATTTTAGACTCACTAATGAAATATTGCAAGCATCCATCACAGAAAAATATTTTACTTTTATGACTGGTAATTTGAGAGCGTATCAGACGAGACATTTGTTTTATCCAACAATAATGAGATTTACCATTATGTTTAGTATCTTCATAAAATAAGAGATTAACATGACGATTGTTGGGGTTACCCTTAGATATATACATGGGTACGATCTTTTTAGTTTTTTTAATACCATACACATTAATATTGATCTGGTTCAACTCTTCGAAACGTTTGATTCCTTGAATCGATACTGGTAAATTAATTCCTGCTGTTTTGAAGACTGTCTCATAGTGTGGGTATGATATTAGACGATTCGAATGGGAATCAGCTGGATAGAGGGCGCTTGCTACTGCCCAGAAAAAGCAGGCATTGTCGGTGTTCTGTACATTCACACATGCATGTTTACGTTGTATCCAATCCGGAAGTGGTATGTAAGAGCCGGCCTTTAACGGTACGTATTTGTTGATGTTAATCTCTAAAAATTCAATCTTCTCCAATGTCCATCCGCTATCTCTTTCTTGAAACTCTTCGCATTTCTTCAGAATTTTAGCGCAGGTCTCGTTATAGTAATGAGATAAGTCCGATGATTGTTGTAAATGTATGTTTTTAGTGTTGAATGATTTCAGGTCTCTAATCACTTCATTCTCTCTTACTATAATATACGTGCAGAAAAGTTCAATGTTTACCTTAATATGTTTGTTTGATGCTATTTCCATTTTAAGCAATTCTTGAATTTTAGATGCAGCTCCTGCTAAGTAAACTTCTGGGTTTAATACACTTGATGATGATTCATTAATACGATATGTCACGATTCTACACTTAAACGCTGTATTCACAACATACATGAAATAATCTCCTGCATCTTGTTTACATAGTAACTTATGACGTTTCGTTCTCGAATGAGTAATTAATTGATTACTCTCCACTTTTGTATTACAAAAAGGACACTCGTACATTGTTATGCTACACTATGATTATAAAAAAAAAAAAACAAGTAGTGATAGCGTATGTTATCCGCAAACGACTGGGAACTGAATGATTTAAATACTTAATTTATATCTACTATTTTTTTTTACATTTTGCGGTTGGGTTGCGGTTGGTATATTGAGATAAAAGAAACAAAGTATGCTGTCAACTAAATAACACATTTTATTATTTTATAGAAAGCATGAGAAGAATAAATAATCGATTACAAAACATTTGATTTCTTGATCCACAATTGACATTTCATCATAGACATTTTCCACAATTGCATAGGCTTCAGACATTGTTTTCGGTTGGACGAGCTTGAACCGCTTTCTAAAGAAATTAATACGGTTCTCATAGTAACTCTTTACCTTTGTTAAGTGACGTAAACGTGAATCAAGACAATTCAATAAATGATTCAGACACCACCACTCTTCACAGCAGATGACAATCGATTTCGTCCCAATGTCAATTATGATGAATTTTTTGCTTCCTTCTTCATGTTCAGGTAGGTTTATATAATTGATCACTTGACGCTGCTGCTGCTGCTGCTGCTGCTGCTGATTTGATACAGGAATTGAGCCAGATGTGAAGAATTCCGATATTTCAGAGACGTTTTTCATAAATATCAGGTCCCACTCGTCTTTAGTTAATGTTATCCGATTAGCAATATCAATACACTCTTCCAGTAATCCATCGATTTGATCTGATGGCTTCAAATATGTTTTAATATATGGAATCGTGGAGCTGGAAATTTGATACATATACTTGCAAAGTTCAAAGTGCAAGGGTGGAATCGATGGAGTATAATATGAGGGTTGTATAAACTGATACATGTTGTCGCTATAAGTGTTGATGAATAACTGCTCTCTTTCTCTCAACTACTCTGACAGAGTTTATGAAGTTATTTTTCGAACAGCTTTTGTAAGAATACTGTATTCGAAGAGAGAGTCATTTATAATTAAACAATAAGCAGTGGTATCACTCGATACAGGTTTTTTAAACTCTAGCTCCAGTTTGATGTCTATGGTGCCACCGGTGCCGGAACGAAGTGTGTCAGTTTGTCTGGAACAATCGATGACAGCTAGAGGGGTTTTCGTTTTGAAATGAGGTGGGCTTATTTGTACGCTGGAGCTCTTCAATCCATAATAGGATCTTTTAAAGTTTATGAATGCGTCATACAAAAGTGAAAACACACCCTTATCAAAGTCATTAGAGAATGAGTCATATGGATAGTATTGAGAATTGAGATATAAACGTGCATTATAAAAGTGGATGTGATCAAAGATGCTCTTATCTTTGACTGCGTCGTTATTACGTGAATGTTGGAATCCGACTATGATGTAGCGAGGTTTCTCCAACTGTGTACTTGTTTTCACAGTCCAAATATGTTTTTGGGATGTTGGTAACACAGGGTACTCATAAAGATCCCACGAGCGGAATGCAATCGGAATGGGGATGTTGTTCTCTACATACTTCAATAAACGTAGCTTTTCTTTATCAGATACCTTGACAATGGGCATACGCCATGCTATACGGGTTATTTCAAGTTCAATCTTTTTTGTTGAGTCTTTGAGAACTACACAGTTGAGATCAGAAGAGCTTCGGTTCAATATCAATTCATGTTTCGCATTAACTATGACTTTATTGTAATCTTCAGCGAACCCCAACAAATGTCGAAGTGGAATAGTGAAACAGAAGTCACCATCAAACTCTTTATAACCATTCATATTCCAACCGCTATTTTCCAAACTTTTACACTCTTCTTCTCCATAGGATACTGCTCCCTTAATTGTGGTGGTAATACCACAGTTTTTTGTTCTATCAATCTCTACACCATTCAATTCATAGCGGATGTCTTGAAAGAGGTGAGCAGGAGCATTGTTGACGAAAGCAGAAGATTTTGTAATAGTACCCTCAATTACCAACTGACTCTCACAAGGTAGTACTATTGCATCTTGATCGTTGATACGGATTCGGATCTCATCATTGTTTTTATACGATTCGCTATAGGGTAAATATGAGTGATATTCAATTCCCTCTATACTATCATCAAATAAAACACTATCTCCTATATTTAGAATCGATGATGATGACGTCATTATAACTAGGAATTTACTTGTAATCCGAGTGATTGAAGAAACAATGCGTTATCTTTCGTAATCTTCGTTCTTGCTTCTACTTTTGGCTGCTTTTGGTGAGATGTTCTCTCCAGTTGAGAGGTGGAAAGACTATGGCGTTGTATTGCCTCACCATTTGTTTTATAGATAATCATGAGGCTATTTTCCTCCTTATATGCAGGCGAAGTGAAATGTTCTCGTTTCTAAAGTTCACAAGATTCCCTTGTTCGTTGGTAATACGCACTTGTAGATTTTGAATTGTATTCGTCTTTATCGGTAAATAGATGAGATTTGGAGGACACTCTATTATTTGGTATCCAGGAGGTACAGACGGTGAAAACTCATGTAGCACATGGGTTGGTTTATTATTTATGAATGAGCCTCGAACGATATTGCATTCTACTCTTATAGTGTTTGTGATTAGAATGTTTATCGATTGATCAGAGTGATGCGCTTGGTTTTTGAGGAGAATTTTCCGAGAAAAACCAAAAATGTTTCCGATACTGTTCTCTTTCTCAAAGTGTATATCATAATATGGAGAATAAAGTGTACACTTCATAGTATTCGTATTAGCTAGTATATCAATCGTTTTATAAGGGTCGTCACCTGCTTTTCTAGTAATCTCTTGTTCCAGGTAGTGAATAATGTTATCCAGCTCATAAGAGCCTTCAGGAACCGTAATAACAGTATCTCCATAATGAAATAGGTTGTTGCTCCTATCCACATTAGGAATAGAATTGAATGATTTAAAATAAATCAAAGCACACTCATATTCACCTTCACCCAGTTCTATAGGTGGTAAAAAATCCACGTTCAATAAGGGATCCATACCATTGAGCGATAAAGAAAAAGACATTATCACAATCTAACAGAAGGATGTGAAATGAATGAATGTGTTTTCTTGGAATAGTATTTATATATTTTATTTTATTCTAAACATATCATTACAAACATTTAACAGAAAACGTAAACATAAGTGACCACAGTTATATGTCATGTCTTTCTGTATATTGTTATAGTTATAACTGATATTGATGACATCATCACCATTTAACATGTATTTGAGAAACTCCTGTGGTGGTCTCAAATTCCCATAACTGTCAAAGTACTCGCAATTTTGATCTTTCTTCGCATATGCTACCCAGTGTGTTCCTGGCCCATGTGAATCGTCTAAATTTACGATCCCCGTTTCATACCTCCACGGTCGTGATTTTCGCTTCTGTAGAGCATCTCGCATGACTACACCCCGGAAATGAGGAATTTTTAGCTGCTTAACATATTTTACAAGCTCATAGTTGAGGAGGGCACGATTCGGTAGGGCGATGTCTAGTTTTTTTGATACGGTGTCAGATAGAGGCCCATACCTTTTTTGTAAGGTGCCATATACATGCCCCTCCCTACAGCTACTGGTGCTCTATCACTCGATTGATCTTTCTTTTTAACCATTTCATAAATATTTTTAGCCGCGGTTGTGACTCCACCAGCAAGAGATCCAGCAGCCGCCAACGCCCCCAGTATCGGTATCAACGGAAGGAAGCCACCACTTTTCGGTAGAGGAATAACCCTTGGATTTTTCACATTCCTCTTATTGTCCTTGATGCTTCTTTTAGCAGCTTTAATAGCGGTGCTTATCAATTTACAGGTAGATATTTTTTTAACCTTTCCACGTTTACCGCTCTCATTGATCTCACCATGATGTCGTTGGTGGTTTTTCATAGCTTTACGTGCGGCTGTTATAACCTTTTTGAGGGGCATCATTCCTAAACCTCTTTTCACTTTCTGTTTCATTATTTTATTCACACCTAGCGCCACCAATCGTTCAGTTAAACTATTTGACTCAAGTTGACGTTTCTTCGCTGCTAATGCCAATTCCAAATCAGCTTTATGTCGATAGTCTAAGGATGAGTTTTGAGCGTATGCAATGTCGTGTAATTTACAGGCCTCATCCAAAGGATTAATACCTACATCACCTCTCTTCAAACGTTTTTCCAATTTTGTTCCAGGTCCGCAATAATTGTAGCCGGGTACGTGTAACTCGAAAGGTAGGTTATTGATAAGTGTATTGACTAAACCACTTCCACCTTTCATAGAAGTTTCGTGAAGACTGACCTTATTTCTCTGTTGCACAATCATTTTAAACTACCTACTACTCTTACCGCTGTCGTTATTGAATTAAGATATATAAGACACGAGCAAGCGATTAAATTGCTTATCAAAATGAAGTTTCAGAAGCAACCCACGTGTTTATCAGTTAAAAGATGGGATATAAATTCGAAATACGATAGTGATAATATACGTTACAGACATAGTGTACTCCTACCTAACAGTATCAGATGTCTAATATGCGGTCCATCTGGTTGTGGTAAAACTAATCTATTACTCACCTTACTGCTGGAGTTAGAAGGTCTGATATTTGAAAATGTCTACTTATACTCCAAATCGTTAAATCAACCAAAATACATGTTTTTAAGCAAAGTGTTTAGTCAGGTGCCTGAAGTGAATTTCTACACTTTCTCAGATAAAAGTGAGGTAGCCTCACCGGAAGAGACTCAAAGCAACAGTATCATAATTTTTGATGATGTGTCGATGGAAGATCAAGAACCTATCCGTTTACACTTCTCGATGGGTAGACACAAGGGATTAGATTGTTTTTATCTATGTCAAACATACAGCAAAATACCTAAACAGCTGGTGCGGGATAATGCAAACTTCATTATACTCTTTAAGCAAGATGAAATGAATCTAAAACACACGTACGATGATCATGTGAATACAGATATGTTATGGGATACTTTTCTAGGAATATGTAGAGCTTGCTGGAAGAATAAATATGGGTTTTTAGTGATTAATAAAGATGTTGAGATGAATAAGGGTCGATATAGGAGGGGTTTTGATGACTTTATAATATTATAGTTGTATAAGAATACATGTTACAATGAAGCTGTTTACATTTCACCATGGACTCTTCAACAGTGCAGATCTTTGGCGATAAGGAGCTTAAACGTAAACTTGTTCAGTCTGTGAGTTCAGTTAAAAAGAAAATTAAAGCTTTAAATGAGGGTAAAGCTGAATTAACATCGACCTTACAAGAAACATTTCAACCAATCACACAGCCTCTAAACACTCTATTACATCAGATCAATGTAAACGATAATAATGAGTTAATTGTGAAACATGAAACTGATAAGAAGCCATTCCAAATTAAACAAAAAAATCGACGAAATGCATCTGATAAAATAATGCACCACAAAAAAGAAGAGTACAACGATGTTGAAAAGGAAGAGTATGAAGATGCTGATGATTCTCTAAATACAACAACAACAATCCAATCGGAAACGGAAGAGGATTTTGAGTCACATCCATTAGTACGCAGCTATTTGGATAGTATTATAATTAATAAAATTCAAAAAGTGCCTTACGGCATTTACCTTACACCGGAGGGGTATTATATAGGTGACAGCGCTGTTGAATTCGATAAGAATCATTTAATAATAAAAAATAAAAAGTTTAACTATACACCAGGTCTGATGGAACTGTTATTCAAACGGGAACCTAATACTTCTTTGATTCAACCTGCGGATAGTAACGCCTACTATAAAATAATAATGATGACAAATGCACATAGACGTAATTTTTCTGTAGAAGGTCAGATACAGGGTGATAGGAGTCTCAAATATACTCAATATATAAAGGAGTCAAACCATCCACATTCTACTCCTATTAAAAAATCTGAAATGAAAACAAAAACTGGTGGATATTTAAACAGATCAGGTGAAACAGATAACAGATCAGGTGAAAAAGATAACAGATCAGGGCTGTTCGATGTAATAGGTAACAGATCAGATGTAACTGGTCTGTTAAATGTGAGAGATCTGTTACTAACAGGTAGAGGCTTAACATCATCATCATCATCTACTAATAATAATAACCATTCAAATACAGACACAACTCTTTTAATGAAAAAATACTACCCTAATACAGATATTATATATTGGGACAACCCTAATGAACTAATAGATCGATTACGACTGCTTATCGCTTCGCGAAATGTTGGTAACAATAATCATGATAATGAAATTATTGCAATTTTGGAAGAATTAATAGAAGCTAACATAATTGCATCACCTCATCGACTTTCCAACATACTAAAACATGTACTCAAGTAAATATACTTTCATTGTAATTATGACTATCGATAAGTTCGGACGTTATCTACATAGCGCTCAGCAGCAAACGCCACAATTGATTAAGGTAATGAAACATCAGGTGGACTGTGGAAATCGCTTATTAAGGAACGTTAACAAAGGTATTCTAAAAAAAGATGTGGTTATAAAAGAACAACTGGATGAGGTTCTGATTCATTGTTTGTCTAAAATAAAAAAAATCTCTCAAAATCTAGAAAAGATCTCAAAAACAAATTCAACTAGCACCAGTACATTAGTCACCCCCACCACCACCACCACCACCACCACCACTAGACAACGAGCACCGGCGGTGGCGATAGGGTCAAAACCTGGAGGAAAAGAAGAAGTTAATAAAAGAAAAATTCGAGGTCATTCAGAAGTTAGTAAGAAGCCGATATTATGAGCAAATGGACAGTCGTTCAGGAACTTCACAAGAATGCTCGTAAAAATTTCCCTCGAAGACGTTTCATACAAAAAGGACTTGATGACACCTGGCAAATAGATTTGATTGATATGCAAAAGTATTCTAAGTATAACCGAGGCTTTAAGTATATTTTAGCGTGCATCGATACATTTTCGAAGTACGCGTGGGTTCAACCGATAAAGAGTAAATCAGGTGGGGATGTAACACAAGCCATGCTCAACCTTTTAAACAACAACCGACGTAAACCAAAAAATATTCAATCCGATGATGGACGAGAGTTCTTCAATGAAAAGTTCCAAGCTCTGATGAGAAAGTTTAATATAAACCATTATTCTACATTTAGTATAATGAAAGCTTCTATTGTAGAGAGATTTATTAGAACTATCAAAAATTGGCTTTGGCAACGATTCGCATTCAATGGCTCTTACAAATGGAACGGAAAAGAGCTTTGTGACATAATAAATAGATATAATAATAAAATACATCGTACTATTGGAGTTGCCCCAGTGACCGTGAATCATACTAACGCTAATGACCTTTTATCTACTGTTTACAATCATATCAAAGTACGAGCTAAATCAAAATATATGTGTGGTGACTATGTACGTATCAGTAAATATAAATCCACTTTTTCCAAGGGATACACCGGAAACTGGAGTTCGGAGATATTTCAAGTGGTGAAAGTAAATAACACCAATCCGGTGACCTATCAGTTACAAGATGAAAGGAAACAACCAATCTTAGGTGGATTTTATGAACTGGAACTGCAAAAAGTTAAATATCCTGATGTGTATCTAGTGGAGAAAGTGTTGAAGAGAAAGGGTGACAAAGTTCTAGTGAAGTGGTTCGGTATAGATTCAACGAGTTGGATAAATAAAGAAAACAAGATTAATTAAAGTATAATATGTTTTATTTCACTGACCTACCTGAAGCTTGCTAACATTTTTTTTTTCTTAAACGCTTATTATTATTATTACATAAAAAAAGACTTAATAATAACAGTTAATTAGGTATAGACAAAAGTTAAATGTTTATTATTATTAGATATACATGTGAAACACATAATAGGTACCAACAGGCTACCAATTTATACTAAATAATTTTCTAGTCAATATAAATGAACTAGATACAAATTATGAAAAAAAAAAAAAACAAAAACAACTAGATACCTAACTACACAAAAAAAAAATTAAATGCTACACTTATCGATTAAGTAGATGATGTTCTAACCACATTGAGAATGCTCGCACCTCTACACCACTACAGTGACAGGTGCGAGGTGGTTTTCCTTTATATGCCACATGCCTCGTACAATTCTTAAGGCGGTGTAATTTTAAATTTTCTATAACTACTTCTACCTTCGGACAATTTATTGATTCTAAATTATATGATATAAACCCTAAACTTGTTAAAAAATCTCTTTCAATTATCCCCCCTTTGTAAGCCCATGTGAACTGTTTGTTTGGATCAAAACTCTTTATTCGTTCTACAAACTCTGAAAAACTAATATCATTGTTAAAATTTTTTAATTGCATACCGTGAATATATCTTGTGACAAACATAATTGTTTTATCATGTTTATAATCTAATAACCATGTTGGGAGTTTTATATAAAACAAATAAAGAATCTTATCCTGAACATTGTAAATTGCCACTTCTTTAAAGTACATATTCTTTAACATCTGAAACCCATCTACATCAATAATATACTTTATATTTTCTAGATGCATAATGAAGTACACAAAAAAAAGAAAACACTTTCGCAGATATACAAACAAAAAAAAAATCGCAAGTGAAAACTTTAAAATATTTCTATACCACACTCGCTTACAGCATAAATTAAACAGTTCATTAAATCATTACCTATTTGTTCGGTGAATAGTTCGTGAGCGAAACACTCTGACGGTGTGTCACTTAATAACTGAAACCACTCTTTCACTTCCACATTGATATCACCTGCAGTATCCTCCAAATGAGACGTGATATCGTCCCAGATCTCAATCAGGGAACAGGTGTTTGCATCACTGAAATCACTTTTCTCATAAACACTTTTTAGTAAAACACTCACGTCTCCATTCAGCTTCGCAAGGGGTATAGGTCTTGTCCACAGTCGTAGCAATCTGTTTGAAGATATATGTTTTAACCAATTCTTCTTACATTCGAAATACATTGTTTCAACTAGTGACATCATAATCACCATAAATGTGAATATACTAAGTCGTCTAAAATTACTTATATCAGTAGGTAGCGTCAGTCACTGTAATATAAAATAATTATTTAATTCCTCAACAGATCTATTCTAAAGAAAAGTTGATAATCCATGTATTCCCGCTTGCTCCTTTATTTATGAGATGAATACCACTATTAAGCTCAGTCAGTAGGTCTTCATTTATATCGTTAAATCTTGATGGTAGTGTGACTGTATATCCATTCTCCAGATGCACCACCGTCTGCATTGTGTTTGGTGCATACTTTGAAGACATCCTACTAGCTTCTATGATCTTATAAGGCTTATTTATCTCCAAATCACTTATTTTTCTCCAAGTTTTATTCCCCCAACTATTTAATTCTGCGAGAGCATTATTACTCTTTCCTTGATTTGATGACATAATTTTATTTAAAAAAAATTAACACTTACAGCGATTATGAGACGTAAGCGTACAAGTAACTCCCTTATACTGATGTATAAGACTGTCGTTGATTGTATAAGACTTCTGGTATATAAGACTTGTCACTGTTATTGTACTTGCTACTGTTTACTGTTGTTCTTGTTAGATGGTAACTGAATGTATGTTCCTTTGAAATGTATGGGTTTATATATTAAAGCCTTATCTAACATTATGCGGTTAATTCACTATTTAATTATCTTAGCAAATGAATACTCACCGCAACAACATAGTTTCATGAGAATTTTTTTTATCTCTTCCGGTGTTAGAAATTATTAATTTGTGTTTTATTTAATTATCTAATCAAATAAACACTCACCGCAACAACACAGTTTCATGAGATTTTTTTAAATTTTTTAACCGCAAACGACATAGTTTCATGTGAATTTTTTTTTTTATCTCTTCCGATGTCAGACATTATTAATTTATGGGTAAACTAACTGAACATTCGATGTCGGTTATTTTACCTTCTCTCAATTTCTTCATTTCTGTAGATATCCATAATTGTACACTTTCCATAATTACTTTATAACGCTCGCAGTTTGAACTTAATATAGGATAAGCCGTTGTCGATGTTGTTGTTGTTGTTGTAGCAGCAGTCGTCTCCATTATGTTAACACTCATATTCTCTCCTGCTCCATCTTCAGATTTATATTGATGATTATAATGACGACGGTGACTAGCAATAGCAACTGGACTACCTCTAGGTACTTTCACTATGATTTCCAAACCATTTTCATCTGTATATGTCTGATGAAACACGTCGGATGTCCAAGTTTGACTTAAACTATTGTTCATAGTTCCACCACCACCACCACCACTACTGCGTTTTGAACGAGGATTGATAAATCTTGTGATTTCCAGTTTGTTAAACAACAATCTATTGTTTTCACTACATAGACGTAAATTCAATCCATTTTGTTTCTTCCTACTGCTTACAGCCACATATTCATGATGAAACATATTCATTCCAAATCCATCTCTATTCACATCGTTATCATAATCATTATTCAAATATAACTTTATTAACCATCTTTTTATAAAATTACCTTGCTCATCTAAGAGCTCCACCTTCTTAATACGCCACAGTTCATCATCACTACATACACCTTGTAAATCTTCATTCAAGAATCGTGTTATATTTCTCACCACCATTTCACCACCACCATCATCTCGTTGTAAGTGGAACATTACCACCCATGGTAACAAACTCGTTAAAATCATTATGAATGCACGATGACTATTACTGTTGACAGAACACTTAGCACAAACTGTATGCATTTTATTAATCATAATTTTCCTTTTATATATTCCCTTCACCCACTCTCCTGTCTTATCATTTTGTACAGGCGCCAACACATCAATCTACCCGAACTATCAATTTTTCCCAATCAACTTTGAACCTTATACTTTAGCGATAAAGTTGAAAATTGATTAAAGAAATTTGACTGATTGTAGTAGCTTGATCTGCCGGTGACTGTACTATTCATTTCCTGTCCTCCCTTTGTTATATTGATTTTTAAATAAAACATACATTGTATGACTAACCACATATCCTCCTTATCAGCCCACACTTCCCCGCCCCGCACCCGCCCCGCAGCGCCCCCGCTACGCCTCCTTATCAATCCACACTTCCCTGTCCCGCACCCGCCCCGCAGCGCCCCCGCAACACCTTATCAACAGTTAACCACAATGCAACAAAGTTTCATGACATTTACTTCCCCGCCCCGCCCCCGCTACACCTTCTTATCAACATACTGTTTCCGCTCGACACACCATTTTTCACCACTAACCACTATAACCTGAACGCTCGTCTCCACACTAACTACATACCCTCACGGGTCTACTTAGGCTGGACTTCCTGTGGTCCAGAACCCCCAATTATATGCTACTGGTGCTTTTTAGTTTATATCTAGTTCTTCGTCCTAATAAAATAAAAAAAGAACTCTAAAGTTCTGACGGCGTAGTTTCTTTGAATTGGGATCCTATTGTTTTTGTCCGTGATTTCTGCAATGATATCGTGTTCTTCGTTACCATGGTTTTCCCCAGTCTCAGTTACTATGGACTTGTGGATTTTCAATTCCTAGACTAAGATCCCGATAGAGTCAATTACCTGCGGGGCAATCGCGTAATACATTATCAATCAGAATCGGTTTCATTTTTACAGTTCAAAAATATTCATTGCGTTGTTTACGTGTTGAGCACACAACTTTTTCGAACTTTTGAAGCAATGGATTGGCAATTTACTTCAAAATGATTCAGATTCCGATTGATAGTATGTTACGCAATTAGGGCGCCGATTATTTTGACTTCTACCATCTTATGTCAAAGCGTTACTTTAGATTTAAAGCCTGGCGTACCCGGGTAGAGTAAACGGTATAGTATTACGGTAGAGTACCTACTAACTATACCAATCTAGACGGCATTGGCAGAGTAGAGTACTAAAACTTGAAAGAGTAGAGTGGCTAGCCCCGCAGGCAAGCTACTCTACCACTTGCCTTCCCCCACCACCACCATTCTCAAACATTTCCGGCGTCATTCTCATATCCAATTTATATTCTTTTACGTCCTCTTCAGCCAACTCTTTCAAAAGCAGTGCTGAAGACCCTCGGGTATATCTCTTCTTAAGATCCAATGCCTGGTCCTTATTCTCTTATTCCCATTTTGGTCCTCTTCGAGACCCTCTATCACCTCCTTCAATAATAGAGCAGTTAGGTTTAATAAAGCGTTTCTCACAATTACCTACTGCACGTCCACAAGTCCCGTTCATGACGTTCTCTCTTTTCCCGGACGATGTTTTGACGTTCTAAGAAACACTAGTTACTTTACAAATAAGAAAATATAAATTTACGTGTATAGATACTCTATTGAAACTGGTAGAGCACTTGGAATTGGTAGATTACTACGCTAGATGACTCTAGCGTTAACTCCACCCGTGTACACCAGGCTTTAAGGTTATATGTAGTGTAGATTAGCTGATGATGCATGTAAACGTGGAAACTAGTGAATTTGTAATTTTATTCACTATGCTTTTTAATGTATTCGTTTTTAATCCCTATGAGTATGTCATCAACTATTGATTGATTATACAATAAGGAGTGAACAACATTGTAACTTTCATGGGTGATGACTGTGATGAGTGATTTCTTAAAATCTTGAAGTAATAAATCTCTTCTAACATAATCTGCTTTTGTCTCTTTGGGACGTCTAGTAAGTACCTATATGTAGTGGTTTTGGTGACTATTGTTTGGTAACTGCAGTGTAGGTATTAATAGGTCAAATAAGTAAGACTTGTCTGCAGAATCATCATCTACCTAGCCTTTTCCCAACTATGTTGGGGTCAGCTTTCAGTCTAACCGGATGCAGCTGAATACCAGTATTTTACATGGAGCAATTGCCTATCTAACCTCCACAACCTAGTAATTGGGTAATACGATACCCTTTGGTAAGACTGGTTATCAGACTTTCGGGCTTCTGAAGACCCGTAACGACTGTCAAAGATCCACGAATGACAGCCGGCCCAACGACAACGTCCTTTCCGAGGCACGAGGGGTATGTAAAGATGTTCACCCATCCACGGACTAACCGCGGCAAGCGTAGCTTAACCTGATCGATCGAACCGTGCGGCTGTTATTTCTTAGCCACAAGCCCCTTGTTTGCAGAAGTGGCGTTAAAAAGCGTTCAGAACCTAAACCATTCATTCGTTTACTGACAAACCACGTACCAACAACCTTAAACCGACGAAGCAGCAATTTCGGACAAGAATTCCTTATACAACTTAAGAATGTTTGCAAATTCATCCCTTGAAGAGGTTAAAGGGATGAAGAGTTTGTATACAAGTTCGTCATTTTTGTTGATGGGAAATCCTATCGGGCACACGGCTTGTACCAGTTGCCAGCACATCAAGCTACCCGAAACTGTTTAAGTTAGAAATGTAAAGATTTCATGAAATAGTCATTCAGTAGTATTAGGTACTTGATCTTAGAGTTGTGTTGATGACTTTAATGATTTTAATTCCGTAAATACATATTTGTTACGGTCGCGAATTATATTTTAATCAACGTATAACTTAATACTGACCAGCAAATTGCAAAAAAAGGAAAAAAAAATTGAATTTCGCGGGCTACCCTGGCGCTTTCGCCACAGAATATATATTAGTACTAGACGTACTTTTGCCTTAAGTTACTAACAAGTTCAAACCGGCGGAAATTATCAATAAAAATTAATATTATAAATTACATATCCTACTTACATGATACCACGTAATTACTAAGCTTGCCTCGGTGCGACAGCCCCGACTTACTGCATAGGTATTAGTACCTAAAAATCTACCTAAGTAAGTATGTTTAGACATACTTAGGTAGATTTCGTGTAGGAGTATGTATTTGTTGAGTGCGTTTATTCAACCATTTGTTCCTAGTTGAAATACTCCTATACTACTGTATGATTTGAACTAACGAAATCACTAAGAAAAGTAAGGTCTGTAATTTGTTGTCAAAACATCACTGTGGAAATATCCGGTACAAGACTTAACTTCTGCTGATTTGTATCGATATGTTTTGTCAAAACATCACTGTGGAAATATCCGGTACAAGACTTAACTTCTGCTGATTTGTATCGATATGTTTTGTCAAAACATCACTGTGGAAATATCCGGTACAAGACTTAACTTCTGCTGATTTGTATCGATATGTTTTGTCAAAACATCACTGTGGAAATATCCGGTACAAGACTTAACTTCTGCTGATTTGTATCGATATGTTTTGTCAAAACATCACTGTGGAAATATCCGGTACAAGACTTAACTTCTGCTGATTTGTATCGATATGTTTTGTCAAAACATCACTGTGGAAATATCCGGTACAAGACTTAACTTCTGCTGATTTGTATCGATATGTTTTGTCAAAACATCACTGTGGAAATATCCGGTACAAGACTTAACTTCTGCTGATTTGTATCGATATGTTTTGTCAAAACATCATTGTGGAAATATCCGGTACAAGACTTAACTTCTGCTGATTTGTATCGATATGTTTTGTCTGATGATGCCTTGAACAGAAAAATATATCCCATCACTAACAAAATATTTTACATACTTGTAAGTGCCGTTCTGGGACTGAAAATAATATTGATAAACAGCTGTTCCACCGAACCGCACGTTACAAAATTTTGTTTCAGTGCGGTAAGTGGAAGTGCTCAGATGCGGTTCGTCCAAGTGAGACTGAAATCAGTGCTCTGAGTTTAATACTTACCTCTTCAATAATCTTATAAATTATAGGTAGGTATTAGGTAGGTGCCTACTAGAAAAAACTTTTTAAGAAAAAAAAAACCGACTTCCAAAAAAACACTACAAAGTGAAAAATAACTTTAATTTCGGAAGTCGGTGTCTTTGGATCTGTATTTTAGTTTTTTGCCACCGACTTCCGAAATTAAAGTTATTTTTCACTTTGTAGTGTTTTTTTGGAAGTCGGTTTTTTTTTTCTTAAAAAGTTTTTATTTCACGCTTTTTAGTAGGTCTGCTTATAATTTATCTAAGTTACAATAGCCTAGTGATCATCGCCTTTTACAAACAAAATATTGCTTTTCCCGATGCAGTGAAGTTAATTGTTGAGGAGTTCTCCAGGTCCACCATCAGCTCCATATCACCATTCACATTGTGATGAGCATAAATTGCTTAGCAACCATATTAAAGTAATCGAATCGCAACCCGTGAAATACTTAGATATTATTGAGTGGTTCCGGTGGCCATCTGTGGTCTTCATCATCAGTTCCACTTCACCAAATAGTGCTTTCCGAGAGCAAATGTACGAGTTACTATAAAAAATACCCAAATCGCTATAGGTGTGCCTATAATATTTGAAGAGTTCCTTCGATTTCTCCAGGATCTCATCATCAAATCCTGACCTGATGTTTTTAGACGAGATGCTGATAATCCTGGCTGCAGCATCAGGTCAGACTTATGTCAACATTGCATTGAACTTAAAATTTAGTCCTGTTTAAAATGAGCCCAAACACAACTACGGTGCTGTAATGTCAAGGTTGGTACTTTTTCTGATGCTCCTGGCTTCAGCATCAGGTCTTTATGTATTTCGGTGTTCCTCATTAACAGTACGTTTATCCACACATCGAGCCCTTTTCAATGAGCCTAAACACGATATATCTGCTGTTAGTTGTCGAGGAGTTAGGTACTCTGCAGACTATCCTGACTGCAGCATCAGGTCATGACTTGATGATCATGAGACCAAATGTGGCAAATGCCCTATCAAACATCAAAACAATTTACTAAAACAGTCCTTGCCTGTTCGAGTAACTTCTTACTGTTAAGGAGTTGTACCTTCCATCATCAGCCCAGCTACCTGAGATGGTGACAACCATACGCAAATACACAAGATACTTCATAAAATATGCGAAAAACAATAAGTGAGCCTATAAAATTTGAGGGTTGCCCTCGATTTCTCTAAGATCCCATCATCAGATATTGAAATGGTGACAATGGGACCACACGGGAAGCACCAGCTTTCAAATAAAAAAAGAATCATGAAAATCGGTTCACCCAGTCGCAAGTTATGAGGTAACAAACATAAAAAAAAAAAAAAAAAAAAAAAAAAAATTCAGTCGAATTGATAACCTCCTCCTTTTTTTGAAGTCGGTTAAAAATACGATGAAATACGCATATCAGATGACAATATGCTAATGTAAAAGCATGTCAAAATATCTACACTAACGGTTACGGCTGAAGCCTGAACCTATTGACAAAGTTCAGACCTGATCAGTAGATATTGTAAACAGTACAAATTATAATTGCAGTAATAATCATACATATTGCTACTGATGTAGATGATTGAGACGACGCGACGTTAAAACCAGAGATACCAAGATAGGTTTTTCTACCTCCAGTATGCCAAAACTAATTGGGTTCGGCCGTTAGTAGGTACTTCGGTAATAAAAATACGGGCTGGTGTCCGTAACTCCACGTCAATACGCGTATTTTGCGTACCTACGGGTGTAGTAGGTACCTACTTACCTGCTTTCTACTTTGAAAGATATTGTCACAGTATAATATACAGTACGTTATCTAAGGCCGCCCGCCGAGTTATTAGCCTACTCTTGCGTTGATCCCCAGGGTTGTCACTTTTACTTTTAGTTAATATTTTCGAACAAGCAGCACTTGATCTAAATTTATGAAATAAAAAGCATATTATGATTGAATATTTTACCAATTTATAAATTTAGTAAAAATAAAAAGCCTTTATTCACATAACATTTATTATACTAAGTTACAAATTTGATACCGAGAAAATTTTTCTCCTGTTTCTGCACGTCCGGAACGCTAGACAAATCAGATTTTAATTTTCTTTTGCGCGGAGTATTAGCAGAAAGCGAAGCAGCAGTTTGAACTTCTGTGTTGCTTGATGTACTGATCTTCTCTGTTTGGCATGAAGAACTGCATGATGGAAGATCAATTTGGGTTGAAGTGGTGACTGACGTTTTTTCAACTTGAGTTCCTTTATCTTCTTTATTTTTAGGCAAACGTAAACACGGTAAACAATTCTTCTTTAATCGTTTTCGTTGAGAGTTCATAGAAATGTCTTCTGCTTTAAAATGTACTTCACATATTCGTTCATTATGTTTTGACTTGTTAGATAAGTCTTCGCGATCAATTAACCGTAGCCACTGTAAGCGTCTGAAACAATTAAACAAATTGGTTAAGTGAAATAAATAGAGAGTTCCATACGTATTTTCGCGAATATGTAAAAAATATTTATCACCTATTATTTTAATTAAGACTATCTACCTACTTAACTATATTACTAAATAAAATACCTAGTGTGCAGGACGATCGACCTATTAGTTTCATTAATTTTACTTTCGGTGGTTGGGAAACCCAATTTTATGCAATTTTGAAATAATGATCACGCAGAATTCCCACGGTGCTGGGGCGACACAGGGTAATTATTGGTTTTCCCAAAACTAAAATTCATTGTGTTGTTTTATTATTCTCAACATGTTTTATTGCTGGTATTGTAAACCAAATTGTCGGCACCCTTTGATAAAAATATGTCTTTGATAGTTTGCTTGTGTATTTAATCAGTTCCGGCTTAGATCTCGCACAAGAGACTTCAGTAGTAAGTAGTTCTGAGTGATGTGATGTGACAAGCTCTCAAAATAATATCAAGCAAGTAACTCATCAGTTTGTATTTATTATTGATTTAGCTCCTTTGTTGCCCTTATTTATTAGTAAAGAATAAATAAATAAAATAAATAAATAAAATAACTACCCAAAATAGCTACATAACCAACAATTATACCGTTTTTAATACAACCAAAAAATAAGATGACCATAAAAAGTACTTAATAATTTTGTGCTCGACTGTACTTGACTCGAAAATGTATGTAGAAGTTCACGTGGATATTTAACAAAGTCAAAGTCAAAGCATTTATTTCAAATAGGCACATAAAAGGCACTTTTGAACGTCAAAAATTATCTTAAAATAGAATTGATTCTAGTCGCCCATTCCAAAAGGTAGTTTTCGTATGGAGAAGAACGGGCAAGAAACTCCACCGTTACTCTTTTAAAATGTTTAGGTACAATATTTTGCATGGGTACATTAATTATATAATAACATGTGAGGACGATGCACCTACAATAAAATTACTATACCACAATAGGTAAAAGAATTAAAAACGAAACCATGACATATAAATTAATTATCTGATAGATACATGGTGCTCACATATTTACAAACATGGTACAAGCAAAACGATTTTAATTAAAAAACAAAATACAAGTAATAAGTCAGGGTGTGAGTAATAAATGTAAAAAAAAAGAATAAAAAAAATTTACAATTAAATTAGCAACCAGTTTGATTTTGTCTAGACTCTAGATTGTCCTATGGAGCAGGACCAGCATGTTTCCAAGCGTTCTTATCTTGGATATAATCTTCTAATTTATAGTATGCTTGTTTACAAAGTGTATGTTTAATGTGAGTTTTAAATTTTCTTTCATTTAATTGCAATATATCACAAGGTATTTTATTGTAACATTTAACACAGTACCCCATAAAAGATGTATGTACTTTGGCTAATCTGAAAAATGGTTGATGTATTTTATCTTTATTTCTTGTATTAAAGTTATGTCTATCGCTTATTTTGTTAAAAAGATGTAGATTTTTTCTTACATACATAATATTTTCATAAATGAATTGGCAAGGTACCGTCATAATATTAATCCTTTTAAATAGTTCCCTGAGAGATTCGCGGCGACGTAGATTATAAATGGCTCTGACAGCTCTCTTTTGCAAAATAAAGATGGATTCAATGTCAGCAGCTCGACCCCATAGTAAAATGCCGTATGACATAATGCTGTGAAAGTAGCTAAAATAGACTAAACGCGCGGTTTCTACATCTGTTAACTGTCGTATCTTCCTAACAGCATAAGCGGCCGAGCTAAGCCGCCCCGCAAGAGATGTTATGTGAGGTCCCCATTGTAATTTCTCGTCTAGCGTGATTCCCAGGAAAACCGTTTGATCAACAAATTCTAGTTTTTCTCCATTCAGTATGATGTCACATTCGCTACTTCTAACATTTGGTAATTTAAATCTAATGCATTTGGTTTTCTTTTCATTTAGTACCAAATTATTTACCGTAAACCAATCTTGGACCTGAAGAATAGAGTTATTCACGTCGTCAAGATTTTGTGCCCGTCTGTCTATCTTAAAGATCAATGATGTGTCATCTGCAAATAACACCATCTTCGGTTGATTTTGAAGTAATTGTGGTAAATCATTAATGTAAACTAATAAGAGGAATGGACCCAATATCGAACCTTGAGGAACGCCCATTGCCATTTCAGACCCCAATGAGTTTACGCCGTTTACTTGAACTTTAAGCTTTCTATCTTTTAGATACGACTTTAGTAAATCAAGAGCTAAATTCCTAATCCCATAGTGCTCAAGTTTCAACAGAAGTGTCTCATGGTTGACGCAATCGAACGCCTTTGAGAGGTCGCAAAAGATTCCAATGGCATCTTGTGCTTCCTCCCATTCGTTAAAAATGTTCTTTATTAGGGTGACACCGGCGTCAGTGGTACAACGCCCTTTGGTGAAACCGTACTGTTGTTCATGAAAGATGGAATTTTTATTAAAGTGGCGTAACATTTGATTGAGCATCAACTTTTCAAACACCTTACTGAGAACTGGCAGAATTGACACAGGCCTATAATTGTTGGGTTCTTTACTATCACCGGCTTTGAATAAAGGAACTACTTTACTGTGTTTCATGAGATCCGGAAAGACTCCTTGGTCTATACTGATGTTAAATATGAAAGCTAAATAGGGCGCAATCGTTTCAATGATAGATCTACAAACTTTTACAGACATTCCCCAGAGATCTTCTGTTGATTTAATTTTAAGATCTTTAAAAGCTTTTATAACAGCCTGGGGGTTCGTATGTTGAAAACTAAACTCCGAGGGGCATGCTTTAACATTCTTTCTAAGTAAATCAGCAGAACGCGCGGGTGAGGAATTTAAAGCTTCAGTAGTTTTAATGGGAATATTAGCAAAAAAGTTTTCAAATTCCTGAGCAATTTCTACATCTGAGTTTATGGGGCCATGTGCAGTTTCTAAATTAAATTCAGTATTACGCTGTTTTTTCCTACCTGTTTCATTATTTATTATTTGCCAGGTAGTTTTTATTTTATCATCGGCTGATTTTATTTTATTGCTAATATAAAGAGCTTTAGCTATTTTGCATACACTTTTAAAAGTCTTAGAATATGTAGCAACATACTGATGAAAGCTTGTGTTATTCATATGTTGCTTTAGGCCATAAAGTTCAAAAAGGTTTTCCCTGCTTTTACGAATACCTGGAGTCGCCCAATCACTAAATAAGAACTTTGTGTAAATACTTTTAGTCTTTAGTGGGAAAGTGTCATTAAATTGCGTGTTTAATAGTGAAAAGAACTCGGCGTAGAACTCATTCGGGTCACATAAATGATTAAAACTCTGAACACATAATTTACTTGCTAAAGAATTATTTAACATACTTCCATATAGTAAACCAGGTCGAAATTATCATGGTTGGAGACGACTATTTCTTGACTATTTTTTGACACCAAATTCAAATTCAAAAACCTAAGCGTTCCGCGGTAATCAGGTGAGGATTGTGGCTAGAAAGGCTCACCACGTAATCATCACCAAGGCACCTTTATATCTCTGGAATCACTTATTGACTATTTTCGAGATTTGGCATAGCGTTACGACTATTTCTTGACTATTTTTTGGAATTGAAACCAAGTCGATACTCCCAGCCGTTTGGTTGCATTAGAGGTGAGGATTGTGTGGAGACCTTCACCACACAATCCTCACCAACCTATAGCTATAACTTTGGAATCATAATGCGACTAATTTTTTGACCTTGGTGACTATTTATGACTAAGTATTTCTTGACTATTTTTTGGCGTTCTCAAAATTGATTTATAAGAAGTTTTCAAAAGTGAGGATTGTGTGGTGAAGGACACTAAAAACTAGACTTCTTAAAATAAACTTTAGCTCTAAACATAGTATTCAGAAAGTAAATTTGGGAATACATTTATATGGAAAAATGCGACTCGGCTACGCTCTTAATAAAGCAAATAAACTGTGAAATAAACAATACAATACCACATTTTCTAATAATATTTAAGTATAAGTAGGTACTTACATTTCTGGTTGAGTAGGAACTATGAAGAATGATAAGTCCGGGTTTGCGAAATCATTATTGAGGCACCCGAAAACACTACAATATTTTTTTCCCCTTTTTGAAGTCATGATACTCGTAATTTAAGTGGCCGCCGCCGGCGAGAGTTGACGAACGCAAGCGGTCATGTAGCGTACGCGCGTGCTCACAGTCGCGCTGCACAGCCCGCACTGCCGCCACCTTATTCCCTCATATATTATGCTAGCGTGTGCGTGAAATCGCGTGCCGACACGGCGCGCGGCGCGCACGCACACATTCAAACCGAGAGCGGCACGTTTGTATGAAGATGTTCTACTGTATATTAATTATACTGTGATATTGTGCTGTTTTCGCCTTTAGGACATATCGAATGACCACGAATTTCTATTAGGCACCTCCTGATTAAAATTTTTGTAGGTAGGTATCTAGGTATGCCTTTTTCACGAACTGTTAGGTACGACATCAAAGTTTAAGGCACAGTTATCAACATAGTCTACAATTAGGAACTCCCATTTGTAATATTACCTATCTAAACGATTTAGATAAATACTATCTATACCTACATTTTAACATATCTAATCTACTCCCTTGCATGTCCAAACCCCAAATCGCTGTTTTAAATTAATGCATAGTTAATTCGGCGTAAGTACTTACCTAACTATCCTCGGACATGACATGACCAGCGGAATTTGCATAACACGCTATCAGTAGCAATGGCGTAAACTACCGCGCGGCAGGTTTTCGCTCATTTTGGGTCCCGTTTTCCGTACCACTACGGTACTTCCATTTTTCTAAGATAATGCACTACCTCGCTTCCCACTTTGACGTTCATCGACTCTATCGCCGTCAATGCATCATTGGGATGATAATGAAGTAGTTTCGCTTTACGTTGATCTTTCGGCACACAGTATCACTAGTACCTACTATTAAGTATTCTGTGGTATCACTGTCCACGGGGTTCATTCGCTACTTTAGAATCTCCACACCAAGTGCGTCCAAGGGGCCAAGCTTGTCGTTTTACAATCCTCATCCTTAAGTTCGATAAAATCGATACCTAGCTTGTGAAATTCCATCTTAATATTAAAAAAAAAAAAACGTAATTAGTATAGCCAAGTGGTGTCCAAATTCACTCGAACCATGCTTTCAAACGGCCTGATGATTGAGGCACTTGAAGCGTTCGGTGTGGAACTAAGAACAAAACGATCTCGCCACGACTATGTTAGTCGAGTCATTGTTATATTTAGTAGATTCGTTGAGTGAATCGCTGCGGTTTGGGTATGAGTAATCGGCTCGTTACTCACACGTGTCGATGTTATTAAATGCTAGAAATAAACCTAGATTAAGTAACCAAGTATTTTTACACATGGCTTAAAATAAATTTTAGAGTTTATCTTGGCGACGGCGATATGCTGCTTAATGGTTACTAGTGACATTCAATTGATTGTGTGTGAGATCTCATCGGCTGGTAATCGGCCACAGCCGATTGGTGTCTCAGCTTAGAGCGGTGTGGCCTCGCACACCAATTTGTGTGAAAACGAATGGCGGGAGAAGAGTTAGTGCAGACGAATTCATCAGTTGTTTTCCCCACCGCTTTTTCCGCTATGACGATGTCAGCCAGTGGCAAAGGAGCGCGGCGTGGGACGTGATTGGTCGGCGGCGCAACCAATGTGCGCGGCTGAAGCCCGTCTGCCCTAGGCACGAAAGGGACCGCATTGACGCCCGGACAGTCCGTCCCGGGCCCTTGCGAAGGATCGTGTTGTTGACGCGATTTGCATGTGCCGCAAGTTGTTTGTCAACAAATGTGATTTTCCATTGCTTATACCATTTTCGCGGATGTCGCAGACGTGTCACGATAACTCTAGATTGTTTGTTCATGTGAGTATTTAATCACATTTTTTTTGTTTTACTTTGTGACAAAAGATGGCGTTAGGTGTCGCGTTGAACGACCGTGTCGTTGAACTAGGTTATTGTGATCGTGTGTGTCAACCTTTATCAGAATGCGTGCACTCTTTGTTTATTAGTTTTCTTACAAAAAGTGAGTGTGGGTTAATTTGTCAAATGTGCGGGAAGACGTACTGTGTTTGATTTGGATTTTATATTATGACATTACGTTGTTGAAGGAAGGGGACGGTGAGCAATGTTACCAACAAAAATATTCCTAAATAAACAATAGAATTCAATTGTAAATTCTAGGCAAACCTATACTTACCAAAAAATTTCGTAAATCAGGCACTGATTTACCTACCTATTAAAAATAAATCCGTTGAAAAAGGTGAATAGGACTGACAAATTAATCATTTGTGTTAGAATTACCTATTAGATTCCAATTAAAAAAAAATTGGTACTCTAGTAGGTAAGTACCTATATCTACCTACCTACATTCGACTACTAAACCGTTTCAACAAACTCATGGGTTTCCGTCTCTAACAGAAAAAATGGGCTAATATAACCCGAACCTTGAAAAGAAAGAAATGAAACATCTAGTGAACACTGAAAAAAAAAATAAGGACCTGCGGGGTTATTGCAGTAGCAATGTCTTTCATTTTGACAGTTCAACAACATCCATTGCTTATTTTCGTTGAGCAGACAAATTTTTCGAACATAGGTATGAAGCAATGGATTAGCAATATGATTTAGATTGAGATTGATAGTGTGTTACACAATTAGGGTGCTCTTTCACAATGTCCAAATAGCGACTACCTGCCAACTACAAATCTTATGAACAATCGAAAGGACATTGATAAAAAAAAATGGAACACAATTTGTATGAAATTCTGCCAAGTAATTTAACGGGAACTTAGGTAAATCGGGGTTAGTGAAACAGGCCCTTTTAGACAAATAAAAAAAAACCAACAAGAACAGATCTACAGATCTTGTCTCGCCGAACCTTAATTTGCATTTTTCCATAATTAGCTTATAACATTACCGTGTCTTAGTTGCATTGAAACTGCAGTAGTTTTCAACACTAAACTTACGCAGTTTTACGAGCACGCTCTTGAATATAAGTATTCTGCCTTAGAATGACCCTCAACACAAACCAACACAAACCCTTCACCAATACGAGGTTTAAAAAACCATCACAAATTATAGGTTGGGGAATTACCTTAGGGGACGCTATCCAGCGGAACGGAATTTCGTCCTACGTTACCACGATTCCATTCATTACTCCAATTCACAGCTGACCACTAAATCCATTGCTGGTCGGATAGGAATCTTACAAGTTGGAAGTTCGGTTAAACCAGCATTGTATAGCTTGTGTAGTCGTTAGAAGTTGAGACACGGTGCAGGAGCAATAGAGTTTAGTTGCAAGAGCGCGACAAAACACGGTCGGGTTTCCGTCAATATCCGTGGTGCAACGACACTTCAACGCCTGCTTGTACTGTACGCTCATATTGTTACCTACGTAAATAAGTATTCATTGTTACTACAATCTGTAAACAAACTTGTATTGGAATAGCACAAACACGTAGCCACTGTTATTTCTCTTTAATCACACTAATATTCTAAAGGCGAAAGTTTGTGTGAGAGTGTGTTTATATGTTTGTTACTTCTTCACTCTCAAACGGCTGGACCAATTTTGATAAAATTTTGTATGGAGGTAGCTGAAACCCTGGATTAACATTTGTATAGGCTACTTTTTATCCCGATATTCCCACGGGATCGACATTTACGCGGGTGAAACCGTGGGGCGCAGCTTGTTATGATTATATAAATAGTTTCCGGCTCCCAATTATTATGTGTCAACACAGGCTATTGGTTTTTGTTTCAAATTGTACCTATAGTTTCCCTTTATTCCACTAGCAAAAAATATCTTGTACGAAATCAAAATTTTAATTCTCATACCTACCTATTGTAACAACTTACGTCACGACAGACAAAAAATCTTCATCAATCAATGTCGTGATTCACTATTTACAGTAACGACCTTCTTTCATATATCTATGGTAACGAACGACTAATATTTTAATAGTTACAAACATTATTTTCTATTAAGTAGATATCTAATTGATACTTCAGAGAAATTGATCTCTGTTTTGTAATAAACGTGGCTGATCTAATGTGTCCAATTAGCTTGAAGTCCTGAACAGTTGTCGGTAGCTAATTGATCTTTCATCCGGCTTTTGATCGTATATTTTCTAGGTTTTCTTTTATCTCTATTTTCTATTTTATTAAGCATGACTGTTCGGCGGCATCGCAAAATGGCATTAGCAATAGCCTTTTATAAATTCGACTAGTTGATTGTGTTGATTTCTTTGTCTAGTTCATTCCGTTACTAATTCAATAATAGTCACCAACATCAACAAAAGCGTACATATTTAAATAAAACTATTGTAGATCGAGACCATGCATAATTTACGTTTTATTGTAGGCATACCCCAAGGTAGCGCATTTGGGTCAGATTGGTCCGACGGTAGGTAGGTAACCTCAATGGCGTCGCAACACCCGAATTCTCAAATGATAAGTACTTCTTAAAAATCTTTCTGTGGCTACAATAACTCTACTGACGGATGTGATAACGACGATATGAAATTCTATTGCCGTAATTGAAACGAACGGAATATTTTCCTAATTACTACCTAATAAAGCATACCGTGAGTTCAATTTCGCCTATTCCCTGTATGACCTTAATCATAGTGAATTCTCTTTAAATAATAAGAATAAGTCATCACGTAAGTAGTCGTTAATCGTCGAACCTATGAATTATTTTCTTACATACCAGTCAAAGCTCATGCTGCGGATCTTTGAAACTTGAAAAGTCCTGAACTCCTGACAAAAAGCCTGACATTTCAATAAAAGTCCGGACTTTTTAGTCACAAAATCCAAACATTACCTACTTAGTTACAGTGGTATGGCAGGCATGGTAGCCGACGCTCGCGAGAGGAGGGAGATAGAGGGATGCCGGGATAAAAAAAGGGCCCTGAAAAATATAAAAATTAATTCCTATAAAATACCAGAAACGAGCGTTAAGTTTGATTATTTTACGTAATTTTTTTTTTATTTTGAAGAAAATATTTTATGTTTGAATTAGTTGATTGTTTGCAGCAATACAAGATTTATTGTTTGATCTCGTAAGTTGATTAATAAAGAAGTATATTTTGTATTTTTTAGATGAATGAGAAGTAAATATAAGTTTAATTACTCGTATTCTAAGCTAAAAATGCGGACGGACGAAGTCCGGACAAAAATCAAGAACACTGGACGTGTACGGACAAATCCGGACGGATGGTAACCCTATGCGGAACCCAGTCCGCAGAAAGAGAACCGGTCAAGTCTGACGTGACAAGTGGCGTCTCACTTCGCAGGCTGGCATGTACTGAAAGCTGCCATTACGATGATTAACTTGTTTATCCTGCCCTGTTTCTGTTAAACTCTGTGTGAAATCTTGTTACGTTCCGTACAGCGCTCAATAATATGTTAGGTACCTAATCAAAGATGTCAATCATGAGATGTGGCTAAAAGTTGTATTTTTTGAGGTTATCCACTCAGAGTGATTCCCTATCCATTTGAATAAAATTTTAAGACCTAATATACCTAACTTGGCATACTTTTGTTAGCATAATTTCTATAATCATAATAATGATTAAGCATAACATTCTAAAGCATAAGTTTAGCAGGTTCGTTTTATTTCTAACGACGTCAGGTCGACGGAGCCCCGCTGCGCGGGCTCCTATTTCTATCTGCAGGGTTTAAAGGAACCTAACCAAACCGAGAGCAGTGGTGGCCCAGTGGTAACGGTCGCGACTTACGAGTTGTAGGTCGTAGGTTCGAACCCAGACAGGCGCTTTACTTTGTGTAAATTATTTCATCACCACTGCTCTCAAAACGGTGAAGGAAAACATCGTGAGGAAACCGGCATGTCCTAGAACCAAAAATTCGAAGACATGTGACATCTACCAACCCGCACTGGGCCCGCGTGGTAGATTACGGCCCGCTCCCTCTCACAGAGAGGAGGCCTGTGTCCCAGCAGTGGGAACATTATAGGCTGATTATGTATGTTATGGAACCAAACCGAACCTCAGGGTGCCCCTGAGGTCGTTTAGTATTATGCTAATTAAATTTATGCCAAAACGAATTAGCCTTCAAGATAATTATGCCAACATAAACTGTATGCCAGGAATTTGGCAAAGTATTATTATGCCAAAGCAAATTATGCGGGAATAGTAATGCAAAAGTATATTAGGGGAAAAAAACATTATGCGAAAAGAAGGGATCCCGTATTTTTTCCTATGTATATTAAATATTTATCAAAATACTTGATGACTTGGTATAGTTCCTTTGTGTTTGGCTGCCCGAATTACAAAAAGACAAAAACCGTGCCACTAGAGGGCGCAGCTAACCCGTTTGAGCAATCGTAAAACAACTAGCTATGTTACAGCTTAAGTTACAATATACATATAGGTAGGTACACTGATTGAGCATATCAGTACCTATAAATATGTTGTGAGAGATTATAGGTACCAGGTGGTATGTACGCCTGCCCCCCAACATTGAGACATTTTGCTAAATCGTTTATAAAAATGCCGACGCACAGTAGGTATGATAAATACTTTGATTAAAGAATAAATGCTACGAAAAATGGACATCACTTTTTTATTCTTCTAATCGATAGTATACACTGTTTTGAATGCTAGGAACTCCCAGAAACCAATTCAGCTCAGAACCAGTATATTTTTTTAAATATTTTATTTGGTTATCCTACTTATTATGTATGCAACGTTTTTATGTTTTAATTATAGTATGTGATAAAGCCAAATATCTGCTATTTTAGTAACAAAAAAAAAAGACGGGTTGCACTCCGGGAGTGCCGGCAGAAGTGAAAACTTGAATATTAACGTTGAAATAAATGAATTATGAATTGAATTAAGGACCGGTACTACCTCAGATTGCAAAAATTGCCTTAGCATTAATGGCTGTAGTTCCAACAGTTCTGCAGTTTTCACTTTGAAATTAATATACGATAAAGATGAGGACTACTGCGAGGTGTCGTCGGTTGCGAAAACACGATTGCATACAATTTTCTCGATACAAAGAAGTCTCAAAGTTACCTCTAAACCGCAAAATAAAAGGAGAATATTCAATGAAAATTTTCAAATTAGGCCATGAAAATTTGCAAGCTAATCGAACTATGCATAAAGCAGGTGTCATAGGTTCGTTTTTATTTTTTTAATCGATAAATTTAACGTAAAAAGATGAGATCCGAAATATCCAGCTTTATAACCACTCATACCTTGAACCGCTCTGCCGCCCGGCCCCCGACAGGACCCCGATTTAGTATTTGTCAGTACCGCTTCGGCTATCAGACGGGGAACCCGTGTCACTTTGCTTGCGCTCAAAAGACCCGATTGACAACGTTTTATGTTCTGAAGAAATTATGTAATAAAGTAAAATGAAATATAGATGTAAAATATAAGGCCTCGTATTTTTATTTTTTCCAAATTTTGTAGTTTTCATTCATAAAATAATTTTTGAAATGGTTTAAAATCGTAATCTCATGTCAATGTCAAAACATTGTCAGAAATTTAGGGAGGTAAACGTACCTATTTTAGACAGTTCCCAATGTGTAATGGTGTTTTCAATATATTCAGCAAAACTATTTTTATAAATAATTTTATCTATTTATTGATACAGGGTGTAAAAAGACTTATAGCCGTCGTACATCAAACTAAGTAACATTGCACAAAAGATCTGTGACAAAAGTAATTGCTGGAAATCGACTTTAATTTTTGGTGTGAAAAGGAGAGGTCAAAAGTGGTACTAAATTCCGAAGATTTTTAAACGCTAATGTGATGTACCTTATTAGAAAGCTTATGTATTAAGCTATTCGATTATAGTTAAATATGATTTTTTCAGGCGCCCGTTTTTGTAAAAAAGTGAAAAATGTTTCAGTACAACGAAACGCACGTAGCCTTTATTTATTCATTTCTATGGAATATAATTATTTTAAATGTGGCTCAAGTTTCTGTTTCTATTAAATACTTTGAGATTTTATTATAATTTTAGCTGCAGCTCCATGAAATTGAGACAGAAAATATTGATTATCATGACAATGCAATATCAAAACGTGTCGAAAAAGGTCAAATCTGTAAATGTCAAAATGACGTTAAAGTAACCACTAACCACTAAAACCATAACCACTGGTACAAGTCCATATGTAGAAAAATATTTCAACAAATGTATTAATGTTCTTAATTATAAGGTATAAGTATGTACATAGCCACTTATTTCTATGATAATTGACAATGAGAAATGACAATGACAGCCGCGCTGACTGACATTGTCATTGTCACGTCATTTGCCACAGGGCTGCCAACACTAAAATATAATAATGTTTGTAGTTAGTGATGCAAGCATTTTATTTTTCAACACTTGATTTTAAAAAAACGGGGGGCTGTAAAAAAAAAATTAAATACCCAAAGACGTCAAATTAATTACCCTCTTTCAGCTCATAAAGCTCAGAAGGCTGTTTAAATTTTTAATTATTTTAGTACCAAGCCCCATACATTTATTGAACGTCTCCTTTGATGTATGCGCACTACCACAAACAGCAAATTTTGCACCTGTCCTGGAGGTATTTAAAGTTGTGTTATAATATCAAAACTTGTTTTCGTAAAAAAATATCGTTTATGCTCACTAGTTCCTTCGCGTAGTTCCTTTGAAGGAACTACTGAGAATTTTTGGCTCAGTAGTTCCTTTGCAAAAGCTGAAGGAAGTACTGAGACTAGATAGTTCCTTTAGCAGTTCCTTTGAAGGAACTACTGAGAACTTTTTGATCAGTAGTCCCTTTGTAAAAGCTGAAGGAACTACTGAGACTAGATAGTTCCTTTAGCAGTTCCTTTGAAGGAACTACTGAGAACTTTTTGATCAGTAGTTCCTTTGCAAAAGCTGAAGGAACTACTGAGACTAGATAGTTCCTTTAAAGGAAATAAACATATATAATGCTGCCCGCTGCTGCCGCATGCAGGACCGTAGGTTCGGTAGGAAAAGAAAGAGAAGCGCGATGACACAACGGTGGTAATTTATTGCAAATATGAAGCTATTATCTATTTACAAAAACTATTTAATAAAAAATAATCCATCACTGAATGCAGATTGGCATCAGAAATTTAATGGTATATTTTTAATTATAATTAAAAATAAAATACTTTTACAAACCATTAAAGTAAAAATACTTGCATACGAAATTGTTCCATAGACTCTTACCACACCTCGGACACTCCATACAACGCTCGCAAAATAATTACCTATTACTACTACATAAACAAATGACGTTTTTATACGTGCAAATGTGTGCTTGAAATCTAGTAGCGTAAAAAAAATTGGCGCGGAAAGCTATTTGTGTCGGGGAACCGAACGACGACGGCGGTGGCGCTGCCCGAACGTGTGCATTATTATGAAGTGACCATGTAGTTCAATTGTTTATTTATATAGTCGGGTTCGTAATGAAATAAAAACACTAAAGTAGTTTAGTTTAAATGACTTATCTGTAAATAATCGGTTATTAAATCGCATGTTATTAAAAATGCGAAATCTTACAAACAGCTTATGTAAATACGAATTCGGAAAAGCATCACAATATCCAACCATCGTGATTAAAACTCAAATAAAACTTTTAAATCGCATAATTGTGTGTTCGTATCAGCAATACAGCGCTGCGGTTCGCGAGCGCTCTTGCTAAAGAGTCGGCAACGAATACCTCGAAGTGCGGGGTGAGGTGCGGTATCTGATATGAGGTCGAGGAAGGGAGTGTCCTTTCTGTACGTAGTACTATTAAGTATTCTGTGCTCTTACTGATAAGGAGCATGATTGCATTTGCGAAAACAAACGCGGTTGTTGAACTATTTGAGTACCTACGTACTTGTGTGCGTACTTGGAAGCAAATACCTGGTTTAAAAACCCGGTCGCATAAATACGTACCTTCCCTACTCGCCCGATCACACGTTTCCGTAACGCGTTCGCCAGTTTACTCCCCAAGTCAAGCGCGCCTAAAGAAGTTTCACTTCAAAAAATTTTTAACAAAAAAAAACCGACTCCCAAAAATACTACAAAGTGAATAATAACATTAATTTCGGATGTCGGTGTCTTTGGATTTAAATTGTATATTACTTTTTTGCAACCCACTTCCGAAATTAAAGTTATTTTTAGTTAAAAATCTTATATATCCAAAAAATGTATGTAATGTGCCGTCCATAACACATGGAATAGAAAGTGAAACAACTGCCATGGAACAACTAGCATCAAATTTAATATTAAAAAAATAGAGCCTTGTGGTCTTTTTATTGATAAAGAGTTACCTTTTCTAGGTGCAACTCCGGACGGAGTTGTGCAGGGAGAAGACACAATAGTAGAAATAAAGTGTCCAATTTCTGCATTCAGGACTTCGTTGGACGATGCAATAGATTAAAAAAAATAAGGTTTTGGAGGAAAACGAAAGATGGACTTTCCATAAATTTGAAACATCCTTGGTACATTCAGGTGCAGGGACAACTACACATAACTGGTAGAAAAACATGTATTTTTGCCGTATGGTCGGGATGTAAAAATCATATCAAAACTGAAATTATACAGAAAGACGATCATTATTGGGCAAAATTCATGAGACCTAAATTAACAAATTTTTACTCATCCATCATACATGTTGCCAGAGTTATGTGATCCCAGACATACACGGAATGTGGAAATTAGGGATTTAAGGGAAATTCACATAAATGTTCTTGCTTTCGTCATTCTCCTCCTCTTGATTCTTTTTTGAAGTGAAACTTCTTTAGGCGCGCTTGACTTGGGGAGTAAACTGGCGAATGCGTTACGAAAACGTGTGATCGGGCGAGTAGGGAAGGTACGTAAAAAATAGCTGGAAATACCTGGTGTAAAAACCCGGTCCCGGTCGCATGAATATGCGACCGGGTTTTTACACCAGGTATTTGCTTCCAAGTACGCACACCAGGTATCGACTCAAAATACTTGCAAGACTATTAAGTATCTTATACGGCTACTCGCTCAAATACCTAGGTACTCAACCGCGTTAGTTTTCGCAAATGCGATCATGCTCCTTATCAGTAAGAGTCTACGGAACAGTTTCGTATGCAAGTAATTTTTACCGACTTCACAAAAAGGAGGAGGTACTATGTTCGGCTGTTTGTATGTTTTTGAAGGAAAACTTCTTTACGCGCGCTTGACTTGGGGAGTAAACTGGCGAACGCGTTACGAAAAGTGTGATCGGGTGAGGTGAACGGGAGTTGAGTGGGGGATATAAGCAAGACAAAGCAGTGCGCGCTTACGTTTTCTTTCTCTCTTCCTCTCATAGCCAAATACGTATTAAGTTTTTTTTCTTTTGCTTATATCTCGAAAATGGTGCGTCCTATCGCAAAAATAATGAAAATTTCGACCCCCTTTATGAAACCCATAAACTCCTAAAACTCAACATGTAGGTAATCATTTTTCATATTTTCCATACAAAAAGTGAAAAATTCCTTAAAAAACACGCCAAGGCCGCCCCCTCCGCGCCTGCGGCTCTAAAAAACAATACACGGGGTTAGGGCAAATAAGTACAGACGCCAGCACATCAACCTACTACAATCTGTCAGATTTCTTTAATAGATTTTCAACTTTATTACTAAAGAATAAGGTTATTGGGAAAATTTGACAGTTTCGGGTAGGTTGACGTGCTGGCGTCTGTACCACGTGTCGACGAGTCGCGATTGTCAAATTCGATTTTTGTTGTGTCAAAATTATTTACGTGAAACTTTACGCACACTTGACTTGGAGAGTAAGCTGGCGAACGCGTGACGTAAGCGTTACGAAAAGTGTGATCGGGCAAGTAGGGAAGATACGTATTTACTCGACCAGGTTTTTGCTTCCAAGTACGCACACCAGGTACCGACTCAAAATACTTGCAAGACTATAAAGTACCTAATACGGCTACTCGCTCAAATACGTAGGTACACAACCGCGTTAGTTTTCGCAAATGCGATCATGCTCCTTATCAGTAAGAGTCTACGGAACAATTTCGTATGCAAGTATTTTTTACTTTAATGGTTTGCAAGTATTTATTTGTAAACGCGATTTTGCTCCTTATTTATAGGAAGTCATTGATCAATTTCCTATGCAAGTAGTTTTACTTCCAACGGGGCTTTTGAATACGCGATTGTACTTCTTATCTGTATGAAGTTATGGATCAATTTTCTATGCAGATAGAAAATACTTAAAAGTATCTCGCTCCGTCGTGCCTCGACGCTCGAGTACGTAGGTACTCAAATAGTTCAACAACCGCGTTTGTTTTCGCAAATGCGATCATGCTCCTTATCAGTAAAAGCACAGAATACTTAATAGTACTACGTACAGAAAGGACACTCCCTTCCTCGCCCTCATATCAGATACCGCACCTCACCCCGCACTTCGAGGTATTCGTCGCCGACTTTTTAGCAAGGGCGCTCGCGAACTGCAGCGCTGTATTGCTGACACGAACACAAAATTATGCGATTTAAAAGTTTTATTTGAGTTTTAATCACGATGGTTGGATATTGTGATGCTTTTCCGAATTCGTATTTACATAAACTGTTTGTAAGATTTCGCATTTTTAATAACATGCGATTTAATAACCGATTATTTACAGACAAGTCATTTAAACTAAACTATTTTCATTTAAACTAAACTATTTTAGTGTTTTTATTTCATTACGAACCCGACTATATAAATAAACAATTGAACTACATGGTCACTTCATAATAATGCACACGTTCGGGCAGCGCCGCCGCCGTCGTCGTTCGGTTCCTCGACACAAATTGCTTACCGCGCCATTTTTTTTTACGCTACTAGATTTCACGCACACATTTGCACGTATACAAACGTCATTTGTTTATGTAGTAGTACTAGGTAATTATTTTGCGAGCGTTGTATGGAGTATCCGAGGTGTGGTAAGACTCTTACTACACCTCGGACACTCCATACAACTCCGTAAGAGTCTACGGAACAATTTCGTATGCAAGTATTTTTACTTTAATGATTTCTAAAAGTATTTATTTGTAAACGCGATTGTGCTCCTTATTTATAGGAATTCACGGGTCAATTTCCTATGCAAGTACTTTTTACTTCCAACAGGGCTTTTGTTTGATTACGCGATTGTACTTCTTATTTGTATGAAGTTATAGATCAATTTTTGATGCAGATAGAAAATACTTGAAAGTATCTCGAGCCCTGGTTTTAGGGCCTGGTTTCTTAAGGTGGACGTACTTGGAAGCCCTGGTACTCGATTTTGCAAGTACGACCCATGTCTACGGGCTACGGGCGAGGCGAAGGGGAGTTGAGTGGGGGATATAAGCAAGAGAAATCAGTGCGCGCGCACATTTTCTTTCTCTCTTCCTCTCATAGCCAAATACGTTTGAAGTTTCACTTCAGTCGTGTGGTCATAAGCACACTCGTTTTTTTTTTATTTAAATGTTTTCATTAATAACAACCTATTTTAAAATTCGTTCTGTTCTAAACCTCCGTTAAAGCCAAAATGTATGAAACTTTATAATTGTCATCAGTCATTCCGATGACGTATTATTATGCGTTATAACCATTGCGTGCTCTTGACAGTGCTGGGTTGCCAGCTGTTTTAGAACCCAATGGCTCGCGACGATTGGAAAAGACCAGACAGATTGACCATAATGCCTTAGAAGTTAGGTCGGCCTTTGGTGTGTGATGCAACATGTATCGACTACCTTGCGCCACCCCATCTTCCTATTACGGTTGGCTGTGCTAGTGCGATTACTGCGGGTGCAGAAAACCTCAAACAGCGCAAATAGATACTCTAATCTTATTCCGACTTATATGTACCAGCCGTTTGGGGCTGATACACTAGGGCCATAAGGTCCGAGTGCCTACTTAATTTTTCGAGAAATCGCCAAGCGATTGGTCGACTCTTCACGTGACCAGAAGACTAGCCTATTTTTTGGCCAAAGATTCAGCAAAAAGAAAGTAATTTTAAGGCTTTGTCATGGCAAAGGATTTTATTACTAATCAAGTTATTTTGAATCTTATTTCAATGAGTTTAGAATTCATGTTACTTTATTTCGATACCACGATGCCGGGAAATGACGCGACGTGCCGCGGGACGCTGCGGCATGACGCGACGCGCCGAGGGATGCTGCGGCATGACTTGTCATGCCGTTTCATTCCACGTAATGCCGCGGCGCGCCATTGCATCCCGCGGGACGTGTGGGTCACGTTGTGTCGAGGAATTATGATTGCTAAGCTAGTTGAAATAAGATTGAAACTTGTGCTGCGGTCATTTCGGTTAATGGGATGCAGTCCGGTCTGTGCGGGCTTTCAGCAGGATGCCACGGAACGCCGCGGGATGCCGCAGCACAACCTGCCGTGGCACGCTGTCAGTGAGCTGAGCGTCGGCTCGTATTTGGCTGTCGATGTCTTATGGTGACAAATATATGGCGGTAGAGCAATGGTCTTTGGTCGGTCATAGAACACTAATGAAGTAGGTACTTATATTGCGGATTTCGATGTAAACTGTATTTGCTATGCGAATGATGAGTGTCTCATGTTTGTTTTGTTATACCTACTTATTATTTACCTACCCATTTAAAAGAATTTTATATATACTGAACATACAATGTGAATGTAATAAATTGATGTTAAGTTTAATCATTTTATTTCTTGACATCCTTCCAACAATAGTTCGGTTCACCCTAACTGAATCAGTATGTCAGTGCGAGTGGGATAGAATGATACATAGCGCGGGGAAGTGGGGGCAAAATCTGAATTTGAGCTGAACTATTACAAGCCCTTAATATAACTATTTTTTTTTTCACTATTTCTTCGTCACTTTTTTCATTAATCGATGCACTTTGTTCAATTTTCATATTTTAAACACTTTCCCTGTTATTCATAATCCAATTTTATCTCTATTTTAGCTAAAATAGGTTTATAGAACGTTTGTCTTTATCTGTCACGCTGTCATTTCTGTGTGTAAGAAAGAGACAAACCCCATTTTAACTAAAATAGGTTTGATAAGTTTTATGAATAAGGGGGTTTATATACACGAATTTTACGAATACACAGCAGTGTGGCTACTACACAGACGGTCGAGCCATCAGCTGTCCATCCATCCATCCACATCCACGTCCACCATCACATCACCGTCACCGTCCCCGTCCCCGTCACCGTCACCGTCACCGTCCCCGTCCCCGTCCCCGTCACCGTCACCGTCACCGTCACCGTCACAGTCACAGTCACAGTCACCGTCACCGTCACCGTCACCGTCACCGTCATCGTCACCGTCACCGTCACCGTCACCGTCAACGTCAACGTCACCGTCACCGTCACCGTCACCGTCACCGTCACCGTCTCCGTCCGACCGTCCGTCCGTCCGTCCGTCCGTCCGTCCGTCCGTCCGTTCACTTCGGTTGGCGCCGCCGTAGAAAGAGGGGGGGGGGGGGAAATCTCTCCTGACGGTCACGTGTCCTGACGCGATGTCCTGACGCGAGTTTAACATTTTTTCCCCATTACAAAAAGTGTGCAACGCCGCAAAAGAAGTTTTCACTTCAAAAAAAAAATTATGTTATTTATAGCAAGCTACGTATTTTTTCTGTAATTTTGAAATTAGTTGTTTTACGCAGGTTTTGTACGGTAGTAGCATTTTATTTTCACACACATTAATGTTTATTGTTATGAACTTACGATGCATGTAAAATGTCAAATGCTTAACACGTAGGAATTCGGATTTTAAGATTAAGAGTTTCGATTTTTTGTTGTTAGGGTTTTAACAAATCAAAAATGTGAAAGCAAACCACTTTTTAATTTTTTAAATTCTTAAAATGAAGTAATTATGACTCATTAAGTATAAACATACAGTAATACTTCATTTTACTTTTTTTACTGTTTAAAAGGCAGGTATAGAGACGTACCCATAGGTAATTTAATGGCATAAAAAGTTTTCTTGGCATAAAATAATATTGTGAAATTCAAAAATTGCTATTAGTGGCTGTTTGTAGGTATACTTTGTAAAGTTTTTTTTTTTCACGTGTATGTTTGTTCGTTTAATGTATTGTAATATCGTCGGTTAAATAGAAAAACGACGTAATTCAGAAAACACAAATTTAGTGTCGTTTTTACATATAAAATAATCTTGTTAGTAGACTCGTTTCATGTAAAATCTTATTTAAAAAAAAATTGAAAAATGCCATTTCTCCATTTAATCGACGATAGGTATATTAAACGTATTATATAATAGCAGATTGTACAACTAAGGCATAAAAGAAGCTATTTTACCCCGAGACGTTTATATCCACGCGAGCCGCAGGCGAGGGTGGATAGTTAAGTCGAGGGGTAAAATGGCTCGTTTATGCCTGAGTTATACACTCTGCTTTTCACTTCGATTGCGAGAAAATGAAACAGGCATAAAGTATACAGTACATAATTAATAAAAAAGGTTGCAAAGCATAGTTAATTCCCGCCACCAGAGATAATACCGCCACAAAACTTTATAAAAGTTTTTTTTTTAATTTCAACATTTGTCATTCGACTTGGGTACTTCATACTGCCAAGTCATAAAAACGTTTCTTTGCGTTTTTAAATAATAAATGACAACTATTTTACCTGATTTTATTAAATTAAAGATAGAAAACACGGAAGTGGTATAAATTAAAGGAAATGTTAGTAGTTGTACAATCTACTATTTTATACATTTACATAATTTATATTTTTGTGATGAAGGGGTAAATATGGTCATAGGGAGGTCCACCCTCGTCAGGTCTCAACAGAAATTATTTATTTTATTTTTTGTGTTCTGAGAGTGACAACCCTATTATCAGAGAAAAAATTTAAAACCATAGACTCATCAGTCTTCGATTTCCTGATAGATTTGCATCACATTTTTTTACAGTTCTGAAGAATAAGTATTTTAAGATAAATATTAGGTGCTAGGTAGGTACTGACCATAGAAATGTATATATCTATGGTACTGACAAAAGATGTCCGAAGGAAAAAATAAAAAGAAATAAAGATAAAATCAGGGATATTTATTTTTTTATTATAGTGAAGTCTTCCCTGTATCGTCTGTATAAAATACCTTGCATGTAATGTCAATAAACTTCAAAAACAAATGTTCAAATATTTTCATCGCATCGTTTATTTTTGCGTTTTTCTGGAAATCCAATAAAAATTATAATTCTGTTTTAAAGTATATTTTTGAGATACAGGAGTTCTACTCTCGCATTCAAAATAGTTCATACTTTCGGCTAATATAATAAAGAAGTGATGTCCGTTTTTTGAGGCATTTATCATAAAAGTACCTATCTACTGTTCGACGGCACAAGGCGTTTGATGAATCGTCACAAAATAACTCCGATTTTAATAAAAACAGACTGTGGTGCCGATTCCCTTGTTCATAAACTAAACAAAATTTAAGTTCAGTGCATCTTTTTCTTTCTATTGAAGATAAATTTTAGTTTAGTCCTGTCAAATTAATTTAGACGTGATTAAAAACTTGCATACTAAAATTACGTCAATTTACGTCAGGCGCATTACAGGCTATACCGTGTGAAAATAAAAGTTCCCGCACACCTGTCCTGCTGCGTCGCGTCGTGTTTCTATCGATCGACTTGCGATGCAACTTATGCCACTAACCCATGTTCATGTCCAATACTACGAATACGAAGCTTATTATGCGCCTCGATAATTTCGTGTATTCCCGTTCGTCCCCCCGACTTCGTTCACCTAGTGGGACGAACGGGAATTCGTTATTTTTTTTCCCGATCGTCCCACTGATTTTGTTGGTGGGACGAATACACGGGTAATTTACTGTTTACTGAAGTAGGTATTTAACGCTAGCGTAAACAAACCCTGTTCAGACCAAATACTTACACACTCACTCGCTAAAGAGCATTAGACTATACCACTTGTGAGCTTACCGGCTAGTACCCACATTTTAAATTTTGTGCGAGCGTCTCGATGCGCGTCGGCGACGTAATCATTCCACCCAGTTATATGAAAAAACTTGTTCTAATCTTTTTATAACGATATGTTTTCATTGCAGCCTCCGACAATACAGAAACAGTTTCATTATCTATATAACTCATAGGAATCACAACATTGTCCTAATGCTAATGGGGAGTCTATCACTGGATGTTTAGAATTACATATTTCGTGATATTTATGCATTTGATTAGGCTGTCTTTCTCCCCAGATTACTTGCCGCCTGAGATCGTCTTTATTTAAATTATATTTAATATTAAGTTTATACAAATAACATTCTATTATAAGTGGGAAGTTGGGACACATCTTCTTGAACCCATACTTTATTAATGGCGGAAGCTGCAGATTGTGTTGTAATGCAATGATCCAACCACCTCGCGCAAACATGAGCTTCACTACGAAACGTATAGGTATTAGACTGCAACCCCAACATATGTACAGACGCCAGCACATCAAGCTACTACAATCTGTCAAATTTCTTTAATAGATTTTCAGCTTTATTGCTAAAGCTAAGATTCAAAGTTGATTGGGAAAATTTTACAGTTTCGGGTAGCTTGATGTGCTGGCGTCTGTACATCCGCACAATACCATGCGTTATCGTACAAAAAGCAACTAATTCAATAAAGTGCCCCGCACTGAACTCCTCGTGGATAGTACTCAGCACAGGTAACTCGTATGGCAGGAGCCACGTCTCCTGTAGTGCCACCACATCAGCAGTCTGGCACAGGGCTCTGACACCTTCCCAGGATCTCTTGACAGACTAACAATTATAACTAATAAGTTTACTGGAACATCTAGTTTCTTCTTTGTCCATTTAAATCTTCATTTATACTAGCCAGACTTTCTGAATCTATTTTCACATTCCTCCTTAAGTTTGCAAAGCGCGTAAAGAAAATGCCTGATGCACATACATCCAATTTATGCTTCACAACATAGCGGGTCGATCGAAAGTTAAGTTACGCTTGCTGCGGTCAGTCAGGTGGTTGGGTGACCATCCATTGCCTCCGAAAGCACTTCTGTCAAGCTCCGCTAATGAAACACAGTTGATTTTCTATTGTTTCGTCGCCAATAGGCGACGCGCGGTTTTTGACCGGTTAACCTTTTAACCGCTATTCCGCCCGGGTCGTATATATACGACCACATACCACAGCTCGTTTAATCTGTGTCATTATTACATCATCACAGCTCGTTTAATCGGTATTTATTTCTCGTTTTCGTTTTCGGGCTCTGCGGTCACGACAACTGATATAAAGTCGGGCGGCTAAAAGTTTAAGCCGCGCGCTGGTCCCGGCTGTCATTCGTAGATCTTTGACAGTTAGTCGTAAGTGTCGTAACAGGTATTCAGAAGCCCAGTCCAGTCTTACCAAGGCGTATCGTGTTACCCAGTAACCGGGTTGTTCCATGTAAAATGCTTGTATTCAGCTGCATATGGTTAGACTGGAAGCCGACCCTAACATTTGGGAAACTTTGCCAGATTGACTTACAAACGTAAATAATGGTTATGGTTTTTATTACAGTAATGTTTCTTTTAATTTAATTTCTTTCAATTAGTAGGCCACATTTATACCAACACAATCTTCTAGATTGTCTCTGTCGATGTGGTTTACCGCATGGCTATATTTTAGGCCCAGTATAGCTATGATATTTTTACCTTAGGTTCTATCTAAAACACTTACGTGTCTACTACATATTTTAAATTAAAGTTGCTTTTCGTGTCTGTCTGTGTGACTGTGTTCTCGGATTTTGATGCGGATTTCGTCATCATTTAGAGTATTTTAGAGCTATTAATATTAAACTTACAATAAATAAATTTCGATGTTTTATGAAGTCGTAAAAACCTTGCGAAACGAGGGTGATTGGCTATTTTTACATAAGGGGACTGGGTTGTGCTTACGTCAATTAGTTGCCCTAATACGCAAAAAAACATAAAGTCATGAAGTGAAAGTTTGGAATGAAAGAAACGACTCGTTTCATAACGTAAAGTTTTTTGAAGAAAGTTTTAAATTTTGGTAACTATGAAATGAGATTGGGCAAATCTACCTTGAAGTCCAGTAGCGTTAAGACACAGTCGTGTTCGTTGCAAAGGTTCTCCTTAAAAAGCTCTTTCCATTGACGTATGGTTATTGGGCGCCAAGAATTCCTTAACTTCGGTGCCCATAGATATAAGAAAGAAGATTTCTATGTCGGTGCCCAAGTTGTCACCTATTTAGGTCATTAATAACTCTGAACTGACTAACAATTGGCAAAAGTCGTGTTTGGAAGTAAATCGAAAGAGCTGGAAGTCATGGAGAAGCCTTTGCCCAGCAGTGGGATGATGTGCTTACATCATCCCACTGCTTAATTACATAGGTACTTAATTGTTGATCATCCTGTTAATGTTAGCTTTAACATTAACAGGATGATCAACAATTAAGTACCTATGTAATTTCAGTAGAAGGAACACTGTTTCCTAGTCCATAATTACTTATTCTCATTGTATAAACAATTATAAGGGTTCGTGGCTAAGTAATAACAGCCCCACTGGTCGATCGATCAGGTTGCTCTACGCTAGCCGCGGTCGGTCCGAGGAGGGGTGACCATCTTTACATACCGAGACTCGTCCGTGCCTCGGATAGCACGTTATGCCGTTAGTCCCGGACTCCCGGCTGTCATTCTTGGATCTTTGACAGTCGTTACGGGTCGTCAGAAGCCCGAAAGTCTGACAACCAATTAGGACTGGTTAAAGGGGTATCGTGTTACCCAGTAACTGGGTTGTGTAGGTCACATAGGCAATCGCCCCATGTAAAATACTGGTATTCAGCTGCATCCGGTTAGACTGGAAGCCAACCCCAACATAGTTGTTTACAGTTTTTATGGTATTTATTACTTAGTATAAATATAAGTGTTAATTAACCACAATATATGAAATTGTAATGTTTAGTTACCAATAACCACAAAATTACCTAAACCAATCTGCCTGCGGCAGGAAAATGATGCTTATCAAAAAGGTTTTAATTAAGTAGGTACCTACACTACCTACCTTAAAGAATACATTCCCTTGACATGTGGTAATAAGAATTGAACGCTCAACTAACATAAAATGCCACTCATTATTGATTATGTATTCTAGGAAAATGTTCCGCATATTGAATTTAAAATAATAAAGGTGCTATTTGGAACCGAGCTGCCAACTGCAACTGCCGACAGCACGTGCAGCGACTGCGTGCAATCGGCCGCTGGTTTGTATGTATTTATATGAAGCACGTGCTGTCGGCAGTTGCAGTTGGCAGGTCGGTTCTAAATAGCACCATAAAGGTAGGATCCTGTTATAACGGTGAACGAAACAGAAACAGTTGCTCGCCGGCCGCCTTCGCAACGCTCCACTCACTTGCCATTCACAGCAAATTGATAACGTTTCGACTATCCATGGGTCGTCGATGTTCTGTACTCTATTATTTGTCGCTATCTTTCCTACTGGAATTACTGTTGCATGGCTCAAAAAAACTTCAAAAAATTTATTACAACCGTATATTTTCATATAAAATATATTAAAAAAAAAAACCCGACTACTGAAAAGGATGAAACAAGATAGTACCTACCCGTGGTCGCATGCCGCTGCTCTAACATAAGTATAAGCTATGGTAGCTATGGCAGCAGCGGACGATCAAGACGCTTCCAACGATACCTCATTTGTCAAATTATGACAAGCAGTTTAGAAGTTATGAGGAAACAGATGAACATAGATACCGGTCAAAATCATAACCCTCCTTTTTGCTTCGCCGTAATCTGGTAAAAACTGGCATAAAATTGCGTGTCTAACCACGCCAGTGTCAATAATGTTCTGCTGTTGCGACATTTACGCCTGCTTAGTGTTGTTGATATAAGACTGCAAAAATTAGTGTGTATTTCATAGTAATTTTCGGAAAAACTATGGCAAACAAACTTATTTCTGCGGTTGTACCTCACCAAAAATATATCCATAAACTGTTGACTGATTGATGTTCCCATAATAATCACAGAATAACTAATACTTAGAACTTATCATAATCTAAAAAAGCGTAAAGTTATAAGTTGGCTTGTAAACTCTACAATGTAGAGCCTACTTCGCTGTGATAGTAGTAGGAACCTTCGGTAGGAACACTTGACTTGTGACCAGTGTAAAGATTCGTATTTCACATTCCTGAATAGAAAAAATGTTTTAAAAGACCTATCCAACGACTTTCCAAAAAATTAAATTGACGAGTAAAAAAAACATCCCCGCGTTTCGGTTTGCGACAATATGATTGACAATTTTGTGGGGTAATTAATATGTATAGGTAATCATGCCAAATTATAGCTTTTTAGTACTTAGGGTCTCGGAGTTAAGTCAGGCGAACTTTGCGAAACTATAAAAGAGTTCCTAGTTTTACTACAGAAACCTAAAAAAACTAAAACTCGACTACTGATGAAAAGGATGAAACAAGAAAGCACCTTCCCGTGGTCGTATACCGCTGTCTGTATCACTTTGGGTGATGTTTATACAGATTTTTTCGATTTTTCGACCATAGTTTGAGGATAATTATTTTTTAATGTTAATTGGGTGTGTCAAGAAGTATTTGGAGAGAGGCTTTAAAAAAATCTTTTCACGTCGTTTCACAGGTCATCCTGTACAAGGCTTATATCGCAAAGACGTCTTCCAAGAAAGGACGCTATCGCAATAAAGGGGGGTGAAATGTGGGAGGAGGGTGGCGATGACATAGGAGAACACTGTTTCATTTTAGGGGCTGTCTCCACGAGCGAGAGAATCGCGGCGATAATATCGTCGTGCCACGTATTTCTATACACTCTCTATGAACGCGTCTCCACACGGCGATATTATCGCGGCGATGCGACGAGTGGCAATGTGCGCGCGTAACGTCGTCGTATCGCCGCGGTATCGTCGCTACTGGTGGCGCGCACGCCGCGCGCTCGCCGCAGAACGTGGCCGTGGCGCTCTCGCAGCGAGCGCGCGACGGGCGCGCTGTCAAACGCAGCGTCATTCCAGCGTTGCCTCTTGCCAAGCAAGGACAAGCTTTTTAGACAATATAAGTACAATGTTTAACATTGTACTTATATTGTCATTTATTGACACTACTGAGAGTCGTCGCGGGCACGCGGCGATTCCGTTACCAGTCGCGACGATACGCTGGCGCAATAATCGCTCGTTCGTGGGGACGACCCGACGATAGAAGCGCGGATCCGTCGCGATTCTCTCGCTCGTGGAGATGGCCCCTGTCATTGTTTCATTACGAGTAATTAGTACTGCCATGGGGATACCGTCTGGGGATCCACTTATGATGTTTGACGCAAATAATAGATAGGAGCTGAATAGGGTTTTATTGAGCTTTTATGAGTTTGATTTCTCCTCCTTTATTTTCTTTTCTGTTGTCGTCCTTCACAAACTAAAACCTTAGTTTTAACTTCCTGTGCTTTTATTTTGCCTTCAACAATTTGTTTTCTTTTTACCGACTTCACAAAAAGGAGGAGGTACTATGTTCGTATAGTACCACGGATATGTATAGTACTATTCAATTTCAAACCTAATATTTTGCATGCCGTAAGGTAAAATGTATCGGGACACTTATCAAATATTCCAACTTATATGTATACCTACATTATCAGCAAATAAATGATTTCTTTCTTTCTTTCGGCTGTTTGTATGTTTTTTTTTTATGTTTGTTCATCGAATACTCCGCCAATTGTCGACGGATTTTCAAAATTATTTTTTTGTTCGAAAGTAGATAGTTCTGACGTGGTCCAATTGTCACCAAGTTAGGATCTGATGATGGGATCTTAGAGAAATCGAGGGCAACCCTCAAATTTTATAGGCTCACTTATTGTTTTTCGCATATTTTATGAAGTATCTTGTGTATTTGCGTATGGTTGTCACCATCTCAGGTACCTGGGCTGATTATGGAAGGTACAACTCCTTAACAGTAAGAAGTTACTCGAACAGGCAAGGACTGGTTTAGTAAATTGTTTTGATGTTTGATAGGGCATTTGCCACATTTGGTCTCATGATCATCAACTCATGATCTGATGCTGCAGTCAGGATAGTCTGCAGCGTACCTAACTCCTCGACAACTAATATAATAATGTTTATTCGGTATTAAAATTGGTAAAATTATTACAAAAGTCTTAGAAATTAATTACATACCTAGGTGTAATAAAGTTAGATGCCTGTACTAGGATAAACCTGTATCACAGGCGGCATGAGCATACTATATGTTAACGGTAGGACAATAAAAATTCTTAAGAATATTTAACTTTAGAAGTATTGAAATAATGACAAAATTTAATTAATTAATTATTTTATACCTAGTTTACTTAAATACTATTTATCTTAAAGATCAAAAAAACAAAAAATCTTATCTAATTATCTTACGTAATTATTTAGTCAGCGTTAAATAGTTTCTTGCACTTTAAAACTTAGCTACCCATAATGATTATGATTTTGCATCAGCAGAAAATGGTATGTGGGTTAAAGTCAATGTTGCACAAAATTAAATCACGTTCGAGGCAATGTGTTTCATCAACAAAATCGAGGGTTTGTAGGCCAGTGCAATGTTTTGTTGAGTCAGCAGCAGGCAGTAAACACGGAAGTCTGGCCTTAAGTATGACGCTCTAGGCGCCCTCGTAGTCGATAGAGTTGATGTACCTGTATTCCGCTATTTTCCTAGCAGGGCACCCAGCTTCTCCCGTTTTGTGGTTATTGGGCTTTTTAAAGCGTGAGCAAGTTGCACATTTCGGTGTGTCAGCTTTCTTCGCGCACTCTGACATCGAGTGTCCTTCTTCACCGCAGTGACCACACGTAGATTTTAGCTCTCTGCATGTTTTTGCTGCATGACCATATTGTTGGCATTTGTAGCATCGGGTGACCAAGGTGAAGTCCCTCACAGGGCATGACGTCCAATTTATAAAAAGCCTTGATTGGGATCACGTAGATTTTAGCTCTCTGCATGTTTTTGCTGCATGACCATATTGTTGGCATTTGTAGCATCGGATGACCAAGGTGAAGTCCCTCACAGGGCATGACGTCCAATTTATAAAAAGCCTTGATTGTGATAATAGACGCATCTTTCTTGCCAGATTTGTGGCTTAATTTAACCACGCTCAAAAAGGACTCCATAGGCAATGCTGGAAACTTATCGGTTACGTTCTGTTCATAAATGCACCTGAAGACTTCAGTTTCAGCCAAAGTAGTCGGCACACCTACAACCACGAGCCGAGGTTTGCGCTTGTTTGGTTCGTCGGCGGTAAGTCCGGATGTAGAGAGCTGGACTGCGTGCTTGAGTTTGTCAGCATCATGTTTCGTCTCTGTACTAATAATAACGCCACCATTTTTGGTCTTTCGGACACCACGTACATGCAGCTTCATTTGTTCAGGGCGAATGATTTTTTGCACGAGGTCTTTTGTTTCGTCACTTGACTTTAATTTATCGTTAGGATAAATAGCTACAGAGCTTAAATTGTTAGGCCGAACGAAATCATTTGCTCCCTTCTTCACCATATCGGCAAACGAAACATTTCCCGCAGAACCAGAGTCCTTAATCGTCTGCTTGAGCTCCGAAATATGTTCCGTCAGGTCTCGCTTTTCCTTCAGGGCATCAACCGCATTGTACGCGTGAATGGCTTTCTGCTTGAGCGACTGGTATAGAACTGCCATTTGTGAGGTTCCAGATCCTACTTTGCGGCACAAGGTAGAGATTTTCAGTTTCTGCTCCGAGTTGAGTTTGCCATCCGCGGCAATAGAGCAAATTTCATTTAAGTGCTGTTCGATGGCCGACATCCATTTTTGAATCTTGGGCGTTGAAACAATATCAGCCGTGGCCGACTCAAGGGCTGGGTTCTGCGTTGTTGTCTTCGACGGCGAGGCGGAGGGATGCACTGGCCCCCTTGGATTAAAGGGGTTCCATTTTGTATTTTTACTAGTTCACTAATTCGTGTCCATTATATACAGAAACTACACACTAAGCAAAATTACAGTTGCATTACGTTGGTAGTGCACTAAAGGAGGTCACTAATATTATTAAAGTAGGTAATTTTTAAATATTGCTAACGAGCACGTCTGTATACTGCGAATGAAAACTAACAAAACAAATGAAAACTAACGGCAGATATATCGTGTTTAGGCTCATTGAAAAGGGCTCGATGTGTGGATAAACGTACTGTTAATGAGGAGCACCGAAGTACATATAGACCTGATGCTGAAGCCAGGAGTACCAGAAAAAGTACCAACCTTGAAATTACAGCACCGTAGTCGTGTTTGGGCTCATTTTAAACAGGATTAAATTTTGAGTTCAATGCAATGTTGACATAAGTCTGGCCTGATGCTGCAGCCAGGATTATCAGCATCTAGTCTAAAAACGTCAGGTCAGGATTTGATGATGGGATCCTAGACAAATCGAAGGAACTCTTCAAATATTATAGGCACACCTATAGCGATTTGGGTATTTTTTATAGTAACTCGTGCATTTGCTCTCGGAAAGCACTATTTGGTGAAGTGGAACTGATGATGAAGACCACAGGTGGCCACCGGAACTACTCAATAATATCTAAGTATTTCACGGGTTGCGATTCGATTACTTTAATATGGTTGCTAAGCAATTTATGCTCGTCACAATGTGAATGGTGATATGGAGCTGATGGTGGACCTGGAGAACTCCTCAACAATTAACTTCCCTGCATCGGGAAAAGCAATATTTTGTTTGTAAAAGGCGATGATCACTAGGCTATTGTAACTTAGATAAATTATAAGCAGACCCACTAAAAAGCGTGAAATAAAAACTTTTTAAGAAAAAAAAAACCGACTTCCAAAAAAACTACAAAGTGAAAAATAACTTTAATTATCGGAAGTCGGTGGCAAAAAACTAAAATACAGATCCAAAGACACCGACTTCCGAAATTAAAGTTATTTTTCACTTTGTAAGTAGTGTTTTTTTGGAAGTCGGTTTTTTTTTTCTTAAAAAGTTTTTATAGGTAACCTTCCAAATTCAGTCAACGAGTATATCCCCCTACCTTCCTTCGAGCGAGTTCTTGGACTTCTTAAAAACAAAAAATGTGTCTTTATTGAGTGTTGTTTTACTCGATCGTTCGTTGCAATATTCGTTACGCTCTAAGTCGTCAAACACAACATATTGGCCGTGTATTTATGCATGTGTTTGTGCAGACATACCACACAGTGTGGGCCCCGAAGGGCTTCTAATTTCGTATTGTCGTTTCAACCTGACACCTGACCCGACCACGTTGAATGCACTATAGACGTAGGTATGTACCGAACCCTCGTACCTATGTTTGTACCCTTAACAACACTTTCTACCAAGATTTGAGGAATCGCCGATCCGATATAACATTTGGTACATAATTATATGCTTGAACACCGAGAAAAAAGGACAGGAATATAAAAAAAAACTCATCCCGTAAAGGGGTGAAGTGGGTCGATGAAGTTTGTATGGTAGGTAACATCCAAAAACCACGCGAAAGAAATGGCGTGTTTTTATAAACTTTCTGTAACGGTACTTTTGAAAACTTTAGATTTGTTCGAAAACAAGCAACAAATCCAAACAGAAACAAAATCAATACGTAAAGCCGTAATATGCAACATTTCGTTAGGCACGCTATACCTGGGGCGTGGTGCCTCCGGCAGAGCTATATAATTGAATCACTTGCGTTCCCATTGAGGGACCACATTTGAATTTTGAGCTTTTGAATGAGTCAGCCTTTAGTAAAAGTTCTCAAACAATTGTAAATTCAGCCTTTAATTTGTAAAAGTAGCCACTCAAAAGTTACAATCGATTAAAGGTGGTCCTTCAGTCGTGACTGACAGGCATCCCTATCTCAAAACCTAGTTAAAATTTGCAACTGCTATAAATTACTACTCTTAGTAAAAGATTTGTAAAACTAATTTATCTGAATATCAACCCTTCCTGTTCAAAGAATAAAATGAACTAGCATGCGGAAGGTGGTCCCTCAACCGATCACCATATGTTCACCTTGAGTGGAGACCACAATGGAATTTGAAATTTACATATGGGTCTAGCGTTAGTAAAAGTACTTGAACGATTGTATATTCAACCTCTAGTTTGTAAAAGAAGCCATTCAAAAGTTACAATCTAATTAAGGTGGTCCCTCAATTGAAACGTTTATCACAAGAAAAATCTATTTACGCAGCATTCGGAAGTTAAATAGACGAATGCTACAGTCTATCCTTTAGTAGTATTTTTTTAATAAGGATTACTTTTCTAAACAGTATCAAAAAATGTACCGTTTTATTTTAAATAATAATCAAATTCCTGGGAAGAAATACTAAGATAGAGGTGACCACACAGCAGGATTTTTATTAAGTAAAAACTAGTGAGTGTTTGTTGATATTAATTTTTATTAATATTTTACATCACTTAGCTAAATAAAAACACAAAGAAAATAATGCTTATGATAATAAAAACAAAAACTAAATTTTACCCTGCACTGTAAATGAAACTCTGAACTTTTTAACTGACTAAAAAAGGAGGTTCTGTATTCGACCCGTATGTATGTTTGTATGTCCGCGATTTTCTCAAAAACTAAAACCGATTTTGATAATTCTTTCACTTAAGTGATCTACATACTTTCAGGAAGGTTTTAGTATATAATAGATTAGGTAATTATTCTTATGTACGAAGTTATATGCGTAAATGCAGCATTTCTATGCGAATTTTGATTATTCTTCTTGTCGGTGTCTTCAATTCTTCAGTGCACTAGTGCTTATTGAATTTGTGTGGGGTAGGTACAACTAAAAAGTGAAAAATAAAAACTTTTTTACAAAAAAAAACAACCGACTTCAAAAAATTAAAACGCTTTAAAGGGGTTTGAAGATTTTTGTATGGAGGGTGGCCCTAAGGTCGGCCGCCATTTTGATTTTTTTTTTCAGAATCGCGGTGCACAACAAAAGTTATATATTTAGATAGAGGACACTTATACAAACAAAAAATGTAATATAACATAATATCCTAAAGCGTCAGGTTTCGGAGTTATTCACCGAAATATATTAGTCTTTGGGAAAAAATAGATTAGTCTTTGGGATTAAAAAACGAACTATAAATTGCCGTGTTTAATTATTTAATGAAAAAATGTCTATTATTCATTTGTTTCTTCTCCATAAAGGTTTCATAACGTTTCTATTACCTCAACAGTACAATATGCTTACCAGGAGGGAAAAAAATCAAAAAAAATCTTGTGGTTTTCGACTTATATTTTAATAAATAAAAATCCGGGAATAAATTCAATAGCCCCAACTAATTTATAGAAATTTTGTTTGACTTTGATCGTTCTAGGTATTTCGCTAATCGGTCCTTTAGGTGTGTCGTTTAAATCGAAAGATATAAAATCTGTAAGCTAATATTCGTACGTCACTTGATTATTACACAGTGTACATTCTTTAATTTCGTCACGAATTAAAATGGCTTCTTCCAAAATACTAATGCCAAATATTTTAATAAGCTGAATGTTCAAACTGAAAAATGTATATCTTTTTAAAATGTTTTCTGTTTGACACCATGCATTGCTACACAGTTTGGAGAATTAGACACTAAAAAAAACTTATTAATAACTTCTTCGAAAACGGTAGATATATTACATTCGCAACTGTAAGTAACGACGTCTCTGATTTTATTCTTTTTATTACAAGCTTGGGAAATAATTTGTGCTCTCAGGATGTAAATATCATCTATCTTGTAATTATTGTCATTCAAGCCTTTAATATACATTAAAATTATGTCATCATCAACATTAGCCTCAAATATAGATCGAAAATGTACATTTTGTCAAAAAGTCATGTAGCAAAAATAAAGGAAAAAATCTGAAAACCGTATATTTGTAGTTATATTAAAAAAAAACCGTGATAAACTATTTACATACCTACAAATTTGTACGGAATACTCGGTGCGCGAGTCCGACTTATCCGGATTTTTTAAATTATTTGCGGCTTGAGTTACTAGTCATTGAACCAATGTATTTTAAGTATGTTCACGTAGGTACGCGACGCGCATATTTTATTTTTATTAAAAATTATTATATTGCTAGAAAAACCCTGCTGTGTGGTCACCTCTATCTTAGTATTTCTTCCCAGCAATTTGATTATTATTTAAAATAAAACGGTACATCTTTTTATACTTTTTAGTAAAGTAATCCTTAGTAAAAAAAATTTACTAAAGGATAGACTGTAGCATTCGTCTATTTAACCTCCGAATGCTACGTAAATTGATTTTTCTTATGATTAACGTTTCAATTGAGGGACCACCTTAAATCGATTGTAACTTTTGAATAGCTTCTTTTACAAACTAGAGGTTGAATATACAACCGTTCAAGTACTTTTACTAACGCTAGACCCATATGTAAATTTCAAATTCCATTGTGGTCTCCACTCAAGGTGAACATATGGTGATCGGTTGAGGGACCACCTTCCGCATGCTAGTTCTTTTTTATTCCTTGAACAGGAAGGGTTGATATTCAAATAAATTAGTTTTACAAATCTTTTACTAAGAGTAGTAATTTATAGCAGTTGCAAATTTTAACTAGGTTTGAGATAGGGATGCCTGTCAATCACGACTGAGGGACCACCTTTAATCGATTGTAACTTTTGAGTGGCTACTTTTACAAATTAAAGGCTGAATTTACAATTGTTTGAGAACTTTTACTAAAGGCTGACGCATTCAAAAGCTCAAAATTCAAATGTGGTCCCTCAATGGGAACGCAAGTAATTGAATCTATTCTGCCAATTCCTAATTGCCGGCCAGCACTGCCAGGCGAAGTGCAACCTTACTGCAGGTGCCGAAGTAAAATTACCAATTGACTTGGTAAGCCTGGAACTGTCGCGGTGCTAACTATGTGGTTCGGGTTGGTCAATAACTTGTGTGGGCCATATTGAAAGGCGCAACTCTCTTGATGACTTTTGATCACATTTCCTTTACGGAAACCTCATTTGGAATATTCTGAGGAACATATTGGATGAAATGTCTGGGTATTTGTAAACAGTTAGGTGAAAATGAGGCAATGGATGTTGATCCATTGCTTCATTTTCACCTAACTGTTTACAAAGCACCAATTAGAAGGTACTTCAACAAGTACCTTCTAATTGGTGTGAACACTATTGTTTAGAGTACCTACTTGTATGATGCTTTAAAAAAAGAACAATGCTATGACCACAACATTAGCAACTAATGAAACAATTTTTGACGAATCAAACGTTGGAGTCAATAGATAATAATTATATTATTTAGTCTTAACTTGAACTTGACTTCTGATTATTTAGTTATTAGTTCGCAACGAGATCAATTCCAAAAAAGACGAAGAAAACCTGCCTGCACCACATAATATATAGATAGTCTTTATAATATTGTCGAAGTCTGAACATGCAAGTTACCAACTGCAATATTAGCTAGATTCAGATAGATATCGTAATATTATCAACCCTACGCTCAAAGGCAACAAATCGATAACCGCCACAAAGCCTGGTTGGCAGTGGTTGGAGTAGCTAAGTACCTAAGCTCCTTTCTTTATGCTTAGTTGATTCTGCACTGAAATTGCTAACGCCATCGAAGTGCATTAATACATGGTTGAACTAATTAATAATCCTCTCTAATGCTATTAATATGTTTGTAAACGACTCTCTTAGGTTAATCTTAAGATTAGCCGGCAACTAGTTCTAGTTAGCATTGTATAGTACCTTGCGCTCGCTGATGTTCACTCATTTGTCAAGATAATACTCTTGACAAATGAGTGAACATCAGTGATCTACCTAAACTTTAGGTAAATCTATCCCTGGTCATAAAGGGATGAATGAAAGGCAATTTCATGCAGATGAGATGAGAATGCTTAGAGGGATGTGTGGTGCTACACGAATGGATAGAATAAGAAATGATTACATAAGAGGAAGTCTAAAAGTGGCACCGATAACCGAAAAGCAGTATGGAAATCGGTTGTCATGGTATGGGCACGTGATACGGAAAAATGTCGTAAACAAAATTTTGAATATGAATGTCGATGGCTTTAAGAGTAGGGAAAGGCGAAAGAAACGATATATGAACTGTGTGAATGATGACATAGTTAGGGGTAGTTCTTCGAAATTTGATTCTTCGACTGATCCATATGGCCAAAATTTAATTTTACTTTCAGCTCTGTAACACATGTTCATATGAAAATAGGTATACCAAATAACATAATTATATGTGATTGAGGGACTCGTTTTTATAAAGTAGTTTTCAAGATATCGACGTTCAAATATTTCGTGCCCAGATGAATCAGAAACATACATTTATTTATTTATATACTATGGATGACTTACAGCTAAAACAAACGGAATAAAAAAATTGCATGTGAGACTGACAGCCAATTACAAGTCACCGCTTCTAAAAACAGATTATAAAAAAAAGAAGAGTGTGAACAACACAACACAGTTACCAAAAAAAGAAAGAGAAAAAAAACAGTATAAACATTCAAGCTTAAACTAAAATTCACATTTCATATTCAATACAAGAATAGAAACCCGAACATACAAAAAACTTAATTAAAAAAGCTAAGGCTAAGGCACTTTCTGGCCGAGGATACACTCGTTGTGAATGTATCAAAATCATGCTGTTTACAAATGTAATTAAAGTTTCTACTTGCACGCACTATAAATGAATTTTGCCTATAATTTGTAGCGCTAAATGGAACACGCAACGGTGCGTTACATCGCTTCGACCTTCCAGGAACGTTAAAATAAAATTTGGATAGAATTTCAGAGTTATTAATAGAATTATTGAAAATTTTAAATAATGAAATACTGTCAGAGATTGCTCGCCGATTAATTAGGGGCAATATATGATACTTCTTACAGAGGTTGAGGTAATCTTCAGACCGGTACGGCACTTTCTGATGATAAGAAGGTCTACGGTCACCAACTTAATTCTGCTCAACGATTTTATTACTGATGCCATGGATAACGGTAAGCAGGTTGATGTCGTTTATACTGATTACAGTAAAGCTTTTGATCGGATTGACCATGAGATCCTACTATCAAAGTTATATGGTATGGGAATACGGGGTGATTTACTCAGATGGTTTTCTTCTTATCTGGAGAACAGGTCCCAAGCAGTAGTATTAAGCAATTACATATCGGGTTGGGTGCCTGTCCCCAGTGGCGTGCCCCAGGGTTCATTGCTTGGCCCATTACTTTTCATAATCTATATAAACGACATCAACTCTTGCTTGATTTCGTCCAGACTGTTATGTTTTGCAGATGATATGAAAATCTATGCCTCAATTACTTCACATGCGGACGTGATTGCACTTCAGGATGATTTACATCGTCTGGAGGCTTATTGTCGTAGGAGTAAGCTTGATCTTAACCCTGCTAAATGTTCGGTTCTAACATATTCTCGAAAGCGCTCAAACATACCCTCATCGTATATCTTAGGGGATAAAGTATTACCAAAAACGAATTGCATCCGAGATCTGGGGGTATATCACGATTCTAAGCTTACATTTGAATCTCATGTCGATGCCATAGTCGCTAAAGCATCTAAGGCACTAGGCTTCATAATGCGGCTATCCAAGTGCTTCACTCAAGCCAAAACATTAAAGATTCTCTACTGTACCTTTGTTAGAAGCCACTTGGAATACGCGTCTGAAATCTGGAATCCATGTTACCACAAGTACATTGATCGTATAGAGAGCATCCAGAAAAGGTTCATCAAGTATTTGTGTTATCATCAGAAAGTGCCGTACCGGTCTGAAGATTACCTCAACCTCTGTAAGAAGTATCATATATTGCCCCTTATTAATCGGCGAGCAATCTCTGACTGTATTTCATTATTTAAAATTTTCAATAATTCTATAAATAACTCTGAAATTCTATCCAAATTTTATTTTAACGTTCCTGGAAGGTCGAAGCGATGGAACGCACCGTTGCGTGTTCCATTTAGCGCTACAAATTATAGGCAAAATTCATTTATAGTGCGTGCAAGTAGAAACTTTAATTACATTTGTAAACAGCATGATTTTGATACATTCACAACGAGTGTATCCTCGGCCAGAAAGTGCCTTAGCCTTAGCTTTTTTAAGTAATTAAGTTTTTTGTATGTTCGGGTTTCTATTCTTGTATTGAATATGAAATGTGAATTTTAGTTTAAGCTTGAATGTTATACTGTTTTTTTCTCTTTCTTTTTTTGGTAGCTGTGTTGTGTTGTTCACACTCTTCTTTTTTTGTTATAATCTGTTTTTAGAAGCGGTGACTTGTAATTGGCTGTCAGTCTCACATGCAATTTTTTTTTTATTCCGTTTGTTTTAGCTGTAAGTCATCCATAGTATATAAATAAATAAATAAATAACACAAATACTTGATGAACCTTTTCTGGATGCAAAAAAGTAATAAATACACCGTTAGTTATGATTTTTAATTCTAAACCATAATTATTAATTCTTAACTAAGACTAAGACATATCAAAAGTGACAAATTTAGAACAAGTTTATACTCCAATGTGAATTTTAGTTTAAGCTTGAATGTTATACTGTTTTTTTCTCTTTCTTTTTTTGGTAGCTGTGTTGTGTTGTTCACACTCTTCTTTTTTTGTTATAATCTGTTTTTAGAAGCGGTGACTTGTAATTGGCTGTCAGTCTCACATGCAATTTTTTTTTTATTCCGTTTGTTTTAGCTGTAAGTCATCCATAGTATATAAATAAATAAATAAATAACACAAATACTTGATGAACCTTTTCTGGATGCAAAAAAGTAATAAATACACCGTTAGTTATGATTTTTAATTCTAAACCATAATTATTAATTCTTAACTAAGACTAAGACATATCAAAAGTGACAAATTTAGAACAAGTTTATACTCCTGTCATTTTTTAAATATTAAAAAGGTTAAAGCTAAGTAAATAATAATAAATAAGCCTAGAACTACTGGCTTGCACACTGTCAAAAATTGGACATTATTGTGCAACAAAAAACACTCCTTTCGTGCTGGAGAGGGAAAACTAATTTATTTTATTATTTATATGGGGTTTTGACCATACGAATCAGGCACAAATGAATCATAATTTTGCCTACAATCATGCATAACTCATCATACACACAGACTTCATTATTGTCATTCTTCTACACGATTCCATAACCCAAAAGCATCACACGAAACACAGATTAAAAGTTTTAAAACAATAAAATAAATTTTATAAAGTAGGCATTGTAATCATAATGCCACCTGGACGAAACACAGGTGAATCAGATATTTTCCTTAACACCGGGATCTGAGCCAACCAGCCGCAGGTCCACCTTCTAGCTCGTCCGTTGCCCGACTGGCTTCCCCCCGCGCAGGAAGCCAGACTTTCATTATTATTACCCGACCAAGTACGGTCAAGTGAAGCTTACGCCACATTAATCAGTATTATACGCCGGACACTCCTTATTTACTTATTTGTAAACAAAGTAACGTAGTTATAACCAATACATATTTTTTTTAAGAGGACAACTCATTTCCTTTCGATATAATTATAATTTATATTGATGTATCAAAGGGAAAATGCGACATCGACCATTTTGTTCCGGAAAATGGCAAACGGACGCGTTATATGAATCAGAAGAACAAACTTCAATTTTTTTTATTTTGTACCTAGACAGCAATTATTTAAAAAATATCATTTCTCCTAGTAAGGCATAAAGCTAAACTGTAAAAAAAAAAATTACATGCCGTTTTGTTAGTTGGTTACAGAAATATACCCATAGACATCGAAAATTTTGTCCCTGAAGAACTACCCTTAGAAAGGGGGTGAGTACCGAAATGACGACTAATAAAGAAGTATGGAAGGAAAAGACATGTTGTGCTGACCCCAAATAAATTGGGCAGGAGAATGACGGTTAGATTTACCTACCTAATTACTAGACATTGTGATTCAGATTGACTGATTTGAGGTGCAGTAGGTACCTATCTTGTGGCTGTAGCCCGCGCCTTCACTAATCTTCATGCAGGTGTGCTGGATAAAAATATATTAAACTATTTCAATCCAGGACATAGTCTATATGTGTGCCGAATTTCATCCAAAACATGTTAAAATGCTATCATTGAGTAACACACATCCAAAGTTATACTTAGATCCAACTTTTCATTTTTTGTAGGCCTCGTTCTCACACTAGGATTAGTGCGTGCAATCGATTTTTATCAATAAGCTTACATACACTACCAATTATTTTATCAATTTTAATTCTTAACAAATATTTATAATTATTTATAATAACATTGTGAACTGGGTTACCGTGACTGGGTTGTGCACACCTGAGCCCTGATTCACAACCATACGACAGGCTGTAGTATCGAAAACCTGACATTTCGATAACCTGATTTGACTTGCCCTCAACAGCAAATAGCTGTTGGAAGAATAGCGGGCGTCTATTTGATTTAAACTGACAAAGTTTTCGGGTTTTGGGCTTGTGAACAGCGTTTAGAAGACTCCTACGATAACAATGATTAATGTTCGATACGATACGGAAGCGTAACGAGTGTTTGTGAATAGCTATGCTGCTCGCAGCTCTCCTCATCCAGTTTACTGCATGCATGCACGCTCTCAACCACAGAGCATGTCTCTCAACTCGACTAAAGTACGCTGAGCTGCAAAATCACATCGGCATCCGCTAACGTATAGCTGGTTTGGATAACTCGTACTTAGCGCTTCGTTATATAGCGTGGAAGCATGCTAATAGCTTTTCGTCAAGATAAACTTGACTGACAAATTAATTAATCTTGCATTGAGTAGGTACAGAGAACTGCACATTAGTGGCAATAATTTGACATTGTCTGTGCCTTGATGTCACAGCTGTAAGTGCGATTTCCGTATAGCAAGTGTGACTATAGGGCGTCGTCTCCGTCACTCTCACTTGTTTGTCTCTTTCGCCCGGTTTATGACGTTGCTGTTGCAGAAATTACAGTCCTCTAACAGTGTTTTACCTCTTATTTTGCATCACTGTCAAAATGAAAGTGATCTTTGTTGTCGTTGCAATAAGGTTGCTGGTGGTTTGCTGCTTAGGTTGCAGTCTGAGGACTGTGTCGCCTATCACACTTATTTATCTCAGGATAACCTACCGAAGTGATTTGTTCAAAAATCAGAACTGCGGTTGTAGATGAATCTTTTTTATGGCCCCTAGCGCCACAAAATTTAGACCCTTTGTTTTTTTTTCATTATTATTTAGGGTTCCGCACGGTGAAAAAATATAGGTAATGCTATCAAAGAAATTGTTACACAGAGTTATATCTAGGTACAGACCATAGAACAGTTATATCTGTTCTGTTGTACAGACAGAAAGTATCCAAATATTGCATCCCAAAAAAAAATTGGCCTTGGTAGTGATATTGTTTAAAGTAAGCACATAGTTGTACCTACTTTAGCAGGTGACATGGTCAACAACGCGAAATAAAAATAAGTAGGTACTTATGTCAAATGTGTCAAATACTGTTTCGTTCTATCTACAGAACCCCATACACTCCGGTCGCATTCACACTCACCCCATATTCATTTTAGGATTTTTTTGCCATCGGAAGGGTTGCTAAAGAACCCAGTTCAATAAAAAATAAAGGTGCTAGAGGCGTTTTGGACATTCCGTGGTCCCGATGTTATGAATCTTATTCTCCTTCACCTTTACAAATCAAATCAAATCAAATCAAATCAAAAGTCATTTATTCAAACTAGGCTGAGAATCAGCACTTTTCGAACGTCAAAATTACAAAAGACAGTCCCCCAAAACGCCCGCCCTTCGCCACTTCCTAGTGCTTTCGCTGGGGAGAAGAAGTGGCGGAACAAACTCCCCAGCAGCACAGCTGTCTGTTCAGTTAGAAATAATTAATTTTATACAATACTATGTATGCAAAGTAATTAACATTACAGGACACAGAACCTTAAATTAAATTATTTGCCATAGGTTAACTAGCCACGCCAATATACCAACAAATACAATAAACACTATACGTACTCAAGCAAAAAAAAAAAAAAAATATAACCAAAAAAAAAAAAACTTACTGACCAAATAAAAGCCTCCAGGTATAAAGGGCGTGACAGCTTACATATGTATGCAATGCTGGGTTCTGTTTACATAGCTGTCACTTGAAGTCACAAATGATAAACTAGGACCATCGAAGTAAAATAAATAAACAAGTTATTACTACTAATAACAACAATAAAACCATGGTCAGCAAGACGACCAGTCACCACAAGCAGCACCCGTTCACGAGCATAACGCAAAGATCAGCCATTACCCCCCTCGCCATATTTGAGGGAAGGAGGCAACCCGACCCCCGACGCTACCGCAAGCAATGACATCTAAGGGAGCATGACGAACTTGCTGCCGGTTGCTCAAGCAAGAATAATAATATGATCATTCGTAGAGGTCGCTAGCTAACCACATATTGCAATCAACTCATTAAAAGACATTGAAATGAGTAGATTATGTCAATAACACTTGCCTTTACAAGGCAAGCAAAATAGATGTACTTATTACGTAAGTGGTTTTGCGATTGACCGACCGCTCATTATTACAGGACACAGGGTCAAGGACTTTGCTAAGGTCATAATAAAGACTTGACCAACAAACTATCAATAGCGCTCGAAATATACCGAGTTCTATAGGTCAATCAACTCAGCCTATCGCAGTCCACTGCTGGACATAGTCCACTTCCAGGCTGCGCCACAACACCCTGTCCTTCCGCCTTCGGCATTCAGTATGTCCCAGCCACCTTCTTCAGGTCGTCGGTCCATCTAGCTGGAGGGCGTCCCACACTGGCTACTCCACCGGCCATCGGTCCTTCAACAAACATGGCCAGCCCACTGCCACTTAATTTTACTTACTCTGTAAGCTATGTCGGTTACTCCGGTTCTTTTCCAGGTAATTTTCTGTAGGTATCTATCTTATATATAATTCACCAGATGCAACAGACATACACACACACAGAACTTATAACACCCCGTCGTTTTTGCGTCGGGGGTTAAAAATGAAATAAGTTTATGAAAGTTATACTTTATGTTTATATCATTCTTGCATATAATAAAAAAATCTAGGTACCTACATATTTTCAAATTCCAAGAATCTGGAATAGATTGTCAGGAATCCTGTCATTATTGTTTTCTGTTATGATCTATTAACATAAAGCCAGTGAACGTCACAGAGTACTTTCGTTTAATTCCGCGTAACTAGGAGGGGTTTGTACTGAGTGAGTAAATGTGCACTCACCCGTTTTATTTGTTGTCAAATGGAAAAAAAAATAGATTTGTCATATTTATTATAAACTAGCTGACCCGACAGACGTTGTCCTGTCTAAAGCCAGAGTTCATACAAAAAAACCATAGAGAAAAGGACATTATTTTTTTCCCGAATATGATTTTTTTCTGGACCCTTTTTAATTTTTTCTTGCTATAATAAGTTTAATTCAGACTATTACGACCAATTTAAACGAAAAACTTTTTGTAAAAAAAAAAACAACAAACTTCCAAAAAAAACACTACAAAGTGAAAAATAACTTTAATTTCGGAAGTCGGTGTCGTCAGTTCCGCATTTTCGTTTATTGACAGCGACTAGTTATTTTTCACATCGTTGTGTTTTTTTGAAGTCGGTTTTTATTAGACATGCCACGAATATTCGGCTACTATTCGGTATTCGGTCTATTCGGCCACTTTGTTTGGTATTCGGTATTCGGCCGAATAATAGGTAAGTACTATTCAGCCGAATACCGAATACCAAATCATAAAAAAGACACATCATATTAATCAAGATTTGTATTTATTATTAAATTACAATAACTACTTTAATAGGTAAAATTCATAAGTGGCAAGTTATGATGAATAAAAACAGGTTTTTCAGCATTTGATGGTAGCAAACGATTACACTTTTCGTCGTAAATGATACCAGCTTCAGAAAACAACCTCTCACTATACACGCTACTCCCGGGAGAAGATAAATAAACTTTAGCAAATTTCGAGAGGTTTGGGTAATGTTTTTCGTTTACTGACCACCACTTGTAAGGATCAGCTTTCCGATCTAGTCGAGTCGATTTCAAATAAAAATCCATCTCATTTGCCACAGTATTCTTCTCCACGTTCTCCTCATCATTACTATTGCGCATATTATGTAGCAACTTCCTCAAAGTAGTTCCAAAAACTGTCGTGTATTTCAAACGTTTTGTCATTTTCATACACTACACGTAATGTTTTATTTAATTTGTTATTTATAAAATTTATATTGATCTGACAAAGCGTGCCGTGACGTGATTTACTCGCAATTGAAACAGTCAAATGGCCGCACATCGCTGCACCGCCCGCGCACTTTGGAGACAGGTCGCGACCTGTTGCATTATTCTTTACGCACTCGACTAGCATGTACTTTGTGCAGAATATTAGGCCGCCGAATATTCGGCGCTTCGGCCGGTAGCGATGCCGAATATTCGGTATTCGGTATTCGGCCAAATCACTATTCGTGGCAACTCTAGTTTTTATTGAAAAAAAGTTTATATTTTTCACTTTTTATTTGTCTACCTACCCCACACAAATACATATAACACTACTTGCTATATGAATATTAGTGACAGGAAGCTATTAAAACACTGCTCACATGTTGCAAAATATTGCTTTTCACGATGCTGGGACGTTAATTGTGGAGGAATTCCTGTTAAGAACCAGGAGAACTCCTCAACAACCACTCACCATACGCATTGTGACGCAATATATCATTGGGTAGTTCCGATGGCCATCTGTGGTCTTCATCATTAGCTCCACTTTACCAAATGATGATATCCGAGAGCCAATGCTCAAGTTACTTTAATAAATACCCAAATCGCTATAGGTTTGCCATGGGATCCTCTCATCAGATTCCAACTTGATGATAATGGGACCACTTCGAGAATATAACATAAACCAAAAAAAAAATAGGTCCACAATTATTGAAGAAGAAATCGGTGAACATACATATAAAAAAAAAAAAAATTGAAAAACACATAAAGTCGGTTAAAAAATCGGTCCAGCCACTCTCAACTGATGCGCTTACCAACGAACAGTATTACATTTTTATTAATAAGTATAGAGAAGTTTTTTACAGGATAAGTATACCATGACACAAGTAGGGCATGCAAAACCGGAAAGTCATTAAAACCGGTTTTGAACATCGTTTTTTTGGGACCAAAACCGAAAACCGGAGCTAGGTCCGGTTTTAGCAAAAAAAATCGAATGTAGTATAATTTAAAAAGAAACACCATTTTTTTTAAATACCCACTAAGTCTACAAGTAAAACAAATTGTATGATACATTTCTTTTTACCCGACTACGGCAAAGCCAAAGGAGGGTTATGATTTTAACAGGCTATGTATGTATGTGAGTATGTTCATCTGTTCCCTCATAGCTCCTAATCTACTTATCGGAACTCGACATATGAGGTATCGTTAAACCGTCTTAATTGTCCGCTGAACATTTTTTACTTTTTTTTTAATCCAAACCATAATAATTGTACAGATAACAATGAACTTATAATAGTATAAAGATTAATTAACTGAGATCAAATCAACTGCTATCAAAAATAATATATTTTAAACATAGAAAACACAATCAGCATCTTCATATATTAAACACAGCCACCCACAATAACCAAAAAAATCAACATTTTTGTAACTTTGAAGACGAACTACAAAATAACATTACTTCGAAAAAAATGTTGACAAAACCGGAGCTGAGCTCCGGTTTTGGCTCTCAAAACCGGTTTTCAAAAATCGTTAAATTTTGGCCGATTTCCGGTTTTGCGCAAAACCGGAAAACCGGTTTTGCATGCCCTAGACACAAGTTTCTAGGGATGAAATCAAAAGTTATAGTTACTTCATGATTAATAATCATGAAGTAACTATAACTTTCATCAGCTAATTGTAGTCTAGTGCACTGGCACTGCTTATCTAGTTGCTGCTTACATTTTTTTTTAAAACGTAATTTATTATTTCTCACGGAAAACATTTGAATCCTTCGGAATTTAGGTCTAAGTTATCCCTACCTACATGCTACAAATCTTATCATGTACAGACGCCAGCACATCAACCTACTACAATCTGTCAAATTTCTTTAATAGATTTTCAACTTTATCACTGAACCCTAAGGTTCAAAGTTGATTGGGAAAATCTGACAGTTTCGGGAAGGTTGATGTGCTGGCGTCTGTACTTGATCATGTGGCAAATTCAAAACACAGTTCGATAGTTAGATAAAATATAGGTAGGTATGGCTTTCGTTTCTTACTGGATTTCTGTAGAAATTGCCAGCGCAACTTTTCAATTCCGACTACAAATTCTATTCGAATAGAAACACAATATTATTTGCTGTACGACACCTTCGAGAACTTTTAACAACTTACTAAAGATTTATGCTGGAGTAATTTTCGTTCTCAGACATCGAAAGCGTTGAGAGGCTTCTTTCAATCTGTTGTAGTTTAATCTTCTTATTGGACAGACTTCTTCTTAAGCTTGAAAGTTATGATATCAAATTATTCTGCTGCTAGTAATATGAAGTTGGTTGCTTGAAAGGCTTCTCAATATTCTTCTTATAAGGTAATTATCCAATATCTTGTTGTTTTATAATATTTAAGTATTTGATTTGGAGGTACTATAGGTAGTATGACCCGTCAAAATAGCCTCGTGTTGGGGTCCACCCCATTTTTACAAAGGGAAATATGTTTTAGAGTTTTACTGTAGCCGTCTTTATTAATATGAAAAATCTTTGTCAAACGATTCGACACTAATAGAAACTTTAACGTGCAAGGTCTACGCGCAACTAATTTACGTGTAAAGTAGAATTTAAAAGGGGACAAAGTTCACACTGGAAGCCGGTTTTCGACCTGCCCTGATAAACTGTTTTAAAAGTCGAAGTTAATGGAATTTTTTGACTGCTTGCTATCTGTAAATGCCTGTAATCTATCGTGCAAAATATTCTTCAAACCTCCCCAAAATAGCCACACACGAATTATAAGCAAACTAAACTTGTTTTTGTGGTAAATCGTGGCGGATTCACATTTCAACATTTCATGTTGTTTAGAAAACTGACCCTACCTACTTGTATTTGATAAATGTGAGGTCCTTCGTCATGAATTTTTGTTTTGATCACCGTCTCCACACAGCTGCTCTCAAAACTGTGAAGGAAAACACCGTGGGGAACCCGACATGTCTTAAAACCAAAAATCTGCCAACACCATAGATATTCGATATCTGTGGCCAACACACGCACTGGGCCCGCGTGGCCCACTCCCTCTCACAGAGAGGAGGCCTGTGTCCCAGCAGTGGGAACATTATAGGCTGATTATGCAATGATTATACTTTTTACAGGGATGCATGTGCACCATTTTCTCTATGCCAGTCATATTTGTCCAATTGGACCTTCCCATATTGTGGACAGGACTCTGACTGCCTATACTCAACCTGTGAATCAGCGTTGAAGTTACTCTCCTTTAATCTCAAGTGCAAATAGTCGTGCTCTAACCATTACTTCTATCGGTATAGATCATTTTCTAGAAAGAAATTATACCGAAATATTGCTCAAGGTTTTCTTTTTCTAATCGTTTTTCTTTTTACATTGGCGAATGACAAAATTTTATAGACCAGTATTTCTATGTCTCCTGCTTTTATTCTCACTGAATTGATGACTAGTAAACGTTGCAATAAAGAAATAAATCTTTCTGCTGTACCCTTTGAAAGCATTGTTTTGAAAATGGACAATATATCAAAGGTCTTTGGTACTTTTGGACGTTAAATATCATTTAAATAACTTCGGTAGGTGTACCTGTGGCCTAAAAAAGAGTTGTAAAATATTCATATATCCAAATGCATGCAGCTAACCAAACTCATTAATTCGACCTATTATAAATTCTAATTAATACCTATCACCATGCCATAGAACTCACTACTATGGAGATAATATCGTCGGTACAATAGTCAACTAACCAAAGTGAAATTTTGACAGTTTTGACTTAAATACATGGACATTATTTATCCGGTAATAATTACATTATTTTGTTTTACTGTATTCAAAGAAGGTCATAAATATTATTTAAATTCATTAACTTGAAATGATTTTAAGAAATCCCTGATTTACGACAACATTTTTTTTTTATTAATAATCACCTCCTCAACAATTTGACATTGACAGATTGGCGAGTTGACTTCTGACCCGACGATATATTCCGTAACACTCACACTGTCTAAGTACATTTTTGGTTTAATCTGTCAAGCTCCGCTTATGAGACAATTCATTTTCCATTGTTTCTTCGCCGACAGGCTACGCGGACGCGCGGAGCTTGACCGGTTAAATTTTTTTTTAACACTGTCTAAATATATTACCGAAATTATATTCGTGTTTAATTTTGATATTGTTTTAATTAAGTAAACAATTATCACACTGAAGTAGTACTAGTAAAGGGATTCTTTGGAGCGTGTAATTTATGCCACATTCCTGTAACGACGAACGGTGAACTACGTACTTCAAGTGATTTTGAAATTCCTCATTTCTTGTGCATGCTTTATGTTAGCATTTTGCTACTACATGCTTATGCTTCACTAGTATATTATGAGCAGTGATCGGAAAAGGTTAATGTAGAGCTATTTAGGTTCATTGACCGCAAACATTGATGTTAATATGGATATTCCACGGGATTCCGACTGATACTGATGTTTTGATTTTCTGAGGAACAAATAATTTGTATGATAATATGTTTTTGTACAACTTCAGAATGGACACCACGGCTTATCCTGCAGTAAAAGCGCAGGCCGGATAGCACGGCATGCCAGCATCAATGACATCATCCGTCGTGCTCTTGTCACCGCTGGGGTGCCAGCTGTTTTAGAACCCAATGGTTTGGCACGCGACGATGGTAAGAGACCAGACGGGATGACCATAATGCCTTGGAAGGTAGGTAGGCCTTTGGTGTGGGATGCAACGTGTGTCGACACCCTTGCGCCATCCCATCTTCCAAGCACGGTAAGCTGTGCTGGGGCGGCTGCTGCAGGTGCGGAAAACCTCAAACGGCGCAAATACTCCAATCTCTTTGGAACTTACATATTTGAGCCGTTTGGGGTTGAAACACTAGGGCCATGGGGCCCGAGTGCCCACTTAGTATTCCAAGACATCGCCAAGCGGTTGGTCGACTCATCACGTGACCAGAGGGCTGGCCTATTTTTTGGCCAAAGAATCAGCATTGCCATACAACGTGGCAATGCTGCCAGCCTTTTGGGCACGTTTCCCGTTGACAGTGATGCGGACGAATTTTTTGACGCCCTTTGATTATTTTCCCTCCCTGTTTATATACTTGTACATATTATTATTTTAAGATTGTTAGTTTTTTAAATTACATGGTTGAAAAATAAAAAATATACTTCAGAATAAAAATGTTTAAATGATTATTGATTCTTGAATAAGAAATTCATACGTAAAAAAAATATGTGGTTTAATGAATCAAGTTTATCTATTTATTATACTATCCTTAATCCCGTCCTTCTTGTATTTACCCGTCAGAAAGGAAGTGTACCTAATCTTTCATTAGTCCTGAAGGCGAGAATAGTTTTTTATGATTTTACTACTTAAAAACCAAATCCCGGGACTCGGGGAATATTCATATTATTCTATCCTATGGCAAGTACATAAAACAGCTCTACCTATTCCGATCTCTGGTTATGAGGGATTCTTGCAAACAAAATCTTTGCCTATCATCAAGTTGAAACTTTGTATTCTCGATTGCTCAGCATCTGTCTCTTGATAGGCCTCGGTTCTAACAATATTGGCCGTAGTTTCCATTATACATCATGCTTTCCTTTCTAATATACAATGTGGAAACAACAATACGACAATAAATGAAAATACTGTAAGTATAGGAGTATTTTTTAACTGTCCAATTAATAATATCATAAAAAACATCTGACAAAGTAAATACACAAAATACATAGTAAATAGTAGTGATGAACCGACTATGGGGTTTTGCCGATGTTTGACTAGCAACAGATAGGTAGTCACTAAACTATTGGACAGATCTGATTGAATTTTTTTATGCAGACTGGAAACGTCATTAGATATACTCGTATCGTCATTCCCACATTGTGTACAGATAGTAACAGTATCGGCACAGTACGTATCGGTTTATTTTATTGCTTGTTCCGGTGACTTTTTCGCATGCAATATCGTGAATACCTATTATGTCCAAAGGCTTTCCACAGTCTACCAATAATTGTGTTGAGACTTGAGAAATTCGATCTTGTTTGTCGAAATTGTTTATTCTGTAAACAGGATATCAGAATCACTTTTACACGATATATTATTTAAAAAAAAAATAAGCTGGCTGAGGTAGCTGATCCTAATAAATAATGCAGGTTTTCCTTATTTATATTTTAGTTACACTGACATACAGTCTACTTATAACTGGTTACTTGAATCTGGGGATACGTTAGTGCCCTGCCAGGTCGAGACACGGCCGTATAATAGGAGAGACCCGCAGCCTAATTGCGGAACGCCAAATCGTCAAATGATTCTGATCAGTTGGCTTCATTTCTATCACAATTGGCTTCATTTTACGATTTTCGAATTGCGAAACTCTAGTTTATTATGAAACCAATTATGAACGTTAAGGCCCTGCGCAGAAACTAGAGTTTCGCAATTCGAAAATCGTAAAATGAAGCCAATTGTGATAGAAATGAAGCCAACTGATCAGAATCATTTGACGATTTGGCGTTCCGCAATTAGGCTGCTGGGCTGGTTGCCTATAGTGTAGTGCCACTATCAAATAACGTTTAATAGTAAAACAAGAAATATAGAGACCAATAAGTGAAAAGTTAGTCAACCAGCCCCGGTCTTACACGTTTTGCAGAACACCTCTTTGTTTTCAGCAGCTTTTGTGTCATTTTCATTTCAATCATCCTAAACATCTCTCTCTTGTTACAGCTCCGGGCTCAAGCCTGGAAACAATGTCAAAGAAAGTAAGTACAAAATCCACCTAATTAAAATTCCGAAGTCAAATAAAGTTTCTAACCAGGTATTATTGCAAAAAACATCATAATTATATGAGTTTCGTTATAATGTTGCACTTTATCATTAGGTAATAAAGATTTCAAAATTAAACTTCACTCTATCTCCAGTTGAAAGCTGGTATGTGACAGTCTGAATTGATTGATTGATACCATGATGTCCTACCATGACCAATCCAATGGACATAACACACGCAAGTTGATCACTGAGTACGTCTCGTGATCTCGTCTAAAGTTTTCAATGAAACTTTTGTTCAGAACTTTTACAAGAGCAAAACAAAATGGATCTCTAGGACAAGTGCCTTTACCTTTACCCTTCATTGTTCAGAAACATACAATTCCTATCCAAAGCTAAGTCTTAAGACATTTTGTAGGTGGTATTGTTGTGTTAACGTAGGTACTTACGTTTCTAGATACCTTTACAAATTAACGCACTGCTCATGCAAGAGATTCTGCTCCGCTAAGCCGTATGAACTTAATCAATAAAGTGACATTACAGTAGCTTTTGCTGCTAAGAAGTAAGAATCCAATGCCTCTCTATGTTACTAATTTTGAAGGCATCATACCGTTTATTGGTATTGAAATGTCTAATATTGAGGTAATAATAATACAATCTTGAAACACGGCTGATCTAACAGTATCTTCACTCATATTTATACTCTCTGTTCGCTATGATAAAGCCCAAATTCGTGAGAACTTAAAGGACCATTGATATTTCAACCCCAGTAGTCCTATCCTAATGTGAAGTAAGATATTATTATCGTAACGGAATACCAGAAGGCGACGTTGCCACACTTATCACCCCTAACATGTGACAGCGACGTTGCCAAATCGCAAAACAAAATGTTCCATGAGTAGCTAGATTTGAGATTTTGTTGGGAGCGTCCCTTTTTTACCTGCATCAACTATTTAATTGTTAGAAGTTTTTTTGTACCGGCTTAGAACGATAATCTATAGTGCTGAAGAGAGGTGATAGAGAGGCAAGATGAGACATATAGCTTTTATAAGGACCTACTGAAGTTTTAATAAGCTTGATTTACAACAGAGAAATACGGTAGTGAGAATTGCTGAATACATTGCAGTAATAGTGAATATTATGTATCAGCACAGGGTTTTCATTATCATACCTATGTATATTATATGTAACCTGTGATCATACCTATGTATATTAAGTATATGTAACCTGTACAGCAGAGCTAGATCAAAGCCTGTGGGCGTGCTTTGATCCCGGGTGATTGGCGCCCGGGGTTGTACAAATTGTTTATGGCTCAACTCAATGCTCAATGGTTACCATGGCGCAGGCATGGGGGCGAATTGTAACGAGCAAAAGCTCCACAATTCTGTAAACAGAATACAGACATAAATGAATATAATATTGTAGTAAGAAAATGAATACAAAAGTCCTGTCTGCACTATTTCTTATCCTCGCACCAAATTGGACCACCGCGGATCGCTTCGAAACCAGTTTTTCATACGTAAGTACTAGGTTTCAAGTCAGGATTCTACCTATTAGGTTTCAAAGTAGGTTTCTATTTCTATCCTTTATCCATTGTTTATGTAGAACCTTACTCAATTATAATACATGTTTCCTGAAACTATGTAGGAAGGATTGATCGGCCTAGGAAATGTTCCCGCGCTATTTGTGTGATATTGCACATTTGCACGTATGCACGTAGCTGACTGTCCAAGCTTCGGGGATTTGACGGGCTTGAGCTCGCATAAATTCCTAATTTACCTTTCCACCAACCAATTGTTCCAAAATGATTTGCTTTGCATTTCTAGAGATTCTGGGCAGTGTCGTGTTTTGGCCTATGCCTTTTAGAATTTGCGTATTGCAAGTCAGTTTCCCACACTCGTCGGTTTATTCAATTCGCCAGCTTCACTGATTGGTCAGTTAGATTAGACTGTTGCGTACTAAACATTGAAAAACATAAACATAGTGATTTAAAAATACAACTTTATGGGAAGAGGCCAGATGGAATGACCATAATGCCTTGGAAGTTGGGTTTACTTCCCAGAATTTGATCCTTATTAGGGACACTATCTAAAGGTGTAATAATACAGTGTGTGTTTTTTTTTTTCAAAATCAACAGGTTCGATTCCTGGCTAGAAATATTGATTTTTCAAAAATCCAATGATGCAGTTTTAGTTTTCATCAAAATCGAGCCCGCGACTCCTTTGAGTACTTTTCGCTATTCCTTATAGTTTAGAATTTGGCCATCCACGCCCACTTGGAAAATTCACCCTGTATATTTAGTGTGAGCTTGTAAATTGTAACTGCTGTGTCTTTGTGAATAAACAGTAGTTTTTGGTTAACAATGTTAACATTGTACTTTACGTTTAATTTAAATTGGGTTATGTATCTAATCCTTAAATTATCCACTTTAGTTTTTTTAATCGTAAGCATATCTTTTTACTTGAGCGTACCAAACCGGCGAAGTAAGTAATCATCGAAACTGGCGAATTAAATAAACTGACGAGTGAGGAAAACTGACCCGTGACGCACGGACTCAGGTATGCAACTAAGGGCGGATTTTAACAAAGTTAGATATTCTTATATCCTTGGAATAAAATTGACGTCTGACAGTTCTAGTCTGGAAAAACTATCAAAATTCAACATTTATTTTTAGGATAAGACTTATTCTAGGTATCAAAGTTTCGTGAACATCGCCCTTCTTTTCTGTTTTTTTTTCTAGTTTGGGAAATCATCAAATGACCCCTCCCGCTCTGGGTGGAGCGGAAGGGAGTGTCAGACTCTTACTGACTAAAACCCACCCGTGTTCCTTCCTTAGCCCTTTATGTTCCGGGGTAGCGGTAACTCTTTCGGACAAACCCGCTAACCCGGGCAGGCTGACTTGACGGGTCCATTCCCTTGTTCCCTTGTTGAACATCGAACTAAGGCGGCGTTTGTGTAACGAGTTTCATTCAAGTTTGGTCTCTCAGAGCCCGTTCCCACTTATCCGATCAGTCTTTTTGCCCTGAAACCGGACGCCGGACGTGGGTGTTCACATTATATCTGATCAATCTGTTTTGCCGGAAGGTCGGTGGTTCGACTCGCCGCCAGTTTACGTTTGTATTTCGTGCGCGATGGACGGCGACGATGATGTTCTGACATTGTGGTGGTATTTGAGACGAATGAGACTAGCGACGCGAGGAAGGACGGGGCGGTGGGGGTCTCGTCTTCAGTCTTGACGCAACGTTCGTTCACACGTTTTGACTGATCGTCGCAGTGGCGAAACGTCCGTCAAATAACTCGGATCAGTCTTTTTTCCCGGATCAGTCATAATGTGAACAATACAAATTGTACTGCCACTGGCACATCCGTCTATTTAGACTAGACTGACCGAGAAAAAAGACTGATCGGATAAGTGGGAACGGGCTCTCACGGTTTCGTTGTTTGTCAGTCTAACCGGATGCAGCTAAATACCAGTATTTTACATGGAGCGACTGCCTATCTGACCTCCACAACCCAATTACTGGGCAATACGATACCTCTTGGTAAAACTGGTTGTCAGACTTTCGGGCTTCTGACGACCCGTAACGGCTGTCAAAAATCCATGAATGACAGCCGCAGTAGCGTAACTATACCATTTGGGGCCTGTGGCAAATTCAAGGGATGGGGCCCCTTCCTCAATGTATAGAAGCTCAACCAACGTTATAGTTTTTTTTTTAATGATGTCCTTAGTTGCACATTTTCAAAAAGTTTGCATTTATTAACTTATGTTAGGATCGTCGTGTGCTCATGGCCCTCTCGGGCCGAGGGCCCCCTCTGGCTGGGGGCCCGTGCCATTTTGCCCCAATGCCACCCTATAGTTTCGCCACTGGACAGCCGGGACCAGAGGCACGGAGGGGTCTTGCTACCTATGTAAATATGGTCACCCATCCGCGGACTAACCGCGGCAAGCGTTGCTTAACCAGATCTATCGACCCGTGTTGCTGTTAGTATTTAGCCTTATTTGATCTATTTTATCAGTCCACGTATCTGTCCTAAGTTGTCCTCTTCTGAATATCGGTTTTATTATTACATTATAGTGTCACTCCCTTAGGCACACCGTAGGACGTTCCCTCAAAATTAAACGCAGGTTAATAGTTCAGTTACCTACGTAGTGGGTCTAAATCCACTATGATGTTAGTATTGATAGTAAGAGACGACACGCGAGTGTGCCCAAACGTTGTTTTTAATTGGATTTTATGAAGAGGGAGCGGGCCGTTTAATCCCTATTCCGCTAGTTTTTACCGACATTACAAAAAGGAGGAGGTACCTACTATGTTCGGCTGTTTGTATGTTTTTTTATTTTTTTTATTTTGTATGTTTGTTCATCGAATACTCCGCCAATTGTTGATGGATTTTCAAAATTCTTTTTTTGTTCGAAAGTAGATAGTTCTGACTTCTGAGGTGGTCCCATTGTCACCAAGTTAGGATCTGATGATGGGATCTTAGAGAAATCGAGGGCAACCCTCAAATTTTATAGGTTCACTTATTGTTTTTCGCACATTTTATGAAGTATCTTGTTTATTTGCGTATGGTTGTCACCATCTCAGGTAGCTGGGCTGATGATGGAAGGTACAACTCCTTAACAGTAAGAAGTTACTCAAACAGGCAAGGACTGTTTTAGTAAATTGTTTTGATGTTTGATAGGGCATTTGTCACATTTGGTCTCACGATCATCAAGTCATGACCTGATGCTGCAGTCAGGATAGTCTGCAGAGTACCTAACTCCTCGACAACTAACAGCAGATATATCGTGTTTAGGCTCATTGAAAAGGGCTCGATGTGTGGATAAACGTACTGTTAATGAGGAACACCGAAGTACATAGAGACCTGATGCTGAAGCCAGGAGCATCAGAAAAAGTACAAACCTTGAAACAACAGCACCGTAGTCGTGTTTCGGCTCATTTTAAACAGCAGCCTAATTGCGGAACGCCAAATCGTCAAATGATTCTGATCAGTTGGCTTCATTTCTATCACAATTGGCTTCATTTTACGATTTTAGAATTGCGAAACTCTAGTTTATTATGAAATCAATTATGAACGTTAAGGCCCTGCGCAGAAACTAGAGTTTCGCAATTCGAAAATCGTAAAATGAAGCCAATTGTGATAGAAATGAAGCCAACTGATCAGAATCATTTGACGATTTGGCGTTCCGCAATTAGGCTGCAGGACTAAATTTTAAGTTCAATGCAATGTTGACATAAGTCTGGCCTGATGCTGCAGCCAGGATTATCAGCTTCTAGTCTAAAAACATCAGGTCAGGATTTGATGATGGGATCCTGGAGAAATCGAAGGAACTCTTCAAATATTATAGGCACACCTATAGCGATTTGGGTTTTTTTTTTGGGTACTCGTGCACTTGCTCTCGGAAAGCACCATTTGGTGAAGTGGAACTGATGATGAAGACCACAGATGGCCACCGGAACTACTCAATAATATCTAAGTATTTCACGGGTTGCGATTCGATTACTTTAATATGGTTGCTAAGCAATTCATGCTCGTCACAATGTGAATGGTGATATGGAGCTGATGGTGGACCTGGAGAACTCCTCAACAATTAACTTCTCCACATCGGGAAAAGCAATATTTTGTTTGTAAAAGGCGATGATCACTAGGCTATTGTAACTTAGATAAATTATAAGCAGACCCACTAAAAAGCGTGAAATAAAAACTTTTTAAGAAAGAAAAAAACCGGCTTCCAAAAAAACACTACAAAGTGAAAAATAACTTTAATTTCGGAAGTCGGTGGCAAAAAAGTAAAATACAGATCGAAAGCCGAAAGACACCGACTTCCGAAATTAAAGTTATTTTTCACTTTGTAGTGTTTTTTTGGAAGTCGGTTTTGTTTACCTCGTCGCGTCGGTATTCAATATTTTTTGTACTGATTTTGGTCTGAATTTTACAGGACGCTTGCGCTGTGCTTTATATTTTTATTTGGAAAACTGTTTTATTTGTAATCTAGAATAAAAATGTAATCTTGACACATTATTGCCTCTGGGATCATACGTAACTCAACCTCAAAGATTAACTTTTAAACTCAAAAGAGTTCAAAAGGATTCTTTTGAAATTTTCAGTAAAGTTCAACTTGTTCAATGTTAGTGGTACAAGACGCAATGATTGCTAAGTAATTCCATAACATTTAACCGATTGCGACATTGCCCTTTAAATTCATAAACTTCAACAAACTTTGAACTCCGTCGACATAAGAAGCCATTTTCTTAACTTAGGTATCCGTGAACGTGAAATAGTCGGCCACGTGATTCCTTAAAAGCCCATTACTCAGTGGTCATTATGTAATATAGCTTATGCGTGTAAGTTAAGCGTTTATAATCGGTCACACTTGACATTCACTTTGTTTTAGAAATAATAACCATTTAAAGAAAAAATATCTGATATTATGGGTACAGGGCCAAGGTTTTCGAACGATTTGTTGGAACAAAAATGAAATCCAAGTGGGTAGGAACTATTGTCTCGTATGATATTTGTTTGAAAATGAAAAATAGTTTATTATGTTAACTCGTAAAACTTAACACCCCCTCCCCCCGCTTCCCCCGCTTCTTATGGGAGCCTCTTTTTTAGCAGATAAGCCTGTGTTAGGAGCAACGACCATATGGTCGTTGGTTAGGAGACTCCGCTCTTTCAAAACTGAATTGACAACATTTCAAACCTGACATGACCTTAAAACAAAAATACTATTTCTTTATTTTCGTATCCTGAGTTCAAATATATTTTTATTTTATTTTTTTATTTCTAAATTTCTGAGAAAAAAAATAAAAATAAAAAAACACGTGATGACGTCACATAAACGGCGGAATGAGGTAGTTACCTTTGCGCATTCCAATGTCTTTGATTGAAAACATTATATCAAACAAGACATGTCAATGTCACCTAAGAAGTGTAACTAGAAAACGACTAAAAAACTGAATTGAATTCAACAATATTTTTTCCTATCAACTCGACACGCTGCTTACTTACTGTTAATATTATCAATTTTTGATTGATATTTCGCCAATAAAATGGATCCCAATGAAAAATATACGCCAATGACGGAACCAAAACAACGACTGAGACAAGTGACATCTAACAGTTTTTTTGACGGGTCACAATAAAGCAAAGGTAATATCGCCATTCTACCGTCATCTGGCACTTACGTCTTTTTAGAATACACCGAATTTCAAAGTTAAAATTATGAATGAAAAGTACATAATTTCGAAAAACGAAAAAATATGGGTGCCCTAGATTTGAATTTACTTTTATATAACATAATAATAAATGCAGGTTAAAAATATGAAATGTTGTCAATTACTGGTTTTATACAAGCTGGTACTACTGGCTGGCTGGTTTTATACCTGTCTGCCATCGTATGGCTCACACGATTGTGTTTCCTTGCCTATCTCCCAAAAGTTAACTAGTGTTACAATCCTTCTTATCCTTTTTTTTGTTGAGATAGGTTCTAGCCTTAAAGTGACGTCATAAAAGATCGAAAACCGAAATCGAGTCTGGAGGTCATGGTTCGAGACACCCGCTCCGCACCTTCGTACTAATTAATTAAAATAATTGATTTTCCATCTTGCCCCAAAGGCTTAGGCTTAGGCTTTTTTTACGCGGAACCCTACTTCTTTTTCTAAAATAAAAGTATTAAGTATACAGAGTGGCGATTAGGTTATCACATTAAACAGTACAGCGGTTATTAAAAGTTGTTATTAGTCTGTTAAAAAAATAAAATAAATAGTTAATTTTACAAAAATTAACAAACTATTTTTTTTCGAATTTCCGAAATTTTCTTTCATACAAACCTTGTCCTGACAATACCGAACACAACAAAAAAGAATTATTTAATTTGGTGCAGTCGTTCGGAAGTTATACGCGTAGGAATCGTAGGATACCTACATTTCGGCAATTCATTTTTATGGTTTTCATATTAGGTAGCACGGCTAGAATGTTAATTGTTATGAATAACTAGCACTTTGCCCGCGACTTCGTCCGCGTGTGTTTCGTAGATTCCTCTAAAAATTTCGAAAATGTATGTTTATGATCTTTATCATTTATTTAGATATAATATAAACTGAATAATAGTGCCAATTTTTCAAGATTTTTCAAATAAACTGTATCCCCGTTTTTCACCCCCACAAGGGCGGAATTTTGAAAAATCGTTTAGGATGTGTTCATAATTTGACTCAAACTTTATTTATACCAATTTTTGAGTTAATCAAGCCACGCAGTAAAATCCTCCCCTGTAAAATTAACTACCCCTTTTCACCCCGTTAGGGGTAGATTTTCGAAAAAACCTGATACACGTTATTCTTTATTTTTGGTCTTAAGTTTAAATACTGAGTTTCGAGTTAATCCGACCGCGCGTTAAAATTCTTCCATACAAATTTTGGCACCACCCAATCCCCCTTTTGGGGGGTAGTTTAGAAAAAACTAAAATGCCAAACTTCATAATTTACTTAGATAAGTATTCGTGCCAAGTTTCAAGTTTATTAACTCAAGGAATAAGATTTTTCATATAAATGAAATCCCCCCTTTTCACCCCTTTAAAGATTGAATTATTTCCAAAAACCCTTTCTTAGTGCTCCCCTACATTATAAAAGGAAGCCGTGTGCAAAATTTCACATTCCCAGTCCTCGTAGTTTCGGCTGTGCGTTGATATGTCAGTCAGTCAGTCAGTCAGTTTCTCCTTTTATACAGGGTGTCCCTGGAATTATGGATCAAATCGAATAGGGACGTGGGCAAGGTCATTTCCAAACGCTTTAACAAAAAAAAAAATACTAAAAAAAAAATACTTACTAAAAAAAAGAGAAGAAAGATCGAATTCGTGAAAACTACCAGGGCTATATTTTTTTTTTTTTTTTTAGATAGCCTTGATAGTATTTTTTTATGATTATTTTCGTTGAGCACTAAGCGAAGTGATTGAAAAAAATAAATTAAAATCGGTCATAACTTTTAAACCGTAAAAAAATTCACTGACATTCTCAGGGTTAAAAAGTTTGGAAATGACCTTGCCCACGCCCCTATTCGATTTGATCCATCCTTCCAGGGACACCCTGTAGATATAGATAGATTTTAATTGTGTATATTTATAATACGTGCTGTAAAATACGTGGTAATCCTAATCGCCACACTGTATGTTGGGTACCTACTCCTTATATCTGCTATCTGACAGTGAAAGTCCCGTCAAAATCGGTCCATCCGTTTCGCAGATTAGCCGTAACAAACAGACAGACGGACAAAACTCTTTAAAATTGTTTTTTGCTTTAAGTACCGTATAGCATATTATGCATTTATTAAAAAGCAATTAAGTATTTTGACATTACAAATAGACACTTGAATTTTATTTATTTGTATAGATTACGGGACACGAGGCGTATTTGCTTTGCATGTATGTTCCGTGTACTTCACAAATTAAACAAAGACTACACGCCAATTGAGTTAAACTTTCCGACCGTTGCGCGTTGCTCTGCCCGGCCGGCATCGTTCTCAGTTATCGAATTGTAGTCGTTATGTTAATCATTTTACGAACTAAAAGGATTAAGCTGCAATCTGGCCTGAGGGATAATAAAATGGAAAATGAATTTGCTAAGTGATGATACTGTTTAGTCCGACGGAACAGATTAATTTCAAATCGGGGCTAATTATTATTAAAAATTTATTTTGTTTCGGAAATGTTGGAGGAAGATCAGATGGATTATAAGTTAAAGTAATAGGTACTTATCATTTACTAGACATGTCAGCATCCAATGGGTTCATAAAACATTGGATAGATTTTTGTGACGCATGTCTCCCTCAACCTTTTCTTATTTTTTTTTTTTTGTTTATGTTCTTTTTTGCGTCATGTCTACCGCAAATAAACGTATTTTCTTTCTGTTTTATATTTTTACTTGCTGACTTCGTTCGCGTGCATGTCGGAAAACAAAATGGATTTCATGGGTTTTATCTTTTTTGCACAGAACCCTAATTCTTTTTGTAAAATAAAAGTAGTAGCCTGAGTTACTCCAATTGTTATAAGTACCGTATATACTTTCATATGAATTTAGTAAAAAGCTGTTATTTTGACATTACAAACAGACACTTCAATTTTATTTATTTGTATAGATGATGGGTAGCTGAAGAGTCAAGTCAAAAAAGCGCTTATTACACTATCCAATTTATAGGAAATCTAATTCGGGACACTCTAACTAGGAAGTCGAAAGCTAGTGATCACACTAAATTGAATTCTAAATCGTACGGGTTGCACGTTTCGAATTTTCTATCGATGGCGCCGTATTTATCAAAACAACAGAAGATTGGGCTGGCTCTAGCCGTAACGGTGGGAACAATGGACTTCAAAAAAGGAAAAAGAGAAAGTGCTGGGTAAAACGATATTTGTTATTAAGCAAAAAGCTGTCCAATATGAACATAGTGCATCTTTTGGAACATGACGATTTTAGAAAATGTTTGAGACTAGATTCCAAGCAATTTGATAACATGCTCAAAGTGTGGACGCCGACTAATCGTTCTAAATCGTAGCGCCGTGATTACACTGTCCTAGATCGTAGACAATTTAGGAAATAGAGCGGTCGGAACCTCCAATTTACACTAAATCGGATCCAATCTGTTCTAACTACGATTACATCTGCCGATTTCCTAATTAGATTTCCTAAAAACTGGATAGTGTAAGCACTCTACATGTACTACATGCTAAGCTTTAAGAATCATCAGTAACAAAAACTATTTTTACCATAACAGCGAGACCAACTATAGCTTTTAACTATGAAATAACGAATCCTAACAAAAATCTTCTGTTCAAAGAAATGATTCCTTGTGTTTGTTTTGTTCTGGCCGAAGGGTCTAACGATTCCTGGAAGAGTCAACTAGTCGCAAGCGCAACTTTAGCATTCTTTCGGCTGCCTTAAATTGGTCCCTTTCTGCTGAAGTATTATGCATAGTCTCATAGTTTCATTACTTGTTGGGAATTATTTTGGTCATGTATGTTATCGGTCTTATTCCAAAAGTAACAGTGGCCTCCAAAAGTTAGTTGACGCATTTTTCCACTGTGACGCACCACATTATGATTTCAAATTCTAGTGATCCAAATGCTTGAACTGCTTGCTATGACGTTTTTATTGAATAATTCAACTACCTTTGACTTATCACAAAAAATAATCAAGAAATCCCTTAGACATACCTGATATTTTTTTAATTTGAAATCATAATGTGGCATCACCGCTGAAGTGGAAAAAGGTCAACTAACTATTGGAGAGCTCTGTAGTTTAAAAGAGACGTGCAATGTACTGAAGCGTATAAAGAATCTAGACCTTAACAAGGTCTGAAAAAACTCATTCCAATAAGCTTCGGAAAATATTGTTAATGCATTACTTATTTCTGCCGAGTTTGCGACAACTAGATTATTCCACCAAGATGTTTTGCACTCGTAGGAAATTATACTGCTGCCACGGCCAGCCCTGGGGCTGTTAATTTAATATACACGGTGAAATTAAATTCATGGGCATCCTTTTAAGGGGTCATTGTAGTCATCGTCATGAACAACTTTTACTATGGGACTAAGCCTAAAAAAATCAGCTGTTCCTTGGTTCACATAACTCGTCAAAATGTATGGAAGAGCTGATTTTTTTTTCGCGATTTCAGTCTTTGTCCCATAGTAAAAGTTGTTCATAATGATGTTTACAATGACCCCTTAAAAGGGTGCCCATGAATTCAATTTCACCTTGTATATTGCTGGAAAATCGTAATAAAGTTTTCTGTGCTGTCATATACAATACCAACATTTCTGAGTTTTTCATATCGATTGTCAAGTTTTAACATCTGACCGGCTGAGGCATTAAAATCAGCTCTATCATGCCAATGGGAAATCGTTGACTATGTAGTAGGTACCTACCTAGTTACATTATAGGTACAAATTACAATGCGTTGCATCCTTTCCTTCATTTATTTGTGAATCTGCCTCCAACGAGTCTGATTCTAACTTCTTACACTATTGCTCTATCGAAGTGGATGTGATTTACTGTCTCTATTTGTGGATATAAAATTGCTACACGACATAAAGTAATACCAGTTTATCGTTTGTTTAACCTTCAAGCTCCCGAGTAATAAAGTTTAGCGATCCTTGGTCTTCAAGGTACTCGTATCATTAAGTATAAAACTTTGGGATGCGTCACGTCGGCGAAAGTTTCAAAGTCGTCTGATAACCTCGGTCAATGTCCTTTATGTCATTTTACGAGTTTAAGACCGAAAGTTTATCATTCACGAAATTTTGTGGGAGCGTCGAACTCGGGAGGTACCGAGATAGCGTCGAGGGGGCGAACAACCCTCCGATCGATTCAGCGTGTTTCGTCCCTGGTGCCCCGGTGTGCCCTGCTGATACAGGCAACGAAGAGCCGAAATCCAAAATATTTTCTATCAATGTTAATAATGGCAATGTATCTAGTATTTTGTATGTATTTTACATAGTTTTATCAAAATTTGTCGAATTTTGCCTAATTTTATCTACTTTTATCTCAATGTATCTAATTTTGTTTCATTTTATTTGATTTCATCTGGTCCAGATAACCCAATTTTATGATTGTATGTGTAGTTACTAGTATTGACCGATAACTTGTTACCTATGTGTTGTGCAAACTGTTCATATAAGTTGGCTATTAATAAATTTAAAAAAAGTTTAATGATGTTTTTATTTGAGGCTATACCGGATGTATATATTATATTTGGAAACATCACGCAACTCTTTGCAGAATATATAGATGTCACTTTTTGTAAAAATAACAACTGTCGGTCTATATTAAATTAAGTATCTAATTTTTATATTAGCTGATAAACCCAGAGTTTTTACAGTCTGTCTGAAAAAATAAACTCAGATTTAATGGGAACCTACTTTAAAGGTATTTTTATGAATATCTGCATGAGCGCACAAAAAAGGGAGGTAGGTACATTATTATGGATAATATATCTTCTGTGAAGTGTTGATCTGGTCTATTGCCAGAGGTCACAACAGAGAGTGTTTTAGATATCCTTAACATGTAGGTATATTAAAATAATTATGCTGCAACCAACGACCAATGGTCGTTGGCTGCAACACTCAGCGCTGTAATAAAAATATTTTGAAGTTTGAAGTCGTTAAAAGTTTTACAAAACTGACAGCCAGACGCGCGGACGGATGGTATCTTGTTTCACAGATAACTACTAAAATTTCAATCATTATCTCCTGTGAAATACAGGGTGTTACAGAAAGGGTATATCAATACAAACGGGTTGAAGAGTGTATCTCGTCTAGAATCTCTGTACAAAATTTCAGCTCAAAAGCAGTAACTTTTAAAATGCTTAATATTTTTTTATTTCGATAGTTTATAAAATTAAATCATAAAAAACGTGTCACCGCACTACGAGGATCATTATCCATTATCTGTAGTGTGTCTGTGCGCCTAGTACACGCACATCACGCCGCCGCGCGCCAGTGCAGCGCCGTGATGTCGAAATAAAAAATATTAAGCATTTTCAAAGTTAATGCTTTTGAGCTGAAATTTTGTACAGAGATTCTAGACCAGATACACTCTTCAACCCGTTTGTATTGATATACCCTTTCCGTAACATTCTGTATAGAAGCTTGAGCTCTGTTTACAGCCCTCTCGACTGTGGCTATCAAACTGTGCATAGTGTGCATATTATCATAAGGAAACTTTTTATTAGTCTACATTTTGACCACCGAGCTTTAACTGAATATCGACACGTAACGTGTGGCGCCCCTTATCAGTATTTGTTTACAATCCTTATCACTGATAGCGCCCCGCTGTGTGTCAACTTACTTTTAGGCAACTTTTATTCAATTAGTGCGTCCTTTATAATTATTCTTTGACGAAAACAGCTGTGTCGGTCGGGTTCATTGGCCGCTGTGCCGACACCCACGCGGGTGAGTGAGCGAAACAAAAAATGCAGAACTGCCTAAGAAAGGACGAGACAGGAGAAGAACATTGGAGGAGTAAAGATGAAACAAAAAATGTTGCGTTTGGTGCGGAATAACAATAAGTAACGTAGTAACACTGAGTTGGAGGGTCGTTGAGTTGGAGGAAGTCGCCTAGTGCGTGATTGTGCTGCGACGCCCGCGACACACGCCTTGCTGGGGACTAGACGTAGACACCACACTATTAGCAAATTAATTGTCATTCGAGTACGTTTGCAGACTACTACGCGTGCGTTCGTCGTACTTAGATAAACACGAGTAGGACTTATTCTATGGGTTTAAGTACCCTAAACTTCGTATCCGATTTTGGAAAATTAGCCAAGGCTCCGGAAAAATAGTGAGTACGGGCGGTGGGGATCAGCAGGGCGATGCCCCATTCCTATCGATTTTCCTCCCAATATAGTTTCAACAATATTCAATGATTCAAAAGATGTTGAATATTTGCATATCACATTGGTAACAATCCAATTTTAGACTAAAGTTTGACATACGAGAGGAGCAGCTCAATTTTGATGTCGTTATTTTCATGTCTTTTATTTTTCATAAGTGTCGTGTAGAAGATGCTTAGACTTACTTACTTACTTAAAAAGTAGAGTGTCGGTTTAAATTTATAAAGTAAAAACCTTGCAGAATCATTATAACACGTTACAATTTTACAAGTAAAAGAACTTTTGATTTACTTAAGTAATTATGTACTTACTATTAAGAGTGGTTTCTTTTTCATCATGCTGGACATTCCAAATAAAATTATAGTAGTTGTTTTTTTTTTATCTATACAAAGTACATAAATGAGCAATAAATATGATCGGAAATTGATTTTGGCATCATGGGCATCGCTCACGTTAATCGATAGAGAACACAACAAAATTGCGCGAAGTCCATCCGAATGAAAATATTAAACTTGACAAAATAAAATACTAATAATAAAAAATGGTTTAGAAAAAGAATTCCCTTTGAAAAGATAGACATATAGAAAGAATTATTTTTATAATGCATCAAAAAATTGCAAATACATATAAATGGAAACTGTCAGTGTACAAGTCCGGCTTGCATTAATCGGTTTTTTGTTTTCCGCGACTCTACTAACTTTTAGGGCCTGTGCACCCCGTGTACAACCCTCCCCCAGCGACGCCCTAAATGAGTTCCGTACGGTACCCCACAAGGGCCCTTAGCGTGTCGTCGCTTAGTGCTTTTTAAGTCATGCCTGGAGGCCTTAATTTATTGAGGCACCCAGAGGCAAGCCCAGTTATGCAGCCGACAACCTTCTAGGTGGACCTACGAGATGCCAATTATAAAAAAAAAATCTTGCTCTTTTGGACTTGTCGTTAAGTCGATGTTAAGTTGAGTAAAATCCGTTGCTTCTTATTATTATGCCTCAAAAATTTACTAGTATAAAACGATGGATATTGTTACCTATATTGTCAAAATGAAATGGTTAGTCTTTCCGAGTCTGATACGCAATTAGGGAGTAGTTCCCCCATTTGACATACAGGGATATGTGCTGTGTGCTATGGGGGACTGGTACCCTAATTACATCCATTAGAAAAATTTACAAAAATAAATTCTTCCGATACGAAAAATTGGCAAAAATAAATTCCTAAGTGGAAGAATTTAATTTCAATTAAATATGTTGCACAGAATATTAAAAAAAAATAATGATTCAGAATTTTAGAATATAGAATTGTCAATATGAAAGGAATTGTCATTCCGAGTGTGATATGCAATTATCGGGTGCTAAACTAAACTCATCCGTAAAAAAGGTAAAGTAACTTTTGCACGTAACTACTCGTATTGGTATACCTATAGGTACCGTCATTTCGGCGGGATGGGTATACACAAGGGGGTGGCGCCCCCAAGTAACGGCAATGCAAGCGGAATTCCTTGTAGAATTTCTAAGGCCGCGCCGCGCCGCGCCGCCCGTTATTGCATAGCTGAGAAACCAGTTCTTACGTAATTCCGCGAAAATAAAAAGAAAAATATTCGGAACCACACTTACGTCTAATTGATCCAGCGCTAGTCTTCGAGCTCGTCGATAAAGATGGAAGATATTATGGTTCTTGTAGGTGTGACACGAACATCCGTTGGCCGTCAGGATTGTTCTACTGTTCTATCGCACCTGTGGCTAACAGTAAACGCTAAACAAGTTGCGTTCGATTTACAGCTTTCGATTAATGTAATGAGTATTATGAATCTGCCATTTCTAGCTAAATTACTGGGAGAAATCTAATAATATCTATCATAGGTTAGGTTAGGGCAGAATACTTATATGATTTTTCATAACCGTACATGACATACCGACTGTGCGGTAAAGGTTTGGGTAGCTGTCTAAATTGTTCAGTTTAATAGGTTCGGTTCAGTTTATAGACAAGCGCGGTGGGTTAATTTGTCTGCAGGGTAAGGGCCTTTGCCCTGCAGTGGGACGTCACAGGCTAATAATAATAGGTTCGGTTCGCTGCTGGTTGTCTGACCAGCAAACATATCATTAATTTACCGTCATCGGTCGTTACAGTGGATAGCACAGTCCTGTCAAAAGTACGTCTACCATATGCCTCTACGTTACAATATAGAAACAAGTCTACCATCGTTAAAATTATAGTACGTATTATACTATAAAATAATAATAAAATAAATAAAAAAACGTTCGGTACTACCGGCGATATTTAGTTAATTCCAAACATATGCGTTTGCATATGTTTGGAATTAACTAAATATCGCCGGTAGTAGCACTCGAGGTTAGAATGTACAATTTCTTGCAATTTTCGATGGTGCGGGAGACACTATTTCGCCCTGAATTTACTATAGGTACGTATGTGTACGTGGTACTGGACTGGACTCACAAGAACCAACTTTTTTTATAAAGCCTAATCATTCCATTAGACGCCATTCACGCCATTACATAAATGTTGATCAAATTGACATTTAACCAATATAATCGGTTCGCAACTTTGCAGCTGCTAACTTAACAAGTTATTTAGATGCCGTGCGGCGTACATAATGTCCCATGCTATCATAAACTGGTGCTACCTACACTCCTACCTACATCTCCGTAACGGAACCTGTTTGTGCGGAAGCCCTAACTTCAGGTGCATTCACAACTCGGGCATTCGCGCGTAATGAGCATTGAGCATTCGTCTAACAACATTAAATGAATTGTATTGAGCAGGGAATACGTTGAACCGAGCGTTACAAAACTCGCACAAGCACAATTTCTTTGGTCGTTGCAACGAGCACCAAGCTTTCAATCACTACTGTAATGTTCGCAATCAAAGTTATAATTGGCTCTATGTTCACAATCCCGAGAGCTCTGCCAATGCTCGCAGTGTGGCTTAACGCTTTATCTCGAGGAACGACCGCAATTATTATGAAGCCAATTCAATATTAATTCTGTAGTTTCACTATGCATTCTGAAATTCTGAATAATCTTAAATATCGACTCTTAGAAGTCACTCGGAGTCCTTGTAGCAGTTTAGCGCTTTGACATGGACCACAGAATACTTAATAGTACTACGTCATGGATATAGACTTTGTAGAGATCCGATAAATAAATACACTCTCTGACTCTTGTAATGTCTCAGCCACGGTAATCATTACAGCTTTCAATTTGCGTTTTGGGTGATGAAGATGATCGAACCTTCCTAACTAGTTAGTTATCCTTTTTTAATGCTGATTACTCTGAGAAAGCATAACACGATATTTCATTAATCTGTCAAGCTCCGCTAATGAGACACAATTGATTTTCTATTGTTTCGTCGCCGATCGACGTAGACTGTACTGCAACCTCAAATATTTAGAAATTTTATGTACTTATAACTTCTAAATATTTGAGTTTGCAGTAAGTACGGTGCTTTTGCGAATTCACAAAAACACTGCAGTTTTATGGAAATAACGTACCTAATATAATATAAAAGCTTATGCAGTTTCCATAGATTTTGATAATAAGTATTCGACGTGTTATGGATTGAGTGTAATTTTTCTAAACTTTTATGACTTGTGAAGTGTGGACTATACAAGAGTCTACAGTCTTTCTTGTTATTTCGGGTAGGTATTAAATGTTACATATTTTGGCGCGAAAACTGTGCCTATGTCTACGGCTTACAGTTGCACACCCTAACTCATTATGAATTTACCAGCTGCAATAGAGTTCAACTCTCCTCAATTCTTACTTCTATTACAACATACGAGGGGGATGAAACAGCTGATATATCTTGTTTCTCTTTCTCTCTTTAATTTATGTGGAACCTACGAACAATAAAAGTGTGAAACCCTTTACATCTGTTTTATTCTCTCCCTCTATCTAAGCTTATCATTTGTTCCGTATCTTTTCCATTCTCTCTTTCTCTTTTCAATCTATTTCTAGTTTTGCGTTTTTCGTGAGATTTGTATTTTTCTAATCTGTAGCTGCCCTTACTCGCAGCCTTGCCTCAATAATAAACAAAACTAACTTTTATTTTTCTTTTGCCACAAATGGTCCCGCGTACTTACCATAAATCAGTAGTTGGGTGTATGTTCTATAGAATCCCCATAGCACCATCATACATATACAATATATACCGTTGCATTTGAAGAGGGTCTTGTAATTTATAGAGGGTCCAGGCGACGCCTTCTCCCGACACCCCTAGGCTGTAATGAACTACACAAATTAGGGAAAATTTTAATTAGGAGCATTTTAGACTTTATCTTTACGACTATAAAGCTTTGAATTAACTGGGACGGGTTGCGGCGTTTCGAATTCATTATGACGTTCACGATCCCATCAACGTGCAGCCTTCGCATCCTAATCACAGAATATTTTTTAGGGGTAGACAACAATAGTGGTGTGGTGACTGGTGAATATCTTATAGGTTAATACTTACAATGCAACTACATATGCATCTACCTGCGTCTTAATTATTAGCAGGTACAAAGTAAAGTAGACTTTAAACTTTACCTTATAAAGCTCATAAGTCAATGATCGTTATGAATTTCATAAACGTTTTTTAGATTAGTGCTTAAATCAGTTTTCAACCAACGTATTACTAAGTTTAATGGCTTTTTGTAACAATTAATTTTAGGTTTTTGATTTTATATTGTGCACGATTATTTTATAAGGCATTGCGAATACTTACTGCAGTGCTTTTCAATTCCACCTAAGAGCCTTCGGTCCCTTCCCTGTTTCATCGCGGTCTACTTCTTTTAGGTAAATCTATAGTTTTCGTCAGCTCTTTCTGAGGCTGCTACGGTGCCGTTTTAGATACTTATTTGGGATCCATTTGGGACACTGTGGTTGTTCCAAACTCATACTCTTCCGTACTCTTCCGTCATGCGACATTCATTATTTTTATTATTCTATCAGCTGTAGTGTCCAATAATTATTTGGGTTTTCGCTTCGTCGTTTTGATATCAGTTTTGAGGTGAAATCATAGATGGCGCTTATAGGCTGATCCGCGGAGTATTAAGGATACAACAGATGGCGCTGCATTAGGAATTGAACAATGTAAATCTTGCTCTTTTAATTTTAGAACACAGCCAATTATTTTTAGGCAGGCCTCAATTTCTTTGAGTTTTTGTTTTTGTCAAATTCAGTAATGAAAACTACGAACTGCACAACATACCCACCTACTGTATAAAAGAATAGGTAAATATGGAAAAGGCGGTTACAATAATTAAGCAATTCTTGTCGATTAGGTACCTACACAGAATGTGAGTGAGCGAGAAGCAAATAACAATAATATTTCGCTGCCATTTCTAAAAACAATTTTAAACGCACGTTATTATTACGTGTTGTGTTGCGGACTTGTGGTCGTACGTAACTAACACTATCTACCTACCAATTTCTCACTGGACGTATCAAGAAGTACGTAGTTAAAGTTAGAAAGTTACTTTTGTACTCTTTTGCCATACTATTGATATTTTTTGGATCTTTACCTACGTAAGTAGTATTTTAGGGATTTCTTTTGTAAGAAGTCAAAAGACCGTTCAAAAACTTAACAAAAAAATATTGTATACTCACCTAGGTACTTCATGAATGTGTTGTAATACAATAATGCAAAAAACTGCTGCTTGGGTGATGTATGTAGGGGAGTCATGATTGTGAACAGTAGCGAAAGGGGGCCCTAAACCCCAATGACAAGCGGGTGAGATTATAAACGTGGAGAAACCCTTGGGGTTGTGAACTGAAGCCCGACCATTCCAGACTGCATAAATTTACGTATCCAGCTTGCTATGTAACTACCTAGATACCTACCTTAGATACTTGCAAAAAAGCAACAGGTACTTATTGCTTTCGCTTGCGTTCATTTAAATTAAGTAACCAACAAAAAAAAACTGGATTCAGTTGGTTTCAAGCACAATTTATTTTATTATTATTCTGAATACCTACTAAATTGTAAAACATGGAAGTGAACGGTTAGAGGTCAACATAATATAAAACAACTAAGGTGAGTAATTATTATAAGCACCATAACTAACCGTTTAAAAAAAACGGTCGGTGAGAGGATAAAAAGGTGCGGTGCAACGTCGAGTTAATGTTTTACTAAGCCTATCTCTTTCGTAATAAAGAGTGAGAAAGAGAAAGAACTAGTAACAATAATAATAATCGCGCATACGCTAATTTCGTCCCTCGCGCCCTTTCGAGTCGTTCTTGGCAACCGGTTTTGTTTGTGGAACGGCCGTAAAACGGTTGGACCAATGAGGAGCCGAGGTTCACAGCGGGCGTACCATTGGTGACGGGTGATAGAGAGCGTTGCAGCTCGGGGCTGAGCGGGGCAGCCATGGGCAGCGCGGGGCATGGGTGCGGCGCGCCGGTAGCGCGCGCATTATACAGCCGCAGTCAGTCGTGTTTCGCCATTCGAAAAGAAGGTTATTGTAACAATGACACGGGCACCGGACTATCGATAAAGTGTGTTTGTATGTCGTTTTCGTCGATAATAAGTGTTGTGTTTACTTTCACCCGTGCGAATGTCTCGATCCTCACCTTTTCGTTTGTTTTTTCTTTTAATCATTGCCGCATGGGACGGCGCTTACGTTTCAGTTAACCTTTTATTTTGAAACGATGGAACGTTGTTCTTATGGTTTTTACACCAAAAGGTATTTTATGTTATTTATTTAATTTATGATTGCGATCTGTTGTGAGTGAGTGCGTCGCGTGTGGCTTACATGGTGAGCAGACTTGCCTAGGAAATGGTTCGTCATCACAGTGGAATGGAGCTGCCTAAATAAATTGAGCCAATATTAGCGAACAAAGTTGACTCCGGCTCGTAATGCACAAGTGAAGGAGAAAGGGTGCCGCTCAGTGTCATTAGTCTTCAATTCATTAGAGAATATTAACACAATAACTCACACATGTTATCTCATAATTTATATTGTTTTGAAAACTATTGAACAGTCTCGAGGCTTTGTTGTAAAACTGATGGAGAAGCTTCGTGGTTATTATTATTGCAACGCTTCGGGGAAAAGCCGACATTGTGAGGCTCTCGCACTCGAGGGTCGACAGCCGAGGGGAGGGAGGGCGCCGTCTGTCTGCACACATGCAGAACCGGTTCGCGCTCCGACTCCCCTAGTGGGCTTTTATGGTCTCTATCTTTATCATGCCACACGCGTTCGCATAACGCTCTCTCGCTCGCACGTTTTCATTATTTTTTGCTTCCCCTTGTGAAATAATACCAGACGGACCGTTTTTATTTAGGTGTCTGTCCCTATAGAGGTGTATAGCTTAATGCCTCTGGCACTGATGGTAAGTAACACAAAAACACGTGGCATGGCTTGGTTGTCAATAACAAACACACCTAATATTGCACTTTGTGGAATTGTGACGTATGGTATTGGTAAATTTCCTGGACTGTGCCGGACGATAACTAATTTAATTACTTACAACAAACTTCACGATAACTTGGCTCCACTATTTATAAACTTCGTACCTATTACGTATGGAGATGCAATTTGTAATGGCATTGGCATCACTCACCTCAACAGCGGGGTAAATACATAACGCACTATCAGTAGTCAGTAGCAAGGCTTTCACTTTGACAGTTCAACAACATTCATTGCGTTATTATAGCAGACAAATTGTTCGAACATAGGAAGCAATGGATTAGCAATATCCTTTAAAATGACCCAGATTGAGCTTGATAGTGTGTTACGCAATTAGGGTGCTGATCCAACCCCTCAGACCTTTAAACAAAGTTTTGCTTTCAAGTTTGACATACTTTTTGTACTTAATTAACTAGTCAAGTAAGTACCTATGATAATCAATGGATGATAGATGAGAGCGAAATTAAAGAGTAGGTAGGTACAAACGCATGGCTACACATCAGGCTATACATAACCAGTATAAGCTGACTTCTGATTGTACGAAACACCTATACAATGCAAGGTCAGCTAAAACTGGAAATGTATAGCTTGATGTGTCGCCGTGTGTACAGACGCCAGCACATCAACCTACACCTAACTGTCACATTTTCCCAATCAACTTTGAACCTTAGGCTTCAGTGATAAAGTTGAAAATCTATTAATTAAAGAAATTTGACAGATTGTAGTAGGTTGATGTGCTGGCGTCTGTACCTATCACTGAATATTGACAATATTGAATTTTTTTTCCAATTTTGACAAATTGAGCACTCCAAAAACCTTTAGGGTCACCGACTGATGCCGTCCATTAGGTCATAATAATGATGAACATGATGAATACTTGGGAAGAGGTTTGACTGCTTTTGCACCTGTATAGTAGATTATTAGTAACTAGCGGGCGCCCCAGCTTCGCACGTGTGCAATTTTTAATTTTCTTTCATACAAACCTTGTCCTGGCAATACCGAACACAATAAAAAAAGAATTAAGTATCCAATTTGGTGTTGTCATTCGGAAGAAATGCGCGTACAGACATTTAGGAGACTTTGTTTTAAATACTATGCAAGGATTTATTGCACGATTCATAATGCGAAGTATATAATTAGAGAGCTGCTTAACGATCGAAACTTTTGTTTCGCCTCCTTTCTGCAACTGTTTCTATTGCTATACTCCTGCTAGTACATAGAACCTACTTAATTTACATTGCGGACCCACCATACCATTAGCCATACCCCTGGTGATACTCGTATGGTGGGTCTAAAACTATTCCACTATACCATTGTATAGATGATTTAATGATTAATTCTGTACTTTTCAATGCTGTAGAAACGAAAAAGCATGAAATACCTACTTATTTCTAAAAAAATTCCCGTCAATCAAGTGCGAAACCTGAAAACATTGTAGCTTTCTGAAAGAAGCAATTGAATCAATCAATCAGTCAGTAATTTTTTTATGGATTTGTTGCACCCATAGCACAGAATAATTAGTACAAGCCCATAGTAGGAACCCTATTGAAAATGGCTCTTTTATTCAAAGAAGTTTAATTATAATTACTTAACTAGCTTCTGCCCGCGACTTCGTCCGCGTGAAATTTCACCCTCCCTCCATTCACCCTCTTCGGGGTAGAATTTCGAAAAACCCTTTCTTTGTGGATACCTACTCTTCACAAAGAACACACCCTCGTTTCATGTCTCTAAGAATATATATCAACGCACAGCCTAAACTGCTGGTTTAGGCTGTGCGTTGATATATCAGTCAGTCAGGACTTTGAATTTTATATACATAGATATAGATAAAAAACTAATTTTATACGATCATATGAGCATTATGAGTCGGTCAGTTTTGGATGATGCAATTTTTTTTAAATAATATTGTTTAAGTTAGAGCCACGAGTAGTGGTTTAATGAAACTAAAGGATGGGGACCTCAATACCCGTTCATTTACAGATACCTTTGTCCCTCAATTTAGGTACAACATTAGTAAATTTTTATTTGAATTTCTACGGTATAAAGCTAGGCTAATTTTCACTTTGTAGTAGGTATTTTTTTTTTAAACCGGTCTTTTCTTACCTACCCCACACAAATTCGTATGTAACCGTCACTTGCTAAGTAAATAACAGTGATATTATTATTACATCATCAACATAAACTAAGTGGCAAAATAGTAAATTGTTTGCCAAGGGAGCAAACAACTATTTTGAAGGCGAGAGTGTTTCTTTGAATGTGATTGGAACTTTTACTAACAATATCCACATTCCAAATTCAAATCACTTTTATTTCCTAGTAATTAAAGAGCTATTTTAGTCCCTGTTTACGAAGAATACACTAGCTCTTTTTGAATAGATATTAAAAATACGTATTATTGAAGCTAACTCAAAAACCACTTATCAGAACTTGACTAAATCTTTATGAGACCACCCGGCGGTATAGGTATACCTTTTAAAACAAGGACTAATTTTTCAAATCCATACTAATATTATAAATTCGAAAGTAACTCTGTGTGTCTGTCTGTATATGTTACCTTTTCACGCCTAAACCACTGAATCACACTATTAGGGTGCAGTTCCCCATCACACCCTGTATTATCAAAAGTAGGATGGATGTGCTGGGCACTTTCGCCCTAATTACATATCGATGACAAAAAACCGGCCAGGTGCGAGTCGTAGGTACCATGCGCAGTGAAGAGTTGCATTATGTTAGGATGAAAATTTACCGATTATTCCCGATGTCCACCACTTGTGTGGCCACCACTGGGGGACAGCGAAACAACTTTTAAAGCTTATTCTCGTTGTCCACCACTGGGGGACACTTCATGGTTTAAGTAGGTCGAATATGTTCCAAAACCGAATCGGGGTACCCCCGACTTCACGTAGTCTTTTGGCTGCTACCCATAGTGTATATAAAAACCGGAGGCGCGAAGAGAGAGCAACCCCCGCCCGCTGTAAAAAAAAGCATAGGCAACCGTGCTAGCCGTAGCAGCTGAGACTGGACCAGCAAGCCAAAGCTGGGTTGCACTTCCCGCATCGCCTGAGATGATGCAGAAGCAAGTTTTATGTGTTTTGAGGTCAGGCTACAATAATTTGTCCCCCAGTGGTGGACAACGAGAATAATTTTTAAAAGTTGTTTCGGTGTCCCCCAGGTGGTGGACATCGGGAATAATCGTTTACGCATGCACAGTTTTTTTTTAAATTTTCCAACAGTTTGGCCCCCTGTAAATAAATGCCGTTGAAGTTCTGTACTTATAAAAATTGTATGTACCTACTTACCCATTTCCCACAAGTTGTTGTTCGCTGTCTATAGTGAACGGTGGCGGTGTGTGTGCATTAAAGTCACATACATTAACAGTAAATAAAAAAAATACCCTATTTGTGATGCAGTTAGGCTCGTAGAATAGTTTTGTTGCCCTTACTTGAATTTATCCAAGAAGTTTAAAGTTCAAAACCCATTTTTTTACAGTTTCTACCTACATTTTTAGAACCGGCAATCACAATTCTCGACAAAAATAAATTAACATCAAAGGTTCGGTTGATTCAAGGCGATGAAAATTTTAATTCTTCACAATTTAGGCTCGATATTATCATTGTGAAATATCGACAGCAAAATTTATCTAATAAGTCATGGTGGAGCTGCTAGGCAAATTCCATGTGAGTTTCTCACGGCACACCTATTCCGCGATTATTGCTAACCAGTTACGTGAAATAAAATTACACGCGACCGATGAAATCAAAGTTCATGGCATCCGTATCTTGTGGCCGAGAGGCGAGAGTGGCGATAGTCTGAGACAGATGTGCGAGTGGCCAGTCTGAAGAGCTCTCACAAATCAAGCGAGAATTCATGCCATTTGAATTCAATCAACTCGTTCACTTTCGAGCTCGAAGATAGCAGATGTTGTCCTTTTGAAGTACTAATTAGAGTTGTTATATCGACAATCAAGACAGTTACATGGAACATTAAATTACTTGGAGACTACAACGCGGGCGCCTTGGGGTCCGCTAGTGGCACGTGCTACAAAATATGACATTCAATAAAGTTGAATTAAGTATTGAGGGCTTCTTGAAATAGTATCTGATTTATCGCCTTCGTCAACCAATCTTTGACATTTTATTCACTGGGAAATAATATATTAGCAGCAACTTTTTCGCTCTCTGAAGAAGTTACTGTTATTGCTAATACTTGTTTCTCCACTGTTATGGGGCAATACACAGTTAGAAATCACCAAGTTGGTAGCTTTTTCTACGCTACACTGGCTTCCTAGACTACCTATTTGCTCCAGCTAGGCTGTATCGAAGTGAAGAGACCAAAATAGCAAGAGACAGAAGACCATCAAGAATCTAGTTTTCATGTTTTCTCGAAGAACACTATTATTCATTTAGCAGAAGACACGTTTTGGATCTTTACCGTAGCCAATCTCATACTCAATAAAATGAAAACAGAAAGTAATCTTTGAACCTGACTTATTGGATGTGGGTAGTATGATGACATACCTTCTCTGATTCATCATCCGGGGATAATTACTAGCAGTTGATATACATTGACGATGATAATGACAGTAATATCAGGTAATATTACTACTTGTTAGGTCACTCCCGAGGTGAATGCACGGAATGAACTTCATTGATATTCAACAGTTACTGTTGGCCAGCGCAAATTGTGAATTAGGAGTGACAGTGTATCACCCACAGTTCACAATAACCCAATTTCCTCACTTAACTCTTGCATCTTGATAAGGATATCATAAAGTCAAGATGCTTCATCCGATATGTTTGAAAGATGTCAATGATCCTTGTTTATTGCGTGTATTCTGCTTGTTATGTCTTGTGTATGGGTTGACAGTGATAAACAAACGTGCCTTGGATTTATTGCTGAGGAGGTCCTCGTGTAGATAGCCACCACCTAGGCCCTAGTCCACGAAGTGAGGTTCCCACTCAACCAGTCTGTTTGCGTACAAATGAGTGTGAACAGTGAGTTAGCTACAGGGCTTAGAAGCAGTTTATTAGGTGAAACTATTTTTTGTTAGGTGGAACTAATCGCGAGCTCGAAATCACTGGTGATCATGGCCAAAAAGTACGCTGTCTCACCTGGCTTCGTTTCCGAATGAGATAGTATCAGTGATGAGCAGTTAGACGCTAGTCTACACGCACAGCGTCTAATTCTCACGCACAGAAACACCGTTCCGAACTGAAAGGCACTAAAAAAATTCGAAAAGTGCTTTGGAAAATCGAGTTTTATGGAAAAACCACTGCATAAATCAATTACAAACAAATAATGTTTATTGAACTCTTCGATAACTGAGCTTTGTCGGTACTCGGTACCGACTTTAGATTTTACAGTTCTTTTATTACTTATTTACACCACTTTAAAAATAGCAAGAAAAACGAATATTTGTTAGCTTATAACTTTTTAATGGCTTTTTATTTTACTATTCTGTTTCCGTAGGTATAGACAAAATTAATAATAAATCAAAACGATATCATGTTTAGTTTTGGATGCACAATGTCAAACAGTGGAGTAATACTCTCCCGTTTGTATGGAAAAAATATCGACTAGTGGCACCTTAAGATGGATTACTCCTTTTATTTTATGTACAGACGCCAGCACATCAACCTACTACAATCTGTCAAATTTATTTAATAGATTTTCAACTTTATTACTAAACCATAAGGTTCACAGTTGATTGGGAAAATCTGACAGTTTCGGGTAGGTTGACGTGCTGGCGTCTGTACTACTTCGACAACCAACTCTACCATCTGCTACTGCTATCTGGTACTATAAAGGGCTCTAGATGAGAGCCCCTCAATGAAATCAAATAGCAAGAGGTTTTTCAATTATTTATATTGAGAGGAGGACTTTATAAGATCATATTAAATCTAGCATTTTTCCTCTATGAATCTAGCACTCCCTCTATAATAACAAAAAATACACAATCCAAATATTTGAGACGCCTGCTTGAATGTTCAAACAGCAGATGCCGTCAATTATGACCGGCCTGCATTATAAAAGGTAAGACTACATAGATAGCCTCTACAGTGGGTACGCCAAAGTTCACCTAAATTTTCAACTCCGATTGGAAATCCGAAAATGTTCTTCCTAACATTTTTCATCCTAACAATCACAATTCCTAACTACTCTGTCTCTAATGTTCATAATTCCGAATCATTCAACTTCATAATGTCAGTAGCAATAAACATCTATCATACTGTTATTTTTTTTCCTATATTTTCTCAACATAACCATCTTTTACACTATTATTCAAAGTCATATCTTTTTTGTTTAGATCGTCAACATAGGATGCAAAAGCGAGCAAAGGGCACCCCGAGGTTCGGTTTGGTTAGGTTACTTTAAACCCTTTACACAGAAATAGGGGCCCCGCGAAGCGGGGCTCCGTCGACATAGAATGAAAAAAAAAAGTTTTTATCATATTAGACTAAATAGGTTTTATATCTATTCAGTGGTATATCAAACGATTTTCTCTCTCTGTCTGTTATTCTTATAGAAATTAGTTACATTAAAATTATATCAATCGTTTATCATATTAACTGATCATTATATCAAACAAAATTATAGGTTCAGTTGTTATATCTTGTAAATATTAGAGGTTTTGTAATTATATCATATATTACTTACCCGTATAAACTCCCAGGCCATGAAAATATTATGGTAATTATGTTTAGGGATAAAAGCGTTATGATAAAAAACAGTAGGAGTTTAAAATATTTACATGATATTATTAATTACAATTTTCGGAAACATGAGTGTTATGAACATCGCCGGCAGCACTACAAATAGTATGAATGAAAACTTTAGGATGAAAAATTTTAGGAAGAGTGATCATTCGGATTACAAATCGTTAGGAAGAACAATTTCGGGTAAAGAACTTTAGTTGAGCCAATATGGACCTCTCTACAGTACCTAGTGTCGTTATGGTCCATTCTGCCGTCGCTATAAATTTGTCTCAGTTTTTTTGAAGTGAAACTTCTTTAGGCGCGCTTGACTTGGGGAGTAAACTGGCGAATGCGTTACGAAAACGTGTGATCGCGAGTAGGGAAGGTACGTAAAAAATAGCTGGAAATACCTGGTGTAAAAACCCGGTCACAGTCGCATAAATATGCGACCGGGTTTTTACACCAGGTGTTTGCTTCCAAGTACGCACACCGGGTACCGACTCAAAATACTTGCAAGACTATTAAGTATCTTATACGGCTACTCGCTCAAATACGTAGGTACTCAACCGCGTCAGTTTTCGCAAATGCGATCATGCTCCTTTTGGAACAATTTCGTATGCAAGTATTTTTTACCGACTTCACAAAAAGGAGGAGGTACTATGTTCGGCTGTTTGTATGTTTTTTGAAGTGAAACTTCTTTAGGCGCGCTTGACTTGGGGAGTAAACTGGCGAATGCGTTACGAAAACGTGTGATCGCGAGTAGGGAAGGTACGTAAAAAATAGCTGGAAATACCTGGTGTAAAAACCCGGTCACAGTCGCATAAATATGCGACCGGGTTTTTACACCAGGTGTTTGCTTCCAAGTACGCACACCGGGTACCGACTCAAAATACTTGCAAGACTATTAAGTATCTTATACGGCTACTCGCTCAAATACGTAGGTACTCAACCGCGTCAGTTTTCGCAAATGCGATCATGCTCCTTTTGGAACAATTTCGTATGCAAGTATTTTTTACCGACTTCACAAAAAGGAGGAGGTACTATGTTCGGCTGTTTGTATGTTTTTTTTTTTTGTATGTTTGTTCATCGAATACTCCGCCAATTATCGACGGATTTTCAAAATTCTTTTTTTGTTCCAAAGTAGATAGTTTTGAGGTGGTCCCACTGTCACCAAGTTAGGATCTTATGATGGGATCTTAGAGTAATCGAGGGCAACCTTTAAATTTTATAGGCTCACTTATTGTTTTTCGCATATTTTACGAAGTATCTTGTGTATTTGCGTATGGTTGTCACCATCTCAGGTAGCTGGGCTGATGATGGAAGTTACAACTCCTTAACAGTAAGAAGTTACTCGAACAGGCAAGGACTGTTTTAGTCAATTGTTTTGATGTTTGATAGGGCATTTGCCACATTTGGTCTCATGATCATCAAGTCATGACCTGATGCTGCAGTCAGGATAGTCTGCAGAGTACCTAACTCCTCGACAACTAACAGCAGATATATCGTGTTAAGGCTCATTGAAAAGGGCTCGATGTGTGGATAAACGTACTGTTAATGAGGAACACCGAAGTACATAAAGACCTGATGCTGAAGCCAGGAGCATTAGAAAAAGTACCAACCTTGAAATTACAGCACCGTAGTCGTGTTTGGGCTCATTTTAAACAGGACTAAATTTTAAGTTCAATGCAATGTTGACAAGTCTGGCCTGATGCTGCAGCCAGGATTATCAGCATCTAGTCTAAAAACATCAGGGCAGGATTTGATGATGGGATCCTGGAGAAATCGAAGGAACTCTTCAAATATTATAGGCACACCTATAGCGATTTGGGTATTTTTTATAGTAACTCGTGCATTTGCTCTCGGAAAGCACTATTTGGTGATGTGGAACTGATGATGAAGACCACAGATGGCCACCGGAACTACTCAATAATATCTAAGAATTTCACGGGTTGCGATTCGATTACTTTAATATGGTTGCTAAGCAATTTATGCTCGTCACAATGTGAATGGTGATACGGAGCTGATGGTGGATCTGGAGAACTCCTCAACAATTAACTTCCCTGTATCGGGAAAAGCAATATTTTGTTTGTAAAAGGCGATGATCACTAGGCTATTGTAACTTAGATAAATTATAAGCAGACCCACTAAAAAGCGTGAAATAAAAACTTTTTAAGAAAAAAAAAACCGACTTTCAAAAAAACACTACAAAGTGAAAAATATCTTTAATTTCGGAAGTCAGTGGCAAAAAACTAAAATAAAGATCCAAAGACACCGACTTCCGAAATTAAAGTTATTTTTCACTTTGTAAAGTTTTTTTGGATGTCGGTTTTTTTTTCTTAAAAAGTTTTTTTTACTTTAATGGTTTGCAAGTATTTATTTGTAAACGCGATTTTGCTCCTTATTTATTCGAAGTCATTGATCAATTTCCTATGCAAGTAGTTTTACTTCCAACGGGGCTTTTGAATACGCGATTGTATTTCTTATCTGTATGAAGTTATGGATCAGTTTTCTATGCAGATAGAAAATACTTGAAAGTATCTCGCTCCATCGTGGCTCGACGCTCGAGTACGTAGGTACTCAAATAGTTCAACAACCGCGTTTGTTTTCGCAAATGCGATCATACTCCTTATCAGTAAGAGCATAGAATACTTAATAGTACTACGTACAGAAAGGACACTCCCTTCCTCGCCCTCATATCAGATACCGCACCTCACCCCGCACTTCGAGGTATTCGTCGCCGACTCTTTAGCAAGGGCGCTCGCGAACCGCAGCGCTGTATTGCTGACACACAATTATGCGATTTAAAAGTTTTATTTGAGTTTTAATCACGATGGTTGGATATTGTGATGCTTTTCCGAATTCGTATTTACATATACTGTTTGTATGATTTCGCATTTTTAATAACATGCGATTTAATAACCCATTATTTACAGAAAAGTCATTTAAAGTAAACTATTTTATTGTTTTTATTTCATTACGAACCCGTCTATATAAATAAACAATTGAACTACTTGGTCACTTCATAATAATGCACACGTTCGGGCAGCGCCGCCGCCGACGTCGTTCGGTTCCCCGACACAAATTGCTTTTCGCGCCATTTTTTTTTACGCTACTAGATTTCACGCACACATTTGCACGTATACAAACGTCATTTGTTTATGTAGTAGTAATAGGTAATTATTTTGCGAGCGTTGTATGGAGTGTCCGAGGTGTGGTAAGAGTCTACGGAACAATTTCGTATGCAAGTATTTTTACTTTAATGGTTTGTAAAAGTATTTATTTGTAAACGCGATTGTGCTCCTTATTTATAGGAATTCACGGATCAATTTCCTATGCATGTACTTTTTACTTCCAACAGGGCTTTTGTTTGATTACGCGATTGTACTTCTTATTTGTATGAAGTTATGGATCAGTTTTCGATGCAGATAGAAAATACTTGAACGTATCTCGAGCCCTGGTTTTAGGCCCTGGTTTCTTAAGGTGGACGTACTTGGAAACCCTGGTACTCGATTTTGCAAGTACGACCCATGTCTAAGGGCTACGGGCGAGGCGAACGGGAGTTGAGTGGGGGATATAAGCAAGAGAAAGCAGTGCGCGCGCACATTTTCTTTCTCTCTTCCTCTCATAGCCAAATATGTTTGAAGTTTCACTTCAGTCGTGTGGTCATAAGCACACTCGGTTTTTTTTTTTTTTGTATGTTTGTTCATCGAATACTCCGCCAATTATCGACGGATTTTCAAAATTCTTTTTTTGTTCCAAAGTAGATAGTTTTGAGGTGGTCCCACTGTCACCAAGTTAGGATCTTATGATGGGATCTTAGAGTAATCGAGGGCAACCTTTAAATTTTATAGGCTCACTTATTGTTTTTCGCATATTTTACGAAGTATCTTGTGTATTTGCGTATGGTTGTCACCATCTCAGGTAGCTGGGCTGATGATGGAAGTTACAACTCCTTAACAGTAAGAAGTTACTCGAACAGGCAAGGACTGTTTTAGTCAATTGTTTTGATGTTTGATAGGGCATTTGCCACATTTGGTCTCATGATCATCAAGTCATGACCTGATGCTGCAGTCAGGATAGTCTGCAGAGTACCTAACTCCTCGACAACTAACAGCAGATATATCGTGTTAAGGCTCATTGAAAAGGGCTCGATGTGTGGATAAACGTACTGTTAATGAGGAACACCGAAGTACATAAAGACCTGATGCTGAAGCCAGGAGCATTAGAAAAAGTACCAACCTTGAAATTACAGCACCGTAGTCGTGTTTGGGCTCATTTTAAACAGGACTAAATTTTAAGTTCAATGCAATGTTGACAAGTCTGGCCTGATGCTGCAGCCAGGATTATCAGCATCTAGTCTAAAAACATCAGGGCAGGATTTGATGATGGGATCCTGGAGAAATCGAAGGAACTCTTCAAATATTATAGGCACACCTATAGCGATTTGGGTATTTTTTATAGTAACTCGTGCATTTGCTCTCGGAAAGCACTATTTGGTGATGTGGAACTGATGATGAAGACCACAGATGGCCACCGGAACTACTCAATAATATCTAAGAATTTCACGGGTTGCGATTCGATTACTTTAATATGGTTGCTAAGCAATTTATGCTCGTCACAATGTGAATGGTGATACGGAGCTGATGGTGGATCTGGAGAACTCCTCAACAATTAACTTCCCTGTATCGGGAAAAGCAATATTTTGTTTGTAAAAGGCGATGATCACTAGGCTATTGTAACTTAGATAAATTATAAGCAGACCCACTAAAAAGCGTGAAATAAAAACTTTTTAAGAAAAAAAAAACCGACTTTCAAAAAAACACTACAAAGTGAAAAATATCTTTAATTTCGGAAGTCAGTGGCAAAAAACTAAAATAAAGATCCAAAGACACCGACTTCCGAAATTAAAGTTATTTTTCACTTTGTAAAGTTTTTTTGGATGTCGGTTTTTTTTTCTTAAAAAGTTTTTTTTACTTTAATGGTTTGCAAGTATTTATTTGTAAACGCGATTTTGCTCCTTATTTATTCGAAGTCATTGATCAATTTCCTATGCAAGTAGTTTTACTTCCAACGGGGCTTTTGAATACGCGATTGTATTTCTTATCTGTATGAAGTTATGGATCAGTTTTCTATGCAGATAGAAAATACTTGAAAGTATCTCGCTCCATCGTGGCTCGACGCTCGAGTACGTAGGTACTCAAATAGTTCAACAACCGCGTTTGTTTTCGCAAATGCGATCATACTCCTTATCAGTAAGAGCATAGAATACTTAATAGTACTACGTACAGAAAGGACACTCCCTTCCTCGCCCTCATATCAGATACCGCACCTCACCCCGCACTTCGAGGTATTCGTCGCCGACTCTTTAGCAAGGGCGCTCGCGAACCGCAGCGCTGTATTGCTGACACACAATTATGCGATTTAAAAGTTTTATTTGAGTTTTAATCACGATGGTTGGATATTGTGATGCTTTTCCGAATTCGTATTTACATATACTGTTTGTATGATTTCGCATTTTTAATAACATGCGATTTAATAACCCATTATTTACAGAAAAGTCATTTAAAGTAAACTATTTTATTGTTTTTATTTCATTACGAACCCGTCTATATAAATAAACAATTGAACTACTTGGTCACTTCATAATAATGCACACGTTCGGGCAGCGCCGCCGCCGACGTCGTTCGGTTCCCCGACACAAATTGCTTTTCGCGCCATTTTTTTTTACGCTACTAGATTTCACGCACACATTTGCACGTATACAAACGTCATTTGTTTATGTAGTAGTAATAGGTAATTATTTTGCGAGCGTTGTATGGAGTGTCCGAGGTGTGGTAAGAGTCTACGGAACAATTTCGTATGCAAGTATTTTTACTTTAATGGTTTGTAAAAGTATTTATTTGTAAACGCGATTGTGCTCCTTATTTATAGGAATTCACGGATCAATTTCCTATGCATGTACTTTTTACTTCCAACAGGGCTTTTGTTTGATTACGCGATTGTACTTCTTATTTGTATGAAGTTATGGATCAGTTTTCGATGCAGATAGAAAATACTTGAACGTATCTCGAGCCCTGGTTTTAGGCCCTGGTTTCTTAAGGTGGACGTACTTGGAAACCCTGGTACTCGATTTTGCAAGTACGACCCATGTCTAAGGGCTACGGGCGAGGCGAACGGGAGTTGAGTGGGGGATATAAGCAAGAGAAAGCAGTGCGCGCGCACATTTTCTTTCTCTCTTCCTCTCATAGCCAAATATGTTTGAAGTTTCACTTCAGTCGTGTGGTCATAAGCACACTCGGTTTTTTTTTTTTTGTGGATGTGCACTTTTAGGGCAAATTTCTCCAGGTTTTCTCACGATATTTCCCCTCGCCGTTTGTTAGTGATTTCCTAGTGTCCCAGTGAACTTACAAATCCGACCATCAAGGTCTAAATTGCTTGCAATAGTCCGTGCTCTTCCTAATCGACATTTGGCTGGCAGATTCCACGGCCGATTCTTTCTCGCTCTTATGAAGGCTGGTTCTGAGCGACAGATAAGGACAGAGTTACGGGGATGGCCGAATCTGGGTGAAAAGGACTGGCTTAGCCCTTACTCTTACTTTTTTCCTGGTATTGTGTTTGTGCTAAGCCAGGATAAGTAGAATTTTAGCTTGCTAATGTAGTCGTAGCTTTGAAAAAGTAGCTTCTTGTGTGTCTGAAACCCGCAACCTAATAGGCTAGTTTCCTAAAAAAATCTAATTAGTCCGTCAGTTAGATTATCGAAAAATAATGGACCCATATTTTTTCTTTTGTCAATCAAACAAAAAATGACAAAGATAAAGCGCGTCAAAATTTGGGAGTGGGGGGTCGTGACGTCACGCCGTGCTAAAAATTGTCGCACGGCGTGACGTCACGACCCCCAACTCCCAAATTTTGACGCGCTTTATCTTTGTCATTTTTTGTTTGATTGACAAAAGAAAAAATATGGGTCCATTATTTTTCGATAATCTAACTGACGGACTAATTAGAATTATTATTTTTTTACCCAGGAAACTACCCTATTGCGTAACACACTATCAATCGGAATTTGAATAATTTTGAAGCCAATTGCTAATCCATGGCTTCATAAGTTCCAAAAATTTGTCTGCTCAACACGTAAATAACGCAATGAATGTTGTTGAACTGTCAAAATGAAACCGATTCCGATTGATAAAATGTTACGCAATTGCCCCGCCGGGTTTATATTAATATTATATTCTTTATTTCAGACAGAGATCCATACTAAAAAATAATAGTAACTTAGAATTGTATTAATAATAAAAAGAAAATAATACAACAAGAGATCCAATATTATATTTATGACTACACTAGCAGTGCCCCGCGGTTTCACCCGCATATGTCTCGATCCAGTGGTAATATCGGGATAAAAAGTATCCTACGTGTTAATCCTGGCTATAAGCTATATGTGTGCCAAATTTCATCCAAATCCGTTCAGTAGTTTTTGCGTGAAAGAGTAACAAACACCCATCCATCCATCCTCACAAACTTTCGCGTCTATAGGATTTAAAAACTTTTGATAAACAAGTAAGTAGGTACTTAACTTAACACTAATCAATATTGTAATGTTTAATTAAGCATATATATCACAGCACAGAGTACTTTTTTATTGTAAGTGCCAGACTGCTAAGGTATTCTTATGCTTGTAAATTCTGGATATAAATGACGCTACCCTCTTTCTCTGGATGGCAGTAAAAGAGTCTACTATAGCTTCAGTGTACAATTCAGAAGCGCTACAAAGCACTTCAAGTACATCAGTTAGTAAAAGTAAAGTACCTAAAGTAAAATCGTTTATTTCATATTTCAAAATTACAATATCGAGGTATTGTTGGTCCCAAACTAGGCACAGCCTGTGTCTTCGGCACCATTGCAGTGGTACAAGATTTTGATAATTTCAATACGAAACATTAAGCTAGTTAGCCACATCGGGACTTCAAGCTGTGCTTCAAGTCTAAATGTACACGCAAATAGACTTACTAATAATTATTAGTAAGTCTAAGGGAAAGCTGAGATTAACAAATGCAGTAAAAATTAAGTAGCCACATCGGGAAGTTGTCTGAAGATGTTAATCAAAGCGACTAGTGTGCCAACGTGCGTTCTTTTGGTGTAGTCAGTCCAAAGTTTTCTCTTTTCCAGTGTTCCCATAGAAACCCTTGACAAGTTGAAACGCAGTCACGGTTTTCCAGCAGTGAGTGAGCGATTAAGAAGAGATCTTAGCCTATTCAATACTTATTTAACATGACAATTGGCAAGATGGAGAAGAGGCCGACTACTTATAGGATTTTTTAATAACATTAAACCGGGAATCGCGGGGCACGGTAGTGCCCCCGCCAAGACGAGCCAAGCGAAGCGCAAGGGCACTACCTACCTTTTCTCGAAGCACTTCGTCGTATTTTTGAACCTTCTTAACTTGGGTTTGGATTATACCAGATAAGCAAAATTTTCGGGATATGATGTCAGTGGTTGACTTATTAAACCTATAAAGTTTCAATTGCATAGCTCTTATACTTTAGATTTTATTGACATCTAAAATACCCCGATTTCGTCACTGATATCCATATTCTTAAGGTTCTTCCTGAAGTCCTAGAAAGCTGAAATTTGGTATGTAAACGTAAACTAGTAAAATCTTAAAACTTGAAACTTCTACCCCCCCCCCTCCCCAACCCCTTAAACTAGGGGGTGAAAGTTTGTATGAGACTTCTGTAAATTTTGATGCTAGAGGTCTGAAAATTTATATAGGGGGTCCTTGTTATAAATAATAATAAGATATGTATTTCAGGATTTTTAGTAAATCATCCCCTACCCTTTAAATTAAGGTATGATTTGTTTCGGTTTTCCCATACAAACTTAAAATTCCCATACAAGCTTACAAAAAGAAATGAAATCCCGCAAAAACATTTCATGTTAAATGTTGCTAAGACGAGACCATTTAGCTCGCACTGTCAAAAAGTAATCAGACCTCATGTAGAGCCAAGCTTCTAACTCTACACGCCCTAACTACAAGGCCTAACTTCGCAAACTCTACACCTTAGTCAAAATATATGGATTGGCCATTTCGCTACATTCACATGACCGTAAGGTGAAAAATTCTCATACTGTTATACAATGGTTCTTGTAGTAACGAAACGGCCAAGCCATATAATATATTTTGACTAAGGTGTAGAGTTTGCGAAGTTAGGCCTTGTAGAGTTAGGGCGTGTAGAATTATAAGCTTGGCTCTACATGAGATCTGATTACTTTTTGACAGTGCGAGCTAAGTACATGGTCTCGTCTTGGCAACATTTAACATTAAATGTTTTTGTGGGTGTATTGTACTACAAAACAGTGTTTTAAAAGCACCTTTGCTCGCACTGGTTTGTCATAATATATCTCAAATGAATATCGTAATTTTTATTTTATTTTCTCTTGATTCCATTTAGGTATATTTTTTACCCCCTTTTTCGTAATTTCTCCACGCAATTGTATATCTAACGGTTTAAAGATACACACTTTATTACTTTCCAAATCAAAGTTGTCTCCTGATTTATGGGTTGTGACAAACGGACAGACTGAGGTTTTTTGCCATTTGGTTTCGAGCCTACAGAATCCCAAAGTATTGTTATAAGGTACCTAGTTATATCCCATAGGTTTAGGTAGTTAAGTAAAGGTAAACAAAAAAAAACACGTGATACCAGTCTATTCAGTTGTCAGGCTACGTCGCAGTTGTACTCTTCAATTTAGCAACTTTTTTAATGAATAATTATAACACCATGCATTGCAATGCCTTTTCAATTTTTTTTTGTTAGGATTCTTCTCCGGTTTGCACAACAATTTACAACTTTCACTACAATCAGTCGAGCCATTTTCGAGGTTTTGCGAGACTAACGCTACTTAAAGATTAGACATACCAAGTAAAATAATTTTCAACAGATAATAATAAAACGAAACTTGCTTGGCATTTTTTACTTTCCTGGCACGGCCTTATGTAGAATAGGCGAAACCAAAGGTGAAGGTGATTAAACAAAAAGTTATTATTATAAGTTTAATGGAATACAGACCACTGATGTGGTGACACAATAAAATCAACACAAAACAGGGGTTATGAAGTTATGAATCAATCTGCGCCCCGCGGTTTCACCCGCATAAGTTTCGATCCCGTGGGAATATCGTGGTAAAAAGTAGCCTATATGTTAATCCAAGGTGTCAGCTACCTTCATACAAAATTTTATCAAAATCGTTCGAGCCCTTTGAGCGTGAAGAAGTAACATACATATAAACACACACACACTCACAGACTTTTGCCTTTATAATATTCGTGTGATAGTGTGATAAACGTTCAACAGACTGTCCTTACCTCATTTTTGCAAAAATAAAAGTACAGCGCGAAACAAAACAGTCTCAAAAACGTTCTGTTTCAACACACTTGCTCGTAAAGTGACTCTTAATGAACCGCTTTTAGGTGCATATTAAGCATAATGCAGTGCATTAAAAACTTGTGCTTTTTACTTTACATTACTGAACTAGTGCTATAACGCCACAGATAACTATTTACCAGTTGGAGGTCGGATATACAGTGCGTTTTTTTTTAATCTCATCAAAGAGACTTCAAAAAAGAGTGAAATATGGCTCGCGGATTTCTTTTGGCAAGGAATCCGCGAGCCATATTTCACTCTTTTTTTTTAAATAGTCTGAATTGTCCTTGGTCCCAAAATGAGCTAAAAATTATTTAGCCCGTAAAATTCAATTTTTCTTACGTTTTTTACAATTTTCAGGTCGGTATCAGGTTGTATCTTGATCAAAATATTTATGTTTCCCGACTATAACAGGTACGTATTTACAGAATTATAATAATTAGAATCATTTAATACATCTTTCTAAGTTAGATTTCTACCGTAAGAACAAATCTCATATTATGGAAAAGTGCATAAGGTAGAAATCGAACTCTAATGATTCTAATGACTATAATTCTATAAATACATATTTATCATAGTCGCGAATCATATTTTGATCAAGATACAACCTGACACTGACTTGCAAATTGCAAAAAACGTAAGAAAATTTGAATTTCGCGGTCTACCACTTACCGCATTCACCTAGTAAACTTGAGAGGAGTTGATATACATGAACACTAAACATATTATGTTTACCGTTTATTACATTATAACTTATCATTATAATGATAAGTTAATATTTTATTATCTTTTTTACGGATAAGTGGAAAACATTTTTATCACACTGGCAACTAAATTGAACCGTCAATGTCAAACATAAAGTTGACTAACTTCACTTCACTCTATCCGTCATGTTGATGTTCTTTTATGTCATTATGGGTTGCTAATTATGTTTTGACTTTGTTGTTCTAAGTTTAAGTATAATTTAATTGATGAAACTCTCTTTCTTCATATTGTATTGTAATTTACTTCTCTTGATGGCTTAATAGTATACTTTATCTAAACATAATTATAGTTATCTTCTGTAATTATCGGTGTTATACAACGACGTTTCAAACGTTGCACTCATAAATAACATTTAGAATAATTTACCTTCCTACATTATTACGTTCAAGGGAACTCAATTGAACTTAGTTATTGTATTGACTGCATTATTAAATAAGCATTAATTATTATAGATTAAATGGCACAACTGTTCAGGTAGCGTATTTGCAATAACATAGAGGTGCCAAGTTATAGATCATTTTCCTACGTAAAGTTATAAAAGGGTCTTATTAAGTAATTATTTTAGTTTCTGCCTACCTCCAAGGGAAGAAGGCGTGAGTTTATGTATGTATGTATGTTTCTTAGTCGACTTGTGTCATGATCCATGTGTTTTCCTTTTGATATTAACTGGGATTTGTGTGTGTAACCATGTACCATTGGTTTGGATTAATATATTATCCATGTTGTACTAACAACACACCATAAAATAGCAACTGCATGTTTAAGATGTTTTTTTTTTCTTATTTTTAGGTCTGAAATCCTAGACAATTTACAAAAGAAAAAAGAACAGGAGAAAGAACAGCAGATCCCAAATTACCAGCAGCAGCTTGTTAAACCGGTTGACAAGTCGCTACATTCTGTGGAGGTACCCAATGGCAATGTACCAGTGACACAGCATGTCCCAGCACAGCAGTTGTTGTCCCCTTCACACACATTGGGCCAGTCTGTGCAAGCTAAAGAAGACGCTAAAGATAAATCAATAAAAGTTGCAAATTCAACAACAATAACTTTAATAGAAAACGGTGCTCTTAACGGAGAAAAAGACAAAGACAACACTTATCATAAAAATTACTTCACATTAGAACCTAAAAATGAAAAAAAGGATGAATGCAATAAGAATAGTATTACAATAACCAAAACAGCTCTGAAGCAGTCACCTGGTGGCAGTCAGGCAGAGAAAAAGAACCAGATAAAACCGGCTAAAAGGCCTCTTCAGTACTTAGAGACTCTTGCTGAGAAGGCTGGTATCACTTTTGAGGATAAATACGAAGCAGCAAATACACTTTTAGCTTTAGACAAACAGAATAGCAATAATAGAAGATTGCCCGAGTTGAAGCCACCTAAGTCTGAACCCGAAAATCATAATCAGCAAGAGGAATATAGATATAGGAATCAGAAAGAAGAAGATGATAAATTACAGGTAAGGTTATATTACAAATCTGATATTTAACATGTTTAATACTCAAGGGCGGATGGAGGATTAATTGTGGGGGGCCACACGGGTCAGCCGTCAGACAGTTAAGAAGTGTCTCCCTCATTTATTCAACATGTTTTTCATTTTACTACAATCTCAAGTTAAGAAGAATGAGGAAAATAGTGTACCTTCTAATGACATCAATTAATTCTACCAGATCCAACAACAAATAATCCAGCAGCAGCAACAACAGCAATTGCAACAGTTACAACAGCAGCAGCTGCAACAGCTGCAGCAACAGCAAGCTTTACAGCAGGCATTGCAGCGACAACAACAGCAGGTTATACAGCAGCATATTAAAAATCATCAGGATCAGCAGGAGTTGGTAAGTTTAATAATGATGGAGCATGTATAGTCAACCTTGTGTTGGCTTTACTACCATAAGGTTGAATTTTACTTGCACATCATAAAACTATTTGTTTTGTATTTGTTTACAAGGTAGTTTCAACCTTATATGCAGTAAATACCTTGGCATGGGTTAACAATATTGACAATTTTTTTTAAGTATGTTAAAACATCTTACTGAAATGTCTAATTGATTTGAAAACATGTCCTAAGTGAGTCAATCACATCCCAAGGTTTTCTAAGAAATGGATATGGCTTGTAGTACTGAAACATTATTTGTTTAATTGCAGCTAGTTTATAAAACACTGCAAAGAAGTATTATTTTATGAGCATAAAACTAGTTAACCTAATTAGTCATTTTCTGAGAACACTGGGCATTAGTCATTGGATAATGCTAAAAATAATACAGAGCACTATCATAAAAACAACTGTTTTCCTCACAGCTGCAGAAGCAATTTCAACAACAGCAACAGCATCAACACCAGCAGCAGCAGCAGCAACAGCAGCAGCAACAGCAGCAACAACAACACCAACAGCAGCAACAAAAGACAGAGTTGATTCAAGTCACGCAACAGGGGGAGCAACAACAACAGAAGTATTTGCAGGTATTTGTCGATGTAAGATTGTTGATTTGATAAAGATTTGTCATCATTTCATCAACTGCTCATTATCACAAACTCATGTCATTGTTGTTGCGACTGTACAACACACAAGAGTTAACTTGAGAGTTTGGTCGGATGACGTAAGCGCGCGGTATTGAGGTGTCCATGGCGAGAGCGGCAACAGCGCGTGGGCCGCTCGGGTCTCAAGTTAACTCTGCGGGTTGTACCCACATTTTCGTGACCACATATAGTTGTTTTGTATTTAAATGGAACTGTTCACGTTTGTATCACGGCACGATAAAATGGCGTCCACGAAAATTTTATAATCCGTTTTAAATTAATGTATTAATTCCACGTCACGACTTGGTGGGAAAAGCTGGAAATGGCAGTCGTCAAACGATAAAACAACCCGTTCCTTTTTGTGTTGGAAAAATGATTTATGTAAATGTATTATATAGATGAATAATCATTTCCTATCTTTAGTAAATGTTATCGTATCTTTATCTGACAAAATCTATCATCATCTTCTAACGTGCAGCACAATATGATTTTCTGAACGAAATCTTAGGTCAAGTATTGTGTTGCGTGCTTCCGTTCTTCTGAGCGATCAAGTTACAGCGGAATGCCAGGTGCGAAACGCTTGTCATTACTTAGTTCGTTCTCGCACATACCCGCGAATACTGTGTATGTTTCGTTCTATCGTTTCAAATTCGCTTAGTAATGTATTATCATCATCATTCACAGCCCGAATCTAAACCACTGCTGTAGACGACCCTTTGCTTTCGCCACTTTCGTCGGACCCGTGCTAATCTCATCCACAATATCGTACTCAAAAAATGTTACGTATTTGCTTCATGTTAGAAATTATCCCAGTCAGTTGCAAGTGCACGCAAGCCTGGTAGGGTGAATGACAGTCCATGCCATTATTCAGGTACATCTTAATTTCTTAAAGAATGCACTGCCTTGTTTGTCTGCTTGAGGTCTGTGTTTCTATTTTAACCGTATAGTTCGGTAGCGCCCCCTTTAGGACCCGAACACACAAACCTCCGCCGGCTCGGTAATGACCCCTTTAGGACCCAAGAATTACGGCATACGACACCCTACATTGATTATGTAAATATTTATTAAGCTACGCATCAAATCCTATGAATGTGCGTTAATTAAGAGAGTTGGATAAAAAACTCATATGTTAACGCCATTAAATATTTCATATTTAGCGCTCAAGCTTATTACCTTACCTTTATAAAATTCAAGTCTGTGAATGCGATAATCGCCATTTTGTTGACAGTGGTGGTCGAGGCTAAAAAACATAAAAATTGGGGATTTCGAACATCCAAACTCCACCACAGGGGCAGTAAATAATACATAATTTAATTATTTGACGAATTCATCCATTGTTCAAGTTAAAATAAGTAGTGGTAATGAAGTATTTTGATATCTAATGTCGAAGTTTCGCGCCAATAGTGCGTGTTTACATTTTACTTTTCACAAAATATCACACACACACAAGTAGATAAGATTTAAAATGTGACAAATATTATTGTAAATGTTATTAACAACACGAAAATGCCCAAATCTTAACGTAATATTGAAACACAGGTCGAATAACACGTATTATTCATTACCACTACTCAATTTGTGTTCAAAATCGCCGTCCATGATTGTTTTTTTTGTCGTAATGATGTACGAAAGCGATTATGCAAAACGATTTTTTTTTTAAATTTCGATTGACTCGGGTAATTAATATGTCGAATATCGGAAATCGATACTCAGAAATTAAAATAAAATTATTTTAAGCATTAAATACAATAAGCATTGTTTATAATAATGATTATGCTTTTCTAATGTAATTTTAATAGTTTTTTGGACATTCAATTGAACTGAGTCAATAACACTCGAGGTCCTTAGACCATAGTCATTTATTGAATTTCGCGCCGAATTGTTTCTATATTTGAATTTTTCTTCGAATGCGCTCGTCGTATAAAATTATTTTTATTTATTTTACAATTAAGTATTTATTTTTGATACTTTTCTAATAGTTTGCTACAGAATGCCCAGTATACATTTTTTTGGTAGGCTGAGCAGAAGTTTGGGAATGATGATAAATTAATTGTATAAATTGCGTATTCCGCAATCGCTTTACATTTTAATATGTGTTGTTAGTTTTATGAGCTTGGTAGTTTTTGTTTCTATTAGTTTACTTGAGTAATAGTAATTGTTTGTTTTTGTGGTAGTTTCCCAACGAAATTTAAAAAAAACTTTCCATGTTTATGTCGGACCACGCACAATGAAAGGTTCCGTTAGGGTTGAATATTCACGCATGCACAATGTACATCATCATTAATTTGATTCACTGCAAAAATAAGTTTGTTTTTCATAAACCCATCATTCATAAGGTACCTACTCAAAAATTAAAGTGCCAGCCAGAAAAGAAAAGTCCTACTGTTTTCTTATGGGGAATAACATCTTGAGCATTTCTTACTATTGAGATTTAAAATGCCAAAAATCTTATTTTTAACCGACTTCTTATAACAAGTGTTTTAAGCATAACATTTAAAAATACCAACTTTAAATTATATTCCACAACTATCACACAACGCCATCTAGTCCCAAGCTAAGCAGAGCTTGTGTTATGGGTACTAGACAACTGATAAACATACTTATATATTTCTAAATACATACATATTATAGATAAATTACACCCAGACACAGAACAAATGATCGTGCTCATCACACAAACATTTGTCCTGGGTGGGAATCGAACCCACGACCTCCGGCATAGCAGTCAGGGTCACTAACCACTAGACCATGAATATAACGTCCCGAACATATTTTGACTGTGACCAAATGTAAGTATGTACGCAGTATAGAATGAGAGATTTGCTATATTATTTGAAGACCAGACGTCTGATAGGATCTCTTGGAATCTAGAATAATCACAGAACTATATTTTGTAGTTTTTTTTTATTTTAGGCTGTGGTTTCAGATATATTGTTTCTATTTAATAGAATAATAAATATTTTTTTTTTAGTTATTAAAAAATATGTTTGTGACCCTCACGACAAACCCTTTCATTTGATATATCACACGGTACTTACAGTAAGCAAAGCTTTTGCATTTCTCATACTCGGAAAGTAGTATTTGTTTGATCCGAATAGCGGGTGGAAGACGTTGCTTCCCACCTTAAGGCGGGAAAGACTCATAGTAATTGCTTCCCTCTCTAGGTCGGGAATGAATTTAAAAATAGAACTAAATTGGTTAAGTAGTCAGCTACGAAATTTTTACATAATTAAGAAAAATGTTGCGGTCTTGTGAGTGTATAAACAGCCAGTGTGAAAAAAATACCTATCAAGCGGGACGGCCCGCGGCAGTGACGCGGTGTGTTCCATATTTAAAATAGCACACAAATTGTTCTAATATTTCAATTAATTTTAAATAGGTACCTATTATTCATGTTATTATTATCAATAAATATTTTAGAAAGACCACTATTTTTTACTTTCCTTATATTCGAAATGAAAAGTAGAGTGTTTAACACGGGTGAAAGTCATCAATTCCTACTCGGACTATAGTCTAAATACCTCGTATGGGAATAGATTCCTTTCGACCCTTGTATAACAATCTACTATTTACCCGACTGCGCTAGAAGGAGGGTTATGTATTTACTGTGAGAGTGACACTGGGCATATCAAAATAAAAAAAAACAAAATGGCGGATTTTTGGCGCCATATTATGCCTTCAATAATTTTTTTTTCTCAATACCTATCGAGTGGGGTCTCAAAATAAAGGGTTTTAAAAGGTGATTACAAAAATATAAACAACTTATATGGTTAAAAGTACCTAATTCAAAGTGACAAATCGTAAAAAACACGTATCAAGAACTAAATCGTCTGCGAAACACATCTTTCACATTTGTAAACTAAAAAGCTGGAAATAAAAAAAGTAATTAGAAAAATTAAAAAAACCCGACTGCATCCTTGTACTAAAACTAACTGAAAAGCTAAAAACAAGCCCATTTTAAATTAAATAAAATTTGGAAGCAGGCGGGACGCATTTGATATAATAATGGTATTTTTTTTATCTAATGTGACCCCAAAAAGTGACCCCATATTCATAATTAATTTATTCATGTTACCCGTCCGTATTTGAGTCACAGAAATTTATATGTGTACCAAATTTCAACTTAATCGGTCCAGTAGATTCGAAACAAATCGATTGTAACAAACCTATAGACAGACATACGAGTGATCCTACAAGGGTTCCGTTTTTTCATTCGGACGTAGGAAACCATAAAAAGTTACACCCCTATCCACACTGTACGTGTTTGTACTTATTAAAATGATTATATTTAAAAAACTATTAATTAATGATAAAATATACCAAAGAGTTTTTATTCAGTCTCAACAATTTTTTTATTTTTTTTTTAAATACCGATTATCGATTATTCTTTATGACATTTTTGAATCGGAATAAGAAAATTGGGTGGATGGTCAGCACTAAGAGGTGTCACGTCGCAACACAATTTTTAGTAATTTTTAGCAAGATTTGATCATGTTTTTTATGTAGTTTATGTATGAAAAATGGTAAAAGTAAGAATGCAGAGAGAATGACAATATCTTTATTTTTCCCTTTTGCATATTTTCATCAAGAGATTAGATGGTTTATGTACATATTTTCAGCGATTTTGAGGTGTCTACCTTTTGGATAGGTGTAGTAATATCTATTTTATACAACTTTCACAGTAGAATGACGCGGTTTTACCGACCTCAGCATATAGTTAAAGATATTTGCCACAAACTTATTTTACAAAATAGGCGCGGTAACACAGTTTTCTTAATAAATTCGAATGCTGAAAGTTAAAGTAAATTTCTGATTATCATGACGTAATTCGCAACACCCCGTCGAGTCAGCTGGTGTGTCATATGTCAAAATTTTGTCGAGCAGAGAGGTTAAAGTCAGAAGAATAGGAAACAATCTTAAAGAATATAACACTGGAGAAAGCTTAAGCGAAATAATCTGAACGAAAAGTTTGTCATTTTTGGCGGGAGACGCTGTAGCCAATAAAAAAAAAAACAAAAGCTGCTTGCCCGGAGAGCTAATAGAGAGAGAGAGAGAGAGAATAAAACAGCTGATGCATATTTTAATACTACAATTTACTGCAATTAAATAAAGTAAAAAGATACCTAAATACATTTATACTAATATCAAAATAGGATAAGTTAAAATAAACACATTTGCGGTCGCACCCCCGTAAGGAACGAAGTTATAATAGAAAGAGACAGACAGAGAGAGAAAGTCGCAAAGATGGCATAACTCTTTTTCGTTACGTGACGTGACGATTTTACCAGATTACTCCTACCGCAAGCCGCGTTAAAGAACTTCGTTCCAAAAAGATTCATGCCATGTTTTATGTTGAATCATGGTTAAATCGAATAAAAAATCAGTATTTATTTTGAATTTCAATTAAAACGACTAAATATTATTAAAAAAATATTTACTGAAAGGTCATTACGTCTTTATATAAATTTGACGTATTTGAACGCTTTTTACAGGATTTAACAGCACATCCAGTCTTCACAGAATTCTGCGCGCTTGAAAACGATTAACGAAGTGCATTAGAATTCGATTTGAAAGCGTTAAGTACATACTAGAACATTTATTTCTGTACGTTTTCAGAGAGGGAAGTATTCGTAAGGCTTCTCCAATGTTATATTCTCTAAGAAAGGAACAATTAAACCACGCAACAAAAGTTCGTAACATTACCGAACCGAAATAGGTACCTATATTGTATTTACAATTAAAAATACTTTGTTGCTTATATAAATAAATACCTACCCTCTATACACGTGGTATTCCTAAAAGGTGATTTTCGTCATAAAGAAAGATTGGACCGATTGGAAAATGATTTCGGGTCGTCAGTAGCACCCGTGAGCCGAGTCTCCGTGGAGCAACTAGTCAGATCACGAATCCGTTTGGCAGCCACTTATTTCATATTGTAAGCAGTGGACTCTACTGGCAGATAGCTATTCAGCTACTGTGAGGTTAGTTAAAACTATATTCAGGGAGTTCAGGGACTGGACGCAGAGGAATACCGGCTCTGCATCGCTTTGAGTGTGATTTTTTTGCGCGGTGCAGTTCGACGTACCGGGCATTGGCGAGATCAGCCTGACCTATCTGGCGTCACCACAGAGTAACGCCAACCTGCTCTTTGACAAGAACCAGAAGACGATGAGCGGAGAGATCAAGCAGCAACAAGTAAGTCTCTACTTGATTTACAAACAAGTTTTGCGCCATTTTAAAATAGTCTGTAACTATTAAAGAAATGAGGTTAATCCAGTGCTACGGAAAAATAGGCTCAGACGAGCCGTTCCAATCAATAATTAATAGCCCTATTTTAACACGTTGACTGCCAGACCACAGACACAATAGAAAATCTATTGTTGGCGGACACCGTGTGAGCGCGGTGGCAGTCAATGAATTAAGAGGCGCAAAACTTGTTCCGTTCTAATAATCCGTAAAAAAGTCTAGCTCTAGAGAGTCTGTTGGCGAAATACATGGTGACTTATACCCAGTGGATAGTTTTAAGCTGTGGATGATATTTGATGATTTTGTACCTACAATAATTATTTCGTCGTGTAAAACTCATCATCAGATAGAAGATATCTGATGAGTTTTATAGGTTCATATAATTGAAATACAACGTGCGCACGTTCATTTTATATCATGAAACTTTATTTGAAGATCGAGTTGAGAGATTTCAACTTACTTAGGTGACTGCCTCATAATAATTGCCAATTGTGGGTAGATTCATCAGAAACCTTTCAGTTAGAAATAAATTCTATAAGAAATCCTCGAAACAAAAAATAATTACGTATATTTATTATTTTCTACCTTATAATTTACTTACCTCATTTTCAAAGCAATTGGACGAGCTTTATTATCTTCGAGCTCATTAGGTATCTATTATATTTTAGCAATCGTTAATCTTCGAAGATAAAGATAGGGATTATTAATTACTAATTTCGTAGAAAACAGTAAAACTGCGCCAGAGTGTACTTCCGCAGGTTACGTACCTATTATAATATCTAAAGTTATTCTAACTATTTTTGATACAACTACGGTTAATTCACATATGTTCATAACACATATTGGTCGACTGAACTACTGTTTTACTTACCTAATTTGGATTAAACTAAAATTAATCGCACTAACGAACGATTAATCTAATGATTTTTTTAGATATTGGATAGTTCAACTATGTATGAAATACCTATGGACGACTCGCCTACAGTTTTGTAACCTAACTTCAAAACACTTTAAAGTTGCTTCTGGATCGTCTCCGGCGCTGCGGGAAGTGTAACCCCTCCGCCCTTACGTAACAAAGGATAGGTACCCACCGCAGCCTCCGGCGACCAGCCTGAGCCGCTACGGCTCGCGCGGGTGCCTATGCTTTGTTACAGCGGGCGGGGCTTGCTTTCCCTTCACACCTCCGGTTTTTATATACACTCTAGAGGTAGCAGCCAAAAGACTACGTGAAGTCGGGGCTGCCCCGATTCGGTTTTGGAACAGATTCGACCTATTCAAACCATGCAGTGTCCCCCAGTGGTGGACAACGAGAATAATTTTTAAAAGTTTTCTCGCTGTCCCCCAGTGGTGGCCAAACAAGTGGTGGATATCGGGAATAATCAATAACTCAACAGTAGGTGAATCGTCCGTTACTTCAATCAACCTTAGGGTAATTAGGTGTAGTTGAATAAACCGTAGGTGAATTCTCATTTAGGGATTTCGTTCATTACTTATTAAAAAAATCTGTGAAACGACCTTAGGTATTTTGAACAGTAAGTCTTCTGACCGCAGTTCTCGAAAATAGTTAGAATAACTTTAGATATTGTAATACGTAATCCTTCCGCACGACTGCAATCAATAAATCCACCTTTGCGAAGCGGTCGATACTTGCTCTATGAATAGTAACGACAATTCATTGTTGAAAAATTAATAAACCCTTCAAACTCGGGGCGTTAAACTAGTATAGGTACTTACAGAGTGAATTTTATTTCAAGCCAGTTTTGTTAGATTCTGAACTATTGGTATAAAACGCTGACAAGATCACGAGACGACCAAGTTGAAGAGGCTTAGGGGAAGAAAATTAAAATAAAAGAATCAACCGACTTCCAAAAAAGACGCTGCAAAGTGAAAAATAACTAATTTCGGAAGTCGGTGTCGTTGGGTTCGCATTTTCGTTGTTTGCCACTGACTTCCGAAATTAAACTTATTTTTCACTTTGCAGTGGTTTTTGGAAGTCGGTTTTTTATGGAAAAAAGTTTTTATTTTTCACTTTTAATTTTAATTCTCTGTTTTTAATGGATAGGGTATGCCTCAGGGGTGGCCCCTTATAAGGTTTACTAACTTTGCTTTGGTAGTCTTCAATAATACGTATTTTTGCCACTTAGTTTAATATTGATGATGTTATAATAACTTCCTGTCACTGATATTTACATAGCCAGTAATGTTATACGAATTTGTGTGGGGTAAGAACAACTAAAAAGTGAAAAATAAAAACTTTGAAGTCGGTTGCTTTTTTTTTGTAAAAAAGTTTTTTTTACTATTACTTAATTTAAAGTGAGTTCAGGTGTGCTCAGAATATAAAATTGTGGTCTTCGTAAATGCACCCTTTTGTCGAACAAACATTTATGTAAAAGTGTAATTTCTTTAATATTGAACTCATTCCCTTCAGCGTTTTTCTCTACGTTTTGTAGTTTAGAACTTACCGACATTGACTAGAAAAGAAAAAGAAAAAAAACACCCTGTATACCTGATGTGTTACATATTACTATGGTGCATCGATAAAATTGTGGTCAGTCGTCACCGAGGTCCCTTGTCGTTCATAGGTTCGCGTGCTAACGACGTGCCGCCGCCGGCTCAATATTGTGACCTTCTGGCCGTGTAAAATGAAAGCGACAACGATACGGCACTTAAATTGAATTTAATTTGCATTTCTCGCGTTTTCGTTCAAAATCAAAATCAAAAGTCATTTATTCAAACTAGGCTGAGAATCAGCACTTTTCGAACGTCAAAATTACAAAAGACAGTCCCCCAAAACGCCCGCCCTTCACCACTACCTAGTGCTTTCGCTGTGGAGAAGAAGTGGCGGAACAAACTCCCCAGCAGCACAGCTGTCTGTTCAGTTAGAAAATAATAGTTAGAAAATAATAGTTCTTTTAGGGCTGATTTTTCAATCGACAGATAATTTTTATTTGTGGAATAAAATTGAAGTCTGACAGTTTTTGTATGGAAGAATTGTCAAAAATTCAAAATATTCCTCCGATAAAATTATCTAACGTTGGAAAAATCATAGACCAAATTTAAATGAAGATCTTCTGGCTCCCTTGTGACTCGAAAATGTGTATAAAAGTAACAAAATTGTGCAAAATTAATATTGTGTAGTTTCTTTAAAAATATAAGCTAATCTCCCTTTTATAAACGATGGAATCGAGTTCAAATATTGGGTGTGTATGCTCGGTATCCTACCCAATGTTTGAACTCTTTTTTAAACTACAAACTATAATCCCTAAAAAACAGCGTAATAGCACTAACGGGCTCGATTTAGAACACTTCATAAACATAATATAGGTATAATAAAGTTTCGGAAAAGACTCGTCCGTTTGAACCGAAGTTCATTTAATTTTATTCTCGCTATACAATGGGGAGGTGGAGGGCAGTTATGGCAGTTTCAGCAGTCATGCTTGTGCGGTTTTATGTAATCAAAAACCCAGAATTTTAAGTATTATCTGTATTTATACTCTACAGTGTCAAATTATATTACCTAGCGAAACTTCGCAGACGTGATGGGCATCGATATTTAAACTAAAACGAAAAAATAATTCAATTATTTAATTGATCGTTTTTTGAAGTGAAACTTCTTTAGCGGCGTTGCACACTTTTTTGTAATGGGTAAAAAATGTTAAACTCGCGTCAGGGCACGTGACTGTCAGGAGAGACTACACAGGGGAGAACTAGTACTCCTAACTAAGTGAACCAAGTGACACACGACAATGGATGGATGGATGGATGGATGGATGTGGATGTGGATGTGGATGTGGATGTGGATAAGGATGTGGATGTGGAAGTGGATGTGGAAGTGGATGTGGATGGATGGATGGATGGACAGCTGATGGCTCGACCGTCTGTGTAGTAGCCATACTGCTGTGTATTCGTAAAATTCGTGTATATAAAGTGTTTAAAATATGGAAATTGAACAAAGTGCATCGATTAATGAAAAAAGAGACGCAGAAATAGTGAAAAATACGAGTTATATTAATTCAATTAATAATTGATTTATTTCAACGTTAATATTCAAGTTTTCACTTCTGCCGGCACTCCCGGAGTGCAACCCGTCTTTTTTTTTAGGTTCACGACCGATATAGTGTAGTTACTTGACATATCAGTTAAAAAAAAAACATTTTTTTTTTCGCAGACTGATTCACAAGCACAGCTAAGTGGCGATTTCTGAGGGTTCTTTTTCTGTATCAATTTGTGATGTTTAGTGTTTTTGTATTAGACAAAAATTGGATTGTTTAGACGCGTAAAAGGGCTACTTTTATCTGGCTATAGAAAATGCACTCAAACGTTTGGATCATCTCTTGTTAATATTCAAACCAACCATACAGCGTTATGAATTCGCGTTTTAATAATAATATGCTGTAGCTGGTGTATTAATTATGCACCCCTCCACTAGCCTGTATACAAAGTTTCATGCGTCTGAACCAGTTTTCGATATACTTTTTCCAGTTCGCAGCAAACACCTCGTTTACAGCCTGCTCGAACGCTGACAGCGCGCATCTTCCGGCGACGAAAGTTGTATCCCTTTGAGCAGATTTTTTATTTTAGGGAATAAGAAAAAAAAAAAGAAATCACATGGTGCTAGGTCAGGGTTGTAAGAAGGGTGACCCAGGAGTTTGACCGGCGTGCTGTCCAGGAAATCCCTCGTTTTGAGCCCGTTTGGTCACTTGTTGCTCACAACAGAGAAAATTTCTGCCAGGCATTTGCTAGTATAACATTCAGCGTTGATGCTTCTTTGGTTCCGTAAAGGAATAGACACCATGTAGCCAGTCAAACTGAAAAAGCTCGCGATCAAAATCTTCCCCCCGCCTCTAGATCGCTTCACTTTGGTAGGCGTTGATTCGTTTTGAAACACCCAAACCGTCGACTGGCGCTTCGTTTCTGGATCGTATTGATAAATCCCTGTAATGATGTCGTAAACACGCCGAGACGAGCCTGCTTCAAATTTGTTTATCATATCACGGCACCATTCCACCCAGACCTGCTTCTGAGCATCGGTGAGGTTGTGCGGCACCCAGCGTGAAATTATCCTCCTCACGCGAAGATGCACGTGTAGAATTTCGTGAAGGCTTCCCGATCCAACCTGCAGTATATGCTGAATCTCTTGATATGTAACTCGCCTATTGTCTTGGATTGAATTTTTCACTACTAGCACGTTTTCATCCGTAACAGCCGAGCCGTCAAAGGGCGACCACTTCTTCTTTATCCCCAAAGTTAATCGACCGCGCTTGAATTCGTTATACCAACAATACACGGTTGCCTTAGAAGGGCCTATCTATGAATGCCATTAAAGTCTATCGTACGATTCGTCCGGTTTCAGGCGACACTTGAAATCGTAAAAACTTTTTAAGAAAAAAAAAACCGACTTCCAAAAAAACACTACAAAGTGAAAAATAACTTTAATTTCGGAAGTCGGTGTCTTTGGATCTGTATTTTAGTTTTTTGCCACCGACTTCCGAAATTAAAGTTATTTTTCACTTTGTAGTGTTTTTTGGAAGGCGGTTATTTTTTTTCTTAAAAAGTTTTTATTTCACGCTTTTTAGTGGGTCTGCTTATAATTTATCTAAGTTACAATAGCTTAGTGCTCATCGCCTTTTACAAACCAATTATTGCTTTTCTCGATGCAGGGAAGTTAATTGTTGAGGAGTTCTCCAGGTCCACCATCAGCTCCATATCACCATTCACATTGTGACGAGCATAAATTGCTTAACAACCATATTAAAGTAATCGAATCGCAACCCGTGAAATACTTCGATATTATTGAGTAGTTCCGGTGGCCATCTGTGTTCTTCATTATCAGTTCCACTTCACCAAACGGTGCTTTTCGAGAGCAAGTGCACGAGTTACTATAAAAAATACCCAAATCGCTATAAGTGTGCCTATAATATTTGAAGAGTTCCTTCGATTTCTCCAGGATCCCATCATCAAATCCTGACCTGATGTTTTTAGACTAGATGCTGATAATACTGGCTGCAGCATCAGGCCAGACTTATGTCAACATTGCATTGAACTTAAAATTTAGTCCTGTTTAAAATGAGCCCAAACACGACTACGGTGCTGTTATCTCAAGGTTTGTACTTTTTCTGATGCTCCTGGCTTCAGCATCAGGTCTCTATGTACTTCGGTGTTCCTCATTAACAGTACGTTTATCCACACATCGAGCCCTTTTCAATGAGCCTAAACACGATATATCTGCTGTTAGTTGTCGAGGAGTTAGGTACTCTGCAGACTATCCTGACTGCAGCATCAGGTCATGACTTGATGATCATGAGACCAAATGTGGCAAATGCCCTATCAAACATCAAAACAATTTACGAAAACAGTCCTTGCCTGTTTGAGTAACTTCTTACTGTTAAGGAGTTGTGCCTTCCATCATCAGCCCAGCTACCTGAGATGGTGACAACCATACGCAAATAAACAAGATACTTCATAAAATATGCGAAAAACAATAAGTGAGCCTATAAAATTTGAGGGTTGCCCTCGATTTCTCTAAGATCCCATCATCAGATCCTAACTTGGTGACAATGGGACCACCTCAGAACTATCTACTTTCGAACAAAAAAAGAATTTTGTAAATCCGTCGACAATTGGCGGAGTATTCGATGAACAAACATACAAAAAAAAAAAAAACATACAAACAGCCGAACATAGTACCTCCTCCTTTTTGTGAAGTCGGTAAAAACAGCCCTTGCCTGTTCGAGTAACTTCTTACTGTTAAGGAGTTTTACCTTCCATCATCAGCCCAGCTACCTGAGATGTTGACAACCATACGCAAATACACAAGATACTTCATAAAATATGCGAAAAACAATAAGTGAGCCTATAAAATTTGAGGGTTGCCCTCGATTTCTCTAAGATCCCATCATCAGATATTGAAATGGTGACAATGGGACCACACGGGAAGCACCGGCTTTCAAATAAAAAAAGAATCATGAAAATCGGTTCACCCAGTCGCAAGTTATGAGGTAACAAACATAAAAAAAATACAGTTGAATTGATAACCTCCTCCTTTTTTTGAAGTCGGTTAAAAAATCATAGCGCGAAAATGGCGCAGATCCATTTTTTTATAAGACACGATAATTTAAATTCGCTCCTATTAGCTCGGAAACAATGTGGAGGGAAATTTTGAAAATGGAAGGTACCTATTTTTTTACTTACAAATTATCATATTTTCAAAATAGATTATAAGTGGCCAGTCTCATACATAATAGTAGATTGTACAACTAAGGCATAAAAGAAGCTATTTTACCCCGAGACGTTTATATCCACGCGAGCCGCAGGCGAGAGTGGATAGTTAAGTCGAGGGGTAAAATGGCTCGTTTATGCCTGAGTTATACACTCTGCTTTTCACTTCGATTGCGAGAAAATGAAACAGGTATAAAGTATACAGTACATAATTAATCAAAAATGTTGCAAAGCATAGCTAATTCCCGCCACCACAGATAATACCGCCACGAAACTTTTTTTTTTTTTAATTTGAACATTTGGGTACTTCATACTGCCAAATCATAAAAACGTTTCTTTGCGTTTTTAAATAATAAATGACAACTATCTTACCTGATTTTATTAAATTAACGATAGAAAACACGGAAGTGGTATAAAGAAAATGAAATAAATCACGACTTTAATCTGCGAAGTTTTATTGCGCGTGTGGCTGTTGGGCCTGATTACCTTAGTCTCAGAAAAAAAAAATACTTTATGCACTAGAACATAAAACGCGATTTTATGTCGCCTAAGCACAACATAAAGACGAACTTCTAGAGCATGAGAAGTGAAAAAACTTTTTTCGCTATACTTTCTGAGTGGCCTGGTGCTAATGACGGCTTATTAGTAATTCTTACGAGTTTGGACTTCTACTCAATTTCTTTTAAGATAAAATTCCCATTACTTACATCATTATGAATTTTTGACATGGGACATGAGGGTTAAAATAGAGTAGTACATAAAGGAAAATGAGCTCAATTTTGGAGAAAACTAAAAATGATTTTATTTACCTTTTTTATTTTATTTGGAAAAAAAAAACGATATTACATTAAATATAACACTTATCAGTAAGGTACATATATAAAACAAAATCAATGTAATAACCACAACATTTTCCACATATTAACAAAAAAGTATACTATGATGACTTATCGGTAAGCTACTTAGTTACTATTCACATTCTACGAAACATGTTAAATCGTTACTAACTCTAATAAACAAGTATTAACTACTAGATATATGAATATCTAGGTTGTTCAGTACTTTGATAACTTCGCTTCGAAAAGCGAAGCCAGCGAAGCGTCAGGCATTAAGTCCGCCTTTGTACAGTATTGTTTTTACTTCTGCATAAAGTTTTAATAAATAAATAAATAATAATAAAAGCATTTCTATTTAGTATAAATATATCAATATCTATGAAATGTTTATTGTACATCTACGTGAGTCGCTGAAGGGGTGCACGTTTACCTGCGTTTGTCCGGTTTGATGCCTGATCAAACAATCGGTAATCGCGCACTCCACGACGAAGAATTGATCTAGGAACCACAAGTTTAATATCATTACTATGGTCTATACAATTTAGCTTATTATGATAGAGGTCATGCAGTGTCATTACTTGCAGAAGCATTCGTCTCTTTTCGAGTGAGAGTAAGTTATACATTGCTAATAGATCTTCGTAAGGTAAGCGTGGTAGTTGGCATCTGAATTGCATAGTTCGTAAGAATTTTCGTTGTACTTTTTCAATGACTATTTTATATTTATTATACAGGGTGTTACGGAAAGGGTATATGAATACAAACGGGTTGAAGAGTGCATCTGGTCTAGAATCTCTAAAACAAAATTTCAGCTCAAAAGCAGTAACTTTGAAAATGCTTGATATTTTTTTATTTATGTAGATCCAAATGTAATTTGCAGTCAAATAGTCTTTGACAGGGCTAAGATCCGTTTTTTTTTTCCTTTATTGTACCCAGCTTTTGGATAAATCATGCAAAAAATGCTCCTTTTTTGCATTTCCCATAATTAAGTCAGAAGAATCGAATTTACTATTTCGAGGGTTCCTCTATATCTCGCATTTTCCGTATCCGTAAGTCCCATATAAAAAATCACCCTGTATTAATAATTAGTAATCAATAAAAAAAAAAACGGACACTGTAAAGCTGCGTGGAAAATATGCCGGACGCAGTAACATAGGGCCACCCGCCACTCACTCGGTACCGGTAGTGCAGTTTGATGCGCGCTCGAAATCGGACGTGCCTCACTGCGCCGCACAAATTTTACTTTTCGCGCCGATCGCGGCTGTAGCCGCTGCCGTAAAAAAATATTACAATGGTTTCTAAAAGAACAAGCTTTACGAAAGAAATCATGTTCCTGCGTTACCATGTGGACGTCGTGGATGAGGTCAGTGTGATGCAGATCTGTACCGCCAGTTTTCGTGAAGAGCAGACCACAGGGCCGATAAACTATTGTTTAAATGGCGTGATAGGGTCGACTGAATTCTCTCTAGTAGAAAGGATGAAATGGAGCAAGTTCTTTATACATTATGTCCATAGAAAAATTAACATCCGTATTTATGAAAGTTTATAAAAACCCGATACATTATTTTAACGCCTTGAAAGCTTTGCTTTTGTGGTGTAAACGTGTAAAGTTTATAAACATAGATTTGTATTTAATATATAAGGATTAAACTACAACATTTTTTTTTTTCCATTAGAACTCTAATTGCAACTGGTCATGGTAGTCGACGTAAATCGAATAAAAATACGTATGAAACCAATAAGTCATCTACAAATCAAATCAAAGTATTTATTTGCTAGAATATGGTACATAAGGTGGTACAGTAAATTAGTTTCAGCATAATTATCCTGCCCTAACATGGCGTGCAAATGTATTCACAATAAGCAATGTCAATTAGTCAAACTTACAAATTACGGATTCTATTGACTTGTCTTCTAAGTAGTCCTTAACGGTATAATATCTTTTAATTAATAATAGTTTCAAAAGTATTTTTTTAAATATTGTCAGCGGTAAGTCTTGAAAACTATTTGGTAAATGATTGAAAATAATAATCGACATGCAGTACACATTTTTCTTAAATAATTATAGTTTTATTGGTGGAGCCGAAGTCTATCTTTATTCCGTGTTCGGCTATTTGGTCTGTCAGTGCTTGTTTCAAATAAATTGTAGTTTCTCCTAACAAAAACACATATTTCAAAAATATATAGACATGGCAAAGGTAGAATTTTAAGTTTTTCAAATAGTGGCTTACAGGTGTCTAAAAAATGAGCTCCACAAATTGCTCGGATACAATTTTTTTGGGCTTTAAAAACTCTGTCAAAATCTACTGAGTTGCCCCATATTACAATGCCGTATCTAAGTACGGATGATACATGTAAAGCGGTCGCCCAATGTTTTGATGGCAATATTAACGGGAACTTTAAATGACACATTAAAAATATGTACACTCTACTGTACTGTTTAAAATATGTAATATGTACAAAATATGATTTGCGAACGTTAGAAATGTGTACTTACGGAATTGTAGATAATCATTGGAATAATCCATAACGAATTACGGAATTGCAATCATTGGAATCACATATCAATATTATAAAGGCGAAAGTTTGTGGGTGGGGGTGTGTTGGGGTGTGTTTATATGTTTGTGACTTCTTCACGCTCATACGGCTGGACCAATTTTGATAAAAAAAATTATGGAGGTAACTGACACCCTGCATTAACATATAGGTTACTTTTTATCCCGATATTCCCACGGGATTGAAACTTACGCAGGTGAAACCGCGGGGCGCAGCTAGTAATCCAAAACTCTTTTATTTTTAAACTCTTTTTTTTATCTATGTTTTAATTTAGAATTGGCCTCAAATGTCATGATTTCATGAAATAGTCATTCATTTGAACTTTGAGAGTTCAAATGAATGTTTGTGCAAAAGCTAGTTCGATCATCATTCTCCTGCTCTTATCCCAAGTTATTTGGGGTTGGCGTTTCTCAAAACCTATCGAGTGGGGTAGGTATCAAAATAAAGGGTCTTAAAATGGGGATTACAAAAATATATACAACTTACTCGTATATGGTTAAAAGTAGTTCAAAGTGACAAATCGTAAAAAAACACGTACCAAGAACTAAATCGTCTGCCTGCGAAATCATTGACATTTGTAAACTAAAAAGCTGGAAATAAAAAAATAGCAATTAAAAAACCCGACTGCAACCTTATACTAAAACTAACTGATAAGCTAAAAACAAGCCCATTTTAAATTAAATATTATTTGGAAGCAGCCGGGGCCCATTCCATTATTATAGTTTTAAACTCAAATGGGTCCCGCCTGCTTCCAACATTTATTTAATTTAAAATGGGCTTGTTTTTAGCATTTCAGTTAGTTTTAGTATAAGGTTGCAGTCGGGTTTTTTAAATTTTTTTTAATTAATTTTTTTTTTTCTTCCATACTTATCTATTAGTCGTCATCTCTGTAGTCAGTGGCCTTTCTAACCATATCATCATTCACACATTCCATCCATCGTTTCTTTGGTCTTCCCCTGCTCTTATAGCCATCGACATTCATACTCAAAACTCTCCTCACGACATTTTCCTCATTTCTCCGTAACACATGCCAATACCATGACAACTGATTTCCACACAACTTTTCAGTTACCGGTGCCACTTTCAAACTTCCTCTTATGTATCCTGAATTTATGAAGTCCGATAACAGAGAATGAAATATTAATGTGCATTATTGCGAAAAACACATATTATGGCGCTTATATTTTAAATTTTAACCAACATGAATTTAGGTTACCTATATATTTTTAGGGTTCCGTACCTCATAAGAACAAACGGAACCCTTATAAGATCACTTCGTTGTCCGGCTGTCTGTCCGTCAGTCAAGACCCTTTTTCTCAGGAACGCGTGGAGTTATAAAGTTGAAATTAATATCAAATACTCAGGGCTGCAATTCCAAAAGCAAAAGCAGTGATAAAATCAAACTTCTAAGTCAACGCAATCAATAGATACGGGCGTTTATGTTCCGAAATCAAAACTCACTGTAGGGTACTTCCCGTTGACTTAGAGTCATGAAATTGGCAAGTAGCAATATGTCATGTAGCAAAAGTAAGGGAAAATATACGAAAACCGTTAATTAGTAGTTTCATTAGAAAAAAACATACCTACAAATTTGTACGGAGCCCTCGGTGCGCGAGTCCGACTCGCACTCGACCGGTTTTTTTCCTTACAAAGTATCACGGTTAAGTAATGATTTTTGAGATATAATACCTTTAATAAGTAATACTTTGCTCACATTACAATCTAGCCGATTCTAGCCTATTCGATGGTAAGTAATTTAAATATAACTTAAACTTCCAAGTTACTATAACATTAAGAAATCCTCCAATAACATCTTTCTTATTCACATTATATTGAGGGAAAGACACGAGAAGTATTGTGGCTTTTTATTGTTGAAGTCAATTTGGACAGACTTGCTTTCATTAAGTTTGATACGCCATATTACAATCCACTCATAAACACGATTTATGGACTCTTGAACTTCTACGGGTTCCTCGTGACTAATTCTAACAGCCATGATAGCTGTGTCGTCTGCAAAGGTTGCAATGAAATTATTTTCTAGCTCAGGAATATCGCAGGTGTATAGTAGGTACAGGACCGGACCAAGTACACTCCCTTGTGGTATTCCAGCTTCTATCTACCTAAGGTCTGATTAAGCGTTTCTTTGTCTTATCCTAAGCAATGTGTTTGATATAAGGCCATCATGCCATACGTTATCGAAAGCCTGTGCAACATTGAGGAGAACCGTTTAGCACACCCTATTCTCCTCTAGTGTTATTTCAATTGTATTAGTTATTCTATGTACCTACTTGGTGGAGCGTACAGTGTTGTTCTCTAAGGCCTAATTTGAATTTAAAAACGTTTGTTGACACAACTTAAATATTCTTTGTTGAGAGAAATATCGATAATTTCTCCAAACAACCCGCATTATAGGACAGGGACAAACGAATCCCACCAAAAATATTTTCATGTAAAATGTTGCCAAGACAAGACCATATGGCTCGCACTGCCAAAAAGTTATCAGATCTCATGTAGAGCCAAGCTTCTAACTCTACTCGCCCTATCTCTACAAGCCCTAACTTCACGAACTCTACACCTTAGTTAAAATATGAGGCTTGGCCGTTTCGCTTAATTATTTTTAAGTTCACTACTACACTCATCACTATTACAGATCGGTATAAATGGGACACATGGTGTCGTGCATGGTACAACGTTTGGTGTTGGTTGGACATGTGGTACCACATTATGCCACCTGCCAGCCCTACTTTGAGAGTTGATACCGTAATATAATTTTGGCATGTCCGCATTTCGTCTAAAATGGATAATCGAATTCCAACGCAGAGTCTTCTTCCAAACGCCGACATCACAATTTCAAAGTTGGCTTTGCTTTGATTTTATCTGATTTCCTGTCGGTCCTTAGTGGACCTTTGTAGCATGGAACACCGCAGACTGCTGATAATTATGTACGTACGCATCCTGCCACGGTAATTTTCTAGCACTTAGACGTAAGACTTATAAAGGAAAATTTAAATCAATATGTTGAATACAAGTACCTAAGCCATTTTTCGTGGTCGTTTAGTAGTATAATGCCTAAGAATAAAAAAATGCTTATCATCGTGAATAATATGAAATAATGCCCATCCATTTGCGCACACAGATAGTAGATGGTCAAACGCAAGTGGTCCAGCAACAGATGAGTATGGCACAGCACGAGCCCTCACAGCAGCATCACCAGACGGTCACCGTCGTGTCTTCGATGCCCAGCAGCATGTCACATCAGGTAAGCTTCGTTAGAGTTACCACACGCTAGGTTGTAAACTGACAAGAAAACGAAAAATGGAGGACCGAAAGGATCGAAACTTGAACAACTTGTTAAGATAGAACCCTTAAAGGCTGGCCGCACATTGGCTACTATCTCGTGAGCAACTAGTTGCTTTACTCGATTTTGTATTGACTTCAGACTAGAACGCGACTAGGGGAGGTACAAGTTACTGCCCCGTCTTAAATATCCATTGCACCCTTTAGAGCTGTGTTCTATCGATCTTGGCGTTGTCGCAGCTTCCGGGGGGAGGAAACTCAGTGTTGTGGATGCGGTCTTCCGAGCCGAGCGACAAGATAGTGGCTCTCGCAACCGCTCGCGCTCTCAAACAACGGCTTGGTTGCATGTGCGATAAAAAGCACGCGCGAAAATCACTCACGCAGTATTAGCTAATGTGCCGCCAGCTTTATAATTTCGCTCACGTTGTTCTAGCTTGCAATGGTTGTGGTGGCTTAAGTGCTCTCGACAGGTTCATATTCAGCATCCAATCCAATTAGTATCAATTAAAACAAATAATCTCCAAAAGCGCGCAATAGATCGAATAAAAAAACAATCGGAAAAGAACTGTCAAAATCTCAGTAGCAAAACGGCTTGTAGGATAGAGTTAGGAAATTACTATGAGTCTTGTGATACTTACAATATTTAAAGTTTCATTGACTCACCTGGTGTTGTTGTTCAATATTCTCGACGAGGCAAACCTTATGCATATGCACGCGAGAAGGCAAAGGCGAAAAATGATTTCTTACAACATCCCGGGAATGGATGTGGAATGCGAAGAATTTGAGCTTATGGTAGAAGAAATAGCTCTGCACACGAAGAATCCAAGCGAGGTGAGTTTATACCATGTCTGCTCTTTTGGATGTTTTGACATGTGATGTGCGTGAGTCCACGTTGTGCTTTTGAAATTCCGCGCCGCCGCCATTCGCCTTGACAGTTCAAAGCTTATCTAAATAATAAGAACAGTCACAGCCAAAATAGGGTCGTCACCTTAAGGCCTATTTGCTGATTACACGATGGAATCTCCTTTACCCGCTCAGCATTATGAGTGGAAGGGACATTGACGCGCAAATTGCAATCATGAATTCTGCACATGTAGGTACCCCTAGCGTAGAAAATTTACGTCGGTTATTAAAAAAAAACAGCTGTTTCATAGAAAAGTGCATACCTACGCGGTCTAAATGTATGGAACAGTTTATAAATAACGAACCAAAAATTACAACGCATGGGGTTTAGAATCATGTACTGAATTCATGAATTACAGTTTCCGCGACCAAGTCCCTGCCACTTTGTATATTGAGCCGTGATGTCAATACCACTACGACATTCAGCCATTATTTTTATACGTCAGACCGAATTAAAAATGTGTCACAGACAAACTTTGCCAGTTAAATTTAAAAGAAAATTAATTTACGTTCCATAAAATGCCACTATAAAAAAAAACTTTGTGCTGTAGCATGGTGCGGGTGACAGTTTCAGTAACATTTCCTTTCACTCTTGAAAGCTGCCGCGATTTACATATTATGACTTATTGTTAGTATTTCAGCTGCACCACATTCGTAATATATTAAATCATTAATAACTGTAGTAAATTAAATTAAATCCAACCAGAATGTTCTAGTATACAAAAAAATACACTTCGAATGAAAAATTAAGCAAAGTGTTATGCGTATAACGTAACGCCATAGACGTATTTAGTGATGAGATGTACTGCTAAGATGGATAGTCGATATTTTTTATGAAAACAAACAATGAAATCGTAACACGTGTCACACCGGTCAAGGACCACGGTCCGCCGATCGGCGAACAAACAATAGAAAACCAATTGTGTCTCATTAGCGGCGCTTAACAGATTAAGTCACAATAGAAGGCGCTAGCACTCGTACTCGTACTCACAGCATCACACGGGTAAATGGCAGCCGCGCCGATGCGATAGAGCAAAAATTTTGTCACGAAAAAAAAAAAACATAAACCTGATTTTGATTATTTTATATAAGTACAAAGATAATTATGTAGCCATAAAACATTTATATTGACAAGTTTATACACGTAGTTACACTGCACAACTGAATAACACTAATTTTCATAACGTTAAAGAGAACTAGATTTATGCTGCGAGTATCGTTAGCGATAAAAATGAATTGCATAACGTCACATCCCTAGTCATGTGGTACTGACAGATGTCAACGTCATACGGGCAACTGTCACCCGCACCATGCTACAGCGCAAGTAGTGATGTCAACTCGACATTGGTATGCCATTTTGATCTTTGTTATCAAGTTATTAAATATAGTTTCCTATGCAAGTCGATAATGGAAAGAATTTTAAAAAAGATGAAGTCATAAAAGACTTGACTGTACAAGTTGTTCTTAATGTTTATGGCCACTAAGCTGTTAGCGTATCTTTTATAAGTACGGAAATGCTAAAATATAAAGAAGTCTGTTGAAACAATATCCAACCAATAAATAACCATAGACTAGTTAGCACTTAATTGTGACGTCATCAGCCGGAAACAGAAATAAAGCTGATAACACTCGATTGTAAGCCGAACTTGGTTTCGATTCAAATGGGCTCAGGAATATTCTCGATCGAGTTGTCATCGAAAGCAAGTTCGGGAGCAAGCATGGTGAAATTTTAATCATGTCAAACTTTTGTACTATTTTAATAAGAAAAAAGATATTGAATACAACCTACCCCTACATATAACAGCTGCTTGATGGTGTGGGTATTGATCTTGTGTATGTAACCGAACAGCTGTTTTATTTTTACCCGATTGAAAAGGAGTTTATCCATGTTTTTCTATATTTCAAAGTTGGTTTCATAGTAAAAGGTGTTCGTTTATATTCAAAAGTACTTACCACCTCTTAAAATATTTTAAACGGTTGTTGTGAGACGTTATACAGGATCTTTTTTTAATTTTTTGGATAAACTTCACAATCGTGATGGGTGGTACGTCACCGTCAAAGTATTCTTACTGACCTATTACCTAATTCAGTCATGAACTGATAAATTAAACGAAAAATCAGAATTCAAGCGAAAACAAAGACAGACACATTATAAATCATCTGCATGTATCCCACTCATACCTTTGTCCTAGGTCTTTACTTAGGACATCAAAACGTAATGTACTCAGTTGCTTAGCTTATTTTGTATCGTCTGATACGTACGTATTGTATGCGCCAGCCGACAAGCGTCCACAGTCTTGTGTATTATCCCATACAAACTGTTCGTTCCTGTCAAACAGGGTGCGTTCAGAAATTAAATAATACGGAGGTATTTAGGCTAGTTTGATTTATTCAATTGTTTGGTCTGTCCTTTACTCTTTTATTTTTATTTCTATTTTAGTTTATTATCAAGACAGGTTTTTTTTTATGTAGCTTGATATATCTAAATTTCTGAACGCACTATAGATATTTGACAACAAACAAATATCTCATTTCTTCCCTTTTTGAAATTATTAATTATTTAATCATTTATTTCCTTTCTTAACTTTGTCACATTATTTAATTCTGAGGCGGTACGAAGTTCGCCAGGTCAGCTAGTACAATATATTTTTACCAAAAAAGGTACTGTGATAAGTTAAAGGTACTTGAAACTTACCCCAAACAGGTAAGTTTTGGTAAAATTTTTGTTAGGTACAATCAAAAGAGAGTCCAGTTCAAATTTGGGCAGTTGCCTTTTGATTTAGATCTAATTATTTGTTTAACCAACTGAAAAAAGTTCATGATAGTTATTCTTTATCATATCAAATCAATTAAAATAATATCCGAAAAGTCGAAGAAACTTAGCGAGTTTGCATCACGACTTGCCACCCAAGTTAAATGGACAGTGAATGAATGGCGTTTGATGTAGGTGCAGCAGCAACAAGCTGGGGGCGGGATCCAACAGCAGGCGGGCAGCATCTCCACCATGCCGCCGCTGCAGAGCTTACCACCTAACACACAACATCCTCAGCAGATCAGGTAAAAACTATCCTTCTCTTACACTATTTTAAAAACATTCTTATTTTATGTTCTTCATTGAAATTAAAATTTATTTATTTGGTAGAAAGCATTTGTGCGCTTTGATTCATAATCGTAAGGTCCATCCTGCAGATATAATATTATGTATGTTAGGGGACAAGCAGATTTCTAATCCAAATATTTATTATGAGTTTTTATTTGGCTGTTAGGGGCGAAACTCGAAAGAGTGAGCAGAAAAAAAATTTGCTCTACTTTTCAAAATTTCCTGAACCAGCCTATTTTCCTGAACGTATACCTAAGCATCAGGAAAAGAGACAGATTAATATGAAATTGAAATTAGGAGTCCACAACGTACAAGATAGGGTCATGAATATAGTGAAATCGATTCGACAGATTCTACGCAATATTTTTTTAGATATGTATGTAAACATTCATGGTTTAACACCGCGAATTGGTTGGAGAATTTTGTGATACAGAATACAGAGTCATTGTGTATCAAAATGTTGTAAAAAAATAATCAAGAAGAGTACATTACATAGAGTAGTAGATCGAGTTTTACTTCACTAAGTAACGTTGTGACTTTACTTTGTTTTAAATATTATAGGTACTTTTCAGTTATTCTGGATTTCATTCGGTTGAAAATACATCATCAGTTTTAAATGTCTATTGTAACACCGTATAAACTACTTGCGTAGCGCCGAGTGGGGCCACAGCCGCGTGCAAGTGATCCAACAACCGTTGCAGAACAGCACGTACTTGCAACAGCTGTACAACGCGCAGGGCCCGTTGCTGATGCCGGGCAATATTGCCCTGCACCCCGGCATCAATTCGCAGCAGATACAGGTGTGTCCACATTTTTGTTGCCTCTAATATTATATTGCATTTAAAATACTAGGAAGGTTGGCATACGAAAATACTTCGTTTTAATGTGTAAATGGACATACGCCCTACAGTCGCGCGATTTAAAAGCGTTTGGAGCGGGATTTAACTTCTATCCGAAGTATTTTATTTATTTCTATGACGTTGGATAAGCAACCTGTTGATAAGTCACCTCTTGGAAATAATGATGAGGTTGAATGAAATGAATGAGGTTATCTATACTCATTCTATTCAGTTTGATTTTTGACATCATATGAACCAGTTGTGAATGGTGCAGTGTACTGATATCATAATTATGATGATGTCTTGAAGATAGTTTGCAGTGACAGTCAAGAACGTCCTGTTTATTTTTTTTTGTGTAACTTCGAGCCTGTTGTTTAGGTGATCGCCGCCGGGAAGCCGTTCCAGGGTAACCAACTAGCCCCCCACATGCTAACCGCGCAGGGCAAACAAGTCCTGCAAGGACAGGCCGGTAAGTTCCTACTGCAATAGGTTTAGATATTATTATACTTCTAGGCAGTCCCATAGGGCGCATGGATTATATTTTATTTCCAGAGCTAGAAAAATTAATAGATTAAAATTTAAATACTCCCCTGTGTTTATCAAAATTTACTATACTTAAATTATCTGTATGTATAATCTTATTAATATTATTAAATGTACGCGATACTAATGTACTGGGCGATAAACTATTCAAGTACTGATTGACATTATTCACGAAGAGACGCTGACCGATCGACAAGCGAACAACTTACATTTTAACGTTTTAGAGCTAAAAGACTCTTTGACTCCTTATCGTCTTAACACTGCTACGGCTACCTCTATGTATTATTTACAAGAGGAAACTTCTTCTTAGGTGCGTCGCCCACTAGCGAGCTAGAGTCGAGGCGGCGTCGAGGCACGGGCGCACGTTTTCTATAGGAATAAATGGCAGTGCGCTCACATACCTATACTATACTTATATTTACCAATATTTATTCCTATAGAAAACGTGCGCCCGCGCCTCGACGCCGCCTCGACTCTAGCTCGTGTGGGCGACGCGCCTTAGGCTATACTAAAAAACCGAAGTCGCTTCTGATTAGACAAGATTCAATGATAAAAATCAAAAAAGAATGATTGAGTTTGCAAGGAGCAAAAACATTAGTTTATATTGCATAGAGCGACAGCACGTTGTTAATAAACCACTATACAGTCAGCTTCTATCCGCGTCAGCTGTAAATCGACGCGGTTAACTTTTCGCTCGCATTAGCTATAAGTGCACAAAGATCCGACACCACATTGATAACGTGCTGACCACCACGCCGGCTCGATGCCGACCGTAAGTGATTCAACGCGAACCAACTCAACACCAGCGCTCACCACTCATTCACATGCTCCCACCACTTATTACTTAACACTGTACTCTTGCCTCTCTTATACTCGTAATAATATGTAGCGGTTTATGTAGCAGGCAGGTCTAATAACTTAAAAAAAAAAAAATAGTTTTTCTCTATTACATTAGCTAAAATGCTAAATAAATAACCACTATGCACACAATCTAATACATCGCATCACAGCTCACCACGCTCGCCACTTCGCCAGTAACGTTATGTATTAGCGCACATGTCTAGTTATCCTAAACTTTTAAATCCAATTCTAGTGAAATATAACACGGTCAGTCACTACATTCCGTGTCGACCAGAACTTCAACTCTATTTAGTTTTTCAGTAAATTTTACAGGTCTCACTACATATCAGGAGCAAGGTTTATAAAATTTTCAAAATGTTTATTATGAGTTTCGTGATTGAAGATGTGAATGTACATTAATTTCATGAGGGAATTTTATTTCATTGATTTGGTTTGTTTAAGCAATATATGTTAATTGGCAATTTCACTTTTACTCATTTATTTAAAGCTTTTTTCTAAATTTATTGCAACGTTTATTATGCTCAATGCAGACGTAGGCTTTTTAATTGTTCACATTGCAAGTACAGCTTTTTATTAGCTTCCCACACATTTTATAATACTTGAGTCGTTACATACTTACATGTTAGTGCAACGATTTGTGAGTCTTTTTTCATATTCTCTTTATATAATTTTTGCTTTACACGGTTCTCAATCGTGCTCATCATTAGTAGCCATGTGAAGTGTTTGTTTGATATGACAAGTTATGGGTAGTGTGGTATAGTGAGTTTTTTTTGTGTCGTCAGCGCCATTCCCGGGGTACACGACGATCCCGGCCATTCCGACCACTCAGAATCAGACGTTCGTGTTCAGTCCGCTGAGCGTCATCAACTCGCAGCCGAGCATCTTGCCCGCTCACTCGCAGTCCACTGTCTCCGGCATAGGACAGCAGCAGAAGCAAACTGACATGCATAAGGTAAGATCTTTTCACACCACGTGCTCACTAATGTCATGCAACCTAACCTAACCTAAAGGCATGTAACTATAGTCCAAGGCTCTAGCCATGCTTTAATATGGAATTGGATTTCATTAGGACCCGCTGGGGCATAATGTGATTTGATGTTGGAACCTCAACTAAAGAAAACGTATGAAGTCATCCCGAAAAGTAGTAGATTGTTTGCCAAGGGAGCAAACAACTATTTTGAAGGTTCGTTTGTTTACTTACATACAATTTTGAGTAAACAGTTACGAACGTAGGCAGAATGCTTTTCGAACGTTTTTTTTATTTTTCACAAACTTGTTTTTTTAATATGACTCGCGCGCGTGTTACTTTATCATGCAGCCAGTTACTTGTTCGTGATTGATCTCTTTGGTGATTGGAACTTTTACTAACAATATCCACATTCCAAGTTGAAATCACTTTTAGTCCCTAGTGATTCAAGAGCTATTTTAGTCCCTGTTTACGAAGAATACCAAAGTTCCAAAGTTTTTTTACTGTAAATCTAGTTAAGTACATTTTATTTTCATAATCTCTTAACTATTTACTGGTCCTAAATTAGAAGACTACATAACTACATAAATAAATACAAAAACAAAAGGATACTGGGCGTCGAAGTACTCGTCCGTATCGATGTTATCCGGAAATGTGTCCAAAAGACTGGCAGCATTGCCACGTTGAATGGCAATGCTAATAATCAAAGAACCTTTTTTACATATTTCACGAAAACATGATTGAAATGATATTATAACTTAACTTACAATACCTCAACAACTCCTGTACTGTTACTGCATATACATAGTGCTCATGGAAGCGCAATGTTTTGCGTGCGTCACTGAAATTATTACATTTTATTTAAAACAAAAGCCTTTTAGAGCTACTGTAAATTAAAAGTAGCTACTCTACCATGAGTTTGCACAGCGAAAACCCGCTAGCGTTCGTGGAAACGCTCGTCCAAAACACACATGACAACATCCGACGGCGTTGTCACTGTAAAAAAAATATATATTGTAACTTCGTCATGTGTGTTGGGCTGTTGGTACGAAACACGATTGGACCACGTAAGTGGACTATTATTTTAACCGCTTTTGGAAAGGGTTTTCCCAGTAATTTACTAGGTAAAATAAAGTATACTGATGAGTGAGATTAAGTTTACCATTATTACATAAATCTTTGTAAAGCTAGGTACCTTAACCGTGGTACAGGAAAACGGTCTTAGGAGACTGTCCTTAATTTTTTGAGACATTTTGATCTGCATTCACAGATGTTGAAAAAGGAGTAATTACCTACAGACAGCAAGAAAATGGCCAATTTAGGCAAAAACTTTTTTGATGCCAATCGATCTTGTTTCTAGATAAGGATCAAATATCTCTATTGGACCAAGGGATGTACTAGAAAAGTCATAAATCGAAAAAAAAACTGTTCCCACACATTTCGTAGGAAATGAGGCTCCAACTTACCTTCTTATGATGGATAGATTGGCTGCTTAGATCGTTTTCCTGTACCTCCTTTTATTAACCTAATACAAGGTTTTAAGTATGCTCAATGTTTTATAATCCAACTTGACTTCTCTTTCCATCGACCACTTCCTGAAGTAATCACTTTACTTGAATACCGCAGTGTGGCGCCAAGGGGGCAGGTAACAAGGCTGGCGGGACCGGCGGAACGCAGACCGTGCCGGTACAAGCACAGTGCGTGCAAGTCTCACAACCCGTGTTGGGCACACAGCAACCAACACAAGCCCAGATCATCAGCCCATTGCAGGTACTACAAAATTACCTAATGTACATTGTTAAAGGTCTAATAGACACGCCCCGGTTTTGCACCTAATGTTGTGGATTCAAGCTAAAAAATAGTCTTGAGATATTGAATTTGTTGAAATGTTAATTCGATATTTTAGTAGACCTTTAACAAAATTATGAATTTCTAGTTTTTGGTAACTTGCTTCGTCAATTTTCCTTAGATCATGTTAGATTATAATAATACAAAGTAAAATTGGTAATTTCTTGTTTGGGAAAATTGACGACTATGTACTTACGTTTAGATTATTTAAGTGTGTTTTATTAGTTTATCATAATAATTTATAAGTTTTATGCATTGGCGAATAATTTAGATGCATTGCAGCTCAAAGCGATTTTATTTATATTTTCTGTATTTTTGGCTTAATTTACGTATGTCAAAACAGTAATTCTGGATATTTAATCAATTAAATAGGCACGAAGGGGGGTGGGCAGAAACTATACATAGAATGTTACCTGCTACGATCCTAACATATCCCTTTTTCCCTATGGAAGAAGGCGTGAGTTTTATGTATAAACTAGCTTCAGCCCACGACTTCGTTCGCGTGAAACTTCTTGTTTCCCCCGAGCCACCCCGTCGTATCGCATCACCCGCCCGCGCTATCACTTAACGTTCTTTTTGACTTTTTTTCTTTTTGCTCGGCTCCTAAGGGTCATAGCGTGATGTTAAATAGCCTATAGCCTTCCTCAAGAATTGGGCTATCAAATGCAAGAAGAATTTTTCAAATCCGACTGGTAGTTCCAGAGATTACCCCCTACATACAAACTTACAAACTTTTACCTCTTTATAATATTAGTATAGATAGGCACCGCATAAAAACATCCATGTTGTCAGCCTGAACGCCAAGACAATCCATACAATGGAACATTCTACTTTTATAGTTTTTTTTTGCTATCGTGTTTAATTTGCAAAACCAGCGATCGGGATATTTCTAAATTAGGGTTACTGTATTCATGCTTGCTATATTTTTAAGTATAATTAATCACAATTGAAAAAGAAACACCAAGAAAATTGGACAACTTTAATAATTCATAACGTACTCGCAGTACTCGCGAATTGCTGTAATTAAATAATAAATGTAAATTACAAATTACCTTTATTATAAACAACCTGTTGCCCGCGACGTGAAAAGTAGTATCTGTGTGCCAAATTTCATCCAAATCCGTTCAGACGTTTTAGCGTGAAAGCGTAACAAACCAACTCACGCATTATTTTACGCATTTATATTATTAGTTAGGATAATTTGGGGTTGCAATCGAATTATAAGCAGGTAAGTATAAAAATAAACAGTCACTGATGCAGAACCTGATAATGAATCATTTGACGTAAAACCCGATATTATAATTAATTATTTATTATTATTAGCCTGTGATGTCCCACTGCAGGGCAAAGGCCTCCCTACTCTGTTTCCACTTCTCTCTGTTATTAACTAATTATTTGTATCCACAAAATTCAGATGGATTGTTCATAATTGTTATTTTTATTTTCCGAGCACAGCAGCAATGTGACGCAGCAATGTCGCGCAGCATTAAACCTATAGAAAATGTATGAGGACCAGTAGTGCTGCGACCGCACTGCCGCGGCAGCACTGCTGCGTGCTGCCGAGATCGGAATCATACCTTTAAACTCATATAAATAATATTATAAACGTGTTGATGATCAGGTGTTGATGCTGGCTTCACTGTTGTTCCTTACCTTTTGCTTTGCATGCTTACGTATAACTACCCTAGCAATTTATTTTTTCGTCTTCTTATGAGTAGTGAAAAAAAAAAACCTCTGAAGTAGCTATTAATAAAATGTATAATATAATTATGTATATTTTCTATGTACTGATGAATATATAATTTATTGTCTCACAAAGTGGTCTGTCCCGCAGGCTGGCGGTCAGACGATGCAGTTCGCGCCGTGGCAGATCTCGGGCGCGCTGCCGCAGGTGTGGGCCGGGGGCCTGCAGGCGGGGACCCTGCCCGCCGGAGGCCTTCTAGCTCCCAACCCCATCTTCATACGGGGCACCCAGCCCGATGCACCTCCCTCGATGTTCATACAGCACTCACCGCAGAACAACGTGCAGCATACCAGTTAGTATACCAGTTAATCTTATGTTTCTTGTCGTATATAAGGTAAAGCTGGCTTGAATGATGTACTTGGTGTTTCTTTTTGTTTGTGTGTATTTTATTTTTCGTATTTATAAGATCGTTTAACTTGAATTCCTTGATGTATATATTGTTGTCTTCCTTGTAACTAATTGCGAATGTTACTTTTGCATTGCCAAGCGATTATAAACTATATATATTACTTTTTAATTTTTTATATAATTTTGTAGACTAGCTCATTTGTTATGAGGCTTGCGCTTATAAATATAAATAAGATGCACGTAAAAACTTACACGGGACACAATAGTCACAATTTGATGGTTATTTTCAGGTGTGAGTGTAGCATGTGCTACATCAACGACATCGAAGCCACGTGCTTCGTCCGATGGGCTGTTGAAGGCGCCGCGTCCGCTGTCAAACATTCTGCCATCGAGCGGCATCCGCCCCGGCCCTGCGTCGTCCGTTTCCACGCAAACCAGCGCCAACCAAGCCCAGAATCAGGTCAGTTGACTTTAAAATCATTATGTCTAACCTGTAGGCCTTACCTACCACATTTTAAGGCAATTGAGTACCAAATGGTAGGCTAAAGCGCCACGTAGAAAAGTAAAGAAAAACATTTACAAAATTCCTCATTAGGCCGAATAAGAAATGTGTAACACTAATTAAAATGACATTGAGTGGGTCGTATCTACCCTAGAATTCTAGAATCAGGAGAGATGAGACAGACTGGCTCTTTACTGAAAGTCTTATGACGCTAAAAGGTGCCTTTGAAAATTATTCGCTAATACCGGGGCCACACTAAACGGGAAACGCCGATAAATATGTTGTGGCTCATTGCCAATGAGCATCAACTTGTCGCGAAAATTATCGGCGTTTCCAATAAACCGATATGGCAGGCTGTGACCGATACTAGAGGGCAAAATCTAAGTTCAAAATGATATTCATTATTATTTCTAACTTAATCCAATTCCATTTTCCACTAAAGGAATATCGCATCGTAACTCTGTATTTGTCTCAGACAAAGCAACGTGGGAAACCGGGCGTTCGATCGCCGGCGCCTGCCGCCAAGCAAGATGCGGCGAATCAGACAAATAAGATGCAGCATCAGATACAACAGCCGAAACAACAGTGAGTAGACGAACTATACCTTTCCATAGCTTGACCTCTCCCCGTCCCCCGCTTGTGTGCAACTTCTTTCGACCGCTGGGCTTATGACTATATGGAAGTTTATATGTTATTCTGACCAGATGTCCTCTGAGCATCGACGGATATCTAATGGCCGCAGTTGCCTAAAACCCGACCTGAGAAATCCAAACCAGTGACTTCAGATCGGTCACTGATTGGATCAGCGTCAAATGATCCTAAATCGCAGTATAATGTAGGTAACATTGACAACCATGATACAAGCATCTATTAAATCTGCCCTGCAGCGAGACAACATAGGCGAAAAATAAAATAAATAAATAATATTAAATGTTCAGCAATGTTTCCAACCCAGCATGTGCTTTTTTATACACTTTACACCTTAAATATAAATACAATATCAGCATTTTATATATTACTAGCAGCAAAGCCGGTGCCGCGCCTTTAAAGGGGGGGATCAGGTAATTTTTTTATTGAAAATAGCTTTTGTCTGTTGGTTAGATTTACTAATTGTTCGTTGTCTTTTGCAGGCTACTTTTGATGAACTCGGGCCAGATGACTCAGATCACAAGCGTGCAAGACAAGTCTAAGACTATACAACAACAGGCTTTGTTGCAACAGCAGGCTATGCAGGTCACTATTGTATTGTCTTACATTTTTGTTAGGTTGCTACTACACTGCGATTGATCGATATCAAAGTGACTTATGATATCTGCGAAGACATTTTGACAGCGATCCACCGCAATCTAGTTGCGCCATCTCGTAACAGTTGGATCAGCGTTGATACCGTTGTCATTGTGTTACAGCAACAGCAGCAGCAACAACAACAGCAGCAGCAACAGTTGCTTCATCAGCAGCAACAAACTCAACAAATGGTGCATTATCAGCAACAAGGTAAACTAACAACATTTCCCTAAAGGTAGGTCGTTGAAAGGCATCCTTTCATCGTTCATTCACGTAAGTCCATTAATATATAATATTATGTATATGTATTCTGTTTTTATTTTACCTTGACGGCACGTTTCGTAGCGAGTGCGATTCTAGCACGATGAAAATATTTGGTGAACTGATAGTCGCTCCGGGTCTGGGTGTTTGTACATGTGAAATTTGTGTTTGTGGACGTAAACACTACACAAGCAACGTTTTGGACCACCACATTCAGCAACTACTACTACTTTTTATAAAGTAGTATGAGTGTCTTGCTGAATGTGGTGGCACAGTAACATATTCATTCTACAAACAGAACAAAATTCACACACAAATATAGTTAAACACATAGCACACACAATAACACCTACAAAAAAGTACTAAAGGCCCACGCATACAGAAATAGGTCTCCGACAATTATGGCCCATAATATTTAAGGCCACGGGCGGACAATCGACACGGAACTCACATTTATCCTTAGTTTGCTCTCTTTATAAATAAATAAATATAATTCAAATGGCCAACCATTAATTCAACAGGCCACAGAAGCTAAGTTGTTCCCAAAGCGATTCAATCGGGCCCACTGATGAGTTCACCTCAAATACAGTTAGGGAGCGCAGGCATCACAAATCATTCATACACACAATCGCGGAATGAAAACGTTTTGCATCTTCAGACCATTTTTTATATGCACCACTGGTCAAGGACTGTTTCCATTTTGCAGTATTTTTAATATACTTAAAAAAAGAACATTTGCTCGCTATACGTGAAATTAAATGCATCTATTTCACATTAACATTTTCATTCCGCAAGTTTACTTTGAAAATCAGAGATTCAGTTAAGTTTTCTGACACAGGTATGTCGCTGGGTATGCAGCAAGGCACTATGCCCGTAGGATCGGTCGCTCAGACTCTACCTATGGCAGGTATGCCGCAAACCATATCTATGGTGCAGCAGATTCATCCTGTGAGTATTATGACGGTAATAACTATTGCTAACTATATACGTTGTGTGGCTTTTATACACATTTTATGACGTTTAAAGTAAAAAAAAAAAAATGATACGACGTGCGTGATATTGGTTTACTTACAGAGCAAAGATTTCTTAAACGTCACGAAATTCCATCGTGAAATAAATGGCTTTTAATTTAATGATTAAAGACATTGAGTTGCTTCCTAAGCTGGAGGTTGTTTGACCCACAGTTGAGCGGCATGGGCCAGCCTGGCGCGCTGGTCAGCCAGCTAAGTACGTCGCAGCCGCAAAGTGTGCAAACTTTGCAGCAACCACAGGTAAGATTGTTTACTTATAATATACACTTTCATATTTGTCGTAGCAAAAAGCCAAATTAGCATAAATGTCATGTTTTGTTTACATATGCGCTTGCGCATACATAAAAGGCATTTATTTCGGACTTGCACAAGAAATTACAAACAACCAAAAAATTGACATAGTTTCATTAAATACTATAGTAAAATTTACTTTTTTTAATTTGTTTAAAATTGAGGAACATCTAATCAATAATGTGTGAATTTTTGTCCTTTTTTTTCTTTATTCGTTTAACACCTTCTGTGTCGCCACATATAAACCAAATAAATGACTTTGACTTTAAATGTTTCAGACCCTAGTAGGCAGTGGCTTGGTCCAGACATCCGTTCAACAACAAGCTGCTCTAAACCACTCCGCGTCTATGCAGACGGTGAGTCCAGAGTCTAACACATGAGGCCCACTTTCTAACTAGCGATATTTTTACGACAAGGCTTTATATGAAATGCAGATTAATAAGTCTTAAAATATCCATCTAACTATATTTTGCCATGAGGACGACTATCTGATGACGTTTCTGTTTTGACAGTTCTTTGAAATAAACTCTCTGAACATGAGCGGATTTTATTAATGGCTCCCTAGGCTTGTGAATCTTTCTGTTCATAGTTGTACTAGAAATACTTTTCTGGCCTCGGTCGCCTTAACACTGCTAAGCCTGCTTTGGTTTTATAAGAATGTTTGATAGATGAAACGGGTGTGGTTTGAAACTGAGTAGGTTAGAACTAATCCTGTGTGCCAAAAGTGTGTGCAAGTCAAATTAGCGAGTACCTTATAACGAGTGAAATGAATAAATAGCACAAGCACTCCCTAGATATTGACGACAAAATCTTAGTTGTTTTGAAGATGCATGCATCTGAAATAGACTATTTTAGATGTTCGTCAAAGCTCTAAATTGTTTTTAATAAAGAAAATGATAAAGCCTCCAATATCACACTGCTACAAGGATCTTCTGGCGCTCGAATGACGTTGGCAGGAGGGCGCTGTTGGTAAACATTTTTGAAATTACTTTGTGAAATGTATTGAAAAAACAAGATGGCCGCGTTAGTTCCGATTATGGCCACGCCCTACAAGATCCTTGTGCAGCTATATATACGTGTATGTTACTAATATGTACCTATGTACATCTAAATGTTTTGCCCAGGTTATTGATACGTAGCTATATATATGTATTTTATATGTACCTATATTTGAGTGGTGAAACGTTGGCAGTCGGGGCTCGCGCTTGATGGGGCGTCGTTGCTGACCACGCCCCTCGTGCAAGTCTCTCCGGCGTTATTGCACCATGAGGTAGCAAAACACGAACCTCGCAAACGTTCTTTAAAACATCATCGAATTATTTATTTTATCATCTCTAATATATCGTTGAAATTCACTAAAATAAGTTAGGTAGCTGTTGTTATGTAGATTTGATGGCACCACTATCGAATATTTCTTGGTTACAATCTGCGTTATTTTAAACGTTATGTTCTTATTGGTTACATTAACTTGGTGCGATAGTGCTGCGATCTATGTGTTTCTAGTTAACTGTATCGATTAACTCTTGAACATGATATTTTTTTCATCTGGATTGGCTTCATCATTAGCATGTCCGACTTTAGTTGCTCGATTCAATTTCTGTGTTTAGTAGAAAAAAATGCGACATTTTCAAGAGATTTCTTAGATCTTTAAAGCGTCTTAGTAAAATATAATTTCACTCATTTGTTCAATACTAACCACATTTTCCCTTTTTTCTTATTCGTTTTTTTCGTTCATCGTCTATTTATTTGTCATATGATTCTGTACCAAATAAACCAATTTTTTCTTTCTTTTCTGAATTAAAGATTTCAGGAGGTAGAACCTAAATATTATCCCTGTTCTTCAAATTTGTATTCATATCGTTGCTTTTGACGCATGCTACATGCATGTATAGCGAAAGAGATCATTGAATATGTTTTGGTAGGACATATTTATCCATGTTGTTCATTTGTATGAGTGTAGGAATACTTATAAGGTCCATGCATGTTGTCTTGTGCTAGCAAGCATGCTAGCACAAGAGTTTTCTTCGAAATACCAATATCTTCCACTTGCCCTATACAGAAGTATAGGGCAAGTGGAAGATATTGGTATTTTTATGAGCATTGCGCAGTGGCAGATCGATCAACAATACATTTTGTCAGGGTCCTATTTAATAAACCTTACCATTCGTAAGTACGAAAATCTTTTTTCTTGCTATTCATGTTGCTGTGTAAATGTATTGGCTATCTTTAAATTCATCATTTTAACAATAGTCCTAGAAAGTCGGCTGAAAAAGTTATTAAATAAGGCCCAGAACAATATATTTTTTTGCCGCCCTGCATAATTATTTAATTGTGATTAAATGCATGATGATATTTTTTCAAGTAGGTATGTGTATCCTCCCCGTCGATAGGAATACCAACTTAAATGTGAAATCACGAATCAGAATTTATCTATGTCTCTCTTTGCCATTTACAGGCATCAATCGCTAGCGCGCGAAGTCCGCTTGCAAGCCTCCGCACTAACTCGCGTTGTCTACGTTCAAGTGGACTTGTGAGTGTAACTTGTGAAGTGCAATTCTAATGAATAGCACTTGCACGAGTGTCAAAAAAAAATGTGAGGTACTTATACGATTCCGATCTGTGGGTTTAAGGGGTGACACACTTGTTCGGCACAGCCGGGCGGCAAAATAAAATATTGTAAATTCGCTCAGCATAGCAGTAAGGGTATATTGAAATGGGGTTTGCCGATCGGCACAAACCGAATGAAAGTTGCAAATATGTAATAATTGCTTTAAATATTCAAAACATACTCCCGAACATGTGTCGTGTAGCACCTCTAATACATGCACTGGTATAGGTATCGAGCAAGCTGAGTGTTCTGCAGTTGACGCTGCAAGCCGCGCATGACACTTGCATAGCATGACTTCTTGTTCGATTCCCGGGTCCGGTAGTGTTATTGGGCCTTTCCATCGGGAATTCTTCAGTACCAGCCCGGAATCCGTATTTATGCATCGTTGATGGCAATAGGCTCGCCCGCTATTACATGGAACATAAATATGGGTGCACGTGCACCTCTGCTTAATCCTTTGGCGAATACATGCGTGATGATCTTATGTGTAGGTGTCAAGCAACCTGAGTGTTCCGCAGTTGACGCTGCAAGCCGCGCAAGGCACGGTGGGCCTCATCGCCGCGCCGGTGCAGGGCTCCGTGTTGCCGCTGCAGACGCCCTCCACGCTCGTGACGCATGTCAAGGATGAGGAAGATAAGACACAGCAGATATCGTCAACACCGGTACGTTTTTTAAAAATATGCTATTATTACCCCGCGTTTACTCCAAGGTATAAAATAATAGTAGATTGTACAACTAAGGCATAAAAGAAGCTATTTTACCCCGAGACGTTTATATCCACGCGAGCCGCAGGCGAGGGTGGATAGTTAAGACGAGGGGTAAAATGGCTCGTTTATGCCTGAGTTATACACTCTGCTTTTCACTTCGATTGCGAGAAAATTAAACAGGCATAAAGTATACAGTACATAATTAATCAAAAATGTTGCAAAGCATAGCTAATTCCCGCCACCACAGATAATACCGCCACGAACCTTTTTAAAAGTTTTTTTTTTTAATTTCAACATTTGTCATTCGACTTGGGTACTTCATACTGCCAAGTCATAAAAACGTTTCTTTGCGTTTTTAAATAATAAATGACAACTATTCTACCTGATTTTATTAAATTAACGATAGAATATACCACTTCCGTGTTGGAAGTGGTATGAATCAAAGGACATGAAATAAATCACGACTTTAATCTGCGAAGTTTTATTTTGCGTGTGGCTGTTGGGCCTGATTACCTTAGTCTCAGAAAAAAAATTTACTTTATGCACTAGAACATAAAAAGCGATTTTATGTCGCCTAAGCACAACATAAAGACGAACTTTTAGGGCATGAGAAGTGAAAAAGCTCTTTCGGACCGGCTCAAGCCGATTCCGCGTCGATAAGTTTGGCTACTCCCTCACCTTGCGTCATAATGTTTGATAAGTTTGACACTTTTCTGTCCAAGTTTTATTTATCCAATGTGATGTGATGGTCTCATAGGCCCCGGTGCTGCAAATCCAGCCGTCGCCGCAGATCGTGTCGGAGGCCTCTGACTCCACGTCCACCACATTTACCATCGCGCCAATCACCACTGCTTCCACGGCCGACGCCGCCGTGGCCACCAGTACCACTACCATTGGTAAGGAATCTATCTATGCATCGACTTCATAAAAATCTTAAATTCATTTATTCATTCACTGACGGCTACGCACAGCCTAAGCCGCTGGGTCTAGAAATGTAAAACTATGCACAAGAGTTCCATAAATATTCTGCTCCTATAGGGGTTAAATAGAGTATGAATGTTTTTATGGCAGTTCGTATTTTTTTTTCTAATGGGAACCCATCGTGCACGTGTCTGTACATATTATAAACTAATTTTTGCCTGTGGCTTACCTCGCGTGGATGCCAGGAAATATCACACGGGAACGTGTATTAATCCAGGTCAGAAACTATCTGTGTGCCAAGTTTCATGCAAATCCGTTAAGACAAACGGACAAAAATTCTTCCTTACCTTATTTTCATTATATGTATTGAATAAAGTCGCGAGATTTCTTTGCTATATTTAAGTTCAATATTAATGTAAAATCTACTTATAAGTACTTCCAAAATAAATTCTGTAAAAGATGGTTAAAGCCAAATCAAAATCTATTGTGTAGTTTAGAAGAGCTAAGCGTACACAGGCACAGTCACGAAAAGCGACTTTATTTTATACTAGTCATATACTATTTAGAGGATAAACTCATAGTTAACTAAAACCCATCTACATTTCAATAACTCAGGAGCGGTCACACCCATGGAGATATCAAAGTCAAGTCCATCGAAGAAAGAAACACAGAACACATCAACCGAGACGACACCTGTTTCAACAGCGACTTCAGTTGCTACCAGCACCGCTCCGGTACCCAGCAGTGCGCAACAAACCACGCCTGTTGCTCTGCAGGTAAGAACTTTAAAGAAGAGAATAGATTGCGGTCGATTGAAGTCATCAGGCCAATTCCTGAAATTAAAACGTTCAAAATCTAGTCGCAATCTCATATCAGCGACAATCAATGTCAAAAAACTCGTCAAATTGTAGCAAAAAAATTACAGGGCCTCAAGTCTGCTATTTTTATAAATTTGTCATTCCAACACGATCGCATTGTCATTTTGCTAAAAGTTCGTAATCTGCTAAATTCATAATGGTCGATCATTGGTCGGTCAATGATCTCGTAATAGAATTGTAGTAGAATGACATTGCTGTATTGCCATTATTATAAAACCCTTTAGTAGTAATTATTTTCGAAAAACTACTACTAAATTTGAACATTTATTCATGCTAGATTTTATTTATATTTAATTTTACAAATTATCTATTAGTGTTATAAGCAATCTGAAGTAGTAAGAAGTTCGTAAACACCAAAAAACATTAATTAAATGTGTAACTGCAATATTATTTTGTCTGTTTAGCTGTCAAAGTCAAATGTGACATTAACGCTAACTGACGTTGTACAGTTTTGTTTTTATTTTTGTTATTAGACCGGCGTTTCAATGTTTTGTTTTTATTAAGTATTTATTTTTATAGTGTTTATATTATTGTTTGTGTTTTGTGTTTGTATATAAAAAAAATCAAAATGGTGATAATTGAGCAAATTTCGGCTCTTATCGATTTTCTGGAGAACCACCAAGACCTGGCGCTTGGCCATTGCAGCCGCACTAATGAAGGGCGCAGTCCGTCGAAAAGGTACTGGATGGAGTGCGCCCAAATATTAAACTCAATTTCGGTGGACTGCCCCAATAAAACGCCGGCAGAGTGGCGCACAGTGAGTACCTAAATACAGTACTTATAATTAAGTACTTATGCATCATAAAACCTATAAATTGTATTATTATCTAATATATGCTCTTTTTTTAGTTCTACAATGAATATAAGAGCAAAATGCTAAAAAAAATTACTAGAATATTTAATTCACTGCGATCAAGTATTCTAATTAATTTTATTTAATTAGAATACTTGATCGCAGTGAATACATTCTTGGATGCAATAATATTTCACAAACAAACACGATATAAAAAGACTAACAAATGCAAAAAGTTTTTGAAGAAAGCAATGATTGCACAATGACGTTCCAATGGTAGGTCATTGATCAAAGGAACTGTCAAAATTTTTAGCAGATTACCGCATACGCCAAACATTCATCTGTCATTATGTACGAGATTACCAATAGTGTCATATCTTTCAATGGAGTGTCAGTGGTTGACCATTGGAAAGTCATAATGACGCCATTATATTAGTAGATTACCAAACTGGTCAAAATCGACAATTATGAAGTCAATGATAGACCATTCTGACACTATTGTAATAGCAGACTTGAGGCCCAGGTTTTGTGACAGATAGGGACTGAGATCAGACAGTGAATGTTCTTAAAATTGTCCGTCTGGTAGTCAATATTAATTGCACAAAACAGTTAATCACCTCGACGATGAATGGTCAAGTTATCGACTATCGATGCGTAAGTTTCACTAAAAGAAGTGAGAGAGCAAGGTTGGTGAAATTGAAATACCACAACTATTCATCGACTTGAATAAAAACAGTTTACGGTGATCGGAATCGGGTTGCCGTGTCCCAAACTGGACCAGTTTGTAACGGTTGATGTTATCGATCGCTCACATATCGCACCGTCGGTGGAACAAGGGCACAAGTTCTGCACGTTTTGTAATTCTTCACTAGATACATTTTTTGTAGAATAATATCGAGTTTTTCTGCTTACATTGATTTTAAGTAATATATATTTTTTGGGTGAAATAAGCCTTACACTTTTGCGAATTTAGGTATGTACTTGACAGGAGTTAAGTATTTATTATTTCTACTATAATTTAAAGAAATACTTTTTTTGAAGTGCACTTTGCCCTTTTTGCACCAAAATTTTAAGGGATGTTTTTAAAGCACATTGGCATACTTAACTTGTTTTCAAACAACAATACATTATAAAATTAGCACCTCATAATGACGTTTCCAACTCTAGGTGGTGACAACAGTAGCGTCGTCAACTTCATCATCGTCTACAATGACGGCCGCCATCACGGCGCCGGTATCGTCCGGGGGATCTACAGCTTTGTTCAAGAGTTCGCAGTGCGCGCCCCGCCACATGAGTCAGCAGGCGGCCCACGGTCAGTATTGTATGAACATCTTTATGAACTACTGCCTTATTTTGTCTTTTTTGGGTCGCTGTTCATATAATAACTACTGTTTGTATCTGCAACTCCGACTTCGCAGGTTCACCCGTCTGACTTGTATGGAAAAGCGTCCCCGCGCTCCAGAACTCCTAGGTAGCAAACCGAATCAAATACAATTGACATGGTAAAATATGTCAATATTTCGACATCAAAAAAAATTCGACCTGTTGACAACTGCTTGTAAAATCTATTGTCAGTATAACTGTACAAACTCAGAACAAATTGTTCTGAGTGTACAAGTATTTTTAGGCGCGTGGCCGAAATCAGAACCAACGCCGCCATTGATTTTCAATACATTTCTCAAAACAGCGCCCTCTGTTAACGTCATCTGACGACCCAACCAAGACATGCATTATGCTTGAATTTTTTGTTGCTTTATTATTTTCCTATATGTGTATACTAAAAACATGCTATGATTAATAACGTTACAGACAAGGGGCTCCCGAAAGCTATGGTAAAACCGAACATACTGACACATGTTATCGAAGGATACGTCATTCAAGAAGCTGGCGAACCATTTGCTGTAAGTCTCATGTTCCTTGATATATACCCACGGCCCTGTCAGAGCAAATTGATCTTAGATTACTCAAAATAATGCATATTACCATACTTCATTCTAAACCATTCTGGCATCTTCTTAGCCTGTCGATTGAGTAAGCTCAAAACTTAGCCATGAGTTCGGTGTTCCCAGTAGCGACCAGGTATCAGGGCACGCAGGACACGATATTCTCGCGTGGTTGAATTCGGTTGAAAGATACTCATTACTCAAAAAAAAAAGAAACATTAAGGTTCACTTACAAATTGAGAAATGTATAGAAAATATATAATAAAAGTAGATACAGTCTGTGATCGCATACAATTATACAAAACAAACATAATTAAAAGATTTTATAGGTGACATTCAGGTGTTAGTACTTCGTCCTAACGTATTCTTCTAGAGCTTTTTTATATGTATAACATCTGTTACTGCTAAACACATCATCAGGTATTTCATTAGTCCGAGAATTGATCCTTGTGGAATTCCGTAGGTTAATTTACAAGGTAAACTTTCATAATTATCAATTTTCACTATTTGTGTCCGATTTTCTAGATATGACATAAATAATCTATGTGCGGATCCCGATATTCCTGCGTCAGTTAACTTTATTAAGAGCAAATCATGACTAATCGTGTCAAATGCCTTTTTAGGTCAATAAATGTACCTGGGGCATATTGTCTGTTGTCTATAGCATTTTTTATTTTAGTAGTACGATCTATAGTTGCTGATAAGGTATTTGATTTTGGCCTAAATCCATATTGTTGCTCAATAAAGAAGTCTATGTCTGTTAGGTAGGTGTAAAGACGAAGGTAAATAATTCTGTCAAAAATTTTGGAGATTACTGGTAATACTGATATCGGACGATAATTCCAAACAGATATAATATCACGCATTGATTAAATTACTAAAATTGTCGTATTATTTGTTACATTTGCGGCATCAGGACTATTATTATAAGGTACTGGTATTTCGTTCCTTGATGGCGTGAGTAACTTATAACGAGGCGTTAGTTGTTTGGAACGAGTAGTGCTAAGGCTTGCTCTTTCTAACTGTAACGCCACGTTTTACGCGGACCGTTTGCATACGCCCGTAACCCTTCTCCCAAATTGAAAACACTATCAAACACCACATTTCAATCCCTAATCAAACTTATATGAATTGTGCCCGATAATAGGCTTAAACTTTGAAATTAATCGGTCCAGAAATGTAGAAACTCCCACAGTGCCTATCCCTCCCCCGGTTGCGTACCAAAAATGTTTACTTGCATTATTATGTTTTTTTCTTCTCACTTTGTGTGCAATACGGTCTAGGATGGCATGTCAGCCCTATGCAAATGCCTGGACTCGAGGCAGTCAAGAGTCATGAAACGAGCGAGACACTTTATACCACAGATATAGATATACCTAGATAACGCAAGCATCACGAACTGAAAACTAAGCGTGCCACTTTTTGACTACCTACTATGACGTCACAAGCTCGCGCTCTCTCGCTCACGCTCACCCAGCCAGCAGTACGCAGAACTGAGCGCGAAAGTGGCGGCTTATGATTTTCGATCGTAAACTGGTGCGATTTTTGGCACGCGAAGTAGGTGCTCTTGCGTTATCTAGGTATATCTATTTAGTCTCGTATGCTCTCGCTCCTATGCTCTAACACCTTTCCAGCCACGGATGTTGGCGTAATTATAGCCTTAGGTGTGGTAAACATTTTTAGCCCGCGACTGTACAGTTAACCGCTCGTCATTGGTAGCGTCTTTATTTCTTCAGAAATAAGGATGGTTTTCATAACTCAAGTCTTTGTTCTGACGTTCGGTCGACTGTTACATGTTATACATGTAATTATATCAGCAATTGAACGCCATAGGTAATTGATATGTAGAGTAATTTGGTGCAGGTAAACCGGCCCCTCCGCGACTGGGTTGACAAGGAACAAGACAAGGAGAACAAACTGCCCTCCTCTGATGATGGACCACCGCGTAAGTTATATTGTTGGTTTGTTGAAGCAATGCGTATGTTATTATATGGATTGTCATAATGTGACAGCTTGAGGGTTTGTACTGCCTAGGGCCTGCTACACACGTCCACATTTTGTTTCATAGAAAAGATAACATAATACTTTATAACAATCTCTTGAAAGTCTCTGCAAATACAGCCCGATATCGTACTGCAGGACCCTAATTGCGTAACACAATCAATCTGAATCACTTTGAAGGATATTTTGTAATCTATTGCTTCATATGTTCGAAAAAATTATCTACTCAACAACGTAAACAACGCAATGAATGTTGATAAACTGTCAAAATGAAAGCCATTCCTACTGATAGTGTGTTTAATACTGTGATAATTAACCCGCAGATTAGTCCTGTGAATCTATCTCGCTCTAACACACTTCATTGTATCTCTTCCATGTTCATAATGCCCAGATATGTACTAATAATATATCTATGGTTGTAATTATGACGTTGCGCCTCTTGGTTGAAGTCAAAACACTACCCAAGGTTCATTAAATTTCCGTAATACTGTAAACATGGTAAAATCATCTCATTCCTCCAAAGTTATCACAATAACTTTTTTAATACCAGGTAAGAAGCAGATGCTGGACCACAGTCCTAGCGTGGCTCGCATCAGTTCGTCCAACGATAGCGGATCTCACAGTGCTGCGAGCAACAATGCGAAGACCGAAGCAGCCGCTACTAGTACCGCAGAAGCCGCTAGCACAGCTAGTGCTGAAGCCGCGCAAGCATCCAAGATTCCTAACGCTACTAAGTGGAGCGTGAGTATTGTCACCAATCATCATCTGCCTAGATACTTGCCATCTAAAAACTGGCATATCAACATGAACTTGGACGTCTTATGTTGACAATCGAGCTATACTCCAAATAATTATGGGGGATGCGCTAAGGTAGTCCGTAAAAATCAAATTTACTTCAGTTTTTTGCAATTTGCGAGTCAGTCAAATGCACATTTCGCAACCATAACAAATATGGCTTTACTTTATTGTTTTGTAACACTTTGTAATTTTGTGTAAATTGTATATGGGTGTTTTCCTGGATTAAGTATCATTTATATTTTCATAACTATCTGCGCCCCGCGGTTTATCCCGCATAGGTCTTGATCCTGTAAAAATAACTGTATAAAAAGTATTCTTTGTCCATATCCAGAGGGGCAATTCTCGTAATTTGTCCATATCCAGAGAGGCAATTCTCGTAATTTGCCCATATCCAGAGGGGCAATTCTCGTAATTTGTCCATATCCAGAGGGACAATTCTCGTAATTTGTCCATATCCAGAGGGGCAATTCTCGTAATTAGTCCATATCCAGAGGGGCAATTCTCTTAATTTGTCCATATCCAGAGGGACAATTCTCGTAATTTTAAGAACGTTCACAGTGTGATCTCAGTCTCAATCTGTCAAAAATACCTCTAATTTCCCTACATTTTGACAAGTTATTGACATTTGTTTGTCGCCGAGATGAGACTGCGACTAGATTTTGAACGTATTAAATTACGAGAATTGGCCTTCTCGTCATGTTCTACCCATGTGCCCAATTTCATCCAAATTCGTTTAGCCGTTTTAGCGTGAAAGCGTAACAAACAGACATACATACAAAAAATCAAATCTTTTCTCTTTATTTTGTAATATTAGTCTAGTTAAAGAATATTCTATCCATCTGTCTACCTCTTCGTATTTCTTCCTACAGGTATCTGAAGTATGCGACTTTATCCGCAACATACCTGGGTGTGCTAGCTACGCAGACGACTTCCTCATGCAGGAGGTAGATGGCGAAGCCCTACTGCTGATCAAACCCGAGCACCTCGTCATGGCGCTGTCCATGAAACTGGGACCCGCACTCAAGATTGTCGCCTGTATTGATGCTCTGCGACCTGAGAGCGAGCAGTCATCGCATGATCATGACTGAGGTAACTGTTACTGATTATACATAGAAACTAAATACACTCGGTAATAGTGAGCTTTCTATCAGTAAAAGAATTTTTGTAATTGGATCAGTATTTTTAGAGATTACCTTGTACAAACATACAGACTACAATTTTAATAACCAGGATATATTCTATTGTGTTGTTGTGATAAGTTAAACAATCTGCTACTTAATCATATTATTTGGAACCTCGAAAATAACGATATACTTTTTCAAGTTAATTTTGGACACCACTGATTCTTAATAAAAATATCCTTAAGACATAGATATATGTCTAAAATCGCTGGCATTCACTAAATAAGATAACTAGACTTCATAAAAGCATCCCTTTATAATGCTTGTTATGCATTATAACCATGTCTTTGGACTTCGTCACATTAAACTCGTTACTTGACAGTTAATGTAGCTGTCTTGTACTTCGTCTTTGTACTTTGGACGCTATTGGCATCTTATAATGTTGCGAGGTTGAAGGTTTTCTTATATATTAGGTCCTTACATATGAAATTGGCGTTTTTCGTACTGGCCACTTTAATCACGAATTTCTCCTCTTTGGTAAGGAATTCCAAATTCAAATTTGTACAGCTATTTACTCATGTATTTGTGCTTCGATGACCGTCATTCATTTGTTTTTTTTCTTCTGTTTTTTCTGTTTGCGTCACTCATTTTACAAAATGGAAAATTTAAAATATCGCATTATTTACGAGTACGAGTTCCGCCGTGGCACTAGTGCTGCGGAAACGACTCGAAGGGTGAATGATGTGTATGGCGGTCATGTTGCAAAAGAAAACACAGTTCGTTTTTGGTTCCAACGTTTTCGTTCTGGAAATTTCGACCTGCAGAACAAGCCCCGTGGACGGCCTGAGACCCAAGTTGATAATGGAGAATTGAAGGCTATTGTGGAAGCGGACCCATCGCAAACCACGTCCGAGTTAGCTGCAGGCTTCGATGTTAGTGATAAAACTGTTTTAATTCACTTGAAGCAAATTGGGAAGATTAAAAAGCTTGAAAGCACGACAACGCCAGACCACACACTGCGCAACAGACGGCTACCAAATTAGAAGAGCTTGAATTGGAATGTCTTAGACATCCTCCGTACTCCCCGGACCTTGATCCAACAGATTACCATTTTTTTCGCAATTTGGATAACTTTTTGCAAGGGAAAAAATTCAACTCCGATGGGGCAGTCCAAATCGCCTTCAAAGATTTTATTGATTCCCGTCCGACTGGTTTTTTTAGTAAAGGGATCAATGAACTACCTATAAGATGGCAAAAGTGCATTGAAAACAATGGTTCATACTTTGATTAATTAAATATATTATATTAAAAAATATTCGACTTTTTGTTCCTTCCATACAAAACGCCAATTTCATATGTAAGGACCTAATATTATTTTCACTTAACATGAGTTTTTTGTTGTTACAGAATTGCTTAACGCGTTCTTCGCAAACAACTTGTAAATGAGTGTTGTGTCGAAGAATGCGTTTACATATTTACACAAACACGTTGGATTTTCATTATCAGTGTAGAAAAATTGTAGAATTTGTTGTTTAGTTTTTAGTTCTGTAATAGCTTACGGGGCTCGCCACCGCCTAACTTTGTGTAGATTACAATACATGTTTAATTCATACATTCACTACGAAATAACGTAACTATTAATGGTATGCGTGTACGCATAGTGTTCTATATTTACTATTTTCTGTTTAGTGTAACATTGGTTGATAGTTTAGGCTTTAGTTTGTGCAGAAAACCACTAAATACTGCACTCAATCAAGTAACTAAGCCTATCGCTGAACTGCAGAACATAGGCCTCTTCAAGTTGCGCCATGACACCCACTTGCTCTCTGCGACTGCTTCCTTGATCCTTATGACAATGCCGTCGGCAACGCGAAGATGTAAGATCTAGCCGTTTACGCGTATGCCCATCCAGTCTATTTTATTGTGCTACTAGCTTCTGCCCGCGACATCGTCCACGTGAAATTTCACCCTCTTAGGCGTCGAATTTCGAAAAACCCTTTCTTAGTGGATACCTACTCTTTACAAAGAACACACTCTCTAAATTTCATGTCTCTAGGACCAGCAGTTTAGGCTGTGCGTTGATATATCAGTCAGACAGGACTTTGAATTTTATACGCATTGTGAAACAGTTAAAAACATCCCAACAAATATTTATTATAAAGCAAATACTGCTTTACCCTCGTTAAATATATAGTTGCACGATCTATCAATTATCTTCCGGTATTAGAATCCGGTGTTATGTGCTCCTCATATTTACATTCGTTGTTTTCTACAGAAAACGTAGTAATGCCTTAGAACTTTCAATTCGGTACTATCATCAATGTTTCAATGTATCCCGTTATATACTTCACTGTTAAGAATAAACCAGTAGTTGTTGAATGTATGTATGTCTGTATTCTCACTCTCTCACACACCGTAGCAGCGTCTAGCTGCACCTCGTACAGCATCGTTATATCTGTCACCCACTAGCCGTCACCCCCTTTGTAACATTACTCATAATTGGCCAGAAACATTAACGCGTTTTCATTATAAATTCGGATAATGTTATGGTGCACTTAGGACAAATGTCGAAAGTTCCGCCTATCTAGTGTTAAGTTCTACTTATTTAAACACGTACTTAGTTTTTAATTACCTTTTCTCTCTCTTTCCTCATAATTTTTAATTTCGAATGACCTTTTTTTTTGCAAAAAATTTACTTTTGTGAGTTGCGTTGTAGTAATCCTGTTAGTCCTTCAAAGTTCAAATCCTTATACTAAAATTGCGTTCATTTAGGAATATACTGCAACGGGTGGGCGTCAAACTACTGACCTTTCGCGTTCTTCAGTCTGACGCCTGCGCCGTTGAGTTACCTTCATACATATTTAGGTTTACTTCAATTTGTCAAAATTATAAATGGGTAAATAATTTAATCGGCTAACGTGTGTGGAGATAAATTGTTAAATTCGACGATCAATATGTTAGGAAAGTAATTCAATGTATAGATTTTATAACTATTATAGCTGATAACGCGGCTTCGGCAGACGATCGACAAATTATCGACGTTTAACTTTGTCTTCACCGGTTATGTTGTTGATAGTTTTAACTACATATTATTGTCGATAAGTTAATTTATCATTAGTATCGAAACGTTATCCTGCTCGAAAATAGTGATACGTGTACGGGACAATTTCAAATGATAATGCTTGATAAAATTAAATTTAGTTAAAATTATAGTTTATAATTTTGTTATTGATTGCTACTGATACAATTTGGACAAAACGATGACTGGCAAAGACCGAACGTGAACTAAAGCATATTTATTATGCATGCCGTACAAAAATTATTATTTTGCGCAAAATGAACTAAGTTGTACGGTCAGACCGTACATAACGCTTTATACTCGATCCTCTGTCCAAGTCCTAAGTTACTTGTACAGTATGAATGTTGGATGGTCGTTACTGTTGCAATACAGGTACATCGTTCATTAGTTAGTGTAGTTTATCTTTATCAATAACGTTAACGTAGTACTAAGTTAATGTACATTTGAATGTTTTACTTTGAAAAAACAGTTAATAGATGTAATTTAAAATAAAAAAATACAATGAATATACACTTTTGGTACCTAGTTAATTCGTGATCCTTTCTGTGCAATTTTTGATACAAAAGTGGTGTATTAAGATTTATTTTTGTTTGTGTGTGTTTTGTACACGAATATATTTATGAAAACACTTTCACTAACCCAGCAAACAGGTTTTACACCTGTGGTGCTACTAAGTTGTATTTTTTGGCTTCTATTCCTCGTTTTTATTAGAATTCAACTAAGTGTTTGTAGATACTAAATAACACATAAACGATACAGCGATTATTTAAAATTCTTATTATTATTGTATTATAATTATAAATTAATATCTAAATGTAAGTTCTAAGATAATGTTCAATTTTGGAATCATTAACTGTTTACTTGTTATACTCGATACATGCCGATGTGTACATAGTGTAGAGAGTTGCAGCCGTGTTGTCGTTTGTGTACATATTGAAGTTGTTAAGGTGGGCACATACCAAAATCGGGTCAGTAAATGTATATGCATCATAATATTATGTAATAGTTTGATGATTTCAACACTGAGATTTTCAGTTAGTATACTAAGTGTCGTTTCGGAAATAACTTTAAGTATAGTAGAATGCTAATTTACAAACACATATTATTATTTTTTGCATGGACGACATAATTATTGATTGATGTTGTAGTAACTATATTGTATGATAATAGGATTATTATTAATTATATTATATTATATACCATCAATGCATCGTTAAACTCAAGTGTTGTAGATTAATCTTTACACTTTGTTTGCATCGTTAAACTCAATGAATTTTTGTTTCTAATAAATTTAATTTAGCAGTGGTATTAGTGTTGTAGATGAATGATGAATGTAAGTAAATGAACTGTGTATGTATAAGAACAGTTGGCTGGAGCACTGCCATGAGGTAACATGTACATTTGTGTGCTCGTGTTTATGAATACTCTACAGTTTCTAGAATTATACTGCTAAAGTATGTAGTGGATGTATAAACGTTTTAATATTACATTGATAGATCGTATGTTTAACTTTAAATGTTGTAAGTATTGATTATGTGACTACACGATTCTGCACACCCTTTGTATAAGTAATTAGAAAGTTTGAATGTCTCTGCTCAACAAGGTGCAGAAGCTGATTTCTTGATACATTAAGGAAAATAAAGCAAATGAGACTGATATATGATTTTAATTTACTATAAATAGATACATTTATAACATAATGAAATAAAATCTGCTAACTTCAATGTAAACTAAATAAGTACGCATTAACAAACTTAACAACCTAATAGCATAAACAAACAATGACGGTTTCGTATACAGTGTGACCGTTTTTGTACTAAATTGGTATAATTGAGGCTTCAAAGAATGACGATAGCATTTTTTTAGTATATTACTAAATATCGGTATAATATTGGTACAATTTCAACCGTCATGGTATTTTTTTGGTATATTCACCTGGTAACCCTGAAAAAGTCAAGATCGTTTCTTAATTACGCTGTCTTTGTCGCGCACTGAGTTCTTTGTAGCAATCTTTCTCTTTTACATACCGAGTCAATGAAATCGTATGAAAGTTTGTCAGTTTTATTTCAGGGGTTCCCCGTACTAGTATTAGATTTGATTATGTATGCTGTCTGAAGATTTTTGCCTTATTTGGTATTTGTGTTTCGATTACTTCGGTCGGTTTACGGCGGTTGTTTCACTATGAAGCGCAAATATGAACAAAAATATAGAGCGGAATGGGAACAAAACCCGGAATTCTTTTCTTTGTTAACCAAAGATAAATATAGTGAAAATGCTATGTGTAAAGCCTGTGGAGTGACGTTTTTAAGTAGAATCGCTACAATAAATGTCTCATGCCGAGACTGAAAAACGTCGTAAAAAGATTATACATTACAGTGGACAGTCATTACAGTGACAGTAAATAAATCTTAGTTTACAGTGTAAACTAAGATTTATTTACGTAGACGTAGTTTCGAATTTTTCCCCAAGTTAATATGGTCAAAACTAAATACAGAAAAAGGTTTACATCAAATCACATTTCTTCTATATTACATGTTAAACCAGGTTTGACTGACGGTTGAACTTCATTTGATCCGACGACAGACAAGTCATTGATGTATAAAATAAGGGATGATAAGGTACGCGCCCCTCGACGTGGACCGCATAAATTAGGTGCATGGACACAATCGAACCGGCGTTTGTGTAGCACGTTAAGTAAAATTACAGTAATCGTCTAAATAAGCAGCAACAATGCCTTCCTGTGTTTTTTAAATTTGCACAAATATTCAAGAACTAAAAACAAGTCCCACGGGATTACTTTTCACTCGTAAGTACAGCCAAAAATGTTAATTTGTTGAAAATTATAATAATATTTAATGTTTGCTTCGTCATAATATGTCTTTCATAATTGTAAACATTAACGCGACTAACGCGATTTCGCTTGCACAACACAACAGCGCCGGCTCCTATCTCTGTCCTTGTCTATGTCTGCGCAAGTGGCGTATTAGTACCGTCAGCAAAAAAATCACATCGCCTCGAATTTTATTGAATAATATTTAATTTGATTTGTACCTATCTACTTAGAGGTAATTGCCCTTTGTTTACATTTGTAACGTCAACACAATAGATACCTACATTGTAAGAAGTTCCTGATATTTTTTTCATACTTATCTAAATTTATCCATACCACCCTATGACTGTGATCTTGTGCAATTTGATCAATGTTACTGGCTATTTTAAGAAATAAATAATGAGTAAATTTTTATTATTAGGTTTCCTCAAGGTGAAGTGTGGAGACGCGCCTTTTATAGCGGCGTTTCATTACTTATAGAGTCCACGTATTTTAACTCATTTTACTCGCGAATTTTCCCTAAGCCGAAATCTTTGGAGCCTTTATTTTCCTATATTTTTACCATTTATCCTTACACTTTTTATTACATAACCTTTATAATATATTCCTTAATTATATAAAACGATAATATTGAACAATAAAAAAATCGTAGAACAAAATAGGTCGATACATTTTCATTATACAAATTCCCATACAATTTCTAAACGCGTCGTCCGATTGACATAAATCAAACTGAAATATTAGTTTTATATCTAATTCTATCTTTTGAAAACTAAAATGACTAAAGTACAAACATAAACAAAAAAGCATGTTTTCAAGTAGCGTAACTATACGTCAATCCTTAGGCGTGGCGCCAACTGTCAGTGGTCATCGGTGCGGCTCGGTACAGCGCGGGCGCCTTAGGGCGGCTTCGGACGCCTAAGGGTCCGTTCACACAGACCGGCTCGGAGAGCATCGGCGCGCATTTTTCTTTTCACACAGACCGGATCGTATACGCTTGGAGTTGGTCGGAGCGGAGCCGCCAACTATTTCACATAGACCGGCTGGAAGCTATCTGAAAGCGGATGCGCTCGGAGCCGGTCGGATGCGCTCGCAGCCGGTCGGATGCACTCGCAGCCGGTCGGATGCGCTCGGAGCCGGTCGGATGCACTCGCAGCCGGTCGGATGCGCTCGGAACCGGGTGGATACACTGCAAATGGCGGTCGGCATGGGGCGGCGTGCACGCAATCGGAGCCGATTGGCTGCGCGAGCGAGAAAGAGCACGCAATCGGAGCCGATCGGCTGCGCGAGCGAGAAAGAGCACGCAATCGGAGCCGATCTGCTGCGCGAGCGAGAAAGAGCACGCAATCGGAGCCGATCTGCTGCGCGAGCGAGAAAGAGCATGCAATCGGGGCCGAACAGCTGCGCGAACGAGAAAAAGTACGCGATCGGAGCCGGTCAGCTCCTCTTATTATTTCACACCAAGCGCGTTCAAGCATTCTTAATGACAAAAGCAGTGCACATGCAAAAATAAACCTTACTACAAATACTAAAAACTCTGTTTTCAACGTGATAAGAATCTGCTCTCCTCTCCGAGCCGGTTTGTGTGAACGGACCCTAAGAGCTGCTTCGGCGGCTTCGGGCTGCCTCGGCAGTCATAAGCATACCTAAGGACGCCGAGGCTGTCTTCGGGTAGCTCAGGTGGCATTTTCGTGGCAGACACGTCGCAGAACAGTCATAACGTTCACCGGGCGCGCCTCCATTAGCTTGGCAACACCTAGAGGAAAATAAAACGCGACAGCCTCACACAGTTTCTTCTTAAGCAAGATGAACAATGAGAACTAAGTCCCAATCTGACACTCTGAGTCTGACACTCACTGCCGCTCCACCCAGAGCGGGAGGAGACATTTGAGAATTCCCATCCACAAAAAAAAAGTCCCAATCCACCATTATAAATACACGCACAACTGTTTTCACGTAACGTTACGACTGCTCTGCGACATGTCTGCCGCCCGCCCGAACTATTCTTAGTTTTGCCGAAGCTACCCGAAACCAGCCTCGGCGTCCTGAGGTATGCTTGCGACTGCCGAGGCAGCTCTTAGGCGCCCGAAGCAGCCCTCAAGCGCCCGAAGCCGCCGTAAGGCGCCCGAGCCGCACCGATGCCCACCGATAGTGGGTGCTGCGCCTTACTTTGTTCAAAAATTCCCTTGCAAACTTACTTGAAACAGTCTTATTAGATCAAAATATGAAAACTATTAACAAATCTAAGCTATGTAAACTAATTAGAATAAGATAAACATCTTAATAAACAAATCTGTATAAAAATTCTAATTAAAGACTTTCTAACTAAAATAAAGCATTATTTTATTTCGTTAAAATTCATTTGTTGATGGTACGTACAGAGGCCAGCACATCAAGCTACCCCAATCTGTCAAATTTTCCCAATTGAATATGAACCATATAACTTTGCAGTAAAGTTGAAAATGTATCAAAGAAATTTGACAGATTGGAGTAGCTTGATGTGCTGGCGTCTGTACATTACTTTCGGTTTGCGAGGAATACCCGAATCGTAGTTTGTTTCTGAGTTTTTATGGGTACGTAGCAGTGACAATTATTGCTATCTCGTTCCCGCTACAGCCCGCGTAATGTCTCTCTAATTCGGTTGTTGAGCTCATGACGCACGACATCGGGAAATGTAGATTAATGTAGTAAATAAATGTAATTATGTGGGTGTACATGTAAGTTTTTATAGTCCATTTAATTTTTACGTGATGTTAGAGACTGGCCTATCGTTGTAATTTTATACATCAACAATGCTTAAAGTAAATAAATTTAGTAATAATGATGATTATACTATTGATTTAGAATAAACAATATTGACTAAAAAAGATGTTTTTTTTGTAATATTTTCAAAATATGAAGCAAAAATTTTTGTAGTATTTTGGTATATTGGAATTTTCTTTTCAGTAGATTTTAAAGATTCCGTTGGTAGGTTTATAAAATTTGAAACGGTCACACTGTTCGTATACAAGAATACTGATAAAACGCTATACAATGCAAAAAAAGGTTGTCATAAATAATTGTTAAGCACAAATAATACTAACATTATAAAATTTAAAAAAAAATTAAATTCGATTATAAATCTGGTTCATACGTTCTGTAGGTCCAAAACATGTCCTGTAATATTCAATACAAAACATTATTAGATATTTATACATGAAAGAAGTGCTAAGATATTATTCTGATCCCAAGAATAAATAATTTACATAGAGATTTTTATGCATAGAGTCGGACTTTTAAATTAGCTACAGTAAAATGACAGCTTATGTGTTACCACTTTTTAACGAAATTTAAATAGTGATGTGACAAAATAATCGATTCACTCAAGTACCTAACACAATTCAAAATCTATCCATGTTAAATTGATTTTATAAAAGAGGATGATATTTATAATGAAATTCAGGATAATATAAGTTTACAACAAAAGCATTGAGCAATGCCTAATTACTGTTTTGTCATCACATCAGCGATCGGATTGGATTTATAAAAAGCAAATGCTAATCACAAACATAATATCTTTTAAATATTCATATTTTTGAGGTTTTTGGTATTTTGCAAATAATCCTGTATAGTAAACGTTATTCCTAATGAAAACTATAATTTATGTAAAAAATATATTTTCAACACACTTGCTCGTAAAATGGCTCTTAATGCACCGCTTTTAGGACCATAATGCAGTGTATTACAAACGCGTGCTTTTTCTTTACGTTACGGTACTTGTGCTTTATTTGCACAGATAACTATTTAATTTACTAGTCGGAGGTCGGAGAAGTGCGTTTTTTTTTTTTAATCTCTTCAAAGAGACTTCATGCCAAAAAGAATCCGCAAGCCATATTTTACTTTTTTTTTTAAATAGTCTGAATTGTCCTTGGTCCCAAGATGAACTTTTTTGCAATTTTCAGGCAGTGTCAGGTTGTATCTTGATCAAAATATGATTCGCGACTATAACAGATACGTATTTACAGAATTATAATCATTAGAATCATTAAATACATCTTTCTAAGTTAGATTTGTTCCATAAGAACAAATCTCTTATGGAAAAGTTCTTAGGGAACAAATCTAACTTAAATATATATATTAATGATTCTAATGACAACTCTGTAAATACATATCTATTATATAAATATACATTTTGATCAAGATACAACCTGATACTGACCTGCGAATTGTAAAAAACTTAAAAAAAAAAAAATTTCGCGGTCTACCACTGCGCATTCACCTTAGGGTGCATCCACACATAGCGAGGCACGTGACGCAAATGATTTTTTTATATGTACGGTTGCCTCAGGCTGAGGCATCTAACATACAAAAAAAAAGCACTTGCGGCGCATGGCTCGCTCTGTCTGGATGCACCTTATAATTTTCCATCGTCCCTCCCGTAACCAAACCAAACGGAAAAGACCACTGGCGTTCTATTATTGCGGATTCTCACTGAATTAATGTATATTTCTGTATGCCAATAGTACTTTCTAATTCCATACTAACTAAACTACAATTTGACATACGTTTTGTCCGTGCCTTTAAATAAATAAACGCGCGCCATTACTTACTCTATGGGTAAACCTGCGCGCGCACCACGCTAGCGCGGCGCGCGGAAAAACAAACCCAGCCCGCCATTATCCATACAAGTTAATATTTAACAATACAAGCCTGTTTTTTTCCTCGCAAGTGTGTTGAAAAACGTCGTATGATACGCATGTGCATTGATAATTAAACTCTCGGCTTCCTTATCGCGCTCGCCTACGGCTCGCGCGAATAATACCGCCTCGAGTTTAATGATCAACATAGCACACATGTATCATAATGTACTATTCTGAGATCGATATAGTAGGAGCTTTAGAGTAAAAATTGAAGCAAAAAAATCTTCTTTAGTTAGACTATGTATTTACGCTGATTTGAAACTACAGCATACATTTTTATCCGATCAATATAAAGAATATTTGAATGTTTAAATTGGTCAATTTCGAATATCTAAATTAAAACGATGTTTCATTGCGTTTTAATCACATCACTAGCAGATATAGTGTGGCAACATTTATTAACGAAATGACAATAAAAAGTGTCATTTTACTGCAGCTAATTATAAGGGTTAAGTAATATATGATATAATTACAAAACCTCTAATCTTTACAAGATATAACAACTGAATCTATAATTTTATTTGATATAGTGATCATTTAATATAATACACGATTGATATAATTTTAAAGTAACTAATTTCTAAGCATAACAAACAGTTAATATAAAATCGTTTGATATATATCGACTTACCACTCAAAAGACGTAAAACCTATTTATAATCTTACCACGTCCAAACCACGTCAATATCGTGTCTTATTTACGGCAAGGAATCGAAATGTATGGACCACATGTATTTTGACAGTAAAGTTAAAACTACGCCATTTTGTCATAGAGAATACGTTAGGTAATATGTCGTGATAAGATAAGGAATTGACGTGGTTTCGAAGTAAGTAGTGACCCAGATTGCATTATGATTTAACAAAAATAATGATGGCCTATATTAACCCAGTAAAATAAGCAACCGGAATTAGAGAAAGAGAAACACTCATTCCGAAGCTCGCCTGTATCTCGACTGGGCTATGTAGTATGTACAATAGTAGTATACTCTGCCAAAAATGCTCATCACGTGCTGCATTGCAGTTTACAGTAAGGGATGATTTATATTGGGACGGGGCGTGCCGTGTACGTGGCAACACAGTGCACGATCCGTATCCCGTGGCCCGGACGGGACACGGATCATGCACTGTGTAATAGATATAAACTGCTTCATACAAAATGTATGTAACGTTTCAAATCCGTGCCCCGTCCGGGCCACGTACACGGCACGCCCCGAGCCCGGTCCGGTCTAATATAAATCATCCCTAAGTCGAAGTTTACGCGTAGTCAGGAAAGAAGGGGTCGGCAGGAGCTATCCCGTTCCTGTACTGGCTATGGTTTGGTATTATGTCGTACTTGCCCATTAGAGTCTGTGTGCCCCGTTGTCGTCCCGACTTAAGCATTAGGATCGGTTTGTCGGGGGGCGGACTCAGTTCCGGACCTTCTACAAGATTCTGAAAACATCAATAGTTCTTCGTCTTGGCCAAATTATTTCTCTATGGATGTTAACGATGTAGTAGTAGACCTTTTCCATAAAGGTTTATATAGGTCGTGCAAATAACCAGGCCACGCAAACGCAGTGTGTTTCTCCAAAACAGTTGCACGTCTAGGTACTAATGCCCCCAAGACTTTCTGGAGGTATGTTGGCCGGTGGCGCCAACCAAGTGTCTTGTGTTACCTAATATTCCGCCAGTGATGCCCTATTAAAATATGAGTACGTAGATATTTTGTTAATATGTAAGTTGAATACAAATCATGATGAATGTCAATATAAGGTACTTGATGCAAATAAGACCTACGCCTTAAAAAGGAAGCGGATAAATCGAAATTACACTAAAGACGTATGGAGTAACTAGGTTCACAATTAATGGCCTGGGTGATACGGGTAATATACTGGTCAATATGGTACAGTTGACGAAACAAAGCACTGGAAGTGTAGCAGAGGTATAGGTACGGCCCAAACTACGCCAGTTAGGGACCTACTTATTTAATAGTATAAGTCCCACCCTAATTGATTGGGGGCGACCCCGAGAATAGTCAGGATTCAATATCCTAACTATTCCTGAGGCTGCTGGAATCTTGCGATCCAAATCCACTATTCGTTATTCGCTTCAAGTACCTTCTATTAAGATAAATAATGGTTATCAATTTGGCAATTGCATTTCAAACTTAAAAAAACTCAAATAGCGATATTATAAAGCGGTTAAAATAAAAAGTTGGACATTACCTTGACACTGTCCGTGTAATCAGTCGGCTTGCTGGCAGGCAGAGGTCTGATCATCATTTTTGTTTTAGAAAGTGCAAAATTAGGAGGCTTGAATGATATCCAATACATAGATTGGGCGCGATTGTCTTCATTCGAAATTGAATATTTTCCATTGAGATTACTGGAAAAATAATAGGCAATGGTGACCACTCTGTGGTATCCGGCTAGGTTTTATAAAAGCTAGTGCGAAGGGCGGATCATACATAATTCTTTACCAAATCCTTCTTCTCTCTTAGGTACCTATTCATCATCATCAGCCAGTGTACATCAGTCCTCAACTCGCGCTGCTAGCCTCAACAATTACAAGCTACTCAACTCGATTCTAGGCAACTCTCATCCAGCCGCTACCGGCTGGTAGCTGCTGCCCTGCGGAGATCATTGCTCTACCTAGCCTGAGGGCGTCCTACCTTGCGTTGGCCGTTTCGCGGTCTCCACTCAAGAACACGTCTACCCCAACAAGTACATAGAAAATGCCTCTCAGCGAGGTGTTGTGGTGGGTGAGTGGGGCCAGGGCGTGCCGGACGAACATTTTTAAGCACTAACACTATAGTGAAAGTTATTTTAGTGCAACCCTGGGCGTACCCACCCGCCTTTTGGCCTAAGCGGGCTTAAAATCAACCTGGGGACTCAAGAATTTCCTATAGTTCTGATGTATGGAGTATGCTCATGCTCATATTTAAGTCAATAAATACTTAGGTAGCCATATCCCTGTAACGGCTTTTAGAACGACCGAGAAATCCGACACGAAGGAGTCTCACCGTATGAAACGATCACACGTGTCATGTTAGATGATACGAGCCCCTTTTGTTGTAATCTGTAGGTAAGTAGGTATTTCGAGTTTAAATACATTTGAGGTTCACCTCTTGTCACATTCCTTGTACCACCAGGCGCCACCGTGTTCGGTGGCGCAAGCGCCGTCCTTCCACTCATCATTGTCAACGTCATAAGTCGAGAACTTCTGGCCAGCGTGATACGAAAGTGAATCTCCTGAAATACAATAAATTGTGTGTTGGTAAACTTTTTGATATTAAAATAAATGAAAGTTTCTTATCATAAAACTAGCTTTTGCCCGCGTTTTCGCCCGCGTGGATGTCGAAAAATATCCGACGGGAACATACTACCGGGATTAAACTCAAACTCAATATTCAATGTACAGACATAGGGTACCTTTCATCCCGAAAAAAGTGCTGTTCCTGAAGAACACGTGGCGCCCTCTATTATCATAATAACGTTATTGTTGTTTTCCTTGGGAACAGCACTTTTTTCGAGATGAAAGGTACCCTATGTATGTCCGTTTCTGTACACCTGACAACGTATATGCAAAATTTCAGGACGATCAGTTCTGTGGTTTAGGCGTGAAAAGGTAACAAACAAACTTACTTTCGCATTTATAATATTAGTTAGGTTAGGATTTCACGCGGACGAAGTCGCGGGCAGCAGCTAGTTTATAATATTTATGCTCTGAAAGTGGAAGACATTTTTTGTAAGTCAGTTCGAGGTTTGCTGTTCAGGGGCCGAGGGGCCTCCTGAGCTTGAGGGCCCCGGTGCACGGCACCGCTCGGCCCTTCGATAGCTACGCCACTTGTCATCAATGCCATGGTTGCCATTGCAACCACTGCCTATTCTTCTTAGCGTGTCGATAGCAATCTAAACGGACTCGGCCCAGAATTCGGCTACCTACATGTTTGGCGCCATCACCAGCGGCCATCAGTTCCTGTAACGTTCAGCTCGCTGATTGGCTAATCCTTTCACCACGATGGCAATCCAAAGTCCACTTATAAAACCGGCTCTGTGCGTAGTCTCGATTAACATCGAAGGGTTCTCTCGAGACAAATCTGAAATTCTTTCTGATGTCTACCGCAAAACTCACTGCGACATTCTTTGCGTTCAAGAGACCCATCGAGATGAAACCCAAAGCCGGCCACACATCCCTGGACTTACGCTTATCGCCGAGATCTGTCACCCGAAGCACGGTAACGCAGTGTTTGCTGCTCCCGGCGTAAGCATACTATCCACCAAGTGCTCAAACGAGAACGGCATAGAAATCATCACCGTTGATGTTGGTAACTGCACCATCACTTCCGTTTACAAACCACCTGGCACCACATTTAATTTCGTCCCACCGGAGAATTTCAACAGCCAACCAATTAAAGTTATAATCGGTGACTTCAACAGCCGTAGCTCCAACTGGGGCTACAATGACACGGACATTGGCGGAGATGCAGTCGAGAAATGGGCGGAGACGAATGATTTGACGCTAATACATGACGCCAAACAACCGGCGTCGTTTAATAGTGGGCGATGGAAACGCGGATACAACCCCGACCTAATCTTTGTCAGCTCGTCTATCAGCTCACAGTGCACCAAAAGCGTATGTTCGCCTATCCCTCGCACCCAGCACAGACCTATTATGTGCTGCATCGAACCAGTGGTCCAACCTATAAATGTCCCATTTAGGCGCCGATTTAACTACACCAAGGCCGACTGGGAATCGTTCACGCAGTCGATTGATGACGCCCTCCTGAAGGTCTTGCCAACTCCACAAAACTACGACCAATTTGTTGAGATTGTGTCAACTATTTCCCGAAGACACATACCAAGGGGCTGCAGGACTTCCTATATTCCAGGGCTGTCAACAGAAACCAGTGATCTACTGAGCCGATACGAAACACTGTATAACACCGACCCCTTTTCGGAGGAAACCACACAGGCTGGAGAAGAGCTGCTATCAAAACTAGGTGAAATCAGACGGGAGAGATGGATAAACACTGTTACTAATATCGACATGACCCATAACAGTAAAAAGGCATGGAGCACTATAAGAAAGCTGACCAGCGAGTCCCCTCAACCAACTCCGCCAAGCCAAGTCACCGCTAACCAGATAGCCCACCAACTGCTTGTTAACGGTAAACCAACTCGCCGTTCCAGCAAAGTCCATAAGGCACAAAAACCCGATGGCGCTTGTGACGATATCAGCAAACCGTTCAACCTTTCTGATATCGTCGCAGCGATTAAGGGTCTTAAGTGCGGTAAAGCCTCTGGAGTGGACGACATCTCAGTTGAGCAAATCAAACAGCTTGGCCCAGTTGCTGTGTCGTGGCTGCTGCGTCTATACAACATCTGTCTGGAATCAGCCTCAATACCCCGTCTCTGGAGAAAATCAAAGGTCATAGCAATTCCGAAGCCAGGTAAAGCAGCGGACGATCCAAAAAACTTTCGTCCAATATCTCTGCTCTGCCATACGTTCAAACTGTTTGAGAGAATGCTGTTGAACCGACTAACGAGTGTTATTGACCCGAAGTTAATCCCAGAGCAAGCTGGTTTCAGACCCGTCAAGTCTTGCTGTAACCAGACCCTCAAACTCGTTCAACACATTGAGGATGGTTTCGAAATAGGAATGGTCACAGGCGCGGTTTTTGTAGATCTGTCAGCTGCCTATGATACAGTCAACCTCAAACGGTTGCTTTGGAAGGTGGAGACATTGATAGGCGATCAGAACTTTGTCCGAATACTCCGAGAACTTCTCCACAATCGTCGGTTTCAGGTCCACCTTCTCTCGGAAAGAAGTCGTTGGAGAGCGCAGAAAAACGGCCTACCTCAAGGTAGTGTCCTGGCACCGCTTCTTTTTAATATTTACACCAACGACCAACCGGCCAGCCCCAACACGTCCCGCTTCCTCTATGCAGACGACCTTGCCCTCACGTCCCAAGCCACCACCTTTGAGGAGGTTGAGGCCCACTTGTCAGACGCTCTTGGTGATTTAGCCACATACTACTTCACTAACTCACTTAAGCCCAATCCAAGCAAAACCCAGTCTTGCGTATTTCATCTCCGCAATAGAGAGGCGGGCCGCAAACTTAACATCGTTTGGGGTGGGGTGTCTATCGAGCACAGCAACTCCCCTAAATACCTTGGTGTTACTCTGGACAGGTCTTTAACATTCAGCAAAAACTGCAAGAACATCAAGCAGAAGGTGCACACTCGCAACAGTCTTCTTCGCCGACTGGTCTCATCGAAGTGGGGTGCTTCGCCTGACGTTATGCGGACTACTGGACTGGCGCTGTCCTTTTCTGCGGGAGAATTCGCGTGCCCCGTGTGGAGTCGTTCTGCCCATGCAAAGCTAGTGGATACAGCTTTGAACGAAACGTGCCGGATCATCACTGGTTGCCTAAAACCGACCCCGGTACAAATGCTGTATCCGCTAGCAGGAATAGCGCCACCAGTGGTTCGCAGAGCGGTGGCAAGCTGCAACGAAAGGGCCAAAATGGTCTCCGACACACGACACCCTTTGCACGACAACACCCTTGTGCCACAAAGGCTGAAAAGCCGAAATAGCTTCTTAAAGTGTGTCGTCCCACTCACTGGCGAACTACCACAAGAAAGACTGAGGCTGTGGCGAGACAGTGCTTCCTTACCCAAACCGTTCGTTCCACCCGCTGAGGACCTCCCACCTGGACATGAGTTACCTTGGGTAAACTGGAAGTCTTTAAACAGACTCCGGACCCAGGTTGGCCGAAGCAAGGAAAACCTGTTCAGGTGGAAATTTATAGACGACTCCGCCTTGGAGTGTAAATGTGGTGCTGTTCCACAAACGATGGGACACTTAATATCGTGCCCTGCGTGTCCTGTCAGCTGCACGTTACAGGAACTGATGGACGCTAGTGATGGCGCCAAACAAGTGGCCGAATTCTGGGCCGAGTACATTTAGATTGCCATCGACACGATAAGAAGAAGACGTTCAGCTGACAGGACACGCATGACGTTAAGTGTCCTATCGTTTGTGGAACAGCACCACATTTATACTCCAAGGTGGAGTCCTCTATGAATCTCCACCTGTACAGGTTTTCCTTGCTTCGGCCAACCTGGGTCCGAGTCTGTTTAAAGACATCCAAGGTCTCAGGACTCATGTCCAGGTGAAAGATCTTCAGCAGGCGGCACGAATGGTTTGGGGAAGGACTAACTGTCTCGCCTTAGCTTCGAGATCAGTCTTTCTTGTGATCGCTCGCCAGTGAGTGGGACGACACACTTTAAAAAACTGTTTCGGCTCTTGAGCCCTTGTGGCACAAACCTACCTACCAATGAGGCAGTAATATTGATCCCACCAAAAGCATTTCATGTAAAGTATATATTTCCAAACATAACGCTTTCACTGTTAAAAGGTTATCAGATATTATATAGAGCCAAGCCCCTAACCCTACAAACCTTACATCTTGGCTTGGTCATAATGTACGGCCGCGGTAAATTGGTAAGAAAATAAGTCACTGCAACTGGTTCAATGGAATGGCCCTTTAAGGGGGTTGGAGGATGAAAGTTAAAAATTTTAGCTTTCTGGGACTTCGGGAAGTGCCGGTTTTGATGAGTAAGTGAGTGAATCAGTGACGAAATCGACGTATTTTAACTTATTAATAAAATCCAAAGTATAAAAGCTAGACAAATGAAGATTAGTGTGTTTTATAAGTCTGCTAAGCACATATTATCTCTCTAGCACTATCCAGGCCGAAGATATCAAGTCTTGGCGGAGCCACCGTGTCCCTAGATAAATATGCAAAAAAAAATGACTAGAGCCCTGATTCACAAACATACGACAGGCTATCGTATCGAAAACCTGACATTTCGATAACCTGATTTGACTTCCCCTCAACAGCAAATAGCTGTTGGAAGAATAGCGGGCGTCTATTTGATTTAAACTGACAAAATTTTCGGGTTTTGGACTTGTCAACAGCATTGAGAAGACTCCTACGATAACAATGATTAATGTTCGATACGATACGGAAGCATATCGAGTGTATGTGAATAAGGGGGCAGTTCTCATCGCTCCAAGATATCATACGGACCTGCAGTTCCGTAGAAGGTGCCGAGCGTACTGATTCTGTAGCCTTCATGTTCAGGTCCTACTGTGAACACCGAGTATCCTGCGTACGCGTCCTGTTCGTGCTGCGTCTCCATCTCGATCCTCAACTCGTATAGCTTCTGATTGGTGAGGGAGTTGAGCTTCTCCAATCCCAACCAAAACTCGCCAGCAAGGTTACCGAAACCATTCTCGTAGTCGGACCAGCCTTTATAAAAGTCTTGAGAGCCATCAAAACGGTTTTGGAACACCTGAAGAAAAAAGGTAGAACTGAAATACTCAGCTTAGCTTAGCTTATTTAGAATACGTAGGTACTGGGTTGAGCCAGTATACGGGGAGATGTGTGCCTGTCTTAATTTTTTATCTTAATCGAACCGATAACGATACGTAGATACCTACCTACCTAGGTGATAAAAATAAAAATTTATTCCCTTAATCTAAAAGTACATATAACAAGCGCCACTTTGAGTTTCAGCATGTCTTAGCACCTATCTAATACCGGACTTTAGATAATATTACCACAGAATACTTAAAGTACTGCGTACAGAAAGGCCACTCCCTTCCCCGCACTAACATCAGTTACCGCACCTCACCCCGCACTTCGATGTGTTCGTCGCCTGCTCTTTAACAATGGCGCTCGCATACACAAAAACCGCAGCGCTGTACCTACCTACTGCTGACACGAACACATTATTTTTTTAAAGTTTTATATTTTGTGTTAATCACGATGTTGTATATTGTGCATTATTTGGATGCTTATATTCATCGAGGAACGCTAAAGACAGGAGTTTCTTTCGGTTCCCGAAACATGAAAGAAGGTAAGGAACAGCAACTCAAATATCCATTAAACCCATAAAAAATAAAAGCTAGTATATTACAGACAAACAAGTTAAGCCAGTGTTGTGATAATTTATTTTCATAATTTTCTCTATTAATCATTTATTTTCCAAGTTTTCTTCGTTTTAGAACAATTATTAAAACTTCCGTAATATTAACATACCAACTATTAAATTATTGCTCTCTCTCTTTATTGTCTTAGTTATGTTTCTTTCTTTCACGTTCTATTCGTTCTTCGACTTTAAAAGTAGTACAATAGAAATGTTATTAATTAGATTTCTGTGAGTACCTAGTGTCGCGGCGCGCGGCGCCCGGCGCCCCATTGTTGCATACGTTCGGGCAGCGCCGCCGCCTACGCAATACTGCGCCAGCCAGCCCTACTAGATTTCACGCACACATTTACACGTATGCAAACGTCATTTGTCAATGTAGTGGTAGTAGGTAATTATTTTGCGAGCGTTGTATGGAGTGTCCGGGGTGTGATATTACTTAGGATGTAGGTACTCTACCGCATTAGATTATGGATATTCGCAGGTGATATTGTGACAAGTCTTTATATGTTTTCCGTGACATATAGGCTGGATAACGCCTGAAAATTGCATGAATACCTAAGTAATGCACGATATATCCCCCTTTATTCATTAACGTTGCTTAAAGTTAAGTAAGTAGTGATTAGTGACTGTTTAACCATAATTGTTTGACGTTTGAACGTCACTTAACTTTAATCATCGTTCAGTATGGTAGGTTCAAGTCAAGTCTAGTGAAAAAAATTATAGACGTTGTATTCTAATGGCTATGGCTACCCTTAACCCATTCGCTACGGCGATAAAAATTACGATTATTAGCAAAGTGCTAGACTTTTCGTCGCGAACGTGGATGGGCGTCCTCCGCACCTCATTAGGATAATATGGAACGCCGATTTATTATATATTTGTATTGAAAAAACAATGTGCATATATTGCAACTTGTATAATGATTTGTGACTTGTTTTTGCCAATATAAATGCAATTAAAAAAAAAACGCCGGTGGGCGTAGGTATTTCGCACCTAAATATTAAATCAAAAAACGCCGAAAGTCGTCCGCCGTAGCGAATGGGTTAAGTACACACAGCTTCATAAACTATTAGGTACCCCAGCAAAAGCCATGCAAGTTCAGAAGACAAGCAACGGTCAGAGTCTACCCCATATCCGTAACGTCAGATTGATATACCTTCCGATCCGTCTGACTCGTAGGGAAGATGCCAGGTAGAGAAAACAACTAAACTAGACCGGATTACAACAACAAAATTACCTACATTACTTAGTCAGTCCTTCTGAGCACATGAGTAGTCACATGTGAAAGCCCTAGGCGCTCAATTGTAAACTCATTCAACAAAATCAATGCTACTACAATTAGCCTATTAATAATTCAATCATAACTAGTTTCAATAGGCTAGTTTCCTAAAAAAATCTAATTAGTCCGTCAGTTAGATTATCGAAAAATAATGGACCCATATTTTTTCTTTTGTCAATCAAATGCTAAAAATTGTCGCACGGCGTGACGTCACGACCCCCAACTCCCAAATTTTGACGCGCTTTATCTTTGTCATTTTTTGTTTGATTGACAAAAGAAAAAATATGGGTCCATTATTTTTCGATAATCTAACTGACGGACTAATTAGAATTATTATTTTTTTACCCAGGAAACTAGGTTATTGAAGGCCAAGCGATAGCCCTAAGCGCTGCACAAATAGATGACCTTCCTTGGAAATATACCTATTTAATAGTAAAGATCAAGTTCAACAATCCCTACATAATAAAATAAGAGAAAATCGTAGAGTAGGTAACTCGTTACATCACTTACATCGCAGTTTTCAAACGGGTGAACTGATTTCAATACGCGTTTGTTTGTTTGAAAGCTAGTTTTACACGGATAGTTTTCTAGGTAAGTATCTAACTAGTAGGTAACAAAACTTGTTATGCCCGATTCTACATAAACACGGTGGCAGGGACATGAGGCACAACCTGTTACGAGTACTATGGATTCAGATCATGATTCTGTACTGTAGGTAACAATTTTTCGTAGGTTATTAAAAACAAAATTTACTGTTCTATACATTTTGACCGCGTAGGTATTGCACTTTTCTGGGAAACAGCAGATTTTCACGCTGGGGGAAGAATCTAGAATCATGTGCTGGTTACTTTTTGCACGTCGACGCGATATACAGGGTGCCACCCTGTACGAGGGCTGCTATTTATGTATCCGGAACTGGCCAGTTACAGAATTATAACATTTAAAAATGGAACTCTTTCGCTGAAGAATACAATTTATTACATGCAGCTGTCATTTGTTTTTCCTTTGTGGCGTCATTTTGAAAATTTCGTGACTTTATCACCATGGATTTAACTCGTGAAAATTTTCGTGCTATGATTTATTACGATTTTCGGCGAGGGCTAACTCAAAAACATCGATCAACTCACTTCGAATTTTGGGGACGAAGCACCATCGAAAACTACTGTGTATCAGTGGTATAGTGAGTTTAATCGTTGGCGGTCTGTGCTCACGCACGAATTTAAAGAAGGTCGCCCTAAATCGGTTGTTGTACCTCAAAATATTGACGCTGTGCGGGAACTAATAATGCAAGATCGTCATGTTACATATCGCGAGATAGAAGCGTCTCTGGGTATAAGTATGACGAGTATGTATAAAATATTACACGAACATTTAGCTGTAAAAAAAGTTTGTTTACGTTGGATTCCGCACAACTTGAGAATTGACCAAAAACGGACTCGTGTCGATTGGTGTAAAAAAATGTTACAAAAGTACAATCAGGGTGCGTCAAAAGCTGTCTATAATATCTACACAGGTGATGAAACTTGGATATAAATGCGTATGATTATCCTGAAACTAAACAACAATCTACGGTTTGAGTGTTCTAAGATGAGCCGAACCCAACAAAAGTCATTCGTTCAAAAAGCACTTTAAAGCAAATGGTCGCTTGTTTTTTTGGTATAAATGGACAAGTGGCTACAGTACCACTAGAGGATCGTAAAACGGTTAATTCTGAATGGTACACGAGCATTTGTTTGCCAGAAGTCTTTAAAGAAATAAGAAAGAACAACCGACAACGCAGAATCCTTCTTCATCATGACAATGCTAGCTGCCACACATCGGCCGAAACAACTCGGTATTTGGAAGGTCAAAAGATCGAATTAACGGGTCATCCGCCGTACAGCCCCGACTTGGCTCCCAACAGTCCTAACGACTTCTCTTTATTTCCAACCGTGAAGAATAAATTACGTGGTCAACGTTTTGCCAGCCCTGAAGAGGCCGTTGATGCGTTCAAAATGCACGTTTTGGAGATACCTCAATCCGAATGGAAATAGTGCTACGAAAATTGGTTCCAACGTATGCAAAAGTGCATCGATCATCATGGCGAATATTTTGAAAGCAATAAAACCATAATAAATGCTATATGTTTGTTTAATTTTGTTATTCCGGATACATGAATAGCAGCCCCCGTACATTGCGTTTCTGAACATTGAACTCTTGGAATTTTGGTCTTTTGTTCCTTCCTACAGCATCGTTGCTGGTAGCTGCCTCCCATGCCTATCCAAGTACCCATGTACAAGTACTTAAGGAAGAATATGGTTACCGTCCAGCCTCCTCCCGCGGTGGTGAGGTCGCAGAGCACGTAGAAAGAGTCCATGTCGTCTGGCCTGATCTTGTAGATGCCAGACACATTGAAGCCTTGCACCTGGATCTCGTGGCAGTCTGTCGGGTACCGCTCCGATCGGTCCATTCTCCCGCTCTTGCTGCTAAACGTCAACACAGGTTAAATAATGTTCCCACTGGTGGGACACAGGGCTCCCCTCAGTGAGAGGGAGTGGGCCGTAATCCACCACGTGGGCCCTGTGCGGGTTGGCAGTGTCACATGTCTTCGAATTTTTGGTTCTAGGAAATGCCGGTTTCCTCATTATGTACATACCTAAGGTAAATTAAATATTTTTAATGTTTTATACACATAAACCTTCCGGAATAAAATCTCTCAACTCTCATCCAGGTACCAGCTACCCTGCGCAGATCGCCGCTCCACCTAGCCTGAGAGTGTCCTACGCCCTGTCTTACTTTTGTCTACTCAGTTACTATACAGGGTGAAATTGAAAACATGCGACAAATCGAAATGGGAGATTGTACTCATCATTATGAACAACTTTTACTATGGGACCAAACCTGAAATCGCGAAAAAAAAATCAGCTGTTCCCTACATTTTATGTTCGCATAACTCGTCAAAATGTAGGGAACAGCTGATTTTTTTTTCGCGATTTCAGGTTTGGTCTCATAGTAAAAGTTGTTCATAATAATGAGTACAATCTCCCATTTCGATTTGTCGCATGTGTTCAATTTCACCCTGTATGTATTTAAAGCTGTTGTTGAAAATACAGGGTTCAATTAAATCAGCTAGAAAAACGCCGCAGATTTGATGGGTAGGTATTATCAATATGTAATGACCAGTGATCGGAATAGGTAGAGGTATTTAGGTTCATTGACCGCAAACATTGATGTTAATATGGATATTCCACGGAGTTCCGACTGATACTACGGGATTTTATTGAATTTCATTCTTTTTGTCAATATATATAAAAATTGTTTATGTAAGCCAATAAGCGCATGAGCGACGTTGTAAATTTTACGTCAACCGCACGCTATAAAATTTTGCCAAGCGCGCGACGTTGTCGCTTTGTTGAGACGCGTAATGTCGCCGCATTATGGAAACAAAAGAAAACAATTATAGCGGGGTGTTTCTGTCGCTAGAGTAATTACTACTTAAAAACCAAATCCCGGGACTCGCGGAATATCCATATTATTCTAACCTATGGCAGTACATAAAACAGCTCTACCTATTCGGATCTCTGGTTATGACGATGTTCGAATTTTGCGGATTTCGGAGTTTCGCTTGCTAATCTAAGTTCTGCTCACAAAACGGTGAAGGAAAACATCGTGAGGAAACCAGAATGTGCTAGAACCAAAAATTCGAAGACATTGACTTCTATCAACCCGCACTGAGTCCGCGTGGTGGATTACGGCTCACTCCAGACCTGTGTCCCAGCAGTGGTAACATTATAGCAGCTGATTATGCTGTATTTACGTATAAGATATTTATATGATGCTGAATATTGTGCAGAGAAATATAAACAATGCCAATGCACGCGCGGGAGGCACTCTTTGTCGTTTAACAAACACTTGAACTTACCTTTTTTTTTTTTGTTGTCTGGGGAAACCTTCAAAAGGCACCTGACCTCCGGGGAGGGAGTTCGGGGAGTGTGGGATTTTACCTCACTAAAACCACCCCGGTGATCACCATCAGCACATAGGGGCGGTCCCGGTTCCTCTTAAAAGACCAATTCCGGAACCGCCCCGTGCATCGCCTGTAAGGCACATCCCTGGGGAGACTGTAAGGGGGCCTCCCCTGAGCCTCGATATGCACGGCAGCACGTGACCACTGTGCCACCGTCTTCCCTGGGGTCACTTTGTGGGACTTGAACTTACCTGCACTCACACTTCTTGTTACTTTTATGATCACGAACCGTTTTTCTGAACTCGTTGATAAGAGTAATCGTGTCTATAGAGCCCACCGGTGAGTCCATTCTGGAACATTACAAAAAAAAAATTAAGCGTGAAGAGGTAACAGACAGACAGACACACTTTCGCATTTATAATATTAGTAACTATGTACAGACGCCAGCACATCAACCTACTACAATCTGTCAAATTTCTTTAATAGATTTTCAACTTTATCACTGAAGCATAAGGTTTAAAGTTGATTGGGAAAATGTGACAGTTAGGTGTAGGTTGATGTGCTGGCGTCTGTACCTGTGGATTTTGAGTTAGATACATACTAATATCTCATGGTAAGATACCTTGATATCAAATAGATAGAAGATCAAACATTTTTAGGTATTGTTATTGTTTGCTAAAAATGTTGAAAAAGCAATGCGATGTGCCTAAGCATATCGCATTGCTTTCTCAACAACTAGAACTGTGAGAAATTACACTATTGTGTACTAACAGTATTGTGCATGTTGTTGCCCAGTTTTATATTTACCTAGGTATAGGTGAATTTTGAAACTGTGGGTGGATGCCCGAATCCGAAATTAAATACGAAGGTATAAAAACCATTGAGTATACTCAAAAGGGTCTCTGGGCCCATTTTGCCAATAAAAACGAGTCATCTGCCTAGCCTTTTCCCAACTATGTTGGGGTTGGCTTCTAGTCTAACCGGATGCCGCTAAATACCAGTATTTGACATGGAGCGACTGCCTATCTGACCTCCACAACCAAGTTACTGGGTAATACGATAACCCTTGGTAAGACTGGTTGTCGAGGGGCTTGTGGCTAAGTAATAACAGCCGCACGGGTCGATCGATCAGGTTAAGCTACGCTTGCCGCGGTTGATCCGTGGATGGGTAAACATCTTCACATACTAAGACCCCTCCGTGTCTCGGAAAGCACGTTAAGCCGTTGGTCCCGGCTGTCATTCCTAGATCTTTGACAGTCGTTACGGGTCGTCAGAAGCCCGAAAATCTGACAACCAGTCTTACCATCATCAACATCTGCATAACATAGTTGGGAAAAAGCTAGGGCCTTTTCCCAACTATGTTAGGATCGGCTTCCAGTCTAACCGGATGCAGCTGTGCTTACCCAGTAACTGGGTTGTGGCGGTCAGAAAGGTAGTCGCTCCATGTAAAATACTGGTATTCCGGCTTAACGACTGTCATAGATCCACGAATGACAGCCGGGACCAACGGCTTAACGTGTTTTGCGAGGCACGGAGGGGTCTCGGCATGTAAAGATGGTCACCCATTCACAGACCAAACGCAGCAAGCGTAGCTTAACCTGATCGATCGACCTGTGCGGCTGTTATTATTTAGCTACGGGCCCCTAAAAACGTGTAGGTATGTACATGGTATTATAATTTTGAAAAATCAATCGAAATCGAGACCAAAAACTACCATCATCTGTACGAGCAAATTTTGTCCTGCATCTTAGTTTAACCCTTTTCCGGGTATAATTTCCATCCCGGCGAAGCCACGGGCTAAAGCTAGTTGCCGATAAATTCTCCAATTTCGAGGTAAATGTCATGTGTCCACTGTCCAGTGTCCGCAGGAGCCAGCTCATTTCCAATTACCGATAACAACCTGACACTGGACCATATTCATTTAATAGGTAGGTACCTACCTAATGGACTGAATTGGTAATTGGTTCGACTTTATTGAATTGCCTGTAGTTAATTAATATTGGCTTGTCGGTTGGTGTCTCAATTCAATATACCTAAGTAAAATAATGAGGTTGAATCAAGAGGATCATTAGTTCGAGAGTACCGTTGAGGGACAGCCTACACCAACCACACGTGGGTATAACTTATTACTCACTTAATATGTACTTTAGAAGCACCCGGCTTACTCTCTATAAGTCCATAAACGAAGATACGGGCCCGTCCGAAAATAGGTTGGAGAGAATCGAATTCCCGATTAATTATTTTTTACGGACGAGCAAAAACACATCGGGAGTAAGGACAGCTACTGTCAAATTGTGTTGTCGTTTATTCTTATTTCGGGCCCCGAACTAGATAATCTTAGGTCAGTACCTATCTTAAAATTGTATAACACACTATCAATCTCTATCTGAATAGATAATTTTGAAGGATATTGCCAATCCATTGCTTCATAAATGTTCGAAAAATGTGTCAGCTCAAAAACGTAAATAACGCAATTAATGTTGTTGAACACTCAAAATGGAAGCAATTGTTACTGTAAGTGTGTTAGGATGCGTCTAGATTATGTTTATAACACATCCAAATGATTTAAAATTGCTAACTTAATATACAGGGTGAATTTTTCAAGTGGGCGTGGATGGCCTAATTCTAAACTATGAGGAATAGCGAAAAATACTCAAAAGAGTCGCGGGCTCGATTTTTATGAAAACTAAAACTGTATCATTGGATTTTTGAAAAATCAATATTTCTAGCCAGGAATCGAACCAGTGGATTTTGAAAAAAAAAAAACACACTGTATTATTACACTATTCGATAGTGTCCCTAATAAGGATTGAATTCTGGGAAGTAATGACATACGGAAAACTAAAGGAAAGAGCTCATTTTTAACAAACTACTTTTTTTTATTTTCTTATGTTACCTACCTCATCATCATCTGCCTACTAGCCTTTTCCCAACTATGTTGGGGTCGGTTTCCAGTCTAACAGGATGCAGCTGAATACCAGTATTTTACATGGAGCGACTGCTTATCTGACCTCCACAACCCAGTTACTGGGTAAAACGATACCCCTTGGTAAGACTGGCTGTCAGACTTTCGAGCTTCTGACTACCCGTAACGACTGTCAAAGATCCTGGACTGACAACCGGGACCAACGGCTTAACGTGCTTTCCGAGGCACGGAGGGGTCTCGGTATGTAAAGATGGTCACCCATCCACAGAACAACCGCGGCAAGCGTAGCTTAACCTGATGGTTTAACCTGTGCAGCTGTTATTATTTAGCCGGGCCCGGGTTATGTTACCTATACCTACCTATTAAACCTTAACTGATTAATTGTTCATAATGATGACCATTGTTTTCAATACATAGCTCGATTCGACGTCTCAAGGATTGTACTGCATTCAGCTTTACAATATTATTGATTCCTGAATCGGCTGTTGCCGCTGTTTATGCTTCGAATAATGGACTGTTGGTTGGTTCATGAATATAATTTATTTTACTTTAATTATGCTTTAATTAATATGACTGACGACGACGAAGACTATGACAGGCCCCCTGGCGGCGCGAAGTGGAGATAGGTATGGCTCCGCAGGCATGGACGCGGAAAGTCCTGCCGTGCGCCATCTGGCGGTGGCGGGGCCGTAACAATTCCATTAGAATATTTTCCTAAGATCGTAATAGAAATTTGAATTTAGAACATAATGTTATGAAGGTGACTGCGCTGCGGGTGTGTTAATAAAAATATTGAGCATTATTTCGAACAAGGTACGTAATGTAGGTATGAAAACTTTAAAATATGAAGCAGTTTACCTATTAAGATTCAACATTTTCCTTAAGTTTGCCGTGTGTCATTACTTCCCAGAATTTGATCCTTATTAGGGACACTATCGAAAGGTGTAATAATACAGTGTGTTTTTTTTCAAAATCAACAGGTTCGATTCCTGGCTAGAAATATTGATTTTTCAAAAATCCAATGATGCAGTATATCATCCAATATTCATCCTGTATACAGGGTGACTTTTTCAAGTGGGCGTGGATGGCCAAATTCTAAACTATGAGGAATAGCAAAAAGTACTCAAAGAAGTCGCGGGCTCGATTTTGATGAAAACTAAAACTGTATCATTGGATTTTTGAAAAATCAATATTTCTAGCCAGGAATCGAACCTGTTGATTTTGAAAAAAAAACACACACTGTATTATTACACCTTTCGATAGTGCCCCTGATAAGGATCAAATTCTGGGAAGTAATGATGTACGGCAAACTAAAGGAAAGAGCTAATTTTTAACAAAATACTTTTTTTATTTTGTTAAAAATGAGCTCGTGTCCATGTTACCTACCTCATCATCATCTGCCTACTAGCCTTTTCCCAACTATGTTGGGGTCGAGTTCCAGTCTAACCGGATGCAGCTGATTACCAGTATTTTACATAGAGCGACTGCCTATCTGACCTCCACAACCTAGTTACTGGGTAATACGATACGCCTTGGTAAGACTGGTTGTCAGACTTTCGAACTTCTGACTACTTGTAACGACTGTCAAAGATCCTGGAATGACAACCAGGACCAACGGCTTACCGTGCTTTCCGAGGCACGGAGGGGTCTCGGTATGTAAAGATGGTCACCCATCCACAGACCAACCGCGGCAAGCGTAGCTTAACCTGATGGATTGACCTGTGCGGCTGTTATTATTTAGCCGAGACCGGGTTATGCTACCTATTAAACCTCTACTGATTAATTGTTCATAATGATGACCATTGTTTTCAATACACAGCTGGATTCGACGTCTCAAGGATTGTACCTACTGCATTCAGCATTACAATATTATTGATTCCATTAGAATATTTTTCAAAGATCGTAATAGAAATTTGAATTAAGAACATAATGTTGTGAAGGTGACTGCACTGCGGGTGTGTTAATAAAAATATTGAGCATCATTTCGAACAAGGTACGTAATGTAGGTATGCATAGATACTTTAAAATAAGAAGCAGTTTGTTAAGATTCAACATTTTCCTTAAGTTTGCCGTATGTCATTACTTCCCAGAATTTGATCCTTATTAGGGATACTATCGAATGGTGTAATAATACAGCGTGTGTTTTTTTTTTCAAAATCAACAGGTTCGATTCCTGGCTAGAAATATTGATTTTTCAAAAATCCAATGATGCAGTTTTAGTTTTCATCAAAATCGAGCCCGCGACTCCTTTGAGTACTTTTCGCTATTCCTCATAGTTTAGAATTTGGCCATCCACGCCCACTTGGAAAATTCAGCCTGTATAACTACGAACGTAGAGTATTTATTTATTATCTGTGACTAAGTTTAATAACATGTTATGTTACACAGCGTGGACGCACCATACCGCAATTACCCCGCCGTAGGTTATACGGAGCAGGAATCGCTCACAATTTTGGCAGAAACTACGGATAACGTGCTTAGGAAGATTTATTCAGTAGAGTTTAGTGCCTATGACATGTAATGTAATGCAGAGACTAAAGTATTCGCGAGGAAAGTGTCAGTATAAAAGTGGATGGTTATAAAGTAGTAATCTAAACAAAAGACGGATGGATTGAGTGCAAGATGTTCTGGCTACAAAGGGAGTGACTACTGAGATGACGAAGTAATACAGAAGAGATGATGATGGACAGCGCTGACACCAAATATATTGGTAAGAAGGTACATAGGTACTAAGGTAAAGGCAGGAGATGCTTTCGTCACGAGCATAAATATGAAGTAGATAGAAGAGAAGATGATGGACAGCGCTGACACCAAATATATTGGTAAGAAGGTACATAGGTACTAAGGTAAAGGCAGGAGATGCTTTCGTCACGAGCATAAATATGAAGAAGATAGAAGAGAAGATGATGGACAGCGCTGACACCAAATATATTGGTAAGAAGGTACATGGGTACTAAGGTAAAGGCAGGAGATGCTTTCGTCACGAGCATAAATATGAAGAAGATAGAAGAGAAGATGATGGACAGCGCTGACACCAAATATATTGGTAAGAAGGTACATAGGTACTAAGGTAAAGGCAGGAGATGCTTTCGTCACGAGCATAAATATGAAGAAGATAGAAGAGAAGATGATGGACAGCGCTGACACCAAATATATTGGTAAGAAGGTACATAGGTACTAAGGTAAAGGCAGGAGATGCTTTCGTCACGAGCATAAATATATTACCTACTAAGGACAGTTCAGCAATAATATCGGATTTCTGATATCTATGTGATTATCTGTGGAAGGCATATACCTACTGATAGCAACATAAACATTGTGACATCGAAGAAACGCCAAAACTATCTGACAAGAAAAGAAACTCAACGGCTTTAAAAAGATGTGCTGAATTGGTCGTCAGATATTATTACCGCAAGCCAAAACTTATATTATACTATACATGACGTACCATGCGTAAACCTTCTCGAAATTGAAATTAATAAAAAAATACTTACGATTAACTATGACTCAAGTCAAGATAGATTGACATAAATTTGGCTATAGTTAGTATACCCATCGAATTGAAAGTTGATTACAAAACAGACGATATCATAAAAAAGATTGCCGATTTTAAAGTCGGAAAAATTAAATTTGATGTTTGAAAATGTACCTACTTACCTAATTTTACTGTAGAGTAATATTAAATAAAAAATATAACACAAAAAGTGGGGAGCAGGCTGATTTTCGCACCCCGGCGCCCAATATGGTTAAGATGGCCTTGTGAATGTACATTGCCAAAACCAACCCGCACTGGGTCCTCGTGGTGAATTTCGGCCGACTCCCTCTCACAGACAGGAGGCCTGTGTCCCAGCAGTGGGAACAGTATAGGCTGATTATGTAAAGCTTGTCAACTACAGAAAATCAACTTACTTGCTTGGGTACGCTCTATTGTACTGCCTGTTCTTAACCTCGGATATGGTGCTCACTATGGAGTCCACACCACTCTGTACAGTCTTCAAGTGGCTCTCCAATAATGAGAGCCGCGAATCCAGCGCCTCATTGATGTGGTGTTCTTCATCCCCTGAAACATCAGATATTTAAATAAAATTTTCATCGTGTGTGAGGTCTAGTTCGGCGTTGTAGATGGTCGGGTGAGGTCAAGTTCGGCGTTGTAGATGGTCATCTGCTGTGTGTGTGCACAAAAGGGTCAAATTTTGACAAACTTGGCCTTGTCAATGTCAAGCATGTCCTTCAAAATAGAACATGCATAGCGATAGTATTGAATGTGCATGTGCCATAGATATTGTTACGTACGGAAAACATTTTTAATAAAATAAATTAGTAAGTGAGACATCGCTACTGCGACCTTACGCATATTTACATTATTCTATCAAAATAAATAGGTGCATCAATAAAAATGGCCTCCTTTTTTTTTTGACGTCGGTAAAAGGAGAGAACGTCGTCTCTTTACAACACCAAGAGCCGTAGAGCTCACATTTGCTTGGCAAACGTTTCACTCGCGCTTGCGTTCCATTTACCTAACCGACTAATCGCGTACCTGCGTGCTATACGCAACAGATATCACGCACTCACCAAAAATGCGAAAACGTTTGATGTAATTTTCTCACCTCGCCTCCGCAGTTTCGGCTTGCTGGTCGTGGAGGCGACCAGCCTCAGCCGCTACGGCTCGCACGGGTGCCTATGTTTTGTTACAGCGGGCTAGGGTTGCTCTCCCTTCGCGCCTCCGGTTTTTATATGTAACACTCTAGGGGTAGCAGCCAAAAGACTACGTGAAGTCGGGGCTACCCCGATTCGGTTTTGCAACAGATTCGACTATTCAAACCATGAAGTGAAGTGAAGAGAGCAGTGGTGGCAGACAGGCGCTTTACTTTGTGTAAATTATTTCATCACCACTGCTCTCAAAACGGTGAAGGAAAACATCGTGAAGAAACCGGCATGTCCTAGAACCAAAAATTCGAAGACATGTGACATCTACCAACCCGCACTGTGCCCGCGTGGTAGATTACGGCCCGCTCCCTCTCACAGAGAGGAGGCCTGTGTCCCAGCAGTGGGAAGTTGGGAACATTATAGGCTGATTATGTAAACCATGAAGTGTCCCCCAGTGGTGGAAAACGACAATAATTTTTAAAAGTTATTTCGCTGTCCCCCAGTGGTTGCCAAACAAGTGGTGGACATCGGAAAAAATCGGCAATTGATGACTTGACTCAAAAATTATTGTCATCAAAAACAAACACTTTGAGTTGCTAATTTTCATGAAAAAAGGATATGATTTATTAATTTTGAGGCTGGAATTTGATTTTATTAGCAGACAGATGTTGAATCTCTAAAATAAATAAAGCCCACTTACAACACAGTCGCTGAGTTATCAATTCAGAAGTAAATATAGGTATTTATCGGTTGCCCAGTCATATTAATTTACGTTCGTAAATTAACGCTGGTTTTTTGATATTCTGTTGGAATAGTAAAGATGATGAATTAGTTAATATAATAAAAGCTGTTCTAATTAACTCGTTGCCTACATACAAAAAAAGACGTTGGGTCTTGGGTTGCAGGTGCTAAAGAAAACTTTTGTTGCTGCACTTATTATTTCCCGTAACGTTTCGTCGATAATAACTAACTAAATAATTATAGTACCTACAAAAAATATCTAGGTACATTTGAAAAGTATACAAGCCGTAATGGAAAGATTTTTTTTTTATAAAAAATAATACCGAAGAAAAAGAAACTGAAGAGCAAAAAATAAAAAAATACCGGCGGCGCGAAAACAAGCAATCAACAAAGATCAATCAAGCTGCTTAACGTGTTGCGTAATTAAATTTGCTTGTATGTTTCGGGCAATATACCTACTTGCATTTTAGGAGCTTATTAGTTATACCACAAATACCTTTCTGCTTTGTGGTTATACTAAAAACTACTAAAGCAAAACTATTATAATACCTCTGCTGGATATACTGGAGCGCGAATTCTTCTCCACAGCATATTTGATAGAGTTCACGTCAGCCACCAGGCCATAGATGGTGGACTCCAATTTTTGAGAAGAATCAGTGCGCATCGACTTTGAAATATTATGTAATAGCTTTATTATGGCATTAGTCTTCTCGTGAACTTCAATGTCCAGCCTGTTCAGTCTAAATTCTATAGCTTCTATTTTCTTCAGATATCTTTCGCTTGAGGTTATGGTTTCCATTAATTTGTCAATGACAACATCGTTATCACTGTTAGATTGTGCCCCTGCCGAACGGGTATAATTTTCCCGTTTCACGGAACTCATAGCATCGTTTAGTTCCTCCTCGTATTCCTTCTTCCATAAAGTTTTGTCAGCATCCTCGTTTTTCCGGCGACCCCACTTGTCTCTCGCCACTTCACCGGATATCATAGTAAGAGTAAACAGTCCGATTTGTAGTAGCGTAAACTTTAGGAACATAATGCGGTGTGTATCCCAAGTGCGATGTGAAACGACTGGCAGTTGGCTTCATCCTCTTCGATCCGGCATCCGCGAGAGTTTACATAACTACTTGAGAGCTAAATAAAAACAAACCGCGAAATGACATGCTTATGCAGTGAGTCTCCGATCGATATGATTCGCACAGATGTCTCCTACTAGAATGTTGACACTATTTCTCACAATACTATGGATAATATTTATAAACGTGAACGTACTGACTGCAACAATGTATTAAATACGCATTTTCTTTCTAGACATTTATCGTCATATCGGACATTAAAATCGCAAACAAACGGCTAGTTCTGATTGTTTAATAGGTAACTATATCCTATTGTTAGGACTGCTAACTTTACAGCACTCGAAAAACCGTTCGCACGTTTTTTGGTATTCTCAATATAAGTCCTAAATTATGCGTTTTTTTTAAAGGAGACTGTTAAAAAGTGGTCTATGAACCAATAGCGATACTGTTACGATATTTCTGTGGGATATCTCAACTATTCCCTTGTGCAAAGTGGCATCAAAATCTGACCCGGCAGTTTTGAGAAATATAATATTTTAGAATACATAATTTCATGATAACATTAAAAAGTGGTCTATGATTCAATAGCGATACTGTTACGATATTTCTGTGGGGATACCTCAACTATACCCTTGTGAAAAGTGGCATCAAAATCTGACCCGGCAGTTTAGAGAAATATAATATTTTAGAATATACATAATTTCATGATAACATTAAAAAGTTGTCTATGATTTAATAGCGATACTGTTACAATATTTCTGTGGGGATACCTCAACTATACCCTTGTACAAAGTGGCAACAAAATCTGGCCCGGCAGTTTTGAGAAATATAATATTTTAGAATACATAATTTCATGATAACATTTTTATTTTAAAAACGTTTTAAAGGGTATTTCTGACTTTATAATACTTAATTAATGTGTTTCTTTCCTAGATTTTAGTATTTCTTTCGATTTTAACCGACTTCAAATCCGTTGCGAAGTATAAAGATCTAAAAGCATACATAGGGACAGACCTCGGACAGACAGCGGGAAGCGACTTTGTTTAATACTATGTAGTGATGTATAATTTTTTTTTTTACATACCTACACTCTTTTTTCTGCTGCTACAAATAGAGTTCCTTCTTATTTTTCGTATTTTGGAGTAATTTTTTGTTTTAAGACGTATCCTTCCTACATAAATATTTAAAAAATCCCTAAAGATCGGTAAGTACAAAAAAAAGTTTAGGGGACAAGTGACGTTGCCTAGTAGAGAAACATGCGTAGTTGTAGCCCGCGAAATCCAATTTTTCTTAGGTACGTTTTTTGCAAATTTTAGGTCAATGTCAGGTTGTATCTTGATCAAAATATGATTCGCGACTATAACCGGTACGTATTTACATAATTATTATAATTAGAATCATTAATACATCTTTCTAAGTTAGATTTCTACCGTTAAGACCAAATCTGGTATGGAAAAGTGTTTGTGGTAGAAAATTAATGATTCTAATGACTATTATTCTGTAAATAAATATCTATTATAGTCGCGAATCATATTTTGATCAAGATACAACCTGACACTGACCTGAAAATAGGAAAAAAACGTAAGAAAAATTGAATTTCGCGGGCTACAACTACGAATTTACCTTAATAAAGTCAGAAATACCCGTTCAAACCTGACCTGGTGACTATAGGAACACTTGGTAAAGTATACCCTTTCAAACAAAAAAAGAATTTTCTAAATCAGTCTAGCCGTCTTCGAGAAATCGATGAATATAAATATAAAAAAGATTCCGACGAACTGAGAACCTCCTTCCTTTTTTGAAGTCGATTAAAAACGAAAAAAAAAACTGAAATTCAGCACTGTCGAGGTGGTAAGTGTCTTTGTTTAGCAGAAAACCACATTAATTAAGTAGTAGGTATAAAGTCAGAAATACCTGTTAAAATGTTTTTAAAATATAAAAATGTAGCAAGAAATGTGAATTTTAAAGTATTATTTTTCTCAGAGCTGTCGGGTTAGATTTTGATGCCCCTTTGCACAAGGGTATAGTTGAGGTATTCCCACAGAAATACCTCAACAGTATCGCTATTGGATCATAGACCACTTCCCATACAAATTTTAACAGTCTCCAAAAACTTATTAACAACCAACTTATATTGACAGTTTGCACCACATATACAAGTTATTGGTCAATATTAGTAATTACACACGTCATACATTCATTTAGGTTAAGTCACATAATACAAAGATGAAATGAAATAAAGTGAAACAAAATTGGTCTAAACTAGATCAAAATTAGATAAAATTAGATAGAAATTAGGATAAATTGGAATAGAATTATTAATAACATATAACTATTTTATAAAAATTAATATAAAATTTATTTATTTATTTACTCCAAGGAGATTGTACTGGAGGTATCAAGTGGCAGTGTTCAGGACACTCGCGAAGATATCTGAGGAGAATGTTGTTGATATGGGTGAAGGCTAAAAAATCCTTACAATTTTAAAATAGACTAAAATTGGTACAAAATGTATTGGAAATGGGAATTCAAAAGAAAAACGACCGCTCGTGTCAGCGATAGAAGATATTTATTTCAATAAAACTACGCGTTTTTAAAGAACGCTTGGGAATGAGGTTTATGTGAGGAATATTTTTATGTATACCAACAGTCCCCCTCAAATATTCATTATTTAGTTGTTTATCTATATATGTATATAAAATTCAACGACCTGACCGAGATATTAACACACAACCTAAACCGCTGCCTGGTCCTAGGGACATTAATTTTGGAGGGTGTGTTCTTTGTGAAAAGGGGGGGATTTTGTTTGTTCGAAAAATCTTAATTCCTTGAGTTAATGAAAATGAAAAAAAAAAATGAAAATAAAAAAATGAAAAAAGGATTATTGGAATCAACAAGTTTTCATATTACCTACATCAGTGGTGATTAGAGCCTCCTTTTAAGCGTATAAATCCTGTATTAGGAGATTCCGCTCTTCCATGCATTAGTAGTACATATAAATACTTGTTTATTTCTATTTTACTATTTTTGTATAAATAAAATAGCTTAAAACTATAATAGGTTACATTTAAAGGTTAAGCAAAGTGTGCGTGTAAAACTGGAATTGTGTGTGTGTCAAGATGTATGTGTGTTGTGTATGTGCGATGTGTGTGGTTGAGGGTATGACAAGACTGAAAGGCATTGCGAATATGACTGGTGATGTTGTGTATTTACAACAATGAAGCCTCTGTGTCTTCATAGCTAAGTGGTTTAATCCATTCAGGTAGTATTTTTTGCATTCATGCAGTTTTTTTTTGTGTATGTGAGCTACTCTATTATTTACATCTGTTGTAAAGCTGAGCAGAGCACTTTTTGTATTGGATACTAGCAAATTCAGTTTTAGTTTGCGGAACATCGGCTATTACTTACTTAGGTCTTTTCTTCTTTTTAGATTTAGTCTAGGGTCATAAGGAAGAGATTTGTAAACACAAATCTCTCAAACCTTACCTACATTATTAAAACTATTCTTAATAAACATTAAGAATAGTTTTAATAATAGGTATAAGTATGGTTTTCTCACAGAGAATAAGTCGCTAATTTGGTAAAGAATAGGAAATCGTCTGTTCTCAAAATACATCAACTTTATAAGAGCACGTTGTCCCCGCTCAAGGTCAATAAATTTAGTTTTGGCTGCTCCTCCCCAAATGGGAATGCAGTTCGTCAAGACAGATTGCACCAAAGATAGTGTACGAGCATATTTCGTTGATGAGGCGTCTGGGGGTATTCGAGTTAGTGACTACATTCTTTGGGGCAAAATGCCTTAACATTTTAAAAATCCAGCTCAGTTTTCTAATTCTAGTATTTACATGTTCAAGGTGGGGGACATGGAAGGTGGTTAATTACCTTGAAACTTGGCACGAATACTTATCTAAGTAAATTATGAAGTTTGGCATTTTTTGTTTTTCTAAGCTACCCCTTAAAGAGGGATTGGGATTGGGGGGTGTCAAAAAGACATGGCTAAAAGGTCATAGAGAAAAAACCCAGAATCGCCAGCAACGAATTGTTTAAAAATGGGTTCACCTTCACTATAGTAAACTCATTACGGTTTCAAAAAATCAACCTCCTGAATCATATAGTATAAAAGTTATTATACCTACTTTGTGTGTTTTTGTTCTTTCATACTTACATTGATTACTTGACATTTATTTTATCACAATCTCTTTAGTATAATTATGATAATATATTAAAATAATGTGAAAAATGTACCCTTTAATACATATTTTAATATGTATAATTATTAATAATCTTTATACATATATGTTGTGTTTTGTTGACCTTACGCGATTTGTTTTGGAGCCGCTGGGAACAATTTAAGTATTTTATTACCTATTTTAACTAATAAAATTATTGAGCTCTTGAGAATCAATGTATGGAAAGAAAATTTTTGGAGAACAAAAGACTTGGAGCTCTTGGGAACAAGCCGAAGTCGCAGGCAACCCGAAAGCCGTTTGTCATTACTTCCCAGAATTTGATCCTTATTAGGGACACTATCGAATGGTGTAATAATACAGTATGTGTTTTTTTTCAAAATCAACAGGTTCGATTCCTGGCTAGAAATATTGATTTTTCAAAAATCCAATAATGCAGGTTTAGTTTTCATCAAAATCGAGCCCGCGACTCCTTTGAGTACTTTTCGCTATTCCTCATAGTTTAGAATTTGCCCATCCACGCCCACTTGGATTCACCCTGTAGTTCTAAAATCAGGTTTTTTAAATGTATAAAACTTAATTTTTCAACTTAAAAAAATAGCTGAAGGAATGGTCGTAGAGATTCGGCGATATAGTAAAAAATTATACGGAGTCTTCCCCGACCAGGGTAATAAGCTTTTTTCATTTGTCTGCCATTTTGGGTTTTGGGCCTAATATGGCTGATTTATTTATATACTTTTCACTTCTCATGCTCTAAAAGTTCGTCTTTATGTTGTGCTTAGGCGACATAAAATCGCTTTTTATGTTCTAGTGCATAAAGTAATTTTCTTTTTTCTGAGACTAAGGTAATCAGGCCCAACAACGCACAATAAAACTTCGCAGATTAAAGTTGTGATTTATTTCATTTTCTTTAATTTATACCACTTCCGTGTTTTCTATCGTTAATTTAATAAAATCAGGTAAAATAGTTGTCAATTATTATTTAAAAACGCAAAGAAACGTTTTTATGACTTGGCAGTATCAAGTACACAAGTCGAATGACAAATGTCGAAATAAAAAAAAAAACTTTTAATAAGTTTCGTGGCGGTATTATCTGTGGTGGCGGGAATTAGCTATGCTTTGCAACATTTTTGATTAATTATGTACTGTATACTTTATGCCTGTTCATTGCCTGTTTCATTTTCTCGCAATCGAAGTGAAAAGCAGAGTGTATAACTCAGGCATTTAAACGAGCCATTTTATCCCTCGACTTAACTATCCCCCCCTTGCCTGCGGCTCGCGTAGATATAAACGTCTCGGGGTAAAATAGCTTCTTTTATGCCTTAGTTGTACAATCTACTATTATTGAACACCACAAAAATACACAGCATAAAAAAAAACATTAAACACTTATTATACAATGGGCTGATCTCCTTTATTCTGATAAAAAAACTGATTCTGTGATTCGGATACCTTCATTTTTTAAGCTAAAATATATTAGAATTTACCTACCTAGTCTGCTAATAGCTCACAACCTTTAGTAATTTCTAGCGATTTGGTTTTCTACCTACCTTTTGTTTCTTAGACTTGCCACTCATATGAAAGACAATCACACTATGTTTTAATGTGTAATCATCTTTAACTCTATGTTCAAGGCCTGTAAGTTCATATTAGTACAAAAAATTTACGACTACTGGGTCTTTTTGATGAGTAATAGTACAAATCTGGCGAGTACTGGTACATATCGCCCTTTTTCACATTTCGACACCTCCATGCAATAACATCGTAACTCACTTTTTACCGACTTCACAAAAAAGAGGAGGTACTATGTTCGGCTGTTTGTATGTTTTTACCGACTTCACAAAAAAGAGGAGGTACTATGTTCGGCTGTTTGTATGTTTTTTTTTTGTATGTTTGTTCATCGAATACTCCGCCAATTATCGACGGATTTTCAAAATTATTTTTTTGTTCCAAAGTAGATAGTTCTGAGGTGGTCCCATTGTCACCAAGTTAGGATCTGATGATGGGATTTTAGAGAAATCGAGGGCAACCCTCAAATTTTATAGGCTCACTTATTGTTTTTCGCATATTTTATGAAGTATCTTGTGTATTTGCGTATGGTTGTCACCATCTCAGGTAGCTGGGCTGATGATGGAAGGTACAACTCCTTAACAGTAAGAAGTTACTCGAAAAGGCAAGGACTGTTTTAGTAAATTGTTTTGATGTTTGATAGGGCATTTACCACATTTGGTCTCATGATCATCAAGTCATGATCTGATGCTGCAGTCAGGATAGTCTGCAGAGTACCTAACTCCTCGACAACTAACAGCAGATATATCGTGTTTAGGCTCATTGAAAAGGGCTCGATGTGTGGATAAACGTACTGTTAATGGGGAACACCGAAGTACATAAAGACCTGATGCTGAAGCCAGGAGCATCAGAAAAAGTACCAACCTTGAAATTACAGCACCGTAGTCGTGTTTGGGCTCATTTTAAACAGGACTAAATTTTAAGTTCAATGCAGTGTTGAAATAAGTCTGGCCTGATTCTGCAGCCAGGATTATCAGCATCTAGTCTAAAAACATCAGGTCAGGATTTGATGATGGGATCCTGGAGAAATCGAAGGAACTCTTCAAATATTATAGGCACACCTATAGCAATTTGGGTATTTTTTATAATAACTCGTGCATTTGCTCTCCGAAAGCACTATTTGGTGAAGTGGGACTGATGATGAAGACCACAGATGGCCACCGGAACTACTCAATAATAGATATCTAAGTATTTCACGGGTTGCGATTCGATTACTTTAATATGGTTGCTAAGCAATTTATGCTCGTCACAATGTGAATGTTGATATGGAGCTGATGGTGGACCTGGAGAACTCCTCAACAATTAACTTCCCTGCATCGGGAAAAGCAATATTTTGTTTGTAAAAGGCGATGATCACTAGGCTATTGTAACTTAGATAAATTATAAGCAGACCCACTAAAAAGCGTGAAATAAAAACTTTTTTAGAAAAAAAAAACCGACTTCCAAAAAAACACTACAAAGTGAAAAATAACTTTAATTTCGGAAGTCGGTTTCCGAAATTAAAGTTATTTTTCACTTTGTAGTGTTTTTTTGGAAGTCGGTTTTTGTGTTTTTTTTGTTTACGCATGGTACGTCATGTGTAGTATTGTATAAGGTTTGGCTTGCGCCCCCTAAGACCCTGCGCCCGGGTGCCAAGCACCCTTTTCACCCCTGGGGAAAACGGCCCCGTATATATTTTTCTCTAGGTATATAACCTTTATCTAGAACATAAACACATGGATCAACTTTAGAGTTCATGAAACCAATAACTTTAAGAGCATGATCGAAACGTTCAAACCAACATCTGGAAGATTGCTTCAAACCATATAGCGATTTATTTAACTTACAGACTTGATTTGGCGTTGCAGAAACGCCTTCTGGTACCTCCATATAAATTTCCTCTTTTAGAACACCATTTAAGAGGGCAGTTTTCACATCCATATGATGTGCAAATAAATCAAAGTGATTAGTAGGTGCTAGTATGAAACAAAAGGTTGATATTCGAGCCACTGGTGCGAACGTCTCGTCATAATCTTGAAGATATTGCTGAGTGAAACCGCGAGCAACTAAGCTGCACCCTAATTGCGTAACACACTATCAATTGGAATCAGAATCATTTTGAAGCAAATTGATAATCCATCGCTTCATAAGTTCGAAAAAAATAATCTGTTCAACACGTAAATAACGCAATGAATGTTGTTGAACTGTCAAAATGAAACCGATTCCGATTGATAATGTGTTACGCAATTGCCCTGCGGGCGTTATATCGTACTGACTCACCTAGCTCATTATTTTTAATAACAAAAACCCATTTAGAACTAACAACACTATCGACAAGACTCCAAGTTTGATTGCTATGCATGGAACTTAATTTACTTTGTATGGCTTTTAACCATGTTCTATGAAAAATCTCATCGTAACTATTTGGTAATGATTGAATAGATGTGAGTGATAAAATATAATCAAGGTCATTCATTCGTTTAGATAATGTTTTGGGGGTTGTCAGTCTCAGTTTACCAGACGATGGACCAGCTTCTGAGCTATCAGCAAGATTCTTGTGTTTGTTGCCTATTAACTTAGGCGATTTAACAGCGGGCTTGCTAATTGCGGCGGGAATTTGAACAGGTTTATCATTTACAAGTCTAGAAGATTCATAATTTAACTCATCAATCGATTATAATCGTTTAACTAATAATAAAATATGTTTTCTTTTATCGGTATCAGTAGGTACTTAATTCACATTTAGAGAACATAAAAAAAGCGAAAACGTCCTCGTCATCGTTGCAGGGACTTTATTGGCCGTTCTCTTATTGCTGGTAGATTGCCCATTTTCCGATATTGGCTGTTCTCTTATTGCTGGTAGATTGCCCATTTTCCTGCAGCTTCTTGTAATAACGGCAGTCCTTTTTGAGATGATTTCGTCGTCCACAATGGTCGCAATGTATTTTCGAAAACTTGTACAGTCAACAGCAAAAGTAGATGATGAATTGAGTTTATAACTTTTGGAGTCAAAACTGATCACGAATATATGGCAGCTGTACTAGTAGTAAACGTTTGGTATAATTAACAATCACATACTTTTGAATCACTTCGACGCCACACGGTTCTGACGCGAACTCCGTTCATTAGTATTGAATTTCTGATTTTCATCATCTACTTTTGCTGTTGACTGTACCATAGTAAAAAATTGTTTTTACTATACTTGTACTGAGAATACCCGGGTTGAAAACTTTCTCTATTCTGAGGCTAGTTCCGTTTTTTCTTAGGAGGTCCAGTCAGGCAGATATTGAATAGAGAACCGTTTGTTGCCAGCATGCAAAACTTTAAGTTCCGTCGTAGGATCAGCCTTCAGTTTCACCTCATGATCCAGCAACCGTGTCTTCACAAATACCAAATTCAGGTGTTCTTCACCGAGGGTTTCCAATGCTGTTATCACACCGTCGTAAGATGAGGGCAGTGTAAGATGCGAAATTTTGTCCATCGAGTCGAGTCGAGCACCAGCGAAGATCAAATCAGTACCTAATTAAATTGTCAAAGGACATTACCCAAAATCAAAACCGCTTTAAGAGGCCTCTTACAAAAATGCGCGTAGATGCATGATATCCTCGTTGAAATTGAATACTATTCGTCGGTTGGTATAAATAGCAATTAATTGTTAAAGATAGTTCGTTTTCTTTTCTACAATAATAATAAAGCGATTTTTTTTAATTATTTGTCTATTTATTTAGCAACTAGCTGCGCCCCGCGGTTTCACCCGCGTAAATGTCGATCCCGTGGGAATATCGGGATAAAAACTATCCCATGTCCTTTCCCGGGACTCAAACTATCTCTATACCAAATTTCATCGAAATCGGTCCAGCCGTTTTCATGTTATGTCGTGACAACGGAAAACGGGTTTCATTTTTATATATATATAGATAATCGTTCTCCTGATGCATGTTTAGGCAAAAACTCATGGAGAGCTGATTTCAGAGCTCTAATTTGCAGATTCTGTTGAATATGATCCATCAAAACAATTTTTTTCTTATCACAAATATCATATATACTTGTATAATAATAGAATACTTACATTTTTGTTATATGCCTTATAAACAAAGACAAAATTACTGGACCTAATTCAATTTTCTGCTGGAAACAAGTCTGAATATCTTCGAACTTCTACATCATTTTCACATAGTATTTATACCAAAATAGTGCTTAATAATAGTTTAAACAATATCAATTAAAAAAAAACAAATATTGATACTTTTATTTTTTTATAAATAAAATAAAATTACTCTAAATTTCACTCCACCGGCGATGCGCGCTCGCCCTGGCTAGAGGCCTTAATTTATTGAGGTATTCACGGGCAATCCTGCAGGGCAATTGCGTAACACATTATCAATCGGAATCGGATTCATTTTGACAGTTCAACAACATTCATTGCGTTATTTACGTGTTGAACAGATTTTTTTTTTCGAACTTATGAAGCAATGGATTAGCAATTTGCTTCAAAATGATTCTGATTCCAATTGATAGTGTGTTACGCAATTAGGGTGCCGGTTAAGACGACAACCTCTTAGGTTGAACTGCGAGATGCCACTAATAACAAAAAAAAAGTATGCGCGCTCAGTACCAAAATATAGAGTATGTCCATAAAAATAATTACACTCATAAATTATGAGATTTTTTTTTTCAACTTTTCTGAGTTGACTTGATCGAAATCGTATGTAGGATTAATATTTTGGTTTAATTAGTTATTTATTGGATTTTATTGCATACTTTTTTAAATGGAGTATTTTAGTAAAACCAGTGTTGCCAATTTTAAGAAGCTTTCCATAATCGGTCTTAACGGATAGTAGGTATAAGGACAGACGCTGAGTTTTAAAAATAATTGCAACTATGAGATTATTCTTGGGTCATTGATTTCGTTTTAATCACGATCTGGCAGTTAGCGAGTAATTTATCCGGCCTAAACAAATGTCCTTTCTTTGGTATTGTTCGTCGAATCGTTGAGCTCCATAAGTTCTGAGTTGCCAGCGCGGCACGATTACTGACAAATGGGTGCACTTACTGGACAGTTCTACTCAATCCGTGTGGTTCTTTTCTCAAAAGAACATTTCAGACACCTATTTACATGGTCTTTACATGATCTGAACAAGATTATGTCTGAGCTTTAAAAGAGACTGTGATCTCTAAGTTTCTTACGACCTTTCTTCTCAGAGTTGTCAGATAGGAAACGCCCTTCTCATCTAGTTTTATCATTTGTCCTCGTTATTCATTTTTAATTAACATGAGCAACATAATATATTTATTGAATTAACATCTTTAAAATAATATTAAATTAAATCCATTTATTTCAGACTAATTATTTGTCCATACTTGTTAGTATAATTATATTACTTCGTCCATAATTGCACAGACGAAACCTTCGGTTTCCCCGAAAAGATCAACAAAACGTAGCCAGGATACGGACGCTAAGAAATCTACACCGGGCTCATGAAGAGCCCGATAGAAGCGCCTATTATATAAGAATTTATTATTATTGTTATATTGTTTGATTTTAAACATCTCGGGACCATGGGGTCCCGGTCCTTCGGAAGGCGTCTGAGGGGCCGAAGCCTACTCGCAGAGTCCCCTTAGGAAATTTTAATGAAACGTGGCACCAACCGACGATTATCCCTGTATGCACTATGCAAGTGCACCCAAGGATAACCCCCGGTTCATGTAGGACTATTGCAGGATATGGAAAGATAAAAAGTTGGACTATGGGTTTGGGTGGCTAAAGTGGACTGGTTACCAACAACTATGGAAGAACTACGAGTATGACCCCTGTCTGATCAATGTTTTATATATCGAGCCTTTTCAGGAAGAAGATCGTAACCGCCATTTTGCATTTTTACAGGAGAAGGTTTTTTTTTAAATATTTCTCAAAATATTTATAGCATCAATTTGAAATTTTTACTTAGTTTCAAGGGCACCTGCCTATTAATTCAAATGTTAAGATCTGGCGCTTAATATATATATATATAATCAGTTGATCTAGCGGTTTATATAAAAACAGTTTTTTGGGATTTTTGGCGCTTACGATGTTCTTCCTGAAAAGGCTCGATATATACGCATAAAATGGCAGGGGGTGACTTGCACACTCAATAATGGGCCCCCGGAAACAGTCGCTAGCACATAGTGACGTAGCGACAAGGGGGAAGCATGTCCTGAGGTGCTTATGAGGAGTGGAGAGGTATTCTACGGCTATCAGGACAATCCCGGAAGTACGGTCAAGATCCCTACCAGCATCTTACTGGAATACTTCCTTCCTCCGAGCACGTTTGCTCTTATGAATCTCCACTCAAGCCGGCCAATAAAGGCAAGAATGAGGTGGGAGCTCTGTTCCTCGTCATTGTTCACTCCAGCCGGCCAATAAAGGCAAGCCGAGGTGATTATTATTGGATTAGTGGATTATTATTATATACAGGGTGTTACAGAAAGGGTATATCAATACAAACGGGTTGAAGAGTGTATCTTGTCTAGAATCTCTGTACAAAATTTCAGCTCAAAAGCATTAACTTTGAAAATGCTTAATATTTTTTTATTTCGACATCACGGCGCTGCACTGGCGCGCGGCGGCGTGATGTGCGTGTACTAGGCGCACAGACACACTACAGATAATGGATAATGACCCTCGTAGTGCGGTGACACGTTTGTTATGATTTCAATTTAATAAACTATTGAAATAAAAAAAATATTAAGCATTTTCAAAGTTACTGCTTTTGAGCTGAAATTTTGTACAGAGATTCTAGACCAGATACACTCTTCAGCCTGTTTGTATTGATATACCCTTTCCGTAACACCCTGTATACAGGGTAAATTTTTCAAGTGGGCGTGGATGGCCAAATCCGAAACTATGAGGACTAGCGAAAAGTACTCAAAGGAGTCGCGGGCTCGATTTTGATGAAAACTAAAACTGCATCATTTGATTTTTGAAAAATCAATATTTCTAGCCAGGAATCGAACCAATTGATTTTGAAAAAAAAAAAACACACGCTGTATTATTACACCATTCGAAATGTGTCGCTAATAAGGATCGAATTCTGGGAAGTAATGACATACGGCAAACTAAAAAAAAGAGCTCATTTTTAACAAAATACTTATCTTATGTTACCTACCTCATCATCAACAGCCTAGGCATACCCCAACATAGTTGGGAAAAGGCTAGCCTTTTCCCAACTATGTTGCGGCCGGCTTCCAGTCTAACCGGATGCAGCTGAATACCAGTATTTTACATGGAGCGACTGCCTATCTGACCTCCACAACCCAGTTACTGGGTAATACGATACCCCTTCCCCTTGGTAAGAATGGTTGTCAGACCTTCGAGCTTCTGACTACCCGTAACGACTGTCAAAGATCCAGGAATGACAGCCGAGACCAACGGCTTAACGAGCTTTCCGAGGCATGGAGGGGTTTCGGTATGTAAAGATGGTCACCCATCCATAAACCAACCGCGGCAAGCGTAGCTTAACCTGATGTATTGACCTGTGTGGTTGTATTATTTAGCCGGGCCCAGGTTATGTTACCTACCTACTAAACCTTAACTGATTAATTGGTTAAAATGATGACCATTGTTTTCAATTCATAGCTGGATTCGACGTCTCACGGATTGTACTGCATTCAGCATTACAATATTATTGATTCCATTAGAATATTTTCCAAAGATCGTAATAGATATTTGAATTTAGAACATAAAGTTGTGAAGGTGACTGCGCTGTGGGTGTGTTAACATCATTTCGAACAAGGTACGTAATGTGGTATGAATACTTTAAAATAAGCAGCAGTTTATTAAAATTCAACATTTTCCTTACGTTTGCCGTATGTCATTACTTCCCAGAATTCGATCCTTATTAGCGACACATATCGAATGGTCTAATAATACAGCGTGTGTTTTTTTTTTTTTCAAAATCAGCTGGTTCGATTCCTGGCTAGAAATATTGATTTTTCAAAAATCCAATGATGCAGTTTTAGTTTTCATCAAAATCGAGCCCGCGACTCGTTTGAGTACTTTTCGCTATTCCTCATACTTTAGAATTTGGCCATCCACGCCCACTTGGAAAATTCACCCTGTATTATGTCACATCCGGTCATTCGTTTGACTATTCGGAACGCCAGCGCCATCTGGCGGCGCTCGACAGAGTCTAGCCTGAGTTCGTGGGAAGTAAAAGAGAGCGTGCAGCGAGGTGGAGCGGCCCTCTTGGACATCGGACATCATACGAACAACATGTGCTCAGAAACTGTCCCGCGTTCCGTATCTGGTTGTATCGTGTACCTATAGTGTGTGATTTGCTAGCGTGATTAATTTGTTCGAGAAATTATAATCTGATTTGAACTGCAAACCGTTTTTCTATTGCGCAATAACCAACACTATACCCACAGTATTCGCCCACAGTAGTTATAATATGACTGATAATAACGAAACACACATGCCTTCTCCGTTATATATATTATATACATGTAAAATATTATATATTTAATAAAATATATATATATACAAACACACACATATATATATAAGTATATATATATAATTAATACACTGCGCTTGATGCAACAATCTACTATTAGGTATTATGTGACTTTGTTATTAACTTAAGTCAATAGTTTTTGAGATATTTTCGGTTACAAACGCAGAAATAACTTTTCCACAGCTTTTCGAAAAATACTAAGAAATTAAAACTGATTTTAACGGTCAATAAAATCAATCATGTGCATGCGTACCTAACTAAATATTCATTCCAACTACGGAACACTTCACTGTGTGTGGTCCGACACGCACTTTGCAAATTTTTCTGTTAGCGTGTTTTAATTGTCCTTTCACTACTTGCCTGCGTACTACGTACGTAGGCACACAGTACACTGAACAAAGTATCGAATCCGATACTTTTGCCGTGCCTATCATCATCATCATCATCATTTCAGCCGAAAGACGTCCACTTCTGGACATAGGCCTCCCCCAAGTACCTCTACTTCGACCGGTTTTGTGCTTCTCGCATCCAACGAGTTCCTGCGGCCTTCACAAGGTCGTTGGTCCACCTTGTGGGAGGCCTTCCAACGCTACGCCTTCCGGTACGCGGTCGCCACTCCAGAACCTTTCGGCCCCATCGGCCATCTGTTCTGCGAGCATTGTGCCCTGCCCACTGCCACTTAAGTTTGGCAATTCTTCGGGCTATGTCGGTTACCTTGGTCCTCCTGCGGATCGCTTCATTTCTGATTCGATCCCGCAGGGAAAGCATAGCCCTCTCCATTGCCCTTTGGGTGACTTTCAGCCTTCTAATAAGACCCATTGTGAGCGACCACGTTTCAGTGCCATATGTCATCACTGGCAACACGCACTAGTCAAAGACTTTCGTCTTGAGACACTGCGGTATGTGGGACGAGAAGATATTGCGTAGCTTCCCGAACGCTGCCCAGCCGAGTCGGATTCGACGTGCCTATCGGTTTAATAATATAAAAAACACAAAAATAATGAATATAACACTCACCGCGCAATTTCGGGTGTTCATCTACTTGTTCTGACATAGATAGCTTCAAATTCTCCAAATCTACCTTAACATTTTTTAAAGCTTTCTCCAACGATTCAGAAGACGAGGTCTTGATTATTCTGAGCATTTCAGACAAATATTCAAGGATCTTGTCTGTTCTTTTATGGAGCATCATATCCAAATTAGTCAACTTGCGTTCCACACTTTCGATCATTTTCAAATATTTCTCGCTTGCCATCAGAGTGTCGACAAATTTTTCAACGACGGAAGCTCCCAATTTCGTTCGGTATTTAAATGCTTCATTAACCTGTGATGGGCCTGCTGCTGGCGTACGAGTACTTTCAACGGTTTTCCTCGTGGGATACATAGTACCGTCTCGCATAAAAAGCGTTTTTTTAGCCGTCACTATAGCAAACAAAGGAACTAGTACAATTATATTACACCTCATGATGCTGGTACCAGCGTCCCCGTATGCAGTACCAAATATAATGGCAAGATTGGGTGTTACAGGTGTTTAGCTTAGAGCCAACTTATTTAAAAAACACACAGCACCCATTGTGCAGATGACAATATCATGTATACACACACACACACACACACCCTTACACATTAACAATATAACAACGACATTATAATAATAATTTCCTCTGCAATGAAATGTAAGAACCTATAATATTATATATTGTGTAATAGAAAGATGCAGTTGATTATATTTCGGCCTGTCTTTTTAAGGTAGTTTGGTACGGTAGACCCAGCCCTGGATCGGAGCTAGCCGGGGGTTTGACGATAAAAAAGGCTAGCTTTAAATATCGCTTGCAATAGATGTATGCTGCGGCGAAGCGGAGGTGGATGAGCGCCTCTGTGGTCAAAAATTTAGGAATAAAGTCTTATAATATAGAAATATTACTTCGCGTAGCGGGGGCGCCGCCGCCGGGCGTCCCGCCCTTTCGACGCCTGCATGCAACAAAGGCATGATTTCCTTTATTTTATTGCCACAGCTCTGGCGCCCCTGTTGGATTGAGTCCATAATCGATCGATAAAATTTTACTAATATGTTGCTGGCAAAATATTCGAACTCGCTTCGCTCGCTCTTGTAGCCTAGCGACTCTTAAGTCATAAATCTTTGTATAAGTCGATTAATAAGTATTTAGAAAATGTAACTTATCTGAGGCAGAGTGCTAAAGTTTTCCGATTTCCTACAGTCGACTTATACAAAAAGTTAGGATCTGTCTATAAGACAAACTTTCATTCTGCATACAATCCTCAAAAAGCACTCGCAGCTAAGTAGTTTATGATTCGGATCTAATGGAAGATAAACGACGAAAGGTTAAGTAGTATGCAGGTACCTACAGCAGTTTTCCGTTTACGTCAGTCCCACAAGTTTTAGGTACTATTGCCTAGGGGATTACCTATATGTACCTATAATGTTATTAACAAGGGTCAAAATATTTATTCACTACACAAACCCAGTTGTAAGCAAAAAGTAACAGACGTCTTGAAAGCTCCTTCCTATGAGGACAGAGAAATTGCTCTTCTCGATTAAACAATACTTGTATTCAAATAATTTACTTACAAATTCACCACCATTCACATACACCCGTCACCATTCACCTACACACTCACCACACACCTTTCGACTGCTTTTGTTGTGTTATTTCATTTCATTCTTTTCTATTTTTTTTTGAAGTGAAAACTTCTTTAGCGGCGTTGAACACTTTTTGTAATGGGGAAAAAATGTTAAACTCGCGTCAGGACACGTGACCGTCAGGAGAGATTTCCCCCCCCCCCCCCCCCTCTTTCTACGGCGGCGGCGCCAACCAAAGTGAACCAAGTGAGACACGATAATGGACGGACGGACGGACGGACGGTGACGGTGACGGTGACGGTAACGGTAACGGTGACGGTGACGATGACGGTGACGGTGACGGTGACGGTGACGGTGACGGTGACGGTGACGGTGTCGGTGACGGTGACGGTGACGGTGACGGTGACGGTGACGGTGACGGTGACGGTGACGGTGTCGGTGACGGTGTAGGTGACGGTGACGGTGACGGTGACGGTGACGGTGTCGGTGACGGTGACGGTGACGGTGACGGTGACGGTGACGGTGACGGAGACGGTGACGGTGACGGTGACGGTGACGGTGACGGTGACGGTGTCGGTGTCGGTGACGGTGACGGTGACGGTGTCGGTGTCGGTGACGGCGACGGTGACGGTGTCGGTGACGGTGACGGTGTCGGTGACGGCGACGGTGACGGTGACGGTGACGGTGACGGTGACGGTGACGGTGACGGTGACGGTGACGGTGACGGTGACGGTGACGGTGACGGTGACGGTGACGGTGTCGGTGACGGTGACGGTGACGGTGACGGTGTCGGTGACGGTGACGGTGACGGTGTCGGTGACGGTGACGGTGACGGTAACGGTGTCGGTGACGGTGACGGTGACGGTGACGGTGTCGGTGTCGGTGACGGTGACGGTGACGGTGTCGGTGACGGTGACGGTGACGGTGACGGTGACGGTGACGGTGACGGTGACGGTGACAGTGACGGTGACGGTGACGGTGACGGTGACGGTGTCGGTGACGGTGACGGTGACGGGCCGGTGAACGGGGACGGTGACGGTGACGGTGACGGGGACGGTGACGGTGACGGTGCCGGGGACGGTGACGGTGACGGTGACGGTGATGGTGGACGTGGATGTGGATGGATGGATGGACAGCTGATGGCTCGACCGTCTGTGTAGTAGCCACACTGCTGGGTATTCGTAAAACTCGTGTATATAAAGTGTTTAAAATATGGAAATTGAACAAAGTGCATCGATTAATAAAAAAAGTGACGCAGAAATAGTGAAAAAAAAATTGTTATATTAATTCAATTCATAATTGATTTATTTCAACGTTAATATTCAAGTTTTCACTTCTGCCGGCACTCCCGGAGTGCAACCCGTCTTTTTTTTTGTTTTAATTGTATAGTGGAATTACATATTACCTGCCTGCTTAAGATGCCACTATGTGGGGCCTGGTGACTTGTAATACAGGCTTTTTCTAATACTTACTTCAGGCACTAGCTCTCACAATGTGAATTTACACCTTAGTTCAAAACTGTAAAGTGCCACAAACCTTTTCTGCATATATAAGTCAAGTCTCGCGATCTTGCCAATCGAAAATCATGACAAGACAATCAAATTAATTACCTATGATGACAAGGTCTTCAATTTTTTTTGCAGAAAAATAAGCTCGAAAAGTAAAATTGTATTATAAAGCTGAAGAGTATGATTGTTTTTTGTTTGAATGCGCTAATCTTTGGAATCTCAGTCGGAATAGGCTAGTTTCCTAAAAAATTCTAATTAGTCCGTCAGTTAGATTATCGAAAAATAATGGACCCTTATTTTTTCTTTTGTCAATCAAACAAAAAATGACAAAGATAAAGCGCGTCAAAATTTGGGAGTAGGGGGTCGTGACGTCACGACGTTTTTAGCACGGCGCGCGGCGTGACGTCACGACCCCCCACTCCCAAATTTTGACGCGCTTTATCTTTGTCATTTTTTGTTTGATTGACAAAAGAAAAAATAAGGGTCCATTATTTTTCGATAATCTAACTGACGGACTATTTAGAATTATTATTTTTTTACCCAGGAAACTACCCTATTGTTTTTTTTGCACTTAACAGCATAATTCAACCGAGGAAGGTCATGGGCTGTTTAAAATCACACTAAGACCCTTAGAAGCCGAAAATAATGAAAAGGTCAAAAAGAACGCTCAGCGAAAACGAAGTAATAGTGCGGGCGAGCGATGCGCAGCGACACGGGCAGAAGCTAGTATGTATGCTATAATCTCACAATTTAGTTCAAACTCTACCCTTTAAACAGCTAACTTAAATAAGTTAATTTATAAATTACACAGATAAAATGGTAGGGGGTGGCTTGCACACTCAATAATGGGCCCCCGAAAACGGCCGCTAGCACATAGTGTCGTAGCGACAAGGGAGCAACCCGGGCAACATGTCCTGAGGTGCTTATGAGGAGTGGAGAGGTAGGTATTCCACGGCTATCAGGACAATCCCGGAAGTACGGTCAAAATCCCTACCAGCATCTTACTGGAATACGTCCTTCCTCCGAGCACGTTTGCTCTTGCGAATCTCCACTCAAGCCGGCCAATAAAGGCAAGAATGAGGTGGGAGCTCTGTTCCTCGTCATTGTTCACTCCAGCCGGCCAATAACGCAAGCCAGAGGTGAGGAACAAGACTTCTCCCGGGAGATAGGGTCCGTGGGGTCGCTACTGCCCAAAAGCTCGCCAGATGCTGCCCTGCGGGTTTCTGTATCTTTCTTGGTCTCGCTCCTCACCCTAGACCTGAGCCCTGATTCACAACCATACGACAGGCTATCGTATCGAAAACCTGACATTTCGATAACCTGATTTGACTTGCCCTCAACAGCAAATAGCTGTTGGAAGAATAGCGGGCGTCTATTTGATTTAAACTGACAAAATTTTCGGGTTTTGGACTTGTGAACAGCGTTTAGAAGACTCCTACGATAACATACGATACGGAAGCGTATCGAGTGTTTGTGAATAGCTATGCTGTTCCCGCAAAGTAAACTCTTCCGACATAGGCCTAGAGTTCGGAACGCTCGAGCCCCACCACGACGTCAACGTAGAGATAGGTACCTACGGCGATAGGGTTATTATTATTATCAATATTTCATTAAGACTGCGTAGATATTTATTATTAAACTAGAAAAGGATTGAATTGATGAATGATAGGATGAACGAACGATTGATTAAATTATTAAATGAATTAATAAATGCATAACAATTATACAAAGAACAATGGCGAACGCCCAAACAAATTTTTGTTGTAATTTTTTTCTGCGTCTCCCGATGAGGGATGTTTGAGTTTCTGAACAGTTTTGTCTTCAGTTATATTTTTATAGGAAGTCAAGAATTAAAGATACCTATTCCAGTTTGAAGTTCTAGAGGTTATGTCTTATCAACAACAGACCCTGATTGAAAAAGAAATATAAAAAAACTTTTTTACAAAGAAGACAACCGACTTCAAAAAAAAAACACTACAAACGAAATTGAAGTTATTTATCACTTTGTGGTGTTTTTTTTGAAGTCGATTGTTTTTTTTAACCCTCGACGCAAAAACGACCGACTAAAAAGTCGGTCTTCAGTAAATATTTTTTACATAGTCCTGCTAAATGAGCCAGTCTGTAGTTTTAGATTTAAGTTTATTTAAGTCTATTAAGTATGTCTAGTTCCTAGTCCTTATTATAAAGAATACAGAACCTCCTTTTTTGAAGTCGGTTAAAAAACGAAACAGAAAGTGACTAAAAGGCTTATGTTCAAAGCACGTAAACCGAGTAAAAGTACACATTTTGTTATCTGTCACGAATTGACCATGTTATATATAAATGACAAATGTCATTTACGTCGATTCGGCGCAGGAGTTTGTTTGTCTTCATGTTTCACGAATAACAAGGGCGTAGTTCAATTTCGTAGATCAAAGTCTAACAACCTAATAATTTGAAGAAGGGAATTTAGTGCAGTATCATAGGAACAAACTTGAAATGAATCCAATTACGCAAGTAAGTGAACTTTCTTTTTCTAACCTAGACGTAAATATTATATATTATGTGTTTTTGTGCGTCATGACAATATTTAAGTTAAAAGGATGATCGTAACTATTATTTAACAAGTTTTTATTAAATCGCTTTAGTTAAAAATTGCGCAACGACCGTGATAGAGTTTGAAGTCCAAAGTCCAAAGTTCATTTAACAGTTACATATTATTATGTACTCTCAATGAAATTCTATCACTGTTGGCATTCATACCTTTGTAACACTTAATTAAATGCGTACGGTATTATTTGACAAGAACGGTACTTCAATTAAATATGTATTTACTCTTTATAAATAATTATGAATTATGAACGTAAGACTATTCTACATCATGTTAAATGGGCTCCACTGTACTTCCTCACCCGTTTATTCGAAGCTTCACAATTTTAATAGTTCTACATTTCGTTATGTTAAACACTTTCGCAAAATCCCGCATTGTGAAAACTTATAGTTTTTGAGAAAAAAAATCTTAAAGTTACGAAAAATGTAACATGTGTACATTAATGTAACATGTTTATGTTTTTTTTTGTGTTCCCGATTACACTACACACTAAACCAACATAATACACAAAAATAACACATTTGTAATGACAATTTAGGATGCAAGAGCGAGCGAAGCGAGCTCGGGACTTGGGGCACCCCGACTCGGACAGGTTAGGTTAGAAGGGGACGGCGGGGTCTAGTGAGCGAGCGCAGCGAGCGAACAGACCCCGCCATCCCCTTCGTGGTTATTTTTTTGTAGACCATAGAGCCCCGCGAAGCGGGGCTCCTACTACGCCTATTGAGCAACTTTTAAGTGTTTTGAGGTTACGTTACAAAAAACATTGGGAATTTATTTCTCGGCCACTATGGTTTTGCGAACTTTTCTGTTTTCAAATTTACACTAAAAAGGGTCTATTCTATCTAAAAAAAAATAATGACTATAAAAATCGCAGGTTTTTAGAAAAAAAACAAACTTTGGGAATTTTTTTTCTCGGCCCCTATGGTTTTTCACAATTTGCGGTTTTCAAATTACACTAAAAATGGTCTATTCTATCCAAAAAAAATAACTACTATCAAAATGCGCCGGGTGAGGAAGTACAGTGGTTCCCCTTAAATAAACAAATACAAAAAACCAAATTCATTTTCAAAATAAAAGGTCTAACATTAATACCTACCTGTTTTATTTTTATTTTGAGTCTAAGTAATTTAAATGTCAATTTCGAAGTATGTGTCCAGCTCTGGGATACGATTTCATAAACACCCTAGATTGATTAAACTTTAATATTGATATAAGTAACTTTAGTATTAAGTGCATTAATACTAAAGTTACTTATATCAATATTAAAGTGAGCTGAGCGATTGCTGGAGATATAATTATTAATCAATGTCCAAACCATTTAAATCTTTGAAATATGCCCAAATATTTCCACAATTGGAGCAGTGATGGCCCAGTGGTAATGGCTCCGAGTTGTAGATTGTGGGTTCATACCCAGCCAGGTGCTTTACTTTGTGTAAATTATTTCATCACAGCTCTCAAAACAGTGAAGGTAAATATCGTGAGGAAACCGGCATGTCCTAGAACCGAAAATTCGAAGGCATGTGGCATCTAACAACCCGCACTGGGCCGGAGTGGTGGATTACAGCCCACTCCCTCTCACAGACAGGAGGCCTTTGTCAGCAGTGGGAACATTAAAGGCTGATTATGTATTTCCACAATGAGCTGGCAGATTATTTCAGCTGCTTGTTGCCCCATGGAGCAAAGATCAACTTATTTCATGATAAGATAAAATAATTTCTGGCATTAGCAATAGATAAACAAAGATGATTTATTATTGCTACTAAACCAATCCAAAATATGAAGGATTATATTTTAAAAATATATTGGGTAACCAATTTATTTATTACTTACCTACATTATTATATTACTGATGATTAGGTACTGATAAATTAAGTAATCTTAGTTGGCTCTAATGAGTTATGGTAGATTATAAGTTATAACTAGAGATCGGATATTCGGATGCATCTTCACCTAAAGTTGAGATGTTGGCTAATATGGAATGCGCTTTTGTATCAAAAAAAGATTCCGGGATCGACAAAAGGTTTCTGATTATAGAATCGGATGTAAGTATATTTACTTACTTTCAAATGTTGACTTATTTGGAATGCACTTTTGTATCGATCGTAAAAATCCCGCGATTCCAGAATTTTGTGTTTTTTTTTCTGACTATGATGCATATCTTCCTACCTTATACATACTGTAAATTAGGTAGGTATATACCAAACTGCAATAGCAAACAACGTCAAGATGAGATAACATACTACATATACATGTACTACATACATATATTTAAACTAATTTTATTGATGTAGTTCCTTCCTTCCATTCTATACACCCGACTAGTTATGCATTCTCAGTGTTCCTGGCATCCAGGGACTTTTTTAAAGAAAAAATATTTTAAGAAGCCGCTTCCATACTTCCAGAGCTAAAAATTCACTTTAGGTAAATATGCATGATAAATAGCAGCTTGCTATGAAAGCCAATGAGTTTGCCAAATGAGGCGACTATGACAGTATTTCCTTATATCCATCCATTATAGAGTTCTCTCTATCTGGGGCCAGTGCAAAATTTGATAGAAAAGCGAATTCTCTTTAAGGTGTGTGGTGAATCTATTGTTTGGACCCAAGTATTTCAATCTTAAAATACACATAATATACATGATTATTGTTATTCAGAAATTCTGAGCATTGCGTCATAATGTTTTTTTACTTAGTTAAGTACCTATTTAATTTTTTACCTTGAACCGTGAATTATTTTGTAGTTAAATATACTTGTTACATAATTTAATATTTTATGTGGAGTTAAAAAGAAAAAACAATTTCCATATTTGCAATGTTATTATTTATTATGTTACTTATATTTTTGATAAATAATTATGACAGATTTATTTTTACCTACTTGTAACATAATGCAGAAGTATAATTAGATCCTGGGAATTATCAAGAATGAAACTATCTGCTTCTTATAATAATATGACATGCAATAGTTCATTTGTTATTGTTGTATTCATTCTCAGCAAGTGATGTACAGACGCCAGCACATCAACCTACTACAATCTGTCAAATTTCTTTAATAGATTTTCAACTTTATTACTTAATGATAAGGTTCAAAGTTGATTGGGAAAATTGACAGTTTCGGGTAGGTTGATGTGCTGGTGTCTGTACAATACTGCAGCGGTCAGCAATAGAGGCATTGGTGGACGAACGTGTAACAGTGGGCCGAGGCGAAACCGAGGCACACATACGTAAGTCCATCAATGCCTAGTTGTGGCCAAGGCATGTATATTACTTTTCTCAAATAATGCGCGGAAATTAAAACTAAGTAGTAAAGTTAGCCTCACGAAACATGAGACTTGACACACCACGTGATTTGACTTGCGCAGTACACGATTTTAGGTCTCTTTAGCGGTATGAGGTCTGAGCGCGGGACGGGACCGGACGTCATAGGAGCGGCGGAATGAGCGCGGGAGGCGGGGTCAAGTCTCATCTTTCGTGGCGCTAACTATGCCTAGGCAGAACTTTTTTATCAAATACAATTACTTTCAAAATCAATGACGAACAACGCGCAACAATAATTTTTCCCGCGTTAAAGTGTTCATTTGTTTTTTTTTTCAATAAACAGCTTTCTATTTTCAAGCCAGTTCGAAATTTAAATAAAACCTTTTATAAGTTACCTCCTTGGTTGCCATATTTAGGAGTAAAAGATCGTTCCTTTTTAAATTATACGACAGATAAGAGTTTACTAGGTATGTAATTTATTTGGCCGCTAAACCAAGACAAATATGGATTTTCATACAACTTTTGCCGGCCGCTTCTCGCATGTATTTGGCTAGTACAGCAGTTTCGATTTATCTCGAAGAAGGCTGTCAAAATAATGCTCAAATTTTCAAGCATGTTTGAGAAAAAAACATAAACACCAGCTTGGTGCAGCAATTGGCCCCCTGTTTATAATTTTCCATGATCTGTGCTCCTCATGTATTGAGCTACTTCTGCCATGCTGCATGCGTCCTTAGACATGATTAAGCCATATGAAAACATAAGCATCTCCATTACAAAAAGCCTGATCAAGTCTTTGAGTGGCAATTAACCTAGCTGACAAAACTCACCTTAGTTCGTTGTTGAAACAGAAAACAATAAGGTAAATGCGTAGTTGTAGCCCGCGAAATTCAATTTTTCTTGCGTTTTTTGTAATTTTTATGTCAATTTCAGGTTGTATCTTGATCAAAATATGGTTCGCGGATATAACCGGTACGTATTTACACAATTATAATAATTAGAATCATTAATATACATCTTTCTAAGTTAGATTTCTACCGTTAAGAACAAATCTCGTATGGAAAAGTGTTTGTGGTAGAAATCTAAGTTAAAGAGATATATAAATGATTCTAATGACTATAATCTTTAAATACATATCTATTATAGTCGCGAATCATATTTTGATCAAGATACAACCTGACAGTGATCTGCAAATTGCAAAAAACGTAAGTAAATTTAAATTTCGCGGTCTACCAATTCACATTCACCATAACCTATGTTGAGATGTCATTTAATTCAGATCCAAAACCTAAAACTTGTTAAGCCCTTTTTTTATGGATGGGAAATCATCAAATGACAAACTAGTTAAATTCCCTGAATTCTGTATTTTAGTTAAAGTTCGACATTTCATTCTTTGTTTCACAAACAAACTATAAACATCAAGATAAAACCATGATGCTTAAACAATGTTGTGCAACTTTTTTAATACAAGAAATTATTGCGAATTTCCTCCTAAGTTTAGCTTAAGCTGTGCTTTAATATTATTTCTATATACCATTATTGCGACTCTATACCTGCTCATGCGCTTGTCACGTGATACATTTGGCCAAGTCATTTTATATTCTGACATATATTCCACTGTAACTATCTATGTAAAAATGGGGTTCCCTACTTGAAATCGAATGACGTTAGATCGAATAACACTTGCTCGAAAACGTTAACTCGATATTAAATGAAATCGATGAATTATGAGCGCGACAGTTCACTACCTCGATGCGTCGAAATCTCAAATAACTATAAGCTCGAATTATCGGCAGCGCGAAGGCCATTACCTTGAAACATCATTTCTCGAACGACCATCTTATTGATTTACAGAATAGTTTTAAGGATTTTTATTTGAGCACAATATAATGAAACAATATTTGCGTAGAAATATAAATCAACTATAATCATGTAAAATAATTATGATAATAAAATAACATTATAAACAAATAGGTACCTACAGTTTCTTTACCAAATAGGTAGGAAGTAAACTTATCTTTGTACGAAATATGGAATAAATGTCATAGGTAAGTATTAAAAAAACAATTATAATTTTATATGATAATAAAATAAAATTAATAAATTTTCTTAATTTGATTTTTTTTTTTAGTTTTTTTTTGGAAAACTTTATGAAGAACAAGTAAACACTAAACATGTCATAGAAAAAGCCAATGCCGCAGTAGACAAGACACCACGTAAAAAGAAAATGAGAGGTTATGTGAAAGTAAAGGGAAAATGGGTTTACTCGATTTTTTGAGAGGTATTGCAAATCATACAAAATTACAAAATTATAAATTTAAGGTGTATAGCTTGATATGTAACAATAGGTGATTTCCGACTGTACGAAAACCTATACAAGGCGAGGTCAGCTAAAACTGGAAATGTAAAGCGTGATGTGTCGCCGTGAGTACATCAATTTATCTCAGAAGTTGCCAGAAAATTCAAATCCCACAAAACTTATTATTTAATTGTTAGATCATCACTCATGACTGCCATTGTTTCAATGATTATTACTGTAAAATATTTACTTATACAAAATACAAACAATAGTAGATTGTACAACTAAGGCATAAATGAAGCTATTTTACCCCGAGACGTTTATATCCACCCTCGCCTGCGGCTCGGGTGGATAGTTAAGTCGAGAGGTAAAATGGCTCGTTTATGCCTGAGTTAATACGTCGTCTGTTCAAAAGAAAAGGTGAATTTTGATTTTTTTTGAAAAGTATTTATTTATTCAACAATATCCGTTTAGTCCCCTTCAAAGTAATCCCCCTCAGATATAATGCACTTATGCCAGCGCTTCTTCCAATCCGCGAAGCACTTCTGAAATGCGCTTTTCGGTATGGCCATCAGCTCGTTCTTTGATTCTGACTTTATCTCATCAATTGTGGCAAAACGCTTTCCTTTCATTGGTCTTTCGACGTCATAACCATATACCCACGTATCGTCACCAATTATGACCCTTTTGAGCAAACCTGGGTCGTCGTTGACGTCATTCAACAACTTCTGAGCGATACTAATGCGACGTTGCTTTTGCTAAAAATTTAGCAATTTCGGAACAAACTTCGCTGCCACACGTTTCATGCCCAAAACATTCGAGAAAATTGCATGGCATGAGCCGATTGATATGCCAACATCCTCTGCAACTTCCCTAATAGTGATTGGACGATTTTCCAAAACAATTTTTTTCACTGTTTCAATCTTTTCTTCGCTTGTTGACGTGGTTGCAACTCCAGGACGCTCATCGTCATCAACATCTTCTCGGCCTTCTGTAAAGCGCTTGTAAACACTTTTTTGAGACAAAGTGGACTCGCCGAATGCCACAGTCAACAATTCAAGTGCCTTGGAGCAGTTTATTCCATTTTTAACGCAAAATTGAATACCTTATTCTTTGATCCATTTTTTTCAACAGTCAAAAATCGAAGAACACACAAAAACGTGTCTAACCTTTTCAGTTGTCAATAACAAACTACTAATCCAAATTGGCTGATAATGCCAACATATGATAAACATATGTATACCAACATAACAAAAAAAAAATTTCGATAATCGAATGTACACAGCCCGCGAAAATTGAAAATTCAGCTTTTCTTTTGAACAGACCACGTACACTCTGCTTTTCACTTCGATTGCGAGAAAATGAAACAGGCATAAAGTATACAGCACATAATTAATAAAAAATGTTGCGTCCATAGCTTATTCCCGCCACCACAGATAACACCGCCACGAAACTTTTTAAAAGTTTTTTTTTTTAATTTTCAACATTTATCATTCGACTTGGGTACTTCATACTGCCAAAAAATGAAAACGTTTCTTTGCCTTTTTAAATGATAACTATTTTACCTGATTTTATTAAATTAACGATAGAAAACACGGAAGTGGTATAAATTAAATAAAATGAAATAAATCACGACTTTAATCTGCGAAGTTTTATTGTGCGTGTGGCTGTTGGGCCTGATTACTTTAGTCTTAGAAAAAAATTTTACTTTATGCACTAGAACATAAAAAGCGATTTTATGTCGCCTAAGCACAACATAAAGACTGACTTTTAGAGCATGAGAAGTGAACAAAATATGAGGATATTATAATGTTAAAATATTTGGGGGCATCCATTAATTACGTGAGGCTTTTATGGGGGGGAGGGGCTCAAGTCGATTCTCACCCAATCTCACGTGGGGGAGAGGGGAGGTCCTGGCAAGTCTCACGTAATTTTTTATCTGCAAGAAACAGTGTAAAATTGCGAGAAAACTGGGTAGAATTAATCTTAACTAGTCTTAAATAAAAATAATTAAACAAATTGTTTTGTTTTTTAATAAATCCAACGCAATGAAGCATAATATATATTAACGTATACGTACGTTCGTATTTACACTGAAAACACGCATTTTGAACAATCTCACGTGAGATTAGAGGGAGGGGGAGGGAGTCGAGTAAAATCTCACGGTATCTCACTAAGGGGGGAGGGGGGGTCAAAAAATCGCCAAAATCACCTCACGTAATTAATGGACGCCCCCTTTATTCTTTATTAGTTATACATCTTAATGTCATTTTTAATTTTATTATCTACTTATTTTAATTGTGTAATTGCAGTCCCCTGGCAAAGCACATAGGTGCTGAACCTCTTTATTATTTACAACCCTTTGTTCACTACAAACCAGAGTGCAATTTAAACTATTTAATTTAAAAGCACTTTGAACTATTAAGGAAATCATTGTGCAGACGCCTGCACATCAAACTACCCGAAACTGTAAAATTTTCCCAATCAGCTTTGAACCTTATGCTTTAGCAATAAAGTTGAAAATCTATTAAAGAAATTTGACAGATTGTAGTAGCTTGATATGCTGGCGTCTGTACCATAGATATCCGAGGATTGTACAATCCTAGTGGTGGTCCTCTGCAGGACCTAGATAGCCCTTATTTTAGTTTAGTGGAATAACTGCTCATGCGCGTCGCCCATTGGGGATGAAACAATAGAAAATCAATTGTGTCTTATTAGCGGAGCTTGACAGATTAATTATGTAACACCTGAGACGGCTAAGCATGATCGTAAAGTTACATTTCCAAGCTGGTGCGTGAAACTGCTCAAGTCGTTATTAAACCAACGAAAAAAAGGGGAGGTACTCGGTCAACGATAATAGTTATATTTTTTTAGCTCTTTAAGGTGTTATGTAGCTTTAGGAATTACTACTACTTACTATGCTTTGGAATGGGCAACTAGCTTCATCTTTCGGACCGACCGACCTCTTGACAATTCAAAAGTGCCTGTAATTGGTTTATTTGAAATAAATGCTTTGAGTTTGACTACCTTATTTATTTATTTATATATACTTTATTGTACACCACAAAAATACATAACATGAAATAAACACATTAAACAGTACAAAATATACAATGGGCGGCTTTATCATTATATTTGACACCGAAATCCCCAAGTTGTAATATTTCTGCGCCTTAAGACACGGCCGGGTTGTTGTTAAGTAACATGCAATACGTTTCTGAAGTAGGCAATAGCAACACTAGGGTCAGAACTTCAGAGCAGTTGAGGTTAGAAGGTTCTTGATAGTGTGTCTGAGCTAAGGCAATGTGGAAATTGTGCCATGTTAAAAGACATATCACTTACTTGGCATCTCATTCAATTCTAAATGCGTAAGTCGGACTTATAGAGAATCGTTTCGACCTCTTTGATCATTCCTCTTTTAGAAAGTTTTACCTATACTTAATAATTTTCTATGAAAACTTACGAGAGAAGATAAATCCCGTGGGTTGGCGACAAACATGTTACGTTATTTCATACTATTTTATTTGATGATGATGATGATGATGCGATCCGAACGATTTCGGCCAGGGCGATTTCTTCAGCTCCGTTGTAGTTGCCGTTCGTGTGCTCGCATGTGGCTTATGCTATTTTATTTAGGTAGGTACTGAATCTAGGTAAAATCTAAAGACGAGATTTTTTACCAAACGCTGTGTGTTTTAAGGAAACATTATTTAATGAAACTGATATCACACTTGGACAGTTCAAAATGATTGCGTAATTATGTTAACCTGATATTTACAACGTTACTTTAGTATCTGTTAGTACTCATTGCCAATTAATGGCAGATGTCATGCCAGTTCCTTTGTCCACACATGTTCAAGTCTATCTTCATATTGCTGCAAAAGACAAAAACTATGTTTTCTAACTCATCTGCCTAGCCTTTTCCCAACTATGTTGGGGTCGGCTTCCAGTCTAACCGAATGCAGCTAAATGCCAGTATTTTACATGGAGCGATTGCCTATCTGACCTCCACAACCCGGTTATTGGGTAATACGATACCCTTGGTAAGACTGCTTGTCAGATTTCCGGCCTTCTGACGACCCGTAACGACTGTCAAAGATCCACGAAGGACAGCCGGGACCAACGGCTTAAGGCCCGGTACTACCTCAGATTGCGAAAATTGCCTTAGCATTAGCGGCTGTAGTTTCAACAGTTCTGCAGTTTTCACTTTGAAATTAATATACGATAAAGATGAGGACTACTGCGAGGTGTTATCGGTTGCGAAAACACGATTGCATACAATTTTCTCGATACAAAGAAGTCTCAAAGTTACCTCTAAACCGCAAAATAAAAGGAGAATATTCAATGAAAATTTTCAAATTAGGCCATGAAAATTTGCAAGCTAATCGAACTATGCATAAAGCAGGTGTCATAGGTTCGTTTTTATTTTTTTAATCGTTAAATTTAACGTAAAAAGATGAGATCCGAAATATCAAGCTTTATAACCACTCATACCTTGAACCGCTCTGCCGCCCGGCCCCCGACAGGACCCCGATTCAGTACTTGTCAGTGCCGCTTCGGCTATCAGACGGGGAACCCGTGTCACTTTGCTTGCGCTCAAAAGACCCGATTGACAACGTTTTATGTGCTGAAGAAATTATGTAATAAAGTAAAATGAAATATAGATGTAAAATATAAGGCCTCGTATTTTTATTTTTTCCAAATTTTGTAGTTTTCATTCATAAAATAATTTTTGAAATGGTTTAAAATCGTAATCTCATGTCAATGTCAAAACATTGTCAAAAATTTAGGGAGGTAAACGTACCTATTTTAGACAGTTCCCAATGTGTAATGGTGTTTTCAATATATTCAGCAAAACTATTTTTATAAATAATTTTATCTATTTATTGAAAAGTCTAAAAAAAGACTAGACGTCGTACATCAAACTAAGTAACATTGCACAAAAGATCTGTGACAAAAGTAATTGCTGGAAATCGACTTTAATTTTTGGTGTAAACATTTGCTGTATGCGCACTACCACAAACAGTAAATTTTGCAGCGGCATGTAACTATACAGGGGTCCTGGAGGTATTTAAAGTTGTGTTATAATATCAAAACTTGTTTTCGTAAAAAATATCAGTGAAAGTTGTAATTTTGACCTCAATAATAATATCTCCGTAACCAGAAAGTTTCTAGTACAAAGAAATGATTACAATAATGGCGAGTACAAGTGACTCTCGGCTCGTTGTGTCTTTTTAAACCCGTTATGTTGTAATAGGAGACCAGAAACTATGATCTGCATTAACAAATTTTGAAAAAAAAAATACAGTCGGCATAAAATTAGCCAATTTACACAAAACCTTTATATTCTCTACGGTTTTCATTCATCGCAAGTAATCACAAATTACCACTGATAGATTTTGAGAATTATGTACAGACGCCAGCACATCAAGCTACTACAACCTGTCAAATTTCTTTAATAGATTTTCAGCTTTATCGCTAAAACATATGGTTCAAAATTGATTGGGAAAATTTAAAAGTTTCGGCTAGCTTGATGTGTTGGCTGTGCTTGATACATGTAAATTTTTTTGGTTTAAGTTAATGCATTTTTGATCAATATTCGGCCCGGAGGCTGAGTTGTGCCTCTTTTCGTCTTCAGCCTCCGAGTTGACGCAGATGCTAAACGATCTTGGCACGGCAAGCCTAGAGGTTGGACTTCAGATGAATATGTCAAAGACCAAGTTGATGACGAACAGTGCGCATCGCAGGATCACTGTGACGGGTGTGGAGGTCGAATACGTTGATGAGTATCTCTATCTCGGGCAAATAGTCTCTTTCCAGGCAAGACAAAACAAAGAATTTGCAAGACACACCGAAAATGCCTGGATGAGCTAATGGGCCATGAAAGATCTAATGAAGGGTGATCTTCCTTTGTCCCTTAAGAGAAGACTCATTGACGTGTGCATACTTCCCATCCTCACATACGGTGGTCAAACATGGTCTTTGACAAATCAGCAGAGGTCCACGCTCGACGTTTGCCAGAGGGCTATGGAACGGAGTATTCTGGGTATCAAACTAACGGATCGGATAAGGAATACGACCATCCGTTCCATCATAAAGATAACTAATGTCACTTGCAACTCCAAAACAGACCAGGTCTCGATAAAGTCAGAAACTTGCTCATAGACCACAAACGTAAGACAAAGGGGCCGGTTATACTCTTCGGATTTCTGTATAATTTTTGGCACTGTATGGATTTGGTCTATTGTGCTGTATCTTCCTCGAAAGCCGTCTGATCCGGTGGCTAAAACTCGGTAGAGTACAGTTCTTCGCGCTAGAAGATTCGTGACGATGCTTGAAAACAATTTATAGACACGTTACTAAAAAGTTTTTTACCACCGCCTTCCGAAATTAAAGTTATTTTACACTGTGGATTTTTTGGAAGTCGTTTTTTTTTTTGTTAAAACGTTTTTATTTCTCGCTTTTTAGTGGGTCTGCTTATAACTTATCTAAGCATAAATTGCTTCGCAACCAAAATTCCAAAATTCCTATGGGATTTTTCGCTTACAAACTGTTTTGAATTTAGCGACCGCATAAATAATAATAAACCTACTCAGGCTACAAAAATAAAGTAAGTATGGTATTTTTGCTGTCAATTTTTGTCAAATTGACACAGTGATTAGAAATAGAGTGAGCGTAAATACGAAAAATTTTAACTCGAGCAGCAACAATGGGTAATAAGCGAAAAGCGATGCAGAAGAAGATTGGTTGGCGTAAAAAAACGGTCAAGTATATGAACGAAGCTATGAAGTAAGTACCTAGCTTTTTATAAAATATAACTAAAGCTAAAGGTACGATTCCAAAGGTAGGTCTTTGCTAGGTACGTACGTACTTAGGTTCATAATTTATGAAGGGCGAAGGTAACCAGTAGTTTATTTTCAGCCGGATGTGTCTTACAGGTTTGTCTCGAAGTTTGATGCACAATACTGATAGCAATAAAGTAGAATCCTTCAACAACATTATTGCTAAATTTGTTGGAGGGAAACGTATTAACTTTTCCTTACGTCAGGGCTATGAGTCGAGATGCAACGCTGCTGTAGTTTCATTTAATACAAAACGCCCTCTCTCCACTCTACATAGATCAATCTTGGGGAAAAGCACCAGACCATTAGTGCTTCAATTAGAGGAGAAACGTTTTAGGAAACGTAGGGGCGTGTTTAAAGATTTAAGAAAGGATAGAAAACGAAAAAAAATTAATAACAAAGAAAGTAGTAAAGATTATGGTGAACATTGTCAAAAGCCAGATATGACCACTTTAGAGTACGATCGCTGCAAAGAGGACTTTTTAAAAAATTTACCAAGCTCAGAAGAAGACAGAAGAAACGTTGAAATATCAACGATTCTTCAAAGAGATTCCAGTGAGTGGTTAGAACTTAGAAGGAAACTTCTTACAGCCTCTAATTTCTCCAAAGTGGTCAATAGACGTCAAAATTCTAGCGTTAAAAATTTAGTTAAAAATCTTATTTATCCAAAAAATTTATGTAATGTGCCGTCCATAAAACATGGAATAGAAAACGAAACAACCGCAATGGAACAACTAGCATCACAACTTAATATTAAAATAGAGCCTTGTGGTCTTTTTATTGATAAAGAGTTACCTTTTCTAGGTGCAACTCCGGACGGAGTTGTGCAGGGAGAAGACACAATAGTAGAAATAAAGTGTCCAATTTCTGCATTCAGGACTTCGTTGGACGATGCAATAGATAAAAAAAAAATAAGGTTTTGGAGGAAAACGAAAGATGGACTTTCCATAAATTTGAAACATCCTTGGTACATTCAGGTGCAGGGACAACTACACATAACTGGGAGAAAAACATGTATTTTTGGCGTATGGTCGGGATGCAAAAATCATATCAAAACTGAAATTATACAGAAAGACGATCATTATTGGGCACAATTCATGGAACCTAAATTAACAAATTTTTACTTATCATACATGTTACCAGAGTTATGTGATCCCAGACATACACGGAATATGGAAATTAGGGATTTAAGGGAATCCACATAAATGTTCTTGCTTTCGTCATTCTCCTCCTCTTGATTCCTTTTTTTTTTAATTTAAATGTTTTCATTAATAACAACTTATTTTAAAATTCGTTCTATTCTCCTCCTCCTCAAGTCGTACTCCTCATTACTGAGGGTCGTGATCCTCCCTTGAAAACAACTTTTCCCTGACGATGTTTCGCCATCTCTGTCTATCCTTGGCCAAGTGAAGCGCATCATGAAATTTCGTGTCAAGAGAAGAGTTTATCTGGTCAGACCATCGCAATGGGCTGCGACCTCTTGGTCGTTTACCATCCACCTTGCCGGTAACCATCAGTTGTTCGAGGTTATTGCGTTCTATTCTAAACCATCGTTAAAGCCAAAATGTATGAAACTTTATAATTGACATCAGTCATTCCGATGACGTATTATTATGCGTTATAACCATTGCGTGCTCTTGTCAGTGCTGGGTTGCCAGTTGTTTTAGAACCCAATGGCTCGCGACGATTGGAAAAGACCAGACAGATTGACCATAATGCCTTGGAAGTTAGGTCGGCCTTTGGTGTGTGATGCAACATGTATCGACTACCTTGCGCCACCCCATCTTCCTATTACGGTGGGCTGTGCTAGTGCGATTACTGCGGGTGCAGAAAACCTCAAACAGCGCAAATAGATACTCTAATCTTAATAAGCCGACTTATATGTACCAGCCGTTTGGGGCTGAAGCACTACGGCCACAGGGTCCGAGTGCCCACTTAATTTTTAGAGAAATCGCCAAGCGATTGGTCGACTCTTCACGTGACCAGAGGACTAGCCTATTTTTTGACCAAAGAATCAGCAAAAAGAAAGTAATTTTAAGGCCGGCGCTCACTGACGGCATGGCACGGCGTGTCATGGCAGAGGATTTTATTACTAATCAAGTTATTTTAAATCTTATTTCAATGAGTTTAGAATTCATGTTACTTTATTTCGATACCACGATGCCGGGAAATGACGCTACGTGCCGCGGGACGCTGCGGCATGACGCGACGCGCCGAGGGATGCTGCGGCCGTGCCATTCCACGTAATGCCGCGGCGCGCCATTGCATCCCGCGGGACGTGTGGGTCACTTTGTGTCGAGGAATTATGATTGCTAAGCTGGTTGAAATAAGGTTGAAACTTGTGCAGCGGTCATTTCGGTTAATGGGGAGCAGTCCAGTCAGGGCGGGCTTTCAGCAGGATTCCACGGAACGCCGCGGGATGCCGCAGCACAACCTGCCGTGCCACGCCGTCAGTGAGTGCCGGCTCGTATTTGGCTGTCGCTGTCTTATGGTGACAAATATATGGCGGTAGAGCAATGGTCTTTGGTCGGTCATAGAACACTAATGCAGTAGGTATATTGCGGATTTCGCGGTAAACTTTGCTTGCGTGATGTAGGTTGTGATGTCAAACAAAAGATTGGTGTAGTTCGTTTGTAGACGTCGCTACTCAAATATTATGTATAAATAACTTTGTCTTTGCTTTGTATTTGCTATGCGAATGATGAGCGTCCCATGTTTTTTTTGTTATTATATTATTATTTACCTGTCCATTTAAAAGAATTTTATATATACTGCACATACAATGTGAAAGCTAATTTTTATGTGAATGGAATAAATGAATGTTAAGTTTAATCATTTTATTTCTTGACATCCTTCCAACAATAGTACAGTTCACCCTAATTGAATTAGTGTGTCAGTGCGAGTAGGATAGAATGATACATAGCGCGGGGAAGTGGGGGCAAAATCTGAATTTGAGCTGAACTATTACAAGCCCTTAACGTGCTTTCCGAGGCACGGAGGGTCTTGGTATGTAAAGATGGTCACCCATCTACGGACCAACCGCGGCAAGCGTAGCTTAAACTGATCGATCGACCCGTGCGGCTGATATTACTAAGCCACAAGACCCTCTAATTTAATAAATTAAGATTTTAAATAACATGTCCGTCTTGATAAAATTCGAAAACCAATTAAGGTACATTCAGCAACAGAAGTCGATTGACACTTCATTTTTAACATCGTCATCATCATCAGCCTACAGCAGTCTGCTGCTGAATAGGCCTCTCCAATTGCACGCCAGCTCGATTCTCGGCAACTCTTCGTTTTTCTAAATCTTTTCTAATATTTAGCGACACCTTTAATTAATATCGAGTGAGTCGAAGGAGCAGAAGTAACATTTAAAAAATATTAACTCTTAGGTAATGTAAGAAATGCTAAAAAGTAAATGATCGAATCATTTACTGTCCATTACGATGATATGTAAACGATTTGTCCAGATACTCAGTACCAATAATCGAGGTTTATTGACAGCCATTTGACAGAAAAGATATGTTATCCAACCCATATAATCATGTAATCTACCCATTGATAAACATGTAACAATTTTTAAGTTAGGTAGGTAGGTAAGGTATCATCTTTTATGAGCTAATGGGCCTTAATATAAAAGTACTATTTGGTGGACTGTCAATCAAAAAACAGTATTTATTAACCCTTCGTATGTTGGAATGTGAATCCACGCGAGACACAACAGCTTTTCAATTGTTTCTGTAATAACAGCAGTGAACTGGTTAAACTATTCTGCTTTGCGAAATACCAAATATATCCTAAATATACAGTGTGGTGACGACATAACGACATTAAATGAAAATACGACCCCCACTAGTTAACCTAAACACTTTAAAATGATCAAATTAAGTATTACATGAAAATTCAAAAATCTATTTTTTCAAACAAACTAAATGCGAAAATAATCAAAATTTAAAACAACATCCTTTATAATATTGTCTACTAACCTCATCTGACCTTGTAGGGACTGTACGTAAGAGCGGCAACGTCACTCCCGAGGCGTAGTTTCATTCATGTAGGTAAAAATCTAAAAAAAAATGGCGCGCGGCATCCTATCCCCGATTCGCTTGCCGCCTGCCGCCTCCCGCGCGACTTTTCTACATATCAGTAGGTTCGCGATTTATAAACACAATTAAACATTAAATCAAAACTTTTAATACATTTTTAAATTTTTAATTGCTAAAATTGTCCAGCATTTACTCTAATACCTACACATGTGACAACGTCTTGTGATATTGTTTCTTACTTTCCTTAACGAGTCACTACTGATAGCCGATAGCTTTTAATTTATTAAAAGCGTCAATAATTTCTCGGCGTAAAATCAACAGATCAGAGAGATCTCAATTATTATACTTACGCTTAATGTTATCTCAGATCACTAAAGATCTGGGAACGACGTGAGTACAGTACAAAGAAAACAAAACATGAACTAAATCCAGAAAATCTTAGTTCGGTATTTTTATGAATTTGCCTGTTATTGCCTACGAATTCCACGCCTCAGCGCCGCCTAAAAGACGTCCTGTTCAAAATCATTCACTAAATTTTCAGGTAATACGCGCCTCCAGGCCCATCTCGATCTACAGAAAGCTGTCGACTACAGCGTCGGTCGCAGCTGCCAAACCCCTGCCAACGACTGGAATGTGCTTTGGTAAGAATTTTCATTTTGCTACCTGTCAACAACCAGGAAATACGGCCCATGCAAACTGGGGCAAAAGCCTGTTGGCATTTTCAAGACGTTTCCTATAACAGGAAATTAATAATAAGAGCTCTTAGGAAGGCGACCTAAATATGTCTATTCAGAAGCCGCGATTGATATTATGTGCAGTATACGAGTATATATACATATTTCAAATAATGTCATCTTAATTCTCAGGTTTGTAATGTTAATGTTTCACAATTGATATTAACGTCAGCGTAGTATCTATTTCAATAACAAATCTTTTTACCCGATTGGTGAAACCCAAAAGGTGGGTTTGACCTGTATGTATGTACATAATTTATGTATGTACGTATGTACACACATCAAAAGTGTCTAGGGATCAAGCATTTTTATGCGGATTTCTTGAGATTGAGATGTGGCTTTGTAATAAATTTATGATTTTATAAATTTATATGGATCCTTTTTGGTGCATTTCATAATTTGAATCAGGAACTGTGAATCAAATTCGAGTAAAAGATGAAAATCAGCTGTCAATATTTTCCCTATAAAAACATACAACGCATTGAAGACATTATTAGTGCTACTGTTTCCCTACTACTGATTAAAACCAACGTTATTATGGAGCGGCGACGTCATTTAAGCAGGGAAGAAATGCTCAGAGCCGTGGGAATGATAGAAGCTGGTTCCCGGCAACGTACTGTGGCTTTAGCTCTGAATACAAGTCAGAGTGTTATCAGTCGACTTTGGACACGTTACCGAAGCACTGGTACCGTGGCTGAGCGCCATGGAGGACGGTATCGCTGCACCACACGGAGACAAGACCGATACATTCAAATCTTAACTCGAAGAGCTCCAACAATAACCGCCATGATGTTAGCCGTGAGGCTTCATCACTCTTCAGGGAACTTAATTAGCGACCAAACAGTCAGAAACCGCTTGCATGAAGTGAACCTTCATTCCCGAAGACCGCTACGGGTACCACCTATAGCAATGCACAATCGTAGGATTCGATATCAATGGGCTCTTGAACACAGAAATTGGGCAGAAGAACAATGGCGTTTCGTGTGCTTTTCTGATGAGTCTCGTTTTGGTATGAGACCGGATACAAGACGTATACGACACTGGAGAACCCCTGGACGCCAACAGCGATTAAAATCCTGCCAGGAAGTCCATCCTTATAGTGGTGGAACCATCATGGTATGGGCGGGTATTTGGATCGGCGGAAGAACTGAGTTGATTTGGATCAGAGGCAACCTCAACGCTCAAATTTATGCTGAGACGATTGTATCAGACGTCATCGTTCCTCTACAAGTGCAAATCGGTCCCTTATTTCAGTTAATGCATGATAATGCACGACCGCACAGCGCAAGAGTTGTAAGACAGACTCTCGCCGCAGCTAACATCAATGTCCTGCCCTGGCCTGCTCAGTCGCCAGACTTGAACCCGATTGAGCATGCATGGGATATGCTACAGAGAAGAGCTCTGCCGAATATGGAGGGTATCCAGTCGCAAGAAGACCTTTTTTTGTTGTTGCAACGAACATGGGCGGCCATTCCACAGCGTGATTTGGATGAACTCATTTTGAGTATGCCAAACCGATGTTCTTGTGTTGTTAGTGTTCGCGGTAGAAACACGGATTATTAATTGTTTAAGTTACCCAATAAAATTTTAAAGAAAACTGTTATTTCAGTCTTTTTTTCGAACTTTTGTGTTAGTGGTTCAAATGTCAAAAATCCCTTTATTAGGAAAATGGCAAATTTCTTTATTAATGCAAAGGTGACTTGGTTTATCGTTACTGTGACAAACGAAAACACTTTATTTGATGAATCCTTAAAGAAAATTTTAATTAATATCAATCAGGAGAAAAGTTATTGCAAAAATATATGTTGATCCCTAGACACTTTTGATGTGTGTATGTCCGTTTCTTTTTTCACTCGTAACTCCTAAACGAATGAACGGATTTGGATAAATTATACGTCTTTAGATTTGTCTTGGTGGCGTGAGTGTCAGTGCCTACATGAAAATAAAAAACAAAGTAAAATGGCGGATTTGGGGTGCCATATCGTGGAGTTCCAATTTTTTTTTCTTCTAATACCATCGAGTGGGATATCAAAATGAAGGGTTTTGAAAGGCGATTACAAAAATATTTACTTACAACTGATATGGTTAAAAGTAATTCGAAGTGACAAAACGTAAAAAACACGAAATAAAAAATAAAATAAAATCTTTCACATTTGTAAAATAAAAAGCTGAAAATAAAAAAAAGAACTAAAAAACTCGACTGGTAAAAAAATTAAGTTAAAAAAAAAACTGAAAAGCTAAAATTAAGCCCACTTTAAATTAAATAAAAGTTGGAAGCAGGCGGGACCCATTTGAGTTTGAAAATACAGGGTGAAATTGAACATATGCGACAAATCGAAATGGTAGATTGTACTCATCATTATGAACAACTTTTACTATGGGACCGAACCTGAAATCGCGAAAAAAAAATCAGCTGTTCCCTACATTCATGTTCGCATAACTCGTCAAAATGTAGGGAGCAGCTGATTTTTTTTCGCGATTTCTGGTTTGTTCCCATAGTAAAAGTTGTTCATAATGATGAGTACAAGCTCCCATTTCGATTTGTCGCATGTTTTCAATTTCATCCTGTATAAAGTTTAATGGGTCCCGCCTGCTTCCAACTTGTATTTAATTTTTAAAATGGGCTTGTTTTTAGGTTCTCAGTTTTTTTTTTAACTTAATTTTTTTTACCACAGTCGGGGTTTTTAGTTCTTTTTATTACTTTTTTAGGGTTCCGTAGTCAACTAGGAACCCTTATAGTTTCGCCATGTCTGTCTGTCCGTCCGTCTGTCCGTCCTCGCTTAATCTCTGTGACCGTTAGCACTAGAAAGCTGAAATTTGGTACCAATATGTATATCAATCACGCCGACAAAGTGGTAAAATAAAAATTGGAAAAAAATGTTTTATTAGGGTAGCCCCCCTATATGTAAAGTGGGAAGGGATTTTTTTTTTAAATTTCAACCCTAACGTGTGATATATTGTTGGAAAGGTATTTAAAAATGAATAGGGGTTTACTAAAATCATTTTTTGATAATGTCAATAATTTCGGAAATAATCGCTCCAAAAGTAAAAAACAATGTGTCCCCCCCCCCTCTAACTTTTGAACCATAAGTTTAGAAAATATGAAAAAAATCTGAAAAGTAGAACTTTATAAGAACTTTCTAGGAAAATTATTTTCAACTTGATAGAAACAGCAGTTTTTGTACAAAAAAGACAAAAAGTTGTACAAAATCATTTCTGGACTAAGTTCGTAGTATAATCGTATATGCAAGCATTTTTTTTTTAACTTCGTTTACATATTTTATTATCCTGAACGTATCTTTTTTCAAACAAAAAAAGAATTATTAAAATCGGTTCTCGCAATCCAAAATTACCACCGAAAACTTCTGGCACGTCTATGTATTAATTAGTAACCCAATTCCCCGAGAGATGGCGCTGTAGGTACTTATTACATTGGGTCGGGTATTATCGAATTGTACGTGGGAACACTTATTGTGACGGACGGGAAACTACGGAACCCTACACTGAGCGTGGCCCGACACGCTCTTGGCCGGTTTTTTATCATAATACACAAGCCACGATATTATCATTTACACAGTCGGGGTATTATCCGAATTTGGTGGATCACTTGAATCGAAGCGGCTTATTTCTCTATCTTAAATTGTTATCGATAAAATAACTAACAGATATTTCGAAAAATTCATCTATTCGAAATATCTGATGATTATAGGTATTCAATTATTCATACTTACGAATGACGAGAATTTCAAAGTAGGTAGGTAGGTACAAACGCAGAGGTAATAACGTCTCGAGGTCACGACTGATAGCGAATATTAGGTGCAGTTACGTTTGCATGCAAAGTACAGCAACCATCCTGGATCATTTTCTAATCAATTCTCGATAACTGCACTTAATTATAAACAAATGATGAATGATATTCGAACGCCGTCTACAAATTATGTGTGAGTTAAACGTTAAATACTAATAACGAATAATACGAATGTGCAAGGATCCCCATTATGGATCCTCGCACACTCGTATTCATTCCTTATTGAATTTCATTGACCATTGACAATATAGTACGAACAATAGAGGCAGTTTAATGAATTTGCCGATTGCAGAGCGCAGGCTATCGATAGCTGGACATCGGCTGCTTCTACCCGTAATTGCATTGCTGAGTTAGGTTAAGTATGTATGATTATTTTGTTTCATTGTTTCCTAGACGCAGAAGCGTGGGTCTAACGGTCGGTAGATCTATCCGTTTAGAAATCAGTAGTAGAATACATAATGGCTGCAGGAAAGAAAACAATATTTTCGCTGTTTTCACACAAACAACTTTTTGTAAAATCCATACTATAATATTATAAATGCGAAAGTGTCTGTATGTTACCTCTTCACGCTTAAACCGCTGAACCGATTTAGATGAAATTTGGTATAGAGATAGTTTGAGTCCCGGGAAAGGACATAGGATACTTTTTATCTCGATATTCCCACGGGATCGAAACTTATGCGGGTGAAACCGCGGGGCGCAGCTAGTATACTAATATAATAAAGCTGAAGAGTTTGTTTGTTTAAACGCGCTGAATCACTGGAACAACCAACCGAGTTAAAAAAATCTGTTGGCATTTGATAGCCCAACTCATGAGAAAGGAAAAGACAGAAAGAAAGCTAAGTAAAAACAAAGTATAATCGCGAGCGCAACGCGGTGAATCGAGGGCTGTAATTTCAGGCGGACGAATTTCCGGGCCGAAGCTAGTATTTAAAAAACCGGTCAAGTGCGAGTCGGACTCGCGCACCGAGGGTTCCGTACAAAATTGTAGGTATGTATGTAACTACAAATTTACGGTTTTCGCATTTTTTTCCTTTACTTGTGCTACATGAAATTGCTTCTTGCCAGATTTCATGATTCTAGATCAAAGGAAACTACCCTATAGGTTTTGATTCCCTTGCAAGTGTCAAAATATGCGGCATAAACGGAACATAGACGCCCGAATCTTTTGATTGCGTTGTTTGTTCACTGCTTTAAGGGATTGCAGTCCTGAGAATTTGGTATTAATTACAACTTGATAACTCCACGCGTTTATGAGAATAAATGTCTTGACAGACGGACAACGAAGTGATCTTATAAGGGTTCCGTTTTTCCATTTGAGGTACGGAACCCTAAATACGAACTATTTAGCGTACGTAGACCAACATTCTGCTTAAGTCAAATATACTTATTGTTAAATTCTAGTAAAATGTAAAGTCTAACACTGGTATCAGTACAAACAAACATACTATGTACTTATTTAGTTAGTACTTTGTATATGATATAAACTCTTATAAGCTGTTATCACAAAAGTACTTACAAAGTCCTCGATACAGTTTATTGATTTATAATAATAATAATAATAATAATAATCATTTTATTATCAGGCTACTGAGGCCCATAGATAAAATACACAAAATAATCTTATGCTATAATAAACTAATACATATTAAAAACAATAATAATAATAATAATATTAATTAATTATTATAGCAAGACAGTCACAGATCAATAGGAACTGCAAGGTCGTTCCTATTTCTAACATTGCACAGTCTACCGTTTATAAAAGCTTTCATTCATTCATTCCTTTTATATGAATGTCGATTGCTATACACACGATGACGATCACTATACACCGTGTTCCGGACGATATACATAAACTTCGACGTGAAGTTCAGACCATGGAAATAAGCATTTTTCATTATATATGTTGCAGTCAAAACTCATAACCAGTCAAAAGTACTTTTAACTGAAAAAATCAGGCAAAAGTAGTTTTGACTGAACACGTTGGTCAAAAGTAGTTTTGTCTGAAAATCGGTAGTCAATAGTGATTTTAACTGACAATATTTGGTTAAAAGTGATTTTGGCTAAAGCTCTTAGTCAAAACTAGTTTTAACCAATAGAGCATCAGTCAAAATAACTATAACCAGTTAGTAGGATGTAATAAAATATTTCATGTTGTAAATTCGTTTATTACGAAGATTTAGGTTAAGGTTTAGATAAGTAATAAGTACAAAGAAGATGTAAGAAGTACACATAAAAAAAAAAACCAATAATCACAATTACGTTAATTCTTTTTTAATCATTATTATCGAACTTTAATTGAAGTAAAAATGCCAAACATTATTCGTTATTGTACAATGAGAACCTCGTAAATTAGAAATGTATTTTCATGTTTTGCTTTAAGTAGGTATTTAAAATACAGTGCGACATACTTAAGGTCCGGCGTTTCTAAATTTGCCAAAGATGTAAGCAACACTGGCCGCTCGAAATTGAATAAAATCGATATACAAGAACATTTATTTTAAGTAATGTTTGTTTTCGTCTAGTTAGCTCGGAGATTTAGACAAAAACATTACTTAAAATAAATGTTCTTGTATTTCTTTTCGTGCTCACTCATTTATAACAAATATCTATTGATTTCCTAATTACCTATATTTAGTTTTAAAAAACTTTACAAGTGCATTTTTTCGTAATTTATGTCGACTACCTTAACTTTTTAAGAGTTTTGACTGATAGAACCAGTCAAAACTACTTTTAACCAGCTCCATTGGACAAAACTAGTTTTGACTATTATTTCAGTCAATAGTACTATTGTCGAGAGCTTCCAGTCAAAAGTACTTTTGACTGATTTTGTTAGTTAAAAGTACTTTTGACTGGTTACGAGTTTTGACTGCAACATATACACATTAACGAATTCTTATTTTTTGTTAATTTTCATACAAACTAAATACTTTGACGTAAATCGCCCGGTATGCATGCTTCTTTATCCGAATTGACAACGATGACGTATTTTCATTCATAAGATTTGGCGGGCTGAAACTTGTCAAAATTGAGTTAAGACCCTTTCTTACTGCATAGCTCAGTTAAATTTCACTAAATGTTAAATAACAATATCTTTGTAACGGAGCCTTTTCAAGTACTACTTCCTGTGTTAGATTTAATTTGTAAAAGCTATAGAAGCGTTTGACAAAGTTTATGGACACTTATCGTGAAGAACACGTTGTATACTTAGATACTATTTAGAGGTCCATACTAAGGGCCTGGACACATAAACACGATACGACATCGTGTCGTGCTACGACGAATATAATGGTATATGATTGTAGTAACTTTTCATTCAAACGTTAAAACGACGTCGCGTCGTAACACGACGCGACGTCGTATCGTGTTTATGTGTCCAGGCCCTAACTAGAACTACGTGAGACGATTTACTTAAATATATTTTCTGTTTTTTTTCCAGAGCTTAGCGAGGAACAGAAAGCCTTACAAGACTTGGCTCGCAAGTTCACCAGGGAGGAGATCGTGCCAGTAGCGGCACAATACGACAAGACCGGGGAGTACCCATGGCCCATTGTAAAGAAGGCGTGGGAGATCGGACTAATGAACGGACACATCCCTGAACACTGCGGTAATGATATCCAGTACCTCATAATGTGGCTAGAAACCGAATTGAAGTAAGGGCGATTTTATCAAATAAAACAGAACACGATCACCACATCTAAACCGAGTTCAAGATCTCTCAATGTCAATATTCCACAACAATGATGACACTGACAGCTCTTAAACGCGGTTTAGATGCGCTCATCGCGTTCAGTTTCATTGGTGAAATTCGCCCTAAGGCTTGTCGCAATATTGCAGTAATGTAAACATAGGTACAGCCGCGGACAATGGTGGTCGACCACTTTTCACCCTTATGGCCTTGGTAATAAGGTTGAAAAGTAGCCCTTTAAAAGCGTTATTTTTAAAATAAGCTTAATATAGGTCGTCCTCGAGTTCACGTATGCAGGTTATAGAATAAACTTGTACAGATCGGATTGCAATATACAATATTATACTTGTAACGCCCACAAGCAATTCAGTCTAGAAATCAGTGGAATAACAAGCACGATTCTAGAAATATTTATTCAAGGATCACTGCAAACGATTCAAACCGAAGCCTTCAACCGTATGTAATGCGAGAAAACACCCACGGGAATAAACAGCCACGTGCAGATTTCTAAAACAACATTCAAGAATACTAACATTAAGAAATAGCAATGTAAAATGCATGAAATATCGCGATCATCTTAGTCAGGAAAATCATTTACGGTAGACAAGCTATTACTTACGATACGTCCATACGATACTACATATTATAATTTACGTTGTTACGTCACAAGTCTAAAAATATATAATATAAACTATCTACAAACGTTACTATTTTCCCTGCATGTTAAGAGAAAAAAAAAATTCTTAAGGTTAATCGAATTCTGTCAGTGGTAACTGGTAATAATATATTTTTGGTGGAATTATGCATAAAATAAGCCTAATTTATCGGGATCCCTTTATTTTCAGCCAAAGTGGCATGCGATCTCGTACAGCTAATGTATACTCGTATACCACACGTAGTTCAAATCTACGTTAGTTTTATAGTTTTTAATGTTCTTTCTCTATAGCCAACGAGGCGTTATCTAGCTAGACCAACTTCTTTTGTGACGCGGGCATACTCGAGGAAAAGAATTTTTAATATTGAAGATAAAGCCGTCGTGCGTTGTCGTTTGGCTCAAAGTAAAATTTCTTCATGGACGCGAAGCTTTCATCTATTTTTAAATTCGCTTGCATGGGTTCAGAAATTGATTTGTGAAAAATAATTTGTATTTTATTGGATTCTATCCAATTTATCTCCAATATAAGTTTCATTAAGGTATATAAGAATATTAGCTCATAATAATCAATTCAATGTAGCAACAGGAAAATTTTACCCAGTGAAGACCCAGACGAGCAAGGCAACGACGACGAGCAATAATTTAAAGATGAAATTGATTAGAATTTATGTAATAGCGATGAAGGCATACAAAAGTAAAATGATTATTTTATGATGCATAATGTTTTCGCTACTATATCAGTTCGAGACGGATATCCAGATTATACAAGCGACAATACTTTTATTTCTACTAAGAGAGACTTTTAATTCAAGAGCTTGATCGTGCAGCAAAAAAGAAAATAGCTTAGATATGTAATAAAATAATATGTAACTCGAACACTGATCGCACTTCTTATTAACTAGGCTGTATACAGCGTTTTATTAATTGGTATGTTAAATGCCTTTCCATCAATTGAAGTCAACGAGTCTCCGGGCGTAAATATGGCAAATCGACACGCGACGGAGACAACATTCTACAAAGCCGAATTTTTTCTTGTGCCATATCAACGATCTACTGTAATGAATACCTTGCAGGAGGAATGAGGCTAGGAGTTCTAGAGACTTGTCTTATGTCCCACGAGATGGCGTTCGGGTGCGCTGGCATAACTGCCGCCATTTCTACCAGCAGCATAGGTGTAAGTCATTGGCATGGACACTCAAAATTTTACCTACAGCTACACCTGGACTGCTGCGGTTTTCATGGAATAAGGCTTTTACCAACTACATATATGAGTTTTAATATTTATTAACTGCTTCTAACTTGCAAATTTTATAGGTATTTTTGATTGATCGTCGACGACAATTTGCAGGAGGCATAGGCTTAGGAGTTTTAGAAGGCTGTCTCGTGTGTGAAGAGCTAGCGTACGGTTGTTCAGGGATAATGGCAGCGTTGACTATCACGGAAGTCGGAGTAAGCAAGCAGCTACTGTAATGTGTGAATCATTTCTATACGGTGATAGCATGTGGACGTGGATTCTGTCCTAAAACTTCATAATTTCATTTTTAGGATTGAAAGTTTTTTTGGTTTGACATTCAATCATATCAATCATTATTTCACTGATAAGAGTTTTGCTCTAGTCGATTACAAACAGCGTTGCCAATTTTTTTTCTTTCTTTTCTTGTGTATAAAATGCGGGATTCTTTCTTCGAAAGCGGGACAAAAGAGAAAAGCGTAATTAATTGTCCGACCGTCGAGAGAGTTCCTAACACCTATCATTGTGACAATACTAGTAGCTAATAAAGATCAAATTCTCAAAACATTTATTCGTTTGTATTCGCATTCTCTCGACAGTCGCACTGTTGTTTAGTTATTTTTACTACTTAATATTTTACAAGCAGCGCCCCGCGGTTTCACCTGCATAAGTTTCGATCACGTGGGAATATCAGGATAAAAAGTATCCTATGTGTTAATCCTGGTTATAAACTATTCTGTGTGGGAAATTTCATCCAAATTCGTGCAGTAGTTTTTGCGTTAAAGAGTAACAAACATCCATCCATCCATCCTCACAAACTTTCACATTTATAATATTAGTAGGAAGTAGGATTTGAGTTTCAAATTAAAGTTTACAATGATGATAGATAGTCGTAGAAAATGTATTTTAATTAAAATATGTTTTTTACTATTAAAATAACAATAATGTCTAGTTTACCCTGTAAGACAGTTAAGTCTTCAGAGGAATATAATATTATATAAATACGTCATACAAAAGGGAAAGGGGGTGATTACCGAGATGACGACTAATAGAGAAGTATGGAAGAAAAAGACATGTTGCGCCGACACCAAATAAATTGGGATAAGGCCAGGAGAATAAAGATAAATAAGTAATATATATACACTTACGAATAACTTACTTATTAATATTATTAAATTTTTTATTGCGAGTAACCAGTGTTAGTAACAATAAAATAAACTTACAACTATGTTAGTGATACAATTACACAAACACACAGAACTAAACAATCACTGCTTCCGCATTCCAGCTAAGATACTGGAGCAACAACTTATAATTATAATACAGCAGTCTAGCCTATCAGCAATAACTCTCAGGATGCTGTTTGAATTGGCTCGCACCCTGCGCACCAAGGATGCACACCTTTTACCCATTCATGCATAAAAGCAATCAACACGCAATTCCGCAAACATCCCTGATGCGCTAAGAAGCGAGGCAGCCCCATAAACTACTGCACGCGAAGGGCACTGTACGATCTCTGCGTAAAATATACCCATAGGCTACAGGTGTAAAATGGGGAACAGGAGGCTCTAAAAAGTGTTTTTTAACCTCCGTAGAAGCACGCTTAAACCTGCGGGCAATCATATTCGCTCTGACCGACAGCGCCCTCCGCTCTCTCTCAATATCGTCATCATCCTTAAGGCTATGTTTATGTTTCTATCCCCGAAAAGCGGAACTGAGCCTGTCCCGCGCTGGACATTTAATTTCAGGCTAAAAATTGGGACATCCCGCCAAAATCGGGACGTGTGTCAACGCTGATTACGAAGCTACCAGTAGTTAATACTCGGTAACTTATTCATAGCTAGTATTCATAAACATCCTTTGTAATTATTTATTTCGATTTTAAATACTCCTACTTCAAAATCGTTGATATAATAGAGATAGGTATTCCATAGTCCAGATTACCAATTGATGATGATTTTATTTTCTAAATTGCAAAACAACATTTTGAGAAGATTATGGGTAGAGTGATAGATTTATTTTCGTTGGATCCCACTTTTGAATCCCAGTTATAGCAAGTTTTAATTTTTTTAATGTTATAAATAAGCGTGGATTAACAACGAACAGTCTGTTTGAGCTTCTAGAGTAATTTCAGGGGGCGTTGGGACCCTCGGAGTGCTGGAAGAATGTATTATAGGCGAGGAGATGGCTTTCGGATGCACAGGCATCACCACAGCCGTCGGAGGCACGAACTTGGGAGTGAGTCCTGTTATTTCAATCGGCTATAATAACTTCTACCTGAGGTGTCATCAACGTCGCTTACTATATACTGCTCAAAATGCTCTTCTTTTTACTTTACGGAAAAAGATATATTTTACAAAAAACTAAATTGTTAGGGTAGAAATAAGGAAACCAGAACCGGTTCTGTTTTAAGGAACCGGGATTTTTGGGACCTTCTGGCTAAAGAACCGGGATTCCCGGCACTTTCGATACTTTAAGCCTTTATAACATAGTAGAGTTGAAAGTGTTGAAACGGACAAATAAAGAGAAAGACGAAATGACAGGGCAAAATAAAAACATTTAAATCAAATCAAATAGAATATTTTATTTCTTGTTTTATATATAGATGTTACTTTAAAAGCCCGAACTGCGGTAAATCCTAAGATTGACTAAGTCTCACCGGTAAAAGTCCGAATTATTCTATAATAATCTTTAATTTCAAACTTTTACGCAGGCGGGACCCATACCATTTTTATATTTTCAAACTCAAATGGGTCCCGCCTGCTTCCAACTTTTATTTAATTTAAAATGGGCTTGTTTTTAGCTTTTCAGTTTTTTTTTAACTTAAGTTTTTTACCGCAGTCGGGTTTTTTGATTTTTTTTTTTTTTCACTGATACTAATAAGAACGTTTAGCTTACTTGTACCTAGCCAAATTAGGTGTTATTAGTGAAAAGTATTTTTTCACTTCTCATGCTCTAAAAGTCAGTCTTTATGTTGTGCTTAGGCGACATAAAATCGCTTTTTATGTTCTAGTGCATAAAGTAATTTTTTTTTTTCTAAGACTAAGGTAATCAGGCCCAACAGCCACACGCACAATAAAACTTCGCAGATTAAAGTCGTGATTTATTTCATTTTCTTTAATTTATACCACTTTCGTGTTTTCTATCGTTAATTTAATAAAATCAGGTAAAATAGTTGTCATTTATTATTTAAAAAGGCAAAGAAACGTTTTCATTTTTTGGCAGTATGAAGTACCCAAGTCGAATGACATATGTTGAAAATTAAAAAAAAAACTATTACAAAGTTTCGTGGCGGTATTATCTGTGGTGGCGGGAATTAGCTATGGACGCAACATTTTTGATTAATTATGTACTGTATACTTTATGCCTGTTTCATTTTCTCGCAATCGAAGTGAAAAGCAGAGTGTATAACTCATGCATAAACGAGCCATTTTACCATAGCTTCTTTTATGCCTTAGTTGTACAATCTACTATTTTTGCATTTTATTTTTCTAAATCATATTTTAAGACTTGACTAATAATAATGATTGTACCGAATAACGAAATGGTTATCAAAACACTGTTTTGTTTCTGATTTGTGTTATTTTTTCGGCGTTTTATTTTTCTCAAGTATGTTAAACATGTTTTAAGACTTGACTAATAACAATAACAATGATAATTGTTGACATAACCGTCCCGCATGGTGAGAACCTCGTGAAAGTCGAGAATGATAAACAAATCAAGTATCTTGACTTGGCTCACGAGTTTGTCGTCATGTGGGACTCAGCGGTCATTGTGCCGATAGTCGTGACAGCTAATGGTTTAATAGTCAAGAGCCTCGACCAACAACTAAGGAGGCTCTCGTTGGGCAGCTGGATCAAGGGCTTGATTCAGAAAGCGGTACTTCTGGACACGGCCCGCATTGTTAGGAGGTTCCTCTTTCTGGAGCCCTGACCTCCGCCGGTAGCTTGGGCCCTGTTCCCGATACCTGTGGCCTACGATTTTTTATATTTTTAATTTTTTTATATTCTAATATTTAAAAAATATAATTTATATGTATTTAGTTGAATAAAGGAAATAACAATAATAGTAATGTTGAATAAATCGTTTCTGAGGTAAATCCTAAGATTTACCGCAGTTCGGGCTTTTACAGTAACATCTATAAAACAAGAAATATAATATTCTATTTGATTTGATTTAAATGTTTATATTTTGCCCTCTCACATAGACACTAAATCAGTCTTATTTAGTATAATTTTACTGGTAACTACGCATATTCTACCAGCAACATCTTTTTAGCATTAAAACATTTTTGTACCTAATCCTACATATCAGTATCAGCCGCGACTTACAAGTTGTAGGTCGTAGGTTCGAACCCCGACAGGCGCTTTACTTTGTGTAAATTATTTCATCACCACTGCTCTCAAAACGGTGAAGGAAAACATCGTGAGGAAACCGGCATGTCCTAGAACCAAAAATTCGAAGACATGTGACATCCACCAACCCGCACTGGGCCCGCGTGGTGGATTACGGCCCACTCCCTCTCACAGAGAGGAGGCCTGTGTCCCAGAACGTTATAGGCTGATTATGTATGTATGTTATGTATGTAATCCTACATATAATTATATAGAATTAGTTTAGTAGGTTTTATTTGATTTAAATGTTTTTATTTTGCCCAGTCATTTCGTCTTTCTCTTACTTTGTCCGTTACTCTTTTCCCGAAACCGGTATTTGGTTATAAAAATCCCGGTTCCTGAAACGACGCAAATTTCCGGAATTTCCCGGTACTTTCGGTTCCGGGATTTCCCGGGACTATTCACAAGTACGAAACAATGTTTATCGCAAAATAACAATATGAAATAAGTGCCTAATAATAAAGAACATTCACTTACTAAAAATAGATTTAAAAAAGCATTTTTAACAAAATTTCTTACTAAGCAGGAAATTCATCTAAAATGGTTTAAATACTGCATGTTATGGGAAAAACATTTATATTTAAGTCGCTTTTAAGTATCTACTTACGTGGTACTCCAACACACAAAAAAAAAAATGGGATTTAAAACAACTAAACGTAAACCAATCACTTGAATATCGTTGCTAACATAATTATAAACATCGGTAAACGGTTACATACAAAAACTGGCTAATCAAGAGCAGGAAAATTATTTAATTTGCCAATAAGACCGTATCAGTACTTAACTATTCTCCCAGTAGGTCTAGAGTTCGAATTATTCTTAAATTGAAATAAAAATCCCTACAGTTTATGTTTACAAAGGTATAAATGCTCAATTTTCATTCACACACTAGAAAATAATTTGAACTGATAATTTACCAAAATCTATTTTGGTATTTTTGTTACCGAGCGCACGGTTTTTTCAAAATATGCAGCAATTGATTTTGTCGTATTGTCAAAGTGAAAGGGTACTGTCATTCGGTGTCCATCTTTTATGTTTTAAATAAATAGATTGACTTGGCCGATTGCCAAATCAATCTATTTATTTAAAACATAAACACGCTATTCACTAAACAATCTAATTTAATATAATATGTATTATTTGTGAGATACATTGTGTTTTCCTGCGATGGCCAAGATAATCTATTTTTTAAAACAAAAGATTTTCATATTGATATTGTCACTATAAAATGTTGTTAGGTTAGCTAATTACGTAATAACTTAAGACAGAAGGTCCCTTAATTAGGGACTGAATAAATTAACCGACTTGGTATTACATGGATCTCACAACTTTTTACGGTAGAAGAACTGAGTTGCGAGACTTTGTTTTTTTAACAAGTTATTTTTTTGATGGTTATTTTTTTCTATACCTACACTTTTTCAATATGTTGGATGTACACCTGTATGGTCGTTGATGTACACGCAAGGGTCTACTATAAATAGTTGGCACAACCGTTGTTTGTTTTACAAAGATGTTGACTAAACACCGTGTTCCGGACGATATACATAAACTTCGACCAGGTGTTCAGACCATGGAAATAAGCATTTTTCACTATGGACACATTAATGAATTATTATTTTTTGTTAATTTTCATATAAACTAAATACCTTGACGTCAATCGCCCGATATACATGCCTCTTTATCCGAATTGGCAACAATGACGTATTTTCATTCATAAGATTTGGCGGGCTGCAACTTGTCAAAACTGAGTTAAGACCCTTTCTTACAGCAAGCTCAATTAAATTTCAATAAATGAAATTACAAATATCTTTGTAACGAAGCCTTTTTAAGTACTACTTCCTTTTTCAGATTTAATTTGTTAAAGCTATAGAAGCCTTTGACAAAGTTTATGGATATCGTAAAAAACACGGTGTATAAATCAGCCGGTATATTTTGTTAAAATCTCACTGTAAAAACTTAGGTGAAGTGAGCTGTTATTCCACGATGCTAGGGATTCACAATATTGACAGCTCATATAAACTGATTCTCTGATCTTATAAGTGAAGAGACGATTAAACGTGAAACATGCAATGGTTTAAGCAATGTTTATAAATAAAGGGGTCTAAGAGATGTATTGTTTACGTGTTTCAAAATATCGTATAGTATATCGCAATAATGTCTTAATAACAAAGAACGTGAATGATGACTTCTTAAAAAGAAATGTCTCGGATAGTCGGATATGGCTTAGGTAGGTACGTTCATTACGTAGAACAAAAAGTCTGTTAGAGTCTGGCAAACGAAAGTAGAGACTGAAAAAGCGCGGCAAATTTAAAAAATATCAGTATAGCAACCCCAAAATTAGCATGACATACCTGGGATATGATACTTTATAATAATTTGTTGTTGATGAAAAACGGTATTATTTGTACACTGCTTGACTTAGGACTTGAGACTTTTGAGTTAGAAAAATGCTCAACAAGTCCACAACAAATCACCAAAAACACGCCATCTTCACAGAGCATGTACAGTAACGAACTTTGGAACGGTTACTGTACTTACCTTGTTTTGAAAAATTGAATTTGACATTTTGTCTAACATTGCCATATTAAAAGTCTTCAAATAATTCGAGTGTCTACTTTCGTTTGCCAGACTCTAGTATTTTAAAATTGGAACGTGAACCTGCAGCCAAATTGCGGAACGCCAAATCGTCAAATGATTCTGATCAGTTGGCTTCATTTCTATCACAATTGGCTTCATTTTACGATTTTCGAATTGCGAAACTCTAGTTTCTGCGCAGGGCCTTAACGTTCATAATTGGTTTCATAATAAACTAGAGTTTCGCAATTCGAAAATCGTAAAATGAAGCCAATTGTGATAGAAATGAAGCCAACTGATCAGAATCATTTGACGATTTGGCGTTCCGCAATTAGGCTGCTGTATTAGGTTTATTAAAATTGTTCTATAATCATTTGATCAAAATTGTGAGTAATACTCAATCACAAAACAATTTAATCACAGGAAGAATCTACTGCAATTAAAATGTACGAAATAATATTGTGTTACATATGGTAGAGCAGTGATCACCCAGTGAGAGAGAGCATTCATGGCCCAGTGGTAACGGCGCCGACTTACGAGTTGTCGGTCGTGGGTTCGACCACAGACTGGCGCTTTAACATAATCAGCCTATAATATTCCCACTGCTGGGACACAGGCCTCCTCTCGGTGACATGGAGCGGGCCGTAATCTAACACGCGGGCCCAGTGCGGGTTGGCAGATGTCACATGTCTTCGAATTTTTGGTTCTAGGACATGCCGGTTTCCTCACGATGTTTTCCTTCACCGTTTTTGAGAGCATTGTTGATGAAATAATTTACACAAAGTAAAGCGCCTGTCTGGGTTCGAACCTACGTTACTTTGTGTAAATAATTTCATCACCACTGCTCTAAAAAACGGTGAAGGAAGACATCGTGACAAAACTGGCATATCCAAGAACTAAAAGTTCGAAGACATGTGACATCTACCTACCCGCACTAGGCCCGCGTGGTAGATTACAGCCCACTCCATCTCGAAGAGAGGAGGCCTGAGTCCCAGCTGTGGGAACATTATAGGCTGATTATGCTTATACTATATAATAGCAAAGCAGACTGGTAAAAAATGCCTAATGTCCGCCTTTGCAAAGGTTTTATTATTATTAGTGCATAAAGTTTCCATAAATAATTAAAGTCAGAATTTGGCCCAACACGAATCAGAATTTAATTCCACATGGGATGTAAAGTCCAATTTGGGGGCAGAGTAATATACGGACAGTACGTTTGAGCTTCTAGAGACATTTCAGGGGGCGTTGGTGGAAATCTAGGAGTGTTCGAAGAGTGTCTCGCCGCCGAAGAGATGGCCTTCGGATGTACAGGCATTACCACAGCAGTTGGCGGTACCACCTTAGGAGTGAGTCCTGTTATTTCAGTCGGCTTTGATAACGTCCATCTGAGGTGCCATCACACTAAACGTTCTACAATTTACTTTTAAAATAGGTTATGATATAAAAAACTTTAACTAGGTACCTACTGCTACAGTCAACTTGTTTACCTACTTTAAATATTTTTTACATTATGAAAAACAACTTCTATTTCAAGTATTTGCTTTAGGAATAGAATATAGGCATAGTGGAAGTAGGTAGAGTTTAAAACGAAATACATAATATTTACTGTGATCTGATTTTTAAACGTTGCTTTTATCATCTAACAATAAGAAGGAGAATTCGCTAACTTTGCTAACAATAAAGATTTACTAAAAAATAAATTCCTATCAAGATCGCCAAATTAAACTCCCTCAAAAGAGTCCGAATAATAAAAATTCCAAATCGAAACAAAAATTAAAAAAAAAAACTAGCTTTACATTCGCACAAAGATGAAAGCCCCTTATAAATGCCCCTTATAAGTACACTATTATAAAAGTAACTTAATATTTTGTGCATTCAAAAGAAATATAATTTGCACATGAACGTATCAAGGTCAACCAGGTGACAACTTAGTCCAAATAACAAAAGTCCAACTAAAATTTCTCACCGTATAGTTAGCACCACAAAAGATGAGACTTGACCCCATCTCCCGCGCTCTTTCCGCCGCCCCTATGACGTCCGGTCCGGTCCCATCCCGCGCTCAGACCTCATATCGCTAGAGACCTAAAATTGTGTACTGCGCAAATCAAACAACGTGGTGTGTCAAGTCTCATCTTTTGTGCAGGCATTGTACAATACAAAATCACATAATCACACACTTGAATCAACTTAGGCGACAAAATAAATGTAGCTAATTTATGCGCTCCTCTGAAACATTCACAGGATATGGGCATTCACCTCCATCTTATTATTTTTATTAATTTAATTGTGTGCGTTATTGTAAACGTTAAAAAATAGATTTACAGTCAACAAAAGAGATAAGTATGCAGGATCGTCGGATATAGTTGAAGTTTAATAAGAAACCGATGGATGTTGTCAACTGACATTTAATTTGACAAATGAGCTGTCTGTTTTTTATTAATAAAATTTAATTTTATTCGAGATCATCCATCGGTTTCTTACTAAACTTCAACTATATCCGACGATCCTGCATATTTATCTCTTTTGTTGACTGTACCTATGTTATTATTTGGTACGGTATTGCTTTTCAATGTTACAAAAATGTGTTTATGTACCTACCACAATTGATCCACCATTATCACCTGCATTCAGTTAAGTATAGAGTTAAATACTGCATCTGACTCTACTAACGTTTATGTGTTGTCCAGTATTGTCACGCTTCACAGAATGCAGTCAGGTCGACGTTTATAACTATATAATAGCTGTGCTTCTCAGGCCACAACGTGACAATAAATGAGGGTAGGGAGGGAGCGTAGGAGGATGACTTGACACTCCTAGATAGATAACTAGGTAGTAATGTAGATGTCGCCTGTCGGCAACAATAAGCGATAGGTACAAACGGCTCAGGGTACATATTTGAATGTCGAACATTAAAATGCCTACGTGTAAAATGTCAACGTTCAAAACATCGAAAATTTAAATATCGGTTATATCATAATATCGAAAATTGTTATACCTAAGCATAAAATGTCTAACATTGAAATGCCGAGTTATAAAAACATTCGAATTGAGAACCTCCTCCTTTTTTAGAAGTCGGTTAAAAATATCTAATGATTAAAAACATCGATAATCATTATACCTAAGTTCAAAATGTCAACATTCAATACACTTTAGTTCATTATATTTACGTTAAAAATACCTACTAGTTAAAATATCGAACTTGCAGGCAGGCATGGTTGCAGGATGCAAGAGAGAGCGAAGGGCACCCCGGTGTTAGGTTAGGTTAGGTTACTTTAAACCCTTTACACAGAAATAGGGGCCCCGCGTAGCAGGGCTCCGTCGACATAAGAGGCAAAAGCGGGCGCGGCCTACAAATGTGGTTTTTTTTTAAGTTATTTATTATGTGAAAATAATATTACTTAAGCATGCAGAGTGCAAGCGAGCATGCACCATGCAGCAGGCATGGTTTCTGTCACGGCTCCGGCGCTGCGGGGCTCCGGCGGTCCCACGCGAGCTTATCGTCGTCGATGGTTTTAACGCTCACCACCGCAGCTTCGGCTTGCTGGCCGGCTTCGCCGGCCAGCCTCAGCCGCGATGGCGGGCGTTTAAGCCATCTCCGCCTCAGCTCGCGGGCCGCCTCGCCCCTCTGCGCCTACGCGGGCTTAAATGACACTCTAGGGGTAGGGCAGACAAGACCACGTGGAGTCGGTTTTGCAGCGATTTGTTTCTGTCACAAATTTTTGTAGCACAACATATAAATAAATATCGATATTTAGGACATTCGATACTCTGTACTTCGATATTTACATCATTAGATAATCTGTACTTCGATATTTAAGCCTTTCGATGTCATGTTTGTCGATAATTAGATTTTAGATATATTGGACGAAGGTTATCTAACCATTCGACAATATAAACTTACGTTATTTTAATTTTCGGTTTTATGGTCGTTCGATATTTAAATTTTCGATGTTTTGAACATTGACATTTTAACCGTAGATATTTAAATTTTCGAAATTCAAATATGTACCCACGGCTCATTTATGCTCGGTTCCTATAAACAAAATCGAAATGGTTACCTACATTTTTTATTACCAAACTGGGCATATAAATAGATTCGTAACCAAATTTTACCTGTGATAGCTACTTTCATATGGGAGGGTCTACTAAGCAAAGCTATGAGATCTTTGCTTCATGATTGGTAAAGATACAAGAGTCTGAATTTTATTAAAATGTTAGGCATCGTCCATAGACTAATACAGGGTGTCTCACGGCAGAGTTAGGATTTTAAATTTGAATATTTAAAAAACCGTTGCAAGTAAGCGCGGGGGGAGGAGCGCTGTAGCTTCGTCGTTCGTGCGGATTCGTTAGTCACGATGTCGCAGTGGTCGGGTGCGCACCGCGCGTTCGCTATCGAAGCGTTTTTGAAAGGTGGAGAATCGTACGTTGTGGCTCGGAGACAGTTTTGTTCTCACACTTTGAATACTGTGTTTTGGAGTGACGAAGCACATTTCCATTTAAATGGACATGTTAACAGACAAAATTGTCGCTTTTGGTCAGTTGTCAATCCCATACAAAAACATCAAAGACCGTTGCATAGCCCAAAAGTGACAGTGTGGTGTGCTCTTTCGGTCAATGGAATAATCGGGCCGTATTTTTTTGAAAATGCGAAAGGTGCTACGATTACTGTTTCTGGTGAGGTGTATCGGCAAATGATATCCAATTATTTTATACCCCAACTTCAAGAGCATCCAGCCTACAGCTCAAGAACGTGGTTTCAGCAGGATGGAGCCACTTGCCACACTGCAAGAGCCACTATGGACCAACTTCGTGAATTGTTTCCTCAAAAATTGATATCCCGCTTTGGTGATATCGCGTGGCCACCGCGATCACCAGATTTGACCCCCATGGACTTTTTCCTATGGGGGTACCTTAAGAGCAAAGTTTACGTCAATACTCCGAGGAATATTGCTGAGCTAAAACAAAATATCCAACGAGAAATACGAGACATCGAGCCGGCTATGCTTAGGCGCGTTATGCAAAATGCGATGAATCGATTCCGTGAGTGCGTGCTACGAAATGGAAGACACCTGGAAGATGTTATCTTTAAAAAATAAAATCCGCATTATAGTTCAATAATTTTCAATAAAAATGGTTTCACAAAAATATGCAAATTGACTTTTATTTCATTTCAAAATCCTAACTCTGCCGTGAGACACCCTGTATAATGTGTTGTGTTCCTAAATGCACCCACGGTACAGAAGAAATCACCGATTTTGGCAGGAATTTGCTAAAGGAGTCATAATTATGGCTCATATACGCTGTTTATGTACTTATCTATTTTTGAGCTTAGTGTTTGTATAAACACCAGGTTTTTTTAGAGAGAAAGATATTGATCTTAGTGTCCAGTGTCGTTGTCATTCGTGTCCATAATACCCATCAAGCTTATCGAGTGTTGTGTCACAGTATAAATATACAGTAAGTTATCTAAGGCCGCCCGCCGAGTTATTAGCCTACTCTTGCGTTGATCCCCAGGGTTGTCACTTTTAATTTTAGTTAATATTTTCGAACAAGCAGCACTTGATCTAAATTTGTGAAATAAAAAAGCATATTATGATTGAATATTTTACCAATTTATAAATTTAGTAAAAATAAAAAGCCTTTATTCACATGACATTTATAATACTAAGTTACAAATTTGATACCGAGAAAATTTTTCTCCTGTTTCTGCACGTCCGGAACGCTTTATTATTATTTGTTAATGTAAAGTAAATTCTCATCTTATGTAAAGTTTTTGTAAAAAGCTTTTGGGAAAGCATGGACAGGGCATCTTAAATTCTATATCATTCAGTTGATCGTAAATTGAGCGGCCAATTTTAATGTTGATGTCATGTTGATGTGGTCCTTTTCGAACGCTTTGCGAAACACCTGCTCCATCCTTTCTACATTATCGACAAAATCATCAGGTGGGATCATGAGTAAAGGAGATGGCAGTTTTTGGCATTGCTAATTTTGGAAAGGTACAGAATTCAAAGCTATTTAAAAAAAAGGGGCTTATTTTTATGTATTGATAGCCAGATTAACTTTATTATTGAGAATTGGGATTAAATCTCGTTAAATATGAGTAAGTTGAGCAGCCGGAAATAAGGCTTTTTGGACTTATTATACTAATTATGACAGTGTTGTCATGGCAAACAAACAAACATGACTCTTTAGAAGATGACCACAGAGTACCTACTTTTTGATAGACTAAGATGACACACAAAACTTCACAAGTCACATTCGCTCGCTCGCTACTATTTTGTGCTGGTGTGAATGTTTTGTGCGCCCAAAGTTTTTCGTGGATTTTTACAACGACCTGGCTTGCTTTTGGATTTCGAAGACTCCTACTTTTCTGAACGACTGTTGCTAGACTTGGACATCGACGTTTCCTATATGCTTAGATTATTATTTTATTATTATTCTTATTGATTATTATTGTTCCTATTATATGCTTAGATTCCGATAAGTGAGTCTCTAGAGTCTCCTGAGTTTTCTGTGACTACTGAGTTTAATTAAAACTGATCGAGTACCTACGCTTGAAACTGTCATTAGGTCTATGATCAGTGGGTAAATCATTGAACTAAACAAACTTCAACAAGTAGTTATTTATCATTTTTGAAGTCATTACAAAGCATAATTAGCAATATGTTATGCATACAATAAACATTTATGCGTTAAAGTAGTAATAGAGGTAAAATAACCTATTAAAGTACAAACATGAATGCACTTAACCTCACTTTTACAAAAATTAAGATTTCTCTTTAACCCCATTGTTATTATTTTTTATTTATTTTTTTAACAAAAGCTCATAATATTCCCTATCAAACCATGCCACTTTTATTTCTGTGGAAACTAAAAAAGTTTAATGCCAGCGTTCTATGAACTTCTGCCATTCTCCTTTCGATCTTTGCCGTAATTCCTGTAATGGGTGTATAAGACACCATATTTGGATTGAACAACACATCAGACAATAGAAAAAATAATAATTTCAATAGTAATTAATTTGCAATATTAATTATTGTGAAATTGCCCTTATTACATCTATACGCGACAAATACGTTTACCTAAACGATGTTTCGAACTCAATCCTCTGTTTTATAGTAAAACTAGACTTCTTAAAATAAACTTTAGCTCTAAACATAGTATTCAGAAAGTAAATTTGGGAATACATTTATATGGAAAAATGCGACTCGGCTACGCTCTTAATAAAGCAAATAAACTGTGAAATAAACAATACAATACCACATTTTCTAATAATATTTAAGTATAAGTAGGTACTTACATTTCTGGTTGAGTAGGAAGGAACTATGAAGAATGATAAGTCCGGGTTTGCGAAATCATTATTGAGGCACCCGAAAACACTACAATATTTGTTTCCCCTTTTTGATGTCATGATACTCGTAATTTAAGTGGCCGCCGCCGGCGAGAGTTGACGAACGCAAGCGGTAATGTAGCGTACGCGCGTGCTCACAGTCGCGCTGCACAGCCCGCACTGCCGCCACCTTATTCCCTCATATATTATGCTAGCGTGTGCGTGAAATCGCGTGCCGACATGGCTCGCGGCGCGCACGCACACATTCAAACCGAGAGCGGCACGTTTGTATGAAGATGTTTTACTGTATATTTATACTGTGGTTGTGTCCTGCAGGTGGTATGAATATGGATGTATTTGATGGGTGTATGGTTGCCGAAGAATTGGCGTACGGGTGCACTGGCATTATGACTGCCATGGAAGCAAGTGGTCTCGGAGTGAGTGGCTCTTGTGCCATGCTTAGCTTACCTACGTATGCATGAGTTTCTGCCCCAACCACATCAACATCGCATTACGACTCACACAATAACCTTGAGGATGTTTTATTGCTTTAGTAACCTTTCAATATCCAGCATGCACGTGTGATTTCTATTTCCATTTCCTACTACCATGTAACAAGCATTAATAATGATCTATTCCATGAAAACTTGAAAGGTAGTGCCTGTATTAATCATTGATTGATTTAAAAATAAATTAAAGGTCAAGAAATGGTTCAAGAACCAAGTCAAAAGATAAATATGATCACAAACCTTTCAAAGTTAAGCATTTTGGCATACTGATTTTTATTTTACTGACAAACTAACAAGTAATATACTAACATATAATACAACTTTCATAGTACCTACCTAATAACTTTATTATTGTAAGTATGTGTAAAATTACAAGTTTGTATTAACGTTGTTATTGTAACATTTTCCACTATTTGCAGTTTTCTAACCAATATACGTTATGGCATCTCATTTAAGTAGATAGTTATTCGAATGAATTTTAATAAAGAACGGAATGAATAAGTAGGTATTTGTTTGGTATATCGTTGTACTTGTGTTTCAGCAAATGCCCGTCATTATCGCTGGCAACAAGGAACAGCAGAAGAAGTATCTCGGTAGACTCGTAGAAGAGCCCATTGTTGCTGTAAGTAAATTGTGGGAACAAATCTTTCTCAAGAAAAAGTATATAAACGTAACGAAGCTTGAAAAGCAAAACTAACTGAGCGACATAGGGGCTCATAGGGCTAACTTTTCAGGAGAACAGTTTAAAGGAAACTTTTCAGAAAAAAGTCATTATAAAATAAGGTTTCAAAAACAGTACGAATTACGCCTGTAGGATGATTACAAGACTGTTAAAGTTAGCCCTATGTCAATGTCGCTTAGTCAATTTTGCCTTTTAGCGTCGATAAGTATTCTAGTTAAGGTGAATCATGATCAAGGCTCGGAAACCGGTTGAAATTCTTAACCGGTTATGGTCATTGACCCCAAACCGAAATCGATTTAGGTTAAAGGTTGCACTTTACCGGTTTTTACCGGTTTATGCGACAAACCGGTTTTTCATGAATTTTGGTTTTGATAGTGAAAATTAACCGGTTAAAACCAAGTTTGAACCCCCCCCGGCCCCCGCCACTCTCGCGGGCACGGTCTGGACGTTGCGATGTCAACTCATTGTCACTAGAACTTGTTGGAAGCGTTAAAAAAGTAGACGAAAAAAATTTACGAATTACGGAATTAACCGGTTAATTTGGGTGTCAAAACCGTTTGAGCTTTGTAACCGGTAACCTTTATCTTTTAGGTTACATAAGAACAGTTCACTTGTTTAACCGGTTAATGAAGGAACGATATATTTACCGGTATTTAATCGAAATTAACCGCTCTTTTTAAACCGGTTCAGAGCCCTGATCATGATAGACCGCGAAATTTATATTTTCTAAAGTTTTTTGCAATTTGCAGATCAGTGTCAGGTTGTATCTTGATCCAAATATGATTTGCGACTATAATACTCGTAGACATGTATTTACAGAATCATAGTCATTAGAATCATTAATATATCTCTTTAAGTTCGACTTCTACCATAAACACTTTTCCATACGAGATTTGTTCTTAACGGTAGAAATCTAACTTAGAAAGATGTATTAATGATTCTAATTATTATAATTCTGTAAATACGTACTGTTATTGTCGCGAATCATATTTTGATCAAGATACAACCTGACACTGACCTGCAAATTGCAAAAAACGTAAGAAAAATTGAATTTCGCGGGCTACAACTACCCATTCACCTTAAGTCGGTAAAAACTGGTGTGCTTACTACAGCCCTTATTAGCATATTTAAAAGACACTGCACCTTTATTGTAAGCTAAAGGGTTTGTTTAATTATTCAGGCGTATTGTGTGACTGAACCGGGCGCGGGATCCGATGTCGCCGGTGTCAAGACCAGGGCCGAGAAGAAAGGAGACGAGTGGATTCTCAACGGACAGAAAATGTGGATCACCAACGGAGGGGTAGCCAACTGGTATGCCTAACTCTTTGTAAAAATCTATAGCTCATAGGGACAATGGAGTCAAAAGACTTTATTGAGAAACGTTACGAGGTCAGGTTATGCAGATTGGGAGCATAAAAAATAAACTGTTCTGTATTTTCCATTAACATTAGGCACGTTTCAAATTCAGGTATTTCGTACTGGCACGAACCAACCCCGACCCCAAGTGCCCTGCTAGCAAGGCATTCACCGGATTCATCGTAGAGAGGGATTGGCCCGGAGTCTCTCCTGGACGCAAGGTAACAGCTCAACGTTTTATTTTACATTTCTCAACTAGACGCAAAAATAGAAATAAATTGTATGGCTTTAAGAAAAAAATGTTGCGTTCTTATTTGAGTGCCACTTCGAAAGTTAAATACAAAGAATACTTTTAAAGTTATTGCATGGATTCCTGTTTTGTTTCCGATGCTGGATAAAGTAAACAACTGAAACAACTAACCGATAATCCATAGAAAAATTTTGAAGAGCACTAGTAGTTGTCTACGGTCCAATGTTAATAAAAAATAATTTATTTGAGAATGCAAAATGATGACGGAATAATAATATACTTGAAAACCACAAGAGTAACATAGAAATATAATTAAAATTGTTGATTTTTTACCGACTTCAAAAAAAAAGGAGGTTATCTAATTTAACTTTAATTTCGGAACTCGGTGTCGTTGGTTCCGCATTTTCGTTTTTTTTTTTGAAGTCTGTTGTTTTTTAATTTTTTTTGTAAAAAAGTTTTTATTTTTCACTTTTGAGTTGTACCTAGACCTACCCCACACAAATTCAATTAACACTAGTGCATTGAAGAATTGAAGACACCGACTAGAAGAATCATCAAAATTTGCATAGAAATGCCGGAGATGCAGTACATTTATGCATATAATAATAACCTACATAAGAATAATTACCTAATGTATTATATACTAAAACCTTCCTGAAAGTATGTAGATCACATTAATGAATTATCAAAATTGGTTCATTAGTTTTTGAGAAAATCGCGGACATACAAACATCATACATACATACGGGTCGAATACAGAACCTCCTTTTTTGAAGTCGATTAAAAATGAGAGAATTTTTAGATTAAAGGTACCCCAATAACAACTTTCACAGAAATAAGGGTTTACCGTGGTACACTGAACACATCTGCGTACCCCTTTAGAGGGTACCGGCGCGATGTTATGCTGTGTGTATTACACAACATAACATCGCGGTTGATTTGCTGGCATTTATTGAAGAGTTCCGTTATCTGTCTCCGAAACTCATCATCAGATCATTACGAAATTTAAATGGAACCATTTCGGAATAAATATATTCGAACAATAAAAGAATTTTGCAAATCCGTTTATATAAGTTCCCATTAAAATAGATGACAAACTTTTAGATACCATTCAGACCACTAAAATAAGGACGATGGTAAAAAAAATATATAAGTAAGGAAAATGCTTTAGATGCTTACAAGAAAAATAATCAGCTAACGAAAAATACACTAATGCGCCGGCAATTTATTATTTTAGGTCAAAATAAAATCACTTTAGTCAGTGTTTTTTTTTTTTTGCTTGGATATCTTTGATTAGACGTACTGGTCCATCTATTTTATTGGGACCCTGTATATGACGGAGTTATGCCCGAACATAGGTACATTAAAAATATACAGGGTGAAATTGAACACATGCGACAAATCGAAATAGGAGATTGTACTCGTCATTATGAACAACTTTTACTATGAGACCAAACCTGAAATCGCGAAAAAAAAATCAGCTGTTCCCTACATTTTGGCGAGTTATACGAACATAAATGTAGGGAACAGCAGATTTTTTTTTCGCGATTTCAGGTTTGGTCCCATAGTAAAAGTTGTTCATAATGACGAGTACAATCTCCCATTTCGATTTGTCGCATGTGTTCGATTTCACCCTGTATAAATATAAACATCCGAATTGAGAACCTCCTCCTTTTTAGAAGTCGGTTAAAACAATCCTTATGTGATGAAAAAAAGATGAGAGATGTAAAGTTCATGTATCTTCAATATCTCAATGTTAATATGTCTATCAAAATGCCAACGACCGATTGCACTGGGTACAGCACAATTATGTGCTATAACCAGTGCAATCGGTCATTGCCATTTTAAACGGAGTCAATTGCACCCTGTTAGCAACCGATTGGCACTAATGTCGCTTTGATTGATCGCCACCAGTTTTGTCGAATTTCATGTATTCCCTAACACTGCATAAAGAAAAGCAAGTTTAAAATTAAGTAGCTTCTGGGGTTTAATTTCCTGCGTTCAGATTTCTATCTATTTCAGGAAATTAAAAGCCTCGAAAGTTAATAAACGGGTTTTAACTAGCTCTATTTAAACACCGCTTACTGCGAAATGATCCGGTTTCAATAAATTTTATCTACCTACCCTTTTAAAATAGATGAAAGTTATTCAAAATGCGCGTAATTAAGAGTACATGCTTGTTTTTTCACATTTAGGAACAAAACATGGGTCAGCGTGCTTCGGACACTCGTGGCATCACATTTGAAGATGTGCGTGTGCCCAAAGAGAATGTTCTGATTGAAGAAGGAGCCGGTTTCAAGATCGCCATGGGAGCGTTCGACAAGACTCGCCCACCGGTAACTTAACTTATAATTTATTTAGCTACACGATGATTGTTGGAAAAAACTCAAAGTCGACATAAAAGGACTCTGGGAGTACCCGAGTCCTGTAATGTCGACTTTGGGTTATGCATCTGTGTCGCATGTTTGGTGTTCGGGACAGGTGAACTCAAGGCTGCAATGGCTCTTTCTTCAGAAGGCCATATGTTGCAGACAGTGTTAGGCCAAGTAGTATTTTACCATAACAAAATGTTGTCTCAATTTCTCAAAGGACGTACATATTAGTACAAACAAAATACAATGTTATTTCAACCCCATTTTACCTTCACAATAGACATTTAAATTGACATTTTCTTAGAATAGTAAGGAATCGATCGAGTTTAACTGGGCTAACAACAGACTGTGGACAAGTGCTCCAATTACAAGTTGTCAGCGACATGTCACTGCAGTAATGATACACCTATTTGTTTGTTTTGTTTGGCTGCAATGAAGTTTGTCGTTGTATTAAATCTGCATTTTATTCGTGTACAAATTAAGTATATCACGTTTCACAAACCTAAGCGTGCTGTAATTTAAATCCAAAGAATTAAATTACAGCATGAAAACCTGAGTCTGACGAAAATTTTGCATATCTCGTGAATCAATAAAAAGTAGATATCTACGCAAAAAAAACGTTTAGCAATACTTGGGGGAGGCCTAAGTCCAGCAGTGTCGTCTTTCAGCTGCATAATGATGATGATGTAAATCTTGAAAATTATGGCTCTTGCTCGGCAACACATTTTCTGTTTCTTCCGATTTCTAACTTGTCATACGCACACACAGGTAGCCGCCGGAGCCACAGGCCTGGCTCAACGCGCCCTGACCGAGGCGACCAAGTACGCACTAGAACGCAAGACGTTCGGCGTGCCCATCGCCAGGCATCAGGCTGTGGCCTTCATGCTGGCTGATATGGCCATCGGCGTGGAAACCGCGCGTCTTGCATGGATGAAGGCCGCCTGGATGGCTGATCATGGTAACTATTTTTAAGGCATACATTCCGACATTCCATGGTAGCGGTCACCGCCAATGGACATGATATACAATACTGGGATGATATACAAGCCGATGGCCCACATAGACAGTAGGTAGTTACTGCCAAAGGACATCTGCAATACCAGAGGCTGGCGTTGCCATCCCAGAGACAGAACTGAAATGTCTCATGTACCGGTATTTATTCGGTTTTGAAGGGTATACCCCTCAAAACCGAATAGCAGTGCAACTTGGCGACAGAAATAGGTAGTACTACTTCTTCTGACGACCTACTCCGCAAGCTCTACTATGGCAAATTATTGATATGGATAGCTATCATTATACTATGGTGAAAAGTCTATACATTAGACAGAACTTGAGAAATGGCATTTAATTTATGATTTACCCACTAAAAAAGCATTTTCAGATGTTATGACAGTTAGGTACAGCAAAACAATTTATTGTATACCATAGGTTCTCAGTGTTATTTTACCCACCGACTTTAAACATATTATTTTTCTAGAGCCCCCAATTTTTTTTACCCGTCTGTCGTCACTCTGAAACAGCAGCCACGATTATATTTAAAGGTGTAATATTATATACCTAGTCTTAAGATAGGATATAAAATTTTCTCTGGGACTTCTGCCCCTGAAAATCTCGAAACGAGCACGAGGGTATGTTATCTCCCACGTTAAGGACCTGTGTTGTACACCCTTCTAACTGTCGATGGAAATATGGCTCGGAGCTTGCTTTGAATGTAGTATTTAATGAGGACTTATGCAAGCGTGGCAACGTTCTGGGGGCCTAAAAAGGCCACTTTGGCAGAATCATAAAAGGATAACATTATCAATCATAATAAAAGTTGAAAATGGTCACAAACTGACAATTCATAATATTATTTGCGTACCTACAATTTCATGTCACACAATTCATCTGTTTGACAGTTTTGTATGGAGATTCGTAAAATGGTCCACAAAATATGAATTGTTTTAATGTCAAATAATATTATGAATTGTCAGTTTGTGACCATTTTACGACTTTTATTATGATTCATAATGTTATCCTTTTATGATTCTGCCAAAGTGGCCTTTTTAGCCCCCCTGATAAACTACTAGTATTAGAATTAAATATATCATCACTGTATATGGAAAATGATTGCTATTATGGTATTGGTATTATAAAGAACTTGTTGTCACGTAATTCCTACTATTTTGTATCATGCACCAAGATATTGTTTGAGCCGTGTACATGTAACAATTTTCCATATCGATTAATTAGGAATACGTAGTGTATTGTACCTAGGCCTGCAGCTATGTTTATTGTGTGGCATGTCTCGATATTTGATCAATAGTATCTATTTGCAAGCACGACGAAATACCTACATCAACTTGTAAGGACTCTACGAATAAGTAGGTTAAAGTATTTATAGTCATATTGAAATACAGGCCTCGACGCCGCAGACGAAATGTGCAAATATGGTGATGATGAATTATGTATTTGGATTTTTTATGTAGTATATAAGATATTGTAGTCCTCACTCCTTTGTTACATTATCGAGTGCGATTTTAGCTTCACAGTTTGTTTTTTCAAGAGGCTAAACTAAAAAAAAATCTATACTACAGGTATCAGGAACACGGTCCTCGCCTCGGTGGCGAAGTGCCACGCTTCTGAGATCGCCAACAAGGCTGCAGCGGACGCCGTACAAATCTTCGGTGGTAACGGCTTCAACACCGACTACCCCGTCGAGAAACTCATGAGAGACGCCAAGATCTACCAGATCTATGAGGGCACATCACAGATCCAGAGACTCATCATCTCCAGGGAAATTATCACCTCAGCCATGCAATCCAACTAAGTAAATAAATCGCTTTCTATAAAGACTTCCAAGTTGTTTTTATTACTGAGTTGTGTAACAGATATGTACAGTATTGTTCATATTGTTCATAATGTAAATCAAGATGCGCAAATAATTAAAAAAAAACCTTTCTATATCTACTTAAATATTTTTTTTATTAAAGTAAGGTTTTTAATGTAAATTGCTTGCATTGCTTTACTTTAATTTCTCTATCATGATTATTGAAAACAATCGTTGTACATAAATGAATGTTTATGAATTGCTATTTCAAATTTACTGTAATAAATGTTAGAATGTGTAAGTGTTTATTAAATGATAATTTAATTTCGTGCCCGAAGTATGTTAATTAAAATGAGCATTATTTATATGAAAACCAACAGGTTTGCGACATTTTAAAAAATGAGTTTGAGTACCTAATAAATTTTCTTGGTATTTATTTCGACTTTTATTTTTCTTTACACTAAACATTTATCTTGACCCGTCGACTTGTCCGCTCGTAACAAAGCACGGGTCAGCGCTGGGGCAGATAGGCAACTCTTCTTCTTAGCGTGTCGATAGCAATCTAAATATACTCGGCCCAGAAATCGGCTACTTGTTTATAGCCTTTATAGGCAACTTTATTTTAGAAGGGTTAGAAGCATCACAGTAATAGAGGAAATAACCTGTATTTTAACAGAACTTATTACTTTATAGCCAAGCAACGGGTTTACTCAGGGACTGAGTTATGAGAGAGTTTTAATTACGTAAGGACCACTATCTCTAATTTAAAATAAAAATTAAATAATGATAGTCTGCATTGAAATCCGTGATTTGCACTCGGCAGAGCGGTAAACGTAGAATCTCATTGGAACTTTCGACCGTACGTGAGCAGATTGACACTCGAATTTTGTTTAGGCAGGCCGCATACGTCCGGTTTCCTGATTCGGAATTCAAATTCGGAGACCCCGATTGCCCCGAATGCACGCATTTCATACAAAATGTTCTCTCCAGCGCACACGTACTTAAATTTTCCGTCCGGGTTTCAGAACGGAAAATTTAAGGACGTGTGCGCTAGTGAGAACATTTTGTATGAAATGCTTGCATTCAGGTTTCCGAAACTGAATTCCGAATCAGGAAACCGGACGTTTGCGCCCAGCCTTAGGAAGCGTCGTCATGAACCGCTTAAAATATTCGTCACATTCTGGATTGCAGTGTATTAAAATATTAAGTACAATTGCCAGTGAAATTGCAAAAATATTATTATTTATTTGATTACTAAAATTATGTACTCCGTAGTGAGTCAAGGGTTCATTTTAGTGCTCACGAAAAACACGACATCTATTGATTATTGCCGAAACTACTGTCTAATCGTAAGATAAACCTAAATACAGTGCAGATGGCGTTACAGAGCACCGGAAACGGTACTATATTAAACTTCATTTTTAATAATTCAGAATAATGCAATAAAATGTTTTCGTGAAAAAGACTATTAAAATTACAAATAAAATAAATTATAATTAAAACGTAACGTATATCCAGACGTTTGTTTATTAAGATATAACATTGCAATCATGCTCATAAAGATTGACCTACATTCGGAGCCCTTGTGAAAGGATTGTGCAATAGAAACGGTCATTTATTACACAACACGGCATGTTCATAAGCAAACGTAGTCATTTTGCATCATTTACATGTTTTTTTTTTTAAGTTTGCAGGAGTAACTTGAAATAAACACGCAAAAAGAACTATTTATTATTTTTCTTTATTCCATACCACATTTTAACATTGCTTAAATTAAATTAACATATTTTAGGAATAAAGAAGTCATTTTGGATTATTTATTTGGAAAATAGGTCATGACACAGTTTTTTTTTCTAATTGGGTTATTTTCTCACTGCCCTTTACCGACTTAGTTCAATGTCAGTCATGAGTACGGTTGCTCCATTGAACCTGAGTTATGTCGGTCGGAATATCAAAGTGTAAGTGAAGTGGCCTAGAGACCTACATTTTGTTTTTAAAACGTATTATCGCTTATATGCGTGATTGTTGAGATAAATCATATCCTCATACGACGTAGGTGAAATACTTAACGTTGCCTGGGCGGCATTATTCTGTCGCCCTGTCCAATTATTTGTGTATAATGCACGAAGACGCTCCAAAAATGAGTGTAGCGCAAAGTCTAGCCGCCTCCACGAGCCAGGCGAAGAGCGAGATCGTGACTGATGTCCCCGTGGACTATGAAATTAACTGTGTTGAGCTAAAACCGACACAAACTATTGAAATGGACTTAAAACTTGCTTATGTGAACCCCACTAGCGGTAAGTGCCCCATGTTCTGTTGTAATAATAATTACACTTGTAGATGCTCCATTATTTAGTGAACGTCATGGAAATGACTTCAAGAAGTAATCGAGCATGTTATTCACGCAGATTTGAGTAATAAAGTGACAGCATAACTGAAACGCATCTTTGTAAATGCTTAAATATTGAAATGTATTAATTGTAAATGAAGTGTTGATTTCAGTGCCAATATTATTATTCAAATTGGAGTCTACTAAGATTAATTGGGGACATGAGGTCTGAGAGATAAATACCTGTATGTAGTGAATATCATTAGCTATTCAAAGAAGACAAGTGTTGTATAATAATACGCACATAGATTAGATAGCTACATTATGTATATGCATTGTGGAGTCTACCTGCTCGTACGCTCGGCTGCACGGTGTGGCAACGCCGCATTGGTTTTTTCGCGCTATCCTGCGATAGAGTTGGCTGTGTGAAATAGTGTTTTAAGACTTACTGAATAATAGTGGCTCATAGAACGTGTTTCGAGAATAGTTTGATTGTATAATAAACTACATCACAGTGACTAAATGTAGGTACATAGTACACTGTCAAACGGCTGTGTGGTTTTGTATTCAATGGGTGGCGCGGCATCGCATTTTGATTTCATTTGGTGTCAGTAGGACACGTTTACTCGACAGCGGGCTGCAGTGGCTCGAGCGCGAGCCTGGCACTCCGACTGTTACACCATATGAAATAACCGTCCCGACGTGATACACTTACTTACCAGTCACTGCGTGTGCGTACTCTGCGGCAGGAGCCAACCATCGGAGTTTGTTCATACGTTTTGATATTCCACAGATTGCCTGTCATAATGACGCGTTGTTGCGAATGTTTGGGATATTTTTGGAAGTAGAGCAAATGAAGTTCTGTTTGGAATCTGAGTGAAGTCTTTGAAGTGAGCTTCTAAAGATTATGTTGAACTGACTTGCACTAGCTCTACGTCGGCAAGGGAATTGGAAAATAAATAACAAAGAGTCGGAGACATTGAATTCAAGCTTGAAATTAATCCTGACCAATGTCAGAATTAGAGCAGTAATTTGACACAAGGTGCGAGAGGACGGTAAGCCCCCCCCCCCCCACAGGGTATGCGCCGGGCGCGCGCGTTACTTGAGCGTGTGAACGACGCGAGCGCTGCGTACTCGCCGCGACTGCGCGGCGCACTTTGCCGGCGTGCGCGATACCGGTATTGGAAGCCCCACGCTGCACCTTGTATTTCTTGGATAAAATTGTGAAATCAGAGAGAGAAATTAATGTCGCAAATTTTATCCAAGAAATACAAAGTACAGCGCGCGCGCCGCAGACTCGCCACACGCTGGCAAACACCGCACACACCGCATGCCGAAAAAGCGCGACGCGCACGCCGCGCAGTCGCGGCACGCACGCATTGCTCGCGTCGTTCACACGCCCAAGCAACGCGCGCGCCCTGTGCACGCCCAATGGGGCCTAAAAATGCACATCGAAAGAGATATAAAGTAATCAGATAGGATACTACACTTTATGGGCTGAAACCCATGTTGTGCGTGTACTGAGTAGTCAAGTTATTGACACAGCTAGTCTGAGATGGTTTTATGTACCTACATATAATAAAAAAACCGGCCAAGTGCGAGTTAACACTACATACAAATAACGGCAAATAAGAAAAAAAAACCGACTTCCAAAAAAACACTACAAAGTGAAAAATAACTTTAATTTCGGAAGTCGGTGTCTTTGGATCTGTATTTTAGTTTTTTGCCACCGACTTCCGAAATTAAAGTTATTTTTCACTTTGTAGTGTTTTTTTGGAAGTCGGTTTTTTATTCTTAAAAAGTTTTTATTTCACGCTTTTTAGTGGGTCTGCTTATAATTTATCTAAGTTACAATAGCCTAGTGATCATCGCCTTTTACAAACAAAATATTGCTTTTCCCGATGCAGGGAAGTTAATTTTTGAGGAGTTCTCCAGGTCCACCATCAGCTCCATATCACCATTCACATTGTGACGAGCATGAATTGCTTAGCAACCATATTAAAGTAATCGAATCGCAACCCGTGAAATACTTAGATATTATTGAGTAGTTCCGGTGGCCATCTGTGGTCTTCATCATCAGTTCCACTTCACTAAATGGTGCTTTCCGAGAGCAATTGCACGAGTTACTATAAAAAATACCCAAATCGCTATAGGTGTGCCTATAATATTTGAAGAGTTCCTTCGATTTCTCCAGGATCCCATTATCAAATCCTGACCTGATGTTTTTAGACTAGAAGCTGATAATCCTGGCTGCAGCATCAGGCCAGACTTATGTCAACATTGCATTGAACTTAAAATTTAGTCCTGTTTAAAATGAGCCCAAACGCGACTACGGTGCTGTTATTTCAAGGTTTGTACTTTTTCTGATGCTCCTGGCTTCAGCATCAGGTCTCTATGTACTTCGGTGTTCCTCATTAACAGTACGTTTATCCACACATCGAGCCCTTTTCAATGAACCTAAACACGATATATCTGCTGTTAGTTGTCGAGGAGTTAGGTACTCTGCAGACTATCCTGACTGCAGCATCAGGTCATGACTTGATGATCATGAGACCAAATGTGACAAATGCCCTATCAAACATCAAAACAATTTACTAAAACAGTCCTTGCCTGTTTGAGTAACTTCTTACTGTTAAGGAGTTGTACCTTCCATCATCAGCCCAGCTACCTGAGATGGTGACAACCATACGCAAATAAACAAGATTCTTCATAAAATATGCGAAAAACAATAAGTGAGCCTATAAAATTTGAGGGTTGCCCTCGATTTCTCTAAGATTCCATCAACAGATCCTAACTTGGTGACAATGGGACCACCTCAGAACTATCTACTTTCGAACAAAAAAAGAATTTTGAAAATCCATCGACAATTGGCGGAGTATTCGATGAACAAACATACAAAATAATAATAAAAAACATACAAACAGCCGAACATAGTACCTCCTCCTTTTTGTGAAGTCGGTAAAAAATCACGTTTGTTGTATGGGAGCCCCCCTTAAATATTTGTTTTAGTCTGTTTTTAGTATTTGTTGTTATAGCGGCAACAGAAATACATCATCTGTGAAAATTTCAACTGTCTAGCTATCACGGTTCATGAGATACAGCCTGGTGACAGATAGACAGACAGACGGACAGTGGAGTCTTAGTAATATAGTCCCGTTTTTACCCTTTGGGTACGGAACCCTAATAAAAAAGATATTAGGCACTCTAAAATTATAAATTAATGCATTATAATTCTCGACGAGTATGTACTTCAGGTAAACACAGCAGCCAGTTCTTTTACTAACTTACTGGGTAATATTTTTCATGGCATGAAATATGACTATCTACCTATATTCTCACTTTTCGCACCGATCCGACTGATCCGAGAGAATAAAATGGGTACTGCCTATATTATGCAGAGCTCTTTATTTCTTGTTGACTGTACAGTCACGTCTAAAAGTATGTATACGCTTGGCTTTATCCAAAGGCGATTTTCTCCTTTATTTTTGAATGAAATTTTATGTTATTACGAAAACAGTATTTTCTAACCCATAGGTTTATGTTAAGTGTCGTATTTCAACGTTGCATTCGTTATTTCACGAAAAAATCACAATTGAAAATTGCCAAGTGTATACATACTTTTAGACGTGACTGTACAGGAAATAAAGTCCGCTATAAGGTACCTACCTAAGTAAATGCGATTAAGTAATTGCAGTTAGTCAATTACTTCATTAATCAAGGATTTTAAAATTTTTACCAATATATCGCTCTTGCTGAAATTCAAAAGTTATCCAAGTTTTTAAAAGAAATGTAGAAGATATATATACAACACACGTCACGAGTACTTACGAGAAACATAAGTAAATCTCTCACTTCGTAATCAGCACACATCCCACATATTCCTTTATGCGTACCGTATGATTCATCCTTGTAAAGAATATGGATGCGCTTTCGTTAATGCAAGATATTATGTAATGAATGACGGCTCAGATATTCATCTGTTTTGTGAATCAGAGAAAAACCAAATTGATTTCTCCATTTTGTGAAACAGAGAAAAACCAAATTAAGAAGGTATTGCATGATAAAGTTCTAGGAACAAAAGCTGTTTTCACTCTTTGTTCGACTTCGTACCCGCAACGGCCAGAAGCTGATTGTATTAAAGCACAGAATTCTTAGACCGCGCTTTGACTTTACTTTGCTAAGCAAGGTCAGCGTTTCGTACGAATATGAACCTTATTCTTTATCAAATAAGAATATTGACTGGCGATCTGTGCGCGTGTCAGCAAGACCTAAACATTGCGCCAAATTTTAAATTCCTACGTAACATAGATCTCGAAAAAAACCTGTTTGACAGACGGGCAAAAAAGGGACCTAAACTTTAAAAAAGGTAAATGGTAAAAGTATTTTGTAAAAAAGTAGAACTTATTAGAACTTATAAGTTAAATTCTATTAGAATTATAAGAAATTATAGTATGTTTAGAAATCTGGATCTGAAGACCAAAAACTGTTAAAATTATTCTAATAGAGGTTTCATTATGACATAAAGGACAATAGGAATAATCCTTAATAGTCAAAACAAATCGTTTCAAGACTGCAACATCGGCTAGAACATATAGGCCACCCCAGCCATAATATTAAATACACGTGTACCTACTAAGCCTGCACCAATCTGATTAGTGGTTACAGAGAAATTGGTGTCTAAGATAGGTCCGAATCTAGTACACGGGTTACGCGTATTTAGGCATGAGGCATGTGCAAATCTCCCTCCCCTCATTCAATTGGACACGTGCATTATGTACAACTGTTGCATGACGGGTTATCCGCTTTGTATTGCCGAGAAGGATTTTGTTACAAGTGGTTAGATCCTGTACATACGTTTTCTAGATTAACTCAAACATTAAGGTGTAAATCCGACACAGGATAGTTTTAATAGAGCTCCTTGTGAATGGGCTCGGTCGAGGAAGTACTACTAACACTGTGTCTTTTTCCGCTGCCAAGCAGCATTGCTGTAATCCGGTTTGAAAGGTATTCGTATCGATTATAGGCACATAAGACATTTGAACTTTATCTCTAAGCTTGCCAACGCTGCGGCAAACTCCCTTGGGTGCTGTAATTACAACATTTTATAGGCACATTTCTATAGACCGTAGTATCAATTTTTCACGGACGACATAGGCTGCCCTCGGCCAGCGTTTGACATCGGAAAACCTTGGCAGATTCTGGTGAAATTTTTCAGATAGATTCAAAATCTTTATCACCGATAAATTAATAGGATTCGGTGGTTCCCCGTACCAACGTTCATTCACACATTTTGCCTATTTTCCTTTACCTAAGTTTCGATTGTCTCGATGCAGGTAAAGATGATGCATTGTTGTCAATGCATAGACGGAAAGCTTAGAGGCATGCCCCGTATAATTATACGGATTGATTGACAATTGAGTGCATTCCTTGAAATTGGTGATACTAGAGCTAATTTTTGACCCAATTTTTGATCCTGATCCTACTTAAACCACGATGGTCAAACAGAATAAAGTTACTGCTTTTAATGTCTGATAGCAAGGGTAAAAATAAACCTGATAGAGACAGATCGTGCCTGATTTGACCGCCCAGGAACAGTCGCATGTCAAACAAACAACAAAACCTACAATAAGGAATGCGTGCTTCGAAAAATATACTACCAAGTCAAGTGCTACATTTATTTTGCCTGTTTGTTTTTTATTTTATACTAGCTGCGCCCCGCGGTTTTACCCGCGTAAATGTCGATCCCGTAGGAATATCGGGATAAAAACTATTCTATGTCCTTTTCCGGGACTCAAACTATCTCTATACCAAATTTCATCTAAATCGGTTCAGTGGTTTAGGCGTGAAGAAGTAACAAACATATAAACACACACACACACACACTCACAAACTTTCGCCTTTATAATATTAGTGTGAAGTGTGATTAGTGTGATAGGTAACCTAACCTAACTTTCTGACTTCGCTGGTTTAGTGGTCGCAAGTAGTGATGGGTCGTTGAAGGTTTTTCCGTCAACGAAACGTTAACGTTGAATTGCGTTTGTCAACTAGTTGATCAACTAGTTAATTTCGTCAACGAGTTAACGTGTTACGAACGTCAACTTGCATGAACGATAAACGCCTTAACGCTTTTATTAACGTACGCTGTTAATTTACATTATTTCATTCCGCGCACGAATAAGATAATTTAATGTCATCATTTACTTTCTTTTAAAAATAATGATCAAATTACTAAATAAATATCGAATCTTTTATTCGTTATTTAGAGTTCAAATTATTGTCATGACTATCGCGTCGTAGCGGGAGTTTTGTAAATATAAATACAATTTACGTACGTTAAAAATAACAAAACGTTGAGTTCATATTCTCGTTTCTAAAAACAAGTTGAATTCATAAACGTCGTTGTCTCGTAACTCGTTGACGAATTCAACGAGTTGATTTGTTTATGGTCAACGTTAATCCCGTTGAAGAGACATCAACGTTGATTCAACTAGTTCGTTGATTCAACGCCCATCGCTAGTCGCAAGTGCTACTGCTGAGAATGAGGTCCGGAGTGCAAATGCTGAACAAGATCCCCAAATCGGGCAGTGTTATTGGGTTTTACCATCCAGAGTTTCCCAGTAGCAGCCGGGAATCGAGAACTTAAACATTACTGGAATGTGGGTGTACTATAGAGTGCACCTCTGCCTAGCCCTTCGGGGAATTCAGGCGTGATGTTATGTCTTCAAATTGTAATTCTAGGAGTACAAGCCATGAAACGTGTCTAAAATTTCCATCTGATGACAAAACTGTGACAGTTGTTAATTTCGAGAATAAATGAGTGTCGAAAGGCAGCGTACATACGTGACTGTGACTGCCCCAAATGCTGTTTGAAGTGCGAACGTGTCAATCGACTTACGTTTAAAGGCATGCATCTGTTGTTGATGACGCCTTTGTCTCACAAGACTTAACCAATCCGCCGTGGCCCTGCACTTTAGTAGGTAGCTAGAAATTCAATAATAAATTTTGATTCCCTTGCCATATGGCGAAGTTTTACGTGTTTCTGATAGCTTGAGTAAGAAGCATCTATGTGATCTATGTATTTTGTAGTTCTGTGCTTCAAAAGAACAATAAACTGAAATCATCGCAAATATTTCTTATCCGAACGATAGGTTACCTGACCTATTTTCTAGTCTGATTAGAACAAGATTAACATTTTTTACTGTAGGCTTATTGGTTGCTTGTAATCTTAAAAGAATCTAGGAATTATCAGCATGATGCTATCAGTAGATAAATAGATTGGTCAACGTCTGCTTGCTCTTTTCAAACATTTAAACGTATCTTTAAAACACGCGTGAAATAAAATAGAGCAAATCGTTAAAACATAACGAATGAGTAATCATTACTGACAAATCGATTTCTATGACCACAGATAAAAAAACCCACGCATAAGGCTTTAATACCTACATATTAAGCAGATCCGGTTTTTTAGCACTTAGGTACACATTATCTGTAATTTCTTCTTAAGTTCTTATGGTTATCTACCTTATCCAGGGCCGCAAAACAGGTAGTGGTTGTTTTGAACAACAACTATTTGAAACAAGTCAAGTCAGATTATTCGATTCTATTTATTAGCCTACCTACTCGGTTTTTTCAGCACTACGAGGCAATTAATACGTCAGCGCAGAAGCATTTAGAACAAAATTCTTGAGTTAGACTAGTAATTTAGGTAAAATGCGAACAACTAGACCAACGTTCTAATGTATTGTTTTGACTTCTTTACATTCGTTTATCTAAAAGACAATGGGAATTGGCTAAAAAACTTAACTCTCTACGTGGTTGTCATTATTAGGTAGAGTTCACTGTCGATTTGAAACATTCAATATAATTTGATGTTTAGTACTTATTTGAAACCGTCAAGTTTTGGTGGTCCTTGGACGTGTATTGTAAAAGAACGCATAACAATGTTCGTTGCACAACGAGCGGCTATCACGTTGCCTAATACTCTTAAGTGTTTATTTCAAGGCATTCCTTGTGGTCGCAGTATCACTAGTATAATGTATTCTTTTGAAAAAAAAAATCTAATTGGCATCAAAATAGACTTAAGTATCTAACTTAAATATTACATCCGTCTCCTCTTTAGTCGATTCCTCACTGTTGAGGATGGTGAGAACCTCATTTTTTTTTAAATTTAGTTTTATCATCTTTTTTCACTACGTTCTCCTGGGTTGCTTTTCACATCTTCTGCTCAGTCGCTTCCTCATGACTGCTATCGATTGTGACTACAATTCGCGCTATATGCCTGTCTCTAAGCCTCGATATTTTCAGTGTTTCTGCATCCAATTTGGCCAATATTGTCAGAAAATATTCTGTACAATAAAACAGAAGACAATCGATTTGTTGGGTTGCATAAAATCTTGGAAATATTATGTAGGCTGTCCAATGTAGAATGGGGTGCCATGTCGAGGGTGACAATCGTTCGCTATCGATTTCTCAACGGCATTGAGGGAGACAGCGTGAGTCTTTGCACCTGACGGTCTCCAGTGATGCAAACTGCTTGTTTGTTCAGTAAAAAATATTTAACTGTAAATGGTTAAATCCGATGGATCAATAGTCAGGAACTAGCCAATTTGTATGACGGTATTTTTTTTTTTGTAGTTAGCTTGTAAATTATACTGATAAGTAAATGATGGGTCACAGTGTCCGCTATTAGCACTGAGCACGCACAGGTAAAAGTGATTAGGTGTACCTTTGTGCTGACGGTACGAGGTATCAAGTTAATAGAACGAATTTGTCTAATTGTTCGACCTAAGCTAGAAAATTACGCCTACGAGTGCCTATCTTTACTAAAACATTTTTGTTGATAAAGACACAGGTAGTAGATATTTTTGTTATCTAGGATGGTCAAAACCTAATTCTAGTTCTAGTAAACTGGTTTTAGGTCTATTAAATAATTAATTTTGTCTGTAGATAAATTGAGAAAGAACATTTAATGTAAATTTTAAATCTTTACTTGTTCTTATAACGTACCTAAAAATACTACAAAGATAGATAGAGATGTTATTAATTTTTTTTTAACAAAATGATCTAAATTTTATACTATATGAAAATAGTTTTATTACAAGAAACGCGGCTCGCACTTCGCTGTTTTTTATTTAATTGTAATCTTGAATGTAGAGCAAGGTTGGTGCGTTCGACTAACATTAAAATAGAACAAATAACTTACAGCACGCACACTTCAATGTACACAGCGCTCGAGCTCACTACTCCACAGTTTAATTTATTTATTTATTTATCTCATTTTCATTTACCCTATGGAGGTCTCACAAGTAATTTGATCACGTTTCGATCAAGACAATCATGGTTTTCTTTCACATATTTCGAATATTTCAAAACTATTATGATCTATTCAGATTCACTGTTCTATAACAAAATTAATTTGTAGTACTTTCACAACTATAGAGTACGAGTTATAATAATGAAACACTACCTACATACTAATATGTTACCTAAGAGCAGTATGATGTCTATGGTCAGTATTTATTTCTGCTGATTAGTGTCCATACATTTCTTATGACTATATAAAACTGTAAGTAGTTTGGGAAACAACAGCTCTTTACTATCAGCGGACCTCGTCTGTGACCCAGTGACCCAGTTACGCGTCAGAGTAGTAATCGCTTGTGTCGTCCACAAACGTACATCCAGCACTCTGCTGTACACAACCACTCCGCCACAAAACACACACACGCGTAATAAAACACGCAATACACAAACACACACAATCATATTGGATTTAACTACATTTATCATGTAGGTATGCTACAACTACAACAAAAACAACAGATTTAAACAATTTCCAATTAATTACACATTTCAGATAGTAATTTTAATAGTAATTATTGCAAGTAACTATGCAATCATATCGACTAGCAATTTAGGTCATGCGTTGCAATGGCGGGGAAAATTGTAAAGCATAGTTTTTATAATAGTTATATTACGGGTTTTAAAAATAACCCTCTTGCACATAAAATTGAATTAATAAACGCTTAAAGCGGGCTACATTCTGATGGGCCAGTAAAAATAATACGGATGACGCCCAGCCCTCGTGACCTGGCAGGCTGGCACACATCAGTTGGCGTCGACAACTGCGACATACTTTTCATGCTGAAATTCCTAATTTACCCGAAATATGCTATCAAAACACCTTAGACACAGGCTTCATATGACTATTAGTACAAGTCTGCGCTAATTCTTTTCATTTTCAATCTATCTACAAATGTTTAGCTCACTGAGAAACTAATATGCTCTCGTTTATAACTGCAATGTGTTCATATTTTCAGGTTTAATTCAATTTCAAAGTAGTTCAAGGCAAGCTATAAAAAGTAATTATTCACAAAGATATTATTGTTGCAATATGAATATATAAGCTGTAGTTAGTAAGAAATTTTTTCGGTTTTTACACGGCGTTACACGGCGTAAAAATTGAAACTTTTAATGAAATGTTTTAAAATATATTGTAGTTAAGTTTGACTCTTTCTTAGATACTGTTTCGATAGACATTAGGTATATCTGCCACCTTTTTTTTTTATGGATGGGAAATCATCAAATGACCCCTCCCGCTCTGGGTGGAGCGAAGGGAGTGTCAGACTCTTACTGACTAAAACACATCCGTGTTCCTTCCTTAGCCCTTTATGTTCCGGGGTAGCGGTAACCCTTTCGGACAATCCCGCACCCCCGGCAGGCTTCGGCCCTGGCAGGCCCCTTCCTTTATGCTGACATCTCTTTGAGGCGCGCGTGGAACACGTACGCGCCGTCCGGCACGGGCCTGGTCCTGATCGGACGGTGAGCTACCCATTACTCTCCGTCCGCGGGCCCGCGCCTACGGTGGCCGGGAGTCGTCACGCGGCTCCCGACGCCCGGAGCGTCTCCCGCGGCGGCTGGGGTGTGAGGCTCTCTCCCTCAGCCGTTCAGCCACCTCCTCACCTGAGATTATATTTATGTGCTTGGTTAAGCCTTTGCCATGGAGATGATTCTCGCATCAGCTTTGCATAAGGCCTCTTCCTCGAATGCAAACCTCCCACTAATCATCCAAAGGTGTTTTCATTGACCTTTCTTACTAGAATCGCCATCCTTCACCTAAATACATTATTTGTTAAGTGTAAGCCCCTCTTTACTTACGCCACTCAAACAAATACGAAGATTGGACGCGACACTTATGAATTGTTCTCATAGTTAAATCATTTTCAAATGCTTACTGAAATGATATAATAATATACTCATTCAATTACATTGTACTGTGTACGGCAAAGTAATGACGACTGCAGCGTCTGCAACTCATCAACAAGTATTATTTTAAATTACACTTTCAGGGCCATATCATCAAAACTTGGATTGTTAAATTTTTTTAAACTAATCGAGTACAAAGTTTGAATATGACAGCAGCCGGCTAGTGTTCTCAAACAATACTCAAACTTTACTCATACTTTGGTCATGGTTCTCCGAAATACTTGCGGGAACTCTCTTGTCCACGGATCGCAATATTCAATTCATTTGAAAAATCAGGACTACCTACTAGGTATGAATGAATTTGGCAGAGGCTGAAAATTTATTTTCCCAGTTCTTTTTGCTGTCTGATACTTTAATGTCTAAAAAAGACAGTTCGCCAATTTAATTTTGTAAACCGTGTCCGCTCTATATATATATCTATATATATAATATACCTTCGTATACAAACTAAGCCGCAACATGAAAACACACCCTTATTCAAATAACTCACGAAACGAGGAACCTCTGTAACTATCCTAATTCAGATGAGATTGAAATAAATATCAATAGGCCATATTTGTACAAAATCTTAGAAGAAATCTCAGTACGCATGTGGGTACGCCCACATGCGACTTATATTCAATTCAAAGTGTGAGCTTTGAATTGCATATAAATCAAGTAGTCGGTATCAGCGGGGTTTTCTAAGTAGAATTAGATAAATAAGAAATATTTTAAAAAGTGGAGAAATTGAGAAAACAGGAATCCCACACGATCGATAGCAATTGAGCGTGGGTTTACATAAGTATCAGCTAATAAGGCTTCTCAATTTACGTAATGAAGGGCCCATGTCCTTGATATTTCGTAATCAGAGACTCGTGTACGCCCAGTCTGGTTTTCTTATGTCATATTTAAAAACAGTAAACCTTGCTGCTGTTGCTTTGGGTACTTAAGCGTGGGTATGTAAATACTAAGAAAAATCTCTAGACGAGGACACGAAAACGGTGATTTTGATGGAAAATAATATGGCGTAATAAAGAGCCGTATCCTTGGAAATGGGTGGATGTGGGCTGTACTTATAGATACACTGTAAAGGTATTGAGACAAGCTTTTAGTTCCAAGGTTTCGTCACTAATAATAACTTTCTAAGCAAGATGAATAGTCAATTCGCTTCGACATGTTACTATCTGAGAACGTAGCTGGTTTTTCATAGCATTGTGAATACTTGTTAAGCTTAGAAAATAAAAACAGTTAATCGCGTCCGTTAAGACCGAAAGTCGATCTCGAGATGTACGCAGAAGACCCTTTTTAGCAAAAGGCTAATGGTCTAAAATACTTCCATATTTAGGTTAGGTATTTCAATAAATATCATCTAAGGACACAAAAAACTAAAATGTCTAAGATACCTAAGGTATTTTCTCGGTAAATAAATTTTTGATACGTGAATGAATCTAGAAAATCAAATATTTGTGCTTTAGATGAAAATGTGATTAACGCTTTTAAGGATACCTATATGTAATTTACCACTAAGCTGTCTTGAGAAATTGAGGAAAAGAATATTTGTGATATATTGGCCCAGAAGAGTTAATGTACTTCCTTTCCTCTTTACAATTTAAACAGTATTTATAACTACATAAAGAAAGAAAGGCCTAAATTTGTTTAAACGGCCGTTAATCCACTAAATATTTTAGACTTTGTGAAGTCATCCATCAGAAAATTGAAAATAATAAATATGAATATATCTGCGAAAACGGATCAGTGTAAAACACAAAATCAAATAAGATACGGTCTAAGTGAACAGACTGTTGCATTGGAATGATTTTACATAAAATATTCTGTCCAACAGTTTCAATCGACGCGACGATGGAATCTACGTTTTACATGAAAATCCTAGATTCAATGTGCCAAAATTAGAGGACTTAGGCACATTGGTGTTGATCTCTCCTGCTCACCATTCGGTTCAGTATTATTTCACCTGCCGCCATTGGTTTCATTTTCACCACTGACCAGCACACTACAATTTAAAACATAACATGAAGCCTTGTCTACCCGAAGGGTTGGGTAATAGTGTACCTACCTAAAGTAAACCCACATCTTGCCAGTTATGTTTAAGTCCCATTAAATAGGTGGTGAGCCTATATTGCCATCAACCGGGCATAATTTAGAATAGAAGCCACGATATATTTCCGAGATCTTGAAGTCTATTCCTATATTCAAGTTCCACGTCCTGTTGGTATTTAACTTTGGGTGCGTTGTCCATGTGCTGGTTCATAAAAAAATCAAATAAATGAAATATGTTGATCGTATAACGTCGCTGTTTTCAAATTATTTTTATCTAAAACGTCCACCGGTTTAGTCATCTTGTACACAACTTTTTACAGTTAACTCGCGACTCAGATCTACTATTGTACACACATCAACTTTTTCATTTTCATTGGAACAGCAGTACGTGGGGTTTTGTTGCTTTATTATTATGTAACGAATCTAATGTAATCCATCAACCAATAACCACACTGACACGTCGGATTTTTGAAACATTCATGAAGATAGGAAGGACGTGGTGCAGGTTAAATGCGGAAATCTCAAGTTATTATGCATTCCCACCAATACCTCTTGAATAAAACATCAACTTTGAAACATAGGTTTTTCACGATGGATGGTAATGTGTTGTTGTTAACTGATCACACGGATAAAAGAAATATGAGAAATCTAAAGAAATCACTGTGCAATTAGTAGTAAAAAAGTGATGGCTCTCTCTTGAATCCTTAATAAATTGTAAATAAACAGAAGAAGATAATAAGAGCGTGGGATATGAAAACAATTTCCTGCATAGCTAGAGCTAGCTGCGAGATATCTGGGTTGCCCCCGGCTGAATGCGTCGAAGGAACGTGGTCACTAACGATGGAGACAGTGTTGTGGCAACTTAGGAGAGACTTATGACCAATAGAAAACTGCCGATACTACATTGTTTAATAGAGAACTGCAGTTGTAAACCAACAGAGGTAGCAGTGATAGAGCTCAGCTAATGAGTACAGTTACTACTTGGTGATTATTTGCTAAACGAAAAACTAATAACTAAGATATAAAATCTAGTAGTTATAAAATCTAGTACTTAAATCATTGACTATCATCATCTATCTCAACATTTGATAATGACCACCCCATTGTGCAATCAGTTCCAACTCTAGGTTAAAACTGAATTTAACGACATAATTCTTAAGTCCAAACTTCTTAGTTTTTAGATTCGTTTCAGACCGTATGTGGCTAATAATAGCCAAGATTTTTGAGATATTTGGAACCTTTTTTTTATGGGTGGGAAATCATCAAATGACCCCTCCCGCTCTAGGTGGAGCGGAAGGGAGTGTCAGACTCTTACTGACTAAAACCCATCCGTGTTCCTTCCTTAGCCTTTTATGTTCCGGGATAGCGGTAACCCTTTCGGACAATCCCGCACAAATATGTGGAACCTGCGTTCCCATAACTATTTATTTTGGATTTATATAAATTCCGTCTCGTAATGTTAATTTAATCTTGCTAATTTTAATTTTAGTTAAATTCAGTTAATTACTTAGATATTAATTTTAATTTTATAGTACGGTGCTTGTGGCACACCTAATATGTATATGGGGCATGCGGTGCTAACCTGTAAGAAATTGTTACACTAACCCTCGATTATGGTACAGTTACTCTTAAATATTTATAGTGTAAACAATTGTTGGTTGGCCAATAAAGTAAAATAAATAAATAACATGACATTCCCAAAATATGATATCGCTACCATGTTCTCTAACTCTACTATCATAACGTTCGTCAAAAGACGGACACAAAAGACTATTCTTCTTTCAGTATATTGATTTACTTCGCGGCTAAGTGTCGGTAATCCGTTTAGTTGGCGTGAAATGGACCATCCTCTTATGCCATACGTCTAACGACATTAAGTGCGGATGTCGGTCATTTTCAATTGAATCTTGAAAGACCCTACAACCAATTTTTTTGCTTTCACTAGAAGAATTTTATTATTTGTTGCACTTAACATTCGTATTGACCGTATGGTGCGTTATATTGATCATAATAACTAAGTTTTGCCTGTATCTATAACCTATTTAGTAACATTTTGCTAGCACGTGTAAAACTTATTCATCGAAGTCCTCTGGGAAAGTTATATTATTGTCATTACAGCAGGGACATGCTCTCAATGTATTTTCTTTAACATTTCCTCACACACGTTACCACAAATATTGTGTCCAAAAGGATGGCGTCACCCGAATGCTATGAGCCAAGAGGGATGAAGACAATAAAATGACTTCGAAGTTGTTACTTAATCATTAAAGAGCCTATACTACCTCAGCTAAAATTCACTCTTTATCTCGCTCATACGATACTGCTCGCGGACTGAGTGAAAGCGAGACAGAGTGCGGTGCTGGGCGGCAGGCAGCGCCAATAGTTTAGGTATTTGCTTTTTACAGTGAAAATAATGGTAATTATAAAAAAGTAAATAACATAAGACCTGCTTTAAAGTAAGTTCAGTTAGTATGCAAAGTTTCATGATCTAATTTGAAGTATTTTTTGAATACCAGCGGTTTATTGTTCGGGTTAGAGGTAACTGGATTTATTTTCTATCGAGAAAATTTTATGGAATCGTGTTTTCGTCTAACATAAGACTTAGCATTAATCCTCAACTTTACCATATATTTATTTCAAAATTAATGGTGCAGTATTTTCGACATAGCGGAGGATCACGCTAAGCCATTTGAGGTAGTATAGGCTCTTAAAGTGGAGCAAAACGACGATCAAGCAGACATACGTTCCATAAGCGCGATGTCCTCTAGTCAATGAATCAATTGGCAAAAGATTTGCAATGCAAACGGACAGACGAACCAATCCTTTTTTATTATGAATCGACTTTAATTTTTTTCTTTGTGCATGAACACCAGCTGTTTACTTGAAGATGCCTCAACTGATTGAATTGCTGTTAACTGCAATACAGATGAATCAATAGCTGAGGCCGTTTGAGTGAGAAGTTTTTTTTTGTATATAATGTTCTGAAAGAACATCTCATGATCTCGTCGCCTGTCGTCCAGTATAGGCTCTAACTACACTACCCATTACAGTCCCTAATTTGATTGTTCATGTGCAAACTAACATAAAATAATTTATTATCTCCAGTATCTCTATCTAGTAATAATTTATTCTCTATCTAGTCTATCTTATTCTCTACAGTATTTATACTTGAAAAACCGTTTCATACCCACATAGTATGAGTTCCTTCAGATTATTTTATTAAAATGATGGCTTGATTATCTTCATAAATATAAAATCGACTGTTATATCTTGATATGTGCACCTCGTCTTCCAAATCGTCCTCATTCCCTGTCCACTCCTGCTAATACGTATAGATAAGCACGTTTATACAGAGTGCTTTTTACGCAACTCCGGACACGTGTAGCGTCTTATTTGTATGAGCTTCTTTGTCTCGCAGAGTTTGCCAATAACTTAGCATGTCTTAACCTCAATTCAAATTTCTAGCCAATTTTTTTTACATTACATTTAGGGCTGCCGTTTTTACATAGCCCTGTATGTGCAGTGATCTTCTTCTTATCGTGTCGATGGCAATCTAAATGTACTCGGCCCAGAATTCGGCCACTTGTTTGGCGCCATCACTAGCGTCCATCAGTTCCTGTAACGTGCAGCTGACAGGACACGCAGGGCACGATATTAAGTGTCCCATCGTTTGTGGAACAGCACCACATTTACACTCCAAGGCGGAGTCGTCTATAAATTTCCACCTGAACAGGTTTTCCTTGCTTCGGCCAACCTGGGTCCGGAGTCTGTTTAAAGACTTCCAGTTTACCCAAGGTAACTCATGTCCAGGTGGGAGGTCCTCAGCATGAAAAAAATGGTAAAGTTACCTTCATTTAAAAAAAAAATTAATGAGCTTAAATTATTTAGTAATGAAGTGTATTCGGTATATCCTCAAATCTTGATTTGTAAATTCTGAGTTGAGCAATTGAGTCCGCGTCGTTATTTAGTTATGAAATAACTTTCTCCCTAGGCTTATGGCAAGTGCATGAGTGTAATATTGTGCGAGTCTGACTGTGCACAAGTAACTTTAAAATAGTGAGGCAGCGTCCGGTTTTTGTGTATTCAAAACGACAGTTTGAGTGCTATCTGTGTCAAGGTGCGGATCGACTCTTGCGCAAACCGTTTTTAAATACTACGCCCGGTTGCGAGGTAATTAATTCGATTCAGTGTCGCAACGAGCGATACTCGTAGTTTTCGAGTATTTATAATATTTTTTTGTAAAATGGTCTTCAAAGTTTTGAAACTTTATTAAATTTTATGTGCTTTGCTCGCCAACACTTCAGTGCATTACTCAGCTACTTGATGTCATAGCGTGCTGTAGAGATATAAATGATGACATCAGCGGCATTTAACTTAACGCATCGACACGCTATAATATAACTTGAAGTCTGTAACGGTATATTGCTAGGCGGTAATTACAAAACTTCACCTTCGATAGTCGCCAATTTGTAGCTTTATGTGATGAAATTGCAATGAGACCCCATGGAACTTTGGGGCTTTTTCTGTGAACCTTTTTGAGGCTAAATTTTTGAAGATGGAAGCAGTGGTTGTTTATGTTATATTTCAAATTTTAAAGACGTCCCAGTTACGATTACTTAAAAGGTTATTCAGATTTCCGCTAATCCCCATATTGCACCTAAAAATTCTGAAGCCATTGCCTCAAATATCAATATTGATCGATCTTTGCTTTGCTTAATGTTAAATTAAATAGGCAGTCAACAATGCCCCCTTAAGAACTCGATGGCCCTGCTCTCGATAATTTTCCTTAGATGGCTCACCAGCAGACTAGGTCGAGGAGAGCAACTACGATGTCAGTGTCATGATTTACTCCGCGGACTTGTCCATAGTATCATGTCCATTGCTTGCTTTGCTGACTTTGTTCTCGAACATTTAGAAATAAAAGGAAGTTTGAACAGTATTTTACTTCAATTATCGTATTTGTTTTCCGAAATGGCGGTTCGATGGTAAAAGGCACAATGTGTGGTCAGGCTGTCAGACGTACATATATTGCTTACCTATATACTATGTTGTTATTTACGTTGATGGCCGCCAAAAATTAAGGTACATACCTACCCAAAATGTCAGAAATATTTTATCTTTCACAGGAGAACTCCACGTGAACTGTAACCTGAAGTAATTCTATCGATGAATTTAAGTATACTTATACATAATTTACTGTATGACTTCAGAAAGAACTTATATGGATATATATTGATGCTCGTCAAAATTTCTAGAACATTCCATGGATGTTCTTAACTTAAGGCAAGTTTATCCGTTATTTTTGTACTGAGAAGATTGATAGATTATTGTGAGTCAAAATCTCCAAACAGTGTTTAAAATTACTGTTTCGAAAGCTTTAAATTTTAATTAATAACTTTAAATAAGTGATATTAATTGCAATCTCCGCCTGACGTACAGAACTACGAGACGTACAAAAAAACGAACTACGAGACTTGATAGCGACTTCTTTCTTTTACAAACTCCGACGTCTAATGCGTGTGATCTGTGTACCAACACCACGTAACCTTCGCACAGTCTCAACGTGTTGATTCAAGGTAAAATTGTCTGTTATTGTAAGACTGCACCTCCTCAGAGATATAAGAAAATCTTTATTTCAGATCAACCGTTTAGATTTAAAGAAAAACGAGTTTTGACAATAGTTTTCATTATAATTTCAACACTGCTAGATCAGATGATAAGTCCTTAATAATCGCAAACATAAATGATTTTTAATTTAACAAAATATGTAATGAAAAACTTGTTACAACGACCAGGATTTCGCGTAAATGCAAAAGCTTTGAAAATGGTGGAATGCAATGTTTGGAAAAAAAAAGTATACGCAACAACTTGAAAACCTCCTTCTTTTTTCGGTGGTTAAAAATAATGGAGTCTATCAAAGTATACACTTTTAATTGCTTGAGCCCCGTTAGTGAGACACAATTGCTTTTTAACCGACGAAAAAAAACGGAGGAGGTTCTCAATTCGACGCGTATATTTTTTTTTTTTTTTTTTTTTTTTTTTTTTTTTTATGTATGATCACGCATAACTTTTTACAGAGCAGTCCGATTTTGATAATTCTTTTTTTATTAGAAAGGGTATACCCTGAAGGTGGTCCCATATAAATTTGGAAAAAAAATTCCAACCCTAAGGGTTAGAAAACAGGGGATGATTGATTGTTCACTCACTGATTGTAATGTATGACCACGCTTAACTTTTTACAGAGTAGTCCGATTTTGATCATTCTTCTTTTGTTGGATAGGACATACTTCGAAGTTGGTCCCATGTAAATTTGGAAAAAAAATACCTACCCTAAGGGTGGGAAAATAGGGGTGACTTATTGTTCATTCACAGATTTTAATGCTGAGCTGTGTATTACAATTAAAATAAAAGGCCTATCTATGTTGGTATATAAAGCCTGTTTTTTTTAAGTATTACATTATATTATTTAGTATTATATTACACAAAAAATAATAGTTAAAGTAGGAGTATATAACAGTTAATGTCTAAAGTAAGGTAGGTATTTTAAAAGTAATCAAACATTAAGCATGTAGTAATTAGTAAATTATGGCCTCAAAAAATTATAAAATAAAAACTTTTTAACAAAAAATTAAACCTCCGAAAAAACTGAAAAGCAAAAAATAATAAACTTTTTTTATTTAACCTTAATAAATAAGTTCTTAAACTAATGCAAGTATACCTAAATAATTTTGAGTCGGCGCCAAACAATCAATGAACAAAGATTACTAAATTACCTTAAATTTAAAGAAATAAGCAACGTGAAATCTATAGCGATAAACATTAACATCCGCACGACCACTCGCAACGAATTAATTTGCTTGTTTGGCGCCGACTCAAAATTACTTAGGTATACTTGCATTAGTTTAAGAACTTATTTATTAAGGTTAAATAAAAAAAGTTTATTATTTTTTGCTTTTCAGTTTTTTCGGAGGTTTAATTTTTTGTTAAAAAGTTTTCTATTGTATCGTACTACATAGGGTACGCGCGGGGCTTGACCGGTTAAGTCCATATTATTAATCGGTTGTTTCTTAGGGTCCAGGAGATCCCTTAGTAATTCGCATCATTCCAAAAAATATAAAACCTAGTACACACGACGACATATCAAGCTATAAATTTCCAGTTTTAGTTGACCTCGAATTGTATTTTATTATAGGTTTTTCGTACAATGAGAAGTTAGATTATACTGGAAATGTATAGCTTGATTTGTCGTCGTGCATACCTCTAGTACCCTGGTACTGCAGATGGATACAGACGGCGGTAACCACATACTATCATGTGGGCTTCCTGCGTGTTTGCCATTCTTTGGCACAGGTAATAAAAATAGAATATGATAAAAACCGCCGCTACAAATGTGGGTACACAGTTTCAGGTCCCTCTATGTAAATTAATTACAAAAGCTATATTATGTTTTATACTATAAAACATGCGATCCAGAAAACACAATCGCTACTACGCATATTCTGTCCCTAGAAATTAAAATCAATTTTACAGGATAGCTATTGAACCGTAGAAAGCTGCAAAGCTTTATTCACGTTTTTCTATTAACTGGTCCGAAAGAACCGTCTACTTTTTATTATATATTATTATTAAATATCTTAAGTGCTTTGCCTGGTTTTAAATGAAATCACTCGAGTGAACTCATTCATTGTCGGATTATATTGTATACAGGCTGTGCCGCTACCTTTTACACGTGAATGCGCCCACGTCTTAACATCCCTATGTGCTGCCCGCCCCCTTTCCTGCATATTTGCCCATACAGTAGAAGAATAGGTCACAAAAAACTGTCAGCTTTTAGTTTTATATACTTTTTCATTTTCTTGGAGCTCTAAAATATGATATGCAGATTAAAAAAAAAAAAAAATTCAAATAAGCAAGGGTTTTTTAAATCTTCATACGTAGGAAAGTTACGTAGTTGTAGAACTACTAAGTAGGTACTTAGTTTCATTCAACCTAACAAGGGTCAATACTTTCTCCACCAGTCAATGGTGGAAACAAACAATCCTAAAATAGATCCCCTTGCCTCCACCCACCAGCACAGGTAAATGCACTTCTCAATCATATCTCAATTATTCATAGATCCCCCGAAAAAGGTTACCAATTATTTGATAAATTATTACTGAAACAGAAAGTAGAGCAATCAACCCTTTGGATCAATACTGCACTGACAAGTGAAGGCCCACAGAGAAATTCTAGAATATATAGTAGCCTTCTGACATCGATCAATAATTATTGATTGAAGCCTTCTAACATAATTTTACGTGAATAACGAGCATCTTTCAGGGTATTTATTGCATGGGTAACCGTATTAAATTGGTTAAAACTGCACTCCTACATTAAGCATGCAGCATCAAAAAAAGGAGGAGGTTCTCAATTTGGATGTTTATATTTTTTTATGTATTTTCGGGCATAACTCCGTAATATACACCCTGTCCCAAAATTCAACGATAAGCGGGCACCAGAGGGTGGATTTGCTCATGACTACTCGAGAAAAAAATTATAATTACATAGCAAGTAGTGTTATATGAACTTGTGTGGGGTAGGTAGTAGGTACCTACCGTAGGTACAATTAAAAAGTGAAACATAAAAACTTTTTTACAAAAAAACCACCCACTTCCAAAACAAATACTACCAAATGAAAAATAACTTTAATTTAAAAGTTATTTTTACTTTGTAACTAGTTTTTTTTTTTGAAGTAGGTTGTTTTTTTTTTTAAATATTGTATTTTTTAGAGAATTTTCGACCAAGAAAACGAGAGCAAAACTGAAATAAACCGCCACTAGGGTTTAAGAATCGACATCAGCTCCCTCAAAAACCGCAAAAAGATACCATAGTAGATCTTAAATGGCGTCCTTTTCGGTATTAGCACAAACGCAAAGCTTATCCCTTGAATAACCCCAGCTTTAATACCCGTGAAGATTTACTTGTAACGTGCCAACGTACTTACATAACGATGGTACGTCCTATAAATTATTCGCGACATACGATCCGAGAACTCCCCCCGCAAACGTTCGCGATCGTAGGTTGTGAGAAGTAAGATATAGATACACATAATGGTCAAATGGAGCAGAAGCAAGCCTGGAACATTGTTATGGAACTTGTATAATATTTCTTGAACATTGAATGAGTTTATTCAGGCACTTAACAAGAAATGAATAAGAATTGGTAACACCATTTAAGTACTCTCAATCCGTAAATACCTACTTATGGTATACGTGGTCACTACTACCAGTATCCTGAAAGGCAGAGGTAGCTTAACTCCCACGGTCTACCGTTGGAGTCGACCTAACCTAACCTGATTAAAGTAAAAATCGCAATAGTAGGTATTATTTCAAAATTTTTGTGAATTCGCAATAACCAAGTATAAAAAATGTTTATAGAGTTCCGTACGTCCGAATGAAAAAATGGAACTTTTATAGGATCACCGGTCTGTCGTTCTGTCCGTCTGTCACAGCGATTTTGCTCGATATCAAATGGACCAATTAAGTTAAAACACATAATTATGAATTTCTGTGACTCAAACACGGACGTAGCAGGATCGTATCCGCCAAACCTGAGCTGTTAAGAGAGATCGAGAGGTTCTATGGACAGTGAGACACGTCAACAAGCAACCCCGTTACGAATCTGGCAAACGACCCAAGAGCTAGATTGACCCGACACTATACCGAAGACATCCGGGACGTCAGCCTGTACGAGATCAGGATGGCTCTGAAGCAGCTCAAAAACAACAAGGCGCCGGGTGATGACGGAATTACGGCCGAGCTCCTGAAGGCCGACGGAAAACCCGTTCATAAGGCCCTTCAGAAGCTGTTTGGTTCCGTCATACTCGAGGGTAAACACCACAGGCTTAGAACAGAGGTGTGGTGATAGTTTTCTTTAAGATGGGCGACAATGCCCTTCTTAAGAAGTCTAGGCCCATCTCACTTCAGAGCCATGTCTATGACGTCTATGTCATGTCATGTCTACGGAACGCTTCATTGTGCATGGTCCGGCACGCACTTAGCCAGTTTCTTTTCTAAAGAAGCCAGTAAAAGTAAAGTCCCACACGACTCGTAAAGCAGGTAACTTTGTCACCTTGACGAACCTTGTATGAACGTTCAGATTCTCCAGAGATGTTAAAGTGATATTTTGGAGTGCAGCGCTGTGCTGCTCAACACAACAGCTTCACGCAACAACTACAGCTTATCTCTTGTCTCAAGGTGTAACGTCACCATATTCACGTCGACTACAATGGCGTTTGACCTTCGCCTACTTATTCGCTCGTTCGGATCGAGCCACTGGGCGAATCTTTTCAAAACATTTATATCTGTCTCTTTCCCTCATTTTTAACTGTGTGGTATTACACACAATGTGTTACAAAATTGTCGGTGATGTACATGCTCACACACGCTTGGCTTAATATGTTCATGGTTAGATTATTGTATAGTTATGTTTGAACTGTCATGTTTAAGAGACATGATTGTGCTAAACTAAAGCAACCATCATGTGCGTCAGAATTGCATACACCGTGTGTCACACGAGTTACGACAAATTTCCCATAGGTACACGTCGCGAAATTCGTTTTGTAACAAATAAAAAAGCTAAAAGCCTCGACTGGACGGTAATCGTTTCCCCGTATATTGCGTACATGTGGGAAAATCCCATATTCGGATGCGGGGACTATGACTGTGTGAAGCTGCAAATAACTTAAAAAAAACTTCACTCTTCTAGTCATAAAATCTTGTAAAGGTACGGGAAAACGTTAACTGTCTAACGTCATGGCCTACGAAAGTAGCTTAGAACAGGTTGCAGTGTTGCACCGATAAGGTTCAATTGAGGAAAAAAATGTCACATAGTGGAAGGTCCTCTCTATTACTGGTTGCAAATTAAATCCATAAGTGCCAGTAAGTTAGACTAAACAGAGGAGATGCACAAACAATACGCTAAGGGGTTACTTAATTGCAATTTTGTGGTTCAATTAAGGAAAAAATTGTTACATAGTGGAAGGTCCTTTGTTCTTACATTGTTTGCGTATTGGCCATTTTTAATTTTAGACCAGAAAGTAACTCTATTACTGGTTGAAAATTAAATCCATAAGTGCCAGTAAGTTAGACTAAACAGAGGAGATGCACAAACAATACGCTAAGGGGTTACTTAATTGCAATTTTGTGGTTCAATTAAGGAAAAAATTGTTACATAGTGGAAGGTCCTTTGTTCTTACATTGTTTGCGTATTGGCCATTTTTAATTTTAGACCAGAAAGTAACTATTACTGGTTGAAAATTAAATCCATAAGTGCCAGTAAGTTAGACTAAACAGAGGAAATGCAATATGTAATTTAATATTCTCAAACAAAACGCTAAGGGGTTACTTGATTGCAATTTTGTAGGAGAGATTGTGGTGTAACTACTATGTACGGTGCGGTAACTAATAAAATTACAATAATACATACAACGTTATGCTGTGTGGTTAGGGAAGCGCAGGCGCAACTAAGTACAGGCAATGACATTTTCTTGCTGTCCCGCGACGCGAGTGAGCTCGGAAGAGGCAACAAAGGGATTATAATGTTTCAGGTGAACGGACAGTAAGTAGTTACTACCTGTAATGACACCATACAATCCGTGTGTCAAGCGAAGAACCTAATTATACCAAATTGCGCGGCCATTCTTCATGACATTCCATGCTGGAGGCCCATCATCATCCGAGCAAGCAACCACGCTCCACAGAGTTTAGATGTGTTATTATAGAACAACTAGCCTGGGTGTAGTTTATATTATCTTCTTGCCTAACGAGCCACACCTAACCAATTTAATGCTACACTAGAAAGGACAAGTGCTGATATTATTGCACGTTGCAGTTTTTAACGCGTCGCTCGGCCATTATTCTATCGCAAATCAAGTTTCAACGGGCGTGTCTGCAAATTCAATTCTAACTCTAGTTCACACCTGAGGATACATAAGTGTAATTTTTATTGATGTATGTACATAACATAACACAATGTGCGCGCTGTCGTTTAGAACAGACACCCCAGACCTACTTTAAATATTAGCGCTTATTTACCTAAGCAATAACTGTGCACGTAACACGAATGACATTAAACATATCCACGTGTTTATGTCTATACGTATAGTGTTGTGTGACCTACATTATTCTGTCCACTGCATTTCTGTTATCCTCTGTCCTGGTTTTTATAAACTTGACCTACTTGCGGCAATATATATGGATGTTTAAATGATATATTAATAAACATTGCACATGAATGCACTATTAAGTGGTGAACACGATTATGCGTATGCAGTGCGAGTCCTCGTATGCTAGTGTGCTAGTGCAGGCGACGCATTCACGGTTACGTCAAGGGTAACACGGCTGCATAATAGGGGCCATGCGTTAGCTATACCTTCTTACCTACTATCTAGCATCTATGTTATTTAAACAACGAATGCTTCGAAATAAGTTCATAGATTCTTTTGATAATGTTGAAATGTTTATGCTTTAAAGGCTGGATAAAGTGATTCCACTTTCGTTTGTATGTCTATCTGTTAGAATGATTCGACTTGTTATGTATACCACAATAGGTCACCTATAATGTAATCCTTAACCATATGTACATCCGAAAGTCTGTCTTTATGCAAACATTCCTCCGCAAAACAATGGATCGTAATAAAATGCTTGAGAGATTCATAAACCACAGAAAGGTGTAGGCTTTTTCAAAATGAAGAATTATGCCATAGCAACAGTTGTTCGTACGTGAACTCTACGTAAGTCTTTGCAAAAGCACATCCATGAAACAAATACCTACAGACAATAGAAACCATAGGCAGAATGTATATTTATGGTAGCATTTTAATATTATGCAGTCTAGTCAATGAAATTAAGCTATTCTATTTTAAAGCCTTGGCTGGATAGAGGAACGAGCAAGGGCAGGGCTACCCGCGGCTGACGCCTCCTACCCCATACCCCGCGTGAGGGGAGGCATGAATGCGATCCCCTCTGACCTACTTCTCAAAATGATCATGACCCGTCCATCGTGTTCATCTGGAGAGTTATTAAATAATTTACACCTACCATTACCAACGTAATCATAATCTGCACGAAAAAATTGCAGTTACCAAATTATGAGGGGTTGAGAGTTAAGTCTAAGCCAAATTATCAAAAGGACATAAGTTGATAGTCTTATACGTGTCTAAGGTGAACACATCAATATAAGATCTCGTATATGAGACATTCAACAATTTCGAAACGTGAGTACAGAAATATCCGTTCAGGAACTATCGTTAACTCCCAGTTGTTTAAATCCCCCTGACCTAGTTTAATATAAACTTGGCCCATATTCACGTCGACCCCAGACGTTTCTCATACTGATGTTATTATGAAATACCTACCTCTATTATAACTGCGCTTTAACCTTTTGAACGCCATTGATCGTGTGGCTGAGACGCCATCGACAACTAGTTTTCTTTTTAAACTATAGTTATTTTTTTCTTATGGGACTCCATAGTGACTGTTAATGCAGTTTTAAATATTCATAAAATGTGAAAATGCAGTACCGATAGAATAAATTTATATTAGTAGGTAACGTATTAAATGATATCTGAAATAAGCATCGTATTTCTTCCCTTTTTTTGGCGCCAATGACAACTTTAGATGTCAGCTAGTGATGGGATAATATCGCTAAATAACAAATACTAAAAATTAACCAAGTGCGAGTCTAACTTACATAAAAATAAATACATTTAAAAAAAATTACAAGAACTTGCAAAAACGTTACCTACATTTTTTGTTAGGTCTTGTTCTTGTATTTTTCGTACGACTCAAAAATACGATGTTCGTGTGGATGTACTCACGTATAATAAATAAATCAAATAACGCTTTAATTGAATATAATTTAATAATTGAAACAAATACGCCCTTTTAACATAATTATAAAGAAAATTTAAACTTCTTTTCTAATAGGTACATTTTTTTAAAGGTCAGGAAATGAGATTTGCAGTTTTCAGTAGAACACTTTTATTTAAGCACTTTTAATTACAGAATACTTTTTAGTCCTCCTTCGTCGACCAGACATCGAACTCGAATGCCTGCCAGAATGCCCGTGTTCGCGTGTCACCCTTCTCAATCCCCTCCGGTGAGTTCCGGAATAAACGTCAGAGTGAAGTGTCGGAACGAATGACTGATTAGTCAATACACCATTTAAATCACGCGAACACGGACATAGAATCATGATGTAAACATAATAAATTATGATAAATATTATTACAAAAATACAAGTAGTCTTTAATTGTACTAAAAATGCTAACAGTCGGCCTTTCCTGACGTTTACACGTCCCGTGGAAAGAATAATTTTAAATTAATAACAAAATTAAACTTACATTAACTAATGATAATTAAAATAGCTAAAGAGATGTATACCTATATTATATGAAAGCAGTTATATTTGCAATAGGTTATTGAATATGAAACAGTACTTTGGTTGTAAAAATTATAATACTTAGATTCTAAAATAATAATAGACTTATATTATCATGCATTAGGTGCTAAATGGAAACATAATATTTAATGTACCTAATTAATTCACATTAAAACATTTTTTAAAAGCTTTGTTCAACTAGTTATAATCTGGTTTGTTTCTGCTATTAAAGTCCGACATCATTATCTCGCTTAATTACGCTTGCATCATCAGCATTGAAGGAACCACAGTGGCCTCTACATATCCACAACAGCTCAATCATGCTGTGGCCCCTTCATGTCCACAGCACGCCAGCGACAATACCACAGTTGCAAGTATAATTTACGCTACTCTGATGTACTGTGTCCCCTTCATGTCCACAGCACATCATGTAAATTACTGAATACTTCTAAGTTATTATGGCCTCTTCATATCCATAACAACAACTAAACGACTCACTGTAGCCCCTGCATGTCTACAGTTTGCCTCAGTTATTGAATTAAGTATTCTTATTCATTTTTGTATTAATCAAGTTCATAATATCTAATCTTCGATTTATTTTAATTAATTTACGTACATACTATAATTTTAATTTATATACCTAATTATCATAATAAATATTTTTCCATTGTATATTATAATCATTTTCGAACTATTTCCTAACATCATTAGTTTTTCTCATCACTACCCAACTAAAAGAGCAATTCACTCATTCTCGTCATTCTCCGAGACTGAATCACTATCACTCTCATTGTTTCTATTAAAAGCTAACCACGGATGAATTTTATCAATAGAAAACACACCAGTGAAGCTTCTATTTCCCTTACGGGAGAGTGGGGTATCTTCTACTTTATACCTGTCGTTATCGAAGACCTCTACGATGCGATAAGGACCACGAAGCTTTGGGACTAATTTCCTACTTTTTCCCGTCGATGGGATTTCTCTTTCTATCCGAACTAAATCACCGATTTGGAAAGCAAGTTTCTTCCTACCTTTATCATATCGTTTCTTCTGTTCTAATTGATTCTTTTCGACATGCCGTGATATTTCATCTCTTATTATTTCTACGTTATTTCCTACTTCCTCAGAATCATCAATTACGTTTAGATTTAATAATGAATTAGGTGTGCCAACTAAATCGATACCGAATAATGCTTGTGACGGTGTTTTTCCGATTCCTTTATTTAGGGTATTATTTAAGCCCCACTGTATTTCGGATACGCGTTCATCCCATAAATGCTCTGGTCTATTATGATTAACGGCAGTTAGGGCAGCTAGGACAGTGCGATTGTAGCGTTCCACTTGCCCATTTGCACGTGGTGTCGCTACCGCATTCAAGATGTGCTTAATACCTAACATGCTTAAATACTCTTCAAAACGTTTGGACGTAAACGAACTCCCTCTGTCCGAAATTATTCGTGTGGGAACGCCAAAAGTGTGGAAATAATTTTTCAAAGCAGATATGGAATTCACAGATTTTGTATTTTTGACCGGGGCTAATATAATATATTTCGTAAACGCATCAACAATTAAAAGCAAATACGCGTTCTTCTTTTTGCTTCGCACAAAGGGACCCAAATGGTCTATATGCAGGGTATGAAAGGGACGATCAACTTTGGGAATCGGATGAAGTTCTCCCGCCTTTTTACCGGCTGGTATTTTTGCATGAGCACACTGCAGACAGGACTCGACGTATTTTTTAACAAACCGTCTCATTTTGGCGAACCAGAAATTACTCTTAATTTTATCGTATGTCTTATCGAAACAGTAGTGACCTATATCATCATGATGAGCCTTTAATACCTGCCATCTAACCCCCTTCGGTACAACCCAGCGATCACCTGCCTCAGTTTTTCTATACAATAAACCTCTTTTGATCACAAAATTATTTTTAATTTCTAAAATACCGTTTGTGTTTTCATCTTTCAAAATAGATATGATACGTTGAAGTTCAGGGTCGCTCTGTTGTACCGTTGTTATCCATTTAGTTTCTACGCACCGTACCTCAACAAACTCTAGTTCTACTGGGTTTCGACTAAGTGCATCTACGTGGGACATAGTGGAACCCGACTTGTAAATTATTTTAAAATCATACTCTTGCATAATGTTCCACCATCTCGCCACCCTAGGTAAGATATCTCTTTTCTCAAACGTAGCCCTTAATGAATTACAGTCCGTAACAATGGTAAACGGTATGCCTATTAGGTAAGTTCTAAATCGTTGTAACGAACTCGCGACCGCCAAGGTTTCCAAATCGTATGAAGTAAAACGAGACTCTTCCGGTGAGGTTTGTCTGCTATAATAAGCTACAGCATTAAAAGGAGCATCATTACCAGTTCTTTGTAATAAAATACCAGCAATACCGATTTTTGAAGCGTCTGTATGAAGTTGAGTTTCAGACGCGGGGTTGTAGAATGCCAAAATTGGGCGCTTGACTAATTCACCCTTTAAAGCTATAAAAGCATTCTCCTCACACTCCGACCACTGCCATTTTGCATCTTTTCTCAAAAGTTGTGTAAGTGGTCGAGCTATTGATGAGAACGCTCTTATAAACCGGCGGAAGAAGCTACAAAGTCCCAAAAACTGTCTAACTTTGTGTTGGTCAGTAGGGCGAGGAAATACCTCCACTGCGTTTATTTTAGTTTTACCCGGTCTAATCCCGTCGGCGCATACTTCAAACCCAAGATAGTCGATGGATTCCTTTAAGAAATTACACTTAGACAGCTTTAACGTAATGCCAGCGGTACGAAATAACTCTAGAGTTGATTTTAGTTTATGGAAGCCTTCCTCTATGCTTTTGGACGGTATTATGACATCGTCCATATAAGCAAATGCCTCCTTAAAACGTGCATTGCCCAGTATGTTGTTAATTGCTCTTTGAAAATTAGACGGCGCATTAACAAGTCCAAAAGGCATCCTGTTGAACTCATAATGCCCATCGGGTGTTATGAAGGCTGTCAGATGTTTTGAGGCTTCGGACATACACAATTGATAATAGCCTGACATAAAGTCTAAAGTTGTATAATAATTATAACCCGACAAATTGTCTAGCTGATCATCAATTCTAGGTATAGGATAATGCTCCTTAATAGTTTTTTTATTGAGAGCCCTATAGTCAATACATAATCTGTACTCCCCGGACTTCTTCTTCACGAGGAGAACAGGAGATGCATAGTTTGAAGTTGACGGCCTAACTATGCCAGAGTCTTCCAATTCCTGTACCATTTCACGAACAACTTGTCGTTCCGTAAAAGGCATGCGATACGGTCTGTAAACCACCGGTGTAGTATCGCTCAACTTTATATCCATCTCAGTGTTAGTAATACACCCCAATTCTTTCGTAGAGAAAGCAAAACAATCTCTGAATTCGTTTAAAAGACAGGTTAATTGGAGTAGATCACTTTGATCAATTTGGTCACTAACGGACAACATATTACTGTCAATAACACTATTCGGAGGGTCACTACCAGTACATCGCTCAATTTTATTAACGGTATGACAATGAATTTGAGTTAAAGGGAGAGCTCGTGATAAGAGGGTACCTTTGTTTAAAATGAAGTCGGCTTCCGTTAAACCTTCCAACCAGAGAGTTGCCCTACCACGAACTAGTGCCAAAATACAAGGCATAATATCATACATCTTTCGAGGCTGAGAGTGTAGGCTAGGCTCGACCAAAACATCGCCGTCATATTGTGGATTTGAGTATACAGCCACTTCAGCACGGCCTGCTATGGTGGTCGTCTCATACGCATAAAGTTCTACACATACAGGTTCATTTACCGCTTTGCTTTTAATAATTAATTCGTCTTTCGTCTTGTAAACCACTACATAATTTTGTTCCGTAAACGTATGACCTACTAACAATGATACTTTTAAAAAATGATCAGGGACTATCAATACTTCTACGCGTGCTTTTACCAAATCTATCTCGATGTCGACTTCGCATTTTCCTATACAATGAACCAGAGAATTTCCGAATCCCCTCAAAACTGGTAAATTATTGTAAGATAACGTTAAGTTTAGTTTTAGCGCATCCGATTCTCTAAGCATTGTAATTTGGCTGCCAAAATCAACGAAACATTTCAAAATTTGTCCATTAACTGTTGCATTTTTAAAATACTTCGTATCATTATCTTGTTCCTTTGAAATATTTAAGACTGTCTTATTATTTTGTGATTCATTTTTATTGGGGCAATCGTTTACCAAGTGACCTACTTTATGGCAGTGTTCGCATCTTTTAATTGGGTGTTTACATTTATAGTAGGGGTGACCTTCTACCCCGCAATTGTAACATTTTGATACATTATCCTTATTGTCTTTAGGCGTATTATATTTTAATGATTTTGATCGTTTGCTGTCAGAAGGGCTCGGCTGCGAAGTCACGTCAGATTTATCATTTCTTTTAGTGGTTCTTACATTGCGAAGATAAACTAACAATTTATCCGGCTCATTAAACTGAACAGCCTCTGCACTAGTTCTAACAGATCTATCATCAATGCCATATAATAAACAATCAATGGCATCTTTACCAGAAATTTTACATCTGTTTATTAGAACCATTTTTTCGTAGTAGTACTCTTCTAAATTATCCCCGAAACGTGCTTTACAGGCGAGCATTTCAGTCAGCAATCGACCATAGTTGTCATCACAAGGGAATGCTAAGCGCAATTTTTGTTGCCACTCTGTCCACGTAAATAACAGACTAGGTAAGCCTTGGTACCATTTTTGAGCTAGTCCAACCAATTTCGGTAACGCGTAGTGGACTATTTGTCTTTCTGTCCAATTATAAATCTTCGCGCATTCATTGACTTTAGTAATCCAAATATCAATACTCTGGTTTCGCTTAGTTGGGTCAAATTCGGGCACAACATTCATACTCGGAAAACGCTCTGAACTGCCGTCAGTACGAATAGATTGAACTAGCTCTCTTAATATATTCGCGTAACTAGAATCTAAAACAGTAAATTGGTTACTTGTCAGTGGTGGTGTGGTGTTATCGGGAGCAGCTGATGCACTTGGTTGACCGTTGTAATGCTGATTGCTAGACCCAGCACGTAGTTCTTCTGCCGGGTTCTCAGGTAATTCAGGTGTTCTGGAACAACGCCTTCTGTTCTTTTCTTGCCTCGAGCGCTTGCGCCGTGATCGCTTGCGCCGTGATCTGCGACCACGCCGATTCTCTGGGGATGACTCGGTCTCACTACTGGAGTCCATAGACTTGGAGTCTCTGACGCGTTTCCGCGATCGATGACTTGGCATGTTTATCACGTAACTGAAACCATATATAAACAAAAAGAACAAGTAAACGTCACTTAAAAAAAAAACAAGCTAAAAAAAATCAGGAAAACAACTAAACGTGGCTTATCTATTCATTAGACGAATGAGTAAATATATTAGTAGCTCGGGTTATTATTATTGTAGAAATCTAGAAAGTAACGTAACCGCAAACATGAAGGTATCTATATAATTAGGAACTAAAAACAACCAAAACCGAAAAGAGATGTAGGTAGGTTATGAAAATTAAATGTAATATATATATATATTTTTTTTTTTTAGTAAAGGGGTCTTGCATATAACACTCCTCCAAATTCAAAATTCAAAAAAAATAATAAATAAAAAAAAAAACGTTTACGAACTGTTTTAATAATTATGTTTTGAGTATACGGGATTAGCAATACCTAATCATGAAAATAGTGTGTTGTGTTAACGGCTAACTGACGTACATAATGATAACTGTATTTTGTAACAACCATATCTATTGCCTTCTACTTATTGGTACTTACCTATTTTAGGAAGTTCAGAAAAGACAAGAAAGTTTATAAGTGTGACTAATAACTGTAAATCATTTCAATAAGTAGGTATGATTTTCACTTATTAACGATTACAATATTCGAAATAAGAAATAGAATGACACAAGATTCAATTACCTTTCAAATTGGGCGTTAGGTTTTCACCAAAACCGTTGCGCGTTCTGGTGTGATCCCACTTCTGACCTTTTAAAGGTCAGGAAATGAGATTTGCAGTTTTCAGTAGAACACTTTTATTTAAGCACTTTTAATTACAGAATACTTTTTAGTCCTCCTTCGTCGACCAGACATCGAACTCGAATGCCTGCCAGAATGCCCGTGTTCGCGTGTCACCCTTCTCAATCCCCTCCGGTGAGTTCCGGAATAAACGTCAGAGTGAAGTGTCGGAACGAATGACTGATTAGTCAATACACCATTTAAATCACGCGAACACGGACATAGAATCATGATGTAAACATAATAAATTATGATAAATATTATTACAAAAATACAAGTAGTCTTTAATTGTACTAAAAATGCTAACAATTTTTATACAGGGTGAAATTGAACACATGCGACAAATCGAAATGGGAGATTGTACTCATTATTAAGAACAACTTTTACTATGGGACCAACCCTGAAATCGCGAAAAAAAAATCAGCTGTTCCCTACATTTTGATGTTGAACATAAATGTAGGGAACAGCTGATTTTTTTTTCGCGATTTCAGGGTTGGTCCCATAGTAAAAGTTGTTCATAATAATGAGTACAATCTCCCATTTCGATTTGTCGCATGTGTTCAATTTCACCCTGTATTTATATTTACAGTATTTGTAATCTCGCGGTAGGATGGCTTTAGGTTAGGCGAGGCAAACAAAAAACAAACTGCTTGTTGCCAATATCATATTTTTTAAGTAAAAAAGGGTTGTCCAATAATTCATAATTTTTATTAACAGCAACATCTTTTTGCACGTACCTATTCTATCTTTAATAAGAATTTTAAATTTAGCTTAATCTTTTAGTTTAATCTACTTTGAGATTTTACAAGATTTTTTTTTTTATCACTCGATATAAATCCTACTAATAGTACCTAATCCGAACTCTACTTTTCTAAAAAGATACATTTCTGTGTCGCCGTAGGCAAATAAAGGTGTCATCTACTGTTGTGAACTTCGTAATCACATAAAATTTCAGGTGTTTTTTTCTTCTTTGTTGATGTCTTGTTTAGATTTCGAATAAAATCTGGTCAAAACTGCTATGAAATTGTGTTTTTACTGTAGTTAACTTAAGTAGTAATAATCATTGTTCATTACCTCAAATTGCAATAATATACTAAATAGTAATTGGAAATGTCCCATCACTAGCGAAATTGCTACCTACATATAATTTTTACTAGGCTTGGCGTCGGGGGTGAAGTAACATAAAAGGGCGCTGGCGTGCAAAAGGTGGCACAACCCAGTTTCTGAGTATTTTGTGAAATAGATATCTACGTCGTGCAAAAGGTGGCACAACCCAGTTTCTGAGTATTTTGTGAAATAAATACGTAGGTACCAGATATACTCACTTAATATAACTCTGTGCTGATTACTCACTGAATTCTCATAATAAACGTACTTAGTAGGTACTATTTTTTTTGTTGGCCTACACTGTCGCACTGCTGGGCAAAGGCCTCCCATCCTTCCAGGAACTCTTTTCCAGTGCCACCTCGAACCAGCCAACTACTTCGTACTTATTAAAGTTTTATTCCATCTAAAAATAAAGAAAACAATAATTTGTTACGTACCTACCGTACGGAGAAATATTAATTTATTTAGCAAGCTTAGCGTGACCCACTTTAATATTGTCCTGTTCTCTTACAGGAAAGCTGTAAATAGTAAATGGCTGTTATCTATTATTGTACTGTTGTTTTCCTGTTTTTAGGGTTCCGTAGCCAAATGGCAAAAAACGGAACCCTTATGGATTCGTCATGTCTGTCTGTCTGTTTGTCTGTCCGTCCGTCCGTATGTCACAGCCACTTTTTTCCGAAACTATAAGAACTATACTGTTGAAACTTGGTAAGTAGATGTATTCTGTGAACCGCAGTAAGATTTTCACACAAAAATAGAAAAAAAACAATAAATTTTGGGGTTCCCCATACTTACAACTGAAACTCCAAAAATTTTTTTCATCAAACCTGTACGTGTGGGGTATCTATGGATAGGTCTTCAAAAATGATATTGAGGTTTCTAATGTCATTTTTTTCTGAACTGAATAGTTTGCGCGAGAGACACTTCCAAAGTGGTAAAATGTGTGTCCCCCCCCCCCCCCCCTCTAACTTCTAAAATAAGAGAATGATAAAATTAAAAAAATAATGTACATTACCATGTAAACTTCCACCGAAAATTGGTTTGAACGAGATCTAGTAAGTAGTTTTTTTTAATACGTCATAAATCGAAAACCGCAATTTACCTTTCACAAAGTTACAACGAACTACAAGAACTTTTATATTATGTTACTTGCTGCTACGGAACCCTTCATGGGCGAGTCCGACTCGCACTTGGCCGGTTTTTATTATTATTAGTTGAATGAATACGGAGAAGTTCGCATTGTAGTGAAAAGTAACAGTCCGCAAATTTATCTAAGGGCCGATTTTTCAATCGGCAGATTCGTGGAATAAAATTGACGTCTGACAGTTTTTGTATGGAAGAACTGTCAAAATTTTAAAATTATTCCTGCGATAAAATTATCTGGCGATGGAGAAATCAGCCCTAAGAAAATATTCGGACCGTTAAAATAGTCATTATGGGCAGGTACGCTTATGAAGTTATTTATAACTTACAACTTGCAAACATTTTATTATTATTAGACATCACAGATCTGATGTGATCATTATCGTCCAGTAATTATATTTAATTAAAATCATCTTTTTTCCGGCTCAGCTACTCGCAATGACAAGGCCAGGTTGTTCCTTTTTTCTAAAACAATGACAAAAACAATGCAGCCTTACTTAGAAAGGTCAACATTAAAACAATAGTAAAATTAAATAGTTAAGATCGATTGATACTATTGAATTATTTGTTTCACGGGTAGTCTTAAAACAACAAGAAAAATCCTTGGCACAGTCGTCTGGTACTAAAATGCGCAGGAAGTGCATAATTATTTTCTAGTTACATTAGAATAGTGACGTAGGTACCTAGTCGTATTCGAGTAAACTTGTTCCAAAAAACGTTGTTGTTTGGTAAATCCGACTTTATTTTGTCATTTACGGTGTCTCTTAATTTACTCCAGAGATCTTTCTCTGAAACTATAAATGTAGGTAAACAGATTTGAAAGTAAAAGTATTTTCAGTGCGGGAGATAAATAGGAACATCAGAGGGTAATTCCAGTAATTTTAAGAACGTTCAGTCTGTTCACAGTCACAATCTATCAAATATACCCCTAATTTCCCCACATTTTTGACATTGACTGTCGCTGAGTTGTGTTTGCTACTAGATTTTGAACATTTTTTAACCGACTTTAAAAGAGGAGGTTCTGTATTCGACCCGTATGTATGTATGTTTGTATGTCCGCGATTATCTCAAAAACTACTGAACTGATTTTGATAATTCTTTCATGAGTGTGATCTACATACTTTCAGGAAGGTTTTAGTATATAATACATTAGGTAATTATTCTTATGTACGAAGTTATATGCATAAATGTACTGCATCTCCGGCATTTTTATGTGAATTTTGATGATTCTTCGAGTCGTGTCTTCAATGCGCTAGTGTTAATTGAATTTGTGTGGGGTAGGTACAACTAAAAAGTGAAAAATAAAAACTTTTTACAAAAAAAACAACCGACTTCAAAAAAAAACACTACAAAGTGAAAAATAACTTTAATTTCGGAAGTCGGTGTCAAAAAACGAAAATGCTGAAGCAACGACACCGACTTCCGAAATTAAAGTTATTTTTCACTTTGTAGTGTTTTTTTTTTGAAGTCGGTTGTTTTTTTTTGTAAAAAAGTTTTTTAATTACGGGAATTGGCCTTCAGGTCCCGTAATTAAGCTATCTGTCAAACTTAGGGTTTACATGCTAACTGTGCATGTACGAATTTAATAATTCCTCTTGCTGGGTTTTTAATTCTATCATGTTTTACTAGTTAATTGTATAAGTACCACAGAGGACACGCGACGTTTTTTTTTAAAAAAGACAAACTAACTTTGATGCAGTATAGAACTAGATGGAATAAAATCTTATAAGGAAAAATCTATTTGTGTTGCAGAAACTGTGTCGAGGACGATGAAGTTAGCTAGAAAAGAGATCGATCCTAATGTATATTTGAAAACTGAACTCCTGTCCTCATATCTGAAGGTTCAGGCAGTCTACTAATGACACAGCAGGTTAATGTATCTACAGAATTATTAAACAACAAAATCGATTTTCATGCACGAGTTCACGGCGCTTATAATATTTGGGGCTGTGGCCAAGAAAAGTTACTATATAATATGCTATTATTCGTCTCGTAATTCAGGTCTTTCAGCAGAAGTAGCAATTTAAAATATTTTTAGGGGTAGGAATTGAGCAGAGTAGACAAAATGTTACCGCAATACCGCCGCCGTGTGATATAGTGGCTCGTCTTAAGATTGTGACTGAACTGTTGACCTATATCTATATATATAAAACAAAGTCGGGTTAGTTACCTACACCATTCATAACTCAAGAATGGCTGAACCGATTCTTATGATAATTGATTCGGGGCGGAGACAAATCCAGCGAAATGTCTCCGCCCCGAATAGCAGAATAACTATTCAACAAGGAAAAACGACACGAAAAAAAAAATTATGAAAATAATTAATTTTCTCATATACCTACCTATTCATTCTTATTAATACTGATGCGGTACGAAGTTCGCCGGGGTCAGCTAGTTTATTAATAACTACCAGCGCCCCCGGTTTCACCCGCATATGTTTCGATCTCGTGGGAATATCGGGATAAAAACTATCCTATGTCCTTTCCCATTTCATCTAAATCGGTTCAGCGGTTTAAGCGTGAAGAGGTAACAGACAGACACACTTTCGCTTTTATAATATTAGTACGGATTCTCTGCAGTACGAGATAGCTCTAGATCTGATCATTTCGTTGACCCATTTTACGAATATCTGAATAAAACGCTTACGATTCACCGCTCGGCGACGCAGTCGATATAATTTTATTCATTTCCTTTACAGCACAGCACTGCTTCACTGTAATAAAGTTAAGAGAAAAGCTTTGAGGTTCTTTCTTTTATCTTTCACACTTCATCTGGATACTAATAATGTTTGGGTGGAAATATGCCATTTTATTAATCGTGGAAGAGTCTTATTCCGCAATGAACGATTCTGTAACTACAAAAAGTATCTTCTGTTGTAGAATTATTACAGACTTTGTGAAAGCTGTATTATTCCTGTAGTTTTCCACTTTATCGTGTCAAGGCCAAACAGGAACTTAACTCCTCTTGGGACCACTGTTCTATGTAAGATACGTTTATGAATCTCACTCCCTAAATTGACAAATTACGAGTAGATTGTTTACCCGTGCTGCCAATTTTGGTGCCATTGTCTTAACAACCTGATAAAATTATTACGTAAAAGAGTTGTTTTATCCTAGTATTCAAATTGAATAGGATTATGTAGCTTGCCAACTCACAAGTCGCACAAATAATTGCTACGTAAGTAATGGGCATGCTTTTGCTTAATAACAAAGTGTGAGAATTCAAACATTTCGTATTAAAACCTTATCCATGAAACTGCAAAAACCGTGACATGTCATCATACTTACATGAATCTATGAAGTAAGATTAAAGTAGGTATACTATATGGGATTCTGCATACCTAATAATATTTCTTACTTATTACGCAATGCTTACGCTTTCAATTTTTTTTTACTTCTCGTACTCATTCCTAGGCCTAAATTATGTCGGTACATGAAATAATTCTATTTTATCTTCGTATCCCATTTTTGTTACAATGCGTGCCACGAAAGATGCGTCTTGACACACCACGTGGTTTGACTTGCTCAGTACACGATTTTAGGTCTCTTTCTCTTTAGCCGTATGAGGTCTGAGCGCGGGACGGGACCGGACGTCATAGGGGCGGCGGCGGAAAGAGCGCGGGAGGCGGGGTCAAGTCTCATATTTCGTAGCGCGCATTTCACAAAGTAACGACGGATCACAAAAATGAACACCCCGAATGAAACCTCTCATAAAACGGTGCTACGGGCGTAGGGATACGATATAATAAGGGAAATGATGGCAAATTCCCTGATTTTATTCATTTTTATACTTTTAAAATATAATTTTGAAATAATTATTTGTAGGAAAATAATATTGCGAAAAAAGGGTTCGACTCTAAAGGGGTTTGAAGGTTTTGGCCCTAAAATCAGCCGCCATTTTGATTTTTTTTCAGAATCGCGGTGCACAACAAAAGTTATATATTTAGATAGAGGACACTTATACAAACAAAAAATGTTACATAACATAATATCCTAAAGTGTCAGGTTTCGCAGTTATTCACCGAAATACAGGGTGAAATTGAACACATGCCGCAAATCGAAATGGGAGATTATACTCATCATTATGAACAACTTTTACTATGGGACCAAATCTGAAATCGCGAAAAAAAAATCAGCTGTTCCCTGCATTTTGGCGAGCTATGCGAACATAAATTTAGGGAAAAGCTGATTTTTTGTTTCGCGATTTCAGGTTTGGTCCCATAGTAAAAGTTGTTCATAATGACGAGTACAATCTCCCATTTCGATTTGTCGCATGTGTTCAATTTCACCCTGTATAAGTCGAAAACAACTAGGATTTTTTTTGTTTTTTTTTCCTTACAGATAAGCATATTGAACTATTGAGGTAATAGAAACTTTATGATGAAACCTTTATGGAGAAGAAACAAATGAAGAATAGACATTTTTTAAATAAATAATTAAAAACGGCAATTTATAGTTCGTTTTTTTAATCCCAGAGACGAATCTGACAAGAGAAATGTCAAACTTCTATACTAAAAAAAACGAAAGCACAAAAGACTTAAATGTTAGATTAGTCTCTGGGATTAAAAAAAGGAACAATAAATTGCCGTGTTTAATTATTTATTTAAAAAATATCTATTCTTCATTTGTTTCTTCTCCATAAAGGTTTCATAACGTTTCTATTACCTCAATAGTTCAATATGCTTACCTGGAGGGGAAAAAAACAAAAAAATCCTTGTTGTTTTCGACTTATATTTTGGTGAATAACTCCGAAACCTGACGCTTTAGGATATTATGTTGTTTAACATTTTTTGTTTGTATAAGTGTCCTCTATCTAAATATATAACTTTTGTTGTGCACCGCGATTCTGAAAAAAAATCAAAATGGCGGCCGACCTTAGGGCCACCCTCCATACTAAAATCTTCAAACCCCTTTGGGGTACCCAAGGGCAAGGGAATCTATTCACAAATAACTTGAATTATTCCGCGCAGGTTCCATATAGGTGCTAAACTAGGTTTACAATTAAATTAATTGTCACCTATGGATTTAACAGTTTTCCTAGTTATTGTTTTCAGTTACAGTAACTCATCACTATTTCCAATGAAGATTATTGACTAATGATTTATTTATTTATATAATTAATTACTAAATACATATTCAGCAAGGTTGAAGTAACTATGTAGATTTACCTTTCAACTCTGTGCAATACACAGGACCTTGACACAGAAATGTTTCGTCAATTAATAGAAATTGAGATTTATTTTGTTGGTGAATTGAATTAACGTTTAATAACAGATATGAATGTAGTTATGCACTCAAGGTTGTGCACAAAAACGCAATTTTACAAGGTCGTCAATTTTTCAGAATAACAATTTTTATATACGTAGGTAGCTAGTGTGTTTAGTTAGTTAGCATATCGCTGCAATCTATTATATACCTACTATAATTGTCTGTGGCTGCAATACTGTGGGGTTAGATACCTTCTGCAATCTTTTCGTTGTTTTATTTTTTATATTATAAGCTTGTACGCGATAGTAAAATATACAGGGTTACTTGTAATTCGACGTATATCCGTCAAGAGTGATAAGGGGGCCAAAATGAAACAAATTGAAACCCGATTGATTGAATGATATTGTAGCTGGACTTCAATTAAGCTATGAACATAATTAAAAGTACTTAATTCAACAAAATAATTAAAATGATGAGCGATTTGAATAATATCTTACCAATATTTTCATTTTACGCTTCAAAAATGTTTCGCAACAAATTGAACCCCATACGTATGGCCGAAATTCAATAGTTTTCGACATATTTGAAAATATTGGTAATATATTTTAATTATTTTGTTGACTTAAGTACTTTTGATTATTTTCATAGCTTAATTAAAGTGCCAGCTACAATATCATTTTTTAATGGTACCCATTCAATATGTTGTTTTTTATTTGGAATTATATCGAAAAACCCTTAAAATTAAATATCTCGAAAATTATTGAATTTCGGCCATACATATGGGTGGTTAAATTTTTTGGATTTTGGGCCCCCTATCAACTCCTGACGGATATACCTACTACAGGCTCTTCATTAATAGCCATATTGCAGTTTTTTTAAGTACTTGTATGCTTTCGAAGATGCAGATTTATGCCGGTTGTATTTTTTTTTTTGCCAAAACTGAATGATAGCTAACTTCTGCATAGGTTGTTGCACCACCTACAGCTAAAGAACGTACTGGTCATGTTATCAGGCAAGAACGATGCGCGGAGTTTTCAGCGGTTTCGTTCGCATCAATCGGGACTACGTTTACTACGAGCTATGTTTATCTGTGTACATATACATAAGATTACACGTAGGTAGGACGCATCGACCTCGTCAGACCAAAAGCAGTACCACTGTCACTGGGTAAGTGTGTCAGTGTGCCAGTAGGGCGCGCGTCATCCGCGACCATGCCCCCCTCCCTCGCGCGCGCGCCCCCCTCTCCTGCCATCCAAGGTCCTGAGATACTGCAGCTAACATTATTTAACAAATCAACAATTTCTAAATAAGGCAAAGGGTTACGGAATATTTGAGAAGTAAAACATTCATTAAGTACACTTTTTATTTGATGAAATAAACGAAATCATTGCAGCGATATAATAAGTACGTGCCAAAAATGAAAAATCTCAAAAAAATAAATAGAAGTATAGTACCGACAAAAATGTATCCCTACAAATTACATAATGCTGACAATGTTAACATTCAAACAGTTTTCGTTTCATATTTAATAGGTAATTTATTTCGAGTTGCGTTCAGCTCTAGTCTGTTCATAGATATAAAATTACAGTGAATAATAGGAGCATTACCATTACCAAGAACATAATATCCTGATAGTGATGATTAATACGGTCGACGCGGACGCGGATGCGGTCTCGTAGTACGGCGGTCTCTTAGTATACTTTACTCACAATCAATACTTTGTTTAGATTTTTTTAGTCAATTCAAACTTTCCACTACTAACGTGGATATTGTACCCGAGAGCGTATTGCGCGTGAAGTAAACGAAGCCAATCAAACAAAAATTCTTTGAAATGTTCTTTTCCGCCACAATTAAAATGAAAACAATACTGAAAATATTTATTTTCTCTAGTTTCAGTACGCCGAACAAATGTGAATTTTATTATTGTCCGTTCACGGCTGGAGCATTAAGCGCACACGGCATTATTTCAGAAGATAAACCGTTTTTACCCGACTACGACGAAGCAAAAAGGAGGGTTATGATTTTGACCGATATGTATGTATGTTCATCTGTTCCCTCATAACTTCTAAACTTCTTGTCATAATTAGACAAATGAGGTATCGTTGGAAGCGTCTTGATCGTCCACTGGTTCTAGGCTATGTGACGTCACATTAAATTGAATATGGCGCCCTCTAGCAAACATAGACATGATATAAAAAAATTTTTTTTTTTTAATCGTGCTGTATTGGGTATCAAATGAAAGGCCTTAATTAGTACATTTCAAAAATATAAATATTACTGAAATAAGCCCCAAAATAATTAAATAAAAAGTAAGTTTAAAAACTAAAACCCGACTACTGAAAAGGATGAAACAAGAAAATACCTTCCCGTGGTCGTATGCTACCATAGCTTATATGTATATTAGTAGGTACAGCGGCATGCGACCACGGGAAGGTACTTTATTGTTTCATCCTTTTCAGTAGTCGGGTTTTAGTTCTTAATCTGTCGAGCTCCGCTAATGAGACACAATTGATTTTCTATTGTTTCGTCGCCAATAGGCAACGCACGGTGCTTGCTTGACCGGTTAAACTTCTTTTTACAACAAAAAAACAACCTACTTCCTAAAGAATCACTAAAAATGAAAATAAGTAATTGACATTTTTATTTTTCAGTTTTTAATTGTGGTACACAAATTCGATTGCAACTACTTACTACGTAAACAGTAGTGACAGGAAGCTTTCTAACATCATCAACATAACACGTCTTAGTGGATTGAACACGTATTATTGAAGCTAACTCAAAAACTACCTAAGCCAAGTTAACAAAATTTATATGGGACCACCGCGCGAGCTTCCTTTACAAAATGAAGAATCACGTAAATTGGCCTAGTAATCACGGAAAATCGGTGTAACTAAATATGAAAAAAAAAAACTGCCAAAAATGCATAAACGCTTGCTTATTTATAAATGTTACGGATTTTTATAACGCTTCAAAACAAACATTTCTTCAACAATTAAAAGCTAAACAACACTAAACAATTAGAAATGTTAGAGTTTTCCAGACACGTGACTTTTCCCAACGGGCTTTATTCATAGTAACCACAGAATACTTAAAGTACTACGTACAGAAAGGACACTCCCTTCCCCGCACTAACATCAGTTACCGCACCTCACCCCGCACTTCGGCGTATTCGTCGCAGTTCTTTAACAAGAGCGCTCGCAAACACAAGTACCTCACGGACACATTCATACGTATACAAACGTCATTTTTTAATGTAGTAGTAGTAGGTAATTATTTTGCGAGCGTTGTATGGAGTGTCCGGGGTGTGTAGTAACATGCTTCAACAAAACCATTTAAAACCAAGTTTTCTTCAACAATTAAAAGAATAACAATATCGAAAGTTTTCACTTCATTAACATTCTGGTTTTATTTACATATTATATAAAATTTTCTACGCGTTCGTGGATTTACGCGTTAAAACTGCAGTCTGTCACTATAAGTAAATATAAAGGAATTAAGGGACAGTTTCTAATCAGAACATGTTGCAATCAGAACAAGATTTTGTTAATTTGCCGCTGAACATAAGACTTTCTCTAATAATGTGACATTGCTGCAATATGTTGATTCAACGTTGCGTTCTTGGAATGTGCTCTTGAAAAATGGTCTCAGAAACTGTTCTTTCTTTACAAATGTCAAAAGTATATTCTTTGTGTTTCAAAGCACCAACTATTAGTGAGAATTTGGACAGATGCGAGTTGATGAATATTGATATTTCCGATTTTTCGATACAAGCTACTACGATTCCTCGTGTCAGTGCGTCAAATGCACAAGTATTTCTTGATATATGACGCCTTTTATTCCAGAGCATGAAATATTTCGTTGGGTAGAAAATCAATTTGATAACGTTTTTTTGGCTGCATAGTGCATAGCATCCCTTATTGGTAGTGATTTCTTATTTTCCGCTTTGTCACGCCAATTTTCTTGCAGTATAGGATTCTTTCAAAACACAAGACTCATAAAAACTTTCTCCGTTTTCTTAATTTTTTTTTAGCTTTAGTAGTTACTTCTGGAGTTTCATTATAATTATCACAATCATTAAATACGTCAGGATAAGTACGTCGTGCAGATTTAATCCTCAAACTCAGTGTGCGGTTCTATGAAATGATCAACTCGAGTCAGTCCATTTCTGTTATGAATTAGCAATTTCTTCACGGTCTTGAAGTAGCTTTCGACGTTGCTACTACTAGCCTGGTATGCAGATTTTTTTTTTAAATGGAAGCATTACCTTTGGTCAAATACGTAATTTAATAATATATATATAATACCTTTTCGAAATTAAAGGTGAAGCTAGATAAATAATACATACCTATTTTCGTAGTCAGCACTCAACGTAAAACTTTTACTATTGCACCAATTAGTCCTGCAGACTGTCAGATATCATTTGTGCTACCTACAGGCACTGAAGTAGATTATATTTTGAGCATTAGGTACAACATATAAAAACAAATGCTTGGAATCATATGAATTAGTAGAATCATTAGGTAGAATAATCTTTTTAAATATTGACCCCGTTGCATCTATACTCAAGACAGTATAAATTACTTTAGACATTTTTTTTTTTTAAATAATTGTTGCATTTTAGTCCACTCCAGTCATAAACAAAAACAAAAAATAGCACAACATATACACTATACAGATCAATAACCACGATTTTGTGATAGTACCTACCTATTTGTTTTTGTTTCGGATGTTATGTAATGATTTTAATGTAGGTATGAAAGGAGGTTCTTCTTGCACATCATTGTCTTTCATACTTTCATGAAGCATTTTATTTTGTAACACGATTGGGTATTTGAAGAAGATGTCAGTTTATTTTTTTTCGAATGTATCAGGTTTTTATCGACTTTTTGAAAAACACAATCTATTTGAGATTATGTGTATGCGTATGTTATTTGAAGATTTTTCTTGTAGCTAGAGTTACTTCTCCAATGCATTCTTTTCATTTGCCCGTACATTTGACATTATATTCATCGCTGACATAATTGTGTTTGAAACAGCATACGCAGCGATTATTCGTGTAGGTACTTCCAAATTCATTCCCTAAAGATATTTGTCCATTTAGACTTTAGCAGTAGTTTTCTAGAATGAGTGTGAATGCTAGGTTTATCTGGGTCATTCCGTTTGTGTATTACTATTTTTGGTCGGACGTCTTGCCAACATTCATCACTTAGATAGGTACATCAAAAGATTCAATCTCTTTATTATTTTTATCATCTAATTCTGAACTAGAATCATGGGCACCAAAACTGTTGAGTAAGTCATCATCAGTACTGCAGCTAGTCGTTTCTAGTAAACCTGCAACTTTTTTACTACACACTGAGGAAGTTTCACGAAATAATTTAAGAAAATTTTGTTTTGCCGACAGATATAATGCTTTTGCCGACATACGTGTAGAAAGCTTTCACATATTTTTATACTACTCTGTCAAAAAAGTACCAGGAAAAGATCAATAATACACAAAATGTTAAGTTATTCATCCAAATTTATTTTAACGCCTTCAAAGTATGCTCCGCCAATATGCTTACGCCAATGAATAATCTAATCATCAAAACATTTTCTAACGCTTTTTCCGGAATGGAGTTTAGTTCTCGCCGCGAATTCTCCTTTATGTCTTCTACCGAATAAAAACGGGTGCCATGAAGTGGTAATTTGAGTTTCGGAAAGAGAGAAGTCGGCTGGGGCCATATCTGGTGAATAAGGGTTGCTCGATGGTATTTATGTTGTTTTTTTTGTCAAAAATTCGTTCACAACGATGGCCTTGTACGAAGGCGCATTATCGTGGTGCAAAATCCAACAATTTTCTTTCAACAAATTGGCCCTTTTCTTCGAATTTGCTTTTTTAAACGCCGCATAACGTCAAATAATATACTTTATTTACCGTTTGACCTTCCGGCAAAAATTAGAATAGAATACTCTTTATTATGTATACTATATAAATGAGAATTCCGAGAGCACAACACCGCGATAGTCAAAGAAAACAGTCAACATGACTTTGACTTGATCGACTTTGGTGTGGTTTTTTTCGGTTTCGGTTCAGTTGAAAGGCGCCACTCTGAAGCTTGTTGAGTTTGCATGTCAAACTCGTAAACCTGCACGTCTCGTCACCAGTAAATGCGTTTCATGAATGTTGGGTCGGAATTGACTCGTTCTAGCATGTCTTCAGCGACTCTTATCCGATTGAATTTTTGGAGAAAATTCAGGTCTTTTGGGACTAGCCGAGCGGCAACATGTTTCATACCCAAGTGATTATTTAAAATGATACAGATTGACTTGTGAGACACAGAAAGTTCAGCGGCTATCTCTCTCAAACTTGAATGAGGATATTCAGTCACTATTTCCTTCACTTTTGCGATGTTAACTTCAGTTGAAGACGTTGATGACCTAACAGGGTGAGGCAAATCTTCCAGCATATCTCGACCGCTTTGGAACGCTTTTTACCACTCATAAGCACGTGTTTTTGATAAAGTCCATTCACCGTAAGCCTTCTGTAACATTTTCAGTGACTTCGAACACGAAATTCCATTGGCGAAGCAAAATTTAAGACGAACTCTTGGTTCGATGTTTTTGTCCATCAGGTATGAAATTCGACATACACGCACTAGATATGATTTAACTAAAAACAGCACTGTATATAATTTAAATGACAGATGCAACTCAAACTCCGCGCCAAAATGGAAAACAGTTGTGCCAATCTACAACAAAAATGAAAAAATACAAAAAAATTGAATTCGTAACTATAAACAAATCATCCATTCCCGAGACTTTTTTGACTGAATGTACATTACTTTCACTTGTCGATAATGTGTTGATGCTGAAAAATTGATCCTTGTACTCTTGAAAGGCAGATTTCTTTTCTTCTAGACTCACAGACAGCCGTTTTCCACGCTTCATGCTGAAGAATTGATAAGACGATTTATTGCAAAAACTAACACACTGTATTTATAAAAACTGCATCCGCATTGACGTTAACCAATGCAGTAGTTTATGATTCATAGAAAAAAACCAATAATTAGGTACATATTATGTAGGTAGTTGCAAAAAATACTCAGTATTGATATTAAAGAACCTAAGAAAGCCTTGTAATTTCTTTTTACAAATAAATACCTACTGTTATTAGTATTGACACAACCGATTTTGTAGTTTCGATATTTATCATAATAGATAATGACTTTGCAGTATTCCTTATCATCATAGAACAAACAATAGCCGTACAATTGTTTACCATTGAGTTTGTACATAAATAGCCTAGAATCTTTCAAGTCTATTTTTTTTTTTCATTTAATTCAGTACAATAATGAACATATTATGTACTTACATTTATTCTTATTAAAGGCCAGAAAGTACCACGCATTTCTTTTGCTACGCAGCGTATTAATGGCACGACAGTTTTTCAACCGATTTTTGTTTGGATTTGAAGGGCGTGTATAGGTTTTGGTTATATTTGATATGTGGTTACAGAAACATAGTTTTTTCGTCTCTAGGTGGGACAACCCACGGAACGCATCTGATATTGCAGATGTGCAAAGGCGGCGGTGGCCACTTACCATTGAGATGGGCTGCCTGAATTAAAAACTTTCAATACCACCCATTTTATTCCTTTATTTTTGTTTGATATGACCAATTTTCCATGTAAACCTAAAAAGTTTACACTAAGAGTCGCTTACGAATTTACTAAAAAACCCAGAATACTTAAAAATCTGTAACTTATTTGAGGTCTAATACATAGCACCTGACGCGGTTCTCAGCCAGCTCAAGGTGGACGATGGAACAAAAGGCGTATCTACCTACGTCATGTATGTTTAAGCCTGTCTTCAAAAGAATCGCATAACTATGTAAAAATACTATAAAGTCATTTCTTCCCCAATAGGTAATTAAAAGAGAAACATTACTTTCTGCGTTATTAGATTCGGGGTTCGGGAATTGTCCCATGGGATATAAAAACGTGAATTGTCCCCTTTAGGTATTGTGCGTGAATTGAATGAGAAGCCTACAAAAAATAAAAAATTTCCTAAGTTATTTTTTTGCCAGAGCAATACAAAACATTACAATGGCAACAAACAATACAAAAGTGAACTGTCGCCACAATTAACTAAGAAAACTTTTTAATTGATTAGTTTTCCTGTTCGAGTGTTTTCGGGAAATTTATTAGATATTCTTTGTGCGTTGTTTGTAACACAGGTTTAACCCGTCAGTCGTCTTGAATATTAGGCTGTTTTTGCCCATTTTAACTTTCAACCATCATGTGATGGATTTCATTTATAAACCTACATATCATTGATGTTGTAATACATTGCAATTGTTGACTAATTACCTTGTTGCAAGGCCGTTGTCTGGGCATGTCTGCATGACCCACTTTGCAAAGCACTCTGACATATAAAGGACTCTGGTTTTAATAAATACGGTATGCAACATCAAAGTACCTATTTTAACTGAATGTGCTAAAGTACTTCTTGAAAGTTTTCAAGCACATAATTTGCTTTTTTAACTATCCACGTTTGGAATGTGACCTACATAATAATTATGTTCTTATTCCTTTTGACAAATGTTAATAACATTTGTCAAAAGGAAGTTAAACTATGAATTTAAAGAGTTCTAAAAGGACCTAACCACCTAGATAACAAAAAATCTAAAAAAACATTCATGAAGAAAAATTTGAGCACCTACAGCACTGGACTGCATGCTTAGAAACGCCTTCCAAAGGACCGGGACCCATATGTTCATATAAAAATAATAAATTGTTTATTGACACCATAATATTAATATTACAACAACTATATTGCGTAAAAAAATTGTTGGGTATAATGAAAATAATATAAACATGGGAAACATCTGCAGCCGAACTAGGTGAAAAAACCTGTATCTCGGATGTTGGTTGAAACGAACACAAATGTAACTCAATATACGCAATGGACATCGGCATCGCTAAGTGTGTGTAATGCGTAGGCGCAAGTCACATGCACTAACGCTAGGTAACCATAAATGTAATTATTAATTACCTAAATCCGGAAAAACTACATACATTGTAGTTTCGAATGACGAAGACTGACAGAGCAAACCCTGCATCAATTCCCAAGTCAAGTGATTCAATGTTGACCTGCGTTATCAGAGCACAAGGCTAGAAGCCCCGGTCACATTTAAATTTATGTCGGAATTGATTACACAGCAGGATTGTAGATATAACTTTGATTAAATTGCTACCAACGTTGCAAAAGAAACTGCAGGTTAAATGGGAATATGCAATTGAATTTCCTTTGACAGTATCATAATTTACTTGGAGTAGGAAGATTTACGACTGTCGTCTCGGGCTGTATTGATTTGGATTATTTCTTGACAATTTTTAACTTTGATTTAATTGCTACCAAAGTTCCAAAGAAACTGCAGGTTAAATGGGAATATGCAATTGAATTTCCTTTGACTTTATATTAATTTACTTGGAGTAGGAAGACTTACGACTGTTGTCTCGGGCAGTACCTATTGATTTGGATTAGTTTTTGACAATTTTTCGATGTTTTTCACTCTTAAAAAACCAACACGAAAATGGCAATCTCATTGAAGTACAACAGGGTTTGTTGGTAATTCATTACTTCTTCAAAAACTGTTTCAGTTCTCTGCTAACGTTTTCTTTTTCTAAAATCCTCTTCTTTCTCAATTCGTTTACACAAAACAGATAAGAGAGGTTCATAAAGTGAACTTGAAAGCAAGCAATAGTCAATTAACAATTTGGAATTCCAGAGGAAATAGAGAAATGTTTAATATTTTATACAGGGTCAAATTAATTTAGCTAGCTATGGGCATTGAAATCTTAATAAAAACGAAAAACACACTAATGAAAAAAAATAATGATTCATTGTTTTTGTTTTGGGGTCAACAACTGCAGTTACTTGAAACTTTCAAAATCAGTTTTTTCTGTGTAAAGTTCACAAACGTAAAGATATCGCTAAGTATCTAAACACGAAAAAACAAAAATAAAAAACAATATTTCAATCCGATCATAGACAGTCCGCTCGTAAATTCGTAATGACTAAGTAGTTGCTCTTTTCAATTTCAGTTCTAAGATGTTATAGTTACCTACCTCATACAGTTTATGTTTGACAATAAAATATGTATAGTATAAATAGGTATAGTTTAGTTAGATAGTCAATTAATATTTTCAAGCAGTAGGTAGGATAAGAAACATGATAAGTAATATAGTTAAGTCTGTAAGTATCTACTTTAATTTCCTTTTGAAATATTTGGAAACATCAAAGAGAAACGAGTATCTTTTGGCGGACAGCATGATTACAAAGCCAATAACACCCCTCTGTTTTTGTCGGGGGTTAAAATGCTAACGGATCCCTTTAAACTTTGTCAAGAACGTTTCTAAAATAAACCCTCCTTCAGGTCAGTTAGAATAATGCAGACTCAAGTTACTTAGTACGTGTACCGTATGTACTTATGTAATGAAAAACTGTCAGCAACTCGTTACATTAATAAGTAAATCTTTTGTGTAGAACATGTTTAATTTTGTTTCAGTGTGATGTTTGTAAACAATGTGATTGACAAGTAATAGGTAAATCATCGTCATCGTTCCTTGCCCTTATCGCAATTTAGTTTAAGTCGGCGCAACGTTCATATCTTCTGCTTCCATACTTCTCTATTAGGCGTTTCTAGCCATATCATCTTTCACACAGTCCATCCATCGTGTCTTTGGTCTTCTTCTAGGTATCACATGATACTATAACAATTTCCACACAACTTTTTAGTCATCGGTGCCACTTTCAGACTTCCTCATAAAATCAACCATACTCATTTGACAAATCTTTATCTTAACATCCATACTAATATTATAAATTCGAAAGTAACTACCTACCGTACTACCTAGTAGTTACCCTTTCACGCCTAAACCACTGAACCGATTTAGATGAAATTTGGTATAGAGATAGTTTGAGTCCCGGGACATAACATAGTTTTTATCCCGATATTCCCACGGGATCGACACTTATGCGGGTGATACCGCGGGGCGCAGCTAGTAGTATATAAAACAAAGTCGCTCTCGCTGTCTGTAAGCTTAGATCCTTTAAACTACGCAACGGATTTTAATGCAGTTTTCAGCAATAGATAGAGTGATTCAAGAGGAAGGTTTATACATAGGTATAACACTTCCTCTTGAATATTAGAGAGAAGCCGAGAATTAATATTTTTGTGCGCTTGCATAGCAAACGCTGGCTAAACCTTATGAGATAGATCAAATTAATGTACTACGAAATTGTATAATCTTCAAAAGATCGATAAAGTCTGCAATGGTAGGTATATGTTTATCTCCTAAGGATAACCCACAGTACCTAACCATCTTTATCTTTTACATATTGCAAAAAAAAAATAAGGGTTATATACCAAGCTAATTTAAACAATACAGTATTATTCCTTATCCAATTAAAAACATTAGATACGTTGTGCATTTCATGTAGATCAAAATTGCCCTTTACAGCATATCATTAAAATTAATGTCTTGGAAGACATCAGAGATTTAAAAATCGGGGGCAGAGCGGCTGGCGCGATGGCAGAGTGGTACGAAGTTCGGCGGGTCAGCTAGTAATAAATAAAATACAATAAATATTTACATTGTTTGGTTATCCTATGCACTTGAAAACTCTCATCAATATATTGGCATATTTTGGAGAGTTCCTACGTAAAAATCTGTAGTTTTTTTTTAAGTTTATACGTCCGTACAGATACATGTAGGTACACGTATTATGTTAAGTCATAGTGTACTCACTAGCATTTACTTGCAATACGTAAGTACCTTATTATTATTCAATTTCAAAGAAATATTGAAGCAATGAAAGCGACAATTGATTGAACTCCCAGTCCATTTCTCTGAATTGGCATTGTCAAACGACTCAAGTAGGTACTGCGTCCTGATTTAAAAGTCCTATAATAATTGCCAATGCAGACATTGCGTGAACTTTTGATACTTCATTAACCCTTTTTGATATTGAAGTGCTTCAAAAAGATAAATTTAATTACCGACTTACTACATGTTTTGTCACTAAATTGTGTATAATCGATAGTATATGAATTCATGAGTGGCAAACAGTATAATGTTTCTGTAAAGTATTAAAATTAAAAACTTCCAACTATTTTGAAGCAGTTTCAATATGGCAAACGACAACGTGGGCCGCGCGTGCGTTTCTTTTCCATTTCGAAGGTTACTTGATTGTGCAAGAGTTGACTCCGATGTGCAACCAGAATATCCAAAGAACAAAGGATTTCGGTAATAAGTCACTTTATTTATTTTTTAGTGCACATTTGCGACTAAATAATTACGTTTTTAACCATTTGATGGTCAATATTACCTAAGTACTATATTAAATAAATAAATAATAATAAATCTTTATTGAAATAAATTAGTGTTACAAAACATATGAAGCCTCTGAAACCCAAACTAGGTAAAAACCTGTATGTCCTGTGTGTGTGTATTATAAACATTCATTTTAAAAAACCACCCCATTGAAAATAAATCAGGTTAAAAATATAGATAGGTATATGGTTCCTACCTATTTCCAAAAATGCGCAACAAAGCAATCGATTATACCTACCTGCCTATCCCGAAATCTGTAGACTCTGTCGTAAATAACAAACAATTATTCTCAAAAATATGTAATTAAGTATATAAAACTCTCCAATACGAAATCAATTTCTAAAGCTTTCAAAGTTGTAATGTTTAAAATATTTAATATTCTGCCTCTGCGCTTACAACTGTTGCCCTTTGGCGAAATTGAATTTCAATTTATCTTGATAAGTGGGACACGCCGCTCGCGCATGTTGCAATACGCGCACCAATGAATGTGTTCTGCGAGGACGTCACTGTTGTCTCGCTACCAACAAACTCCTTTGTTACCTATTTTATTTAAATGCAACATAAGGTACAATAGAGAAGTAGTGATTGCAAGAGAGGGCAACCATATTACCTGAACCGTCGATAGCTTCTTATTCGAAAAACATTGTTATTGTAACTTGTTCAAATTGCACAATACGTTTTAAAGCTATATAACAATTCACAATTAAATACAATTTACATTGTATGTATTAGATTATCAACAACATTCTGTGACTGACGTTTGTTACCCAATCACTTCATATGACCTTGCTAAGTTAGGCAACCCTACATACCTACAACTCATAACTCGTCCAAACATGAACACAATATCAATATTTGACATGTATACATAATGTCATAATTTTATTGTTGGTAATGTTAAAGTCGGTCAGCAGCCAGCAGCAGTCGTCTTTAACGAACACCTGACAGGACATTTCATAAAATTCTGACTGACTTTCGTGGCCCCATGCGTAACCATGACAAGCTCTTGCTTGTAGCCCCCATAAGTGTGAAGATAAAGAATATATTGTATTCATCAAAATTGGTGCTTTCAGGCAAATGATCGGTATCCGTTGTTTCCTTACAATCCACGCAACCGTTTCTACAGACAACCTTGTGCCACTTCCACATATGCTGCACAATTATAATTATGCATGTCTGCTTGCACATTTTATATTAATTGTTCTTTATTGATGTACCTTGTGCACATGCGGAGTAAATCACTCATTAATATTTGAAACTGCTGTAGGTCTATTGTATATTAACCCATACATAAATTTCATAATAACTGCAGAGATGATTTAAGACACTAAAACATGTACATTTATAATTTCAGCTATATCTGCTTTAAATAACAATCCTTGATTCCACATTTCTTAGAAATCCTTAGAATTATAACTGTTTACCACAAAGTGGAACCTTCAGCATTTTAATTAATAAACGTTTGAGAGGTTTTGTTTTTGAATGTGTTTAATTTGTTTACTATTGCATTGTAGAAAGCAAGGCTATACTATATGCAGGAGCTCACGTAGGTGTTATCGCTGAACCGAAATTAACAACTAGCTTTTTAATAAAACTTTAAGTCGTCTTTGACTGATTTTTTTTTTAGTTATCCCTTCCTAACGATGCGACCACAAACTCGTCTGGATTGACGATCGCACTCATATCACTATCAATATGAGCTATGTTTTTTTTTCTAAACAGACAGGATAGTGTCATAGAGTTCGCAACGCAAGAAATCGAAATAACTCGGAGAACTTGTCTATTCAGGGAATTATCTTTGGTATCAACTTTTTTTAGGGTTCCGTACCCAAAAGGTGCCAACGAGGCCCTTTTACTAATAAGGCTCCGCTCTCCGTCCGTCTTTCATAGGGCTCTACCTATCAATTCTTTTGAACTGTAAAAGATAGATGCATCATTGACAGTTTAAAGATTCCACAGAGTGTGTACTCCTACGTAAGTACTATACTATGGCCGGTATAACATCAAAAAATAAAATAAAGTTAAAAATTAAGGGGGGTCCCCATACAAGAAATGTGTTTTAAATATAATGTATTTTGTTAAACATGACGTAAGGTGATACTGAATCCTTCCTGTGCGAGTCCGACCTGCCACTTTATTTTTATTTCTCAACCTTCAGTCTTATTAATATTGAGATAATCCCATGACAGGCTGTTAGACAGGGTAGGTTTAGGTAATTATTAAGTCTCTAGCAGCTTTTTAGTAAGAAACCCTCAAGAGATGGGATGCCTATTCGAAGATTGTTCGGTGTGTTAATGGTTCTTCGATATTTACTGAACATCAGGAAAATAATACTAGACTAGATATTTTACCACAATATCAATATGTACAACAGTGAAATATTATGTTTGGTACCGTGGCAGTTGGTCTGTGTGCGTACTCCCAACAACGGTGCGCGGGCGCCGCATCACTTGAGTATTTTGTAATAACGCTAAAATCGTGGTAACCAGGCCAAGGCTCTGCTTATTTACATGTATGTGAGAAATAGCGTTCTCACTATTCATATAATCATATAGTATATAGGTACAGAATAAATGCATATAAGTATTTTTGAATCAGTTTACAAAAGTGTAATAAAAATGTATACTTTTTTGTAATCTGATTTTAAATGATGCATGGTGTATATAATTTATATGTGTTAAGATTGAATGAGTTCTAGAAAATGGTATTTTGATTAATTTGCTAATAGGTTAATATTTTAATAGGTTAATGCCAGCGGGTGTTTTTCATATAGTGTGTCTAGATTTATGAATTCTTAGGTCTTTTCATAGAATTTAATCACGAAACCAAAGATTAGTATGTCGTATTGTGATTTTCCCTAATATGCTACTCAATGTAACTAAACCCTACGATGAGAGGCCTAGGCCTAGTTCACTGCAATGGGGGAGTTAAATATGTAAATAAAACCTATGAGGCCTCTTCTTTTGCAACAAACGATCTCTTTTTTATATACATATACCTACCGATATCGCAAAGATACCTATAATAAAAATACCTAGTAGGTATGCGGCTATCACACGTTATCTATTTAAAGTTTGATTACAAACAATGTATATAAATAAATGTTTATCTGAGTCGTGTACTGAACGCTATGTTATAGGTGTGTTGTGTTCGCGCTCGCGATACGCGTGTGTGCCATGCGCCCGCGCCGCGTATCGACGACGAGCTTTGATAAAAAAGTGGGTCACCGCCTAATTATGCTTAATGTCGTGCCAAGTTATGCGTATCGCTTCTGATGCATTTATGCTAATGCATGCTGCTAGGTGATTGTATTCCAGCACTGCATTCAACGCTTACGATTCACAATAATAATGACATGAGTTGAGCCTGTTTATATATATATAAAGGAGTGCCGTGAATGTACATACCTTAGTACGCGGAAGTAAACTTACCAATAACTGTAATTAGACTAAATTGTATTTTATTTATTATGAAGACATTAGAAAGATTATAAGATAACCAAGTAAAAGGAAAACGTAAGAGAACAATATGGTATCAACACCTAAAACCTTTTCAACTCCATATAATACATAGTAGTGTAAGACTATACACATTCTAAGCAGTCCTTTAAATTAACATTAATAAGGACGTCTTCATATTTACTAGTTTCAGGCGCTTTGACAAAGACCGGCTCTTCTGTGAAAAGAAGAAAGAAAGAAAGATAAATTGTTTATTCTGCGCAAACAAATCAAAAGCCTCGTACTCAAGCATATAAAAAGTTGTCAATTTTGTCAATTGCATGATGTCAGGGCAACCAAAGACAACACACATTAATTGACATTGACAATACAAATTAATCCGTGATGCGCCCGCGACTCTGGCAGTCTGGCAGATTAAAACAAAACAAATAAAATGTCCATTGCAGAGTGCAAAAATAACCAATTTTGTAACAAACAAACAACAATAATAAGAACATTTAAGCCGTGAAAAGATAGAGATGCAAATAATCCTGATTGTCCTCTGGTGAATCTTCCTCCACCAAACTTGTAAGCTGTCGAGTCTTGTGAATATTTGCTAGTACGCACGTGTCGTCTACCGTGATACTAAAAACATGGGTTAAGACGACGGCGTACTAGTTAACTTCACACTCTTTATCCTCTTTATCATCATCAATGTGCTGCTTTGTCTTGGATTCCTTCATCATTGCGTTTTATCTCGGTCGAAATTTGTGCTTGATATTGGTCGATATTACAATTTCTTCTATAACTTCTGCGTGTTGTAGTTTTTTTAATTATTTGGGGTAGGTTTAGGATGTTTTCTTCTTTCATAGATCTTGATTATATGTCATCTCAGTAGTCACCGCTTTCCGTCATTCAATTCAACAGAATTAAGTGATGGCAAACGGTGACTACTGATAGAGGCTACTGAATGTTCACATTCACAGATCTGTCCCTCTACTCTTGAAATGTATGTACTAATAAAAAAATGTTGTACTCATTAATCATAAATCCTCAATCATGCAAACCTAAGTTTAATGTTTGAATAAAAGTTTTTAACTACATGATGTAATATTAATAGGTGACCTTAGCAAGGGACTAAAGAGTTTAGCCTCCCCAAAACTTACAGTATTTTTGTTCTCAATTTATTATCATATCGCTCATTTGTGAAAAACATTGACGTAACTGCTACTTTTTTTTGAGTCTTTGCCTTCCTAACGTAAATACGCTTCAAGTGCTTTGCCATAATTGACTCATTTTTGGAAAAAAAATCGTTTACCTCGATGTTTCTCCAAATGAGCGATATGATTAATTTTTATTTGTGTAGGTAAATACACTGGGTCAACCTAATACGTCTGTTTTCGTGGGCTATTTTAGTAGCCACCCAACAATTTTCTGGGACTTCATTGATTTTGAAGTGTACTGATTGAGTCTAGTGGAATTGTTTGTTTTAATTGTAAAAACCTCACGGTGAAAAATTTGGTGAAGTGATCTGTCAACAGTGTCAATCCCTAGTTCACCTAAGTTATACCGGTGAGAAGAATAGAGAATAGACTGGCAAATCTAGTTACTAAATAATGTCAAAATTATTACCACCACTAATGTCAATTATTTATCCACCAACCCGCACTGGGCCCGCTGGTGGATTATGCTCTCACAGAGAGGAGGCCTGTGTCCCAGCAGTGGGAACATTATAGGCTGATTATGATGTCAAAATTACTCAGAAAATTACTGTATACTTGTCTAGAGAAAAGCCAATAACAAATAAAAGTAATCGATAATTACCTACGTATAAAAATAGCCAATAAAATAATCGTTCCGTGCATAAACCGCACTACTTGTTGACCTTGCAAAGCAGGCAGAGAGAATGAAAAGTTGAGGTACCTATAGTATATAGGACCTATGTATAGTAGGTATAGGGAAATTAAAGGGAAACCGAGCGGAAGTTAAAGAGTTTCATGAAATTACGTAGTACCTTCACAAAATTTCAAGGAAATGTTATTTATTTGTAAATCGATTACAACTACAGAAAATGGAGACTATATTCTCCTCTAATTAGTATATTGTAGTTGTGAGTGTCTAGACGAAGTGTGTTATAAGCTTTTAGCAACGAAACGACGCCAACAACATTAAATTCAAACTCAACTTGATCAATTTTGCAAACACCTGAAATTGGCACAACTGAATAAAAAATCAGACTGGGACACTTGGAGCCGTCGAGCGGCATCGGTGCTCTACTTTCCTTTTCTGCCTTTCCGTGCACTGCCACAATACAGAGCTAATGGTCTGCAGTTCTGCACTAATATTTAAAGTACTTATTTTACTGTGGAATAGTGGTCGCTATGTGCTCGACGACTGGAGCGCAATAATAAAAACTGCCTAATCCAAAATTGAACGCCCACTGTCTCTGTGTAATAAACAAATGACAACGTTGGACTTCTTTCAGAAATGTTGATTACGAAGCAATGCTTAAAAAAAAAATCTTCAAATAGGACCAACCTTTTGTTCGGTAGAGCTCTTTGTGCGACGAGTTCCTTGCTCGTCTAGCAAAGGAGTACCACCATACCCACATCTGCCGCCAACTAGCATTGCTGTGTACCGGTTTGGAGGGTATGGCTGCCGGAGCGGAGTGCCGGTGTTATAACCGACACGTGAAAGACAGCTTTGTTCTTGGGGTAGCAAGCAACACACCGATGCCTCTAGTATTGATATGGCGCCGTTCGGCGGCCACTTACTATCAGGTGGCATAATTAAGGAACAATCACTACACCGAAAGAAAGCACAGCTGTGACACGAAACTTTTAAAACTGTTAATTTGAGGCTAAGATGACGATAAAAGAGTGTTAACTTTCCTACCTTTCCCTGTCAAAAAGTAAGTAGGTAGATAAATTTTCCTGTTATCGTGTTATTGCAAAACTGATTCCTGTTATCGTGTTGTTGCAAAACTGAAATGTGGTCTGCAGCATTACAAACAGCAATTTGAAAGTCCAAATGATCGTTACCTGTTTACGTTCTGTCCTATATATTAGCAAGTCATATGACATTAAGCGACGTACTTATGTAAAAATGCGCACCTAAATTGAAATCCCGTTTGTGATCTTGTTACAGTTATTCATATTTTATCTAACGGTTTCATCGAATAGTCTTTACTTACAACTGTTGTCCCTATATTTTGCTTGGGGGTTAAATATAATGATCACCAAAAAATATATTGAACACCAAAAACTGAAGTCTTAAATTACAATAGTTCTAGCTGGGTACCCCAAGGTTAGGATTGGTTAGGATACTTTGAACCCTTTAAACACAAATAGGAGACCAGCTTCGCGGGGCTCCGTCGACATAGGATGCAAGAGCGAGCAAATGAGAATTACCTTTACCTAGGTATTTTACAATAAAATGGAGTTTTAATTTTGGTGATCATTTACTATTTTTGGCAGTAAAAAGTGTTTTTTTATGTTATATTTTACTTTAACTGGTGATAAGTTAAACATAAGCCTTTTGCTTGCAGTGAATGCACTCTTAAAGTATATTTAAGCGCTTTATTTATTTGTTCAAACAAAGTGTGTACGTGTCATGTAAATATCTTGTAGTAGATAGGTCCTGATAAGGATTAAAAGTGCAGTTTCTTCGTAGATTACGAACGAAAAAGTCGCGAAAACATTTCTTTACAAAGTCGAATTAGCAACCGCATCTTTATGTGAACGCGGTAAGAAACAAAACCTTCTCCGTTGATCTACATGTACTAATATAATAAAGCTGAAGAGTTTGATAGTTTGTTTAAAAAAAATCTTTTGCATTTGATAGCACAATTTCTTGAGGAAGGTTATCATCACGCTACGACTCTTAGGAGCTGACCAAAAAGAAAAAAAGTCAGAAAGAACGCTAAGCGAAAACGAAGTAACAGCGTGGGCGGGTAATGAGATGCTATAGGATATATTTTAAGTTAAAACAAGAAATTTCACGCGGAAGAAGTCGCGGGCAGAAGCTAGTTAGGTACATATATGTACAGATCGCTGTGAAGTGAATTAATTATTATCTTCTGAATCCAGTCTTCCAGTAATCTCATTGTCTAATAATGTAATATTATTCAAGGCTGTTGCCAACCCCGCCTTCGCGTAGGTAGTGTTTATTCCCCGGGGTACTTATGATGCTTATTACGAGTTTTATTATTTTTTCTTTTCTCACTAAGTTTCGAGTCTAAATTAAGTAGGTACTGCAATTAGTGAATATGAGTTTCTGGATGGACCAGAAGTTACACAAAAAAATTACTGACATCTTGATATAAAAGCACATATTTACTAAAGTAAAATGGTTGCAGTGGCAGACTAAGGGTGTCCCCACATTTATCGATGCGGAATCGGCTTAAGCCGAGTGCGTATCACTAAACTACTCGACTTATCGCCGAGCTAATAGGCAAATGGCTCGTTTCGCCGTCGATCGGCGTCGCGCCGCGTCGTCCGAGCCGAGCCGATGCGAATGGTATTAGTAACACCCTTATTACGTAGACATAAAGGCATTTTTGACCGGCGTTAGCCGATTCCGCGTCGATAAATGTGGGAAGACCGAGATGCGAGAAGGCGAGCTCGAAATAATAGCAACCCAGACTCCGGGAAGTTATATTTTCTTTAGACCATTCATACAGAAATAGGAGATACTTTGTCTTATGCAGTAAAGTCAGAAAGCATTTGAAAAATATCTCGATATTTTTAGTATCCCGCCTCAGAAAGGGTTTTTTTTACCATTTATACAGAAATAGAATATACTTTACAAACTGATTTTTACTTATATTGAACATATATTGTTAGGGATTTGATAAAAAAGTACTTCTTCCGATTTGGACCAGCAGGACCGACAAGCTGCCTGGTCTATATACATTTTATGCTAATACCAGGATATATTATTATTTACAAGTAATGAACGTGACAGTTCTTTTCATTTTACCGCATTAGGCAACTTTAATATGCTAATGTTTCATTCTATGATTCTATAATATATACTGTCGGTGTACTTATTAAATAAACTTCATCCCCACCTAACAGTTTTAACTTCAATCGTAAAGCTGCACTTATTGGTACCTACTGCAAGTTTTAAAGCCATGTAGTAAAGTGTTTGTATTTTAAAGAAAGTTACCTTAACCTACGTTTCTTTACTATAGAGACATATTAACACTATAAAATGCTTTTGTAATTTTTGTAGAAGATCTAACGGTTAACTTTGGCACAATAGATTCTGATGTCGGCTTATTTTTGGGTCTTTTGTTTGTTTCTCCGTTTTGAACTTGCCGACTAATTTAGTAGGAACAGATAGAATTGTTTTACTCTGGTTATTTTAAATGAGCATTAAGGTATGATTCCGATCTCGGCAGCACGCAGCAGTGCTGCCGCGGCAGTGCAGTCGCAGCACTACTGGTCCTCATACATTTTCTATGGGTTTATACGAGATTACATTCCGAGCACGGCAGCAATGCTGCGCGACATTGCTGCGTCACATTGCTGCCGTGCTCGGAATGTAATCACGTATAAACCCGTAGAAAATGTATGAGGACCAGTACTGACCAGTAGTGCTGCGACCACACTGCCGCGGCAGCACTGCTGCGTGCTGCCGAGATCGGAATCAAACCTTTACGGTTGTCGGCAAATAACGAACTTGCGCGAATCATAATTTCGTTCCAATGATTAGAACATTGTCATTGGGAAGCTTCGAATTTATAATGATAGTCCCGCGATTAAGTATAAATTATCATAAGTGTGCAAATACTATAAATTATCTTGAGAAACGCTGATACATTAAAAAAATGAATTCATGAAGCTGTATTTAAGTTGGATTCACAACCAATCAAGCCTCGGAGGATTGAATTAGGCCAACATCGTTTTCCTGTAGAAACTTATTTAACCCAATGTGGTTATTTATTGAGTGATGAATGACCTAAAAAAGTGCGACCAGTGGGGTAATCGCGTAACACATTATCAGTAGGAATGGCTATCATTTTTACAGTTCAACAAAGTTGTCGAACATATGAAGCAATGGATTAGCAATATCCTTCAAAATGATTCAATTTATGATTGAGTGTGTTACGCAATTGGGGTGCTGACAATATTATCACACTTCATATTACACAGTAATATGAAGTGTGATAATATTTCAAATGTGCTGGTAGTCTTTCAATATAGGTAAATCGAACGATTAATTTCTGTTCGTTCCTTTCCTATTGAAAAGGCTTAGTGAGAAACGTAACTGTTATGGCCTCCTTCCCGAAACCAACCAGTGGCGGTCGGAGCTTACCTACTTCAATTACTTGACCGAGCATTTATCGGTATTGATAAATAAATATATATTCGAACGATTTTTATGATTCTTTGAATTCATTCGCTATCAATAATTAATGCAACCAGTCCAAGAATCTTCACAGCAAAAAATGATATTGCATAAATTAAATAGGTAGGTAGTAAGTTTCAATAATGAAATATGAAACGAAATATTTCATAGTACGTAGGTATTTACCCATTTACAAACAGTACATAACACAATGTGTTTGATCAGTATAGTAATGACATTATAACATGTCATTTGCATTATCAAATTCAAAATAGCTTAGCGGATGAAATATATTACTGTTAATGAACTGAAGTATTTTAAAATTAAAATATCATCTCAAAATCAGGTCGCCCGTTTCTTTGCAACTATCGGGTTGGGATTTCTCAGTACTTATTGCCTCCTTACGTATTTTTTAAGGTTACCTAACGTTAGATTTGATATACCTGCCTAAGTAAGTACACTAAGTACCTTGCAAACAAAATGGCCAATTTAAAGAAAGTGTGAAAAGAAGGTCGATATGGGATAACCCGTCATCCGACAATGGCTATTATGTCAGCTAAAAGTTTCATAGGAAATGAAAGTGTGGGGTAGTCAATAATAGTGCAACAAATCTGTATAGGTAACAAAATAAAGCTGTACTACCAACTTTGTCTTGCGTCTGGTACACTAACTGAACAAGCTTTGGGGCATTTTAAAATTTTGGAAATATTTTAATAACATACCATTTCATTAAAAAAAAAAACTTACTAGGGCTTTATGAAACTCACGTGCATTAATTAACACTCATATTATATTTATGTAGGGCACACATTTCTCCTCCGTATATTGTACTCTGCAGCTCGTAAGTAATTCCAGGAACGACCGCTATCATTGACCCAGTGACCCAATGCACTTGGCTCCAAAACCTAAATGTTTGCTCCCGTTTGCGTGGCTCCCCGACTCAACCCCTTTAAACTCAAACCACCCGCCCCACGCCCCCTTAAATTTCTCGTAACCCTAGAAATAGTACGTAAAAATAACGACATTTTTGACTAGGTATTAAAATGAAAGTGAGTATTAATTCTTAAAATCGGGAAAGGTTTTGTTCTGTTCTGTCAACCCTGTCTTTGACCTAAAACAGGTGAACGTTAATAAGCTACTTAATAGAAAAATTATAAAACCACCCCAGTGGAAGTCGTACCTATTTTAGCAACCGGAGTTCTCTGCTCTCCTCATGGTCAGTTCTTACCTTATTAAAACGAAGTTTAAGTAATGAAAAGTTTTTAACTTTTCTACCTACTATCGTAACGAAAATGGAACTGGGCTTTCCCCAAATTTCACTGTCCTTTAATGTTGGAAATAAATTGGAGGGACAAAGCGATTTTTTGAGGACTTTTGAGATGGCTTAACAATCATCCGCTCGGGTCGACTTTCAAGATTAAGCAACGCTTGCCGAGGTTGGTTCGTGGATGGGTGACCATCAATAACATCCCGGTTCTAAATCACGGAGGGGCCGTGCTTTGGAAAGCACGTGAAGCAGTTGGTCAGCCTGTCATTCGTAGAGTTTTGACAGTCGTTACGGGTAGACAAAAGCACAACAGTCTGACAACCAGTCTTACCAAGGAGTATCGTGTTACCCAGTGACTGGGTTGTGGAGGTCAGATTTTGGTATCTATCTGCATCGGGTTAGACTGGGAGCCGACCCCAATATGGAAAGAGGCTAGGCAGATTTATTTTTGACAATGCGGATTTTTGAGGGTTAAATAATATTTAAATACTTCTCGTTACTGCGCATGTCTTCTTAATAGTTTTATTTCAATTCGCCGTGTAAGTTTAGCAAAGTAACGAAACAATACTAGCAGTAAACTTGATTAGCAAATAACATTAGAATGTGTCAGAAGTGTTACAATAAACTTCAGGACAAGCTCTATATCTTTTATCTAGGTACCTTTGAAAGTGCACATCATTTTCTGTCTGCTGACGCAATTCCTGTCAATACCATTAGAAATTCAGATCTGTCTTGAAGGGATTTCCCTGCATACGTTAACGTCGTCGTCGCCGTCGTTACGTCGGTATATTATTAGATATCGCGTAAATATGTACCTAACCCTTTGCAGAGTGGCCGAGATCTATGTAAATGACTGATCACTGAACAGTGCCACATGGAAAACAAAAATGTACCTATGTATGTGTGATTCAATGATGATTTTGGGCTTTTAAGTCACATAATCACATCTAATTACCAAATAAAAACTAAATATTCATCTTAAAAGAGGAAATAGTGACAAAGCATCTGCAGATTTTTTTTTGTGATTCTTTTTTTCGGGTTTCCTGAACGTGTAAATATTCCTGGACTAAATAATTTTAATGTTTTGGATATTCTAGACTAGAACGCTGTTGCGATACATTAGTCCGTTTAAGAATTAATATTATGCTTGAAAACTCCCATTTACATGTCCCTACCCACTACATGCGAAAATGTTACGTTCAGAACGTTTCATTTCCATAATGACCACTCGAAATGGCCATTGAAAAAAGCTGTACGTTATATACTAGATAGCATGTGGAAATAAAACAAAACCTGTTCCAAAATTCAATAATCTAGGTTAAAAAGCTCGCATAAATGTATCACTATCAATCGATTCAAAATCCATCAATATATCGTCCAACTAAACGGATTAATAAATACATCATCGACATACAGTAATGCTTTGTAAAGCAGTGTTATTACCGCAGTATTATGATGCGTTACATCAACATGCGTCATTGGACGGAGAAAGTGTGACGTCAGTTGCGCGCATGAAGAAAGCATTGCGCGTGCGACTCTGCAAGCACTCTTGCTTTCGTCGGAGGCCGTGGCGTCTGTGCGATAGCGAAAACGGCATACTTCGGGTATACCTACCTTGCCGTTGCTTTTCATCCGGTATTCAGGTCTTGATTATGAAATCGAAACTATTGAGTCATTGTGGCTTATTATGCACGATATGTAGTTTCATGTTGTTTTATGTTTGTAAAGACGTAGTAGTTTCATTATTTATTTAATTTTGATAATTTCGGAAGCCTTTTGTCATGTTTGAGGACATCAGGAACAACACTACGCTCCTGTGAAACTTAAAAACTAGGAAGACTCTTTAACCTCTAAAAATTGTTGTTTTTGACAATTGTCAAACGAAGTGGCTAAATGTGAAGTTTTTGACATTGTAGCTCCGTTTCAAATGATAAACTGGATGCGTAAACTTAGAAGAGTAGGGCAATATCATAGTTCGTAGTGAAGTCAAGCCTCGTCCGATGGCGATGTGTTTAGTACTGTAGAACACGTCGAATCAAATTACATTGCGAATACAAGGCTGTCACAGACAGTCACTCGTTCGTGACCTGTTGACTGATTTTAACAAAATCCAGGTCAAGATCTTTATTTCGTTTTTGATACTGAATGGCTCTCGTTATAACTCGAAAATTACCTACGTAAATTTCGAATACGTAATTGCTTATTCACAAATAATCTTGCCATACGACGTGGGTGTGTGTCATTAATCATACATAGAGCACACAAATGGATGCAATAAAACCATTTGATGAGTGAATATATGGATGTTTTATAATATTATGAATCCCGTAAAACATTACTGAAGCAATATTAACCTTTCTGATAGACCTTCGTCACGAGGTGCTTTTTTCATGAAAGCTTTATTTGATTCAGTTCAAAGCAATTTTTGTTATAGCCATAGTTAATATAATATGATATAATGTTGGACAGAAGTGGAGTTCCAGATATAGGTAGTTGAAACAATATTACGATTTGTTCAACTAGTCTCGGGTTTATTGAATTTATTTTTCCATTTGATTTGATGCTATATTGCATCTGTATGTTACAATTTAATATTACAACTACCCACACACTATGCTACACTGGGTATATTTTTTTTGGATAGGCAGGATCTAGCGCTCGTGCAATCTTTAAAGACAGTGAACCTAAATTTGATGGGTCTCTTAATATTCTTGTACGTTGGTTGGTATAGTCCTTTCTTGTTTCGTGTCAAAATTAGGAAAAGAACCACTGCCACTGTTTGTCTCTGTAAGTACATATCTCCTAAACCAAAGGTTGACTGGTAGAAAATGCCTACAGCATTAACTCCGCCTCTGTACATTTCTATGTTTTAAGTATTAAATAAATAATAACAGAATTAGCATGTGCCCGTGACTCAGAAACTATACCTTAACTATATATCATAGAGAAATGAAGTTAACTAAGTTACGCTTTAAATCTAGGCGATATACGGAAAAATATGAACAAAATTGGAAATTGTGGGGTTTCCTTCACATCTTCTGGGGCATCCTAAAGATATGGGTTAAGTACGATATTAATACTAATACGTATTATAATCCATAGTAATATTATGAATGCGAAAGTTTGTCTGTCTGTCTGTTACCTCTTCACCGCTTAAACCGCTGAACCAATTTAGATGAAATTTGGTATAGAGATACTTTGAGTCCCGGGAAAGGACATAGGATAGTTTTTATCCCGATATTCCTATGGGATCGACACATATGCGGGTGAAACCGCGGGGTGCTGCTAGTATAATTGTATGTTATGTTACGATTGCTGAACACTAAAAAAAGGCATAAAAATTACTCCTCTGTATTTTTAGTATTTTATATAAGGTCCCATTAAAATAGGTGGACAAACTTTTAGAAATCATTCAGACCACCAAAATAAGGACGATGGCAAAAAAATATATAAGAAAAACACATTAGATACTTTACAAGAAAAATAATCAGCTAACGAAAATACACTAATGTCGCCGGCAATTTATTATTTTAGGTCAAAATAAAATCACTTTAATCAATGTTTTTTTTTTGTTGGATATCTTTGGTTAGACGTACTGAGTGCTGTGTTAAAATTTGTCCACCTATTTTAATGGGACCCTGTATATTTAATTTGTTGGACGGTGGTGTGACGATCTAATCAACGGATAGAAATCTTTGCCGTGCATGCTTTTTGCAGTGGGAAACAATGTAGGCTAAAAAAAAACTTGGATAATAATGGGTGAATATAGTACATAGTTTTCGTGAATATTGTGTAGCTGTGTAAAGAAAAACTAAGGTATTTTAGTAAAAAATATCATAACGTAACCTAAAAATTCTTTAAAAATGTTGTTCTTGTTGGTAATTTTATTATTATATAGATAATATCGATGTAAGTATTTGACCATAGGTGCATTTTCGATACTATATAGTATGACGCTTGTCTTAGTCGGATAAGTAATTGGCGCATGGCGGTGTTACACTTGTACGTATTGCTGCAGTTACGTATGCGTACAGCGAACACAACTCATAATCGAATGCAGTGCGAACGTAAACATTAGCTCGGTGTTCGCGGCAACCCTGCCCTGCTGCGGCACTGCGCGCAACTGGGTCAGTGGGCCGCCCCCCGCGCCGTCCTCCGCCCGCTCGGTGGCGCAACCGCGCGAACGCGCACTAACATAGACCTGGATCGCGGGAAAGTGGGTCACCGACTCACTTTCACTTATTACATGGGCTCCTAATCGTTTTCCATTGTGCGAGCGGGCAGGGGCCTGCGGGTGGCAGCGGGGCGCGCATGCGGGAGGCGCCGGCACGCGCGCCGTTGTCGCCGGCCGGCTACCCGCCAGTCGATCGCGGTACCTCTACCGAGCGGCACGCGTGCCGCTTGTTGCTAAAATACTCATTGCGATCGTAACATACCACGCGCTGTCAACACTTGTACGAACAGTAGTAATAGTTACTTTGGTGACTGACACAGACGCTTAACGCCTGTTACCTTCTTACTCCGCTCGTATTGAACAAAATGTGTTGGATTTATGTGCTTCCTACTATAGTGCTTGAACAGGTGCAGCCCGCGAGCGGTAGCTAGTGTTGCGGCCAGACCGCTAGTGAACTCGGTGACTGTGTGAACGTTGTTGCGGTTGAACGCCGCCGTAGGGATTTGTAATAAACAGCCGCACTGAGCGGCCGAGCATGACGATGGACCAGCAGACAGGCCTCATGTCCCTCAATATGTCCCCGTTTGACCTGAGCCCAGGTCCTGAAGGATCTGGCTCAGGTGGGGGTCCCTCGGGTGCATCGCAACAGTACGTGCCGCAAGGCGCCGCGTATCAATGCGCTCCCGAGCAACAATCTTTCGGATACGCCAATCTGGATGCTTCATATCTGTTTCCAACAGGCGCCAGTGGTGAACCAGGCGCTTATTTGCCAGCAGCCGGAACAGTGTGCGACCAAACTGACACCAAGGATGTAATCGAAGAACTCTGTCCCGTCTGTGGAGACAAAGTTAGCGGTTACCACTATGGACTACTAACGTGCGAGTCCTGTAAGGGTTTCTTCAAGAGGACCGTGCAAAATAAGAAGGTTTACACGTGTGTCGCTGAACGAGCCTGCCACATAGACAAAACACAACGGAAGCGCTGTCCATTTTGCCGCTTCCAAAAGTGCCTCGATGTTGGCATGAAACTCGAAGGTGAGTAACTACTTTTAGTATCATCTCTTAAATTACTTCATTAGCAAAACCTTTTTCTTTATAATAGGTTTTATGTCGCCTATTCACATCGTCATTTCAGGGTGCGTCTATCGCAATTCATGTTAGACGATCAGTCGCAACTATTGGCCTAAATAGAATTACATCATTTAACCCAATTTAATACAATAAGACCTGGAAATAGTGCTTTGTCTATGCTATAATATGGAAGTTACGAAAACGGCGATTCCCCCGCCGACCTTCACCTACTTAGTTGTAGAGGTCGACCCTGAGACGCTGCAGGGTGTCTGAAACTGAGGTTGGTAAGAGACGGAAACCCGTCAATAAAGACCAGATTTATCAGAGATACAGTAAGTAGGGTTACGAAATATGTTAGTCCAATTTAAAATCCGACATAAACTATTCTGTCTGCAATCAAATCAGCAGATATCTGTAGAAATTGTTATAAAAATCAATTTAAATAATTAGGCACTTCAGTGCCAGATCAAACACTATTGGATTTACTTATTCACACCAATCTTTCCATTTTATATCATTTTAAAAAATGCTATCGATATTTCGTTAAAATTAATCGTAGTTTTAATTCAAATCCAGATAATATAAGTTATAAACCACATATCGACCACAAACAGAAGACCAACGCGCGACGACACGATATCGAACAAGTGATCTTTTCAGAATATAGAGTGGATCATTTCCGGAAAGTACGTTATGCCAATATTGCAAATATGTTGCACTACGTCTAATTACTTTACTGTTGTTGCTTGACAAAAAATACTTGCTTAATACAATTAATACACCAAAAAAATAATTTACAGGCAAAATTAATTACACCTATTTTAAGTATATTAATTAGCTTAAGTTATTTGTGAATCCTTACTGGATATTTATTAAAGTTTGACTAATTGTCTTGTCAAATCAAAATTAAAAGGGTTGAAATAAAGTCCCTCAAAATTACCTACAATATTGCAAGATCATCAGTCACCTAAGTTGTCATTAAAGCAAAGTATAAGTTTATTGCGTAAAAGTTAGTAATGATTACCATATCTAACTTATAGTAATTAGCTGTGATACAAGGGTGCGTTTACAGGTGGGTGTTTTGAAGGTAATTTATACATTAACTTGTAGTTAGGCGATCGCGTGGGGCGGAGCTTGAAGTGCGGATCGTTCTAATTTTAAAACGCGCGCGGCCGCAGAGCGCCCTGACCTACTTGCGAGCGGGGCCGCGATGCGGCGCGCGCGCTGACTGTGTTAGTGCGTACTGCTACGTTGATGCGCCGCTGTGTGCGTGAGACATTCGCCATTGCGCGTTTCGCCAGATGCTGTGATGTTTGCAACATCTAATAGTCTAAAATTTAGTAAAGAACCCAAGCAGCATTTTAAATGTGTCTAAATTGTGAACACTACAAATCCTATGAAGCCCATTTTATTGAAATTCACATCCTTTTTCTAGTAATATGCTTACGGCGTAATTTTTTCAAATTCCGCCCGGCACAATATTGAAAAACGCCGAATAGAACGTCAACCGAACCGAGCCAACCGAAGGGCCATTGAAAGCATAATGATTGTAAATAATATAATTAGGGCAATTTACGAAGTCTCCCGACTTCGTGAGTATTTCAGGAATTCATTAATCAATTCCAGAGTATATTTAAAGTCCTTAAAAACTTAAACAACTGCGTCAATTAATTTATGAGCATTCAACAGGCATTATTGAATTTAAAAAAAAACTGCAATCTTTGAGATTACAGAAGTAAACAAAGAATATTTATCGCAAGAGTAATATGTCAGATGACACAATTCACACAAATAGTTGCCTGACCCGAATAATGGGTGTTGCGAGAGCCTCGCACCGCCTGCCCGACCTGCAGCAAGCCTTGTGCAATGCCACCGCTACAGCACCCAACCGATGGACTCTAAAAGGCTTTTTATTTAGCGCATAGTAAATATTTTTTTTAAATACGCGACACCTTTTTTCATAGGTGTTCTAAACTGTCAGAATAATGAAACGGTACAAACAAAAATGGTCACGAGAAATACATTAAGCCATATATTTTAGCAAATCCAGATTCAGTTTTCAACTGAAACTGGATTACTTTAGAAACTATAAGCCATATTGGGCAAATCAACAAAGTACTACAGATCAGTGCGCTGCCACGATGTTCTATTTAGCTTTGTCTGAGTCGGTAGCAGTGTAGTTAGGGCTATATTCCGTGAGTTAGCGATAAAAATATCGAATCCCCAGTCTGTCTGGGCTAGAGTCTGTAGCCCTTCCCGTTTTATAATAGGAATGTTCTGATATAACTGATGGTTCTTTTCTGAACAGTCTCGACACGAAATTACACGAGGCTTACGTAAGCGCCTTCAACATGTATAAGAGTTGCGATGTGTTGCTTCACTGAGAAGTTAGCAAAAAAATAACACTAACATGGAAATGCTACCAAGATTTCTTATAAGTAACATATTTAATATTTTATCATAAAGTTGCATTATATCCGATTTGTGTAGTTCAGAGTCTAGTGGGGGTTGTGGATCGGGCGTGCGCCGGCGACTGTATCGTGCGTTTCGACACAATCGACCGTCGTCGGTGGGGTACGCTGCGCAAGCGCCGTTTCACAAGACGTTCGGTCGACCTGTCGCAATGGGCTACCCAAATGTGACCTGGACACGTATCACGTTACTTATCCGTGCATACATACCGAATTTAATGAATTATTGCAAATTGGATGTAACTATGTGTAACTTTATTAAGATAAATAATTAACTTTTAAGACTCAATAAACTACCGACTGTAAAAAAATTCAAGCAGCTCTTAACATGTTTCTTACAAATATTGCAATCTGAAATTGAAAATGTAGTAGATTGAAAGTAAATTGGAATGCCAATATTCAATCGATAGAAAACATTAGATACCTATTATTTGGAGCTGTGGGTTTGTGAAATTGGCCTACAGTATCAGCGAATCTAATAAGTTTGCATCACGATTTACGTACGAGTTACGATGACCGACGGCTTCTAACAGTTATGACATGACATGATGTTTTGCATCACAAATGGTTATTAAAAGTCGCGCAGCTAATAAACTGCTGTGAACAGAAATTTTAATTTCTGGTCACAACAGTTTATTAACTGCACACAACTGCCACTATGTCACAACTTTACACGCCACTATGCTGTTCAGCTGCTAACTAGCTATCTTGGTAAGAGGAGACAATGAAAGAAGTAATTATTCAAACTTTGCTGTACTCATTAGTGTTCATACTCTTACTCATTGGTAAAAACAAACGGCCAACCAAATGCAAGTCGGACTCGCGCACTTGTTTTTTCCGTAGTCAGTATAGCATATAGGTATAGCAGGAACAAAAATCTTAAAAGTGCAGAATTTGCTTGGAGACTGCTTGTCTTTTTAATTTAACTAACTACCTATGTTTAAAATGATTCAGCCCTACAGAGCTGAATCATTTTCCGACTGACTATCGGACTGGCACGTAGTTGACGTAGGCTTAGCAATTGCGCTTTGGGGCTCTTTGGGAACGCAACCCTTTACCCAGGGCTTGCAATACCGGAATTTTTGGGAACCGGTACCATTGGCCTTGGTATTTCTAATCAGTATCGGTACTGTACTGTTAAAAGAAAAATAACTTCAAGGTTGCCAACCGTACGAGATTCCTCGTACCTACAAATAAGAGATTTGGGGCACCTGAATTTGGTACCGGTACTTGTTTGTGTGTAGTACCAGTACCTAGGTACCGAAATGGCAAGAACCGTACAAAACCTGTACATTTGGTACCGATTCCAAGCTCTGCTAGCGACATGGTACGCGTGAAAGAGTAGAAATTGACAGAATAGTCTTTGTCAATAGACAGCCAACCTGGCCTTATAACACAACACGGTGTTTATAGACCAGTTAATAATAATTTCACTTAACAACATTAACGTTCTTCAAATGCCTGTGTATATAAAGACTAATTAAATCAGTTCCCCCATATAGTGATGCGACCGCGGCCGGTAGTACGGTGCAACGGACCACGGTCGACGAATAATGATGGTTATTACACGGCCTGCTGCTTTTAGTGCTCACACTACGTAATAAAGCCATCGCTTTATTTCTGTATGATTTTTTCTATGTAACAACTAAGAAACAGTTTTTAATTGATTTTGTAGTAATCATGAAAATATATTATGTTGTATTTATAATGAAATTTAATAAAAATCAGCACTATTAGAGGGATATTAGAAGTCATGAGATTACATATATGCTATCTATATCGCGATTTTTTTGTCCGAATATTGAGCCTCGTACCCAAAATGGACGGTACTTAACCTATTCCTAAATCTACTTAGATTGTCTGTTGATAGCCAGCCGAATTTTAGGAGACGGAATCCAGTAGCACGATGTTTTGTTAATAATAGAATCACCGAATCATTTAATTCTCTAAGAAGACGCGATCGGTTGTTTTGTTAATTGTTTGGTTATGCTTATATGCCAATTACTATGCCCCATTGTTGAGCTAGGTATACATCTTATGAAGTAGTTACGTCAATTACAGCAAATAGGGAAGTCGGTTGCCAACTTCTATCACTAGAGACTATCACCGCTATACTGCATACCTGTAATCGTAGTTAGGAGAGTAGACATTGAAATATTTTAGTAAATATTACGGCGTGGTTCGGAACCATTACTGTGCGGAATGACTAACAGTTAATATTTTTTTCTGAACTATAACGACCACATTCAATGCCATGTCAGCATAATAAATCTAATTTGAAACAGATGCATTTGCTCAAATTGGTATGATATTTTAGTATATTCCAATTGGTAATACTGGCCTAGGTGGACAATGATAATAGAAAATCTCAAGATCAGGTGGTGAAAATATAACACGCATGTAATAGTTGCGGAACGCTTAACGCAGGGGGTTGGACGGCCGCGGGCAGCGACAGATGTTAGATCACAATAAAAACTCGCGCGCCAGCCGACTATTTCGGCGCGCTGCCTTGACCCGAATCGAGTGTTTCGACAGAGCGGCCTCGTACACCGGGCCTTTCTATTTTTTAGGCATTACCTGTCGTATTATTACGACAGTTCTACCAGCGCCGCCATCTTGGAAGGATTTTGGTGCGCAGGCGCTTCAAGCACGCCTCTGTGGCGCAAAAACAGGTTTCGGTGCGTAAAACCATGTTACAAAAGTATGCGCATAATAGCTTCCATCATGAACACGTTCATAACCACATTTCTACTATAATATATTTGAGTCAGACCGTGTTCAGTTAAAAAGATGGGCCTCCTGGACATGCTGCAGCAGTCTGGCGAGGTGCTTCTCTTCAACTACGTTCAAATCTGATCAGATTCTTACTGGTGCTAAATTCTACTATGTATTGATGAGATCTTGACACAGTTCGGTGGATCATCGCGAGTGATTTATCTAGGTTGTGTAACGATCGCCGCTGCCGCTATCTGGGCGCGCGATCGAGTGCGTGCGGGCGTTCGGATGCGATCGGCCAGTTCCGCCGGTACTCGGATTGGAGGGGACTTACAGGGGAGAGGAGGGGCACTGCCAGCCTTGACCAAGTTTCACCGACTCGTCGGTACAAGGAGCGATCCCCACCTCTTCCCGTCCTTTCGGTACATACTATTTTTTATCTCGTTGACACGATTACTTCATTTGACGGCCCTGACGCGTATGCCAAGGTCGAAAATTTGGTAGTGACAGGTATGAAGTTAGATTTTTGTACGAGGATAAAGGTGTCTTCGCTTCTTTCCAAAACGTCCCCGCATCCAGGTTCTATCGAGACATGATGAGTTTCCGTGACCTCTTTCCCAAGGTCGACCTTGACCCATCTACAACTGGGGCAGTTCTACAAATAACATCAGAATCCGAGGTGAACTCAGACGTAAGTATCTATTTCTGCACACCGGCTGTTTGTCACAGCGACGTATGTTTTTGATTTGTAAAAATGACCTTGACCTTGATCTAGTTTAGTCGTGTTATAAACGACTGACCTCGTTTACCGCATTATCGGCTGCTATACTCTATGTGCTCATTATATTTTAACATTAGATACTTAAATCAACGCATTGAAGTTTGCTAGTGCATATTATGCGAGTCATATCGCTACAATATTTTTAATATTTTCTCGAGCCCCGCCAAACACGTTACAATTTCTCACCTTCATTCACGTAATCAATTCTCAATGGAGCCGTTTGTATGTTAATATCCGCACAGATTTTGCACCACAATTGAAACACAAAGAAGCAGCTGTTGATAAAAATGCTCATATTATCTCCCAAATAACAAACTTCTCAAGATACAACTATTTTTAATAAAGGTTCAAAAGGCTATGATGGCCTAGCCTTTTGAACCTAATGGTGATCGTTAAAGTAAATTATGTGTAACGCTTTTACTGAACTGCTAAATACCCTGAGTCAAGACTTGTCGATAAACTCATTTAGTTTAAGATATTTGTTGATAATGTTATAAAACATTTGTATAACAAATAATTTGGTTTTTTATCAGGCTAATTTATGTTTGATTTGTTATCAAGCTTTGTCTTGTTTATGATAATTATGGCAAGGCAAGTTAGCTTTGTTTCGCTAGATATGAGAGATCTTTCACGGGCTGCTAATTTTTAAAAACTATTGGCTCGAAACCCAGAGCCAGAGGGGCCAATTTAACGTGCTATTATGTTAAATCAAGAAAGTACTATCACGTATAAACATTTCTTGAAAGACGTGATAAAAAACAATAGCTTTTACTTGAAGTAACTTTAGTAGCAGTTCATTAAAAAAATAGAACAGCATGAGTCCAGAGGGTTTTTGAGCAAGCATCAGGGCGAAAACTTGATAGCTGAGTAGGTGCAGCATGAGGAGAGAACACCAAAAATATATTTGAATAGTTTCTGATAGGAGCCCTGTGGTCAGGAATCCACTTTCATATTTAAAAAAGGGAGTGATCTTCAGATGCGTTGATATTGGTATGATCGGGTGCGGCCTAACCCATAATGACTTAATCTGATGAAGAAATTGTGGGCTTTTTCTAAATTTGACGACATTGAAAACTCAGATTTGGACAATTTTAAAAGGATATTTAGGGCGAATAAAAGTTATTCTGTGCAATAGTGTTTAATGTCCTGATAGTTAATATATAAATGTCTGATGGATTGTTGGAGCCTTTTGGCAAATAATTATGACAAAATTTTATTGATTCACAGAAGTACCCAAAAGTGGATCTAACTTTGCATTTATCTCTAAATCAACGAACCGAGTAGCTTTGATTGCTATTTGACTTTGAAGCTGACCCTTTTGTGACGATTTATCGGTATTCCGAAGTTGGAAAGTGTCAAACACTTAATAGTAATGATTAAAAGTTAAGTAACAAAATTAAAACATCGTCGGAGTACACCATAAACATAGTTGATTATTTCAAAATTTTACTGTGACACTAAGTAAACCAATTATTTGATAAATATCCTCATCTTATGGGCTATCTAACAAGCGAGCAATGTTTTCAAAATTTTGAGAGATGTCCATTAATTGTTTAATAAATCTGGCAAAGGTGGAAAGTCGTAGTTACTAAAATTAACGAAAATATTAAACTATCGACTTGTTTACGCCGTAACACTTTTCTATTCGAGGTTTTATTGTAACTAAGTACGAACCTCTGATCTCGATATCGTCACTGATATCGCCTCCAATTCAGTCCGCCAGTGATAGTGCGTTATATCAGTTTTGTTAAATAAGTTCCAACACTTTTGCTTAGGCCTCCAGCTGCAAGTTAACTAGATTAAATGAAAGATATAACTAATACTGCATCATAAAATTTTTGAAAAATCAATTTCTGTAGGATCGAAATAATAGATTTTGAAAAAAAAAAACAGACTGTGTTATTGCACCGTCTGATGGTCTCGTTAATAAAGATCAAATTCTGGGAAGAAATGATACGTGAATCGTTGAGCTCCCTAAGTTCTGAGTTGAGCTGCACGGTTACTGACAAATGCGTGCACTGACTGGACAGGTCCACTCAATCTGTGTGGTTCTTTTCTCAAAAGACCATTTCAGACACCAATCTACATGGTCTTCACATGATCTGACCAACATTTGTTTCGGCCTTTTGTTTCGGCCTTTCTTCTCAGAGTAGTCAGATAGGAAACGCCGAGCTCATCTAGTTTTAAAAAAATATGATTGACGTGTAAAAGTGTTTGTACAAACCTACTTACAGAAAATAAATCATTTACACGGCAATGTACAGTGGACATTTTTCATCAACAAATTAATTAATTATGTTTTAACAATGAATTCAACATATAATTTATTATATTAAAAACATAAGTTAACAGTCAAATAACTACTGCTACAGTGCAAATGAACAAATCACTTACATTTTAGATACTTAAAAACTGTTACTACCTTAAAATAATTGTTTTTTGTAAAAAATTCACTCTTTCCTTACTTTGTCATATTATAGAAATATTCCTCTTTTAGAAATCGGTTAGAAATAAATTTGTATCTCGTGTTCTGTCATTTAAGCTTATTCCAACACTACTGCTTAGGCCGCCAGCTGCGAGTAACGAACTACCACGAATTGGAGGCGATATCAGTAACAATATCCAGCGCAGACGTTCGTAGTTACAATAAAACCTCGAATAGAAAAGTGTTACGGCGTAAACAAGTCGTTAGTTTAATTTTTTTCGTTAATTTTAGTAACTAGGACTTTCCACCTTTGCCAGCTTTATCAAACAATTGACGGGCATCTCTCAATATTTTTTAAAACATTGCTAGCTGGTTAGATAGCCTAGATGAGGATATTTTTCAAATAATGAAATAATCAACTTTGTTTACGGTGTACTTTCCAACTTCTGAATACCGACAAATCTTCACAAAAGGGTCAGCTTTAAATTCAAATAGCAATCAGAGCTACTCGGTTCGGTGATTTAGACATAAATGCAAAGTTTTCGCCCTGCATATGCTAGCCCAAAAACCCACTGGGATCCCCTACCAGCAACAGTCTATACATAATTAATTTGTATTCCTTCATAAATTAAAACTGGTAAATTAATTAAATTATACATAATTTAAAGAGTACCTAACAGGTATTTACGGTACTTACTGGTAAAAAAATCTAAAGCAGTATTGAAGCAATGATGCAGTACCTAGTTACGTATTTGTGTAACATGTTAACATAATCATCACTTGGCAATGTTTTGAGGCGTATCCTCCCAGAAATTTATATCTTGGATCACTAAAAACATCATGAAAGTGGCTTGTGAGAACTTTGTGACTCAATAACAGCTGCACGAATCAATCGATTTACGTGTGCTGCGATTGCCGCTGTCAATCCAAGAACGCATTCAAAACATATCGAGACTTCGCTTTGTTGTGAATTGAAGCATTAATAAGTAATAGAGTTGAAAAAGGTAAACCATAGTCGAATTAAACTTTTAACTAATTAAGGTTCTATTTGAATAATACATACGACGCCCATGCATTGCTAGTTTACTTCTTAAGGCGGTACCCCGACCAAAACCGCGTTTTTCTTCGTTATTCAGAGGCTATCAACTCAATAATTATGAGAAATAAACTACATCTGAAAGCACATTATTAATGTTCGATATCCTATCATCACATTGCACTTTATTATTTGTTTTTATACGTTACTAATACATTTATAATCTCCTTTTAAAAAAGTGATTAAAATTATTGATTGCATTCAAAGGCCTAAGAAACGCTGGCGTGAGACTCATTCCTAACCGACTGGACGGAGAAAGCACAGCACAAGGAGAAGTGGAAGAAAATGGGGGAGGCCTTTGCTCAGCAGTGGGACAGTACAGGCTAACGGAAAAAAAAAAAACATCTTTTACTAAAGTTGACGTTTTATTAATTTGAGGATTTCACCAATGGATAGATACTTAGTTAAAAAATCTAAATAATTCATGATTTAATTTATTAAAAAAAATCACTATTTTCATTTTATTAAAATAATTCCAAAAATTGTGCGAGTTCTATGATAAAGCGGCAAGGAGGGAACGAATGCTCAAGGTTATTTGGTCGGGGTACCGCCTTAAACAAAAACTAAAGATGCTATCCCAACCCCAACCACAAATGGTGTTATTTGCTGACGATACTTCCTTGATTTTTAAAATTAATAGACGTGCATCAAATCTTGACGACGTAAATAACGCCCTACTGCAGATCCAAAATTGGTTCACTGCTAATAATTTAGTATTAAATAGGAAAAAAACGAAGTACATAAGATTTTCTTTACTAAATGTCAAAAGTAGTGATTGTGTGATAGTATATCAAGAGAAACCAGAATTCGTCGATAAAACTGTTTTCCTGGGGATCACGCTCGACTCAAGGCTTCAATGGGGTCCTCATTTAACATCCCTTCCAGGACGGCTAAGTTCAGCAGCATATGCTGTGAGAAAAATCCGTCAATTTAGATACTGACATTGATACCGCGAGACTAGTTTATTTTAGTTACTTTCATAATATTGTCGTACGGTCGTATTTTTACTATGGGGACGGGCTGCAGACATCGAGTCTATTTTGATTTTGCAGAAAAGAGCCATCAGAGCCTTATATAATCCGCGCCGCTCCGCAGGCGTGACTCTCTAAGGGAACTGTTTAAAGATATTAACATCATGACGGTACCTTATCAATATATCTATGAAAATATTATGTACGTAAGGAAAAATCAACATCTTTTTAGTAAAAGAGGTGAAAGACACAATTATATCACTAGAAATAGGGACCAATTAGTTCAACCAGGTTTCAGGCTGGCTAAAGTAGACTCATCTTTCATGGGCTACTGTTTAAAATGTTACAATAAAATACCTACACACATACTTCAACTTAATGAAACGAAATTTAAATCTTGTAGAAAACGCACACTATGCAGCCAGGCATATTATAAATTGGGGGATTACATCACTGGTAAAAAAGCTTGGCTACATGCTGGTCCTGCTCCATAAGGGCGTACAAATAAATTAGCATTGGAAAATGCTGTTGGAGCTGCTGAAGATTTTAAAATACTATTTTTACATTATATAAATTCAATCTCCTAGTATTGTATAATTGCATAGCACATGTGTGAGTACTATGTACATACTATAAAGCTACCATTTACTGGGTACGTCTTTCATTGACTTGAATGTGCCCTGGCGGCTGAGAGTATGTTATGCTCACTCAAAAGTCTCGCTGATGGTGGCGCATGTGTTGGATCATTTGGGTCCCTTCAAAATGGTTGAGCTGAATGGTGCTAATACATGCGTCATGTTCGTGAACGGGCGCCGTCAGTAGGGACTGGTCATCTCTTTGCTGCTTATTTTAATTTAATATTTGAATAGCTTTTTTTCTCGTCTTTTCATTATGGACGCTTTTAACGTTCTGCATCGTTCTCACATGCATACATGAATGATGTAATCAACAAGAAGAATGATGTAACCATATAATTTTCATTTAAAAGAGTGTTCATGGAGTTTCTTGCCCTTGTTCTCCATAGGTACGGCTTTGGCTTTGGTATGGGCAACTAGCTTCATCTTTCTGACTGACCGATCCCTTGACAATTCAAAAGTGCCTGTAATTGGTTTAATTGAAGTAAATGCTTTGAGTTTAAGTTTATCTTTAGTTTTTGTGTGTGTGACTTCACTATTTTTATAAAAGTTTGAGCTCCTGGAGTACTGAATTATTGGAAAATGGAAGTTTCGCTTGAAACTAGAATAGGTACTAGGAACTTTTCAAGGCAACGTTCAGTACGGCAACTGTAGAATAAAAACAAGTAACAACATCAACCTTAACCCCAATAGTTTACTACAAAACCTTGTGGATTGTGGATACTATAGAAACAACTTCTAGGCTTGACGTAAGTAGAGGAAATGCCAACACCTACAATTCTGGAATTGACAGAGATATAGCTTGACGCCCACAGAAAGACAGTAAAGAATAAGTTTAAAAACTAAAATTCGACTCCTGAAAAGGATGAAACAAGAAAGTACCTTCCCGTGGTCGCATGCCGCTGCCGCGCTGTACTAACATACTTATAAGCTATGGTGGCTATAATGTGCGTGCGCTCGGAATAAAACGACGTATGTGCCAAAACGAATTTACTCCTTTTTAGGGTTCCGTACCTCTAAAGGAAAAAACGGAACCCTTATAAGATCTTTCGTGTGTCTGTCCGTCCGTCTGTCACAGCCAATTTGCTCCGAATCTAATAGACCGATTAAGTTGAAATTTGGTACACATATGATTCTCTGTGACCCAAATACAGACGTATAACGTAATTAAATTAATTTTGAATGTGGGGGTCATTTTTGGGGGGCAAATAGAAAATTAAAAGTTTCGCAATCTGTACCGTGTGCCATACTTATCAAATGAAAGGACTTACTGTGAGGATCTCAAATATATTGTTTCCATAATTTTCAAGTAAGTTGTATTAAAGTTATTTAAAAAAAAAATAGACGAAAATTTACCATTTCCCCCTTATCTTCTTATTTTTTTCAAAATTTTAGGCTTAGTAGTTTCCTACTGAGCTAAAAATTTTGGGAAAAGTACAGAAAATAGCTCTAAACCTATATATTACAGGAAAACCTATAAGAAGTCTGTGGTCTTAAAACAACATGGTCAATCTCTCAATATTGTGCGTACAAACTTACATTTTCAGTTGGAATGTATAGGAGAACATGTTTTTCAACTACAATGTTAAGTTTGTTCTTGGGATAAATTCATTCTAACTACGGAACCCTTCATTGTCCGTGGTCCGACATGCACTTGGCCAGTTTTTTCACAAAGTAAGTAAATGAATTAAATCTAAAACTACTTTGAGTAAACTTTGATATGATAATTCTCTATGTTTTAAAGTAAACTCAATTGAATAACTCTTAAGCGGCAACACTTAAAAGTTATTCAATGGAATTTTTTCACGGGGTAAGCCGTGATGTCGAAAAAAGTAAAAAAATAGATATAACTTTGCAATTTTTTGTATCGAGAAAAATTCATTGAATCGTGTATTCCTTTTACATGATACTAGACCAAAGAGTCAAAAAACATAATATACCAAAATGTTAAATCCCTATTCCAAGTTAAACGAAATACCTTATGAACGGAAAAGTGCTGCTCCCGAGGAAAACAACAATACACGGTCGTGATGACACGTGATGCCATCTATTTTATCATAATAACGTTATTGTTGTTTTCCTCGGGAACAGCATTTTTCTTCGGGATGAAAGGTACCCTATGTCCGTTTCTGTACATCTGACAACGTATATGCAAATTTTCAGGACGATCGGTTCAGTGGTTTAGGCGTGAAATGGTAACAAACAAACAAACTTACTTTCGCATTTATAATAATCCCACACCTCCGGCCATAGGTAGAGGTGCGACACTGCGGTGGTTTTAGCCGGTAAGAGTCCGGCATGCCCCTCTGTCACCCTCACGATAGAGGAAGTCCATGAGGATTTCCAAAGCGAGAAAAAAAAAGAAAAAAAAAAGGATGCCGGAGCCACAACTTACCGCGATAATTATCGGCATTTCCCGTTAGTGTGGCCCTGGCATTAAATGCTATATATCCCCATTTAGCATTGTACGGTAAGGATTAATGGTTGTACTGCTGTTTATTCATGTAGCTCTGGTATTCCATAAAGTTAAATCGGTAGTTTAGCAGAGTATTGCCGTACTAGTGATCGTACATGAGGCCAAAGGTATTTTTTCTAGTCATCCATACTAATATTATAAATTCGAAAGTAACTTTGTCTGTCTGTATGTTTGTTACCTTTTCACGCCTAAACCGCTGAACCGATTCAGTTAAAATTTGGTATAGAGATAGCTTGAATCCCGGGAAAGGACATAGGATACTTTTATCCCGATATTCCCACAGGATCGAGACTAATGCCGCTAATGCGGGTGAAACCACGGGACGCAGCTAATTGCATATAAATATTTAACCAAGTCGTTAAGCAACATAAGATTCAGGCATTATTTACTCAAAATGTAAAGTGAATTTCACTAATAATAGACTCCTGCTTCACTTGTTATAAACGAACGCATACAATCCTTTCGTGAAACGACCCGGTCTGCAATACGAAACTGATGGAATTGCACACAGCAATGCTTAAATCCGTTACGCTCGCCGTCTCTTTTGAACCCTTTACGAAACCCTGTAAGTCTGTCTTTATCGCTCAGTGGCGCGTTGGCTACGATAAAAACTGGTTGTTATTTTTAACTCGTGAGTTGGGCGGACCGGCGACTTACTGAAAGCCCCTTTCCGTTCCAGGTTTAGTGTTAAGTATACATATATTTGCAGATTTCAATATTATAAGTTCACGACGATTAATTAGTGCCACTTATTACACACACTTATTGGATATAAAGGATGATGCCACGAAATGTATGGAAGCTGATACACCCTCTCCAATTGGAATAAATGATAGAAACTCATTAAAATTTAATACAAGTATCCCAATCGAATGGCCTTTGTCATTTCCTTGTCCGATCGGAGTAATACCGAGGCAGTATGGGAAGCTACCGTAACTGTTGTGGCTACAGAAAAATGTTCTTAGGAGACTGTCGTTGATTTCTTGAGTAATTGCTAACAGCATTTACAGATTTTGGAAAAATGGTACAGTCAGCTAGATAATCGTGATTTCTTACGCGGAAAATCTAAATCGCTTGCCAGCAAACCTAAAACCTCTTACTATTCAAACGAAGCAGGTAACAAAATCCAAGAGATAGCCGGAGTCGACAAGAATACCCAGGGCCCAGAGTGTGAATACTTAAACAGCCTCAGAATAGTAAAAAACGGAGCGCAGTCACACGATACAAACGATCGACTGATTTTTATCCGTCATTGCTTAATTTTTTATTTACAATCATATTATCACTAAAAATTGGTGTAAATGTAGGATTTACAGGATAGCCGTTACTTTGCGGCCGTTTAAGGTCATCACACACATTTCAGCCTTATCTTGTGTTTCTGTGAACTAACCTATTTTTCTTTCATCCTCATCGACACGCTGCGGCGCTGCCAACCAGGCACTATGAATGAAGTTTCATGGCGATGTCGATTCGGTGCCAAGCTGAAATGCTGCTAGATAGAATCCCAATATTAACCGTTAGAAAGAAGAGGGAGGGGAGTAGTGAATAGTTATGTTATTCTGGTTAAACCTATTTCATTATTATAACTATAAATATTGCGCTATTGAAACGATTTTTCCCTTTTACCTATGAAAATAAGTAATCAAACTCGGGTTTCTTTAATCTTTTCTTTAAATAAATAATTTGACAGCATATACGCTCGCTGTTGTTCAACTGACCATTAATAACGCTACCTCGCAATGTTATTATTTATTTATTTTCAAACTTATATCTATCATTACAGCGAAATCTATTGCGATAGTGTACATATCTAAACTCTTAGTCTTCCTTATATACTTGTTAGCACACATGCAAGCACTTTATACAAACCTATCCATCAACCAGTCAATGTAGGGCGTATAGTATAATTTTATTGAGATTGCACCGAAAACACAAACTGCAACATAACAACAACACCTACAACAAAAACTGTGCATCGGGACATTGGTAAAATTTTAGTAACTATTCTAAATCAAGAGTTGATGCTTAGCTTTTTGATGGTTCATCATATTTTGATCAGTTTGTTTTCTCCTGCCCTTGTCCCAATTTATTTAGAGTCGGCGCAACATGACTTTTTCTTTCACACTTCTCTTTTAGTTTCATCTTAGTAGTCACTCCCTTTCTAGCCGTATCATTTTTCACACAGTCCCTCCATCGTTTCTTTGGTCTTCCCCTACTCGTATAGCCTTCCACATTCATACTCAAAACTTTCCTGACGGTATTTTTGTTATGATTAGTTACGAATTCGTTTACATAAAATGAATTCTGCGCAAGCATCTAAGGAAAACACGAGTGGGTATCTAAACGAAAGAAGTAACATAATTTTGAGAAAAAGATAACAATTTAAACAATCACCATCTTGGCAACAAAGTGGATATAGTTGAATTATCCACATTAACCTTTTGAACGCCATTGTCACATATATGTGACAAACGAAATCTTACCCTGAACGCCAACGTCACAAATATATGACAAAATACACGTCGCACGGGTCGCACCATATTATGACATAAACAATTTAATCATTTCTTTTGTGTGTTTTTATTTATATAATTTAAAAGTTTAAGCTTCCGTCTATATTGTATTGCATGAAACTAATATAAATAAACCACCAATATCGAGAAAGGACGATGAGTCAGAACGTCCCCCCAACCTTACATTGACCAACAGACTTAAAATGTATCTCATTCGAACCGCCTTAGCAAGCTGATCAATTTTTACTATGACGACATCTCTCAAAAGTGCGGGATTTTCCGAGAAAATCATGTTTTAGTGTTAATTTCGTCACAACGTCCCCCCAACCCTTACATTGACCAACAGACTTAAAATGTATCTCATTCGAACCGCCTTAGCAAGCTGATCAATTTTTACTATGACGACATCTCTCAAAACTGCGGGATATTCCGAGAAAATCATGTTTTAGTGTTAATTTCGTCACAACGTCCCCCCAACCCTTACATTGACCAACAGACTTAAAATGTATCTCATTCGAACCGCCTTAGCAAGCTGATCAATTTTTACTATGACGACATCTCTCAAAAGTGCGGGATATTCCGAGAAAATCATGTTTTAGTGTTAATTTCGTCACAACGTCCCCCCAACCCTTACATTGACCAACAGACTTAAAATGTATCTCATTCGAACCGCCTTAGCAAGCTGATCAATTTTTACTATGACGACATCTCTCAAAAGTGCGGGATATTCCGAGAAAATCATGTTTTAGTGTTAATTTTGTCACAACGTCCCCCCAACCCTTACATTGACCAACAGACTTAAAATGTATCTCATTCGAACCGCCTCAGCAAGCTGATCAATTTTTACTATGACGACATCTCTCAAAAGTGCGGGATATTCCGAGAAAATCATGTTTTAGTGTTAATTTCGTCACAACGTCCCCCCAACCCTTACATTGACCAACAGACTTAAAATGTATCTCATTCGAACCGCCTTAGCAAGCTGATCAATTTTTACTATGACGACATCTCTCAAAAGTGCGGGATATTCCGAGAAAATCATGTTTTAGTGTTAATTTCGTCACAACGTCCCCCCAACCCTTACATTGACCAACAGACTTAAAATGTATCTCATTCGAACCGCCTCAGCAAGCTGATCAATTTTTACTATGACGACATCTCTCAAAAGTGCGGGATATTCCGAGAAAATCAAGTTTTAGTGTTAATTTCGTCACAACGTCCCCCCAAACCTTACATTGACCAACAGACTTAAAATGTATCTCATTCGAACCGCCTTAGCAAGCTGGTCAATTTTTACTATGACGACATCTCTCAAAAGTCCGGGATATTCCGAGAAAATCATGTTTTATTGTTAATTTCGTCACAACGTCCCCCCAACCCTTACATTGACCAACAGACTTAAAATGTATCTCATTCGAACCGCCTTAGCAAGGTGATCAATTTTTACTATAACGACATCTCTCAAAAGTGCGGGATATTCCGAGAAAAATCATGTTTTAATGTTTATTGCCAGAACGTCCCCCCAAGCCTTACATCGACCAACAAACTTAAAATGTATCTCATTCAAACCGTCTTAGCAAGGTGATCAATTTTTACTACGACGACATCTCTCAAAAGTGCAGGATATTCCGAGAAAAATCATGTTTTAATGTTAATATTTTTGGCACAAAGTAAGAGTTTGTAAGTAAACCATATTCTTTGATTTTCAAACCTCTCAAGATCAATTAGGAGGTGCCATTTAAAAAACAGAAAACGTCATTCGTTACTCGTCCAATTTTTTCTATTCCTATAGGCAGGCAGTTGTCCCACCGGCGGCGATGAACGATTAGCGAGTAGAACTAGCAACTGAAAACGAGTTGGCGAGCAGCGAGCAGCGTGTGTGTAGTTCCGATAGTTTTGTCGCTGGGCTATCAGCGAGTTTTCGAGTGCGACGGGCGATTACTCGCACCACTCGCTCGGGGCGGTTAGTCTCACAGGGGTTTCTCTCGGCGTGAGCTCTGACCACCAAGCGACCATCGCTGAGCGAGTATCGCTAGGCGAGTATTATCTTTGATAGCTCTTGTCGCTCAGCGACAAACCAGTGAATCGACTCCTCGCCGGCAGTGCGAACAGTCAGCGATCAACTGTTAATATATGCATCTCTTTTGTTTACACGGAATGTATATCTATTGTACGTTTCTTGAGCGAGAAAACAGCCGACAGTTAGTCGCTTCCTCGCCGGCGGTGGGACAACTGCCATATGCTCGTCCACGACGGAGACGCGGGTGTCTTCGTCTTGGGCGAGCTTCAATCCCTCACTGCACTCAGGATTCAAGTCTTAACTCCCTCGCTTCGCTCAGGAGTCAACTCAAACCTAGAATCCTTCGTTGCGTTCAGGATGCAAAATAGCGCCCGCGACATCAAGACACTACATTATCCCAAAATAAATAAAACGATTTTTTATTTTATTTCTAAGCCCCATGGATGTTGGAGTTAAAACTGGTTGCTAGTATTTTTATAGATCTTTATGAACCTGATAACACATACAAAAGATCTGTTGCAGGGCGGGGATGAGCCTAGCGAATTAGAAAAATGAATAAAACGATTTTTTAATTTTCATTTTATTTCTAAGTTCCATGGATTATGAAGTTAAAAGTGGTTGCTAGTCTTTTTATAGATCTTTATGAACCTGATAGCACATACAAAAGATCTGTTGCAGGGCGGGAGACGGGCCTACCGAATTAGAAAAATTAATAAAACGTTTTTTTAATTTTCATTTTATTTCTAAGCCCCATGGATTTTGAAGTTAAAACTGGTTGCTAGTCTTTTTATAGATCTTTATGAACCTGATAGCACATACAAAAGATCTGTTGCAGGGCGGGGGACGGGCCTAGCGAATTAGGAAAAATTAATAAACCGATTTTTTAATTTTAATTTTATTTTTAAACCCCATGGATTTTGAAATTAAAACTGGTTGCTAGTCTTTTTATAGACCTTTGTGAACCTACGTTCTGGTGAAGGGGGGGGACGGCTCTCATTCTCATACAAATATGGTCATCGTTCTTTGTTGTTTTAAGTGTGTGTGTTGTTGTTTTGTTAAAGTGGCCTGGCGTCAGGGGTACGGCGCGGCGGCGATACGTTTATACTCTGGCGTTCAAAAGGTTAAATCAGATTTGGTCTTGGTTGGCCAGGGTCCATTATGTACGACCTACCGGTTACTTTCCGTTTACCCGGTATAGAACAGACCCAGGGGATTAAGTGCTCAGAAGTGACAGAAGGACCATTAAAGCCCAAAACTGAATAGGAACACAACCATACGAACCCTATTCCACATACTTAACAAGTTACACGAAATAGAAAAACGACATTTTTTTTATTGAAACGTTTTTATTAAGGTGATATATTGATATCACCCTAATAAAAACGTTTATCTTGACCTACTTGAATTATCGTCGATTGAAAAGCTCCTTTTTCTCAAGATTGTGTTCAATAGTGTGACATACTTCGATACTGACACAAAAACAAAGGACTACAGCTTTTCCATTCAATCTATTGTAGCCCATAATTTTTCGCAATATTCACGTCAACTGATTGTCATTTAATGCTGCTTTTATGTATTTCATATTTATTTTTTAATGAGGACACAGACAAATATAGCACAATAACAGGATTATTAAACATAATTTTTGGAATGCAATATCTTTACAAGAAAGCGAATCAAAGGGATGCTGTTTCTATGCCTACAGAACGTTATTGATATCTTAATGCCTTGATGCAATAAACCTACATACTTGAACACATTTTATGCAAATGCTATGAACTTTTATGAAACAATTTATTATTTAAATTAGTTTAGTTGCTGTTAAATTAACATTGAATACAAAGATGTCAGTCAGTTTCGTGTACAAAGAATCGGAACAAACATAAATTGTATCGCAAATCGCGAGGAGCGCCGTTCGAAATTTGGAATTCAGCCAGAATCATAAAGAGCGGTCGACTCCACGTGCGTTATGTTATGAGGCCACCGTCCTAAATTTCAAGCCCAAGTTATTAAATATTTATTGAATGCCAAACAATTACTTGCAGTAGTAAACTATGATGTAAGAATATCACAAGGCAAAACATAAACACAATAATCTATTAACTTTTGAACTAGCAGGCAATAACGAATAATAAAATATGTTAATCCCTAACTATAATTCTTCAATCATAAATTATAATTATTAGGACACTAGATCTAGATCACTCAGAAAATTTTAAATACCCATTTAGAAAGGATCTTTGGATATTCTCCCCTAAATGAGTAAATTAGGGGTTGTAAGTTTGTACGAACATCTATCTCTGGGTCCTTGTGTTTTCTCTGGGGGTACATAGGGTATAAAAAATTATATAATTTTGAGCTTAAATACCGTACTCCCGATACTCGTAAATCAATCTGGATCAAAGCTTTTATAGTATATCTTATTAAGACCGTAATTAAGAGTGATGGTTTTTACGAGGATAACTTTTTCTTTTTGATATGAAGCTTGGTATATTGTTATACATAGGTGCGTGATTCACTCCTTTGAGACTATCTACCCTTACTGGGTGGACATAACGATGTAATCTTTTGAATGAGGTTAACTTTAAGTTGACATGGCAATGGCAAACCCTGCATTTTTTCTGTTAGCTTCATATTACTGCATCATTCAAATGACTACATTTAGTTATTGACTACAAATGTGAATTAAATGAGTCTAATCCAACATACTTAATGAGTTTATTTTTGTTTCAGCCGTGCGAGCTGACCGCATGCGCGGCGGGCGTAACAAATTTGGGCCCATGTACAAACGAGATCGCGCCCGTAAACTGCAGATGATGAGACAAAGACAAATCGCTGTGCAGACATTACGTGGCTCCCTAGGTGACAGCGGTCTGGTACTTGGCTTCGGTTCTCCTTACGCCGCAGTACCAGTCAAGCAAGAGATACAGATCCCACAAGTGTCGTCTCTCACGTCATCGCCAGAGTCATCACCTGGGCCGGCCTTGTTGGCTGCGCAGCCGCAGCCACCTCAGCCACCGCCGCCGCCCGCCCACGACAAGTGGGAAGCACATTCGCCACATTCAGCGTCGCCAGACGCGTTCGCGTTTGACGCACCAGCCACAGCAGCCGCCACGCCATCGAGCACCGCCGAACCCACAAGCACTGAAACCCTACGAGTCTCACCCATGATACGCGAATTCGTACAAACTATTGATGATCGCGAGTGGCAGAATTCGCTATTTGGGCTCTTACAGAGTCAGACTTACAATCAGTGTGAGGTCGATCTCTTTGAGTTAATGTGCAAAGTATTGGACCAAAACTTATTTTCACAAGTGGATTGGGCAAGAAACACCGTGTTCTTTAAGTATTTAAAGGTGAATTAATAGCTAAGTATGAAAATCCTGTCCCAAATCCTTCAACCCTATCCTGGTGTACACCAAATTTGCTTGCGAATGCGACGCCATTGCGCTGCTGCATTGTGTATTATTCATTACAGTTGATTGTAACGCATTGCGAATGGTTATAGTGATTTGCGTACTAACAGATAGTGACTAGTTACGATGTGGTTGTGTGTGTGTAAGGGGCGCGTGTGACGCAGCGGGCGACGCGGTGCCTCTCGCAATCGATATGCCGCGCCGCCCGCGCCGTGCCGCACCAACTGGGTCAAGTTCCTACGACAAGCGTGCCGCCTGCCACTGCGGTCGCACTTCCATTCCAAATATTTACTTACTAAATAATATACAAAAATGATTAAGTATGAAATACAAAAAGTAATATAGTTACGCAGGTTAAAAGGACCAAAATAGTAAAATATAAAAAATTGATTATGAAAATATTTTTCTTGCAAAGTCGTGTAATCAGGATCTTTCAGCAAAATCCCGGAAGGTTAGTAATAGTCAGATGTGGTTGTTCTTTCGATAAAAATCAAAAAGAAATGTTACACCGTGAAGTGTCTAATAACGCGTGTCGAGCTGGAGTTCAAACAATCAGCAGGAGTCAATCGGCAAGGAGCGGGAGCAAGCCGGTGACGGCGGCGGCGGCCCCGGCCGCACCGTGGTCGTCGTACGCTTACGCAAGAGCCGCAGTCGGTCATGTGGGCGAGCGACGTTGCCACTCTGCGCACATCGCTTCGTCTCACTCCCACAGACAGCCTCCACTTCACTACTAGCAATTTTTGTTTGTGCTAAAATGACGCGGACATATTTACGACCCATTCTCGGAATTAGGACGGTGGTGAACGTAGATATATTTCACTGTAGACATACTGTTTACGGAAATCATAGCATTTTAAATGACTCTTTGTATTATTCAATTAATTAGAAAATAGGTCAACGTATGGTTCGTTACTTTATATTTTTGGCTTCTGCTCATAAAACGTTTTTAAGAACACATGCGATGCTGTAGACGCGCTAAGGGCGCTTGTACGGGGTATGAGCGGGCGGGAGAGATGTTGATGACCTAAACTTTCCCCAGACGGATGTGATGTAACGGTACGGGCACGCGGGGCGGCAACGCTGCACTTTCGCCGCCGCACTTGACACACTGCCCGTGGCCGAGTTGCCGCGAGAAAGCACTTTTTACCGCGACGCGTAACCGCCGGTAACGGAGACGTAACAAGTTCTGTGGCCTTTCTTCGCTTTCTCTTACGTAATACTAATTGCGATTAGTCACATAACAGCGCGATGAACTTGAGCTGCCGCGTATTTTCATAGTGATATCGAACTCGTAGATATTTTTAGGTTATCGGTTTAATGTCATATCTATTTGAATAATAAAAAATGATATGCATGGTTTACCACAGTTAAAACAGTTACGGGTCTTCAATGAAATAAACAACTCAAATTAGATTTTAAACAAAATTAGATTGACGATAATATTTTAAATAGTTCACTTTGAAATGATTTTGTAGAGACATAATTTGTAAAAATACGATTAGCCTTTCACTTTCATTACGATTCGATCTTCTGCGGGCTAGACATTAGCCAAGTCTTAGTTTCGAAACTGTTAATAACGATAAACTCGTACGTCACCGGGTAGATGTTCGGTATTTTGTTTAGGTACTTGTGCAACGATTTAGTATAATCTAAATAAAGTATTTTTTATCAGATAAGTAACTGGTTTAACAAAGATAGGTTCTAAAAAAAATAGAACTATTGTTATGTGTTAAAAAAATTCATAAAACGGTTTGAATTGACAGAAATAAAGTAAAAAAAAAAACTCTTTTCCACACTGACTACCAAATTCATGAAGCGCTGTAATTAACTACTGTAGTATGTGTAGGTATTATTAGCAGTTGTATATTGGAATGAAATCATACAAGTGGTCTGCTCACCATAAAATTAAGTAGATCTACATAACGTGAATTAGTTTACAGCCCACCATCCATATACTATGAGTAAATATACCTATAACGTTACGAATTGATCTGTAACTGTAAGCCGTAGCTATTTATTCTGTGGCCGTAGATCCAATAAGACTCCCGACATTGGTATCTAAAGTTTTGGGCACGCGGCAATTCAAGACGACTTTGACCCACTTCGCGCACTACCGATTACCAACAACTCAGTTCAAGATGGCCGCCCAAAGGGAGTGTTTGCTGTACTAGATCCGAAACGGCAAATGACTCACTACCACTCTCCGCAATTCTCTGCTCTATAACAATGAAAATAGAAACGTATATTTAATTCAAACGCGTCTACTGAGATTGTTGGCGCATTATGTCGTATTCCTAGGGTTTATAGAATTTAAAAGTTAGGGTTAGAGTTTTCCTTTGCAAATACAACAAAAATTACGATAATTATGTTAATTATGACGAGTATAAACATTGTACTTATTAAAACGGTCATTTCATAATTTGATTATAGGTAAATGTCAATGCCATGATTTGCCAAATAAATAATATTTTATTCAGTGCTAATCGTATTTCATCGTTTCGATCTCGATCCATCGTGTTGAGCAAGCAGCATGCGGTGTGGCAATTCCTTCGAGCTCTAAAATTCAGTTGTAACATTTCGTAAACGGCAAATTTAACGCGCTCGAGCTCCGCCCCGTGTTTTCTAATGCAACTCAATAAAATGTAGGTCACAGAACGACGTCGTCGGTTGCGACTGTCAGATAATATTTTGATTACACACGACACCTGAATTAGTTTGATACTGAGAATGACGCGCTAACAAAAGCAAAACATTTTTCACAACAAGATCCTTATCGTTAGAACGTGTACCTAATAAAAAAGACGACATGCAAAAGTAGAGTTTAAAAGTTTAACTAAAGAAGAAGAACAATGTACCACAGACATATCGTAACTCCTATCTGTTCCTCCCAATTTTTGCCGTCACTAATATTTTATACTACAACGAATTCTACTTTTTACAACAGTAATGTTATTGTAATACAGGGGCAGTTACTAATATATTGTTCTATAAACCATGCTCAGCGTTAAACTAACCTACATAAAGCGAATTATTAGAACTGCTTCTATATTACTATTTATAGTATTTTTTATCATCACACTTGCTAAACGATTAATATTCTATCTTTGCAATACATATATCATTAGTGACGACAAATTTCAACTCGAGACCTACATCGCAAACGATTGCGAAGAGTTGGTTATTTCGCCCTGCATGTGTAGCAATGCGGTTTTGACTTGTTTCAGGTTGATGATCAGATGAAGCTATTGCAGCATTCATGGTCTGACATGTTGGTGTTGGATCATCTTCACCAGAGGATGCACAATGGCTTGCCTGACGAGACTACTCTTCACAACGGCCAGAAGTTCGATCTTCTTTGCCTGGGCCTCTTAGGCGTCCCCTCGTTAGCTGATCACTTCAACGAGCTCCAGAACAAACTAGCAGAGCTCAAATTCGATGTCCCAGACTACATATGCGTCAAATTTCTGCTTCTATTAAACCCTGGTTAGTATTTTATCAATGAAATATCTTTTATTGATTTGGTTTGGTTTTATTTATTGTGTGCCTTAGTAATGAATCTTTACGGATGCCCCAATGCGAATGATTTACTTGTTTTTTTTTTTTTATGTAATTCTTATTTGTACTAAAACCGTAAGGTTGTGTAATGACACGATTTTGTACATCAATCACTACACAATGTTGTTTTTTTCTTGAAGGTTTTTCTTGACGTTTCAGAAGTGAGAGGCATCGTAAATGTGAAGTGCGTCCGAGATGGTTATCAGACAGTTCAAGCAGCACTTCTCGACTACACGCTGTCCTGTTATCCTACGATACAGGTTAGTAGACTAGTTTCCGGGATTAGAGGAGACTAATTCGACTACTGCATCGACCTGTCGACTATCATCACATCACACTTTGTCGAGCGTAATGTCTTCCTACAGAGTACAACTACATTCATCTAAATGAGACTGCTAAAGGCTTATTGATGGACAGAACTTTTCATCTCGCCTATTAGACATTTTGAACTTTCAATAGTTTAAATTTTCTAGCCTTTAAATTTAAATTCATCATCAAGCCAATTTCGATTAGGCATGGGCGAAATTACCTACGAACATGCAGTCCTTTATTGAGTTCAATGTTATAAAATTTCAGGACAAATTCGGCAAACTAGTAATGGTTGTACCTGAGATCCACGCTCTAGCGGCTCGAGGAGAGGAGCATCTATACCAGCGGCACTGTGCCGGCCAAGCACCCACACAGACCCTTCTCATGGAGATGCTGCACGCGAAGCGCAAGTGAGTGTCTCTTTCAATCACTTACATATATTGTATTCGTCCGAATTCATCGTACAGTGTCGTGGTCTTTATTCATTTACATTTCATCTCTGAACGAAATACTTCCTAACCTACTATATTGTTTTGCTCTTAATTTTCTACAAATCAAGTTATTTCGGTTACATTTTAATATACTTTCCTACTGGGGCCCGTATCTTTAAAGGAGACTCTTTAAGTTAGCAAATGAGAAATGCAACATATATCTCGTTCTAGGCCGAACGGAGGTGAAATGGTTAACCGGAATGCCGAGCACACGTCGACACTTGACCGATTGTATGTTATTCTATATCATATCAAACTTTAATATATTTATATACCATATATTTATGCAATACACTAGTGCCTCATAGATGGATCAGCTAATAATGTTGGTAACTGCTTTATCTTGGAAATATCGAGTCTCTATGTGCTCTACATATTTATTAAATACACAAAGATAAGGTTTAACATATTACCACCAAGGTTCTGAAAATATATAACAAATATTTAAAATACACGTGCGCATTGAGCGATTTATTAAATAATTATAATTAATATGTTTATTGTAAATAACTATCTCTTTCATTTAAGTACAATAGGCGTTAACGCCGATTCACATCACATTTCTACTATATTAAACCTCTTAAATTCAGAAGTATTAAACAAACTAGACGTGGTTAAAATCAATCGAAACAAATATATTAAAGTTATTTTATTGGATTTAATACTCGAGACTATATTTTAGTCGATAAATTATTTTTTTCAATCCTCACAAACTTTTACTGGCAGAATACTTTGGAAATGGGTACCGAAAGGCACGTGTATTTTACCTAGTACCAACAATATTAGCTTTAATAGTAATCAATATCTTTTGTATATATCAATTACTGGATTAGAGTTGCCGATTTAGAAGAGAATTTCATTATAATATTGTAATGATGACAATTCTATATTACAATAATGATAATTATTGTTATACATATTTGGCAACTCTGCTTCATTATTTATATTTGCACCACGCTTTTGTAGTTTATCACAATATAATATAATTTATAGTCATGGTAACTAGTCATAGTCTTTATAGTAATCTTCTTAAGCAAATAACATTTTATGAATAGATATGTATTTATTTATATTAGTTAACTAGCTGACCCGACAGACGTTGTCGTATCCAAATTTCAATCATTCAAATTAAAATGCTATATCATCCACTCAACGAATAACCCAAAAGGAGGTGTAGAGTGCGTGAGCTGGGTACCAAGCGATTTCTTCAGAAAGTTGTTCAGGGTGCTCAGGGAGTAAATATACTAAGTCTCCGCGTCTAGGAGGTGAGCCGGAGTGGGGTGAGGATAAAAGTCCCCAATTTTGAGTTTTTCGCTAATATCTTTAAAACGGTGCGTCATCGTAGAGAAAAAACATTTTCTTCTGTGTAATGAAAGCTAATAAAACTTTCTACAACTTTTATCTTATACACTTTTTTAGAATTCCTACCCATTTTCTAACTACACGTTCCGGAAAAGTGAAATTTTTTGAAAAAAACGACCTTTTTCAAACACTAGCTGTTGCCTGCTAATTCTTTCGCGTTATTTTGGTATAAAAAGTATCCTAAGTATATGTTAATCCAGCAGCCTAATTGCGGAACGCCAAATCGTCAAATGATTCTGATCAGTTGGCTTCATTTCTATTCACAATTGGCTTCATTTTACGATTTTCGAATTGCGAAACTCTAGTTTATTATGAAACCAATTATGAACGTTAAGGCCCTGCGCAGAAACTAGAGTTTCGCAATTCGAAAATCGTAAAATGAAGCCAATTGTGATAGAAATGAAGCCAACTGATCAGAATCATTTGACGATTTGGCGTTCCGCAATTAGGCTGCAGGTCCTAATCTATCTACCTACCAAATTTCATCTAAATCCGTTCAGCCGTTGAGTTCTCGAAACTTTTATCTATGTACTAGAAGCACCCCGCGGTTTCACCCGCATAAGTTTCTCGTAGGAATATCGGGATAAAAACTATCCTATTTCCTTTCCCGGGACTTAAACTATCTCTATACTAAATTTCATCTAAATCGGTTCAGCGGCTTAAGCGTGAAGAGGTGACAGATAGACAGACACCAGCAGAGCTTTTGAGAGCGTAATGCTCGAAAACTGATTAGAATTTAGAAAAAGCGTATAGGACAAAAGTTGTAGAGCTCTCTCCCACCAACTGAGAACGCAGCTAAACAGCATTGTGCTGTCCTATACACTTCCTAGACGCGGGAACTTTTAGTATGTTTACTCCCTAAGCACCCTGAACAACTTTCTGAAGAAATTGCTTAGGGCCCAGCTCACGCACTCTACAAGTCCTTTATTAAGTGAACTAATAGAGAAAGTCAGTCAGTTCAGGTTTTCTAGAGTTAAAAAAAAATCCGGAATACTTTCCATAAAAACCTAATTCGGACTATTACGAACATTTTTAAGTAAACAATAGCCGAATCGGTCCAGCCGTTGTTCTCAAGTGAAGCGCTTACCACCGAACAGAATTTCATTTTTAATTATAAAAATTCACCGGAAAATACCATTTTACTGAAAGTACAGTTTATTTTGGTAAAAATATTAGACGTTTGACTCATTTTTACCTTTAGTTGTAGAAAATTGTACAATTATAGTGTACATAATGAAAACAAAGGCTGGAAGAGACAACGTATGAAGTAGCTAACTCTACTAATTTAATAAAGCGTTGGGTACATAACGGTTTTATTAAATTAGTAGGATATAAATAATATCATTCTTGTTAGTCGTAGTAAATTTTGGTTGTTGCTAGTGATACATTTGTAGTTTACTCATTTAGACTTGTTAAAATTTAGTAAGTAGTTACGAGTATGTATATTTAAGTTATATCCGTTTGCGTTAATTCAACCAATATTTTTATGTCTGTTATTTTGTTGTTGGAATATTATAAGAATGTGGCAAATATTCCCACAATACCTACTCGAATTGGAAAAAAGTTTTTATGTATTCTACCCTAAAGGTTACTTTAGGAAGTTATTTTAAACTTGTAACTCTTGGAATTCTTCAATGTGGCAAAACTTTTTTGGAGAGCAACTTACTCGGAAAAGATATGTTTAGTTCATAATCAACACTTATGAGTAGGTCCGAAGAATCCTACTAATGTTTAAAGTGTCCAAATGCTAATCAAATCCGAAATTTGATACAAGCAATAAGCCAAATGTTTTCAATACACATCTACAAGTAAAGAAATACTACTCCTTTAGGAAGAGACATTTACTCGATTGTTTAAATACATCAAGTCTCTTCATAATATGAACAAATTAGACTAGTCTTACGACTCCATCTACCACTTATAGCATATGAAACCAATCAACCACCACTTAAGAGTATCGTTTATATGCTTGACTTCGAAGACGCCCAATTATGATGGCCAAAGACGAGTAATGAAGCATTCTTATACTGTACATTTAATGCTACAGTTTCATTCTTGTTGTCAAGCGTAACTAATTATTGCGAACTAGACAAATGATTAAAAAATAATAATTGAAAAACATAATTAAGGTGCTTAAAGTGCTTAATTGAAAATATTTAAATTTCTATAACTCTGTTTTTAGTGTTTGTTAAAGCGATTCGTTTAGTCAAAAGTAAAGCTAATAAACCACAAATGATATAGAAATAAAATATTAAATATTCTTCAAGCTGCTATAAAACCGTACCTAACCTAGTGAATTATAAATACATCAGCTTCGTTATTGATCGAAGTACATCAGTATGCCATCGCGTGAAAATTAAAGTTGAGTGAAGGAACTCTAATGTGTAAATGCATTATTATGTGAATACTAAAAATGTGTACGGAATAATCTTATCAATACATCCACCAATTCTGCTGAGCGTGCCCGCCTGCTGGCTGTGGATGAGCGGGAGTCGGGGCTCTGGCTTCAACCACTCCCGTCACCCAGAATAGGCACTATACTGGGTGACACCACCTTCCGGCTCGCTACCGGTCTGCGTTTGGGCGCTCCTTGCGGGGCTCCGCATCGCTGTCAGTGCTGTGAAGCTGTCGACTGCCTCGGACACCATGGCCTATCCTGCAGTAGGAGCGCAGGCCGGATAGCACGGCACGCCAGGATTAATGACATCATCCGTCGTGCTCTTGTCATCGCCGGGGTGCCAGCTGTTTTAGAACCCAACGGCCTGGCACGCGACGATGGAAAGAGACCAGACGGAATGACCATAATGCCCTGGAAGTTAGTGAGAGTCCACACGGCGCGTTGCAGACCTTTGGTATGGGATGCAACATGTGTCGACACCCTTGCGCCATACCATCTTCCTAGCACGGTGGGCTGTGCTGGGGCGGCTGCTGCAGGTGCAGAAAACCCACAAACGGCGAAAATATTCCAACCTGTTTGGGAATTATATGTTCGAGCCGTTTGGGGTTGAAACACTAGGGCCATGGGGTCCGAGTGCCCACTTGGTTTCTCGAGATTTCCAGAGGGCTGGCCTATTTCTTGGCCAGAGAATTAGCATCGCCATACAACGTGGCAATGCTGCCATCCTTTTGGGCACTTTTCCTGTTGACAGCGATGCGGACGAATTTTTTGATGCCCTATGATTCTTTTGCTTATTTTTTTATATAAGTAAATGTACATATTTTTATTTTAAATGTTAGCTTAGCTTGTATTGTCTAAAAATATTATTTAAAAAAGATATTTTCAAAATTTGTCCACAATTGATGAAAATATCGATGAACATACATAAAAATACATACAGACGAACATAGAACCTCTTCCTCTTTAGAAGTTGTTTAGAATATGTATGAACGTATATACAATATTGGTTTATAAACCAAGTTTAAGTCATTGATTTCATTGTGCTGATCAAAATGAGGATGGTCTCTTAGCAGACAATCTGCTATGGAAGACCATAGTTACATGCTAAAAAGACTAACTTTAAGTTATGATAATCTAGATATTATTTGATAACGCTAAGTTGTGAACACCGGAAGATATCTTATAGTTTATCTAATAGTTTCAAAAAGGTTTTACGTCAGGCATTGTAAAGCCACATAAAGCTTTGTAGATAAAGATATTTGTGTACACTATAAGAAATTGCTCTGTGTGTATCAGGTGCGGATTCCTGCCTAGCGACGCGATTGAGCAACAATCGCCAATATAGAGTAAGCATTGTCGTAATAAACGTACACACCGAGACCATCCTCGCACTTCCTAATTGCACATTTTAAAATAATATTATTCTAATTTATGATTTTGGCACATTTTTCACTGCAAGTTATTATAATTTTACTTTTAGTCTATTGTATGGTTACAGGCACTATTACATTAATACCAACAATGAACCAAATATATATTTTATTTTTATGTTGTTTATTACGCGAATTGGCATACTTTTAAAATAATTTTAAATTAATTAGTGTATGATAAAATTATGTCGGTTTTATACGGATTTTAGTCAGATTTCAATTCAGGCTGGCAAAAGTACATAATTGTGTACAATGCGCGCGCGATTATGTTTGGGCCCCCAATACCGAAAGAGATTTACGTTACTTCACTATTCGGAGTGCGTATTGATTAACGTGTTTATATCATACATAAGAAACGACGTCAACACTGACCGTCCAGGTTACGTAACCAAGTTGTGGGCTGATAGGATAGATTAACAAATCATTGGGTCTTAAAATCATGCAGAGTAGCACCGGCACTATTGCGTTTGTATTGCTAACAGTTCATAAGTAAAAACCTTCTGTATTTTTTTAGGAATACTTAATGCAACTAAGCACCGTTTGCATATTAGTATTTAATATTTTATCGTACTTAACTTAAAATCTGTAAATTAGATTCTTAAAAATATTATGTGGAAGGGTTGACAATAAATAGGAGTTCTAACTAAGTAATTGATAAATTCAAATTCTAAGCTACGTGGCGAGAATACTAATCGCACGCGCATTTCATAATAATTATACCACAAAAAATGTTGTCATAGCACAGCGACTATACAGGGTGAGTTTTTCATAATGGTATTTCAAAATGAAATCCGAAATAGAGTGGGCGAAAGTCATGATTTCGGCAGAAAACAAAATGTTTATTTTAATTTAACCAAGAGAAGAAACAGGAGCTTTGCAAAAAAGTACCTGTCTTTTATTATTATAAATCAAGCAATTATGTTGCTGATTAAGGGGTGATTTTCCCAACGCTATAATCAGTGGTCTAATTTTGAATTTTAACAGTTTTTAAATTTTTTTTATATTTGTCAATTTCATTCCACGAATAAATCGCAACGCTATTTTAAGAGGCAAATTAAAAGCTCACCAGAAACCCATCGTGTCTCTGCTTTGTCTATTTTGTGTGGCATAATGGAAATTTTATACTTTGTTCAATTTATTTTTAGTTTCGGTTTGCGCCCTGAAGTTTTTTCCCAAAAACTCACCTGTATAATGTTGCGTAGACATAATCTTCAAAAAACCAAAAAACATATTTTACTTCTTTTTTCACTAATATTGCCTTACCACCTTTTATTTTGTATTTTTATTTTTGGTTTTAGTTACATACTTAAATGATTTGTTTGGCTTTAAAAACTTGCTAAGGATACCGAACCGTGACGCACGCACCGCCTTTAATCAGGACATGCATAATAAATTTTAATGAATTTCAAAGTGTGTACGGATATCACGAGTCGGTCACTTAGTTTCCTTATGGGTCGGTGTATGTTAAAATAATGTTCTTATTTCACACAGATACTAACGCATGACAATTTCTGTTTGCAGATCTTGAAGTCTCAGTGAAGAGAAACAGACCACAAAAGCGCCAAGCGCTCCCGACACCACATCAGATAGAATATAATGCAACAAACTTTACTTATTAGTTAGTTTTAGTTTATAACTTGGTGTGTGATTATCAAATGTAAGTTATTGCGCCGAGCGCCGGCCGGCGGAGCCGCGCGTGCCTAGTCCGATACAGATAAAACAAATATTTATCTACCTATTGTCTGTAAAATAATATACAAATATTATACACCAGTCTTGTGTAGCTATGGTTAATTTATTTAGCAGTCTATATCGTCTTACTTCAAAATTGAGTAAGTACATTATATAACTAGGTTCTCTTTAACTCCGGTGCGTAAGTAAAGGGAAATATTACAATACATATTTTAGGAAAGTGTCTGTGATTATAAACGAAGAAATTTGATGAAAACCGTTTTTAATGTTAGTTAAAATGATCATTATGTGTAATATAATTATAAATGTTAGTTGTATTCAGTACCATACGTACATACAATATGTTGTGGTCGCGCAACGCAACTGGCGATGCCCGATTTTTATTTCTTTTGGCGTTACTTATTAAATTTACGGATTATCTTCTTTTTAAGACTATAAAGCACTTTACAATTGAATGTATATTAAATTGTCTTCACTGATATCTTATAAAACGTTGTGTTCTATTATAGCTTGCATGTGTCGCGGCGAGAGTGATTGTTGACGGAGTAAGAATGTTGCAGAGAGCGACTCTTTTGTTAAGTATAGATATTGGGCTTGATTGAGATATGAAAGAAATTTTATCGAATGTTGATATTGGTCTATGTGTATTATATAATGTAAAAATGAATAATTAATCGCAAATTAAATCCATCTAAAAAAATACAGTTGTTCCTTAAAAAATGTTTATTTGAATGTTGTATAAATTTAATCAAGTATTGTTTTTATTGGCCATACCAGTACAAAATCAAATTATAATCCTTGTAAATAACATAAGCACATTTGCAGTGATTTATTCTACTTATGATTGTGTAATTATGTAAAATATTTCTCAACATACGTGCAAGAAGCCTTAAAAATCATAGATTTTTAAAAATATATGGGTACTAGCGTCTATCGGCTGATGGCCGAGGAAGGCGATGTATTTTTATATAAAACATATTGTTCTTTATTAACATATATAATATGTTAACTGAAAGTACATGATTTCGTATTTTTCTAACAAATAATATAGTAGCGTACGTAATCAAGTGTAAAGATCTACTTTTAAAGTGGAAGTGATTATACATAATATTGAATATAAAGTGTTATCATATACATGTATGTAAAACTGTCATAACGACGTTACAAATTTAATTTGAGAACGTTTTCTTTTACAACGGTGTCAATTTGATAGAAGAATACTGCCCATTAGACAACAGTTTGTTTGTTTCGACATCTGCGAATGAAGGCGATGAGAGCCAGTGTGTCCGCACAGCTTGGGAAACCGAGCGGTAGACGCTAAGCAAGTACATTTGGTACCTCTACGTAATGTAACGAATCATTTAAGTAATTATTAATTGTGATTTGACGGTTTGTGTTTAGAATGAATGATTATAATTCATTTTTTTTTAACGTAATATCAATGCACCAAGTGCGAATGTTTAGGTAGTAGGTTGCGTCAACGAGTAGATTATGATTATAAATAACGATGGTTTATTCATTTTGGCTGAGGTTTTTTATCTAAGCTCTCATATGTACAAAAACTATGGCACCGTATTTTATCTACAATACCGTCCAGTGAACAGTCAGGATAACACTGTCATTTTATTATCATATTATTTAAAAAATTCACGAATTATACTTTCGATAGATAAACGTGATACTAGTTGGAATACAGCAAAGGTACAATAGAGACAGAGTGAGGTACCTATATATAGATGAATAAAAAAACAACTTAAAAAAAGTTCCTTGAAAAACGTTGTTGTGGTACAATTTTTAAAATATACAGAATTCTTGAATTTCTTTAGTGAGCACTGTTGAAAGTTTTATAAACATTTATTTACGACTGTAACAGTTTTAAGTTATTTGCCGTATCAGCATATTTAATACATTTTCTTTTTAACATTTCGTCTACATTTTTATAATCGACGACCACATTTATATGTAAATAGTTAGAATCGTTGTATCAAATCTTCAAGTATGTGTACGTCTTGTTATAACTGTAATGCTAAACTAGGTACAATAAAGAAGCTCCGATGTAGGAAGAAACTGTTTGGAATAAGCACGTACTGATTGAAACATTAATTTCATTCATAAAAATAAACTGTTTATTAATTCAGTGACATCAGATACTTTTATGAGCACTTTTTCCTGTGAATGGTCTTGCAATCGTCCTTAATCCAAAGTATTCTTCGCTAACGTCACTTCGATTCTAAATCGCAAACGATGAATTGAAGTAACTCGCAGCTTCTCAAGTTTAGGCGCTTTATCGAAGGCAAAGCTGATCTGTGATGGTATGACATAGTTAAGTACATTAGACGGCGTGGGTCATTATTCCGCTCCTTTCAGCGGACACAGCGATTAAATGTGACCAATTTTAAACAAAACACCCGTTTGTCCAGTGCAGCTTTAAAATAGACCTCGTTCATCGACACGGTTCATGGTTGTAGTCGGTGAACTAAGCATTCTTACTTAATACTATCTTTTTAGAAACAAAACATTAGCACCACTAATTCGGGAGCCGTTTATACCTCAGTGTTCGATTCCTTTAATTAGATCTGTGAATTTTTTACCAAACATGTTACCATTTTAAATATTATTATTTAATCATCAGTCACATGGATATTTTTGCTATATACAGTATTATTTTGATAGATATTATATTATTCAAGCCACATTCACGTTTCTAATTCAAGGAGTCGCATCATATTGCCTCGGGGCAAATGACTACATGCATACATTTTATTACATATAATAATAGTATAATATTTTTATGTATTTATTTTGTTGAGGCTTATTTGCATTAGACAATACGCTTGTATTTTTATGAATCCAAAATGCTGAAACAATAACACGTTTATCATTGTGAATTTCTTCAAAAATAATGAATGGATAACTAAAATATTTCATTATTTTAGCTAAAGTAATTAAGCCGTTTGCACATCGAAATTTTTTTATATTTACACAGTTTTGTTTTCGTGTTCTATCTGATGCCAAGAACTTATACTTACAGCGTTTTCAATAAATATTATTCAAAGTATAGCACGAGTTATTAATACTTAATATTTATTTATGTATCAGTAAACTGATTTATTATATTAATTTTTCGAGTTTCACAGGATTACATTTTTAGTATTTATCAAACAAATATTATACTATGTATTCTAATACGTTATCAAGTGTATGCATAGTGACGTAGTCACCCGTCAGTTAAGTGGCGGCTAAACGCAAAGTTAGAGAGACGTGTGCCATTCATTGAGCGCTGGGACCGACGCTGGTTCAGGATAACGATCATCCAACGCGTGGGGTCAGTCGGGCCGTAGCGATTCGCTGCTTCCCAACGTATTGCCCCAACGCGATCCACTTTCAAGTATACAACTCTTCAGCACGAACAAAGGCTACATTCTCTTGACACTAAACGGTTCAACAAGGTGCCAGTGTTCATAATTATTAGTTTTTGTTAGTCGATTAATTTGCTGTTACATCTTTTGTCATTCGCTTCACATTTGATTTAATCAACTATAATTATATCCTTTAAATATTTAATTGATTTGAATATATAAAATCTATAAAATCTAAACCTACTATTTACATCTAAGTTTAGGTTGTAATGTACAACGTAAAGTTGTATTTTAGCGTACGTTATGTAAGTAATATCTATATTTATGACTTCAAATTATAAGTATTTTAAAGTTAAGGTACACGATGAGTGTTCTATGTAAATGTAAATTTTGAGTTCAACTAGATTGTAAGTGATAGATAGTAACAAACTACGCAGCGGCATCATCGCGTCCTCGTGTCGCCGCGGCAGACCGGCGGGGGCGCGATGCTCGTCCGAGTCGGGCACTGTTACTTCGCTCAGATTCGCTCGCGCAGCGTAACGTATCCGTACCCGGTCTTACAGACAGTACCGCGGACAACGAGCGCCGCCGCGTCCGGTGGCGTGTCCGCTTCACTCGCATGAAGTCATCTTTTCATCATCACGTGCTTTGCTCGATAATAACTTGTTAGGTGATCGGTTGCTGATGACTATGTACGCGTCGCACACATTCCAAAATATCGCTAACGTAACGCTAAATGACGCGCATAGACAAAGCGTTGCAATTTGTAAGTTTACCACTTTGTTGTTCATTAACGATAAGTTAGGATTAATCTCAGTCGATGTTGTTTAACTTTAGTCTGTGTATAGTATTCTCGTGGTTAAGTTTATGTGAGGATGTGAATTTGAGCGAATCGACAGGCCTCAGCCTGAAGGGTTCATACTAGCTGTAAATCTTAAGTACCTAAGTGATCATTTCTGTTGCACCTAACTTTGTTTCGCGCGCCGTGTTAGTTCTACTTTATCAATTGTACATATAGATAGGGCGAGGTATACAGTTTTCATTCGTCTTTAATGGTTATTGTTGTATCTGAAAACATGGGGCTGGCAAATACCAATGCAATACCGCATTTGCTGTTGATAAATTAAAATAAATATTAACTGATACCATCTTAGATGTATGGCTATTTATGTGTTACTGTTATAGAAAGTGGTGAGGTCACGAGTCGAGGGCGGGGTTTATGATGCGGCGGAGCTGTTAGCTTAAGTTTGTAGTAGTATACGATACCATGTTTCGGACACGCACAACGAGCCCGGTCCCGGACCGTGCCGCCCGCGCCACGAGTGGAACACGACCCTCGCAACTCGGTCCAGTGACCGATCTATAGTTATTAATGTTATTAAATTATAATAACATAACTACACCCAACAATGTTCAGCCACGAAGGCTTATTGTGAGGCTGCTCCTATTTTAACTGAACGAGTGTTCGCAATTTATTTAACGTAGCTCTATTTAAACGTCACACGTTTAAACACCACATCACTGCTAACATCACTTTGTTAGGAATAATATTTTCATATAATAGATGTACAGACGCCAGCACATCAACCTACTACAATCTGTCAAATTTCTTTAATAGATTTTCAACTTTATCACTAAAGCATAAGGTTCAAAGTTGATTGGGAAAATCTGATAGTTTCGGGTAGGTTGACGTGCTGGCGTCTGTACCTAAAGATAATATGTGAACTTGTCACGGCACGACTAATTATCACACGTTTCCTGCTAAGGACTTAATATTGATAGTTAAAATCAATGACTACACTAAAAAGGTCACCAGTACGCAACTTCCTTGAAGTTCAGTTAGAGTGGAGCAACCGGCATTAGCTACCACAGCCACATAATTATGTACCGTGTCATTACCTCACATTTGCGTCTCTTATACAGTATAAAATAATAGTTATTGTTGTCGCTAAATCTTTAAACTTATTTTTATTGTCATTATTGTTTAGCGGTGTCATTAAGTTTAAAACACAATGATCTATTTTTAGATGGCAACATAGATGATATGTAAGGCGGTGTGAGATGTCGCCCGAGCATCTTCAGTGTATTTATTTTCATGGTGATTAATAAATATTGTGAGACGCACGTACGCGCCGGCGGCGAGGGCGTGCGCTCGCGCCGCCGCCCGTTATTGTAGAAATAAATGATATTTTCGTTTAAATAATTCTCATTTTATTTATTCCTCTTCATTTATGTGTATACGAATACCCTAGCTTTTTTCAAAGCTAATCTGCATCTGCATTATAAATAATAAAAGCGAAAACTGATTTCATTTTGAGACTGCAAATGCCGTTTGCTGATTCCAGGTTTAATTCAAGGACCCTTCAATTCCGTGGTCGATACCGTTAAATGTATAGGTACAAATAAATAAAATTGTGTCTGTTTGTAATGTCAAAACTAAATGCATAATATGAAATTATATTACGGTAATTATAACAAATTTTGTCTGTTTGCGTGTCTGTCCGTGTATCTGTCATAGGTTTGTAATATCTTACCCCCTTATTCATAAAACTTATCAAACCTATTTTAGTTAAAATGGGGTTTGTCTCTTTCTTACACACAGAAATGACAACGTGACAGATAAAGACAAACGTTCTATAAACCTATTTTAGCTATAATACAGGAAGATTTTTTTATCACCATCCAAATTTTTATAGGGTGTTCTACCCATGAATATGAACAACTTTCACTATGGGACCAACTCTGAAATCGCGAAAAAAAATCAGCTGTCTAATATAAAAGTTCAATACCTACTTGACTAAAATGTATGAAACAGCTGATATTTTTTTCGTGATTTCAGAGTTGGTCCCATAGTGAAAGTTGTTCATATTCATGGGTAGAACAACATGTAAAAATTTGGATGGTGGTAAAAAAATCTTCCTGTAGAGATAAAATAGGATTATGAATAAGGGGGTTAGATCATAGAACAGTAGGTAATAGCCGGAAAAAAAAACTTTGTATGTGTAGGTAGGTACTTAATAGTTCAGGAGGTGTTGCTACATTTGAAAAACTCATTACCAACAACAGTAGTATTCCACAACTCATAAGATACCTGGTCGTCAGTCACGCCGGTAGTGTTGGAACTAATAAGAAATATTGGACTTCAAGAAAATGAAATGTCATAATCGTAAATCCTGAAACTCATTATAACCAACATATAAGCACTTAGGCCAAACTCGAATACATGAGTCCTTGCTCTCAGCATCTGAGCATACGTCTGTTAATAGGGATGTCTTCTAACTAGGGGTATCAATTTGTAAGTGCGAGTGACTGCAACTAAAGTGAGACTCGCGTCTATATAAGGTCCCATTAACCTTTTAACCGCGTATGTCGGATTAATCCGACAAATATTTTCGTGTCCATTCCGCCAGAGTCGTATATATACGACCAAATAACAGCTCGTGTAATCTGTATTAATATTACATCATCACAGCTCGTTTCATCGATATTTATTTTTCGTTTTTTTTTGTTTCGGGAGCTGGGGGTACGATAACTGATATAAAGTCGGGCGGTTAAGAGGTTAAAATAGATGGACAAACTTTTAGAAATAATTCAGACCACCAAAAGAAGGACGATGGTAAAAAAATATATAAGATAAACGCATTAGATACTTACAAGAAAAATAATCAGCTAATAATACACTAATGTGCCGGCAATTTATTATTTTAGGTCAAAATAAAAAATTTTGCTTGGATATCTTTGCTTAGACGTACTGAGCGCGGTGTTAAAATATGTCCATCTATTTTAATGGGACCCTGTATACGTACGTACATCTTGTGAAACAATCAAACAAGATCACGTTTATCTTGAACATAACATACCATAAAGAAGTCCCAAATAAAATATTTTTCTTTATAATACCACGCCTGTATTCCTCCGATGGATTAAGCAGAGGTGTATCTATAGTACAGTCAACAAAAGAGATAAGTATGCAGGACCGTCGGTTATAGTTTAAGTTTAGTAAGAAACCGATGGATGTTGTCGACTGAAATTTAATTTGACAAATGAGCTGTTTGTTTTCTCTTAATAAAATTAAATTTGATTCGAGAACATCCACCGGTTTCTTAATAAACTTCAACTATATCCGACGGTCCTGCATACTTATCTCTTTTGTTGACTGTACTCATATTTAAGTACTATACTATGGAAGGCGAACCTACTGCCATCAACCAGGCCCAAATCTAGACTCCGGGCTGCTACTTACAAATTCCTAATGTTGCCCGACCAGAGAATCGAACCAAGGATCTCATGCTCAGTTGTAGCGCTTGTTACCGCTAGACCAACGAGGCAGTATTTAACTTAAAATGTTTTCGATTTAGTGCCTGGGCCAGGCTTCTGAAATGGGTTGTTAAAACGTAATAGGGACGTGCTTGGTCTGGGTTTTGTCAATACAGACGCCAGCACATCAACCTACTACAATCTGTCAATTTCTTTAATAGATTTTCAACTTTATCACTAGAGAATAAGGTTCAAAGTTGATTCGGAAAATTTTACAGTTTCGGGTAGGTTGATGTGCTGGCGTCTGTAGGTACCTATCAAATCGCTCATCGCTCTCATCGCTCATTTGGAGAAATATTGACGTAAATGTATTTTTTCCCATAAATGTGTTAAATATGACAAAGCACTTAGAAAGCGTACTTACGTTAGGAAAGCAAACTTTAAAAAAATGTAGCAGTTACGTCAATGTTTCTCCTAATGAGCGACATGGGTACCTTATTAATTTTCATTCAGAGACTGACAGTCATTGCTTAATAAAATTTATATTGTGTCTGTTATCTCTTGGTGGTTTTATCAGAATATTTCCACAGACTTCGTTTATATTATATCGATGATATAAATTATTTATTTACTAGCGTTTGCCCGCAGCTTCGCCCGCGTGGAGGTCAGAAATTATCCCATGGAAACGTATTAAGTTCATAGCACACATATCAACTCGGAAAGGGATCGTCACTGTATCGCCTTACGCCTCGCCGTCAAACAGGCGTCAACCTAACGCAAGCACGTAACCAAAGCGTATCAGCTACGGCTAGGCGACGCCGCGCTTACAGCTCGCCGACCGCTGGTTGATGGTGCTGCAGGCAGGCCGCGGGAGGGGTGAGAGGGGCAAGGGTGGACGAAGAGACGTAAGCTTGGGGACGGAGAGACGTAAGCGCGGGTACGACGAGCCGTAAGCGCGGGGACTGCAAGTTAACCACGTACCGCACCGCGGTTCGGGAGCTAGTCCCGAGGCGAGGCAATTACGTTACCATTCCGATTAGTGTGCGTAGCAGTAGTGAGTTTCATACAAATAATACTAAATGGTTAGAGTTGATACGGTGACAATCCCTTTCCGAGTTGATACGTGTGATGGCCTTTACCGAGATAAAAAGTATCCTATGTGTTAATCCAGGTTATAATAAACTGTGTGCCTTTCATCCAAATCCCAATTACGAGCGCTTTCGACGTACGGCATTTCATATAAACTTTCAAGCCCTTGTTTTTCGAAATGAATGAATCGATTTTAATGAAACTTTATACAAAGCAGGATACAAAGGTCTAAAAAGTTAGTAAAGAACATTTTGCGACAAGCTCACAAACCGCGGTGCAGAGTGCGTTACGGCTCGTCGTCCCCGTGCTTACGGTTCGTCGTCCCCGCGCTGACGTCTCTCCGTACCCGAGCTTACGTCTCTTCGTCCACCCTTGCCCCTCCCTCCCCTCCCTCGGTCGGCGAGCCGTAAGCGCGGCGTCACCTAGCCATAGCCAAGTCGACTTATCGGAGCTGCTGATCCGGTTTAGTTACGTGCTTACACGTTAGGTTGACGCCTGTTTGACGGCGAGGCGAGAGGCGATATGGTTACGATCCCTTTCCGAGTTGATATATTGTGTGCTGTGACGTTTATTCTCCTCCGAAGTCGAGATCATGGCTCTTGTGACCCGATTTGCTTTACTAGTCACAGTTTCGGATTTCGCCTTGCTTGAAGTCACAAAACGAATCGGGTTCGATTCCTGGGTCAGACAGAAGCTTTTTCAATAAACAACCTTTGCAGTTTTATTTTCCTGCAAAAAGAGGTCATATTTCCTTTGACTATGTTTCCCTACTAGTCAATAGTCATAGTATCGAATTTAACTCTGGTCGAACAATCACGTTCACTAACAGAACGAGTGTGATACGTGACTTAGAAAAGTGTAACACCGAATAACACGTCCCCGTAAGTTTACGAATACGAAACACTTAACAACGAATGCACGCTACCACGAAAAACTTAACGCCGTAGCAATGCGATCTCGAATAACTAAATCTCGAATTCACTTTTTCGAAACACTTAACAACGAATGCACGCTACCTCGAAAAACTTAACGCCGTAGCCATGCGATCTCGAATAACTAAATCTCTAATTCACCTATTCGAAACACTTAACAAAGAATGCACGCTACCACTAAAAACTGAACACCGTAGCCATGTGATCTCGAATAACTAAACCTCTAAGTCATCGTAAAAAGTCTTTATTCATATAACAATCAACTAAATAGAGAGAAAAAAAGTCATAATTATGTGTCAATCCACCAAATCAACCATTTTTCCATGAGAAGACAATCAACCAAATCGAACATTAAAAAAAAATCAGTTAACGTTTAAAATAACACAAGTATGCAAGACCATCTAAAAATGTGGTTAACTCCATTGTTTCCTTTTTTAAATGTTTTTTTAAATTTTTTCTTCCCTATTTTCTTTTTTCTTTGCTCCTTTGGTTTCTTAAGACTGTGAATTTCCGCACATTCCCGTAACAAGTTTTGTAGGAACGGGTAATACAGCTAATATTTTTTCCCATGTAAGGAACCCCACATATGCATCTGCGGTTCCATGGTGGAGGCCGATGTCCATCACGCACTGAGTTGTCGGCGTTGCACAGGGAGGTTCCCGCGTCACCATGCCCTGAATGACATAGTCCGTAGAGCCCTTATATGCGCAAACGTCCCCTGCGTGCTTGAGCCTACAGGTCTTAGCAGGTGTGATGGTAAGAGGCTGGATGGGCTGACTCTAGTGCCATGGAAGAACGGGAAGTGTCTGATCTGGGACGCAACTTGCGTCAGCACTGTCGCTGCCAGTCACCTGAGTCGCACCACGCACACTGCCTCTGCCGCAGCTAAAGAAGCCTGCTCTGTAAAAAGGCTCAAGGACGCTTCATTGAAGCAGCCTTACTATTTTGTGCCGGTAGCTGTGGAGACCCTGGGTAGTTGGAGCAGGGCAGCGAAGGTTTTTGTGGCGGAATTGGGCCGTAAGCTCAGGGAGGCAACCGGTGACTCCCGCTCTGGGTCGTTCTTGGTGCAAAGGTTGGCCATCGCTATTCAGCGAGGCAATGCGGTGAGTGTTATGGGCACCTTTGCGCCGGGAACGATCAGGGGCCGGTTGTTTTGTGACCTGTGACTGTGTATTTATTTAATTTACACTATCCTTTTATGTTTAGGAATTTATATGTATTAATTATTAGTTATTATTTGTATTAATTAAATTGTATAATTATGTAGGAAAAATATAATTATTTGGTTGATTGACACATAATATGACATTTTTTTCTCAAATGTTTGATTTTGTTGATTGTTTTAAGTATGAATAAAGACTTTCTACGATGACTTTTAGAGGTTTAGTTATTCGAGATCACATGGCTACGGTGTTCAGTTTTTAGTGGTAGCGTGGATTCTTTGTTAAGTGTTTCGAATAGGTGAATTAGAGATTTAGTTATTCGAGATCGCATGGCTACGGCGTTAAGTTTTTCGAGGTAGCGTGCATTCGTTGTTAAGTGTTTCGAAAAAGTGAATTCGAGATTTAGTTATTCGAGATCGCATTGCTACGGCGTTAAGTTTTTCGTGGTAGCGTGCATTCGTTGTTAAGTGTTTCGTATTCGTAAACTTACGGGGACGTGTTATTCGGTGTTACACTTTTCTAAGTCACGTATCACACTCTAACAGAACTGTTAATCTGTTATAATATTTTCCTCCCACTTCCATGCAGCAAACTATTTTTTTGGGTGTAAGATGATCTCAGAAATCATCCCATAAGGTTTTGGTGCGGTTTGAAATTCCTCTTTTTAACTATTTTTGTAACTTTGATATTTTGGATTCCTCCACAACTGCAGTAGCTGACGCTCAGGTCTCTTATGCACTAAGGCAGAACTACTATTATTATGATTTTCAGCCAGTATAAAATAACTTGTCCAAACTAAAACGCCACTATTTACTATACAGCGTGTTACGGAAAGGGTATATCCATACAAACGGGTTGAAGAGTGTATCTGGTCTAGAATCTCTAAAAAATTTCAGCTCAAAAGCAGTAACTTTGAAAATGCTTAATGTTTTTTTATTTCGATAGTTTATTAAATCGAAATCATAACAAACGTGTCACCGCACTACAAAGGTCATTATCCATTGTCTGTAGTGTGTCTGTCTGTGCGCCTAGTACACACGCACATAACGGCGCGGCGCTGCACCGGCGCGGACGGTGCGATTGGCGGCGCAACTGGCGGCGGGAGCAAACGAACGGATTAAAACGTGAACCCAGTACCTATCTCTTCCGAAAGTCTGTGCGCCTAGTACACGCATAATATTAAAGGTACGGTACAGCTACGTAGACGATTTTCTTAAATTACACCTAAATCACCATCATACAATCACTAAAGAAAATAATAAGTTTATCGAAAAAACGGGGGTTACTTTGATCTGCGATTCGTAAAAGAGGCAGCGGCACCTTTGCCTACGATGTTACGGAAAACGTAACAAATACGTAAAAATTAAGAATAAGTTGATAGATGAAATCTTTGAAAGTAACTTACATTTTAGAAAGGTGAGGTTCAATGTGCTGCCCTTGGCGTTGCACGCACAAAGCCGCACGCTTGTTCAGATTTCGCTGAACATTGTGGAGCATATCCGGCATTACACTCCTGAAGGCGTTTTTAATTCGCACTTCCATTTCGAGCACGGTATCACACTCCACTACGTACACAGTATTCGCCACAAAAAAAAGTCCAACGGCGTCAAGTCTGGTGATCGTGGAGGCCAAGCCACACACGTACTATCGCGCCCGATCCAATGAGGGAACCGCTCGTCCAGATAATTGCGAACCTCACGTGCGTAGTGTGCCGGTGCTCCATCATGTTGGAACATCATATTATTATCCATCACAAGACCCACATATCTTGCGACGGATAATACAGTGAGGACATCGTCCAGCTGATTTCTTAAAAAATCTAAATAATTTTCACCGTTCTAAATTTGTGGAAAAAAAACTGGCCCCACAAGTACTTCGCCGATTATGCCAGTCCACACGTTAAGTCGCCATTGGTGTTAAAATGACACAGTAAATGTGATGAAGCATGGGGATTTGTATGGGCCCAAACATGATCATTGTGCATATTGTTTATTCCCGCTCTCGTAAAACTTGCTTCGTCAGTCCAAAGCACTTTGGAACTAAAACCCGGCGAGGCGTCAAAGATCTCCTGGCGTAAGTTCCTGAGTGGGGCGGAAGTGATACGGATGCTGGTGGTCTTGGCGCAGCACTCGCCATACCTCCACATGGTTCACAGCGCCCAGCACTAATGCAGATCGTCTTGTACTACTGCGTGGAGTAGGTACGTTCAAAAAGTTCTAGCACAGCGTCTTCAAATCCAGGATCCCTCCTGTTTGGCCGACCTTCCGATGCAGGCTCATGGAATGAACCCCTGGAGTACAGACGTTGTGTCACCCGGCTGAAACTTGGCCTCGAAGGCAGCGACCGACGCTCAGCAACTGGTCTTCCGTCGATGAATCGCTGACGATACAGCTCTCGGGCAGCTCGCTGATTACCATTCGTTGCTCCAACACACATCATCATCTCATAGTATTCGCTATTAATGCGTGACGACATTTTCACGAAAATTCCACAACGATCACTGACAGATCTGATAATCACAACTTCGAACCGATACGGACAGAGAGCGACTAAAAAGCATACGAAAAAAGTCTGACATCCTATTATCCTAGTACTAAGTAAGGTAACTGACCCAATTATTGCTTTCGAATGTTTTTTTCTTTCAAAATAATTAAATTGACCGACTTACGACAGGAAACACGTCATAAGGAGCATCTCTCATGCGTTAATACACGAAATTGATAAATCCATTTGAAAATTAACCTTAATTAAATGAACAATACTTACAAACAATGTAATATTGTTCACTAAAGGCACACCTCGGACGCTCCATACAACCCTCGCAAAATAATTACCTATTACTACTACATAACCAAATGACGTTTGTACACGTGCAAATGTAAGCGAGAACTCTTAGTAGGGTTGGCTATCGTGCGTTGTGTAAAAAATGGCGCGGAAAGCGATTTGCGTCGCGCGAACGTGTGCATTATTATGAAGTGACCTTGTAGTTCAATTGTTTATATATAGTCGGGTTCGTAATGAAATAAAAACACTAAAATATTTTTGTTTAAATGACTGATCTCTAAATAATGGGTTATTAAATCGCATGGTATTGAAAATACGAAATCTTAAAGACAGTTTATGTAAATACAAATTCGGAAATGCATCACAATATCCATCCATCGTGATTAAAACTCGAATACTTAAAACTTTTAAATCGCAAAATTGTGTGTTCGTGTCAGCAGTACAGGGCTGCGGTTCGCGAGCGCCCTTGCTAAAGAGTCTGCCAAGAATACCTCGAAGTGCGGGGTGAGGTGCGGTATCTGATATAAGCGCGGGGAAGGGAGCGTCCCTTCTGTACGTAGTACTATTAAGTACTCTGTGCTAAAGGTTTATTTTGAGATGAACAAGTAAGTTTTAGTTCTTTGTTAAACTTTGCCTACTTGGATATTGTGGATAATCAGGATTTTTTTTGTTAGCCTATGCTGTCCCACTGCTGGGCAAAGGCCTCCCCCAAATCCTTTCAGGAACTCTTTTCCCGCGCCACCTCGAACCAGGAAATAAACAAAAGTTTGCTTAGGCCGTAAATCAAAATGAAAAAATAATTTCATAAAAAGCAGAAAACTGCCTCATTGACCCTAAACATCACTGTGTGGACCCAACCTTTGTTATCCTAAATGATTGTAAAAGTACAGAAATTAGGGTTCAGTATTATTACTGTGATAATTTCCGTTATTCATGAAGTCCTAGTACTTTAAATAACTTCTCTTACATAGTTGGAGACATTCGCTGATTACGGAAAATCTAAACACTCCCCGTTCAAACACGGCGCACGCGCCTATAATCGACGATCGGACAAACGGGACAACTGTAAACAAAGTTACGAGTTTGGATACATTCAATAATTCATTTCTTTTTGATATTATTAGCGGTGTGAGATGTCAGCGGTTGTTAAGAAGTAACTACAGCCATAACACCTACTTATTGAATTAATAAAAATAAAACTAAATGCTGAACCCTCTGGCATTATTTGTACCAGGACAGACATAAGTTACGTAAGAAGTTTTCTAGGGTTCATTTTCAACTTATTTAAATCTTTTTTTTTGTATTGACTAGTTTTGAAGTTTCATATTATTGCAATTTTAACACACTTTTGTCAGCCATTTATCTCAGTTAGTTAGAGTGTCAAAAACACAAAAAAAGGATGATTATGCTATAGGAGATTTACAAGAAAATTTAATTTTATTATTGCTGAGACAGGATATTTATTGAACTTAGTAAAATTTGGGCTATAGCTTTTAGGAGTGTTTATTATCTGATATTTAAAAGGTTTTATGAAAGAAAAAGAAAACTCCTACTGTGCTATTAATTACATACTAGGCAGTACCTACAGTACGTTTTTTTTTTACTAACAAACAAAAAACTATTTCCCAAGTTACAATAAGGTTTTTGTTGTAACTCATTTGTGTTCAAGTGTATGATATTTTGCGGAATAAAACTAACATGCGAAACCCATTTAGCAAATAGTACCAGCAGAAACAAATCTTTTATGTGGAGCAGACGAGTCCTGCCTATAGATGCTGGCGGGAAAAATTCCGAATCATTCCCGTCGAATACTTCGGAAGTATTCCGAAATATTCCGAAACTTTGGGAATATTTCCCAATTATTCGGGCGAAATATTCGGCGGAAACATTCGATTGCGGGGTACGAATCTTTCTCGCGGGGGGAAAACTTCTCCAGGGAGCATCTCCCCTCTTACCGCACCTCGCACCGCCATCGCCTGCACGCACGACTCGTGCAGCCGGGCGCGCGCGGCACGCACGACTCGTGCTGTCGGGCGCGCACAGAGGGGTAGCGCGGCGGCGATCGACGAGCGATGCAAAATACGATTTTCAGGGAAAAAAAATAAAAATCTTAATTAAATTCATTTTGAATAATTCTGATTTAAAGAAACTTTCCCAGAAGTATTCCGGAATTATTCTGAATTTTTCAGAAGTTTTGCAACTATAGTCCTGCCGCGTATCTGAAAGCGTGGTGTGGGACGTGCCCCTGCTAGGTACAGACGACCTTAGGAAGGTGGCTGGGACAGACTGGATGCGGACGAGGCCTATGGCCAGCAGTAGACTGCGATAGACTGAGTTGATTGATTTTGTAATTTAACCTTCCTGTTTGTTAACGATTTCTGAAGTAAACAGTACCCGCCATCGTACTATGGCAGCTTGTACTGTATTATTTAACTACGCAGAGCTCTTTCGTTTTCTGTACCTACATTTTTAATTTTGCTGTGAAACTCATGTTGATGAATACGTTTAATATTACACCATTCCAAGCATGACGTCAATCAGATGGAATGAATGCTTGTAAATGATTTTTGCGCATAATTATCTTCTATTTATAAAACCTTAGAGTTCGAAGTCCGTACACTATAATACAGTTTCCTTTCTCGGTTACGATTAGATAGAGTTATTAGAAGTAAGCAACACAACAACGTCTTTCACACCAATAGTTTTTGTGAAATAGGACTATGCGTCTATGTCGTGAGAAAAGTTTTGAGTATGAATGTCGATGGCTATAAGAGTAGGGGAAGACCAAAGATACGATGGTTGGACTGTGTGAATGATGATATAATTAGAAAGGGTAACTACCGAGATGACGACTAATAGATTAATTGAGATAAGGGCGGGAGAAAGATGAATGCTGATGACTATGCGTCTGTCTGTCTGTCCTTCTGTTTATTTGTTACTCATTACGTGAAAACGGCCGAAGAAACCCTTACCCACTACTTATAGGTACCTACTAGATAAGCGAAGCTAGTCTAGGCACATTTGATTTCAATTGATCAAGTAGACTTAGACGCAGCTAGAACTTTCTTTTGTAGGAAATCTCAGGCAAGCAGGGGTCATGAACTCATGATAGATTGATTTTTTTTTATTATAAAATTCTGGGAGGCTGTTAACAAAAACTTTAAGGCACAACCACTAAACGATACTATCATAGAAATATAAAAAATAGGAGGGGTGGCAAGGAGGCGTGTCCGTGCGTCATGTTCAAAATGCTCATTTATGAATTGCGAGTGTTTGCGCGACTTCGTATCTATTGCGTTTACTGAACTGCATGTGTAGTAGTGGCGTGTGGTAGGGGCAAACTGGAGACACTGGTTCTGATACATTTCAACTACCGAGCATATCCCCTTTCTCATATCTATGGGTACTATTATGCGCACTTATTTTCGCAAGCCTACATTTGTAAGATCGTTTTTAGGAACATTTAGTTCTTGTAGGCAATTTTCAAAGAAAATACATGCTTTTCTTATTATTATGCGCTTGCTCCACATGCAGGTACGTTACAACTACTATACGCATAAGGTCTCGATTTTTTTAACCGAATTATGGAAACCATAGACGAACGCGTATTATTTGTCTTTCAGAAGATAATAATGTTATTTAAAACAGACTGAAGACTAACATTTCAAAGAACATCGTCTTGATCTGAATCTTTGTGGTTATTGTTCTTAAAAGTATAACGCATATAAAAAGTCAAACTAAATACACTATAACCAAATACAGATATTATATAATAAATAATAAACACATTTAAAAATCCAAGGTACTCATAAAGTAATAACAAAAATAAAATAAAATCGAATTCTAAAAACATATGTTTATTTATGTTATAATTATGTAGAAAATACAATATATATAAGAATTATAATATATCTCGTTTCCTAAGTATATATCTACAATTCTACATACAGTTTTGTAAGTGTACAGTACCTAGGGCTGCATCCTGAGTGAGCCATCGAGACGTATGGTCTCACCGTTGAGCATGGGGTTCTGAATAATGCTTTGGACAAGCAGAGCAAACTCTTGAGGGTGGCCCAGTCGAGGCGGGAACGGCACGGTGGCTTCCAGACTTTTGATAGCTGGTTCAGGGAGCATCTCCATCATTGGCGTGCGGAATAATCCTGGAAGTGAAAAGGTCACATCCGTGATCGACTGACGAAACATGTTCAATTTATTTAGGTTTTAGTTCCTAAAATCCTAAATCCCTGTATGAAAAAAAAAAACAAGAACAGAAAAGATAACTTGTATGTATACAACATGTAACATAATTAACGCAAGACCTCATACACCCCAACTAGTGTTGCGTTAAAAGCATAATACAATAACCAAAACTTAATTCTTTAGAGCTAACTATTATTATTAAGGAAATCGTGTTGACTCTAGCATTACTTTATGCATTTAAAATTGAGTATTATTGCCTTGAAATAAGATTTAATTTTCTTGACTCAATCAATGGTACAGTCTGGCAAAAAACATAAATTTTGAAAGAAAAACCTATATCAAAAGTTACTGAAATCAATTCAGTAGTCAATTATAAACAACTAATTTTAGGACTTGCGTTTATTCTCTTACACCTTGTAGATGTTGCTGTTATCGCAACTAGATCTAAGTCATATCTATCTATTTATTCTATTTATCCACTTATTTCAGGCATCAAGGCCCATATAAAAACACATAAAATACAATATTAATATAACTTAAAAATACTATAAATACATACAACATTATTATCACACTACGAAACTAACTAAACACGAAGTGTCGGCGTCGTGTTTCGCTGACTGGTGTCATGACTGTCATGTAGCCGGCCACGAAACCGGCGATACACAACACCCTTCAGACAGAACTCTTCCTTGAGGAACTTCTCGAGATGGTGTGTCGGAACACGCACCACGAACGACATGAAGTTCGTATATGTTTTATATTTTCTCTTGTCTATCTTAGATGATTTTAAATTTATCGAAACACTCAAACGCCTTAACCGCTGGGTCTAATGATTAAATTTTACCAATAATGAGCACTAAGGAATTTTTGAAAATAAAAGAGTTAAGTGTTGTAAGTTTTTATGGTAGTTCCGTCATTTTTGCTGATGGGAAATCCCACAGGGCACATAGCTTGTACAATAACAATACATTACTAACCTGGAGCAATAGTAACTACTCTGATGCCCTGCTTGGCAAGATCTCTGGCTATGGGCAATGTCATGCCCACAACTCCGGCTTTTGAAGCTGAATAAGCGGCTTGGCCAATCTGAAATCATTTTTTTTTAAAGCAATTTAGCAAACCTGCTCAGGTCTTGGGATTCATACAATTTCAACTTTCTTGTGTAGGTCAGAGGTTCTTGTTGTAAGAGGTTCAGATAGGCAGTTATTTACAAGGAGCAACTGCTTGCTGCTCACTCTGGATCCAAGTTACTTCACTGCAATTACAATATTACCTCGGTCCTCCACAGTAAAGTGCTTACTTAATTAAAATAACAGTAATTTGCATAGTTACCTGTCCATCGAAAGCTGCTACACTGGCTGTATTCACAATGACTCCGCGTTGTCCATCAGCATCCGGAGTATTCTTACCAATCAAGCCAGCTGCTAACCGGATCACATTAAAAGTTCCTATTAAGTTTACCTGTAATGTAACATTAAGAAATAATTAAAATTAATTATTAATGAGGAGAATGGATATTGAATACCTCATTAAGGAACGGACAAATGGCAGAAAATTTTAAAGAATTAGAGCTACCCTGGAATCATCTCATACAGTTAGATTTTGCTCACTTCTATTGGTTCATAGGCTGGCCTCCATTAAAAAATAAAATTTGGTTGCAGTGATACCATTCATAAAGTATAATATATACATTAAGTCATTGACTGCCACCACGGTCACATGGCGTCTGCTAACAATAGGTTTTCTATTGTGTCTGTTGTCTGGCAGACAACATGTTAAACAAACCTTCAAGTTAACCGGTCAGAACAAACCAGTATATACAAAAATAACTCAATCTATGTGACCATTTTTTATCATTGTTATCTGGACCCAGCTACCCATTACTAAAGAATACTGATAAATAATAATATCATGTGTGTACTCAACTTATGTAACTAAATTATTTTTATGATTTTGATAAGAAACTTTTCATTCAACACAAAATCATCTATTAGGCAGATGATGTTCTATTTCCAAAAAGAGTCTAACCGGATGCAGCTGAATACAACTATTCAACAGGAAAATAGAAATATTTGACTGAAAATAAAAATCTTCAAAATCTTCTTGTGCAACAAATCACTAAATATGTTTAGCGTTGAATATATTTAAATCATCAATTTGTTTCTGTCATCTTCAAACAATGGACAGAAACAAAGTTTTAAATTTGTTTAGCGCTAAACATATTTAGTCATTTGTGGCACAGTTAGTGTGTTGATGGTAAAAATATACATACCTCAATAGTCTTTTGGAAAGCTTTCAGATCAAAGGGCTGATCTTTTTTGAAATTGTAGACCCTTGAAGCAGTAGCCACTCCAGCACAGTTCACAACCACGTCTAAACGGCCAAACTTGTCTATGGTGGTCTGTAGTGCGTTCTTAACATCTTTTTCTGAAGTGACCTGATAAAATAATGAGATGTATTGGCTACAATAGTTCTTTCAGAGATCTTTTAGTTTCTAAAATGGTGGCTCTGTGGCAGAGCATGACACGAGATGATGGATGGTTTCCAGTAAGTGATATCGCCATTTTCGCGAACTGGGTCAGGCACATACCTGTAGTACAGCGCTTCTGATTTCTCATGGCTGTATTTCAGAGCAAGTTGCTGATGGATAATCTTGGCTACAAGGTAGAAAGTTGCTGATAGACAATCTTGGCTACATGGTTGTGTCTACGCAAGTCCTCTTCACTGGCTTAATGAGAACACCCGGAGATAATGTGTGTGTGAAAGAGGGGGTGACTATGTTCTATGTTATGGGTTTGGTTTCCGCACTAAGTCCTTCAAATGGACCATTGTGCGTGACAGAGGGGGTGACTACCAAGATGATGACTAATAGAGAAGTATGGAAGATAAAGACACGCGCCAATCCCAAATAAAATTTGTATAGGGGTAGGAAAATGATGAGGATGATGATTTGAAGAACCAAGTCTGAGGTTACTAATCCCATTTTTGAAGTGAAAACTTCTTTAGCGGCGTTGCACACTTTTTTGTAATGGGTAAAAAATGTTAAACTCGCGTCAGGACATCGCGTCAGGACACGTGACCGTCAGGAGAGATTCCCCCCCCCCTCTCTACGGCGGCGCCAACCGAAGTGATCCAAGTGACACACGACAATGGATGGATGGATGAATGGATGGATGAATGGGTGGACGTGGATGGATGGATGGACAGCTGATAGCTCGACCGTCTGTGTAGTAGCCACACTGCTGTGTAATCGTAAAATTCGTGTATATAAAGTGTTTAAAATATAGAAATTGAACAAAGTGCATCTATTAATGAAAAAAGTGACGCAGAAATAGTGAAAAAAAAATGAGTTATATTAATACAATTAATAATTGATTTATTTGAACGTTAATATTCAAGTTTTCACTTCTGCCGGCACTCCCGGAGTGCAACCCATCTTTTTTTTTAAATCCCATTCTATGCAGTCTGTAGTCTGCCTAAATTATTTTATCTATAGATATAATAAATCTATGGAAACTTTGTACTAGTGCTTATACTCACATCAATTGGTACAAATGCAACATTTTCTTTTAGCTGTTTTGCAGTCTCTTGTCCAGTACTTGTAGGCAGGTCACATATTACTACTCTTCCACCCTGCTTCAGTAATTGTTCGACGGTCGCTCGGCCCAGCCCCGAAGCCCCTCCGGTCACCAAACCAACTAGACCCTGGCATAGGTAATAGCCAATTTGTTAGAGACTATCGAAATTGGAAACCAATAATGAACAAATGGACTATCAAATATACATTAAACAAGCACAATGATAAATAAATTACGACGCCATTCAAAGTGCAATGTGCAAGTCAGATTTATTGATCTTCAGCAGTTCTGAGCAAAGACTACAATAGTATGGTTCTGAGTTATCTCATAAACATTTTTTTATCGTTCGAGAACTGAATTCAAGGTTCTGGTTCATTCGGAAATCATTCAGACTTGTGTCAGATTGCACTTTTTGAAACAGCGCGTATTTTTAAATAACTATTCCTATTTACTATTCTCATCTTGCACTAGCTTTCACTGTTAAATTAATCTGTAGCACTAAACTTACTTTAAACATTTTTAAATGCAAAAATACTATTTTTTTAGGTTATCTTAAAACGTTATCAGCAGTTTGAACTCCACGCAACTCAACAAGGCTGCGACTGTCTGTCCAAGAGTCAAACTCCAAGTATTGTACGAAATTCTTCCAGTCACTATGTTTACGTAATCGATGCTAATTTACAATTCGATAGATAAGTACATTATCAAACAAACAATAATTCAATTCATGATAACAACATACCACTTGTATGATAGAGGTCAATGCCCACTACACAGCCGGCAAGTCGGCCTCGGCAACGGCAGCGCGGTAAACCGCCTGACTAGGGGTGGGCGTTGCGACGACGAACTCTTTACAATCACAGATAACTATATACTAGTGTTGACAATGACCGTTTTGCATTTTGCAACGATGCAACCGTTTTACGTCCTGGGTTCAAACAGTATTCGTTGCACAAACCCTCTTTTCGTTTCGTATTACTTGGTGCGATTTTTTATTTTACCACTATGAAAATAAACATCACATAAGTATAAAGCCGGCTGTACACATGGGGCCAAGGTGTTGGGCCAACGTGTTGGGCAAAAATGACGGATAACCAAGATTGCTGTTCACACATTGGCTTACTGATCATTCTGCATTGGCGCTTCAAAGATGGACGTAGAAGTTCTTGCAGCCGCGGCAATTTATTTATACAGTGCGTTTAATTATTACGTACATGTGCACCAAAGTAGAGTGACTAAAAAGAAATGGCGCAAAAGAAGGTGGTGGATGGTGACTATTCATCGGAATAGAACGAGGTAAATGTGTTATTAGTTATTATTGATATACAGGGTGATAATAATTTTGCTATCGGAACATGGGAACGTAAATTTCACTCACGCGCTACGATACTGTCTCCGCTGACGAGTAACAACGAACTGAACAAGACACCAACGTGTGAACGCTGTTTGCGGAGCGCGCCAAGATCCTTTGATGTGTGCACAAAAAACCGACACTATTCGGATGGCCTGCCAATGCTGGCGTCAACTAGACCAATTAAGCCAACATACCGCCAAGTAGCTCTCTACACGTTGGCCCAACACGTTGGCCCAACACCTTGACCCAATGTGTACAGCCGGCTTAATACCCGGCACGTAAGTTGGCAAGCTATTTTGTAGTGGGGGAAGTTTCATCAAAGGATCTTGGCGCGCTCCGCAAACAAAGGATCTTGGCGCGCTCCGCAAACAGCGTTCACACGTTGGTGTCTTGTTCAGTTCGTTGTTACTCGTCAGCGGAGACAGTATCGTTTCGCGTGAGTGAAATTTACGTTCCCATGTTCCGATAGCAAAATTATTATCAACCTGTATATCAATAATAACTAATAACACATTTACCTCGTTCTATTCCGATGAATAGTCACCATCCACCACCTTCTTTTGCGCCATTTCTTTTTAGTCACTCTACTTTGGTGCACATGTACGTAATAATTAAACGCACTGTAGAAATAAATTGCCGCGGCTGCAAGAACATCTACGTCCATCTCTGAAGCGCCAATGCAGAATGATCAGTAAGCCAATGTGTGAACAGCAATTTTGGTTAAGCCGGCTGTACACATGGGGCCAAGGTGTTGGGCCAACGTGTTGGGCCAAAGTGTAGAGAGCTACCTGGCGGTATGTTGGCTTAATTGGTCTAGTTGGCGCCAACGTTGGCAGGCCATCCGAATAGTGTCGGTTTTTTGTGCACACATCAAAGGATCTTGGCGCGCTCCGCAAACAGCGTTCACACGTTGGTGTCTTGTTCAGTTCGTTGTTACTCGTCAGCGGAGACAGTATCGTTGCGTGTGAGTGAAATTTACGTTCCCATGTTCCGATAGCAAAATTATTATCACCCTGTATATCAATAATAACTAATAACACATTTACCTCGTTCTATTCCGATGAATAGTCACCATCCACCACCTTCTTTTGCGCCATTTCTTTTTAGTCACTCTACTTTGGTGCACATGTACGTAATAATTAAACGCACTGTATAAATAAATTGCCGCGGCTGCAAGAACTTCTACGTCCATCTTTGAAGCGCCAATGCAGAATGATCAGTCGGCCAATGTGTGAACAGCAATCTTGGTTATCCATCATTTTTGCCCAACACGTTGGCCCAACACCTTGGCCCCATGTGTACAGCCGGCTTTATCCATCATTTTTGCCCAACACGTTGGCCCAACACCTTGGCCCCATGTGTACAGCCGGCATAAAGCCCCGGCTTTATGCCGGCTGTACACATGGGGCCAAGGTGTTGGGCCAACGTGTTGGGCAAAAATGATGGATAACCAAGATTGCTGTTCACACATTGGCTTACTGATCATTCTGCATTGGCGCTTCAAAGATGGACGTAGAAGTTCTTGCAGCCGCAGCAATTTATTTATACAGTGCGTTTAATTATTACGTACATGTGCACCAAAGTAGAGTGACTAAAAAGAAATGGCGCAAAAGAAGGTGGTGGATGGTGACTATTCATCGGAATAGAACGAGATAAATGTGTTATTAGTTATTATTGATATACAGGGTGATAATAATTTTGCTATCGGAACATGGGAACGTAAATTTCACTCACGCGCAACGATACTGTCCCCGCTAACGAGTAACAACGAACTGAACAAGATACCAACGTGTGAACGCTGTTTGCGGAGCGCGCCAAGATCCTTTGATGTGTGCACAAAAAACCGACACTATTCGGATGGCCTGCCAATGTCGGCGCCAACTAGACCAATTAAGCCAACATACCGCCAGGTAGCTCTCTACACGTTGGCCCAACACGTTGGCCCAACACCTTGGCCCCATGTGTACAGCCGGCTTTACATGCGTGAACTTCCCCCACTACGAAATATCTTGCCAACTTACGTGCCGGTAACTGTATCACACTTGTCCGTCGCGTCGCCGTCGTCTCTCGTTCCGCGTTCGTTTATAACAAAACAGTGTAACCCGGCCCTTGAGTAGTTTACAGAAATTAATTGGAAACAAGCTGATGATGGTTACTATTAGAACTATACTACTCACCACCGTGCTAAAGTAAATTTATAGGGTACTAGCTGCGCCCCGCGGTTTCACCCGCATAAGTGTCGATCCCGTGGGAATATCGGGATAAAAACTATCCTATGTCCTTTCTCAAGTTCCAAACTATGTCTGTACCAAATTTCACACAAATCGGTTCAGTAGTTTAGGCGTGAAGAAAAGACAGACAGACAGGATTCCGCCTCTACTGGACTTATATTAAAAACCCCATCGGGTTATTTTAGCACATCTCTATCCTCTCCGGATAAAGTCCCTCTAAAACAGCCGCAGGCTCGTGTCTCCTCGTAAAAGACCGGACACGGGACCCGTTTTTTTCCAAACCAATCTGACAGTTTCTCGAATAATCTTCCACAGACAATATAAGATACTTATCGATTTTTATCTTTAACATATTAGACATTGTTTTTTTAATTAAAATATGATGAATTATGTGTTTGTTTATTTGTTTTAACTAACACAAAGACACCAACGCCACCTTGCGTCACGTAAACCACCATGACGTTCGCCCGTTGATCTTCTCACGACAGATATCGCTATGCAACGTCATAACAGTCGTTCAAAAACGTAGAGGGGTATTCTCTGTCTACGTTCAAAAACGAAAACCTCGAAAACGCAATTCTATCCATGTTGGATGTGTTTCATCCTTTAACCGTCTTCAAACCAGGACGACCGGTTTCTGCAACCGTTTTCGTTGTCGGGAGAATAATCAGGAGACACTAAAAACTGTATAATATTTTTTGTAGACTCAAATCAAAACAAAAAATATTTTTGACGAAATTTGGAGTTGGCTGGTTTACCAATTATGGTGAATGCGCAGTGGTAGCCCGCGAAATTCAATTTTTTTTACGTTTTTTGCAATTTTCAGGTCGGTGTCAGGTTTTATCTTGATCAAAATTTGATTCGCGACTATAACAGGTACGTATTTACAGACTTATAAATAATCATCAGGATCATGTGCGCGCCGGTATGTGACAAATGGAGACGCAGATCTCCTCAATAAACTTGACCGTCTTCTCAATAACTGCATTCGATTCGTTTTCAATCTTCGTAAGTATGACCATGTTTCCGAGCACCGGCGGCTTTTAAAATGGTTACCCATTCGCCAGCGCAGAGAGTTGAGGGCGCTGACTACGTTGTTCTCTATTCTTGACAATCCTACTGCCCCTTCTTACATGACTTCTCAAATTCAATATTTATGCTCTGCCCATACTAAAAATCTTCGTTCAACCAACAATCGCCTTCTACGATGTCCTTCTCACCGTTCTGGTTTCATTCATTCTTCTTTCTTTGTCCAGGCGGTCTTTCTATGGAATGCGCTCCCTCTGAACATCAGGACGGCAGCCAGTCGGTTATCTTTTAAAGTGAAGGCACGTGAACATATTCGGCAGAAGTTGGCCGTAACATCCCAGCGCTGATTTGCTGGATTCGTTTTCTCCTCTACCGATCATTTTTCCCCTGAGAGTTCATTTGGTTTATATGTATGTATGTATGTATCTGTGTATATATTGTATTTTATATTCATTTCCTAGCTAGTTCTCCTGTATGTTGCACCTGCCATGTTTTGTCTCTGCATCACCCTAAGGTTGACTGGTAGAAAATGCCTCAGGCATTAAGTCCGCCTTTGTACAGTATTATTTTTTTTTACTTGTGCATAAAGTTTTAATAATAATAAAATAAAAAATGGAGACGCCAGGGATCGAACGGTTAATACATCTTTCTAAGTTAGATTTGTACCATAAACATTTTTACATAAGAGATTTGTTGTCATGGTGATGGTGCGCGGCGGAGAGGGAGAGACATGGGGAGACAACAGCGCCACCACCTCTGTCAGAACAATGCATTAGAACTCTGAAAAAACTCAGCCTTAGAATACAAAATATTTGGGATGAGATTTTATGATTTTATTTTTTCGGAAACTGAATCAGGAAACCGGACGTATGCAGCCAGCCTTATACTTATTGGTTAGTGAAAAAGTACTGTGTAAACTAACCATTACTTACGTTTAGTTTTTGCATCGGAGTTTACTTCGTTCATTCGTTCGTTCGATATGATGTAGACAAGACAAAGTTAAAGCAAAAACTATACGCGAGTAGCGACGAGTAGGATAGGAATCTCTGTTAGTAGTTTCGTTTCGTAATTTTCCTGTTCTAATTGAAAAAGAGGGCGTATTTGTCTAATTTAAATAATTAAAACCCTAAAATTACGAAGGCCTAATGTTTAATACTTTCCGTTGGTTTTATTTCGTTGTTGAAATATAAATGTAAAACTATTTTCTCCGTGTGAATTGTGTTAGCTCCAACCGATAACTTGGGTCTCTGGTAGCAATTATGACATGACAGCACTGAGCACGTCAAATAATCTAGCGTCCAAGAATTTGCAATTGAAAAGGGCGTGATGATTTTAATAGTAGTTAATGATTTGAGGGCTGCCCTGTAGACGGGTTAGTCTTAGTCATAAGTGAGCGAAGTATTTTTTAGGTCGGTGAAAAGATCTGACGTCGTGTAGGTGTTTCGTTATGTGGTACGAGCAGGCTGTGTTATGAATGAGGAGGCACTGTTGGCACGGGCTTCCGAGGAGCGGGAGCGCATCTTCCAGCGATACGAGAGGGGTCGGGAGAACCTCGTCGGACAAATAGACCCTTGGGAAGACCCGGAGTTTGAGGAGTACCACAAAACAGATCGGTATGAAACTATTTCATATCTTGCGAATTTGCATAATGTTTGATGATCTAATGTACAATTATTCAATTATTATTTGGCATTTGCTTGTTAGCAGTATTGTTTGTGAATAGCAAGATGGATCTACCTGAAATGATTCTTGTAAAGCTAGGTTTTTTACATTTTCTTTTGTCCTGAGTAAATCAGGTAGAATCTCAAGCATGACTGGTTAATAAGATTGATTGATTTGGTTGAAATAAACATCTTTATTGAAATAAGAATCAATTGGAAATCATTTTATTGTAAAATATTGTTATTTATTTATATTAATGTTTATTATTATAACTAGTTACTTGTACATGTTATACAAGTAAACAATATACTTCAGTATACATGCTTCTTTATAGTTCCAAATTAAACTCAATTTGTAATAATCTTATATATACAATGTATGTGCAGTAGATTGATGGATATTTGAACCGCTTCAGCTATTGAGCAAAGTGCTTGTGTGTACTTTTTTTTGTAGAGAGTAACTATTTACTCTTAAAGTCACTTAACTCTGGCGTCATATTACTTAGTTTATGGTAAACTAGCCGCTGTCCATGGTTTCAATTTCACCCTAAAGAAATTCCTACATACCCGATAAATAATCATACCCTAAATTGATCTAGTAACAGTCTACCGGTATCCCTGATTTCATTCAAATCGGTTAAAATTTTAAGTGTGGCCTAGTAACAAACATCCAAGCTATCACATATATAATAGCAGTTTAAGGTCATTATTTTATTTATTTATTTATACACTACCATTACAGAATAGTTAACTTTGTCAGTCTGATTTGACACTGTTACAATGATGCAAGGTTGGATTTTATCTTATGGATAATATGGACTACTGTTTGAATCAGTTGGTTGTGGTATTTTTCATAATATGACAATATGCCTAAACTAGCCTTTTTAGTGATTAATACAATACCTAATATACTTATTTGATACAAAATACAGAGTCAGTCTACAAACATCCTGCTTTGGTTTAGTCATAAACAACCTTATTCATAAATGTTGCTTAAAATTAAGTAGTGGTTAGTGACTGTTTAACCATACATTTTTGATATTTGAATGTCACTTATCTTCAATCATTGTTTATTTTCTGGGCCGAGTACATTTAGATTGCCATCGACACGCTAAGAAGAAGAAGATCGTTTATATATAAACCCCTTTAAATCAATAACCTGTCCCTACAGGGCCTCTCCCTACGGGCGAATAGAATCAATTCTATTTTAAAATAAATGCTTTGACTTTGACTTTACATATTTGAATGCATGATCCCAACTCTAATGATCCTAATCATCAACAAATCCATCTAGTATCATGTTATGGATTTGATAATGGTCAAGAGTTGGAATCATGCGTCCAAAGTTTAGATGTTAGCTCTGCTATTGTGAAACTTGTATTGTTCATAAGCTTTGTTCATGTTACTGCAAAACCCTGGTATTATTATTTATAATATAAGGCTGTGCTACTGCTGCTGTGCTGTGTGACTTAAGTAATGTCTGCTACTTGCAATAAGCAATATTTTGCAAAGCTCTTAGAATTAAAAGTAACCAAGGCCTTTAAAAGAAAGTAGTTTTTCCATAGTTAGTCATTTAAGTTTGTGACTATGTAAACCTCAAAGAGTGATTTTACACTTAAACATAAAATGTATTGGTATTGGAATTTTTAAAGCAAAGATATACAATAAAGTTTTGAAAAAGGCTGAGCTGTAATTAATATTAGTTGCAAAAAAGAAGAAAACTTGAGCATGAAGTAGAATTACTTTAATAAATGTCGATCCCGTGGGAATATCGGGATAAAAAGTAGTCTATATATATTAATAAACAGAATTGGGCAAAAGTAGCCACTGACTAGGTTCCGAATTACAGGAATCGGCGACGCGGTAGGCCCAGGAAGAGATGGCGTGACGAATTAGATGCCTATCTTAAGGATTGGCCAGATGTAGCAATAGACAGAAGAATATCGAAAGACGGAAGGGAGGCCTTTGCCCTGCAGTGGGACATAACAGGCTCATAATAATAAAATATATATTAATCCAGGGTGTCAGCTACCTCCATACAAAATTTTATCAAAATTGCTCCAGCCCTTTGAGTGTGAAGAAGTAACAAACATAATATTATATAAACACACACACACACTCACAAACTATCGCCTTTATAATATTAGTGTGATACTGTATTGTGTACTAGCTGGCCCAGTTTTAGGATTGAAAATTTACCTATCATTTAGACACAGATTGTTATGCTAAAAACACTGGAACTGTACCAATATTGACTATTGCAAACTTATTTATATTGCTGAGCAACTCCAGCCCCGCTTTTTAGCTGATAAAGCTGCATGGCGACTATTTTCTTTATTTTTTTTCTTGTATGTCAGACGAACCTATCTTTTTCTAGCTAGAGCTGTTTATTTAAATCAGAAATTGTATGATAATGTTCCATTTATGTATAAAGATGGTCATACTTTCAGATATGGATTCATACATGATGAGCGCTTGCCGCAGAAAACAGGGCCCCAAAAAGTCAACATTGAAGTGGAGAGGGAGAAAAAATGGGTCAAAATGCTTAGTAATTGGGACTCACCCACTACCAAAGAAAAACTCCATAGGCGAATATACAAAGGCATTCCAAATTCACTTCGAATAAAAGTTTGGTGCAAGTTGATGGATGTTAACAGAATTAAATCAGCTAATCCAGGAAAATTCCAAGAAATGTTGAAACTAGCTAAACTATGGTCCACAGATGTAAGGCAAATAGATTCAGATGTGAACAGACAGTTTCGAGAACATCAATTTTATAGAGAACGATATTCAGAAAAACAATGCTCATTATTTAATGTTCTTTGTGCTTATAGCATGTATAACTCTGAAGTAGGTTACTGTCAAGGTATGTCCGGCCTGGCCGGGGTACTGCTCATGTATATGGATGAAGAAGATGCATTCTGGGCCTTGGTTGTGCTACTGTCGGATAAAAAGTATGCTATGCATGGACTATACATAGAAGGATTTCCGAAGTTAACAAGGTTCCTGGGGCACCATGATAAAATACTCACAAAATTTATGCCAAAATTGAAACACCATTTTGACAAGTTCGGTTTAGACGCCATTCTGTATTCCCTCAAATGGTTCTTTGTTTGTTTTGTGGAAAGGGTGCCATTTAGCCTATGCCTCAGGGTCTGGGATATATATCTGTTAGACGGAGAAAGAGTCGTCACTGCAATGGCTTATACAATACTCAAGCTGCACAAGAAAGCAATAATGAAGTTAAATGATATGGATCTTATTGTAAACTATATTCAGGTCTGCTGATTTTCTGTGTAAACTTTAACTTAGCTTTTGCAATCTTGTATTAATATCCGGTTTGGATATTAATACAAGATTGTATTTTGTAAGTGAATAAGATATTAAATTTTTAGGTTAAGCTACATAAAGACTTTGGGTTTGAGGACGACATAGTAATTTATCATTTGGAACGATCAATGGAAGAATTGAAGCGAGCTAAGCTTGACTATCCTGGCCCGCCGCCACCCAACGAGCTTCCGAAGCGACAGCTTGGCATGTTTGTGGAGCCTGACAAAAAATCTAAGATTGGACAGCGGGCAGAAAATTTTTCTGAGACTGAAAAACAGGCCAGAGCAACTGTGATATTGAGGTAAGGGTCCAAAGTATTCATTGTATAAGCGAAGACCTTGCCCCTAGCAGGTTTAATCTGCATCCAAACTCAAAATAGTCGGTATTGCATAGAATGGCTTAAAATTATAGTAAGTTACAAAAAAAAAGAGTTCTATTTTTTTATGTTGGTTAAGAGCTACACATTCAGAAACTATAGCACGTTTCGGAATAGGTATTATGGTAAAACATAATAATTTCTTTATTTTATGTCACATTGTCTATAGTTTTTTATTTCGTTGTACTTCAGTAGCACTTGTATTGTTTCAGACGCGAAAAGGCTGCAATGGAATTGCAGGAGCTCCGGGTCTCACAGAGTGACACAGTGTCAGGTAATTTGGAAGCATCTCTACCCACTTCGCGTACCACCTCCGACGAGAGCCTTGGTTCCGACCACTTCACGCATTTATAAGACTTGCTCATTTACATTGGCACACTTTATTGAAGCACAAACATAAAAAAGAGCTTTAGATTTTTATTTGATAACTAGCCTCTGCCCAATTTGTCCTCGTGAAATTTCTTACTACGACCCACCTCGTCCCAGCACGTCGTCCGCCCGCGCCATAAGTTTATTACAAAGTTTTCTCTGGGCGTTCTTTCTTTTTTTCATTTTGTTCGGCCCCTAAGGGTCGTAGCTTGATGTTAAATAACCTATAATAAACCTTTCTCAAGAATTGGACTATAAAATGCAGTAAGATTTTTTTATTAAATCCGACTGTTCGTTCCAGAGATTAGCGCGTTAAAACAAACAAACTCTTCAACTTTATTTTATTATAGATATAGCGTTGAATTTATTCACAATCTGTACTTAATTTATGTGCCAGTGTAAAATAAGCAAATGTTTAATCGCATTTAGGCAAGTTTAATTATATTCGTTTCTTTATTCGCTTTTGTCATTCAGAATTTTCGTCGAGATGAACCAGACTGTTCAGAGCTACTTTTCTGTAGCTGTAATTTTTTTCGGTATGCTCTTGGATGCCTCACATAAAACACATTTGCATGATATTCACATTGTATTAATGGTAATCATCGATGCATGTTCTTGACTGATTTTGCACAATCGTGAAGAGTCGTGGTCCATGACTGCCCGGAATCAAAATTTATTTCGAAATACATTATGTATAATTGTAGCAATAAATTGTATTTTTTGGCCGTGGAGTTCAGTAGGTATATTCTGCGGTTGTTACTATGAAAATGGCTCAGAAAGCCCACAATGTGGGTTCTTTGCCTCCTTTGTCACAAAGTATTGTTTAGTTACACCAATGTGTTCTGCTTGAGACCATTTCACTGATGTGCCCTTTTGCAGCCGTCCAGTATATTGCCGAGACAGGTACCGGCTAAATGCTTTTAAAGTAGTGTGTGTTTGGCATATCTTTAGGTTGGACTTACTACTCTGAGGTTTTCTTGGTAAATCAAGATGTAGTATTTTGACCTAATAAGTACAAATTAATTAAAATATGCCCTTTACATTAATAATTATGCAGGTTAGTTGATGAAGACTGACAGATATGTGAGTGGTAACTAAATCATCAAACAATGATAACAACCACACTTGCTCCACGCAGGAGTTACTTATATTGTAGTTTGTTTGATAAAAACAGAAATATTTACAATAATTTTAATAACTGTGCTACACTATTTCATTTAAATAAAACTCTTCGGTTTATTATTTGTTTCGTAAACGACCTAAATTATTAAAGAAGTATTAAACAACATTATAATAAACGTCGTTTATTTTAAAGGTCAAATGTTGTAGTTAAATTAGTACTTACTGAAATTAAAATTTGTGTGGCGATTATCTTACATTTTTAGCACGTATTTTTAGATTATAGTTTAATTTATTTTATCGAAATATTATTTAGATAGTTGATTTTGAAAGTAGGCTTGAGTTCAAAGGGCAATGGGCGACATTTTTTGTACTTTGAGTCGAACTAAAATAAAAAAAAAAACGTCACGTAAGTAAAAATTATGGCAAATTAGTTTGAATTTTTAGAATTGATATTTATATCGTTTGGCACCTGTGCGTTTTTCGTTACTTAGACACGGCATAAACAGACATGATCAGAACCAATTTCCGATTCGCGTTACCTCCATAAAATCCGCACTGCTTGTTGTAGTACCATGCGCATGCGGCGCCTGGAGAGAAAACTACTTGGAGCAAATCTTTTTAACATGAGATTGTCTCTTTCGGTCAGACTAAACTGACACAGGTTCGCCTGTTCATCATATTGTTATATAATATCGTTCATCTGATTTCTGGATACGTCATGATTATCGATATTTTATGTCATTCTTAGCTAGGAAACGGTTGAAGTATTTGTTTATTATTTTGTCCATCGCCCTTTCTTGATAGAATGTGATATGTAGTTGTGAAGGCAAGATATGTTATGTCCTGTGTTAACGTTGGTATTTCATGTTATCTCCAGTTTGTAGTTTTATAATTTGAATAAATGGATATTGTTGTACTTACTAGACAGTTGACGCAAGACATAAAACCATCACAATTTTTTCCTCATTTAATTCCGTAGTTCCATTTTTGTAACCCTTCACAGTTCTTTGTAAAAGTTTTCCTTTCAATTCATAATTGTAGATAAAGATCTACTTAAAACCGATTTTTATACTAGGTTCGAGATATTTTGAAATTTTATTTTGTAGTTTGATGTTCTGTCATATGTATCCTTTTAGTACTTATGTCCACACTCGTGCAGTTTCATCTCCATCTTGCATTTTCCTCTGATGCTATGCATCGTCGGCTAATTTAGTCTGACTTTACAACTAAGGCATGCATTGAAAGTTGAAGACGAAAGACGAAGATGAGAGCGCACGAATGTGACACATCTTATTGCATCCATTGCTGTTGTTAGTGTAGAACTCGTCGATAGTTTAGCGTACAATGTCTATGATCTAGATTCTTAACAAAAGCAAACTCGATAATTATTTATTTAAGCTCCGTATTGTGTTAGGTTCTCCGTATTATGTTGTGATCTTTGTACACACAGAGTCTACTATAGACGAGTTTAACACTGCACTGGCTTGCAGGTTTTTATGTACTTCACGAATATCCAGAATAGTGGCATTTTAGCCATTAATCATATTTTGTTTTAGATTTAGACATAGAGTATGTAATTGGAACCTGTGCACTAGCATGTTAATTGGTGGTATGGAGGTGGGTTTATGTCATGATTAACACGAATAAAATGACACGCATTTAACATGGCATTTCTTAAGATTTGAGGAGCTTGAGTTACAAATCTTTGGACCGAGTCCTTTAATTTTAGTTATTCTATTTGCAGGTAATGTAATAATAAAATACTTAAATGTGATTTGATTAGGCTACTAACTCCTCAGATCTTAAGACCGATCCCCGGCTTCCTGCATTGTTTGTGCTACTTCTCATAAGATAACGCTACGCCCACTTATGTTCTGTTTAATACTACTTACAAACTTATTAACCTTTATTTTAACTATAACACCAAAACTACGGGCTTGCGTTACCGCCCAAAACGCACTTAATGCAATATTTTGATGAGCCTTAAATGACGTATTTTCAAAACTCCTGCCTCGTTAATACATCTGCTTCAAACGAATCTCTGCTCAATAGTGTTTATCGGCGATTTTGGTTCACCTCTATTTCAGTTCTTGCATAAACCCACCCCTATCATCCGATGTTTTCAATTGATTATTGGGTACAGTAGTTAAACTTATTTAATAATCTTTAGCTTTAAGTTAAGATCGAGAAACCTCCACAATATGACCTGAATTTAACCCATGGGAACAAAACGTTAAATTAATTAATAAACTTATTCAAATCTACTGAGTATTTTAGTTGATACGATTCGATATGCTGAATCTACCCCTCATTGTTTGTTTTTCTTTTTGCATTGAGCGAACCAAACATTCTTCAAATCAAATTTATTATGAATATCATGTATATGATTTTGGGGTAACTTTCCTCGAAGAGCGAGGAAAGGACGTGATTGAAGTTTGATCATTAATGTAATTGATGATGCGAAACATATTGAATATCCCGAGAAAACATAACTATATCGTTTTATTTTTAGTTTTGCCGCCCGTGGTGGTATGAGGAACGCCAATAAATAAAAAACAATCAAAACACATAAAAACTGTAATGAATGGTACGTTTTGGTCGTATATTTAGACATCACATACTGTGCATTACGTAGACACAGCACACATTGTATATCTTATCAGTGTCGCTTTTAGTTGTTTTTCAAATTATCACATTTAAAATGATTTTGTTCTCAGTACGTTATTACAGTAGATAAACGACACCAAATAGAAATATCACGACACGAAACTATGATTCTGGTACCTACTTAATTTTATGACATTTTTCACGTTTTTATGTACCTACCTACTTATCGGTTGTAATGATCTCACAGTTAATTAAAACGACGAATGTGAATAAGTTTTTTTTATAGATTTGGTACGCTCGATTTCTTACTGTAGGTACACCAATGCTTTCGCCCGGAAAGGGGACAGTAGGTATAGTCATTCTATACATATTTCAAAGTAAAGCTACTGCATATCAACACGCTACCAGGTTTTTTTTTTATTAGCTTTCACCTTGTCTTTGGCTCTTTAGGTAAGAATGTAACTGGATAGGTAATTGATTTTGTTAAAGTTTACTTCTCGGACCGCCAGTTGATAACTTGGCAACTTACCACTTCATATCTGCAACGTTTTCAAAGTTTAAGCTATCATTGAGAGTCATACGTAGTTAAGCCCGTGGCTTTCCTTGTTAATACAATGATAACAGTATTAAATATTTTTCTTCAGATCATAATTTTCAATTCGGCGTCCCTCTCCGTACGTCCCATGCGTCAATGGACATTCACCGCGATTCCCCCGTTCTCACCGCGTCTAATATGCAACAGGGCGAACCTCGTCACCACAGCTACCTTGTAAATAATAAGAGTTGCAAGATAACGAGAACACGAAGACGTTAATCCCTTTATACCTTTCCTTTTTTATTATTATTTTGATGTAAATATGTACTTATGTAATTGTATATTAGATAGTTCCTGAATAAATAAGGGAGATTCATAATGTATTTCTGATTTTATTGATAAGAGCTACGAGCAGAGATTTGATTTTGAAGCTCGAAATATTGCATGTGCGTTTTGTGTTACAATACATACATTGGTGTTGCTTGTCGTTGTGTGCCCAAGGTAAGAACTAAATTATTTATATTTTGCATGGAAGTTTTGCTTTGTGTTTTCTGTGCGCTATGCGTATAAAGCTAGTGGCTATGAAAGATTTACCTAATTTTTTTCATCAGTCATATTACCGAGTTAGCTCAGAACCTGGAAATTTAATAAACACGTGTCATATCGCCATGATAGGAAGTAACGGGGTTAAAAAATTCGTAACTGTACCAGTTTTATGGAAGCAATTATAACTAGCAACGAGCATTTTTCGCGTTGTATGACTGTATCATAATATGATGTGTTATACCGTCCGCTGCGGATGGCGGACGTCCGCGTCGGGCGGTCCGCGTGCGGTTATGTTTGTAGTAAAATCAAACACCACCGCGGGCCGTCTGTCGTAGAAGTAATATGAAGTCTGCCTAACGCAGCGGACGGCCTTTAGGTTAATGTTTTTATACAATCGGAATATGTTTGTTTAGAGCACAGCGGGGTGGCGGGGGGCATCCGGTGCGACGACTCGGTGTCTGCTCTCGGGTCGCGACGCTCGCTGGCCGACACGAGCGTGACGAGCACGGCTGACCTGAGCGTTTTCTCGAGCGGGCGCTCGCATGCCATGGACAACTCGCTCGACACGCATTCGAACGTCAGCGACGACGCCACTGGGTCAGATGGGTGAGATGTTTTGTAGCAGTAGCTTGCACTCATTACACAAATAACGCTCCAAAGATACAAGGCCCCTTGTTCATATATTTTTGTTTTAGAATTATATTGGCCGTGTGTCGACACAGTCATCAGTGTTGTATAGATCACTTTATGCCATAAGTTTATGGCATAAAGTGACATTCGATGTCGATCAATCGCAATCTAGTTGCACCTTTAAAATGTTCAACACGTTCAACGTACAGTCAGCGTCAAAATATTGGACACGACCAGGCTTCTCAAAATTATCTGAACAACTAAGCAAAGTAAACTATATTTGAAGGACAAGAGGTGTGTCAGAATGAACACAGCACGCGACCACTGTCATTCTGACATGAATTTTATCCAATAGGGATAAAGTTTAATTTTTTTTTTTGACATCATTTTGAACGCTCTGTACGTCCCTTTTACTTTGAAGCTGACCGTACAGCCGGTCCATGCAAACCTTGGTCATACTAAGAACCATGTCATAATAATATACGCTGCAAAAAGTGAAGTGACCAAACAGTAATGTGACCAAGTCCTAAGCATCAACTTTTTCATAAAGTGATGGTACTCGATACATTGTTTGCGGGCTTGAAGTGGGTTTATCAGGAGTACTAACTGAGTCAAGTCCTTCACAACTGTCGAGGCTTTATTCACGTTAACTTTTAAAGCTTGCAGTCCAACATAAATCAGGAAAATACTCTCCAGTAGAATAAAGTTACAAAAACGAACAAATTCAAATTAGAATCCATACTATACAGGGTGTTACGGAAAGGGTATATCAATACAAACGGGTTGAAGAGTGTCTCTGGTCTAGAATCTCTGTACAAAATTTCAGCTCAAAAGCATTAACTTTGAAAATGCTTAATATATTTTATTTCGACATCACGGCGCTGCACTGGCGCGCGGCGGCGTGATGTGCGTGTACTAGGCGCACAGACACACTACAGATAATGACCCTCGTAGTGCGGTGACACGTTTGTTATGATTGCAAGTTAATAAACTATCGAAATAAAAAAATATTAAGCATTTTCAAAGTTACTGCTTTTGAGCTGAAATTTTGTACAGAGATTCTAGACCAGATACACTCTTCAACCCGTTTGTATTGATATACCCTTTCCGTAACACCCTGTATACTATATTAAGTACTTATACTTAGTATTTTAAATGAGAAAGTAGCTCATTTTGTCTGTCTGTCACATTTTCACGCCGTAACGGCTAAACGGATTTCGATGAAATTTGACACACGGGTACACCATGACCTGGGTTATGACATAGGAATAGGATACTTTTGATTCCGATAGTACATTCCCGTGAGATAATTTCTGACCTCCACTCGGGCGAAGCCGCAAGCGAAACCTTGTTTAAAATAAAGACTTGTAGTTTTATACATAATCAGACTATAACATTACCACTGATGGGACTCAGGCCTCCTCTCGGTGAGAGGGCGGGCTCCGTAATCTACCACGCAGGCCCAGTGTGGGTTGGTGGATGTCACATATCTTCGATTTTTTGGTTCTAGGACATGCCGGTTTTCCAACGATGTTTTCTTTCACCGTTTTGAGAGCAGTGGTGATAAAATAATTTACACAAAGTAAAGCGCCTGTCTAGGTTCGAACCTACGACGTCCAATCGTAAGTCGCTGCCGTTGCCACTGGGCCACCACTGCTCATTGGACCACCACTCGCTTGTAGTTGTACCAAGCATTAAATGAAAATAATAAGAAAAGTCAAAAATATCATACTTTGTTTGATTTATAAGTAGCACACCCGGACATCAGCGGCGCCCTGTCATTCTTTCAACTAATGTTGAAGCAAGGCATAATATCTTGTATGTACCGTGATACTTTCTCTAATGATTCTGCTTAAGCCTGGTTTTGAGCTACGCTAGCGCTACCCAAGTTGATTTCAGTAAATAGATTCAAGTATTATCGTTGGCGGAATCAAAAACATAGAATTTGTTTTCAATAATCTTGATAGCTAATACTCTTTTAATGCGGGCTATGCTAATTTTCACTTAGTTTGCACATACACGGTATAATAATGTAGTTAATGACCTCATGAAATGTTTTCCTCTTTGTAGAAATGCATTAATTTCCTTGATACAAAACCAATTGATTAGTTACGTTTAATAGTTGTGTTTTGTTGATTTCAGTTCGGGGATATGCGGGTTGAGTATACAGAGGGCGCCGTCGACGGCGCACTCGACGCCGCGCGCGACGCCGCACCCTCCCTCCGTGTCGCCCATGTCGGACGACGTGGTGCGCATCCACGTCACCTACAATCCGCTCGCTGGCAGCCCACACCTCCACCCCATTAGCCCTAACAAGTACAAAGCCTACAACAACGAGGAACATCACAAACCCGTCTCCCTAGGATTCTACGCCAGCAACGGCTCTACCAACCTACCGTCAGACAATAGAATCCGTATCCAAGTGCCATCCGAGGAACTCCTCACGCCAGTCGTTGACTCCGGGAGAATTATCACACCACGGTTCATCGAATCTCATTCGGAAATGTACGATCTTAAATAGATTTTCTTTTTTTTTACTTTAATATTTCTTTGTCATACGTAATGGCCAGTTATTTTAACATTAACTTTAATTCGTAACTTAACTTTAAATTATTGTAATTAAAGTCAGTGATTCTCGCTATTATTTAACACAAACTTTTTGTACAAAGTAGGGTTCTGTATTAGGGTTTAATTTTATTTAAATATTAAAAGACATGGAAGCAATAATGTGCTTGCTGGTGTATTAACTTGCTTAACTTCTGCAGTATCTTCGCATTTTATTTCTGAACACTAATCTGTATTAATGTAGATACTTCAGTTTTAAAGTAGTAGGTTTAGGGATTGTTAATAGCAACTATAATTTATTTGTCTCAAGATTGAGATTTGGCTCAATAGAACTTCACTATATTATGGCAAGTATTGATACCATGCACACCATTGTCATCAAACGAAGTATGATTTATTTAGTAACAAATTACTTTGGGAATACGTTGAAAATGCCAGTTTACACTTGCACAGTATTTTTTTCCAAGTATTTTTAGGCGAATCAGAGGTGACTCTGAAGGTGAAATGGATTAATTTACAATAAACACAGCAATAACATTATAATCAGGGTTTTACAATAAACACAGCAATAACATTATAACCAGGTTGTACTTACTCGCATGATTTTATCCCATGCGCGTAAAAATAAGAAATATGCCTATGAAGCTCCATACTATAATTCAGATTTTCTTAATATACAAGGATTATTTTTTGACAAGCCTTTATTTCGTACTAGCAACGCCCCGTGGTTTCGCCCGCATAAGTTTCGATCCCGAGAGTATATCTGGATAGAAACTATCCTATGTCCTTTCCCGGGACTCAAACTATCTCTATGCCAAATTTCATCTAAATCGGTTCAGCGGTTTAAGCGTGATGAAGTAACAGACAGACAGACACACTTTCGCATTCATAATATTATAGTATGGATGTAAACTTAAGAAGCGGCGCCCATACCAAATACTTTTGATGTCGTACTTGTTAACACGTTGTTCACATATTCTGCTGCCTTTTACGTACTTAAGAAACATGCCTGTTATATCCATGTTCCATTTTACAACCTTGTTGTGTAAATTAAAATTAATTATAAAAAAATAATTCGTGTATCTAAACTGCCATAACTATAATATTATTATGTATGTACAAATGTTATTGAAGTTGAAATCTAAATAGTTTGCAGTATGTATTTAGAATTCGTAGGATATGTTGTGGATGTATTGAAACGTTAGTTCAAAGTAATGCAGAGACGGATAGACTCGGCTAGGGATACTATAATGTTAGTGATAATGAGATAATCTCTACGAGTCAGAGAAGTAATGTTTAGATAGGACAGCACAGCTATTCACACATACGACAGGTTGTCGAATCAAAAATGGCACGTTTTCATTGCCTTTTCGCGACAACAAATAGCTGTCGGAAGATTGGGGGTCGTCTATTTGATTTAAACTGACAAACTTTTCAGGTGTTTAGGCTGATTTAGACAGGGTATGTAACTGACTCCAAACTCGAGACAAGTCAGTGCTTACCCGATATTTACCTAATTGAATTTGGAGTCAGTGGTGGTGTGGTGGTCTACTGACTCCAAATTCAATTTACACTAGGTAAATATCGGGTCAGCACTGACTTGTCTCCAGTTTGGAGTCAGTTACTTACCCTGTCTAAATCAGCCTTTTCATTTGGGAACAGCCTTTACAGGACTCTTTTAATAACACTGATTGATGTACAATTCGGCCTTGAAGCTTGTCAAACAGCGGTGAATAGCTATGCTGGTGTTGCAATAAACGGGTTGCTAACAAGATAATTAAAAGTAAACGGCAAATATTAAATTAATAAACGGCACTTAGATTAGAAACCGTTTTGTTTATTTATGAGATTATATCGTAGCTTTGACTCCACTTTTATTCTTGCTTCTTTCGTTCAAAGTTTTTCGTAGAACCTATATGTGAATATTTTGTGTTTCATCTATTCATCCATTTTCATTTTAAACGCCGTAATCTAAATTTTAGATGTAAAGTCGGTTTTGATGATACGATAGGTTTTAGATTCCTTTCAAATAACTAAGTGAGAACCGCAATAATGTTCAATTGTTACTTGAGAATATTTAATATAAATAGTTTTAAGATAATATCTATGTCTGTGTAAAGTAATGCAAGTTTTTGGTCAATATACATGTGAATTAGCATTAACGTACACGCTTTGAAGAGAACACTGCTGTTGAACACTTTAAATTGACAGGTTTTCATTTCTTTAATTTTCAGTTTTAAATTTTTTAAAGTTAGATTAGATATATAGTTTAGCTAGATAAGTATTATTTTTAAAGAATGAATTTTCTTTGAAGGCTTGCGCAGAATACATGTTCCATGCAAATCACGTGTTATTAAAAAAAGTGCTGTGTGGCTTGTTAAACGAAAAAAAAAGAACTATATTGCAGATAAAAGTTTAATAATAGCTATGTATTCGCGCCAGCCTTGTAGTGGGACATTTTTCTTATTATTCCATAGAAATTGAATTTAAAATAACTCGTACGCAATAATTGATATTAAGGATCTTCCAATAAACCGTTACTTAGGTATAAATTGTGAAAAAAATTTATTGTCTTGTAGTAATACTCCAATTTAGAGACGAATCTCACAAGTGGCCGCATAGGGTCTTGTATAAAGTTAATAATATATTTTTCTGGATTCTTGAAATATAAGTATCAATAAGACATTGTAACTTCCAATGTTACCTCGATAAGATCTTAGGTATCCTGTGATAAACGAATATTATCTGGCACTTTATAATGTTATAAGTTACTTGCTTAGTTAGACAATTTTGATAATTTTCATTAAAATCTGCGCAATTAGGAAACACAGGCGTCCAAATTTAAGATCAAAACTTGTGCCATTTTTAAATTTAGGATAATACGTATTCCTTTTATTATATTAATCACTACGTTTTTGTATATTTTCTTATCATTTAAATAATTTTGCAAATGTTCGGTATTGTAGTATAGCATCGGCATTGTAAGCTTTATTTTCATATAGTTATTTATAGATATATTTAAGACAATAGACAGTGAATAGAAACTTAATAAAGATCTGCTTTGTACACGTCCCCTTTGCCTGGTGGGTCGCGATTTAACCCTTCGTACGGAACGTGGATCCACGCGAGACACAAACACATCTCGCATCACTTTAACTTTCATTTGTTTTTTAAACCTGAATCATAATGAATCACTGAATAATATCGAAAGGACTTGATAAAAATCAACCGATCGAATAAAACAACACACGATAAAATGATATTTACATTCGAATGAACCTCTTACACAGTCCGGGAAGAGCTTCAAAAACGCAACATACTCTCCCTGCAATAGTTCTTTGAATTGTTTTCTGGTGCATTGGAATTGGGAACCTCAAATTAGATGTCCGTCCAATTATTTTCTAGACTGCAAACAACTCGGTACCTTAAAACTTAATAAGATTCGATTTTAGTTTGAAAATTTTATAATTTAGCGTAAATTGTAATTTATTTCCATAATTTTATGAATAGCTTTATTGGAAAAGGAATAAAGTCATTATTTATATTTGATGTGAACAATTTGATATTGTGCTGTTATTTATTCGCGTAATTCGGGGTATAAACGAAACAGCTGTATTTATTAAATTAATATTAGGTATTTTGATTAGAGTACGATATTATTTATATTATATATTTATCTCTTAATTGCTTAGTACCTTTTTACTCACTCAAATTTATTATTGTATTGGGACGTTTCGTTTTATCCTACTTTTTAATTAAAAGACATTTTGTATCATTCAGTCATACTACTGAAAATATTTACAAAAATTTAGAATATTTATGTAGTCCTAAAGTTACGTTTATGGCACACGTTAAATTATTATTAAAATTAAACTATACGGTATCACTGCCATCAAGCAACAAGATAATAAAAACAAACTAATGTTTCCTATATCATGAGTCCGAAACATTAAAGTGTAAAATTAAAATATATTAAAATTTTCCGTGGAAATACCCATTATGTTTTAGGTGCTTGGGGAATATTATCGGATACTAAAAAGTTACGTTATTGTAACTACAGGCTGAATTAAACACCTTAGTCTTCATTGTAGTAAGCCCATAGATCTTTCAGTTTACAAAATTATATTAGTCATGGAAGATAATGGAGGATATTAGTGGTTTTAGGTAAAATCTTGATAGTTTGCGAGCACTCGTTGAGTTCCTTATTAGGTGTTTTAGTTCAGGTCGTAACTTTAGGATAGCTGTCGTTAAGACCGAACTAATCAAAACTTACCCATCGAACGTAATCTGTAATATACCTACTAATAAAAGAGATGAAATCAGGAATTGTGTTAATCTAAGAAATTAATATTAACTTAATTAGAGTCCGTCTGTGACAATTAGCACACTATCGTTGTATGCATAGCTGTCATTTACATAGAAGACGTTGTAACGTTTGGAGGACCTTTGAGCTCAAGTGAGTTCCCTTCTTCTATTAAAAGCAATAGTTTCTCAATCTCCTGCCACAACGTTAGTTCGATAGTCGCTACAATAGAGTGACCTCATGCCTTAAAATTGCCGACTTTCAAACGTTACATCTTCTCTAACGACGTCTGTTATTAGAACCACAGTGAGAATAGTGCCTGCACGAATTACGTTGTTACTCTACATACTTAGCTCATGACTTATCGTGTTTTAATAAAAATTTATGATAAAATTGTTAACATTTTACCTGAATTATCGTATAAAATAGTTATTAGACTTTATGTGGTCAGCATTTGAAATATTGCCTATTGTTAAACACCAGGAATGCTTGTCATTTTGTATAAATAATAACTAAAGAACGTGTAATATAAGTATTATTTTCGTATCATATTTATTTAATATTGTATTTTTTGGCTTTAGCTTGTAAGTTCATGTTTTTAATTTAAACACGTAGATAGTTAGTTTATTGATTGAAATGCAAGGCCTGTATAATTTTAATTTATAAGAGGTGCTGAAAGCTCTTGTTTGAAAGTGCACATAGAGAAGGTGTTGATGTCGAGTGTCGTGTAACCGAGTTTAGAGCTAGTTTAGATTTGAATTTGGGACTATGCAATGGTCTTTAAAATGAGTGCTGTTTATGTATGTGCATTTATCGTGTATTTGTTTCGCAGTACGACTTTAATGAGAGCGTAATGTTTGTGCAAGGTCACGTTGCGTTTGTCTACAGTATGTCAATGTTGGCTGGAGACACGCTCAGCACGCTTATTAGTAAGCAATGTTTAAGATATCAAGGTTGTAAGAGGGCGTAAAGCATATACACGCACAGATCAGCATTTTTATGTATTCCTATCTCATAGGGTCAATTTCCACTGAAAGAGCAGCGGCCATTATTCATAGTCATTTGAAGGCAAAGGAGGGGCAGCGCTGCGCTGCGATGCTGCACAAGCCTACTCGCGACTAGTCAAAAGAGGAAAGTCACTTGCTCTTACGGCCGCTGGCGCCGCTGCTCATTCAGTGAAGATTGACCCTAAATGTCACTTAGAGGCGTCATTCGCTAGGGGCAGAATTTCGATCGCGAGCTTCTTCACTTGTTCGCATCAAAAGCTCGATTATGTGCGAATGGACTTCTCGCTAGAAAAGAAAAGGATAGAGTTAGGAATATGAAAATGCTGATAATTATATGCGAGTAAATGTGATTTTTCCTAGAATCGTTCAGCAATAATCTCATGTAAACCTAGCTTGTAAACAATGTGAACAGAATTTTCACCAGATTCTACTGTTAAATAAGTTAAAGGACTTATTATAATTTCACATGCTATTTTGATTAACAAATATTCCCGTATGATCAGTGTCCTTCATAACTACTCAGGATTTTTCAATTTGCTCGCCCAGTGGGATTTTATTTGTACATTAAAGTTCCCTTTAATATTACTGACCCACCTTGCGACTATTAACAGCCGAGCGAATCCTCAGGATACCTACGCATTGTTCAATGTTCAGTTAAAATCGTTATAACAACGTACCCAATAAAAGTGGAAAAACTATAAAATCTATGGGTGACACTACCAGTCTATATATGTCCCACTACTAGGCCAAGATTACTTCTCATACAATGAAAGTACCAGCATTAATACTCTACGCCATTTCACGGTTCTTTCATGAAGTTTTCCTTCATATTGTAAATTCTCATTGCTACTTACCAGATTTGATGTACTTAACCGCTCGTTCGTGCTCGAGTCGCATGTCACTGAAAATCCGGGCCATCACAACTTATTAAGCGTTAGATATTATTACGATAAATTAATAATTATTAGATCTATAAAATTGTGAAAGGTTTAGCCTATCATGGCAATACTTAGTTATCTAGTTAGATAAAACAGTCAATTTCAATTTACTAAATCTTAAGTCGTATTGGAAAGGAAGGGAATTATAGCAAGTGAAATTATATTTCATATTTTACATAACTGTTTAATGAATGTTCACGTATCGAGCCCCGACTAAGGGTGAAATCATACTTATACGCGCGAATGAGCATTTCAGTATATCTTCTCTTTCTGTCGCTTAGAAGCGTTAATTACTAAGAGTGAGAAATCCGCCCGCAGTCGCATCGAAAGCGCTTTTACGTGCGAATATCATCAGTGCGGGCATCTCATTCTACTGAATTACAATACTGAGCGACAGACAGGGACAGATATACAGGAAAACGCTAATCTATGCGTAGGTACAGATTTCACAGTAATGAGACACGATTAATTAATACTTATCTAATTACCTATTTTGTTCCTGGCTCTCTGGGAATCGGAGTAGGGTCTCGATAGTAGTGAATCCTGCGCATAGTGCGTGTATTCGTCATTTTTGTGAATCTTTTGACTCTGTATCGTCAACATAAGGTTACCGCCTCCAAAACTAAGTAAGTCATTCGTGTATTATATTATTTCATACGAACTTGATGCATGTTCATAGAACTCTTTTAGTTGATTGCTGATATATCGTTAAGCTGACTTTGGAAGGAGACGTCTATAAAATTATAACGTAATTAAGCTAGCAGTGAGCTCTCTTGAAAATATTAGCGGGAATAGACACTGTTCATAATAAATATAATAATTTTCGATATTGTTGTTTTATTTTCAGCATTTCTCAAGTACCTACCTACCCAGATAATTTTGTTTGCTTGAAGGTATATATTTAAATAAAATCAGTAAACATATAGAGCTTATAAATTGGTTTATTCGCGTAATTTAAGATTATTATTAAATTACAAAATAATATCATACAACTGATAATATTTCAATTAAATTGTTATCAATGTTTGGTGCGCTGTGGTTATGAACAAAACAAAATTTAGTTTAAGTACCTAAAATTAATTTTTCTACGTAATTTAAGAACAAATAGGAACTTCATTGGGTTTGTTGCGACATTACGCCTATAAATTTTGTAAAAAGTGTATACATATTACAGTTGATTCATAAAATTTAATTAGATACCTTCATAAAATTCATAACAAAAGCAACATGATTTATAATATATTAGATCTCATTTTAAAAATACATTATCAAATTATGGTCGTTGTATATTTCTCGAGACTGTTCGAGACGAATTGTAAAAAGTCAAAATGGACTTATTTAATTGATATCTTGATCACTGTTGTGATCATACTACGAAAGGCCTCGTACCTGATATTTCTCGTTTGATTATCACAAGCGACTGCATGTACTTATTGTTATTTCAGTTCTTCGGTATATAATCTTTACAACTTATAATTAAGTGCAGTTTTAAAATTGAAATTCGTACAATGCACTTATAAAATACACACATATTTCTATAAGTAAGTAATGTTACAGTAATTATGTATAAAACATTTAAGCTTACAAACACTAAATGCAAGATCCCAGTCACCAATATAAGATAAAAATGTTCAGTTTTAATGGAAAGGAGTTAGGATAATGAAAGCGTGTTTGTTCAAATATACTGAAAACGATATCAATGAAATGATATTAAGTACTGACAACACTATGCTTATGACAAATATTATGTTCGCTCGCTATTTGGTCTTTGTTTGATTTACAAAATCCTTATCTATCGTGTACATGGTAGCTCATTTTGTTTGGGACCAACAATCATTGTTACATTATCGTGCCTAGGCTACATCACACATTCGAAAATACATGTTGACTCAAATACCTATTTCTAAGTACACCATTCAACAGTATTCAGTTCTGATTTGGGAATGTAATAGCGATTTTATATAATTTTAACATGCCCCAATTATAATTTGTACCTATAGAATATATTTTATAAAATACGCAGCATAAAAGGCAACATCAATATCTATAGTATAAAATAACAATTTCCAATTAATGACGTGGAGCAAATATTGACATCATGCAATAAGTAGCACCATTTGTTTAGCAGCGTGACCCATAGTACCAATACAACAGAATTTTCAGGTCCGTTTCACAAGACATTGGTCGAAATAGTATTACCTGCAAGTACCTGAGTAACGACATAAAATAACGACCTCGACACTTGACTATTTCAAACGACTCCAAGTATCACGCGCAAAACTGGTATAAAATAATCTATTCTATTTACTAAGCTGTATGCTAATCTATCACACATTAACACAGAATCTTTGAATGAAAGGCTGTGCACAAAAGTGTTGCCTTAATTACTGTACACGCGTATAATATCTTTAATGGCGTCTTTAGTGCCGAATATGAGTGCGAATAGACCAAAGATTAGAACGATTACGTTCTTCCAGATGAGGAATTTGTAAGGTCCAAAGCCGATGTCCCAGTAGGTGATAACTTCGATGAAGGCAGGCGCAATTAGTCCGAGGATTGAGAAGCAGAAAGCGCCAATGACGCCCATGAATGGTCCAATGGTGGGGACGGCCACGGCTAGCAATACGCAAGCAGTGACCATGATGGTCCTCATGATGTAGTCGGCGAGGTCTGGGCGCTTGGTGAACTTGTCTTTGATGCTGTTCCACATGATTTCGACGCACACGAAGAACTGCAGTCCATATGTGCAGTATACGGCAATAGCGATAGAGATCTTGACTATTTGGGCAGGACTGTAAACAATAAGATATATTCGAATTAATTTCTGCGGTAGGTACAAAAATTTTCTTGCAATATTGGTGCTACGAGTCGCTTCTTGCTACTCACACGACCACTCATTAAAAATCTATTATTTTATCTCTTTGAAACTATGATAAGGTAGACCCCAATCCTGTTGTGTTCGGTGAAATAATGTTATTATGTTTAGCCTGTTAATTTCTGTAAGGCACGAACTACGATGAGAGCTGTGGTGGCCCAGTGGTAACGGCTCCGACTCACGAGTCGTAGGTGGTGGGATCGAACCCAGGCAGGTGCTTGACTTTGTGCAATTTATATCTTCACCAGTGCTCTTAAAACGGTCAAGTAAAACATCGTGAGGAAATCTGCATGTCCTAGAACCGAATATACTTAATAATAATACTGGGCCTGCGAGCTGGATAATCAGGATCAGGATCAGGAGGCCTGTGAGCTAGCAGTGGGATTATTATGGGCTGATTATGCTATGCTTATGCTACGACGATGAGCAAAGAAAGACCTGCATCAGTTGCATACTTACATTTCAGAATTTTCCAAGTTCAAAGTGATGGAGTCGCTGACTGTCTCCCCATAGCGAAGGTATCCGAGGAAACCAAGAAGGATATACACTAAGGTGACGCCACTCATGCCCTTGTTCAGGACGCCGCACGCGCCGAGCATGGAACGAGGCGTCTTCATAGCGTTTTCCAGAGGCATTACGACACCGATGGCTTCCATCGCGAAGATACTCAGAGAAAAGAATTCAGGCCATTCTACAGGTTTTTTGAAAAGCATTGATTGAATGTTCTCAGTCTGAAGTTCTCCAGTTCCAACGAGGTAGTAGAAGGTGATTCCAAGTCCGAGACCCATGAACACGTTAGCGATCATAGACACCGGTGCAAGGTACTTGAGATTGCGGATCCATGCCATGAAGATGAGCGGCAGTAACAGGGCGATGATAAATATTCTTATTTCTACATTTTCTTCTTTTTCTTGCATGTGGTACGCCACGACCTACAACAATGTTATAAAAATGGTCTTATTGGTGCGTTCAATGTTTTATAGGGGAAAAAATGAGTTTCTGAATAGTTTTTAGTAGTCGTTTTTGTTAGTCCTTAATAAATATTAAGTAGCAGTTCAAGTTATAGGTAATACGATCTCACCTGCAGAATATTCTTAGCAACGATGACGGTATACACTGAGCAGGTTCCGAAGTAAGTCAGGAAGAGGCTCACTAGTATAAAGATTCTGAAAACAAATAAATTCAGTTAATGCTTCGCTACAAATGATTTAGGTAAGGTAAAATGATTGGATATCAATAATTTTCATAGTACTACTCAACAAAATGTCTAAGGAACAAGGGTATTCATAAAAGGTACTTAATTATTTTAACACTTTTCATGTAACATATTTTATATCACAAGAAGCGTAATTTAATACAGATTCTAATTGTTTGACTAAATAAAAGGGTTTTTAGTTAAAAAATAAAAATCTAAAGTTGTAGGTAGGTACCAATAACGAAATACCTAATCACTTTTTGGTAGATAAGAAAAAGCTAAGGCCCAGGTAACATTAAACAAACAAAAACATTCCTAGCAATTTTTACCCGACTACAGCGAAGCAAAAAGGAGGATTATGATTTTGAACGGTATGTATATATGTAAGTATGTATGTTCATCTGTGCCCTCATAACTTCTAAGCTCCTTGTCATAATTGGACAAATGAGATATTGTTGGAAGCGTCTTGATCGTCCGCTGGTTATAGGCTATGTGACGTCACAATAAATTGAACATGGTGCCCTCTAGCGGACATAAAGTCATGACCTAAAATATTTTTTTTTTAATCATACCGTGTTGGGTATCAAATGAAAGGGTTTAATTAGCACATTTCAAAAATATGAATATTACTGAAATAAACCCCAAAATATTTAAATAAAAAATATGTTTAAAAACTAAAACCCGACTACTGAAAAGGATGAAACAAGAAATTATCTTCCCGTGGTCGCATGCCGCTGTACTAACATACGCAGCTATGGTATCAGAAAATAAACACGAGCCCACTGAAGTCCCCCGACTTCGCTGAAAAGATTTGTTTTCAGTTTTCCACTTTTGGGCACAATGGCGATTTAATTGCTGTAGCTTGTTCCCTAGACTTTGTTAGGGACAAACATAAACACCGAATAAATTACAAAATGAGAACGGACCTGTATGATGATCTGCCATTAACGTACTTAATTTAACGAGAATGTACTCGGACGTGGCGGAACAGGCCGATCATCATCATCCACAGCACAACATTCACCAACACTGGGCATAGGCATTGTTTGTTTGTGCCAATGCTCCCGTGCCGGTCCTAACAGAAAACCGACCCACAGAGTGTATAAAAAATGTATTGTTTTGTGAAAATTTTAGTTTACCTGAAAGCATTGCCCCACGGTCGAAGCCGCTCCGGTCCATTCTCAAACGCTGCCTGGCCCACCTCTGGGAAAGTCATGTGGGTTTTTCTAGTTTTCTTGTATAACACGTGCGCGCACTTGATCTGTTGACAAATATTTGTTTTATGAACAAGGGTTGTACAAACATGCTGAAGGCGCAGCCTGAGTAACTTGTCAATAACCCATAACCGGGTGAAGGTGACGGTTAATAGAAGTTATGGTGCTGCCTGGGGGAGGCCAAATTGTCCCTTCAGCAGTGAATGGCTTTTGGCTAAATGCAAACAAGCATTTGTTTGTTCGAACAAAAATATTTGGGAGTTAGGTAGGTAGGTATAGAGTTCTGGTTATGGCACAGGTTATGGATGTTGAGAATAGATGCTCCTATTGAGACACGAGCATCTATTCTGCGGTTATTACGTAAAATTTTAAATAGTTACTTATTTTTTTTTAAACACAATATCGCAAAGCAAATCCCAAGTTAGGGTTAGTCGGGAACACTTGGTAAGCACGCAATAGACTGTCGCAGAAGAGGCAACTATAGTAAAAAATTGCATGGCAGTGAATTTGGAGTATACTTACGAGGATGTAAGAGCAGTGAGTGCAGACGAGGGCAACCAGCATTGTGAAGAAGATTCCGGAGACCAGCCCAGCGCACTTGAAGGCCTTGGGCATGGCCAGGATACCCGTACCCAGAGACGCCTTCAGCAGATGCGTCAGGGTGTCCATGTTTCTGAAACAGCACCAGAAACCCTCGGTAACATCGAGACGATTGCTCCAATATTTATATTTCTAAAAGTGTCTTTTCCTATGAGGTGGAAATTGTTTCGCAAAGTCAAAGGGTAGACTATATTCAAATCAAAACCATACTTTTATACCTACACGTACTAGAATATATAGGTGTACAATATAAGCTGTAAAATAAATTAAATATTGCAGAAGATATACATAATAAACATCTATATATATAAAATTCAAAGCCCTAACTGACTAATATATCATTGCACAGCCTAAACCGCTGGTCCTAGATACGTGAATGAAGGAGGATGAAATTTCACGCGTATGAAGTGGCGGGCAGAAGCTAGTTAACCATATAAGCGATCAATATCACAATAATAGCAAGATTTATAAAAGAGGCTAAGAAAGGAAGATGCGCTTTTGAAAAAGTAGTGTAAACATTGAATGATACATACCTGATTATCATAAGGTTAATCTGGTTAATAGTATTCAGGATAAACTTGCTATTTTTGGTCGCCTTATTCATGTTACATTATGGAAGAGGTGAAAAGTTTAAAAGTCTCCCCCTTTCGACGTACCTTATTCAATTTTTACATTACCTATGCAGATACATTTTAATTTATTATTATTATGAGACTACCTACCCGCACTGGGCCCGCGTGGTGAATACGACCCAAAAAGGAGGTCCACGTGACTTTTGCCCGAGCAGTAGGAACTTTAAAGCCTGGTTATGGTTATAAAACTTATATTTTGTGCTCCGTGGTTTGAACAGTGGGATGTTAACTTATTACCGCAAAATGTCGTACAGGACAGCGTTGTGTGAGCAGACGCTAAAGGGCCATTGGAAAGTAAGCATAGGTATGTGATGTTCTAAGACACGTACCTGACTTGATTACATACGTACAGACGCCAGCACATCAACCTACTGCAATCTGTCAAATTTCTTTAATAGATTTTCAACTTTATCACTAAAGCATAAGGTTCAAAGTTGATTGGGAAAATGTGACAGTTTCGGGTAGGTTGATGTGCTGGCGTCTGTACCTACATGTAATTATATAGATAACTGTTTCACTGCAAGGATCCTCTTTTATGCCACAATCATAGACTCAACATAAATTCTATTGTGTCTCGCATTAATCAGATGCTATAACGGGGAAAGTTGTACAAGTTTACAAACCTACGTTTCTTTTATGAGAAATAATGAAGGGATTTGGACAAACTCAAACCTTTTATTTCAAAAACCATTTATAGGCACTTTTGAACTGACCAAGAGCCAGTTAATCAGAAAGTTGAAGCTAGTTTTAAAAAGCGACTATGGGATTAGGTAAGTAACATTTTCGTTAAAACACACTAAGACAAATATTATGGACACCAGCCAATGTTCGAGGAAATATATAAGTTAGCTGGTAATTCAAAAGAGGCATAGGGATAATTGAATGTTTTATGGAGGTAATGACTATCTCACATTCTTAACTAAATAGTCCAGTAGGGAGTTATTAACAAAAACGCCACCAATCGTTATCGTACATTGTCAATAGGTACCTAAGCAGGCGCGCTCGCAGCCCAAGATTTTGCGGGGTCACGATGGGTGCCGAGGAATTAAATAAGGGAGGTAGATCTCCTCGTTGGTCTAGTGGTCGCAAGCGTTACTGCTGAGCATGAGGTCCTGGGTTCAGTTCCTAGGTTGGGTAAAGTGTTATTAGGTTTAGCCTGGAGTCTGAATTTGTGCCCGGTTGGTGGCAGGAGTCTCACCCCCTATGACATGGGACTTAAACATAACTGGCGAAATGGGGGTGTAAGTACTATATGGAGGTACACCCCTGCGTAACCCTTAAGGGATTATAGATAACGTAGGGTGGGAAGAGCGAGCGAAGCGAGTTTGAAAATTTTAACAACTCGCCTCGGTTTGGTTAGGTTTTGTTTTATATTTTCAAGCAGAAATAGGAGTTACATTGTCGACCTATGCAGACAAGCCCAAGTAACCACGAGAATGTGGAATGCAAGAGCGAGCAAAGCGAGCTCGAAAAATTTGCACAGTCTCGCATAGGTTCCATTTGTTTTAATCATTCCAAAAGGACTAGGAATTACTTGCTTTGTCGACTTATGAAGAAAAGATCAAGGATCAACAGCACGTGAGCGAGCGAAGCGAGCCTGAAAATTTTAGTACCCCACCTTGAAATAGGTTCAGTTTTCTTTTGACCATCATACAGAAAAAGAACTTACTTTATCGAATTATGACGAATGCTTAAACTCGTTTTACAGCAGTTTAGGTTTCGGAATCTGGCCTTAACCTAAACCTTTCGAACCTTACGTACGAGTGGGGTGCCCAATATGCCGAGTTTGCTTCGCCCGCTTTTGCATACTACATTCTATAACAGGTTTTTTAAAGTAAAAACTTTATTAAACGCTTTAAAAAACCCACTAGTTTTAAGTTTTTATTACTTCTGTACTCGGTTCCCATGTCTGCCTATGTTCTTAATGTTTTTGTATATGCACATCGGGGTCTCCGTGGTTCAAGTACAATTTTAAGTTAGTAAGACAAGTAAGTAAATTATTCAGACTCAACTGCTTGAATGATTTGGGGGGGGGGGGGGGGGGGGGGATCATGACCCCCACGACACCCCCCTTGGACCGCGCCTGTACCTATGTAGGTAAATATTTTTCGTAGGAACTGGCTCCTGTATCAATGAGTTAAGCTACTAAGCAGCAATTCGCATTAGCAATGAAAAATGTGTAAATATTTCGCGTGGCAGAAATGAAACTATATAATATATGTAATAATAAAACTGTACAATATATATAATAAAATATGTAGGCAACTATTACCTACCGTTAATGCCTAAGCATTAACGGTAATAGTTGCCTACATTTTTATAGGTTTCTAGGCCACCACGTAGATATAATAAAGTGCATACCTTCTACAAATACCAACCTATTGAAATAGCATTATTTTATAGGTAGCTTCTACATTAGGTATACAAACATATTAATAACTACAAGCTTGTTAGTTCTTAGGTTTTAGTGATCACCCTACGCAGTTCTGAGGAGAAGAATTGAAATACGTCGAAGAAGATGATGCATGATAAGGAGGTTGACTGGTATCTGGGTCAGATGTATTTAGGAACTAATCTCCAGTGAGAAATATATTCATAACATTCTGGCAATTAGGTATTCTGTGGGCCCTATTATGGGCTGTCACACTAACTCATTAAAATCCATAAACAGAAACATTAATTGTAAAAGGGAAAAAACTTGTTTCACTTTCTGCTCTATCGAACATTTAAGCCAAAGAGCTGCTAAGGCGTGATAAAAAGTAAATAATACTTACGAAGTGGGATTCTCCAACTTTCGTTCGGCGAACGGGTCGAAATCGGCCAACTCCGGATCTTTTGTCATGTTGTATCTAAGCAGAAAATTGTTAAAATTAGTCATTTAATAAGACTAATTAACGGTGATGACGTTGCATAGGTATATTATCTCGAATTATAGGAACTTAGGTTAAATCTAAAAGGAAAATCAATTTAACGTAAATAAGGCACACAATCGAATGTTTTAGGTACGGTACCGATTAGGCTCTAGTTACCCAAACTTAGTTTTGGGTCAGAAGATAGATAGACACCACTGAAAAGAAGTAATTCTATGCCTATTATATCAACTGAAAACACCCGTACCTACTAGGTGAAAATACGGACATCATTCTCCCGCCCATAACCCAATTTACTTCTGGTCGGCGCCACATGTCTTTTTCTTCCATACTTAGAACGATTATAGTCGCCATCTCGGGTGAGTCACCCCCATTCTAGCCATATCGTCTTTCATACAGTCCATCCATCGTTTCTTTGGTCTTCCTCTACTCTAAATACCTACAGTGTCATATTAAATTACATATCTACAGGGTGAAATTGAATTCATGGGCATCCTTTTAAGGGGTCTTTGTAATCATCATTATGACCAACTTTTACTATGGGACCAAACCCGAAATCGCGAAAAAAAATCAGCTCTTCCCTACATTTTGACGAGTTATGTGAACATAAATGCAAGGAACAGCTGATTTTGTTCGCGATTTTAGGTTTAGTCCCATAGTAAAAGTTGTTCATAATGATGAGTGCAATGACCCCTTAAAAGGATGCCCATGAATTTAATTTCACCCTGTATACTTATGTACGATCAGCTTCAGAGAAAAGGAACCCCTCAAGACTTTAAAGATTATCGCCCGAGCGCGCTCGAGCCCGCTGTCGCTCGTCGCTCGAGCGACGGCGGGCGCGTCACGTGGCTCTGGCCTCGAGCAGCTCCCTCCCCCGCTGCCGCGCGCCGCATCCATCTCTGCCCGAGCATCCACCGATCCCACTCAAATATTATTTGCAAGTTTTTAAATAATTATAATATGGTATTTTTTCGGCTTTTTGCCCGAACCGTATCCCAAGAATAACTTAACTTACAAAAAGACACTTTATGTGCGATTGAGGATACGAACCCGCATCACCAGGCGCCAGCCGATCACGTAGACCGCGCCTTATACCACTAGACTATTGAATCAGTTAGCCATCTTAACGAAAATTTGAATAGCTTTACTCCTTTTATCGAACAAGGTTGATAACGGTCTAATCTTCTAGATATTAAGGTTTAAATTTCAACGTCCACCACGTATTATAAATACTAACACCTTACCGTCTTGTTTTACAAAATGCAATTCGTAACTCCTCAATTAACTAAATTATAAGGTTGAAATTTGCATAGATTTCTTGTTTGGTTGAATAGAATGTGCTTGATTCCGATTGTTGCCCTACCTACCGTAATTTTAATTTAGAATTCTTCTTCGCCTTATTTACTAAACTGTGATTGAGGGTATAATTACTTATCAAATCGTTTCGTTTTCGTGTCGATCCGCTTGTGCGTAATTATCTTCGTCGAAATATTATCCGATTTATTAAGTTTTTGAACAGTTGATTATATTAACCGATAGTATTGTTCGATTAATAACTTTTTGAAGGCTGGAATTAAATAAACTGACGACTGATGGAAACTGACCAGTGATACGCGGACTCTAAAATTGTTGTTCTCTGGGAACAGGAACAAAGCATAAAGAACGAGATATGGGCATAACGGTAAGATTTACGTTATACACATATATGTATTTATTGTTGCAATCATGTTGCATTATTACTGACAAGTTGGATTTTTTTATGTATTCCTAATATTATTATTTTCGTTCCAGAGAAAAACAGTTCGTAGATGGATACAAAGGTATCATGCGACTGGTGATGTGAAATGTGATCGCCAAGGCCCTCGCTCAATAATTGTTTACACTAATGAATCGGGGCGACACCGTAATATTGTGGAAGTTCACTCAGTGACACCCTTCAAAACTACGCGTTCAAGTGTGACTTCAAGAAGTGATAGACAGTGACGGCCATCCTCTCCGTTATTAATAGGCAATTTACTCGGCAGATTTATTGTGTAACTGATCTGATAAAATTACATTGGAACGTATGAATATTTGTGGGATCATTAATTCGTAGTTAATCAAAAATAAACAACCTTTATTATTATCAATCCAGATACTTTTGTTTACAAGTAGTCTTGTAGGTAATGTGTGATGCACCATCTGACCTCACATATTTTTATAATTTCTAATGTTGTGTTAAATAAGGGTTATCAGAAAATGTGATAAAAGAGAAAGATGTATATTGCTATACTTTTATAGTTTAGCATGTTGGTTCTTCCTCTGTAATTCACAGGCACAAATGACAACATTTAATTTTTTAATCTTTTTTTCCGATAAGATCATACAAAGTATAAAAAAATAATGTTTTCACAACTTTAAATGAATAAATATTACCTATTGTAGTTGTTTCTAGAAAAATCTATAAATGAACCGTTATCTAATGTTAAACGTTCTAAACCTCACCCAGGGTATCTATTTTGTGTTTAGTTAATATTCTAAGTAAATAACCCCAATTTAACACACATAGAAAACTGTATATTCAACCGTGAAGTGGGTTCCATGAAGTCCTAGAAATGTAATTAGAGAAATAAATGAATATTGTTTACCTATGCAACATGCCTAGATTTTCTTACAAACCTCATACCTACTTCAACATTTGATTTCTTAAATAATAATTAACAAAAATCACATAATAACCTATAAAAGAAACAAAAAAAGAACTTCTCGTCCGAGGATTTGAACTCGAGACCATCGAATTGTTAAGCCGCTGTCTTAACCACTAGACCAACACGCCATATACAATACGTTACAAAAAACTTAAATGGGTTTAATGTCATTCCCAAAAGGGGTTCCCTTACTTTGAAGCGGACTGTACTTAATTGAAATTAAAACTTTGGTTTTTTTATCGTCATTATATATCGACTGCGGAGTTTCGTTAGCTAATTTCATTTGACCCTGCCATGTATAATTATGTGGTCCCGGAAGGTAATCTTTTACTGGACCGGTTGGAATCTCAAGAAAGAAGATATTATTTTGTCATACTAACTTGTTGACGACTTTCTCCTTCTTCTTATCATCCTGAGACAGGAACGTCTCCAGCTCCTGCGGCGCCGGCGCGTTGCCATTTGCTTCCTAGAACAAGATATATTTTTAGATGACATAGATACTCGTACTTGCGTGTGATCTGATTACACTGGGGGACAAGATACTCTAGTTTCTGGGGAGTCAAGCTTCCATTTTTAGTAACTGGCAAAGTTTTGTTATTTTTCATGGAAATCGTTTTAGGCTGTGCTTGAGAAAATGATGCACTCTTTAAATTTTGTCTTAGATATCCAGTTAGTATAGATAGGGTTGTAACGGAACTTCGCCTCTGCCTCCGTTACTGGGGAAGTTCCGCAAGAAATCGTACCTTCGTCTCCGCCTCCGTAAAATTTGCGCGGAGGTGTAACGGAGGTTTATTTACGTCATAAACTTATAATCATAGAACAATATCGCGCGCGAGAAGCGAAACTCGACGACGACTCAGGGCTCAAACACATAAACAGGTTACGACGACGTAACGTGGCACGGCACAGCACCGTGACTTGAATGTTTACGTCACGGCGCCGTGACGTGGAAATCGACGTCGAGCAACGTAAAAATCCACGTCACGACAACGCAACGTGTCATGGTATTAAAGCCGCGTAGCGCATTTGTAGAATTGCCGCAGTTAATTTCGAGAAATGGACCGCACTAGACGTATTTTGCTCCTGATAATATTAAGAAGACGGATAAAGAAGAAACAGATACAAAGAAAATACTGGATTCATTCATATCTTTCAGTCATGAATAACGGGAGTTACTTCGAGAAGAAGTGTAAGGAGTGCACCATGAGATTTTACGTCATGACGACGTGCCGTGCAACGCGCGTAGCACGTTGCGCTGTCGTAACGTGATTATTTTATTTACGTTGCTCGACTTGCCGTGACTTGGATTTCCACGTCACGTTACCGTGCCATGGCACGTTGCGGCGTCGTAACGTGTTTGAGCCCTCAACTGCGCGCGAGCCGTCCAGCCGCGCGCGTGTTGTGCGCGAAATGGTCAAGAAAGAATCAACGTGTGCGCGTTGGGAACGCGGTTTGGGGTGGGCGCATGTCAATTGTCAATGTCAAATGATATGTGAGAGGAACTATATATATATATAAGTGTTCTGTTCTGCAAATAAGATAAAAAGAGATAAATAAAAAATATTCTTACGTGCATTCATTTTTTTTATAAGTAGAATATTTATTTTTACAGAATTAATTCCGTTCCCACTGTTAGAGCGGTTCTGCACTGCATCCGATCCGAATCCGAATTCAAGACCGCTCTTAGTGCGAGTTTTTATATCTACCTATGCGATGGCGTTGATGTAAACTTTGTAGAAATCGACTGAAACTGAATAGGCGCCGTCTAGTGACAACTACAGGTAAAACAAGCGAGGTTTTATAATAAAACCTTGCACTTTACGATTAATAAATAAGTACCTAATACCTACCTATATAAAATGAAATAAGATAATGAGGATACTAAATTCAGTTTCTAATAGCATAATATTTAAGGAAAATCGCTTCGATACGGATGCTTATTACTGTGTTGTGTCGGCTTGGTGACGGCTTCTGACGCAATTTTAGCCAATCAAAATTCGTTGTGATTTGACGTAGTCCTGAACGTAGACGTTTGATTGGTTTATTCCGAGGCACGACACAACACGACACAGCAATGCTGTGGCTTTAACCTTTTCAAGTTTGTTTTGAATGGATCACTAAGTGAACCTTGAAAAAAGATAATTATTTGTTTAGTTGTTTGACTTACAAATGCGGATTGAGCGCAGAGTCGTGTGAAATACGATATGTATCTACATCTACAACGTAGATACGTATAATACTTGTAACGTGTGAAAAATGTTCACTCGAGACTAAATTTGGTCGTTATCTTATTTGGTTCTAGTACCTACTAACATCAACGTAAAGATGCTAATTACTTATACATTGACCTATAGTTTTTGATAAATACCTACTTAATTTATGACACTCCCGTTCATCTTTATTTTGTCGATTTGTATTCTCTTTGAGTCAAATAATGATGTCAAAAACCTTAAGTAACCTATTCAGGGACGACATTCCCTAATTAGGACAGTTGACACTATGACTTTTGAGTTATGGGTTGGTCACTTGACGCTTCAATAAAGTGTTACCAACGGCATGTTAGTTAAGTACTTATATATTGTTGGTCTGACACCATTTCATTAAGTTAGTAACTTGAATTGTTTCCTCATAGTTGCTTTTAAAACAGTATTATTTAGTTTTTTAACGTTTGAAAATAATAAAGGATGTGGATAATGAAACTATGGACGATTGCCTAGGTAGTAAAAATTATAGTGCAGCTGCTGTGATTGTTACATTTTTAAAATTGCTGTTCGATGAATTATATATACCTACATAATTAAATTCCAGGAGCCCGAAAGTCGGGAACACAGATAAATAATATTTTTTTTATGTCAGTGATCATGAATTTAGCTAGTAAAGCAATTTTTTTTTGTGAATTTAGTTATAATTATATCTAGCTAAATACAGCATACACTAGCTAAATTCAATACACTAAATTTTGGAAAGGTATTCTAACTATTAGCTAGATGTATGTATTAATGATTATATACTCACATTCACCATTTTGATGTGTTGTTAGCCGTCACTTGATAGCGATATTTCCTCGTCAGTGCCTGTCAACAAAACAAACAAGTTTATTAGTTATCACATTATACACACGCTGCTAAGCTAATTAACGATTACTTATTTACTAATCATCCGATTACTCCGTATTATAGGTATGTCCACACTATGCCCTTTCATCTTCAACTTTCGTCGTCATTTTCTATTCAACTTTCGTTTGGCGCATTTAATAATTGAATGCGTCAACGAACGCGACGCCAACGTAGTCATTTGAGTTTCTGTCAGCTTGTCAAAACATGTGCGACGAGAACATTTTACTTGGTGGAATATGTGCCGCTTATTTGGTCATAAGACATTCCAGTAAAAAAAAAAGAACCAAGCGAAAGTTTTGGATACGAGGCTATTGTATTGTAGGAACTTGCCTTTGCCTATCCCTGTGAGCAATACAGACGCAGAAATCACTCGTTTAGTCATGTCATTAGGTCATAGAAGTTATACTTATTGTCATAAAGTTATTTCAAATGAAAAGCGTCATTGTTTTGTAACGTGATAGGTTTACAATACGAGGTTGATTAATAAACTATTTTTATGTGGTTCCTAAGTACAACAGTATTACTTTATTATTTAATAATTAATATACTACATGGCTGACGTCAATGTATTATCGTAGGCTGCCCACTAAGTAAGTATTTTGTCCAAGGTTCTATCTACATAGGCACATAATGTCCCTACTCTGTACTCGTCACTTTCTTTTCGACCGCACCTCAACAACGCAATTCCGTCCGCAGGCGTTTTAAAAGATTAAAACTCCGTTACAATGCGCTATAATGTATCATCAAAAAGGAAAACATAGGGACATAGGTACAAGTAGTTAGTATTTATTATTCTGTAAAAAATCATTGCTTTATGGTCATTCATAATCAGCCTATAATGTTCCCACTGCTGGGACACAGGCCTCCTCTCGGTGAGAGGGAGTGGGCCGTAATCCACCACGCGGGCCCAGTGCGGGTTAGCAGATGTCACATGTCTTCGAATATTTGGTTCTAGGACATGCTGGTTTCCTCACGATGTTTTCCTTCACCGTTTTGAGAGCCGTGGTGATGAAATAATTTACAAAAAATGAAAACCGCCTGTATGGGTTCGAGCCTACGTAGGTACTCGTAAGTCGCGGCCGTTACCACTTGGCCACCACTGCTCTTGGTCAGTAATCAGAAAGAAAACAGGCGAGCACGTTTCTATGGAGAGACGACCACTCGCATTTCCTCTTAATGGTTTCATGCACATTATATCAATGACCGGGAAAAACAATTGCCGCCCTTCATACGTTAACCTTTTTTTTTTTTTTATGGATGGGAAATCATCAAATGACCCCTCCCGCTCTGGGTGGAGCGAAGGGAGTGTCAGACTCTTACTGACTAAAACCCATCCGTGTTCCTTCCTTAGCCCTTTATGTTCCGGGGTAGCGGTAACCCTTTCGGACAATCCCGCACCCCCGGCAGGCTTCGGCCCTGGCAGGCCCCTTCCTTTATGCTGACATCTCTTTGAGGCGCGCGTGGAACACGTACGCGCCGTCCGGCACGGGCCTGGTCCTGATCGGACGGTGAGCTACCCATTACTCTCCGTCCGCAGGCCCGCGCCTACGGTGGCCGGGAGTCGTCACGCGGCTCCCGACGCCCGGAGCGTCTCCCGCGGCGGCTGGGGTGTGAGGCTCTCTCCCTCAGCCGTTCAGCCACCTCCTTCGCTAGCATGACTGCTTCGCAGAAGGAGGCGACCGCCCCCCACTCCCTCTCGCCCCGGACCATGACTTGAACCAGGGCCGGACGCGAGAGGTCGCCGCCGCTGTCGATCGCCTCTACGAGGGCACGGCGGTGCTCCGCCCATGCGGGGCAGACCTCCACCGTATGCTCCACCGTGTCCTCTGGGCGATCCTCGCAGTGGTGACACCCGGGCGTCTCCTCCCGCCTGATGATGTGCAGGAACCTCCCAAAACATCCGTGTCCGGTGAGGACCTGCGTCAGGCGATAGGTGAGGACGCCGTGACGCCTCTCTAGCCACTCCTCAAAGAGGGGTCTTATCGCCGCTATCGTGGCGTGCCCTGCGCTGGGTTGCGAAAGTCGCTCCTTCCATGCCACCATGAGATCGCGCCGGAGGTCTGTCCGCTCCGCCGCGATTTGCCGCGGAAGCGGAGTTTCCCCCCGGCTCAGTGCCTCCGCGCGCCACTCATACAGGCGCGCTAGGACTATCGCCTCCAGATCCCATAAGCTGACCATTGTAAAATTTACTTTTTATTAGTAAAATAATAATAATTTTACCAAGCTGAATTTTCTGGCACATATATGTATATTAATTATGCATATTTTAATTATAAATAAGCAAGACGTAGCGTTGGAAGGCCTCCCACAAGGTGGACCGACACCCTGTGAAGGCCGCAGGAACCCGTTGGATGCGAGAAGCACAGAACCTAGGTAGCTTGGGGGAGGCATATGTCCGGCAGTGGACGTCTTTCGGCTCAAATTATGATAATGATGAAGCATGTCAAGATTGTTCTCGTAAAGCCTATTTATATTTGTCGATAATATTATTGCGTAAGTTGGTTTAAAACCGGATAAATGTATGAGAAAATATCTCGAGTCATGCTAAAACACAAATACTGTACGAGTTTACGAAGATCAAGGTTGCTTGTGTGCGTGGGCTAATCTGTACTCTATGAATAGTAGTACGAAATTTGTCGGCCAGGCTCATAATAAAATATTAGCTGGCATTGTGATAGTAAATCTAGTCTATTCCGTTTTATATGTGACGTTTATTTTTTGTTATAATTAGGCCGTTTGTACACACACGTTTTTCTTGCCGTGAAAAACTACGTTTTTTTTCGCCGTGTGTGAGCAAGGTCGTCAGTGGTGTATGGATCATTATTGATGACGGACATGTTTTTTCTACGGTGCGGTTAATACCGTAAAGAAACCGTTACGTGTACGTAGGACCTTATTGACTTTTGATTTTTAATATAGCGACGTGTCTTTGTTTTACAAGCTTTCACACGTAATTCTTGTCATAATAATATTTTCACTTTTGTAATATTTTGTTATAGAAAATAACCTATGAAACGGAGTGCGTAAACCTCACATTATTTAATTTAAATAATGTTATCGATTGGCCTGTTATCGTCCACAAGCTAACACAGTGGCATCAATTTTTCATTTTATGTAATATTTATCTAAGTAATAATATTACTATTCTATTTCAAGAATAAAATATTAATATAATTCACACTTCCGTCATAATGTTTTTAAAATCCTAAACTGCTACTAAAATTTTGCAAACAGAAAAATAAATTGGTAAGTACAAGATGACATATTATGTATATGCAAATAATTCCAACCGTGATTATAAAAAAAAGACTGTTATCATATATTATCACTTAATCACACTGTATAGCTGTTTAATTGTATGAGTTAACGCGAACACAAAATTTTTATAAGATATAATTATGTATTAAAAAAAAACAAATGGGCCGAATCTTCAGATTTGAATGACTTACTTGAACTCGTGTTTAACGTAACTGTGCTCTCGATAAACGTGTTGCCTTCCCAATAGTTTGGTCACGACTGATAATACGATTCGTGTAGCTTCCGATATCGACTAGATATATTACGTACCTATCAGCACGGTCATCAGGGACCTCGTGATAATAACGTCACCTCGTGTGCACTTTGGTGCCGACTCTATCAACTTGAAATACACAAAGCTTGCGTTAACCTATCACCAGCTTTTACACAATGGCCCAATTTGGCTCCATTTCAAGGCTCTTTACTGTGCTTCTATTTTCGTGTGCAAGAGGCTTCTTTATTCGTTTATCTGATTAAGGGCTGATTTTTCCAACGCCAGGTAATTAGACCGAGGAATAATTTAAAAACTTGACAGTTCTTTCATACAAAATCTGACAGACGTCGACTTTATTCCACGAATAAAAATTATGATTTTGTATGGAAGGACTGTCAAAATCGCCCATGCTTAGACAGAATAAAGAAAACGAAATTGCAATGCAGACTATCTAACCTAACTTCTTGCAGCCGAAGTGCGGGTCGCTTAGCGCGCCACGCGAACATTAATGACATCATCCGACGAGCTCTTGTTACCGTCGGCGTTCCAGCTGTATTAGAACCCAATGGCTTGGTACGCGACGATGGCAAGAGACCGGACGGTATGTCTCTATTTCCTTGGAAGGTGGGTAGGCCTTTAGTGTGCGACGCAACTTGTGTCGATACTCTTGCGCCATCCCACCTTCCTGGATCGGCATGCTGTGCTGGCGCTGCTGCTGCGGCTGCGGAAAACCTCAAGCGGCGAAAATATAATAACCTTATGGGAAATTATATTTTCGAGCCGTTTGGGGTTGAAACCCTCGGGCCGTGGGGTCCGAGTGCTCATGGTCTTTTTTACAGAAATTTCAAAACGGCTGGTTGACACTTCCCGTGACCCAAGGGCTGGCTTTTACCTTGGCCAAAGGCTAAGCATTGCCATACAACGTGGCAATGCCGCCAGTCTCTTGGGTACATTACCAGTCGACAGCGATGCGGATGAATTTTTCGACGCTATATTTTAGTTTTTGTATAGTTTTAGTTAAGTTAGGTTTTAATTTTGTTATTTTTGTTAATTAAGTTTTTAATGTCCCATTAGGTCTAACTCATACATCATATTTTTTTATAAAATTAAATCACATTACCCGGTCATAAGATAAAATAATACCTAACTATGTAATTTATGAAATCAACTTTGACATCATGTTCTAGAAGAGCTTGATTAATCTCATAGTTCAATCACAGTTATTACCTGCTTACTCAATTTTATCATATTATTTCGGTTCGCCTACAAAAAATTTTTTTTTAGGATATTTTATAAACTATTTTTCTCATCTGAGTGATTAGGAAATAATTAATAATTACTTAATCGAACCTCAACAAATTCCCATTTTGCTTTTCTTAAAATATTATTGTACCTATTAGGTCCTAATATAATGAATGCGCATCTTTTTGTGAACCTCAAATAATTATTCCTATTTTGGTGTCCTTAAAATACTAAATAGCCAAATAACTGGGACCAACCGGAATGTAGCGGTCGTCTGGCTCGCGCGCTGTTGTTCTAACCCATTCGATATCCGTGTTCTAACCTAACCCATCTGGTTGAGGTGGCCTAGCCTAGTTACTGTCATCAACTGTAAGAAAACGCCACCAAGTTAAAAAGAGGCCCAACGCCATTGATATCCCAACGCTATTAAAAAAAAGTGTGGATCATTGTAAGCCCACAAAGTTTTTGAGGATCAGGTAAATATTTCCCGTTTCAATTCGATATTTTGATAAGGTTCTAATAAAAAATGAATAACTGCAGTCTATAGTCTGTCTGTGTGTGTTTTAGTCTCCGCCTTGGAGTGTAAATGTGGTGCTGTTCCACAAACGATGGGACACTTAATATCGTGCCCTGCGTGTCCTGTCAGCTGCACGTTACAGGAACTGATGGACGCTAGTGATGGCGCCAAACAAGTGGCCGAATTCTGGGCCGAGTACATTTAGATTGCTATCGACACGCTAAGAAGAAGAAGATTAACTGCAGTCGTTGCTGTTTTTAACAGCTATGTACCTAAATAGCTGTTAAAAACAGCAACTACTGAACCGAACTGACGACTGAAAGTTTTAGGGCTATACAAATATTGTATAAGAAAAAATTTTTACCCTTCGTATGCTTAAAAGTGGATCCACGCGAGACACAATGGCTTTTTAATTGTGTCTGTAATTACGGCATTCAACCGGTTTGCTGTGTTTCTTAACATCTAATAAGCAAGTTTGAGGCACTATAGACGCGTCGCGTCAAACGTCAGCAATTATTGGGTCTACATTGCAGAAAATTAAAACATATCAATGATGTTATGAAAATATTTGCATGAAGTAAGGTAATATGAATAATAACGTATGATTGTGTGAATAATTGATACTTAGATATAAAACCTGTTACGGGCCGGTCATTGGCATTAGACTGGGAGGCAATGCCTTTTGTTCGTTGCATCATATCAATTATTGTTAAACTAGCTTCTGCCCGCGACTTCGTCCGCGTGTTTCTTATTCCCCCGACCTACCTCGTCGCGTCGCAAGTCGCATCGCCTGCCCGAGCTATTACTTCATTTTCGCTTAGCGTTATTTCTGACTAGTCCTAAGAGTCCAAGCGTGATATTAAATAGCCTTCCTCAAGTATTAATTGGCTTACAAAGGTAAATATATTGAAATCCGACTGGTAGTTTTTGAGATTAGTGCGTTCAAACAAATTCTTTGGCTTTATTGTTAGTATCCATACTATACTACTATAAATTCGAAAGTAACTCTGTCTGTCTGTATGTCACCTTTTCACGCCTAAACCACTGTACCGATTTAGATGAAATTTGGTATAGAGATAATTTGAGTCCCGGGAATGGACATAGGATAGTTTTATCCCGATATTCCCACGGGATCGACACTTGTGCGGGTGAAACCGCGGGGCGCAGCTAGTAGAAAATATTTCTTACTTTTAGAACTTGCTAATAGCAGGCAGGTAAATACTGAGACTGAATATTTATCGACACTGAGACGAATATATCCCACCTGTCAAAGCCGCGCACTTATTTCTATTTTTAATTTAAATGGACTTACCGAGTTAAATCATATAATATTCGGCACATAGAAATTATTGGGCTTGTGTTGTAACCGAGTTCTTTTTAATATGATCGAATTAAACGCTATCAATTTCCTGTAACTGTAATGACGTAATTTAAGTAATGCTGTAATATTTATAATAACTGATAATTTAATAATTATCAAACCCAATTGGATAATAATATCGAAATATTGTTTTTCCATGACTTTATTTGGATTGTAAGATTACTTGTTTATGTTTTACTAGCTTCTGCCCGCGATTGTTCTTCCGACCCACCCCGTCGCATCGCATCACCTGCCCACGCTATCACTTTTTCGCTCCGCTCCTAAGAGACATAGCGTGATGTTAAATAGCCTATAGCATTCCTCAAGAATTGGGCTATTAAATATAAAAAGATTTTTTCAAATCTGACAGGTAGTTTCAGAGATTACCCCCTACAACCTCACAAACTTTACCTCTTTATAATATTAAGATTACTAGCAGCGCCCCGTATCCTATGTCGTTTCTCGGGACTCAAATAGGTATCAAATTTCATCGAAATCGGTTCAGCGGTTTAGGCGTGAAAAGGTAACATAGGTATAGACAGACGGACACACAGAGTTACTATCGAATTTACTAAACTTATAATATTATAGTATGGATTGTACTTTATATACTTTATAAGCGATATATGGCACTCGTTTTAGGATGACACAGCATAATATCTCAGTGCAAACTGCGCTCTAATTGAGTAACACACTGGAAACTGAATAATTTTAAAAGAAGACAATTTTTAAAGGACATTGCTAATCCATTACTTCATATGTTCGAAAAAATTGTCTGTCAACGACATCGATCACTGGTCAACAACGTAAATTACGCAATGGATGTTGTTGAACTGTCAAAATAAAAGTTATTGCTAGTGTGTTACACAATTACCTCGCTGTTGATAAAGCAAAGAACTGCGTCAGAGCATAAAACCTATGGTGTTAAATGAAGTTGATCGACAATCGCGCAATGAGTTCTCACCTCGATTGAACCTTCATGTTTTTTTGTCATTCAAAACACTCGGTCGCGATCGTCTGCTGTGATACTAGGCCATTCAATAGATGCCTGCTCAAAATCAAAAGTCATTTATTCAAACTAGGCTGAGAATCAGCACTTTTCGAACGTCAAAATTACAAAAGACAGTCCCTCAAAACGCCCGCCCTTCACCACTACCCAGTGCTTTCGCTGCTTACACATACTTTACTAAAATATTGTCTGGTTAGAATACTTATTTCTAAATGGGTAATGAGACTGAGCGAGACGGGCTCCTTTTCTTTTATTGATTTTATTGATTTGCGAGGACTCTGCTCGAGGTTGTTTAACTCACAATGACAGTTCGGTTGTACCTACGTCTTTTAACATTTAAAGGGAATAAATAGGTTATAGGTACTATACAGTATACAGAATGAAATTGAAAACTTGCGGCAACTCGAAATAGGAGGTGCAGTAACTGTTGCATCCATACTTTATAAGTATTATAAATTCGAAAGTAACTCTGTCTGTGTGTCTGTCTGTATGTTACCTTTTCACGCCTAAACCCAGTGGTTTAGGCGTTGAACTATTTTTATTTCTATACCAAATTTCATCTAAATCGGTTCAGTAACCGATTTAGATGAAATTTGGTATAGAAATAGTTTGAGTCCCGGGAAAGGACATAGGATAGTTTTTATTCCGATATTCCCACGGGATCGAAACTTAGCGCGCAGCTAGTAATCATAATAAATTGTCATTTACCAAATCGAAAATCTTGAAAAAAATCGTGTAATTATAATACAGTTATATTGACGCTAGGAAGTAGGTACTTACTTACCTTCCTATTGAAAAGTAAGTATATTTCAATAAATTTTCTAAAAGATACGTAAATTTGTTAGGTGTATGTGAACTTATTATTAATAAAAACGTATAAGATTAGATTTGATTATTGATTTGATTTAGTTTGAGTTACCTATAATTATTTCTATGATTAGGTGCAAAAATGCTATAATAAGAAGACAATTCGAATCGACATTGATGATTGGTTTTGGTTTAAGGCGCAGATATACGACTTCTAATGATTTTAAATTCAACATCACGTCTAATCGACCGGACTGATTTCTTTGAAAAAAATAAATGTTATACTAGACCATTTGCTTCGTAATTTGATATGTGAATATTTGCAATTATATTTTTTTAACATAGTGTAATTAATTTGTAAATTAATGTCTACCGCGGACATAAAAACGATAATCACGCAAACACTATGGGGTGTATTTTCATAAAACTTTCACCATCTAAAAGACAATTTAACTCCCCGAATTTTAGTATACGGTTTTTATTTGTTTGGTGTTTGAGAGTTTTTGTAAATAGATAATTGCTTCATATTTGCAATAAATTACCACGGTTGTGTCATCGCGCTTCTCTTTCTTTTCTATGCAGTCCGACAGTAACCGCGCTTTAGGTCGTGTAGTCGCCTTATTAAAAAAAGATTTACGAGACTGTCATACCTACTGAAATAGTGGTCAGTTTTTATCGTATTACACGAAGTTTAGATATTTGTCACAAAAGATTTTACGCTCTGTTACTTGATTTCGAACGCGTTGGCTTCTTTATGTGAAAAGTGGCCTATAGAGGCTGCAGAGTCGTGGGTTCGTGCCGAAACGAACTCACGTTTACATAGCTTTATAGCAAACTCGGTAATGGCAACGTTTTTATACAATAGACCATGAAGATTGGCAAATAGGTAGTTTACAGGGTGTTTATAATTTTCAAGAGTTTCATCTAAAATATTAGGTGCTAGCCAAGCGTTAGACTCCATAACGGGCCGTTTTAAATTAATAGCCAAAACTTTTCGGGCAAATTGTATAGGAAGTACTTTTTATTGCTAGGTAAGGATTTGATATGATCTATATGCTTCATGTCTGTGAAGTTTCGCCAAATTCATTTTAAAAGGTACCCTAATTGCGTAACAGACAATAAATCACAATCTGAATCATTTTGCTACATAAGTTCGAAAAAATTGTCAACTGAACAACGTAAATAACGCAATGAATGTTGTTGAACTGTCAAAATTCAATCTATTGTTCAATCTATCACTCGGGTCAATCCGCGGAAATCCACTAACGGCGAATATATGCTAATAATAAATTAAATATCATAGCTGCATTCTTTTTTTACTTTATATGACATTTCTTACATGTTTTTACGTATGGCGCCGCTGTCTAAAAAAGTATAACACCTTTATTTTAGTAGGTTGTACAACTAAGGCATAAAATTAGCTATTTTACCCCGAGACGATTATATCCACGCGAGCCGCAGGCGAGGGTGGATAGTTAAGTCGAGGGGAAAAATGGCTCGTTTATGCCTGAGTTATACACTCTGCTTTTCACTTCGATTGCGAGAAAATGAAACAGGCATAAAGTACACAGTACATAATTAATCAAAAAATGTTGCAAAGCATAGCTAATTCCCGCCACCACAGATAATACCGCCACGAAACTTTTTAAAAGTTTTTTTTTTTATTTCATCATTTGTCATTCGACTTGGGTACTTCATATTGCCAAGTCATAAAAACGTTTTTATTAAATTAACGATAGAAAACACGGAAGTGATATAAATTAAAGAAAATGAAATAAATCACGACTTTAATCTGCGAAGTTTTATTGTGCGTGTGGCTGTTGGGCCTGATTACCTTAGTCTCAGAAAAAAAAATTATTTTATGCACTAGAACATAAAAAGCGATTTTATGTCGCCTAAGCACGACATAAAGACGAACTTTTAGAGCATGAGAAGTGAAAAATTTATTATTGCAATCAACACGCACCAAATGTCCTTACCATTTGCAAATAAGTCGGCCTAATTGAGCGGAATAGCCCACTCACAGTGTGTTACGCAATTATTCCGCTATACCTATACTTAGATACCTAATATATAAAAAAAAACAGTAGGTACGACACCTAAGATATTCTACAATCTACAATGATAGATACAAATACATAACGCATGTGTTTAGTACCTACTTGTTTAATTTCAATCGATCAATGTCCCCTATGAATTAATCGCGGTTCGATTGTGTGAATGAATGAAAGTTACAATTGTACAACAAAGTTATGTCATAGTATTACCAAGTATTACTACAACGTTAACAACTAGGCATTGTTGGTCGGTGTACGTCATAGGTACCTATGCATTCTGATTAGAAGACTATCCTTCTTCCTACAAGTTTACCTACTGGGCAGCTGATGGATGACTTCATGCTGGCCACTTGGCAGCAGTCGTCAACCTATCCGAATTTATGAATTTAGCTGCTAAAAGTAGCAATAAGTACTTACCTGATGTAGGTAGGTGCTGGCTGGCTATAACCTTGAATTCGAATGTGATGGCAGTTGCACAGGCGCCAGTCAACCAGTACAGTAATTTTTCTGGTTTTATGACACTAATGGTGAGATGTTTAATCGACATTCAGAGATGGGAGGGAGGGCGGGGGGGGGGGGGGGTGAACCATTTTGTCCTCAGTGGTGTTACCTAACTTAAATGATTGGTGTGATGACGTAGGTAAAGAGACCTACTCGTGCTTAGCTAAATCCATAAATGGACACGTTTAATGCGTGCCTGATAGTAATGATTTAGTAATTACTTCATTATTATGTAAAGCATAAGCAAGCAGTTAAGAATTATATAAATATCATATTTAAACTGAATGATAACGATTCGAGACACAAGCGTGACGATCTAATTTTATTTCTATTCATTTGGACATTATGCTACTAATTACTGTTGCTTCTAAATCTTGTTTATTACTGTTATATGTTTTACTGTTCAACTATACCTACTTGGTTCTTTCTTTATTAGCTGGATTCAAGATTCATAGACGACCCCACCTTTTGTTCCACAAAAGATGGGACTCTCCTGCGTGTTCCGTCAGCTGCACGTTACAGGAACTGATGGACGCTAGTGATGGCGCCAAACACGTAGCCGAATTCATGGGCCGAGCCCATTTAGATTGCTATCGACACGATAAGAAGAAGAAGCTAGCAATACTTATTCTTCCCTACATCTGCATTCATCTACCATCTCAAAGAGCAATAAGAAATGACTAGAGTTATCAATTTTGACTCTCTCGAGGATACTTGTGTACCTACTTAGGTACCTAACAAAGAACTCAAGAAGAGATATTTTTTTTTTTAAATTGTAGAACCAGTGAAACAGCGTTTAATTTCTCCGATAAGCTCGCCACATCAACCGTCAAAAAGGAAATTGGCACACGGCCCATTGTTTAAACTTCAATGCTTCGTCTGATTACCGTGGTCAGACGGACACTAGCATTATAATTGTTTGGGTGATAAGATAACGTGGTTAAGTGATAATAATGATCTGGTCTGCTATCTCGGTGACCCACAGAGCATCGGCTGTCTCATCTTGTGTAAACAAAGGAAGCAATCAATTAACTCATGGCAACAAACAGTTGATAGGTGTAGGGTCACCATGTTGTAATTTGAAGAAGCCTTATGCAGTGTGACAAGACTGTCCTAACGCAACGTTACTGAATGGACATTTTTGAAGTTCACAAGTGTTATTCTGAATAGAATAGAAGAATAGAATAATTATTTATTTGCATAGAAAGTAGGTACAAAAATGCAGATGTTTTTATAATTAGAGATCCTTATACATTCTACCTTAAATTAGGCATGCAAACATTTAGCACAAGTGCTTAATAGTCTAAAATACTGTCAACATGAAAATTCTTACAATATGGCCAATAAAATAAAATAAAGAATTAAAGATGTCAGGATTAATTAGGTAGGTAACTAAAAAGTTTTCTCATTTAAAAATTCACAAAGGAGTAATAACATTTATCAATTAGTAAGACTGACAATTTCTTTTTAAACAGTGATCTCAGTCTGAAGGGTGATATCTCGCGTTGGCGACTGGACGAAGTGTTCGCGGAATCGGAAGAGGTGATGTCGTTGTCAGGCACTAGCAATTAGGTGAAAATGTATAGGTATGTGAATTTCGGTGTAGTTTACTGAATATAATTATAGTCTTTACCTACTATTACATTACCTACTATTACATTACCAACCATTACATTAAATCGACAATTATTTCAGCATAATAATACTTTTTATTTTATTTTACGTAAGTATCAGACGCTTTTTTTGAACCTACAATATCGTCTGAAATTCTGAAGGAAGACCGAGAAGCTTCCTCTTATCGTTAAGGCTGAGGCTACATTAGGCCGCGACGCGACCTGCGGCACAGAGCGATTAAAGCAAATAAATGAATGCTCACGTATATGGCTACACCGTACATCAAATATTACTAGCGATCTTTGATTTTTTTATGCGATAGATAGGAACAACATTACTGTAAACACGGCATCGGCTACATCAACATATCAGCAAAATTAAAGCGAATTTATTAGAAAATTTCTTACTTGCACGACTAGTTCAATAGTGCTACTAAATATGCGTGTGTCTACATTATGCGTATAGTAAACCGCGGTGGATGATTTGATAGCATGTGTACTGTAGCCACGTCATTACCGAATATACGCCGGATTTTCGCTTATAATGTAGCCATACCATGTTTATCTCGTTTCGCTCTTCCAGTCGCTTCGCAAATCGCTGCCTACTGTAGCCTCAGCCTAAGCCGGAGCCCTATTAAAACTTCGGTTGAACAGTTTATTTATTCATGTGTATCGTTTTACAACTGTCTACTCGATATTATCTATGCTATTTATAGAACAATCTATAATAATTATCTGAGCTGTAATGTTACTGTAAACCTTATAGTTAAGCATGTGGAATCAATAAACTTATTCCCGCCGACAAGACACTGTGAAGTAATTGCTTATTATTCATTTAAGTACTAAGTAAAACCTGCATTGGTAACATGACCTGGGGGCCTAAAAAGGCCACTTTGGCAGAATCATAAACGGATAACATTATGAATCATAATGAAAGTCGTAAAATGGTCACAAACTGACAATTCCTAATATTATTTGACATTAAAGCAATTCATATTTTGTGGACCATTTTACGAATCTCCATACAAAACTGTCAAACAGATGAATTGCGTGATAAGAAATTGTACGCAGATAATGTTATGAATTGTCAGTTTGTGACCATTATACGACTTTAATTATGATTCATATTGTTATCCTTTTATGATTCCGCCAAAGTGGCCTTTTTAGGCCCCCTGTTTATTGTTACAATGAAATCCTTGACATTAGGAAATAAAAGCGGTTTATGGTTTCCCTATTTCACATTCCTACTGTAATATGATGATATGTTAGTACATCGGAAATTGTGTAGAAGCGGCAATTTTCAACGGGAGCATGTAACTTTTTCGAACTGTCATTTTTTGCCAATGACGAAATCAGAAAAATACTAAGGTGCAAGTAAAAATAGACCCGAAGGTGCTTAACATATTTATATTTTATTCCCATGACGGTACATACATACATAAGTACCTAAATTATCATCAATATTCATTTCTTTCTATCGTCATATAAAGAAAGTTGCCTGATGTATGATGGTCCTACTCCTGCAGTCCTGCCTGAGTTACAGGTCAGCCAGGCTAATCTAGGTACGATAGGATGTTCAATTAATCTACCTAGCCTTTTCCCAACTACATATGTTGGGGTCGGCTTCCAGTCTAAGCGGATGCAGCTAAATATCGGTAATTTACATGGAGCGTACCTATCTGCAGCCTAATTGCGGAACGCCAAATCTTCAAATGATTCTGATCAGTTGGCTTCATTTCTATCACAATTGGCTTCATTTTACGATTTTCGAATTGCGAAACTCTAGTTTCTGCGCAGGGCCTTAACGTTCATAATTGGTTTCATAATAAACTAGAGTTTCGCAATTCGAAAATCGTAAAATGAAGCCAATTGTGATAGAAATGAAGCCAACTGATCAGAATCATTTGACGATTTGGCGTTCCGCAATTAGGCTGCTGACCTCCACAACCCAGTTACTGTGTAGCATGATACTCCTTGGTATTAAGACTAGTTGTCTTGACTTTCGTGTGAACACGATAGGATGTTATTTTTTACAAAAGAACCCACCTACGTTACGCTAGCACTTCGTAGTGAACAAATATTAAAACATAGACTAGTTACAAAGCAATTTATATAATTGTTGCACTAGCAATTAATAAGCAACCGTGGGTGACATTGAGAGACACTTTGTTCAAGTTTTCATTTAAAAAAACATGGCAACATTTTTGCGGCTTCAATTTCTTTACTCCCTTTTTCCTGTTCTTACTGCTTGAAAGCCAGTTTCCAGAAAAAAAAAACAGTATATACCTTCAAGGGATTCCTTCAGAAAATGTTCAGGAACTTTCTAGTCGGTCACATGATAAAAAACGTTTCAAGTGGTGCGTAGAAACTGGGAGCAAGAAGTGAAAGCCTACGTAGACGTACTCGACATCTTTCATAAGATGCTTTATGCTTTTCATCTTTTATTTTGCTTACAAATAGGTAGGTACATATGGGTATAATGAGTTCTACTCTTATTAAAGGTATATCTAGGTAAGGTAGTGACTTTAAAAATACTACCGACTTCCAATTACTTAATTGAAAGTTTGAAAGGCAGCCTATTCGGCGTGTGTCAGGGACTGAAAATGCTGATAATCCTGTAGTTATATCTTTCAAAAACACTAATTATGCTATAAGTATTATAATACCCTATTAATAATAGATAATAACAGTTGGTTAGACACAGGTAAGTAGTGTAAGAACGCTGACCTCTCACCTCATAACGATTCATTTACGATCATTAAATCATCAATAAGTAATATCCTTCTTATAATGTTAACAACTTTAAACATGGCTACATACCTACTAAATGTTCACAATTTATTAATGGGGATCAAATGTAATCACTATTATGTATGCACACTATGAAGCACAATCTGAATAATTTTGAACGATATTTATTGCTAATACATTGCTTCATATGTTCGAAAAATGTGTCTGCTCAACAAAGCAAATAACGCAATGAATGTTATTGAACTGTCAAAATTAAAGCTATTCCTAATACTGTTAGTGTGATACGCCCCGCAGGTTTACCACCTAGTTCGGATGCATTTAGTCCCAAACTTTTATACTATAAACTTTAAGCCATTATTTAGTTTATATTGTCATTATTCAATTTTGTAATAAGTACGTGTTTTTATTTTGGTGAATACAATTAATTATTTATTCATTTATATATAACTAGCCTATGCCCGCGGCTTCGCCCTTCATGGTCTACCTATGCGCCAAATTTCATCGGTATCCATTCAGCTGTAGAAGCGTTAAAAGGTAATGAACATAAAACCTATTAACCGATGTATAAAATTTAAGAAAAAGTTAATTGTACTTACGTAGTTAGATACACATAATTTTAGTATGTTCACTCCCTAAGCACCCTGAACAAATTTCTGAAGGAATCACTATTAGGTCCTTGCTCACGAATTCTACACTCCTTTTTGGGCTATTCGTTGACTAAACTAATCCTGCCTAAATCGAGACGTTTATGTCGTGAGGAACCGGCATGTCCTAGAACCAAAAATACGAAGACATGTGACCACCAACCTGCACTGGGCTCTCGTGGTGGATTATGGACCACTCATCACATAGAGAGATTCTTTTGATTATGCTTATATATATGTCCAACTCTCAGCTGACGTCCTTGACTGCAGCCTCATTTTAATTTCTTTTACCATCATCATCATCATCTGCCTTTTCAGGTCGGCGTCTAGTCTTCCCGCATGCAGCTGAATACGAGCATTTTACATGGAGCGAATGCCTATCTCCCGGATATCTATGCTACCTCCACAAACCAGTTACTGGGTAATACGAAAGCCGTTGGTAAAACTGGTTGTTGACATTTTCTGATGTCTTTCTCATGTAAGAACAGTAATCGTGCGGGCTAATCTTCTTTATATAAAATTTTGACTTTCATTTATAGGCTTATTAGCACATAACGTTTTATAAAACAACACATATACTCGTCTACTTAATTGTATTCGTTTGTGTTGTGTTTCCTTATTTCAATGTCAATTTATCAACTGTGTCATTGCTGTTTTATATTACTTTAATGTCAGTATCACAGTTATTTTATCCTTCATCTGGTAGAAGTTATACAAGTTGATTATCATCACAGGATCTCAATATATTATCTCTCTTATTTTGCCCACCGCCCACTTTAAGAATCTTTTTACTTTTTTTCACTTACCTTCATTTTTGATCTCAATATTTAATTTATTTTTATATCATCGTTGCAATTACTTAACTATTCTTACATAAATTCCAGTGGTAAATAGCATTATGTCTCACAACTCGGTCGCGCTGCCTAGTTTGGGAACCGCAATAATTGTTACATTGATTCAATAAATTTATATCTGTCGCGAATCTGAAACAGTTACTGCCACGATTATATTTAAATGTGTAATATTACCCCCTGTCTTCTACTACCCCCCCGAAAGTCTCAAACGCCCACGAGGCCGAGGGGGCTTTATCGCCCACGTTGAGAACCTATGGAGTAGTAATATCTTCCAGATCCGCCTGGAATCAGAATTAATTTTTTCATATTATTAGAAATTATGCTAATATTAAATATATTTCCTTCTATATTGGCATTTCATTGTAATTCTTACAGGAAAACAGGCTTATAAATTATAGCAACGGATTGTTAAGCTTTAAAATGATTCCGTGCTAGGTTCTAAATGTTTTAAATATTAGGTTTGCCTTTATCGGGCACGAACTCAGGAAAACCCCACAATTTTTTAAATTTCATAATCAATCAATCGTGATGTTTAATTAGTTTTTTATGTTTTCTTTTATTATCAACAATCAGTTTATAAATATTGAACAATATGAAGATATTCTTGATGATAATTATCTCATCCAAAAATAGGTATTACGTTATTGTATCAAAATAATATCGGTAATATTTGTAATAGGAAACTAATTAGGTACCTACTCAAGTATTTTCCAGAATTTCTACAGAAAATCCGATATAATAGTAATAATTCACTATGTGAAATACTTACGAGGTAGCAATAATCTTTAGTTAATTAAGAAGCCAAAGCCAAAACATGAAAGATAACCTAAACAAGTTTTATTGAATAGAAACCCGAAACCTGACTGATAACTGAAACATTATAGCTAGACAGGTAATACCTACCTACTCCTACAAATTAATCAAATTGACTGTCGTTAGTCGTGTGATCAAGTACCGTTAGCCAACGCTAAAAGTTGCTAAACATTTCGCAGTTTTCATTATTTAATATCACAGAACTTATTTATTGTTTTAAAGACGCAAAGTATTTTGGACTCTTCAAAAAACTGTTTTTGAAAGGAGTGGCAGTGGCAATATTATTCAATTTATTTCGCTGACTGTACATCGACATATCTACCGCCGAATAAATATCGTGTTTCTGGCTAGTGACGTACAAACGTGGTACGGTGCTACCATTCACTCATCGAGGCAGCGAAATCCGACACTGGGCGACGTTGCAGGGTATAGATAGGTGTCGCAACGAAGGGAAGCCATGCAAGTACAACGAAATACCGCTACTTACGTTACTATCGCATGACACGGTATTAGGTGCGACTTAAACGAATCGTGCTACGAATATCAATCATTACCAGGAGCCTTAAAGTTTAATGAACCCAATACAAAAATATCGGTCAGTAGATCGTGAAATTTACACGTGTGAATGTGCCAGGGTAGGTACCGCTTTATACACCTCACTATAATTAGATAAATTACTCATACAATCAGCCTGGATTATAAATAAAAAGTTGGATGTAAATAAATCTATAATTAAGTTATTATCATGCATTCATGAGCAAGCAAATTCTTTAAGAATTGATAGGTAGGTACGGCTGGGTGCAGAAAAAGACGCAATGTATGATAATATTATTAAGATAACTGTTTATGTACAATAATACTTGTGTTAGTGCGAGGATGATGTAGTAGGTATAGTGTTATCGTTACGTCAACGTCATTCACAAGTTCACAACTTGACAATACAATAATTATTTATAGTGACACCCAGAAGAAAATGCGTTACCAACGTACTACTTATTAACGAATTTTAACAGTTAAACCCTGGACATAATGTTCATATTTAGAACCCACATATATAATCAGCCTATACTTAATGTTCTCATTGCTTCCCAGCATGCATGCAGCATGTATGGCTTATAGGCCATAGGAAATGGGCTGTGTCTACACCTACACTGTCTACCACGACTACCACGTACCTACCAATCTGCCACGCGGGTCCAGTGCGTGTTGGTAAATGTCACATGTCTTCGCATGTTTGGTTCTAGGACCTGCCTGTTTCCTCTGGATGTTTTCCTTCACCGTTTTGAGAGCAGTGGGGATGAAATTATTTACACAAAATAAAGCGCCAGCCAGGGTACCACGACCTACAACTCGTAAGGCGGAGTCGTTACCAATGGGCCACCACTGCTACATACAAACTGCTATAAGTACAATAAATGTACATATTTAAATTAAAAAAGCCCAACCATTTATATTGGAAAAGGGGTTATATTATAAGCGCAAAAAAAGACTAACTGCGTTTTAAAATAAATATGTCAATAAAATTGTCAAGTCAAGATAAGGTAAGCCGTAAGGATGAGGGGTGCTCGCACGTTGGCCTCCCACACAGCGTTTGTTGCAGGATACAAAATAATCTCTGCTGCTGGCACCTCAAGCCCCCCTTTTCCCCCCTTGGCAATACCACCCATTCGAAATCTATATCTGATATATCCATGCATATTATAAATTAAAGTCGCCTTTCGTTTTTATTACGAGCAGTGGTGGCCCAGTGATATCGGCCGTGACTTACGAGTTGTAGGTCGTAAGTTCGAAACCAGACAGGCGCTTTTTTTTTTTTTGTTAGCCTATTTTTGTGTCCGCAGTGGGCAAAGGCGCTTTACTTTGTGTAAATTATTTCATCATCATTGCTCTCAAAACGGTGAAGGAAAACATCGTGAGGAAACCGGCATGTCCTAGAACCAAAAATTCGAAGACATGTGACATCTACCAACCCGCACTGGGCCCGCGTGGTGGATTACGGCCCACTCCCTCTCACAGAGAGCAGGCCTGTGTTCCAGCAGTGGGAACATTATAGGCTGATTATTATTTCGTTTTGATGCGGCTTTCATCATAATATTTTGTTGTCTACGTTTAATACATTAATATTAAAGTTTCTGGAATCTCCATATCTTGTGAAGTCGTAAAAAACATGCGAAGCAGGGGCTGCTCGCTAGTAGTTTAAATTTATTAAGTAGGTAATAATTACAAACTACGCTTCAATGCCAACGTTGTTATAAAACTTTACGGTCTACTTTGCAATTTCTTTTAGAAATATTGCGATTACATAGTCCGTGAGCATATCAATACCTAGTACCTACATAATTATTATATCACGTGTAGGCCATAGGGCTACCAAGACTAAACGGGACTGGGCTGGTCATATCATCTCTCATCACCTACGAGATAGGCCAAAACAATTAGGGTCCCAAACAGAAAACGATAGTGCGAGATGGCGAGACGAACGCGCCGTGTTATACAGTAGGTACCTACCGTCAAACGGGGTGAATAGGGATGCAGGGGTGAATCGGGACGGAACTTTAAAATGGATTTTAACGTTGAAATAATATAGTAAACACATTAGGGAGAAAACGATAGTGCGAGATGGCGAGACGAACGCGCCGTGTTATACAGTAGGTACCTACCGTCAAACGGGGTGAATAGGGATGCAGGGGTGAATCGGGACGGAACTTTAAAATGGATTTTAACGTTGAAATAATATAGTAAACACATTAGGGAGAAAACGATAGTGCGAGATGGCGAGACGAACGCGCCGTGTTATACAGTAGGTACCTACCGTCAAACGGGGTGAATAGGGATGCAGGGGTGAATCGGGACGAAACTTTAAAATGGATTTTAACTTTAAAATAATATAGTTTGTTGTCAATAAGGGCACATAATCGTTAATTAAATTACAGTAAACACATTAGGGTCTTTTTTGGCCACAAACTATATTATTTTAATATTAAAATCCCTTTTAAAGTTTTGTCCCGATTCACCCCGTTTGACGGTACCTATGCACCGGTACAGCAATATTCTTTTTCATACTCCAAAATTTAATAACACATTATCATAAAAAAACAATCTAAATACGTATTTACATAGGAATTTGATTAGATTGATTAAAATGTTGTTGCAAAGGCAAGAAAACAGGGTCACTTAAAACATAACAAATACGAGTATAATGTTGATAAAAGATTTGGCTGACAACTATTTACGCCTGTTGATAACAAAGATAGATGACCATGAAATGTACAGACGCCAGCACATCAACCTACACCTAACTGTCAAATTTTCCCAATCAACTTTGAACCTTATATTTCAGTGATAAAGTTCAAAATCTATTAAAGAAATTTGACAGATTGTAGTAGGTTGATGTGCTGGCGTCTGTACAGACGCCGGCACATCAATCTACTACAACCTGCCAAATTTCTTTAATAAATTTTCAACTTTATTGCTAAATCATAAGGCGCATCGCCCACACGAGTTAGAGTCGAGGCGGCGACGAGGCGCGGGCGCACGTTTTCTATAGGAATAAATATAGGTATGTCGCCTATACATACATACCTATATTTATTCCTATAGAAAACGTGCGCCCGCGCCTCGTCGCCGCCTCGACTCTAACTCGTGTGGGCGATGCGCCTAAGGTTCAAAATTGATTGGGAAAATTTGACAGTTTCGGGTAGGTTGATGTGCTGGCGTCTGTACCTACCTAAACAGTTGTCGACAAGTGTGATGGAGCTGACGGCGATATTTTCTTTCAGTTAAGATAGAAGATAATATACAATATAATAAAGTAATTAAGATAAAGAAAGCAAATGTTTGCTATCCTTTTTCTACAAATAAATAACCCACTCAACTATCCACTGAACTAGAAGACTAGGTTCTCTAACTAGAAGACTAGGTTCTCTAACCCTTGCGTTGATATACTACCATACATAAGGAGACAATGTAAATGTAACAAGACAGATTTGCGGCAGGTCGGTAAGACCGCGTGCAACATAGACGAAACAATCAGTGTGTTTGGATTCAACGATTTACTTCTTGTAATTGTTCCAGCCGTCGTCGTAGGCGAACGATCTAGAAGCCTTTTCACTTGGTTGTGAAACACAGTTCACGATACCAATCGTAATAGTACATTATAGGACTCATACATAGTAATCGTAATATGACACACGTGTGTCGATAAGCAAGCCGAGTGTGTAATGAGCAATGCACACGCGTTTCATACGACGTTTTGCAGCACACTTGCGAGGAAAAAACAGACTTTTATGGAAAATGGCGCGCTGGTTTTTTTTTTTCCGCGCGTCGCGCTGGCGATGCGCGCGCATGTGTAAATAAATGCACTGGCAAAACCGCTAAACGGCCTATATAAAAATATAATAAACACAAAATAATGTTTCTTAGACTGATCGTAGTTTTTTTTTCTTTTGGCTTCGCACGGTTTGTGCATTCAGCCAGTGTCACGTTTTGTTCTTTATTACAAAGGAAACAAAGGTAGGGAAACGAAAATATTATTATTCGAATTAATTATAATTATATATAGGGATAATATCTATAGGATCAGTATTTATAACGGATAGAATAATGAGCTAAATACGATGACGAAACATTATAACTTAATATTATTAAAGTAATTTAATTTAGTAATTTCTACATTTATACACAGAAAAGCTATTTGTACAAAGTAAAGAAAGTATTGAGGTGGGAAATGATCGCAGTCTTGACGTATGTCAAACTGTAGTTTAGTTAGTATGGAATTAGAAAGTACTATTGGCATAGAGAAATATACATGAGTTCAGTGAGAATCCGCAATAATAGAACGCCAGTCAGGATCTTTTCCGTTTGGTTCCGGGCGGGACCTCGGACAATTTAAGGTAAATACATTTTATTTCAGTTTGGGACTAAGAAGAAGTTAAACTATTTAAAAAAAAAGTGTAATATGGCCCGTAGATTCCTTTTGGCATGAAGTCTCTTTGATGAGATTTAAAAAAAAACGCACATCTCCGACTAGTAAATAGTTATCTGTGGCGTTTAATATAAAGTAGGTAAAAAGCACGCGTGTTTAATACACTGCATTACGGACCTAAAAATTACGAGCAGGTGTGTTGAAATAGTACATTACTGCAGCGGCCAGCAAAAGAGGCATTGATGGAAGAACGTGTAAATGTGGGCCGAAGCGAAGACGAGGCACACATACGTAAGTCCATCAATGCCTTGCTGTGGCCAAGGCTTGTATAGTACTTTTCTCAAATATTGCGCGGAAATTAAAACTAAGTAAGTAGGACCTAAGCAGAATTTTTTTGTCAAATAGGTACAATTACTTTTCAAAATCAATGACAAACAACGAACAACAATAATTTTTCTCGCGTTAAAGTATTCATTTGTTTTTTTTTTTCAATAAACAGCTTTCTATTTGCAAGCCAGTTCGACATTTAAATAAAACCATTGATAAGTTACCTCCTTGGTTGCCATGTTTCGGAGTAAAAGATCGTTCCATTTTTAAATTACACAGATATGAGTTTACTATGTGATTCATTTGGCCGCTTAACCACGACAGATATGGATTATCATACAACTTTTGCCGGCCGCTGCTCGCATGTATTTGGCCAGTACAACAATTTCGATTTATCTCGAAGAAGGTTGTCAAAATAAAGCTCAATTTTTTTTTAATTTTAATTAATAAAAAAAAGCTGGTCTTAAGGTTCCATATCGCCAAATATTATCTAATTATACCTATTATAGGTAAGTAAGTGAACCTAGAGTAGTGGTGACCCAGTGGAGAGCAGTGGTGGCCCAGTGGTAACGGCCCCCCGACTTACGAGTTGTAGGTCGTGGGTTCGAACCCAGACAGGCTTTACTTTGAGTAATTTATTTCATCACCATTGTTCTCAAAAACGGTGAAGGAAAACATCGTTAAGAAACCGGCATGTCCTAGGACCAAAAATTCGAAGACATGTGACATGTATCAACCCGCACTGGGCCCGTGTGGTGGATTACGCCTGAAATGATGAAACCTCCATACGGTACATCTACACTTATCGTATTGGTACCGTATCGTTCGTTACCTTTCCTACCAATTTAACAATTTGTAAATGGCTTGCTGATCCTGGTATCGTCTTGGCAGACAGTATGTCAGTGTGTGTCGCTGTGTGGTATCAGCGAGGCAGTTACGTCCTACATTTTCTGTATCTCTAATTCGTTCCTCTTAGCCATTGAAATCTCTGCTCTGTGACAATCAATCGCGCACTAACATAAATATTATTCTTTACACGCGTGCTCGTTGTCGGCAACCTGTCAACGTCTTGACGTCCTCACGGAGCCTTCGGTGTACACCGGAAGTTTTTAGTGGGGTAAACATTACGTTTCTAGGTCTAGGTATCCTGGCCTGTCTTAGTCTGGCTCAAGATTTCATATTCCAAAAAATATTTAGGTAGATACATTGAAATTAAGCAATGGTTAAGATTACTTTACGGGTCAGTCAGAAGCCCGAAGGTCTTACCAAGAAGTATCGTGTTACCCAGTCGCTTGGTAATAGAGGTCAGATTGGCAGTCGTTCTATGTAAGATACTGGTATTATGCAGACGATTAGGCAGACGATGATGATCTCAAATAGTAAATTGTTTGCCAAGGGAGCAAACATGCGCTCAGGATTCAAAGTACGTCACTCGAGCTTAAAACAGTGTTGCTCCCGAGGTGGACACTACTTTTTATCACCCTCTATGAAAAAATAAGTAAGTGCAACTTATGAATAAGAATAGTACGTTTATTTATTTACATACAGTTACTCGAGGAAGACATACTCATTATTTATAAAACTAAGTAAAATCCTAATTTGAGTAAACAATTACGAAAGAAGGCAGAATGCTTTACGCGCGTTTTTTATATTTTTTCACAATTTTTTTTTAATTTGGCTCGCGCATTTTACTTTGTCATACAGCCTGATGTTCGTGATTGATCTCTTTGGGGATTGAAACTTTTACTAATATTATCCACATTCTTAATTCAAATCACTTTTAGTCCCTAGGGTAGGGATTAAAGAGCAATTTTAGTCCCTGTTTACGAAGAATCACTAGCTCTTTTTCCATATAAATAAAAATTAATCGCCGATATGTATGTACGCACATAACTTCCGAACGATATGCACCAAATTGGATAATTCTTTTTTTTTTGTGTTCGGTAATGCCAGGACAAGGTTTGTAATGAATGAAAATTTGGGAAATTGACAAAAACATTGCACCATTGCGAAGCTGGGGCGGGCCGCTAGTTTATTTATTTATTTATTACATTTGGGAAAACAAACAGTAGTATATTAAGTATAAACAGTGTTGTCTTAAAATTAAGCTTAACAAATATACTACCCACAACATTTTCCACAGATTACTGTAGCATATATAAAACAAAAAACAAGAAACAAGCTGTTATGTAGCAGGGCTAACTATTGAGTTAGGCCTGCTACATGACAGAGAAAGATGTTAAAAAAAAGATAAATTAAAAAAAGATAAAGATGAACTAAAAAAAGAAAAAAAATATTCTATAGGTTATGAATAGACGTGATAAAAAATATGTTTACGTATATAGAGTCCTACTATACAGGTTTGCAATTATAATATCTATTGTTAGTTATTTTATATGCTCAAGAGAATTACCCAGATGGTTCATCAGACCCATGAGAATTTAATTGTATCTGAATAAAGCAATCAGCTGGTGTCAAATAAAAAGGGAGACATCTTACTTCAATACGCCGCGCAGGCGCTACGCAGTTTATTTACGAAAAATGACGCATACCTATGGGTTTCTTAAGAATTTTTTATATTTTCACAATAAGGCATCAAGCGACTCGTGCCTTAGTGCGAGGGCATGAATGGCGCGTAGACAATGTTATATGTGCAAGATAAGACAAAGAAAGTTTGTTTTTGAAATTTATATCGTATCGGGCGTCATGCCAAAACAACCCAATGCATACGTATGACATTCATCACGCCGGTACAACATGTTACGACGTGTGGACTAACATAGTACCTACAACGTATTTTTTCTACCAACTTGAAGGGTTTCTATTTGGTCGTGCTTTATATCATTCCTGTACCAAGTGCAAACTGTAGTGTAGCATAGTGGATTATTTTTCAAAAATCTGAATTTTTGTTATTCCTACTAACTAGCCTGCATTGTCCCACTGCAGGGCAAAGCCCCCCCCCCCTTTCCACACAATTCTGTCTTTTACGAGTGCGGTAGGAGTCAAGCTTGTCCCGTCGCCATATTCCTACTGATTTTTATTAATTTGTGACATTGGTGGATAGTAGCAATAGAATAATAGGTAGGTACCAGTTGAGGGACTTTGAATCAACATTATTTTGATAACATTCGGAAGATCCACCCTATTCTCGATCAGAGAACTTGGACAGTAATAAAATAAATAAATAAAATAAAAAATAAAAAAGCCTTTTAATTCCATTAGCATTACATAACAATATTCCATTATCTAATCTTAATCATGCGAAAACTAGCATTGATTCTATGTGTTATACATAAAGAAAATATATAAGTAGGTATATAATTTTTTTTTTTTTTTTTTATATATATAAAATTCTATTTCTGAGATAACGTTTACAAAATAATAGTTAATAGATAGAAATTCATAACAAAATAATTTAAATTACATAATCCATTTTTTATTAAAACATGCAAAAATTATAAATTATAAAAATCATGACATTAGGTACCTAATATGGAAAATTATGGTAACGTGTATGAGTAACTAATAATAGTGACTATGCTAAATGGACCCCTTTTCGGGTAAAGGCCTCCTCCAGAGAATGCCAATTTTCTCGATCTTTAGCGACCTCTGTCCAGTCTTTTCCTGCGATTGCCTCTACTTCGTCTTTCCATCTTGCTTTCGGTCTACCTCTACGTCTATATCCGTGAGGGCCTCTCCATAATGTCGCTGTCTTCGTCCATCTCTCATCTGTACAGCGGGCCACGTGTCCTGCCCATCTCCATTTTAAACTTCTAGCGAACGATAGAGCGTCTATTACTTGAGTTTTTTTTCTTATTAAATTATGTCGTACTCTGTCCTTTAGTTTGATATTTATGGAACTGCGTTCTAGTGCTCTTTGGCATGTTGCAAGTTTTCTACTGGTTGTGGAGTCAAATATCCACGTTTGGCATCCATACGTAAGGCAGGGTAGGAGGCATGAGTCCATCACTTTCTTTTTCAATTGTAAATTCATGTTTGATTTCATTACCTCCTTGTAGGCCCAGTACTTCTTCCAGGTGATTGCAATGCGCCTGTCTAACTCCTCGGTATGGTTCTCCCTTCGAAAAGATACTTGCTTGCCAAGGTAAACGTAATCATCTACGTAGTCCACTGTTGCGTTATTTACAGTTATTGGTTTTTTGCAATGGTTAGTCATTACCTTTGTTTTTATGATGTTCATCTCGAGGCCAATATCTGTGCTTACTGCGTCGAGCTCTTCCATCATTGTTTGCAGTTCTGTAGCATCTTCCGAGAACAGCACGATGTCGTCCGCAAATCGTAGGTGATGAAGATGTTTCGTACCTATTTTTATGCCTTTTTCTGTCCAGGGTAGATCTTTCATTATGTTTTGTAGTACGGATATAAAAAGTTTCGGCGATTACTTTACTTGGACAGTAATTGGGAGTATTTGAGCACAATCATTATCCTTGAGGGCAGTGGTGGCCCAGTGGTAACGGCCGCGACTTACGTGTCAACAGTCGTAGGGTCGAGCCCAAGCAGGCACTTTGCTTTGTGTAAATTATTTCGTCACCACTGCTTTCAAAACGGTAAAGGAAGACATCGTGAGGAAACCGGCATGTCCTAGAACCAAAATTCGAAGACCTGTGACGTCTACCAGCCCGCAATGGACCCGCGTGGTGGATTATGGCCCACTAATCCCAGCAGTGGGTTTATAGGCTGATTATTGATTTATCCTTGACCTGTGCGTATATTACTTCGCTAAGTGGGCACATAAATATATTATGTCCCTTGTGTACATACGGCCGTACCAATGAGTTATTATGAGCATATGTATCACAGTTGTAACAAAGGATTTAAAACGTTCCTTGAGGAAAATACCTCTTTTGTTTGAGGTGAATTTCTTTATTTATAGAACAGAATGTAATGTCTTTTGCGTTTTGATTGCTTTTATTTTAAGGTATGAGTGCCTTTTAGCTACAGAGTACAGACTATCATTTACCTAAATTGAGACAAGTAATGTGCGTCTAGCTGCGCCTGCGCCTGGGCAGCGGTTTTATACGCATTAAAATATGCAGGGCCCTAATTAAACTATGACCACTTAACGATTTCTTACTTCGAATTTCGAAACCACGTCAATTTCTTAGTTAATCCCGCCAATCTCGCGTTGATTCCGCGCGGTTTCGTTCATTGTGTCCAATGTCCATAGATATAAGAAAGAAGATTGTGTCGTAGAGAATTACGACCCTTATCAGTTAAAGTTAATGATTGGATGACATCTCCGAGTGCGGTAGTAAATATTTTGTAATGTCTAGATGTTAAGGTATGTTAAGGTATTGCTATTAATAGCAATACATAAACAACGATTTAAAGATTCGTTACTTTATAGATACCGATACCTATCTATCACGTTCGTGAAGATTCGTCAATTAATTCGAATAACCCTTTTATGACATCTTTTAATATTCGGATAGGGGGCATCCATTAATTACGTGAGGTGTTTGGGAGACAACTGGGTTTTGCAAGAAAACTGGGTTGTATTGAGTCTTAATAACTAGTCTTAAATAAAAATAATTAAACAAATTGTTTTTTTTTTTAATAAATTCAACGCAATGAAGCATAGATTAACGTATTTACACTGAAAATACGCATTTTGAACAATCTCACGAGAGATTAGATTTGGTCGAGCCCATAGAAATCATATATTATGGTCGAGCTAAATCTCACGATATCTGGCAGGGGGGTCCAAAACTCGCCAAAATCGCCCCCATACCTATATCTAAAGTAGGAACATAGGTTGATATGAGTATGAGAAAGTTTAAACTTTCAAGTTTGGAAGAAAAAAAAAACCGGTCAAGTGCGAGTCGGACGCGCGCACCGAGAGTTCCGTACAAATCGTAGGTACCTATGAAAATAGTTTATCACGAGTTTTTTTTTGTGTAGGTACTTAACTAAAAAATCACGTTTGTTGTATGGGAGTTGGGAGCCCCCCTTAAATATTTATTTTATTCTGTTTTTAGTATTTGTTGTTATAGCGGCAACAGAAATATATCATCTGTGAAAATTTCAACTGTCTAGCTAGCACGGTCCATCAGATACAGCCTGGTGACACATATTACACGGACAGACAGACAGACAGACAGCGGAGTCTTAGTAATAGGGTCCCGTAGGCCGTCGCCCAACAGTGCATCACAAATCATAATAAACGAAAAAAAATACTAAGTATGGTACGTACTTATTTTGAAATGGTTAGGTTCACTGAATTATGTAAATGACTGAAAAATATACAATTTATCGGGAAAAGATAATGAAAACCACATACATGCATACCGGAACATATGGAAATTCTTATCTGTTATCAGTTTACCGGTACCTATAACCATGACATTTTGAATTTATATGTATGTATTCGTGTACACGTCATTGAAACATAAATCAGTGTCCCACAATTCATGCGATTAATAAACTAGGTATCCTACATTTGACAAGATAAATAATACATAATTTTATAGATTATGTTATTGAAACCACCTACATAACTATGCAAAATACTTCAAAAGCAGACGAACACTTTACCTAAACCACAGAATAACTAATAGTACTTACCTAAACACACAATCGCGGCAGTTTAGGTATCTACAAAAAAATAAATGTAGGATAATTATAATAATTAATTATTAAGGCGCAGATATACGACTTCTAATGATTTTAAATTCAACATCACGTCTAATCGACCGGACTGATTTCTTAAAACAAATTAAATGTTATACTAGACCATTTGCTTCGTAATTTGATATGTGAATATTTGCAATTATATTTTTTTAACATAGTGTAATTAATCTGTAAAGTAATGTCTACCGCGGACATAAAAACGATAATCACGCAAACACTATCGGGTGTATTTTCTTAAAACTTTCACCATCTAAAAGACAATTTAATTCCCCGAATTTTAGTATACGGTTTTTATTTGTTTGGTGTTTGAGAGTTTTTGTAAATAGATAATTGCTTCATATTTGCAATAAATTACCACGGTTGTGTCATCGCGCTTCTCTTTCTTTTCTATGCAGTCCGACAGTGACCGCGCTTTAGGTCGTGTAGTCGCCTTAAATAAAAAATAAAAATAAAACAGAAACGAAGTCGGATTTTCCATTTGATAGTAAATAGTTTTTATCAACATTATCCCTCTTCATTAGCTGTGACTATAGTAATGTAAGCGGATACTGAGAAACCGAACATTTTAAATGGTTACTTACATAACCAGCCTATATGTTCCCACTACTGGGACACAGGCCTCCTCTCTGTGACAGGGAGTGGGCCGTAATCCACCACGCGGGCCCAGTACGGGTTGGTAGATGTCACATGTCTTCGAATTTTTTGGTTTTAGGACATGCCGGTTTCCTCACAATGTTATTCTTAACCGTTTATAAGAGCAATTGTGATGAAATCAATTAGGTAGACAAAGTAAAGCGTCTGTCTGGGTTCGAACCCACGACCTACTCATAATTCGGGGCCGTTACCACTGAGCCACCACTGCTCTCCCGAACCCAGGACTTACAACTACTAACGTAAAACGTTAGCTGTAACTTTCTATAATAACGTATTGCGATGGATACAGGGAAACAAAACATTTTTAATGGTTTCGCTTAGGTACCTACCTATATAATTATTCAAGAGAATGAGTAAATAACTTCATAAATATGCACCATGAGAAATACACATAAAATAAAGAAATATCTACACGTTTACCTAATCAACATTTTGTGGACAATAATGACTAGGGATTGTATTTATGGTAATCGGAAAACGAAATAAATTAATGTTAAACAAAAGTAGGTGCATAATAACGTCATCAGCTGTTGTGTACTTGTAATTTGTTTAAGACAGCTGTTATGAACAAAGCATGAGTGTCTTGACTGCAAGAATATGCTCAACATTGTCGTAGGCCATGTGATAGTATTTTGTCAGTACCATTCGGTTTTTCTCGGTAATTAATTATAGTTTACGTAGGTACTTACATACCTAATAATTATTTTATCTACGAAATCTGTACCATATAAAAATAAGTTTAATAAAACTAAAACCCGACTACTGAAAAGGATGAAACAAGTTTAACTTCCCGTGGTCGCATGCCGCTGTACCTACATACATAATAAGCTATGGCAGCATGCGACCACGGGAAAGTACTTTCTTGTCTCATCCTTTTCAGTAGTCGGGTAATCTCTATGTTTTACCAAGTCGTAAAAACCGTATGCAGCAGGGGAAAGCTAGAATTAGACCAATCGTGAATTGGACCAATCGCGCCTAAGGGAATTATATTTCTGTACTTAATTCAGTTGTTTTCATTCTGTGCAGGTTGGAAACAACTCATTCAATTGCGTCAACTCACTCACTTCATTGCAAATGGAGATTCGATAAAAATATATTATCTTGTAGGTGTAACTGCAACTAAATTAAGCCGTTAGTAGTTAGTCGGGTCCCGGCTGTCATTCGTGGATCTTTGACTGTCGTTACGGGTAGTCAGAAGCCCGAAATACTGACAACCAGTCTTATCAGTAACTGGGTTGTGGAGGTCAAATAGGCAGTCGCTCCATGTAAAATATTGGTATTCAGCTGCACCCGGTTAGCCTGGAAGAAGCCGACGCTAACATAGTTGGGAAAAGGCTAGGCAGATGATGATATTACCTACTGTAATTAAATTCGAATTTTCGCGAAGTAACGTTTCAAGATTTAACCTTCACAAAGTCGCGTCGTCATCAGGATTGTGTTCTTTCAAATTGATGCGTCTATGCATGATTTGACGATTTCATGGACATAAAGTAAACGTGTTCGAGAATTTATTATTCGATCAAACAGTATTCAACACAACATCACGCCTATTTTCACCAAGGGGTAGACAGAAGTGAAAAGTAAACCGACATTTCGCCAGTTATGTTTACGCCCCATGTTATAAGTGGCAATGCGATAATTTTCATCATTCGGATATGAATCAAGACTCCAGTTTGTTACGTACAGACGCCAGCACATCAAGCTACCCGAAACTGTCAAATTTTCCCAATCAACTTTAAACCTTATAATTTAGTGATAAAGTTGAAAATCTAATAAATAAATTTGACAGATTGTAGTAGCTTGATGTGCTGGCCTCTGTACAAATTCTAAATTTAACCCGTCCAACGATCGCCTACTAAACGCAGTTTCCATTATGTGCATGGTTGGTTTCTAGTTAGTCTTCTAGTTAGCATTGACGATTATACGAGTATTTAGTGTCGTTTCGAGTGTATTTTTCTTACGAACAGTCGGTGGTTCATACGAAATTTGTCGGGATAAAAACCTAAATACTCGTAAACACCCTTTTGCCTGACCATTGGACCACCGTATAATGTCCTGAGATAATGCAAGTGAACCAACTTATAGGGTCTGTGAATGATGATTCGATCGGACCACCCACTGATTTTTTTGTGGTCGCAAGGGCTTGCGCACAAATTGGACACTTCTCCAATTTACTAGTTAAGTATAGTTTGTAGAACAATTACTTACTACCGACATATTTCTAAACTTCCTTATTAAGTAGGTACCCCTTAGTCGATAATTTATCTCTGAAATTGAAGCTTCCATTATCATTTCCTGACTTACATCCTTCTACTTAGGTTGACTTATTGGCTTATGCTCGGTTTCTTTATTTATAGGAACCAGTTTTTATTGCCAAACTAGGCATAAACATTTTACCTACTTCCATATGGCAGGTTCTATAATGCTAAGTTATGAATGAGGTCGTTGCTTCATTATTGTTAAAGACACAAGAGTCTTATTTATAACCAGGGCTCTGAACCGGTTTAAAAAGAGCGGTTAATTTCGATTAAATACCGGTAAATATATCGTTCCTTCATTAACCGGTTAAACAAGTGAAATATAAATGTGTGTGCATAGTGAGCAGTTGAACGCAGTTAAGGTCAGTAATTACTATAGGTAGTAATCTACATCCTATTGTTACTAAATTCTAAATTATTTAAGGTAACATGCTGTTCTTATGTAACCCAAGGTTACCGGTTACATAAGCACAAATGGTTTTGACACCCAAATTAACCGGTTAATTCCGTAATTCGTAAATATTTTTCGTCTACTTTTTTAACACTTACAACAAGTTATAGTGACAATAGTACCCCAGAAAATGTTAGGAAAAAACATGTATGATCTGAGGACGTCAAATACAACCGGCAACGTCCAGACCGTGCTCTCGAGAGTGGGGGGGGGGGGCGGGGGGGGTCTAACCTGGTTTTAATCGGTTAATTTTCACTATCAATACCAAAATTCATGAAAAACCGGTTTCCCGCATAAACCGGTAAAAATCGGTAATGTGCAACCTTTACCTACCCTAAATCGATTTCGGTTTGGGGTCAATGACTGTAACCGGTTAAGAATTTCAACCGGTTTCCGAGCCCTGATTTTAACCAATAACTGTCCGTAAATTGTAGACCATAAGACGTTGAAACTTGAAAGCTAATCAAACATGTTTTTGAACAATTACATAATATCTAGATATCACTAGGCAATAAGAATTCAAAAAATAATTCTTCTACTACGACATCGATAGGTAATTAAAAAAATATTGTATTTCGACTCAAATAATACTTTATCAAAGTTCATATTACATATACTTACCTAGATGCATTGTAACTTGTAGAAATTAATATTGTCAATTAAATACATATTAATACAAACTTGAATAAACTTGAGATAAGATGTGTGTGCTTTGGCGGAGGCGTTGACCGTTTGAAGGACCTTCGTACCGTTTGTTACCACTTGTGTAAGGATCTAGTTTGGAGAGCAACACTTGAGCTGCCAATTGTCTAACTAATCTTGTGAAGTAGTTACTATCCAAACATAAAAATTATCAAAGAAAGTTTATGAGTAAACATAAACATCATTAGTCTCATGCCCTCATATCTTATTTATTTGACGTTGACGCAGTATTTATGACTTCTTGTTCCATAATTCCTTTCGTTCAGTAGACACCCCCTATTTTGTGGATGAGAAATCATCAAATGACCCCTCCTTTCAACTTTCCTCACGACAAAGTTTATGAGTAAACAAACGAGATAAGTACAAAACGCAACAAACAAGACATTGCATGACAACAGCTAGCAAACTCGAGTGTTTACTGCCTTACCATAATATTTATTTATTAAATTCAAATATGAAAGATGGATGGCAAATATTGTTTGAAAATTTAATTAAAGAATGATGGGCGTTTTGGCCGGTATGTCTAACAAAAACCACATAATTATACATCAAATGAAAGTTTATTTATTATAAGCATCAATTTTCATTATGAGCAGAAGGCTGTGAAATACCGGGTTAAAGAGATATCAGACCAGCAAGTACCTACCATGTAAACGTATTATTGTATGACGCTAATATTCACTGCAGTTCTCAATAATATTAGTTATTGACTCATAACATTGAGGTGGCTTATAGCGTAGTATTATTAAGTACCTATTCTGTGCTTATAGCTAAGTAATAACAGCCGCACGGGTCGATCGATCAGGTTAAAAGCTACACTTGCCGCAGTTGGTCCTTAGGTGGGTTACCATTTTTACATACCAAGACCTCTCCGTGCCTCGGAAAGCATTAATCAGAGACATGGATAGAGAGAACCAGTCTTAGCAGAACCTTCCCTAACCCAAATAAAGTACCTAATAACTTAGCTAGTTCAAACAATAGTAATTTAATGCTTTTTTGTCATTATAGCCCGACCTTCCCCTATTCCGCTCTTCCCCTTAATATTTATGGCGATTCAGTTGGAAAATTACTAGGTCAACTTGCAGGTGCATGACTCAGCTCACAATACATACAGGCTAGTGTTTACTAGCACTGCAATTTGTGTATTGATCCATAGAATTAATAAAATTCTTTCAAATGTTCTGTAGCACGAAAGTCTTTTTTAGGGTTCCGTACCTCAAAAAACGGAACCCTCATAAGTTCACTTCGTTGTCCGGCTGTCTGTCCGTCAGTCAAGACCCTTTTTCTCAGGAACGCGTGGAGTTATCAAGTTGAAATTAATATAAAATACTCATGGCTGTAATCCCTCGAAGCAGTGAAAAAATCAACTTCTAAGTCAATGCTTCTATACTTCTAAGTCAAAGATACGGGCGTACATACTCCGAAATCAATAGAATAGAGAAGCAATATCATGTAGCACAACTCAGCACAAGTAAAGGAAAAAATCCGAAAACCGTCAATATGTAGTTAATATTACAAAAAAAAAAAAACTATTTACATACCTACGGAGCTCTCGGTGCGCGAGCCCGACTCGCACTTGGCCGGTTTTTTTCCATTTTGAGTAGCTGGTTAACTGAAGGGTAAGACAGCCTATATGGTAGCCGATTTTTCAATCGATAGTATTGCAGTTTGACAGATTTTGTATCACACTAGTAGGTATTATAAAGGCGAAAGTTTGTGATTGTGTTTGTATGTTTGTTACTTCTTAACGGACAAACGGCTGAACGGATTTGGATGAAATTTGGCACACAGATAGTTTATAACCAGGATTAACACAAATGATGCTTTTTATCCCGATATTCCCACGGGATCGACACTTATGTGGGTGAAACCGCGGGGCGCAGCTAGTACAAAATATGTCACACACATGTTTATTTTTCAGATTAATCTGAGAGAGATATTTTTCTGGTGTAAATGCAGTAATTGGGATAGCTACGGCGAACGCTACGGCGAATATTACGCTGAACGCTACGCCGATCGCTACGCCAGACGCTACGCCGAACGCTACGCCAGACGCTACGCCGAACGCTACGCCAGACGCTACGCCGAACGCTACGCCTAAAACATTTCCGTTTTGTTTTGAACAATTAAAGATCATTAAACAAATTGCAAAAGCATCAGAAAGTTAGTCTGAAGGACTAATGAAGTGCTTTTTGCCCACCAGCTTTACTTTAAATACGTAATTACGTAATGTCAGCCTACGATTTGCTAAGTAGGTCAGCTTGTCTGTCTGTCTTTGTATAGCTCAGTGAGCAATTAGCAAAAGGAATATAGTAGGTAATATGGCCCGCCGAGGTTTTTTTTTGCATACGCTTATACGCGATATGAACTTCAAAATACAAATCAAATCAAATTTATTCGTAAACGTAGGTTTCATTACAATAGAATGTTATGATAAGGTGGTCAGTTCGCTACATTTTCCTCGAGAGTATACAAATAAATAATAATAAAGTTAGTGGTTTCGAAACCACAGACACACATTTAACATAAAATAATTACTTAATGTCAACATAATAATAATCTAAATATATGAACAAGAAAATAAGAAAGTGTAACTTAGAATATACTTCAATCTACATTGAAACAAAAGAAACAGCCATTTCAACAACATCTAAAATTCTAAACCAATGAGGAAAATAAAATCATTAATTTAAATGTAATATTGTAATAATCTAAATGTCAGTGGTGTCCTCGAGCAACTCGGTTGTAGAGTAATAACATTAATGAATTAAAAATTGTTTCAGTTTCTTTTTAAACATAATATTGTTAAGATTTTTTATCTATCGTGGAATTTTATTGAAAATAACTGGAGCCATTCGATAAATACTTATTATCATTCCAGTAACTACTATCTACTATGAATAACAATTCGCGATTATCATCTGTATTTCAGGGCCATCTGTTTCTTCTTTTATCATAAATTCAGAGTCTACAGGTTTTCACCAACTATTTAATTGATTGGCCTCCGATTCAATAATTGATATAAATAAGCAATGAAATTGATAGAAATGGCATTGTAGATAAGATTTTGAAATTAGCAAACTTTAACTCAGATAGCTGGCCAAGCAACTAATCCCGCTAAAATTTTGACCGATCATGTGAACTTAGACGTAACGTGCACAAGAACCGATTAGGATATTAGGCCCCCTCGGGAGCGTTTGAGAATTTCAGCGGAGCAGTAGAAGACCCAGAGAAAATTATTATATCCTATCTTGCGACTATATAAACGCATACACGTTTAAATAAAATCGAAATGGTTTGCAGCTAATAATCTTTTACTTAATGCGAACAAAACTATTACCAAATGTACCTTAAGTAGGTCTGAATTTAAAACTAGATGCTATTACTATTACGGAACCTGTATTTCTAGGAATGACTATAGATTCAAAATTACAATGGGATGCAAACACACATTAGAGCTCTTTCAGGTAGATAAGTTCAGCTTAATATGCAGTAAGAAAAATAAGGCAGTTGACAGATATAGCCACAGATAGGTTAGTATACTTTGCTTATTTCCACAGTATTATGTCTTATGGTGTTCAGCTGTGGGTATCGGCAGCTGACGTAGATTCAATTTTCATTTTACAAAAGAGGGCAATCCGTGCAATCTATAAAATGGGTCCTCGCGGGTCTCTTAGAAACAAATTCAAAGAAATTTATACATCTGCCTTCTCCTTATATTTTAGAAAGCGTTTTGTATGTTCGCAAAAACTTAGGACTTTTCAAAATTAGAAGCGATTTCCATAATATAAATACACGTAGTAAAAACGAAATTGTGATAACTAAATTTAGATTAACTAAAACTAGCAAGTCATTCCTTATAAACATCATCCATTTTTATAACAAGTTGCCAAAGCCGGTTACAGAACTTAGCGATGGAAAGTTCAAAACCCTCATCAAACGTGTCCTTATCAAAAAAGCATAATGATTAAAGACTACGTTGAAGACAAGGTAGTTTGGCAATAATTCCTTCTGCACATGTGGCTTCCCTGGCGCCTCAACGAAAAAGTCTATTAACTGCTCTCAAATTACGATGGTTATTTTTTATTTATTTTTTACATACTTTTTTGACATAATCTTTTTATTATTTGACATTATATAGGTACATACATTTCTAATTTTACAACTCTTTATTAGTGGTTGTAATGGCAGTCATATCACTTGGTTTTAATAGGTTTTTATATTTTCTTTTTTATTTTCTTTTTTAATTATCCTTTTGATATATTCTTATGTTGTAAATGTGAGGACTTTGTAGGCCTTGTAGACCTTGGATCTGTAGACTATTTTTTATTTTATCAAGTAGGTACCTGGTATTTGTTGACTGGCCTACGCTATCATCCCATACCTACTGTAATTTGAAAAAAGAACAGTAACCGTGCACCTAGTTTCTGAAGTTCCATAAGTGCCCACGTAGGTTCATGTGAAATAAAATATTTTGATTTTGAATCGTGGCAGTAGCTGTTTCAGAAAAATTGGGGAGCGGGGTCAAAGTGGGCCGGTGGGCAAAATAAGGTTGAACATAGAAAGAAGTTTATTATATCATTTCTATGGTTGAGAACTTATGAATTAGGAGCAATATTGTGCGTGCGGAGCAAAGGCGTAGGTCCGAGGTACCGCTCACTTTAGAGCGGTCATCGCGAAAACTAACTAACGAACGAGTGTAATTCGTACTTCGCAATGTTCGGCATTTCTCGAAGTTAATAACGCAAGAAAATAATAATTGTGTTATTAAGTATAGGCCCGACTGGTCACGGATAACTTAGTTTTACTACTCAGAAATATGTAATAATTACATACGTTTCACATAAATCTAGGTCCGAGTAGTTATCTTATAGCGACCAGAAAAGGCACATCGAGCTGTAAATATATGCGAAGAAAGTGTATAAACTACTATGATAAATCATGTTTTTCTATACTAGTATAATAATAACAATAATTTAAAGCTTTTGTGTGCTCCTTTCTTGGAACTGTGATGATTTAACATAACAGCATGTAACTGATAATGCATTACTTTTTGTTGCAAAGAATGCAGGTAGCAGTATAGGGTCGAACAGCGAAGCAGGCACGATTACAGGGTTGTTGAGTGCACTTATGTTATTATCTTTTAACCAAATTTTTGTTACTTAGTTAAAAATGTGCGGTCTGATCTGATCATCATAAATTCTTGGACGGGACTACATCAAGACCAGTTTTTTGTTTTAAATATCTTTAAACCAAATGGTTGGAGGCTTTTATTTAGGTAGTAAGCTTTTATTTACATTTTGAATTTTTTTTTTGCTTGAGTACGTGTAGATTTTATTGTATTTATTATACATATACTCGTACCATTGGCGTGGCTAGCTAACATAGGGCAAATAATTTAATTTAAGGTTCTGTGTCCTGTAATGTTAATTACTTTGCATATCTAGTATTGTATACAATCAAGTGTTTTCTAACTGAACAGACAGGTGTGCTGTTGGGGAGTTTGTTGCGCCACTACTTCTCCCCAGCGAAAGCACTAGGAAGTGGTGAAGGGCGGGCGTTTTTGGGGGACTGTCTTTTGTAATTTTGACGTTCGAAAAGTGCTGATGCTCAGCCTAGTTTAAATAAATGACTTTTGATTTGATTTGACTTAGCATACTAATAGCATTTTGAGAAGTTTGCTCTCGTGGGCATTTAGTGAACAACAATAAGATTAGGTACGCTTGAAAGGTGACATCCAAGATGCCATATCTTATCACATAATACATTTTCATGGTTGCAAATTTTGTATGATTAGATGCAAATTCCTGATAGGTGGTAAGATATTGCGCGGCAAGCGCATGCAAACTGTCTACTTATTTGGGACATATCAATCAATCACATTAGTCCGTACATATCCGCTACCAAACATGGAGTTGCAGCAGCTATAAAAACGTACATGGACAAACTATATGTATATGTAATTATAACGTAACATAACATTACCCCTGTACTCGACGAAGTTGGTAGGCAGAGGTGTACTTACCCCCGGATTTCAAGTCCCTTATGTTGTACTGAGAAATTTCTAATGAAAAAGAAAAAAAACCGTGACACTCCGGGAGCGCCGACAGAAGACAAAACACAAACAGAATATTTTGCCATCACCATATGGTCGTTGGCCATCACTTACTGACATATCGAATATACATTAAAACCGAGTACATCCCGAGGACAGCCGAACACATCCAAAGCGGTGTCGGTTACGGCAACAGTGGCGCGAATTCAACGGTTTTTTCCCATCTCAAGAAATGCCCAACGTGGCTAAAGAAGTTTCCACTTCAATATTCAAGACAATTTTCGCGACCTGGGGATCGATTCCAGGCCCAGCAGACGAGTTTCCGATATTAGACCAACGAGCCAGTACCGTGTATATACTTTAGTCCCAAAATGGATACTCGTAGGCACTTAGCAACCGATCGTTCTGCATATTATGGTGCTTTGATCTCATCTTACACAGCCTACGCAAAATTGCGGTGTTGCCTATGTATATTACACAGCCTAAAGATTAATTTAGAAATACAGTCGATAAATACTTAAGGGAGATGCGCTAAGGTAGCTCGCGAAAGTCTAATTTACTCAGGTTTTACCAATTTTGTAGGTTAGTGTCAGGTAGAATATGATTCGCGCTCGTAACAAATATGGCTTTACAAAATTATAAACATTAGAAACAGCAATACAAATTGACCTCAAATGTGATGATTTCATGGGATAGTCAATAGGGTAATATGAACTTAGAGGGATTTATTGATGATTTTTATGATTATAATTCTATAAATAAATATTTGTTACGGTCGCGAATCATCTGTGCACTTTACTGGTGCTAAATTTTTGACTGATCTGAACTAAGACGATGGCTGTAAGAGTAGGGGAAGACCAAAGAAACGATGGATAGACTGTGTGAATGATGATACGGTTAGAAAGGGGGTGACTACCGAGGACGACTAATAGAGAAGTATGGAAGAAAAAGACATGTTGCGCAGACCACAAATAAATTGGGATAAAGGGATAAAGAATGATGATGAAATAGATATCTAAGTTCCAAAGATGATTAGTTTCGTATAGTATTAAATATTCCATTGTAATCCATACTATCCATACAATATTATAAATGCGAAAGTGTGTCTGTTTGTTACCTCTTCACGCTTAAACCGCTGAACCGATTTAGATGTGGTAATGGTATAGAGATAGTTTGAGTCCCGGGAAAGGACATATGATAGTTTTTATTCCGACATTCCCACGGGATCGACACTTATGCGGGTAAAACCGCGGGGCGCTGCTAGTAATAATTATTACAGCAAGCCAAAGAGTAGGTTACTAATACCGGTCTACTTTAGTAGCAATTTTTGTAGCTAAGCAAAAAATGAGCGGAATAGCAATAACTTGTTTATTACTTTTTTATCTAGGCACGAGAATACATATAACGGGAGTGCTTATTCTGATTGCAAAAAGCATTATAAAGGATGATGTCTAGAGAGTTCAAACGAACGTAGTTTAGACTTCAATAAGAAATCGAGTTAACAAGTAACCACTTATAAGATCATTTTAAGCTATTAAACACGTCGTATTTTATAATTGCAGGGCCATAATATTAAAATGAAAACAAATTTTTGTGATCCGAATATTATAAATTACATAAACACCATACTCTTGGTCTCGTGGAAATCGGTTGTCATGGACTCATGGTATATGGGCATGTGATGAAGATGAATATAGAAAATGTCGTGAGGATTTATTTGAGTTTAAATGTAGATGGCTTAGGTAGGGGAAAACCAAAGAAACGACGAGTGGACTGAGTGAACGATGATTTGGCTTGAAAGTGAGAAACTACTGAAATGTCGAGTAGAAATGAAGTATAAACCACCAACCAACCAACTAAACTAACCAACCACCAACCAACCAAACTAACCAACCAACTAAATTAGGACAAAGGCAAGAGAGGAGGCTGCTGATGACGATGGTACTGTGAAGTTTTCTGTTAATATTATAATATATTCTGTATACAACTAACATTAATTACAACGTGGATTAACTGCCGCTTATAAAAAGTTAACAAATGTATACACTCTTACACCCACATAGTAAAATAGCGTTAATTTTTTTGATAATGCCCCGCTTTTATCCGGTTCAGTCTGGTTTGTTAGTACAGTGAAAAGCAGACAAATGAAAGTATATACGCCATGACAGGTAATCAGTTGACCGAGTAGGTACTGTGCCAAGACCAACGACCTCACTCTAGAGTGCTCTAGCTACGGAGTGTAAACTTTAGGTTAGTAGGTAGGCGTAGGTATATCATACACACCTACCTACATTCATTAACTTTGTTAAAGTATTGAATTGGTTGTGTTTAGAAAGTTTAAGGAGTAAAGGTAAATACTGCAGCATTGCAACATTTGCAACGAGTAATGTTGCCAGGTTTTGTGGTTATTTTTATTGGTAACCAGATACCGCACAAAAAATTATGGATAGCTACCCATAATGTTACTTAGTTACCTAACTATGGTAGTTATACATATATTATCGATAGATTGCATTTTGCTTTGACGAAATAGGTAGAACTTTACCAATATTAGGTCCTTATAATTTGTTACGAAATAAATAAATAAAAGTTAATACGATGAAGGTAGATACGCGAAATTATTATAACGTGGACAAAATAGTAGTGTGTTGTTAATGAATGGATTACATATACTACAAAATACAGGGTGAATTTTGAATACACGGTAAAAGTCGATCTAAATTTTGTGTCAATGCCTGCCTACGGGTTTTAGTGAAAACTAATAATAAAACTTCGTAAAGTTATTGTAGATTTTACTAAAACGGATCATGTCAGCGTCGCTTTTAACAGCTGAATTTCCTACGACATTGGACGACATTATAATTGTTACGAGTCGGCTCTGACGACACAAAGTAATTTTGTTTACTTAACAAATACAATGAACTTAGTTTACCTTTTATAAAAAAAAAAAATGTTACATTTAATACCTATGCAAAAATGGTAGCAGCAATTTTTTTTTAATTATAATAAATTCTGTTTATGTTTGCAAACTAACATAAATGTGGGTAGAAAAATATCCAAATAAGTATTTTTTTTCATTAGAAAAAATAATTTGGATGTTTTTTTTTACTTACCTACATTAGTAAGTTATATAAAAGTATCGTGAATGAAAACATAGAGGTGACGGGTGCCACAGTTATATAGGTAACTGATTATATAGGTTTATCGTATTAATGTCAAGGAACAGCCAGCTGTAAGTAAGCTCGTAAACGTGCTTATTTATGTGGCCGCGGAACTGCAGACAGATGTGGGCTCGGCCGCTCGGCCCCGTCTGCTGCCAGGCGCGATGCCAACCGGTTGGCTGCACTCTACTTTGAATGGCAAGTTAAGCTGAATGAAGTTTGTTTGATGCTCATCAACAATGCTCATTCGCGCCTTTCGTAAGCGTTTTGTCCACGAATATTGACAAAGTGATTTAACGCAGAGATAAGAATTTAGTACAGATAACGTACGAACACAATATACTTTTATTTACATTATTCGACACGCGTTCAATTTGCTTTTTTTTGTTGACATTTTTTATCGCTAATAATATCAGGATAATGCAACGTTATATTCAGTTGCAACCAGATGCTACCCATTTGCCGATGCGGCCCGCCAATTCTGTTACAGGTTCAGGTTATTATACAGTAACACGAAAACTATGGCTAAAATTATACAGCATTGAAATTCTTTACAAATAATTAAGTGTAATTCAAAAACGTCCATATGTGACGATAAAAAAAGCTCTCGTATATTTCACTCAAATACCTACATGGAATCTAAAAACGCGTCAACACAATAAAAGCATCAAGTTACGGTTTATTAAATAATACAAAGTATAGACGGCACTCACCTCTGTCTGTGTCTGTGCCGGCTGCCGAGCAACGGGTTATAGGTTATAGCGAAACAATTGAAGCACTGGGCCACGTGCTTTATATTTAGCGAGCGGAACGCGACCGGCCGACTCGCGAGTTAAAATCAGAATGAACCGATGAACGATGCCAGAGCAAACGTACGCAATACGCATGGCAGTTCACCGTACAAGCAAGCCAGCGGATTGTTGCGTCAGCGTCATAGCGCACCGGGACTGTCATGTGCGAGTAATGTCAAACCGCGGCGCGCCCGAGGCTACCCGGCCGAGTGGTGGCGTCCCGGCTTGCCTGCGTGGCGCTCTACTATACACTATCCTCTTTCATTTTTGCCTGTTAGCGCCAACGTTTACGTATCGGGTGCGACATAGGACTTTTACGTACAATATTCTGTTAACAGTTTCACTGTGACGTGTTGCTAAAAGAAATTTGGCTTATGTAGGTACTAGCCACGTAAAAATCGTATGTGAGTTTTATCGTCAACAATGTAACAATAGCTCCGTTTTTTACTATAATGAACGGTTTGTTTGTTGACACCTAGTTGTTATAGAAACCATTCATTTTTGGGTTATGATTCATAGGTGCCAATTTAGCTGGCACAGTTTTAGCGCCTGAATAAAAAAAGGAAGTCGAAGTAGGAATAGGTACGGATTGCGGATGAAGTAGTGATAAACTCGATAATGCGATCATAGAAATTACAAAAGATTTGTAAAAGTAATTTTATGTGATGTGGACACCCAGCATAATATTTTTTCTAATAAAGAATGGTCATAAAACTAACCATCTTTAAAAAAAATATTATTACCTACTTATAACAGAAAAATCAAAAAATTCAATCAGACTCGATGCAAGATTAACTAATTGCTGGAATACCTATAATATTAGAACTAAGTACACATTTAAAAGAAAATATAAATAAATGCTAAGGTCTATACTATACGATTACCCATCGGAATTTTATTGTAGTGGTATTTAAACTAAAGTAGGTAACGTTGGTAGGTACATAGCTGCATTCGAGTTGCCTTGAAATTTGTGAGCTATGTTGCATCATCTTCAAGGGTTTTGTTAAAAATATTTGTGACAATCATCCTAGTTCTAAAAGTGTGGGCAGGAGTGTATAATGACAATAATTATATCATAACATTCTTAACAAATGTGTGTTAGGTAATACAGGGTGAAATTGAACACATGCGACAAATCGAAACCGGAGATTGTACTCGTCATTATGAACAACTTTTACTATGGGACCAAACCTGAAATCGCGAAAAAAAAAAAATCAGCTGTTCCCTACATTTATGTTCGCATAACTCGCCAAAATGTAGGGAACAGCTGATTTTTTTTTCGCGATTTCAGGTTTGGTCCCATAGTAAAAGTTGTTCATAATGATGAGTATAATCTCCCATTTCGATTTGTCGCATGTGTTCAATTTCATCCTGTATATTTATAGACGGGTGATAATGGGATAATATTTCAGAAGATTCAATAGTAATTTGTTATTTCTTGTGAGCAGTGGTAACAACCCCGACTTACGAGTTGTAGGCGTGATGGGTTCGAGTCCAGGCAGGCGCTTTACTTTGTGTAATTTATTTCACCACTGCTCTCGAAAACGGTGAAGGAAAACATCGTGAGGAAACCATGTCCTAGAACCAAAAATTCGAAGACATGTGACATCTACCAATCCGCACTAGGCCCGCGTGGTGGATTACGGCCCACTCCCGCTCACAGAGAGAAGGTCTGTGTCCCAGCAGTGGGAACGTTATAGGTAGATTATGCTTATATTTATACCCTCTTCCTACTTTCTACAAATTATTCTTCTGCTGCAATTTTGAAAAAATATTATGCTCAATAACTAAAAGATTTAAAAAACTGAAATGTTAATCGACTTTTGTTGCTGACCGTACTAAATATTGATTACCTACCTAGAGTTTATCTAGTGATGAGTATATTTAATTATTATATGTACCTATGCATTCACTATGTCCATGCCCCCCCTAAGGAGTAATCCTTGATGATTAATATATGTACCTACTAGCTTTAGCATGCGGCTTCACCCGCGTGGAGGTTGGAAATTATCCCACGCAAACGTATTACAGGGATAAAAAGTATCCTATTTGCTAACTCAGGTTATAAAGTAAGTACTTGTGTGCCAAATTTCATCCAAATCCGTTCAGCCGTTTTTGCGTGATTGAGTAAAAACCATCAAACAAATGAACCAAACCAAGTAGGATATTATACTTAGTGTTCTAAAACTACGGGTCGGTACTCGTAGGGTTTGCGGAAAATAATACAAAAAGCAAAATATATATTTAAAAAAAAGCAAACAATGCTTTACTGTCTGAAGCGTACAGGTTGGAGTGTGGGGTGAGACAGGGGGGTTAACCTCACCTAAGCTCTTCAACAAGTAGGTATGTGAATGAGATAATCGTTAGGTGCAAAACAGATGGCGCTAGCGTCAATAATTTAAGCTAACCCTAGCCGAAAAACACGATGCACCAATACTTATAGACACTGTCCGAATGCTCGTGCGGTAGGGTCCAGGGATGAATAAAAATAAATAAATTATGTCCATGCCCCCCACTATGTCCATGCCCCCCCTAAGGAGTAATCCTTGATGATTAATATATGTACCTACTAGCTTTAGCATGCGGCTTCACCCGCGTGGAGGTTGGAAATTATCCCACGCAAACGTATTACAGGGATAAAAAGTATCCTATTTGCTAACTCAGGTTATAAAGTAAGTACTTGTGTGCCAAATTTCATCCAAATCCGTTCAGCCGTTTTTGCGTGATTGAGTAAAAACCATCAAACAAATGAACCAAACCAAGTAGGATATTATACTTAGTGTTCTAAAACTACGGGTCGGTACTCGTAGGGTTTGCGGAAAATAATACAAAAAGCAAAATATATATTTAAAAAAAAAGCAAACAATGCTTTTCTGTCTGAAGCGTACAGGTTGGAGTGTGGGGTGAGACAGGGGGGTTAACCTCACCTAAGCTCTTCAACAAGTAGGTATGTGAATGAGATAATCGTTAGGTGCAAAACAGATGGCGCTAGCGTCAATAATTTAAGCTAACCCTAGCCGAAAAACACGATGCACCAATACTTATAGACACTGTCCGAATGCTCGTGCGGTAGGGTCCAGGGATGAATAAAAATAGTTAGGTAAATTAATATTACTAACCCTTAGTTGATAAGTTATTGTTGTAGTAACCATTGGACCAATGTTGTCAAATTAAATAAATAAACATTATTATTAGGTACTACTAAAGTACCACTTAAAACACAAGTTGGACATTTTCAAGTGTCTTAAGTGGTATTATTTTCCGGAAACCCTATCGACCAATCAATATTTTTATTCTATATTTTCTCAACTTTGACAGTTGTTGAGGAATTGAAAAATAAAATTAAATACCTACATATAGTTTGGTTAATGTAAAGTACTTATACAAAACAGCAGTGGTGGCCAAGTGGTAACGGCCGCGACTTACGAGTTGTAGGTCGTAGGTTCGAATCCAGACAGGCGCTTTACTTTGTGCAAATTATTTCATCACCACTGCTCTCAAAACGGTAAAGGAAAACATCGTGAGGAAACCGGCATGTCCTAGAACCAAAAATTTGAAGACGCGTGACATCTGCCGACCCGCATTGGGCCCGCGTGGTGGATTACGGCCCACTCCCTCTCACCGAGAGGAGGCCTGTGTCCCAGCAGCGGGAACATTATAGGCTGGTTATGTATGTATGTATGTATACAAAACATTGTTTATCAAATCGCACACCTGGATCTAAACAGCGATTAACTCAAAAAAAAAACACACTTTTTTCAGAAAAGTTGAAAATCTGATTACCATCTCCCTGTGCACTACAGGAGTTTGCTGTATTGATCAATACTTTTTAAATGCAGATAGAACAATGATGTTATAAGTTTTGCATCTATTTTGTTGGTCGCTAGGTAGTGAGTTAAGGAATTCGATGGTATGCATACCTCAAATATTTAGATTTTAGAGTTAGCTCTCTTTAGATCTAGATGTATGCGAAATGTTATAAGAGGTATTATTTTCTGCAAACCCTGCCGACCTATATCCTACTTGGTTCATTTTCCTAATGTTTGGATGTGTTTCTTGAGATTTTAATCCTCTTGCCCTTTCTGATACTTAATAAAAAGAAAAAAAAAACCTTGCTTACATTTTTTAAATAAATCAATACTGTAATTAGTGGTACCGTACTATGTATAATTACAATATTATTCAATCGATTGTGTCCACTGAAAAAAATCTGAGTTTTATCTTGGATAGCAACCGGCACCCTAATTGCGTAACACAATATTACTCTCAATTTGAATCATTTTAAAGCATATTTCTAATCCATTGCTCCATATGTTCGAAAAATGTGTCTGCTCAACAACGCAAATAACGCAATGAATGTTGTTGAACTGTCAAAATAAAAACCCATTGCTACTGATAGAGTGTTACGCAATTACCCTGCAGACAGAAGCCATCACATATTGCAATCTTACCGAAGTCAAACTCAAAAGGTGTATCTAATTACTTAGGTGCAATGTATCGTAATACCTACGTAGTTTACCTGCGTAGGAGTACGTGAAACAATAATGTATACCTACTGTGTGTACTTATTGCCTTTTATTGACGCCTTATCGTTATCGGACATAAAACGCAACGTTTGTTGTAATCACTTTCGCTTAGCGCTTTGCTTATCCAATGGTTGCGAAAAGCTTGATAGTACGGTCAGCTATAAAAAATATACTTAAATAAAATAGCAGGTTCAAAACTACCATACACATTCACAAAATTTCATTGAAATCGGTTGGGTGGTTTCGGAGATTAGCGTGTACGAACATAGTGACACGTGGTTTTTATTTATTAAGACTATTTTCTGCCCGCGATTTAGTTCGCGCGAAGAAGAGTTCGTAAGGAGACCACAAAAACAGCCATATAAAAAAAAAACCGAGTGTGCTTATGACCACACGACTGAAGTGAAACTTCAAACGTATTTGGCTATGAGAGGAAGAGAGATAGATAATGTGCGTGCGCACTGCTTTCTCTTGCTTATATCCCCCACTCAACTCCCGTTCGCCTCGCCCGATCACACTTTTCGTAACCCTTACGTCACGCGTTCGCCAGCTTACTCCCCAAGTCAAGCGTGGGTAAAGAAGTTTTAATTCAAAAACTTCCCTGTATACTACGTTTGTAGTTTTATTCTCAAGAGCCATAATACACAGAGAGTCAGACTGGTGATGCGGGAGCAAGTGACGTACAGTTGCCTGTGTGAGAAGCAGCTCGTCCTGAGGTCGACACCCGCAGCTTTCAGTAGCAATGGAAGCGTGCTGGGCCCATAACCTATAGGAGCTGGAGCCTACGCAGAGTAGCAGATAAAGGTTTTAGAGAATAAAACATTTAGGTAGAGAGCTGCATTCAACGAGTGTATATTTTTGACAGATGATAGAAGAGAAAAATAACAAAAGACAGTAATAAAAAACAGCCAGTGCTTTGATTGCACTATGAGACCTCGTGGTTTCAACATTTCCATTGCTTGCAAAGTTTCTCGTTTTTCGTGAAATAATCGCCTGCGTTCCTGCGTATACTACCTGGCGCAACACTGATGCATTCTTACAGACTATTCTTGACGAACGGCTATCACTAAAGGTCTGTGTCACGTTCTACGAACTAGCATATAATAATACCTATAATATTGAAATGTAAAAAAAAGAATCTCAAAAATATATTAACCTCACGACCACAGGTTCTCAAAGCAGTCGTCGAACCGCTAAGCTATTTGCTTTGTTAAAAATGATTAAAATAGCCGTTCTTATAATGATAGATTTTCTATAGCGTGGTGATAATAATTTAAAAGGTTAAATCGATCATAAAATACAAAAGTAACTGCGAAATTCTAATATTGCAGTTACTTATAGATTTTTCATCTTTAGGCTCGTCATTTTACAATTTGCGGTTAAACGAACATAATGCAACATTGCCCATCCCCCTTAACAAATAGCGTTATAATTTATAGCCTAATAGACTGATCAAACGTACCTATAGTGAATATTTATGCAAAATATTAAGTACCTATTTGCGTGATGCTGGAACACACAATCAGACAAAAATTCAAAACCGTGGTCGCATGCCGTTATACTAACATAATTAATGTATTATTATAAGCTATGGAAGCATGCGACCACGGGAAACGTACTTTCTTGTTTCATCCTTTTCATCAGTAGTCGGGTTTTAGTTTTTAGACTTATTTTTTATTTAATTATTTTGGGGCTTATTTCAGTAATATTTATTTTTTTGTAATGTGCTAATTAAGCCCTTTCATTTGATACCCAAGAGGGCATGATTACCTAAAAAAAATATTATTTTTGGATCATGACTTTATGTCCGTTATAGGGCGCCATATTCAATTTAATGTGACGTCAATGATCGTTAACGCCTATAACCAGCGGACGATGAAGACGCTTCCAACGATACCTCATTTGTCCAATTATGACAAGTAGTTTAGAAGTTATGAGGGAACAGATGAACATACATACATACTTACATACATACAGACATAACGTTCAAAATCATAACCCTCCTTTTTGCTTCGTCGTAGTCGGGATAAAAAGTAATTGCCGCGATATGGTATTTTTTTTCACGATTAGGTTTTTTTTTAATATTTAAGAGTTCGCTATGATTTGATTATGTATAACTAAGTATTAGGTATACTTAAGAATAAAATGTATAGGTAGATGATATTAAAAAAGATCAATTGCAATGATCAGTGCAATTCGAATTTTTCGCAGAATGTACAGTCATCGCAGAAATTCGAATAACACTGATAATGTTACACACCATTTAAATAGACACATAATCATTTTTTTTATGCATTGTTTTCCAGCATTTCATAGGTAGGTACTTACATATTTCTTATACATACGAGTAATAGCAAGAGATCATAATATTCAATTAATTTTTGCCGTTGGTCCCGGCTGTCATTCGTGGATCTTTGACAGTCGTTACGGGTAGGTACTCGTAGTTAGAAGCCCAAAAGTCTGATAACCAGTCTTACCAAGTGGTGCCGCGGTTGGTCCGTGGATGGGTGACCATCTTACCATACCAAACCCCTCCGTACCTCGGAAAGCACGTTAAGCCGTTGGTCCCGGCTGTCATCTGTGGATCTTTGACAGTCGTTACGGGTAAGTAGTTAGAAGCCCAAAAGTCTGACAACCAGTCTTACCAAGTGGTGCCGCGGTTGGTCCGTGGATGGGTGACCATCTTACCATACCAAACCCCTCCGTACCTCGGAAAGCACGTTAAGCCGTTGGTCCCGGCTGTCATTCGTGGATCTTTGACAGTCGTTACGGGTAGGTACTCGTAGTTAGAAGCCCAAAAGTCTGACAACCAGTCTTACCAAGTGGTGCCGCGGTTGGTCCGTGGATGGGTGACCATCTTACCATACCAAACCCCTCCGTACCTCGGAAAGCACGTTAAGCCGTTGGTCCCGGCTGTCATTCGTGGATCTTTGACAGTCGTTACGGGTAGGTACTCGTAGTTAGAAGCCCAAAAGTCTGACAACCAGTCTTACCAAGTGGTGCCGCGGTTGGTCCGTGGATGGGTGACCATCTTACCATACCAAACCCCTCCGTACCTCGGAAAACACGTTAAGCCGTTGGTCCCGGCTGTCATTCGTGGATCTTTGACAGTCGTTACGGGTACGTAGTTAGAAGCCCAAAAGTCTGACAACCAGTCTTACCAAGTGGTATCGTGTTAGCCAGTTACTGCATGGGTTGTGGAGGTCAGATAGGCAGTCACTCCATCTAAAATACTGGTATTCAGCAGCATCCGGTTAGATTGGAAGTCGACCCCAACTTACTTGGGAAAAGGCTAGGCAGATGATGAATTAAGATTTACAATCTATTTTTGTCACTGACTAACCAATTAATATTTTTTAATATTAAGTTATATTTGTCAGAAGCGGGCTACAGGGAAATTCCCAGATTACCCAGATAGATAATAATAGTATCCTATCCTAAGGTTACTTACTTTCTTTTGTAGTATGGAGACTGAGTTTACTTTGTATTTGATTAGTTTTCACGTTAAGATTTCTTTCTTTGACACAACTTCACACTTTTTACATGAAAATCTCTTCTGAAAACAGTATAACCCTTCGTATGCTAAAAAGTGGATCCACGCGAGACACAATGGGTTTTTAATTGTGTCTGTAATTACGGCATTCTACGTTTAATGAAATATTTATAACTATTTCTCACAATTTCTAGTTCACGTTTTTGTTACGGGCATTAAGAAAAATGTACCTACAATATTTCACTCTCAAATTCTTTGACGCATGTTTCAGGATCGTGACGTAGCACTGCAGTTGCTACGAAACCGTGGAATGTAGTGTAAAGTAAGATTATGTAATAAATTGTATATAAAACATGACTAAGGCGTAAAACGCGATAACGTTATTTTTTATAAGCATTTCTTTTTTACCAGGTTTTATGGACATAAATAAAGCAAAGGAGTAAGGAGACTCGCAGCAGGTGAATCTATATAGTTACTGCTTACTCCACTGAGGAAAATGTGTGAGTTTGTGAACGTATGTTATTTGTGAGCAAGCATGTAAAGCCGTTGGTCCTGCGCCTGATCTCTCCCCGGTCGTGACGGATGCCATCCCATCGTATTATGAGAGTGAGCAAAAAGTGTGAAACCTGCATTTGCGCATACCCTTGTGCACTATATAATATCTCCTGCGTACTTGGATAATCTCCGTTGAGATTGGCCACAGTGATCGAAATGCAGTCTAGAGTATATATGTATAAATATGAATGTATGTAGCTTAAGATTACTCCTATGGGTTACCATAGGAGTAACGGGACTATAATGACGAGTGTTTTTAAAAAGCCTGGTGATGATGGCTTTTTATATTTACTGGCTTACCGCTTAAATCTGGACATCTCTCCAGATGTTAAGTAAATGAACCGGTCGACGATAGTTAACTCACATTTATTTAATAAAATTATAGAACCAAATTAGTTAGACATGTTTAGAATTCACAGGTTTATTAGGAATCACATATTAGGTAGATATACCTACACGGTGGCAGGGAGATCCCGGCATCGACGCGCAAACTGGACATTAAATTCACAGATAACAAAAAAAAAAAAAACAGCATAAAATGCCTATAAAACCCGGCAATAGTACCTACAGCTTTATATCAGTGAAACAACTTATGTAATTAAACCAGCGGATATGCAATGGTTTTCTGCAGTTCAGCAACATGCATTGTGTTAAGTAGAGGTAATACGGGCTGGTGTCCGCAACTCCACGTCTAAGCGCGTATTGTGTAGACGCATTTTTTGAACATTACGACGCAATGGATTAGCAATGTCCTTCAAAATGATTCAGATTGATAGTGTGTTACGCAATTAGGGTGCAGGATTTCCAGAGATTTCCAAAACATACAAACAAAAATGTTACCTCTTTGTAATAATTATTAGTTAAGAATGCGGTGCAGTGTGTGGAGCGCCTGAGCATGTAGTTTATCGGAGGGCCGTTTTAGCATGATGATGAAGTCTTCCATGGCTTTCATTATTATTGTTCCCCTCTTTAGTAGTTTATCCATATATATACTTAGATAATATTATAAATTCTATAGTAACTGTCTGTATGCATGTCTGTCTGTCTGTATGTTACCTTTTCACGCCTAAACCGCTGAACCGATTTCGATCAAAGATAGTTTGAATCCCGGGAAAGGACATAGGATAGTTTTTATCCCGACATTCCCACGGCATCGAAACTTACGCGGGTGAAACCGCTGGGCGCTGCTAGTTTTTAATAAACAAGTTACTTAACGAAATGATGACGTCTTTACGAGCTCAAACAAAACTTACATAAGAATAAAAACAGATGAAGTACGCAAGTAGTCCTAAAATAAGTCCTTAGTAAAGATTTCTGTGTTTCTAATACCTATTTTATAGCGCTGGCATGATGCAACAGGCAGGGCGGTTGCTATTGTAGCCTAAACCTACATTGTTTAAAGAGCTTTTGCGTCACGATAGTCCTTTCACTTATCAATTGAGTTTTCGGTCGGGCTCTTCGTATTCGTAACTGTTTTGCAATTACTTTTGCCTGAAAGGCTCTGAAGGGAACAAAGGTTTAGGGCACAAATTCATATTTAAAAGTTAGGTACACGAGAAAGGAGATGTACCTAATAATTCTTATTTTAACCAATCATCAGCGTAATAATCATTATCATTTCAGCCGAAACACGTCCACTGCTGTAATTCGCAAGTAAGTGACTAAGTACTTACTTACCCAGTTTTTTTTAGGGTTCCGTACCCGAAGGGTAAAAACGGGACCATATTACTAAGACTTCGCTGTCTGTCCGTCCGTCCGTCTGTCTGTCACCAGGCTGTATCTCAAGAACCGCGATAGCTAGACAGTTGAAATTTTCAAAAATTATGTATTTCTGCTGCCGCTACAATAACAAATACTGAAAACAAAACAAAATAGATATTTAAGAGGGGCTCCCATACAACAAATGCGACTTTTTTGCCCTTTTTTGCTCGATATCAATAATGGCAACAGGTAGGCACTTGAAATATTCACAAAAAACTCAGTTGTATTTTTACTTTAATAATAAAATTAAAATAAAATAAATATTTAAGGGGGCTCCCATACAACAAACGTGATTTTTTATATTTGTAGTGTTAAATATTGTACGGTGGTACGGAACCCTTCGTGTGCGAGTCCGACTCGCACTTGGCCGGTTTTTCTTTTTGATAATCAATACTGATAACTATGTTATTAGATCGAACTTCCACACTTATTTTAATTAAGAATACAGCATACATTCATAGCTTTGTAATGTGCCGTAGGTAAAATACCTAAGGATATTACGAAACGTATTTTATTATTGTCCTTCCTGAAATTGTTATGTATATTTAGCTCAGCAATGGATATTAATGAAGTAAATTGTAGGTTAAATGAGTCATTTAAGTTGTATTGTAATATTTATACGCACATCCAAAAGTGTCTAGGGATCAAGTACCTACCTACCTTCTTACGTTTAGAGTAAGTATCGCTACCGCGGATTATTATTTTAACTTTTTTTTTATCGTTATTGATTCTTTTTGGTTCATTTCACTATTTGAATACAGAATTTTCTTTAAATTTCGTTTAAAAATAGAAAATCAACTGTCAGTCAGGATTCCTATAAATGTGTGTAATAGCGTTTTTACAAAACCATTACAATTTCTGCATCGGAACTGAAAAAAAATTGATCGAAATGGAGCGACGACATTATTTGACACGAGAAGAGATGATGAGAGCCGTCGGAATGTTGCAAGCTGGTTCCAGGCAACGTACTGTGGCTGTCGCTCGGGCACTACACAGAGCGTCATAAGCCGCCTCTGGACACGCTATCGTATCACGGGCAGCGTGGCCGAGCGACATGAAGAATGACCTCATGACAGGACCGTTACATCCGAAATACTGCTCGACGGAATCGTACCATGACCGTCATGATGTTGGCTACGAGGCTCCACAGCCCTTCAGGCTTCAGGCTTCAGGCAAGCGACCAAACCACCCGAAATCGTTGACGTGATTTGGGTCTGCGTTCCCGAAGGCCGCTGAGAGTTCCACCTATACTTAGCACCCCGCAAATCGTAGGCTTGCGAACACAGAAATTGGGAGGAAGAAGACTGGCGTTGTGTTTGCTTTTCCGATGAATCTATTTTCGGTATAAGGCCGGATACAAGACGTACTCCAGTTTGGAGGACCTCTGGACGTCAAGAACCTTTGAAATTTTGTCAGGAAGTTCATCCATATGGCCCCTCCATATGGATGAACTTCCTGACATAATTTCAAAGGGCAATTTATAGTTCGTTTTTTAATCCCAGAGACTAATCTGACATTTAAGTTTTTTGTTTTCGTTTTTTTTTTTTTTAGTATAAGTTTGACATTGCACTTGTCAGATTAGTCTCTGGGATTAAAAAACGAACTATAAATTGCCGTGTTTAATTATTTATTTAAAAAAAAGTCTATTCTTCATTTGTTTCTTCTCCATAAAGGTTTCATAACGTTTCTATTACCTCAATAGTTCAATATGCTTACCTGGAGGGAAAAACAACAAAAAAGTCCTTATTGTTTTCGACTTATATTTCGGTGAATAACTCCGAAACCTGACGCTTTAGGGTATTATGTTATATTACATTTTTTGTTTGTATAAGTGTCCTCTATCTAAATATATATAACTTTTTTTGTGCACCAAGATTCTGAAAAGAAATCAAAATGGCCGCTGATTTTAGGGCCGAAACCTTCAAACCCCTTTCTTTAACAGATTTTCAACTTTATCGCTAAAGCATAAAAAACTGACAGTTTCGGGTAGCTTGATGTGCTGGCGTCTGTAGGTACATAAACTCACGTCTTTTCCCCATACAGAACCTACCTTTTGCTTCGTTTAAGACTTAGGTTGATTGAAATGATAATTATGTTCTTTGGGTTTAAATTTTTGGATGGATACAGTGGATACAGGCGGAAGACAGAAATAGGATCAAGATTGCTGTTAGTGAGATAAAAAAAAAAACTGGAAACGGATAGTAGCGAGACCTCCGACGATGACATTGAAAAAAAGCAACATCTAACACAACATAACACAGCAGAGCAATGACATTACAAAAGAACCGAGAAACCAATAGAACCCCGCCAAAATACTCACCGATGAAGCTCGGTCTGAAGAGTCTGAACCAACCTGGCGGCGAGGTCGTTAAAAGATGCCCCCCATCCATAGATAATAATTACCAATGTCCAACGCTTACTCTAGGCTGTATATCCAGTACGGCTCTTAAATCCTTCCCTATCCTACGGGCACGTCTTCCCTACCATTACTGCGCTCCCCGGTCTACAAAGGTTGCTGTAGCATCATGAACATGAGGCTACAGGAGCTAATGCGAATCTTGGGGTTAATGGGGATCGCTGCATTTCATTCATTCATTCATTCTTTGGGTAGAGAACCTAAAGCTATAAAAAATCTGCAGAAGAGACATTTTAACTTTCTTAACGGATCTACCTTTAATTTTGCAGATTTTATACAGTTACCTTATGTAGCTAGTTCCTGACTGAGCGTTCCTTCATGCTTAGCTCGAGAAATTACTTAGCTATGTAGGTCAAAGTACATGGCACTGATCGAGCTAAATATATTCACCTTAATTCCAATTTAAATATCTAAAGAAATACACTAGGAGCCAATATTAGTCGGGCTCACATTCTTATGTAAAACACTAGGCTTATGGAAAGCTACACATCTATACAAATAAATGAAATTGAAGTGTCTGTTTGTAATGTCAAAATAACAGTTTTTTTTTATAAAGTATAATTAGTGTAGGTACTTACGTGGGACACTCGGAAAGTTTTGCGAAAATAAAAATAAAAATTGTTCAATAGGTAAGTAAATATTTTTTCACTTCTTATGCTCTAAAAGTTCTTTATGTTGTGCTTAGGCGACATAAAATCGCTTTTTATGTTCTAGTGCATAAAGTAATTTTTTTTTTCTGAGACTAAGGTAATCAGGGCCAACAGCCACACGCGCAATAAAACTTCGCAGATTAAAGTCGTGATTTATTTCATTTTCTTTAATTTATACCACTTCCGTGTTTTCTATCGTTAATTTAATAAAATCAGGTAAAATAGTTGTCATTTATTATTTAAAAACGCAAAGAAACGTTTTTATGACTTGGCAGTATGAAGTACGCAAGCCGAATTACAAATGTTGAAATTAAAAAAAAAAACTTTTAAAAAGTTTCGTGGCGGTATTATCTGTGGTGGCGGGAATTAGCTATGCGTAGACAGAGTATTTCTATCTGTCTACGTAGCTATGCTTTGCAACATTTTTGATTAATTATGTACTGTATACTTTATGCCTGTTTCATTTTCTCGCAATCGAAGTGAAAAGCAGAGTGTATAACTCAGGCATAAACGAGCCATTTTACCCCTCGACTTAACTATCCACCCTCGCCTGCGGCTCGCGTGGATATAAACGTCTCGGGGTAAAATAGCTTATTTTATGCCTTAGTTGTACAATCTACTATTTTATTAAATCTTTTCAAAGTACTCTCGAGTCTCGACTAAAGTTTCATGCGTCTTAACCAGTTTTCGAAACACTTTTTCCAGTCCGCCGAAGACACCTCGTTTACAGCCTGCTCGAACGCTGACAGCACATCTTCCGGTGACGAAAATTGCCTTTGAGCTGATTTGGTCCATGGAGCACCGACGAATAAAAAGAAGTGACACGGTGCTAGGTCAGGGCTGTAAGGAGGGTGATCCAGGAGTTTGACCGGCGTGCTGTCCAGGAAGTCCCTCGTTTTGAGCGCGGTGTGCGAAGGCGCGTTGTCGTGGTGGAGCAGTAGCCCGCGGAGCCCCGTATTTGGTCGCTTGTTGCTCACAAAAGAGAAAACTTCTGCCAAGCATTTGTATTATACCATTCAGCGTTGATGCTTTGGTTCCGTAAAGGAATTGACACCAAGTTGCCAGTCAAACTGAAAAAGCTCGCGATAAAAATCTTCCCCCCGCTTCTAGATCGCTTCACTTTGGTCGGCGTTGATTCGTCTTGAATTAGCTCACAAACAATGTAGACGGAAATTTTGAAATTGGAACGTACCTATTTTTAGATACTTACAAATAATCATAATTTCAAAATATATTATAACAGGCCAGTTTCTCATACATAAAAACTTTTTTACGCAATACTTTCTGAATGGCTTGGTATAATAAAAAACTATTTAAAAAATTAATGTCTATACTTATGTTTGTTCCCGCGAATCTCCAAAACGTCGACCGATTTTGACGTGAATTTCACTGGCAGATAGCTGATGTTATCTTATAGGGAGTAACTAATGTAGTAGTAATACTTTTATTAAAATACAACCGACTTCAAAAAAATACTACAAAGTGATAAATAACTTTAATTTCGGGAGTCGGTGTCGTTGATTCCGAATTTTCGTTTTTTGACACCGACTTCCGAAGTTAAAGTTATTTATCACTCTGTAGTTTTTTTTTCTTTGAAGTCGGTTGTTTTTTTTTGTAAAAAAGTTTTTATTTTTCACTTTTTAGTTGTACCTACCCCACACAAATTCAATTAACACTAGTGCATTGAAGAATTGAAGACACCGACTAGAAGAATTATCAAAATTCGCATAGAAATGCCGGAGGTGCAGTACATTTATGCATATAACTTCGTACAAGAATAATTACCTAATATACTAAAACCTTCCTGAAAATATGTAGATCACATTTATAGTGAAAGAATTATCAAAATTGGTTCATGAGTTTTTGAGGAAATCGCCGACATACAAACATACATACATACGGGTCGAACACAGAAAGAATTAGGGTATCGCGCAAAAAAACAAAACCTATGAAATCTACAACCACGCGGATGAAACCGCGAGCAGCAGTTAATCTAAGTATATAGAGTTGAAGAAGATGCTTGTGTTAGGGAAATCACATTCTTGCTTAAAAGGTGATCTCCATCTAATGTGTTTTTCATTAGTATGTAATTGCAATAAACACTTTTTTTTTAATATAAATTAACCACTTCAAACGGTTTACAAGATTTATTCAAAGAATATTTCGTGAATAGCCATTCTTTTTCGAGGTTATTCGAAGTTTCCAAGGCTATTTAGACTTTATTGCACTTTATAAGCGACTTCGGCCTAGTCTACAGACATTATAAACGGACAAAATTATCCAAAATTTCAGGTTTCAAGGTCCAAGGGTTTGGGCTGGGCATTGATGAGTTAGTTAGTGGCAGGGCTTTTATTTTCATATGTGTTGATTTGGGACTCTCGAGCAGTCACACTCAAGCAGAATGTCGAGTGCCTTAAAAATATGGCTAGGACAGACTTGACTTAGAAGATGGAGGACCGGGTGTTGTGGCGTAGCTTGGGAGCGGCCATGTCCAGCAGTGGATTGCGCTAGATTGTGTGGAAATGATAAATTGATTAAAAGCAGTCGAGTCTGAATTTCCTACAGCAGAAAAAACCAGCGTTGCTTAGGCTGCGTAGAAGCATTAGGTACACTGAACAGAAACTATAAGAAAAAGCTTTGTGACCTCTCAAGCTCCGCTAATGAGACACAATTGATGTTCTATTGCTTCTTATCAAATAGGATACACGCGGAGTTATTGTTGTGCTTGGTGAGCGCTTTGGTGGCTTGTTTAGAATGTGTACTTAAACATGGTATTTACAATTCCCAAACGACGTATAGTAAAAAGAGATCCTACTACATACTTTCGTTAATAGGTAACATTCGCGTACGCTTTGTTATTTAGATTATCATGCATGTTCATGCCTTTTATGTTTTAGACGACATGCATGACGCATCAGCATGACGTGATTTTTTGGTGATACGAAAGGGATCTCAATTTTAATCGACTACATAATAACTTTGATTTTTAGTAGGTAGGTAAGTAGGTATACATAGTTAAACGAAACATAGGAGACAAAGTACAAGAACTAAGGATAACTTCTGTTTTTTTAAATATTGACCATATTAGGTACCTAGCAATGTAAGTACCTAACTACTTATATCAGGAAAATACGGTGTATGAATTTCGTTTTATTTCATTATACCATTGGTAATTCCCAGATATACAACCATGTGGCATGTGGTGTGTGTGTTTGTGTTAGCAAGCCACATCGTGGTATATCTGGGAATTTGTTAATTCCCAGATATAGTATATGTAGGTATACTGTTGTATACCTACATAACCTGCAAAGAACATGACAATGATATAAAATTCAGACCCACTTCCACCACAAATCACTCCCCCCTTACTAATAAACGTATTGTAATGTAGTAACAAAACAACAATTCAAAAATAAAATAATTAAAAATAAGCCCAGGCAGCTAAGTGATGACCAGCCCCAATCGACGGCGCCTGTTCACGAACATGACGCTTGGGTTTCACATACTGAATTACTTATAAGTACTCTAATGAAGTACTACAACATTATCTTTAAGGGGCCGTCTCCACGAGCGAGAGAATCGCGGCGATATTATCGTCGTGCCACGTATTTCTATACACTCTCTTAGAACGTGTCTCCACACGGCGATATCATCGCAGCGAAAATTTGATGGCACGGCGAGACTATCGCCGCGATTCTTTCGCTCGTGGAGACGGCCCCTAAGCCAGAAAAGTGTGAGTAAAGTACGTGTTTCCTTCCTGCAGGGTTCACCACAATTAGCGCTTTTATGGAATTTAACGGCCCATCAGATGAGCTGAAGCTAAAACTCTTCTTGGCCTGTATTCCAGCAGTGGTAACATTATAGGCTGCTATTATTGATTATTCAAATCTGAGTGAGCCACCATGCTTAACAAAAAGTACCTAAGCTGCAGATTCTTTTTACGAAATGGGCATAATCAATCAGGGGCAAACATCGAAAGTTGTACACCGGTCTCAGACTCAACAAAACTGGTCTAACGTTAATAATAAACGGTCAGACCTCAGGGTCTAGCTTCTATCGTAAGTGAGTGGGTCTAGTGCGAAGGGCACGTTTGGGCAAGTTCATTGCCTACCGCATTTCTGCGCGGGCGCCACCCGAGTGTGTCTGATGCAATATTCACTGGCTGTTGACATGAGCGCTGAGCATTGCCGGTTTATATCAATTACACAGAGCACGCAACATGTTAGAGATGCAAACGCACGAACCGCGGTAAATACACACTTTTACTTGCTACAGAATTTGGTATGCACGACTATTCGCTACCGAAATAGTTTAAATTAAAATTAAGCACATATAGTTATGCTAGAAGAACCGAAAAAATCTGCTTAACGTAAAGTAATTAATCGTTTATTTCAACATTCAAAATTACAATGTAGAGGTATCGTTGGTCCCAAACTATGTACAGCCTGTGTCTTGGGCACAACATTTTGGTAATTTTAAACAAAACCTAAAATTAAAGTTGAACTAGGTAATCTTTTTTTTTCTGCAATATAGGCTATGTTGCAGTGGCGAAGGTACCATACAACTCGATTACCACCGGCTTCCCTTCGAAAATTCAGAACATAGCCACTCTATAGTCAATTTTATCATTGAAATTTTCTTTTGGAAATTTTTTTTGCTCCGGCTTACCTCTGTCATAAATTCGCCCTTCGCCATTGCTATATTGTGTCCCACTGCTAGGTAAAGGCCTCCCCGTTTTCCTTCCAAACCTCCCATGTCTTGTGCGATCTCTGGCCACGTTGGCCCTGCAAACGATACCAGATCGTCACACCAACTTCGCCGTGGTCTACCTCGACGGCGATGTCCTCTCTCAGGCGTCCAGTGACTGACGATCTTATATTATCTTTTACCTAGTACCTATACTCCATTTAGCATTAGACAGAAGTTAAAAAAGGCTCTTTTAGGGGCGGGTAGATTTTCGTTATTTATCATCATTTCATCATTCATCGCACAAATTTTATTTTGGGTTTCGGTCCTGTGTGCGTAGATTGATACAATGTATTCACTTACATTGAAAATATAGTATATTGGTATTCGTTTGTTATTTCGTTTGACACAATATATGTTGGGATGTGACACGTGCCGCGGTTGTGGTGCGGTGCCGTATTATAAATAATTAATATTAATAACACCTGTAAATGATGATAAATAACGAAAATCTACCCGGGCACACTTTGTATTAAAAGTACAATAAACATTATTACAGTCAAGATTGATGGAGTTAAATATAATCAATTGAAATAACAGCAGTCACACTTAATTGTACTTATTTAACCTATCTACCTTCTGAAATTACAAGGCTTTCATTTAATATTATTTAGTTTTTACATAAAATACTGTCGTGTCAATGTTTAAAATCCAAAAGAAGCAGGGACGGACAGTACCGGGAACGTTTTTCATGTCACTACCAGATCTAAAATGTTACCTATTTTCTTCATAACTTGTGGCAGCGCGTGTTTTTTTATTTTGTCGGTTTATATCAAGTTGTTTTTTTTTTTTTAAACTAATTGTTACTAAAAATTGTTTCATTTCATGTACCTATCCAAGCATTATTTATTAAAATTGTTTGAACTTAACTTGAAAATAAAAGGTTTCGTACTCCGGCTTCTGCAAGCCTCTTTTTTCTAATGTTATAATAAATGGCTCCAACACAAGTGCGTATAAGTACATCGCTGTAAGCTAAGAACGTGATGGCTTCCATACTCAATACCATCTCATATTGAAAAACAGTGCTAATACCCTCGTCTATATATTTATTCCTTCTATGGACTAGAACAGCTGCTCAGTAGACAGTCGTAAAATCTCAAGAGACAATTACAATAGAAACGGAGCCGACCTGATAAAGGCAATCTATGTCCTAAATGACGTTAGAAGAAACTGGGTCTGGTACCAATAAGGCCGCTCGTTTAACAAATTAGCTAGTTAGGTACTAGCAATTACAATTAATTAAAATCTTTTGAAGAAGCCCGTGCAGCTAGCGGAATGCCAAATCTTTTAATGTGGGATTGGACATTTTACGTAAGTAAGTAAATAAAGTTAGCCTTTTTTCACTGTGGTAGTTTGGAACTATTAGAGGATTTATTAATCTGTCAAGCTCCGCTAATGAGACATTAATTGATTTTCTATTGTTTCGTCGCCAATGGGCGCCGCGCGCTGCTTGACCGGGTGGGTCAAATAAACTTATTGTCTTTCTAAATTCAAATTCGCTTACGTTTTTGCAATTTGCAGATCAGTGTCAGGTTGTATGTTGATTAAATATGATTCGCGAGCGTAACAAATATGGCTTTACAGAATTATAATCATTAAAATCAGCAATACAAACAACTCCTTAAGTTAGGACTGGCCTCAAATGTCACGATTTCATGAAATTCAATAGGGTAAATTATGAGCTTAGAGATATTACGTGTTGATGATTTTGATGATTATAATTCTAAATAAATATTTGTTTCGGCCGCAAAGTATATTTAGATCAACATACAACCTACTACTAACTTGTGAATTCCAAAAAAACGTAAGAAAACATGGATTTCGCGGGCAACCCTGACGCTTTCGCCATAAGAGGATAAGTATGCTCTCTCATCAGAACTTCCCTGTGAAGGCCAAGGTTTAGACCAGCAATAAAAGCCCTAATATTTTATTAATTTTTTATTGCATACCGCTACCGCTACCTATTTCGGTTCTTTTCAGATGAAGTTATTTTGATACAGCTTATATGAAAATTAAACCTAGAGGTTAAAATGTTTTGGTTATAGAAGTGAGTGTAAAAACGACTTGAATGGGTGGGGTTTTCTCAGCAAGGGTAGAAGCACCTGGGTCTTTTTACTCTCCGCTTCTTACACGTTAATATTTGGCAAGACCTGCAAGGCATGCAGCAGGGTATGTCTTCCTCTTCGCACTGGATCTGCATACATGCATGCGTCGCAGGCTTCGCTTTGGCCGGCGCGCGAGGTGTCACTAGTTCCACCTGTAACGAAACGATGAGATTTGACTTGACTGGGGATAGAACTGACTCACTCATCATCATCTTCAGCCCGGCTTGACCCACTGCTGGGCACAAGCCCTTCTTTGTTTGCACCAACTTTGGGACCTCTAGCTTCGTCAAATAATAACAGTCATTGGGTAAGCTATGCCGTCCGCTGGTACCTAGTGCGCAAGGAGTCTCGGTCAGCAGGAGCAGTTACTTACGAGGTAAATTTTAAATCAGACGTTTACGATACAGGTAAGGTAAGTACTTAAAAAGATTACAGAGACACACAGCTTTCTTAACCAACTCAATACGGATAAAAAAAGAAACAAGGATACCTTATTTGCAAGGTGAACATGTGTACTAAACGCCCCCGAGTGGGGCAAATGATGGGGTAAAGTTTTAGTAACGCGCGGGGCGAAAAATACCACTTAGTATTGCACTTATAAAATGTACCTATGTGCAACTTGCACATGTATATGTTAACGGAAAAGTGTGTAATCCGTCATTATATACAATTCCTAGGAAATGTGTACAATTCCTAAAATAGATAGGAAATCTATGTTACAGTTTGTAATATGCACTTTTCCTAGGAAATCTATACATTTCCTAAATAAAAATCGGAAATGTATTACATTCTTGATATTTGTAAGTACAGCAGCATGATGCCTGTGCTATAAAAATAAACTATTGTGTACTTAGAAGTGCCACTCCAGTTTAACCTGCAAAAATAAATAAGTTCTACACGTGAAATACTAGCGGGCCTCACATGCAGCTGGACACGGTGACGCCAGAAGCTACCGCAAAACGGGGCTTCTTTGACTTCCAGGGTTACTTTGACAGGCGTTGGAACTACTTTAACAGAGCGCCAAAATCGGTTTTCACGTGTGCTCAGCAAGTGTGCGTGACCTCGAGTAATATTGAACGACGCGCGGGGTGTGGGGAACGCGTCATAGCGTTGTGATCGGCCTTGTCAAAGTAACCCTGGAAGTCAAAGTAGCCCCGTTTTACTGTATACTTTGCTGTTATATGATAGAGTCTAATTGTATGTATCTAGCCACATGTGCGGCATTCTCAACATAACAATTTAAAAAAAAAGACGGGTTGCACTCCGGGAGTGCCGGCAGAAGTGAAAACTTGAATATTAACGTTGAAATAAATCAATTATTAATTTAATTAATATTACTCATTTTTTCATTAATAGATGCACTTTGTTCAATTTCCATATTTTAAACACTTTCGGTCTTATTCATAAAAAAAGCCTATTGAAGGTTTAAACCATTCATTAGTTAAAATGCTCAATAGGCCTTTAAAACATTCGATAAAATTTTGTATTCATAAACGCTTCATAAACGTTCTATAACTAGAATGTCCTACAACTTCTAAATGTTGCCATTATAATGAAGTCATCCAACAAATTGGCCAACACATTAAATCGGCATACGAGAATATCTGTCTACAAACCGAATATTTGTGTCCATAGACATTATTACGTATGAAAAACTAATTTATTGTCTACAGTTTCAACAGTTTTGACGCGACAACGTCATGCTCATGGTCGTCATGGAAACAATATGAATATGTCAATGAATAAATTTGATATTGTATGTGTCAAACTAAAAAACTTTTGAATATTTTTTTTGTATTGAAAATAAATGAAATTAAGACCGGAGACTAGTTGCAATAAAGGGCAAAGAATTGAATATTGGTTGGAGGAGGATAAGGTGTGTACCTACTGTTACAGCTAAAATGTGTTCAAAGTAAGTTATGTTTTGTAAACATTCTCAATTTCTTATACTTATGCTTGCTTTTCCTTCTAATCCTTAGATTTTTTGGAAGAATTGGTCAGGGAGAGGTCTCCATAATAGAAAATAAAAACACTGACACAAGCACTAACGCTAAACAGGGGCAGCCTGGCATGATTTACGAATTAGGTGCCTATCCAATTTACAATTTTACGAAGAACTTCGTTTGCCTGTACAAAACTCATTGTAACAAAAAAAAAAACCCGCCATAAGAATAATAATGACTGTTATTTTGATGCCGCTACTGATTAATTAAATCAGTATAAATAAGATAATGAAGAGAAAGAATTTATAACATTAGTTTTATATTTCAGGTCAATAGGACTAGTAAGGATGGTGCTTCACTACGAATAGCAGAGAATGAAACGGCCTACAGAAGAGATGGCACAGATGGCAAATGAAAAGCAAACATTTTAAAAATGTTGTTCTGCTTGCACAAGTTTTAGAAGCCAAATTAGAGCTTAGAGTATTGTTCAGCCGTGAACAGGCAAGAGTTACATACGCCAGCGTCAGCATCAAGAGCGACATACAATCGTTCCAAATAAATTAGTAATTAGTAAATGAATAAATTAGTCATCAAGCTGGAGTAGAGTTTGATTCATCTTCCATAATTCCTCTCACTATGGCCAAGACACCTTTAGCCATCACCAGTTCTATGAGTCTGTGGGACCGGCAATGACAAAACTATTTCCTGTGTACACATTGCACGACGTACACAAACCCCTATCCCTACCCCCAAATTCTGTCTGTTCCCGTAGGTCTCCCGTAGGCTTGTATGATAGGTTAGGGTGTTAGGATAACTAGGGTGTTAAGTAGTTGCTGTAGGTTTATAATCAGTAGGGTGAGGTAACCATAGATACCAGGCTCAATTGTTACAAACTTAGCCACACTGTATGCATTTGGAATAACAGCCGTACTAAGCTGTAAGTCCCGGTGCGTACAAGTATTATAAAAATAAACTGATATTTGTATACAAGCTTTTTATTAATGAACTACTCCCTAAATTTCTTCTCTTTTACTTTAGATCTTGTTGGCTCAAAATATTGCCACTTCCACGTTGTCGTCGGTGGCAGCGCAGAGGTCACTTTGACTGCATGTTTTGGGTAGGACAAATAAGGCAGGATAGGACGTGGAGCATGTTTTGCAACATAGCTTCACAGCCACACCCTACTGGAGCATCTCCCTGCAGGGTGTAAACTTCCGAGGTCGACACGGAAGCATTGTTTTCACACAAAAGCAGCAGCGTCCCACAGTATTTCTTGTTGCTATAATGTGCTTCGTTATATTTTTCGTCGCTTCTATTTTGTATTGTAGGTAGGTATATAATAATAAACTAAATTGGTTAAACAGAAGTTCAAAATAAATTAAATACAACTGCGGCTCCTCGAAGTACTATTGTTTACGAAACTGACTTTTCAAACATTTGTACGTCAAATGTCATTTTCTTCGGCCATCTTTGTCGTGTCTCACTTGGTTCACTTCGGTTGGCGCCGCCGTAGAAAGAGATGGGGGGGGGGGGGGGGAAATCTCTCCTGACGGTCACGTGTCCTGACGCGATGCCCTGACGCGAGTTTAACATTTTTTACCCATTACAAAAAGTGTTCAACGCCGCTAAAGAAGTTTTCACTTCAAAAATAGAAAGACTCTTATATTGTGATGATGACATAGAATTACTTAAATGACAGACTGATTACTTAACAAATGAAAGTTTTTATACGTATTTACGTATAAAATTATACGTAGATTTTTATGTGTGATGGGCCTTACAAAGGAATAAATAGTTGATTTTTGAAGTTTAATTAGTAATGAGCCCTATGAATATTTTATATTTTACGATGTGATTGTTACAGCTGATTATGTCAACGAGAGCCTTAATAATAATTCTGATTTCAGTTTACAAACGTGTTTATTATTTCTTTTAGTCACAGAAAGCATTACTTTTTATATATTTCCTAATATTATCTCAGAATTGCATACAATTCCTAGGAAATACATGTATACATTTCATAGGAAATGTGTGTATTAAAGAATCTTTGAAACATTATTTTACACACACATTTCCTAAGTAGGCTCGGAATTGCATATTATTATATTTCCTAGGAATTGTGTAGGCATTGTGTGTGGGTTTCATACATTTCCGGTAAGTCCGGTAACACATATATTTATAGGGCACAGTACAACAACAATGTAAAGCATTAATTAAACTATTTATTACAATATCCCGTTTAGCCATGACAAGTCTTTCTGTAACACAACACGCGGTCTATGTTCAGCTCAATTTTCATTTACGTCAGCCATAAGGTTGTGTACATTTTGGCAAAGCTTACATACCATTCCTTGGGGTTCGGCGTTCATACAAAGTTACACGTAATTGCAACTTTTAATATGGCATGACTGGTTTGACTGCATGCTTGCGATTTGTGGGAATCAAAAAAAGCCTGAGAAGCTACCTCCCGTACCTCAATAATAAATAATACATGACACAACCGAATAAACTATGTTATAATGAGTTGATCTTCACAAGTATTTAAACTGACTTAAAAAAGCAGGAGGGTAGGAGGGTTTTAATCTGAAGGAACTTACGTTCGGACAACTACATATAATTTTAATGTCTTTGGGTTCGGACTAATTGATTTTGCTGACTGCCTTTTAAGATGGTTGCATAAATATTCTTCTATGTCACATGAGTAAGGAATTCTTCAATGCTTATCAGCAAATCACCCACAATGGCTGTAATTGTGTACTTAAGCCAAATAAAAAAAAAACTATGCTGCTCTCAACACAGTGAATGAAAATCATCGTGAGTTTCCTCATGTCCTAGAACCAAAAATTCGAAGATATGTGACATCTACCTACCGGCACTGGGCCGCGCCGGCGTGGTAGATTACGGCCCACTCTCTGTCACCAAGAGGAGGCCTGTGTCCCAGTAGTGGGAACATTATAGGTTGAACATTATAGTTTTTAATGCAATGTCTATTTAAAAAAAAAATACATTTCTACGATAATTATGTTATTGTTTTACACATTAGATTCAATCTAAATGTCAGGGGTCAGTCCTGTCTGTTAAATTTATTGGGGTCAGTGAAAACCCTGGCTATAACTGATTACAGTTATCAATAAAGAAAAACCCATGTTTCCCTGATAACTGAAAGGGTCGCGATGATCCGTCTTATCTCAAGCATAAATCTACCTATATCAATACCTATACCATAGATTTATAATAACGACCTATACTTACATAGTAGGTATAAATTAAAGTCGATTTTCGCGTCTGTCTGTGTGACCTCGTTTTTATTCTACACTAGCTTCTGCCCGCGACTTCGTTCGCGTGAAATTTCTTATTCCCTCGACCCGTCTCGTCGTATTGCATCACATGCCCGCGTCTCCTGCTCTATCACTTCGTTTCCCCATAGCGCTTTTGCTCGGCTCCTAAGGGTCATAGCGTGACGTTAAATAGCCTATAGCCTTCCTCAAGAATTGGGCTATCAAATGCAAGAAGAATTTTTCAAATCTGACTGGGAGTTCCAGAGATTATCCCCTACATACAAACTTACAAACAAATTTTACCTCTTTATAATATTACTAGCTGCGCCCCGCGGTTTCACCCGCGTAAATGTCGATCCCGTGGGAATATCGGAATAAAAACTATCCTATGTCCTTTTCCGGGCCTCAAGCTATCTCTATACCAAATTTCATCTAAATCGGTTCAGTGGTTTAGGCGTGAAGAAGTAACAAACATATAAACACACACACACACACTCACAAACTTTCGCCTTTATAATATTAGTGTGATAATTGATATGTATATAGTATAGACTACGCAACGGATTTTGATGCGGTTTATAACTAACTAGCTGCGCCCCGCGGTTTCACCCGGATAAGTGTCGATCCCGTGGGAATATCGGGATAAAAACTATCCTATGTCCTTCCCCGGGACTCAAACTATCTCTATACCCAATTTCATCTAAATCGGTTCAGTGGTTTAGGCGTGAAAAGGTAACATACAGACAGACAGACGGAGTTACTTTCGAATTTATAATATTACTAGCTGCGCCCCGCGGTTTCACCCGCATAAGTTTCGATCCCGTGGGAATATCGGGATAAAAACTATCGTATGTCCTTTTCCGGGACTCAAACTATCTCTATACCCAATTTCAACTAAATCGGTTCAGTGGTTTAGGCGTGAAGAGGTAACAAACATATAAACACACACACACACACACTCACAAACTTTCGCCTTTATAATATTAGTGTGATATAGTATATATAGTATGGATAACATAACATCACGCTTCTAGTCCCATGTAATAGGGGGCGAGCCTTTTGCCATCAACCGGGCACAAGTCCAGACTCCGGGCTGCTACTGAGGAATTCCAGATGGAACGAAACCCGGTCAAGTATGATTAGGACTCGCGCACCGACTGCGCCAGAAGATGGGTTATGTTTTTCGAGAGTATGTATGTATGTATAATTGTTTGGCACGCTCTGCGGCCTGAACGGCTCGATGGATTTTAGATTGAGAGGTGTCGTTAGATTCGTATTTACTGTGAAAGTGACACTGGACATATCAAAATAATAAAAAAAAAACAAATTGCGGATTTTTGGCGCAGTACTATGTCTTTATAATTTTTTTTCTTATAACCTATCGAGTGGGGTAACAAAATAAATGGTTTTAAAGGGTGATTACAAAAATATATACCTACATTTTATTTGGTTAAAAGTAATTCGAAGTGACAAATTATTAAAAAAAAACACGTACCAAGAACTAAATCCCCTGCGAAATCTTTCACATTTGTAGCTTTTCAGTTTTTTTAACTTATGTTTTTTACCTCTGTCGGGTTTATTATTTTTTTTAATTAGGTACTTTTTTTAGGTACGTAAATAGTTCATCTAGGGAAAAAATATTTTTGTAATGTAATTACGAAACGGTTTTCAGATTTTTTCCGTTACTTGTGCTACATGAAATTGCTTTTTGCCAAATTTCATGATTCTAGGTAACGTATAGGCATAGTATTTTATACTATGGTATAGGTTTTGATTCCCTTGAGAGTGTCAAAATATGCTGCATAGACGGAACATAAAGGAGTATCTTTTAATCGCGTTGACTTAGAAGTTTGATTTTTTTAATGCTTCAAGGTATTACAGCCTTGAGTATTTCAACTTGATAACTCCACGTGTACCGGAGAAAATGGGTCTTTGACAGACTCACAGACAGACTGACAACGAATTGATCTTAAGGGTTCCGTTTTTCCTTTTGAGGTACGCAAACCCTAAATAACAAAGTCGCTTTTCGTATCTGTCTGACCGTACAGTTCTCCTAAACTACACAATGAATTTTTACGGTTTCACATTCCAGTTGCCAGGCGAGAACTTTTGTAACAGGTATCTAAGCCAGTGAATAATAAATAAATCATATTTAATAGTGTGTAAAAACCATCAGGGCAAAGACGTCAATATATAAGTACGGATAATGCAAAGATTAATGCCAAATAGGGCCTTCTCTGTATTCTTAGAAACATTTGCCTTGCAATAGGAGAAGTTATTGACTGAACTTTTATTCGATTGTCATATTTAAATATACTGACACGAAAAACGACAAAAACTAATCTTACCTCTATGTTTCCCGTACGGTTTGGTTCATCTGTTTGCTTCCCAATCTTGAGGATGAATACATCTTTGTCTGGATGTAGAACTTTCTGCGCTTGCACACCCCTGGGGGCGTCTTTAGGCGTAACATTGCATGTATTGTTGCACAACGTCGCGTTGCCCCCGTCCATAGCGTACACCATCTCTGAGTTTAGAGCTGTCCTATGTGTGAGTGCCTCGCAAAGGTCGTCAGGTATCTAAAATTAATAATTATTTGTTGGTGTAAATAAATTAGAACTATTGGTCTATTGGTCGCAAACGTGACTGCGATATAATATTATGTTTGGTTAGTACGCCGCTGCTCCTTTGTTATCTAAACGAAAACAATCAATTAATCACAATGGAAATATTACCTACGGTCTGCACCCTGAATACTTATAAACAGACTCGAAATCGTGATGCCTTTCATTTTGACGACACGACAAAATCGTTTTTAAACCTAAGTATAGAAGTCCCATGATGATGTTTAGTGCAGTGGTGGTCAAGTGGTCTCAGCCCTCTGACTTACGAGTTGTAGGGCGTGAGTTCGAACCCAAGCAGGCACTTTACTATTGCCCTCTAAACTTTGAAGGAAAACATCGTGAGGAAACCGACATGTCAGAACCAAAAATTCGAAGACATGTGACATCCACCAACCCGTACTGGGTCCGTGTGGTGGGCCCATTCCCTCTTACAGAGAAGAGGCCTATGTCCCAGCAGTGGGAATATTATAGGCTGATTATGCTATAAAACTTCCTATACCCGACTCAAGGATGTTTGAATCGTCAAACTAAAAGGAATTGTGATACTTATCGAGTTTGTTACGCAATCAGATGGTTGGCGACGCAAAATTAACGCTATTCACAATAGAACACACCTGGAAGTTCAGCTTATTTGAAGGGTATTCATTCCCTCCATATATCATGCCACAGGTCTCCGAGCAGATGGAAGCATCGTCATCACAAGTACAGCTCTGCTGCAACTTCAGCTGCGACGGGGTTAGCCTAGGTGGCTTTGCTGTACTCTTCGGCACTCGTATTTTTATCTGACATTTACAATTATTTTAATAATAGATTAAAGTGGAACTACTTGTTACATATCGAGACCCCTCTGTGCCTCGGAGAACGAGTTAAACCGTTGGTCCCTGCTGTCATTTGTAGATCTTTGACAGTTATTACGAGTAGTCAGCAGCCCGAAAACCTGACAACCAGTCTTACCAAGGGGTATCGTATAACCAAGTACTTAGCTGTGTTGTAGAGATCAGATAGACAGTCGCTTCATATAAAATATTGGTGTTCAGCTGCATCTATTTCATCTATTTCGATTTCTGCATCTATTTGTTAGTTAAAAGGCTAGGCATGACAAAGTGCATCGACGACCTGGTGAAGGTTGGGGGAATCCAATGGATGCGGAGCACAGGAACGGTCGTCGTGGTGACAAGCCGTGAACGTATCTACAGGGTGAAATTGTATTCATGGGCATCCTTTTAAGGGGTCATTGTAATCATCATTATGAACACCTTTTACTATGGGATCAAACCTGGAATCGCGAAAAAAAAAACAGCTCTTCCCTACATTTTGACGAGTTATGTGAACATAAATGCAAGGAACAGCTGATGTTTTTTCGCAAGTTTAGGTTTAGTCTCATAGTAAAAGTTGTTCATAATGATGAGTACAATGACCCCTTAAAAGGATGCCCATGAATTTAATTTCACCCTGTATATTCTGTACCAACGACCATGGTCGTTGTTCTGTACCATCACAATATGGGGCACATTGTGATTGTACAGAACATAGGCGCCGCGCCTTTTCGAGGATGAATGCGACTAATCTATTTCTTAGTAGGTAATATGACAATTAAGTATTATAGTAAAAAAAATATGGTAAAAATATAATTATTATGTATCAATGCTGGCTCTATGTAAAGTAACATAAAAGTCCACTAAAGCACTCAGCGTTGCCTGAAACACAGGTTTGAATAAACCTGCATCAGGCAGGTCGCTATTGTATTCATTAATAGGCCTTTAACTAATAGGTATAATTATATAAGTTATACACTAGATTTATTTTAGGTGTTTAATATTTTCTTCATAATGTTAATAAGTAACTTTGTAATGATGTAAAACTTCTATGTAATTTATATGTGAATATGAATAAAAATTATTCTATACATAGTAAAATACAGGTTACAAATCTATGTCTAATCTTGTCTGCTGATCCTCGAACGGCAGCGCAGAGATTATTTTTATAAAGGTGCTATATTTTCAAGATTTATTATTGAAGCAGTGTAAAAGGCTAAGAACACGTTCTTAATGGATATCAGCTAACCTTATTAAGGATTCCGTAACTAGAACCTCGTCTAGGCCCGAATACCGATCTAAAAGTCAGGGAATAATTACTATCAGTACCCCGCGGTTTCACCCGCATAAGACAGTGTCGATCCCGTGGGAATATCGGGACAAAAAGTATCCTATCCGTGTGCCAAATTTCGTCCAAATCCGTTCAGCCGTTTGTGCATGAAGAAGTAACAAACATACAAACACACTCATAAACATTCGCCTTTATAATATACCTAAGTGTGATAGTTTCTGTGTCTCACTAGTCCTACAAACTCGAACCATTATAGCATCTCAGTTTTCTAGTCACGATAAGTGCTGTAGCAATTATATTAGATTATATAGACTGCCCCGATGATCTTGTGGTTGCGAGCGCGACTGCTGAGCGTGGGGTCCTGAGTTCGTCTCCCAGGACGGGTAAAGTGTTATTGAATTTCTTAGTAACGGACTTGTCTCCATTGAGATTGGCCGCCTTGGCCGAAATAGGGTCTGGAGGACTATAATGTATATATTAGAATAATATCTGGGCCTTTTACGATATCTACATCTATTTTATACACAAGGAAACCGTGGTGTACATGACATACCTCATTGCCATTAAAAATAGCACTTATTTCTTCATAAGGTTTTTTAGCTTTATGTGTTACTGGGGCCGCGGTAGCAGCCATATTAGATGGCAGAATATTATTTGCCTGCTATATCCACTGAGGTAATATGTAATGGCTATATCAACAAAAAATTTGAACCAGTTAATTCATTGGTAATTTTGAATGCCCGTTTGAAAGATTCATAGAGGAAAAATTAGCTTGTCTTTTCTGCTTTGATAGGTGTCATTGTTGTCTCTTTTTCTTCTATCTTTCTCTTTGATTTAGCACAAGGCTCCATCGATTAAATTTGGACATAGATCCTTTTCTGGGATTTAATTCAGACTGTTTAGATTTATCTTTTAAAGTCGTCCTGCGCATGTACCTATTGTACCTAAAGATGAACGTAAAACTGATCATGCATCAAGGCCGGCCTTTAGAGCTTCACAATCTTCACATCTTTAGGATCCGAATGAAAGCGCATCCAAACTCGGTAAAAAAATCGCGAAAGTAAATGTTCATTCAAAGTCAAAGTCGTAGCATTTATTTCAAATAGGCACATGAATGAAAGGCACTTTTGAACGTCAAAAATTACCTTAAAATAGAATTGATTCTAGTCGCCCCTTCCAAAAGGTAGTTTTCGTGTGGAGAAGAATGGGCAAGAAACTCCACCGTTACTCTTTTAAAATGTTTTACAATATTTTGCATGGGTAGGTACATTCGACTACATAATAATATGTGAGGACGATGCACTTAAAATAAAATTACTGTACCACAATAGGTAAAATAATTAAAAACGAAACTGACATGTAAGTTAATTATCGGATGGTACAAGTAAACGATTTTAATTTAAAAATAAAAAAAAAGACGGGTTGCACTCCGGGAGTGCCGGCAGAAGTGAAAACTTGCATTTTTGATATTTTTCATTAATAGATGCACTTTGTTCAATTTCTATATTTTAAACACTTTATATACACGAATTTTACGAATACACAGCAGTGTGGCCACTACACAGCGGTCGAGCCATCAGCTGTCACCGTCCATGGATGCGCGTGGCACGCTGTAACATAAACACACACGAACATTCGCGCAAGCGCCCTGCGCCGCCTAAACGAAACAGCAGGCATACATTTTCACCGCGCCGTAGAAAGTGAGGGGGATACTTCCTCTCCTACGCCGCGCCGGCTGTCTACTCTCCATCCGTCTTACGAATTTTCGATCAGGTCGTGTCCTGACGCGGGTTTAACATTTTTTACCCATTACAAAAAAAGTGTAGTACAACGCCGCTATAGAAGTTTTCACTTCAATTACAAGAAATAAGTCAGGGTGTGAGTAATGAATATAAATCAATGTAAAAGAATACCTACAATTAAATTAGCAACCAGTTTGATTTTGTCTAGACTCTAGATTATCCTATGGAGCAGGACCAGCATGCTTCCAAGCGTTCTTATCTTCTAATTTATAGTATGCTTGTTGTTGGGGTTTATGTGAGTTTTAAATTTTCTTTCATTTAATTGCAATATATCACAAGGTATTTTATTTGTAACATACCCCATAAAAGATGTGTGTACTTTGGCTAATCTGAAAAATGGTTAATGTATTTTATCTTTATTTCTAGTATTAAAATTATGTATATCGCTTATTTTATTAAAAAGATGTAGATTTTTTCTTACATACGATTGATTCTTTCATACATAGATTATGAAAATAGTATTTTCATAAATTAATTGGCAAGGATAATATTAATCCTTTTAAATAGTTCCCTGAGAGATTCGCGGCGACGTAGATTATAAATGGCTCGGACAGCTCTCTTTTGTAAAATAAAGATGGATTCAATGTCAGCAGCTCGACCCCATAGTAAAAGTAAAATGCCGTACGACATAATGCTGTGAAAGTAGCTAAAATAGACTAAGCGCGTGGTTTCTACATCTGTTAAGAGCCTATACTACCTCAAATGGCTTTGCGTGATCCTCCGATATGTCGAAAATACTGCACCATTAATTTTGAAATAAATATATGGTAAAGTTGAGGATTAATGCTAAGTCTTATGTTAGACGAAAACACGATTCCATAAAATTTTCTCGATAGAAAATAAATCCAAAGTTACCTCTAACCCGAACAATAAACCGCTGGTATTCAAAAAATACTTCAAATTAGATCATGAAACTTTGCATACTAACTGAACTTACTTTAAAGCAGGTCTTATGTTATTTATTTTTTTATAATTACCATTATTTTCATTGTAAAAAGCAAATACCTAAACTATTGGCGCTGCCTGCCGCCCAGCACCGCACTCTGTCTCGCTCTCACTTAGTCAGCGAGCAGTATCGTAGGAGCGAGATAAAGAGTGAATTTTAACTGAGGTAGTATAGGCTCTTAACTGTATTATCTTCCTAACAGCAAGGCGGCCGAGCTAAGCCGCCCCGCAAGAGGTGTTATCCATTGTAATTTCTCGTCTAGCGTGCACGCGTGATTCCCAGAAAAATAAGCGGCTGAGTTAAGCCGCCCGCGCCCCGCAACAGATGTTATGTGAGGTCCCCATTGTAATTTCTCGTCTAGCGTCAATCCCAGAAAAACCGTTTGATCAATAAATTCTAGTTTTTCTCCTTTCTAGTTATTCTATTTATTGTATCTTCATTCTTTTCATAGGTCCGTCCATCTGTCCTACTTCAAAAGTAACCACCGTAAACATTGTCTACTTACCTGTTAGTAACGGGAACACCCAAATACTCCGAAATATTTTATTCCGAATTTCGATGTTCCAATTTTCAAAAGTCCGAATTTCATAATACCTAAGAATTATACCTTACTACCACAAAACAGTGTTTATCATTTGTTTAGACTAAACACCTTTTAAACACGACATATTTATATGGACTTTGACGTACCACTGACATTAGACACATGTTAAACAAGTGTTTTAGTTTTTGTGGTAAGACCCATAATGTCTATTATTAAAAATCACGAAATTTATTTTACCGAAAGTCGTAAATGCGATTTGTTTGTTTTCCGATTTTCATACGTTAGTTAGAAGAATCAAATGCTCGATGGGTTCTCGGCCCGAAAAACGACATTCCGATTTTCAATACTCCGAATAAACTGCTAAAATTAGGATTCTGGTTCAATCTACACTAATATTATAAAGAGGAAAACTTTGTTTGTATGTTTGTTTGTTTGTACTGAATAGGCTCAAAAACTACTAGACCGATTTTAAAAATTCTTTCACCATTCGAAAGCTACATTATCCACGAGTAACATAGGCTATATTTTATTTTGGAAAAAAATAGGGTTCCGTAAGATATTTGGGTTTTTCGGACACAAGGTGTAAAAAATCAACCAGAAAAGTTACTTATTTTGCGTACGCTGCCTAAACTATAAAAGATAGAACCATAAAATGTTCTAATTAATTGTAGATCTTATAAATATCTACAAAAAAGTCCGCGACACACTATACCCATCTATGTCGAGTGAGGCACAGCAACCATTTTTTTATTTAAAAATCTTGAATTTTTTTTGGACTACATTTAAACGCGTTTATTTTACTCATGCTATTAATCCTTATCAAAATAAATGATTTCATCACTAAGAACAGTTTATGGAGATAATATTTGGTCTTTGAATGATTAAAATTGGACGTTTGGTTTTGAAGTTATGGCGAAATTAAAATATTACGACCGATTATGCGGTTACTTTGGATGAGTCTCTAGGCCAAATAGTCCATAATTTAGATAGTCTGATAGATGCTATAATATATCCTGACATCGAAAACTTACATCAAAATGATTTTCGTTGGCTGTGTTGTAGAGCAATAGTTTCTCCCAGGAATGAAACAGTCAACGAAATAAACAGTTTAATTATGCAGAAAGTACCGGGTGAAGTTAAGTGCTATAAATCCATAGACACCGTCACTAACATCGAGGACGCTGTGCACTACCCCCAGGAATTTTTAAATTCTCTGAACCCCGCTGGGCTACCACCTCATGAACTGTCGTTAAAAGTTGGCACGCCGATAATGCTTCTCAGAAATTTAAGCCCCCCCAACATGTGTAATGGCACGAGACTTCTTATAAAGGAGCTAAAAGATAATTTAATAGTAGCGAAGATTATCACCGGCCCTGCAGCTGGTGAATTAGCTCATATACCAAGAATACCCATGATCCCTACTGATTTGCCTATACCCTTCAAAAGGCTCCAATTTCCAGTAAAAATTTCTTTCGCACTAACGATAAACAAATCCCAGGGCCAAACATTCAAATTAGTAGGAATTGATTTACGAAAAGAATGTTTTACGCATGGGCAACTTTACGTTGCCCTATCACGGGTCGGGGCTCCCGACCATCAGTATATTTTGTTACCTGAAAATAATTTAACGTCAAATGTTGTTTATGGAGAAGCTCTACAATAATCGCTTTAGTTATCTATCCTTAAACAACGGGTTGCGCTCCGGGACTGCCGGCAGAAGTGAAAACTTAGTATTAATTACATTTAAATATTTTCATCATTAACAACTTAACATACACAGAAAGACAATCTGTGCAGCCTGCGGATAATGACTGCGTCGTCAATATTACTGTCGGTGTCTGTGAATTGACCTGGGAATCATTTTGCTGACCGTGTCTTTCCTGGGTAGGCTTTTTGCAGCGGTAACCGACATCCACGCGGGCGGAGCCGCGGGCGACCGCTAGTATAATATAATAATATTATAAAGAGGAAAGATTTGTATTTTTGTATGTTACGAATAAACGTAAAAACTACTGGACCGATTTCAAAAATTCTTTTACCGTTAGAAAGCTACATTATCACTGAGTAACATAGGCTACATTTACTACAAAAAAAAATTAGGGATCCTTAGAAATTCCTACTAAAACCAACCCAAGGTGTAAAAAAAATAGCCATAAAATGTCTTTCATCGCATGCGCTGCGGAAAGTATTGATGATAGAACAAAAAAATGTTCTACAATATTATAGAACATATCAATATCTACAAAAAACTTCGCGATACCATATGTCCAACTATTGTAGTTATGTCACTATAACTACTTTTTTACATTTTAAAAGTTGATAGAAATGCCGATCAAAATCAGACCATGTTATCTATACCTTTGTATTAATTCTTATCCAAATAAATTATTTTGTATTCAAGACTGTTTTAATACCTGTTGATTACTTTTTGAATTATTGAAATCGGACATTCCATTCAAAAGATATTACGAAATTAAAAATGTCAGTAGAAAAAAAAAATACACGCCGACGACGCGCCGCGCCGCCGTGTTGCTCCACGCAGCCACAGAATACGCGACGTAGCGCAGCGATAAAATTCTCGTGTCCACAGTGTTTGTAACAAAACTCCTCTGAAACGGCTTGACCGATTCTTATGAAATTTTGTGTGTATATTCAGTAGGTCCAAGAATAGGACGTTAACAATTTTTTATTTTATTTTAACTGCTACTATTGTTCGTGTAGGGTAGGGGTAGGGTAGGAGTAGGGTAGGAGCAAGGTCGGGGTAGGGTAGGAGTAGGGAAGGGGTACGGTAGGAGTAGGGTTGAGGTAGGGTAGAAATAGGGGTAGGGTAAGAGTAGGGTAGGGGTACGGTAGGAGTAGAGTAGGAGTCGGGAAGGGGTAGTGTACAAGTAAGGTAGGAGAAGGATAGGGGTAGGATTAGGGTAGGAGTAAGGTAGGACACCACGCGAACGAAGTCGCGCCGGGCAGCTAGTTAGTAGATATAATATTCAGTTACTTACGCATATAAATTCAAAATCTTTATGTAACGTTTAATGAAATTTACAAAAGTCTCTTTTGTTAGTAATATTTGTGTATTAATATTAATTTTTGCCCTTGTCACTTTTCAAAAATAAGCTGAAAAATTTTTTAGTTAGTAAAGTGTATTATAATGTGATAGATTTTTTTAAATGAAAGGACTTTTCTATTCCGACTTCTAATATACATAGTTAAGAATAGCAATTTAATCATGTGAATCTTAAATCAATTAGCGTTTGACTGCATATTAATGTATATTCCTGACATCATTTTAATTTATTTTGACTATAATATCTTGACATCAATTATTATCTATTTATTTGTTTTTTTATTTTGTAATATAATTTGGAATGACTGTGATTATGTAAAATGCAATTAGGTGAATTTTTTTTTAATACCTATAAAATTTGTACGCCTTTATTGGCAAAACATGGACGCACACAACTTCCACTTGAATACCTTGCATGTCTGATTAGTCAGTTTATGCAAACGCATGTTTGACAAATAAATGATCTTTTATCTTTTCTCTTTTGAGCGCCAGATCCCCTCTATTGTTGATGCATCAGTTGGGTTAGGTCAGAACTCTGACCATGCGCGAAGGCGAGCGAGCGAAGCGAGCGTGCCGCGGCAGCGGCCGCCGAGCGCCAGATCCCCTCTATTGTTGGTGAATCATTTGGGTTAGGTTAGGTTAGAACTGTGACCATTAAAGCGCGAAGGCGAGCGAGCGAAGCGAGCGTGTCGCGGCAGCGGCTGCCGTTCGCCAGATCCCCTCTATTGTTGGTGAATCATTTGGGTTAAGTAAGGTTAGAACTGTGACCAGCGAAAGAAAATATTTTTATTCGAAAGAAAATATTTTTATTCAAAAGTGAACAAAGTTTTAAATGAGAACCATTACAATTGCTATTCAGTTTACAAGGCGTTTTTATTTCGGAATTCTATTTAATCGGTATTTTAATAATCGGAATTCGTATTTTTGATATTCCGAATTATCATTAAGTCGGACTTTTTGTTATTCGATCAATTGAAACTCGGTATTTTGAGAATAGTAATTATAAACGTTAGGAATATTGAAATTTCAGAATTATTAAAATAGGATATATGATAAGTCGGAGTTGTTATATTAGGAATTTTGAACCATTCGGAATTATGAAAATCGGTATTTTGATATTCGTATTTGTGACTTTCGGTATAAAGTTTTTCTTATTAATGTAGTGTACAGACACGTCTAAAAGTATGTATACAATTGGCTTTATTCAAAGGCGATTTTCTCCTTTATTTTTGAATGAAATTGTATGTTATTACGAAAATAGTATTTTCGAACCCATAGGTTTATGTTAAGTGTCGTATTTCAACGTTGCATTCGTTATTTCACGAAAACATACTTTTAGACGTGACTGTACCCGTTAGTAACCGAACGAAAGTCATCATTCTTATTAATTTCGGATAACACTTGAACTTGTGCGTTTGCTTATAAAATAAAACAATAAAGTGTTGTTCTAGAAAAATGTTATTTAGTAGGTAGCTACTGACTTTTTTAATATTAAATAATCTATGAACAAAACGAAAGTAAAAACTAAAAATTCTTGTAATAATATTGTTATATCTCGTCTTGCTAACTGTACCAAACGTTGATAAAGTTTAAAGTTCCATACAAAAAGTGAAAAATATAATTTATTTTGATTTTCTGCAAGTCGTCCTAAGACTGGCTTCACAGCTATCCGGGAGACCCGTACGGGCTGTCAGTACGGGCGCCCGGAGCTAGGCGCTAGAACATCGTTTCACAGCGACGCGGCTTGATCCGTACATGACCCGCTCCGGGTTGAGCCCGTACAGCGCATCTGTCTCCTGCTAGCAACCGTATCGTACTGAATCATCGTTTTAGAGCACTGCGGGTTAGTACCGTACGGGTAGTCCCGTACGGGTCTCCCGTGTACGGTCGGCCCATACGGGTCTCCCGGACAGCTGTGAAACCAGCCTAAATGGGCCGTAGACATGTAGGACGAGTTGATGAATTACTCCAAGCGCGCAGTGCGGCCGGCTGGTTGCGAAAATTCTAGAGCGTCACTTTGTTACTCGCAAGGTGACAAGCTAGGCTCACAAGCCACCCGTTAGTGCGTGAGTAGCCTTAGATATTCGGTGATGTTGTGGGATGAATATCATCAACATTCAGCCCGAAGACGTTCTCTAGTGAGTAGTGGACCATATCCACTAGAGAACGTCTTCGTCATATCTAAACCATCGCCTAAACTGGTTCTATGCTTCCATCATCCTAGATGATGCATGCAGCGGATTCTTGCCACCTTCCCCAGGTCATTATGTTCACCTTGTGGAAGGGCCAAGCCTTGTCTCTCGCCACGCTACTTACAAACTCCAAGATATAAGTTGTAATAAGTTAAAAAAAACCGGCCAAGAGCGTGTCGGGCCACGCTCAGTGTAGGGTTCCGTAGTTTCCCGTCCGTCACAATAAGTGTTCCCACGTACAATTCGATAATACCCGACCCAATGTAATAAGTACCTACAGCGCCATCTCTCGGGGAATTGGGTTACTAATTAATACATAGACGTGCCAGAAGTTTTCGGTGGTAATTTTGGATTGCGAGAACCGATTTGAAAAATTCTTTTTTTGTTTGAAAAAAAATACGTACAGGATAATAAAATATGTAAACGAAGTTAAAAAAAAATGCTTGCATATACGATTATACTACGAACTTAGTCCAGAAATGATTTTGTACAACTTTTTGTCTTTTTTGTACAAAAACTGTTGTTTCTATCAAGTTCAAAATAATTTTCCTAGAAAGTCCTTATAAAGTTCTACTTTTCAGATTTTTTTCATATTTTCTAAAGTAATGGTTCAAAAGTTAGAGGGGGGGGGACACATTGTTTTTTACTTTTGAAGCGATTATTTCCGAAATTATTGACATTATCAAAAAATGATTTTAGTAAACCCCTATTCATTTTTAAATACCTTTCCAACAATATATCACACGTTAGGGTTGAACTTAAAAAAAAAATCAGTTCCCACTTTACATATAGGGGGGCTACCCTAATAAAACATTTTTTTCCAATTTTTATTTTACCACTTTGTCGGCGTGATTGATATACATATTGGTACCAAATTTCAGCTTTCTAGTGCTAACGGTCACAGAGATTAAGCGAGGACGGACAGACGGACGGACGGACGGACGGACGGACATGGCGAAACTATAAGGGTTCCTAGTTGACTACGGAACCCTAAAAAAGAACGTCGAAAAAATGTAATCAGTTATCGTGTATCTCTGCATTTGGAGATTATTCCCAGAAGAAGTCGACAGATACTCGCAGTCCGTGTCAGCGGCAACACGTAGGTACTAGCCTGCCTGGGTACCTACACATTCCATATCGGAGATCGAACTCAAACCCTCACAATGTGTGTCTTCCGTTCTGGCCCAGCCACGATGCCAAACAAGGCCAGGTTTATGGCAGTAGACTGTACGGATAGGTATGTACCTTTTGGTACTAGAAAGAGAAATAATAGTACCACATTATTTCATGACTTATACACTGATTATATGACTTATTTTCAGTGGCCGGGCTACAACGTATCCGTCCTAGCACGGCCACGCTTAGATCTGCTGAAACCCACAACTTTAATGGATGATTCGTGTCTGAAATAATTGTACGTGCTATGTACTATAAAATAGACCTACTTATATTTAAAAGAAACCCTTTGAAATCTATTTAATAGTCGTTTCAATTTTTCAGGTAGAATACACTATTGCGTATTAAGCGCCTACGACAATTGAATAGTTATTGTAAGTTGTCAAGTTATACTATTGCGAGAATAATTATGTCAGGAACAGCAGTCTGGATTTATGCCTCGTTGATGGCAATCGCTATTACATGGGGCTTAACAAAACTAGCGGGTACTAAGGTATGGGTGTACTAAGGTACACCTCTGCCTAATTTGAACTAACTTTGGGGGTTACAGGCGTGTGGTTATTTTATGTTATAAAATTCAGCCTCAGAAGCGGACTGAAAACAAATTCCAACTTAGATTTATTATTAGACGGTGACTGGAAAAGGAGAGCAGTGGGTAACGACCGCGACTTACGATATAGATCGTAGGTTCGAACCCAGACAGGCGCTTTACTTTGTGTAAATTATTTCATCACCATCACTGCTCTCAAAACGATGAAAGAAACCATCGTGAGGATACCGGTATGTCCTAGAACCAAAAATTCGAAGACTTGTGACATCTACCAACCCGCACTGGGCCCGCGTGGTGGATTACGGCCCACTTCCTCTCACAGAGAAGAGGCCTGTGTCCCAGCAGTGGGAACATTATAGGCTGATTTATGTGTGACTGGAAAAGTTGTATCTAAATCTGATGAACTAGATTTTATGACAAGTAAGTAGCTAAAAGTATTATTGTATATTATTTCTACACAGTAGGAATAGAATACGTAATCACACGACTATGACGTCACGCGTCAGCGAGTACTCAGATAATAAGTCATAGATCAAAGTATATTGCGGCCTTAGCAGGAAACGTAGACACAATAGACTAATATGTAAGTACACGTCACTAAAATAGTCATATTTTAGAACTTAGTCCACAAAACATCTTCCAAGAATCGATACTAATTGAACATAGAGCCATGGAGATAGTCCAAGCATCCCTCATCATGCTTGGACTCGAATCTGGGATGATCCGGTGCCCGATTCCATCAAAAATAATGTCAAATTCGTTGACCAAAGTAACGACTTGTAAAGAAAGACATACCTATAGAGTAATCCGGCCGGCCTTTCACACTGTCTTTTTAATTCGTGTCAAGTATCGGTGTAGGTAGGTATATAGTTTACAAGATGACGTGCTGAAAGGATTAGGTAGTCAGCAAGGTAAGGGTACTACTGACTGCCGCGAATCGCCTTAAACGTTTCGAAAGGAATTAAGTAACTGCTCTTCATAAGTTTAAATAGGTACACAAACACTGGTCCCAAAAACAACCGACTTAAAAAAAAAAACACTACAAAGTGATAAATAACGTTAATTCCGGAAGTCGGTGTCGTTGGTTCCGCATTTTTGTTTTTTGACACCGACTTCTGAAATTAAAGTTATTTATCACTTTGTAGTGTTTTTAATTTTTTGTTTTTTTTTTGTAAAAAAAAAAATATTTTTCACTTTTTAGTTGTACCTTCCCCACACAAATTCAATTAACACTAGTGCATTGAAGAATTAAAGACACCGACTAGAAGAATCATCAAAATTCGCATAGAAATGCCGGAGATGCAGTACATTTATGCATATAACTTGGAACAATTACCTAAAGTATTATATACTAAAACCTACCTGAAAGTATGTAGATCACATTAATGAAATAATTATCAAAATTGCTTCACTAGTTTTTGAGAAAATTGCGGACATACAAACATACATACATACGGGTCGAATACAGAACCTCCTTTTTTGAAGTCGGTTAAAAATAGCCTTCGATAGAGATAAGTGGAAGGAGAGTTTATATAAAGCTTTGCCCTACGCAACATTAAGGCACTCTTCCGAAGGCAACCACAGCCGCAAAACGCAGCGGTAACTCTGCCCAGTCGCGTCGGTGCTCCATGGATTAATTAAAATTTGACCAATTGGTCTATGGGAAAATTACATGTTTCCATCGTCCAAATACCAACTGGGCTATGGAGAATTGAGAAATCTTCCGCTGCCCATTTTAATAGTAAAGCCTTCATATTAAAAAAAAGCTCTCAATGACAGACCCTATCATAGTTATACACAGCAGCAACATCACTCCGATGTTGGCAGACTTTTCAGTAACAACAACCTAACAGCAACCTATTAGAAGGAAAATAAAGATCACTGTGATTTTAAAATAACTGTGAAATGCGTTAGACTGTACAATCCTTTCACAGACAGACAGAGAGAGAGAGAGAGTTTCATAAACGAAACTTTATGTAAATAAATTAAAACTAAAAAAAAACTTTTTAAAAACAAGCTTTTAGTTAAATGCGCTAAAAAGAATAAAATAAACTTTTCCTTTAAAACTTTTACTGTCAACTTATTACGTCATTAAGTACACAATTTATATGATATAAAAGCTTGTCGCGAGATTTAAGTACTCATATTTACTTAGTTTGAAAATTTTTAAAATTGAAATACACACATCAAAAGTGTCTAGGGATCAACATATATTTTTGCAATAACTTTTCTCCTGATTGATATTAATTAAAATTTTCTTTAAGGATTCATCAAATAAAATGTTTTCGTTTGTCACAGTAACGATAAACCAAGTCACCTTTGCATTAATAAAGAAATTTGCCATTTTCCTAATAAAGGGATTTTTGACATTTGAACCACTAACACAAAAGTTCGAAAAAAAGACTGAAATAACAGTTTTCTTTAAAATTTTATTGGGTAACTTAAACAATTAATAATCCGTGTTTCTACCGCGAACACTAACAACACAAGAACATCGGTTTGGCATACTCAAAATGAGTTCATCCAAATCACGCTGTGGAATAGCCGCCCATGTTCGTTGCAACAACAAAAAAAGGTCTTCTTGCGACTGGATACCCTCCATATTCGGCAGAGCTCTTCTCTGTAGCATATCCCATGCATGCTCAATCGGGTTCAAGTCTGGCGACTGAGCAGGCCAGGGCAGGACATTGATGTTAGCTGCGGCGAGAATCTGTCTTACAACTCTTGCGGTGTGCGGTCGTGCATTATCATGCATTAACTGAAATAAGGGACCGATTTGCACTTGTAGAGGAACGATGACGTCTGATACAATCGTCTCAGCATAAATTTGAGCGTTGAGGTTGCCTCTGATCCAAATCAACTCAGTTCTTCCGCCGATCCAAATACCCGCCCATACCATGATGGTTCCACCACTATAAGGATGGACTTCCTGGCAGGATTTTAATCGCTGTTGGCGTCAAGGGGTTATCCAGTATCGTATACGTCTTGTATCCGGTCTCATACCAAAACGAGACTCATCAGAAAAGCACACGAAACGCCATTTTTCTTCTGCCCAATTTCTGTGTTCAAGAGCCCATTGATATCGAATCCTACGATTGTGCATTGCTATAGGTGGTACCCGTAGCGGTCTTCGGGAATGAAGGTTCACTTCATGCAAGCGGTTTCTGACTGTTTGGTCGCTAATTAAGTTCCCTGAAGAGTGATGAAGCCTCACGGCTAACATCATGGCGGTTATTGTTGGAGCTCTTCGAGTTAAGATTTGAATGTATCGGTCTTGTCTCCTTGTGGTGCAGCGATACCGTCCTCCATGGCGCTCAGCCACGGTACCAGTGCTTCGGTAACGTGTCCAAAGTCGACTGATAACACTCTGACTTGTATTCAGAGCTAAAGCCACAGTACGTTGCCGGGAACCAGCTTCTATCATTCCCACGGCTCTGAGCATTTCTTCCCTGCTTAAATGACGTCGCCGCTCCATAATAACGTTGGTTTTAATCAGTAGTAGGGAAACAGTAGCACTAATAATGTCTTCAATGCGTTGTATGTTTTTATAGGGAAAATATTGACAGCTGATTTTCATCTTTTACTCGAATTTGATTCACAGTTCCTGATTCAAATTATGAAATGCACCAAAAAGGATCCATATAAATTTATAAAATCATAAATTTATTACAAAGCCACATCTCAATCTCAAGAAATCCGCATAAAAATGCTTGATCCCTAGACACTTTTGATGTGTGTAAATCAGATCAAGTTATTTAATTTACTTTTTTATCTACACAGGTAGGTAAATCTCGCGACAAGCTTTTATATCATATAAATTGTGTACTTAATGACGTTATAAGTTGATAGCAAAAGTTTTAAAGGAAAAGTTTATTTTATTCTTTTTAGCGCAGTTAACTAAAAGCTTGTTTTTAAAAAGTTATTTACTTTTAATTTATTTTTTACTTTTTAGCTATCACTGACAAGGTTTTTTTTGTAGTTTGACTCGAATTCATATTCTCAGCAAGACGTTTCATTTGATACCCAAATTGTAGGAAAGCATAAAAAACTTAGTCCGCCATCTCCCCGTTACTTCGTCCGCGTGAAAGGGTATTGAAGATTTTTATATGGAGCCTGATACCTACCTAGGTAGGTACTGTCGCGCAATTTTTTTTTTGTTTTCAATATTGCGGCCACGCTTGAAGTCTATACAGGGTAAAATATTAATCACCGTTTTTCTCCTAAGGGGTCATAGTAAATATGTTCCTTGGTCATTGTACTCATCATTATGAGCAACTTTTACTACGGAACCAAACCCGAAATCGTGAAAAAAAAAAATCAGCTGTTACATTCATAGCTCGTCAAAATGTAGGGAACGGCAGATTTTTTTTTCGCGATTTCATGTTTGGTCCCGGGGTCGTCTGGGGGTATCGCAGGATCTTTTACGAAGCGGCTTGCGTAATGGCCGGATCCCCGCCCTGGGAACTCGAGGCGATAGTACTCGCGTCATTGTATCGTTGCCGCGAAGAAGCAAGCGCGCAGGGCGAGCGATCGATGCAGCGACACATGGAGCAGCGTCGGTCTCAGCTTCGCGAGGTCCTGGTGGCGGAATAGGCTTTCACGCCCTGAGGCTGAGGAGGCACGGCTCCCTGTCGTTTTGGGTGACGCAGGTGCTCTCGGGGCATAGTTGCTTCGGGAAGTACCTATGTCGCATAAACAGGGAGCCGGACGCCCACTGCGTCGACTGCCGAGAGGGAGGTCACGGCGCGACATACTCTGGCAGAGTGTGCCGCTTGGAAGTAGGCAGTGACTTCTCGCTGCTGGCCGTAGTCGAGTCGATGGTCGGCAACGAAGAGTCCTGGGACGCGGTGGTTCGCTCCCACTCGCACGACCCGCAGCAGGCGCACCGGGCGTCGGCGGAGGGCGGATAACGCGCTCTTCCAGTCCCCCTGAATGGGTCCAGGGGCAATTGACTCGGGGCTGTCCGTCGCCCTCACATATCAGGACCCGAGGTGGCTGTGCGTAGTGTACCACGCGCGCCCCTCTTAGACGTCGCGGGGGGAGACAAACACCTCACTCCCCTCCCTGACCAGACCAGACCAGACCAGTCGGTGGTTGCGGAAGGATCGTACATTACCGTGACCCCCGGCGTAGGTGTGAGATGGAACACCGGGGTGGTTTTTAGTCAGTAAGAGCCTGACAGACCCCTCAGTTGACGTCTTTCAACTGAAGTGGTAATGACGATGACTTCCATCATTACTACATACATACAATAAGGTACACTCGGCAGGGGTGCGAAAAACTGTGTTTTTAGTTGCTTTTATATTTAAATTAAATAATTCAACAAACTAAAAAAAAACAACTCTAAAAACATGATAACTTAGTAAGATAGAATGCTAGAGAATAATTATATTATTTTTGTTGTGTATTTTTACTGTTTTTATGTTTTCCTCTTCTTGGCTTACAGCAGGTGCATGGTGGGGGGTCTGGGTCACATTGTGTTTCTCTAGTATCTATGCGACACAGTGGCTTTTTTTCGAGGTGCTTCGGTGTGACTAGCTCAAGTTCCATCTTACAGCGCCGGTCTCCAGTAGGGCCAACTTTGGCAATCTGAGAATTGTGTAGAAAATAAAATAGTTAACCATAGCTAATTTTAGCTTCCATCTATGCTTTTTTTTTGCAACTTTCATGTTTTCATTAATTAACACGTTAGCTGCGGCACCAATTTTTGCAAACTTTCCGTTCCTGCGGCACGAGGTATTATCGGCCCGCACCGTGACCAGACGTTAGGGCGACACGCGGTCTATTAGACCCCACCTCCTTTAACAGACTAAAATCCATTTTCTGGCGCGAAATCAAAGATAAATGAAAATTTTGGTCCTTATCGATATAGACAGTGAATTGATGAACCCTAATCTACTGTCGCCCCGGGATCTGATACTAGTTTAGGAATATATTGGCAAAACAAAATATGGGATCTTATACACCTCGTAACGCACTGAAATAGGGTAAATTTTCGCTAAGATTAGTGATGGGAAAAATAATATCGACGCAACGACGTTTGTCTATTTTTGTGTGAAAATCTTAATACGGTTCACAGAATAGAAAAAAAAGAAAACCAGAAGTAGAAAAGAAACTATCCTAAATTATTCTGCCTCGGGCTTTAAAAATACACTTATTAGAACTTGAATTAACATAAAAAAATCAGTAACAATATACTTTTTTTATAAAAAATCTCAATATATATTTTGTACTTATTTATGAGTGTTTTTCATTGAAACAGGGTAGACAATAAGATTGTTTGCACTGAGAGCACTGAGTCAAAATCTTTTTGGATTTTTTGTCAGCTTCACGAGATGGTAAAAATGCACAACACTAGTCGCGGGAAGCTCGCGTTGGGTGCGGTACGAGGTCCAGGGGGATATGGGACGTTTTAGCCTCGTTCCGCAATGCATTAAAATTATATTAATTCATTGCGGTACGAGGCCTAAGATATCCGGTACCAAGGTAGGTATACCACCGAGTCCGGGACCATTAGCGCGTCTCAAATATACATTTATCTCTTTTCTATACTAGACCAAACCAAAGCTATGGCCTTCGCACGACAGAGATGTTCACGTTTTTCCTTGCCGCACCACAAGGAAGTTACATGAGGGGTGATTTAGGCCTTGTTTCGCACTTAACGTGTTAATTGTAAAACACTTGTAACATAATGGGTTCAGCCTCCAATCTTTCACTGCCGGGCACTGTAGTCTGTAAGTAGGATACTACTTTTCGTTTCAGTCAGTGCAATCCTGTTATCACACATCTTACCTTTAGGACAAAAACATCTTTTCTAGGATGCAAGACAGTCTGGGCAGGTCCCGGGGGTGGCACGTTTTTCGGTATTAAGTCACACAGCCACGGGCATGGTTTATCTCGTATTTGTGTGCCTTGTGTAGTTTTCTCAGTCATTTTTCTGTTCACAAGAATTTATTTTATAATTTTGGATGTGCCTAAAGGCACATTTACATATATTGTGACAATACAACTTCAAAACAACATTTGCAATATAGAGGAAAGATTTTAAAATGTGTAAGAATGATAGTTATTCATAGAGGAAATGAAATAGTTATTATACTCTTTGAAGAATGTCATTGGGCTTATTTATGGTCAAAATGTGTTTGTTTTTTTGTTTGACTGGTAAGGAAACTATGGGATGTGGAGAATGTGGGACCAAGAAGGCCCACCGCATCACCCGTATTATTGGAATTGTCAATAAATCAAGAATCCATACGTTGCGTGACCGTGGCTAGCTGTAAGATACCCTCCACTAATCTTGGCCTCGCATGCTCCGACTAAGATGCGCACGTTCATATTGAGACACCTGTCCTACCGCAGGTGATTAGCGAGAAGTAAGTACAGCTAGCAACTAAAAACGAGTTGTTTGTTCCCTTTTTTCCCACTAGCAGTAATCTGTGCCACCAGTACCACCAAACTGAACCACCGGTGGTACTAGCGGGAAATTTCGTTCTCTATAGTACCACCATTTATTTTAATCAATATTAGTGGTACTAATGAGACTATTTTTGTTCCCACTGACAGAGTTCTCACCGGTGGTCTTAGTCATCTGACATCGCTGAATAGAGGCACCTGTCACACCGTCGGCGAAGAACCGACTAGCTATCGATTATTGTCTCGATCGCGAGTGCGCGACGGCCATGAGCTATGTGTGCGTATACGTACCAAGCGTGAGTCTCTCAGCGAGTGTTCTGCGCGCCGAACGAGAATCGCTGAGCGAGTACTCTCTGTTTGATAGCTTTTATCGCTGCAACAAACGAGTCCTCGCTGGCGCGCGGCTATGTAAACACTCCGCAATCAAAGTATTCATATACGGAGAAGGCATGTGTGTCTCGTTATTATCAGCATATTTTAACTACTGTGGGCGAATACTGTGGGTATAGTGTTGGTTATTGCGCAATAGAAAAACGGTTTGCACTTCAAATCAGATTATAATTTCACGAACAAATTAATCACACTAACAAATCACACACTATAGGTACACGATACAACCAGATACGGAACGCGGGACAGTTTCTGAGCACATGTTGTTCGTACTATGTCCAATGGTCAAGCAAGAGGGCTGCTCCACCTCGCTGCACGCTCTCTTGTACTCCTCACGAACTCAGGGTAAACTCTGTCGAGCGCCGCCAGATGGCGCTGGCGTTCCGAATAGTCAAACGAATGACCGGATGCGACATGGCCATACTGCGATGCACACGTCCTCGTGAGTTAATCTGCAAACAAACATACCCGCAAAGTATCTCAGAGCTCGGTCACTGCACTGCTGACCAAATATGGTACAGGCAAAAACACAATGAAAATTCGAACAATCTAAAAAATTGCAGAGTTCAGAGCATTACTCATTATTTGATTCCCAAATCTCAAGATCACAAACTCAACAATAATCAACTAAGGTGCATGTGTCTTATACTATCTAGTAACCTCCAATTACTCAACCAATCATTTACGCATCCCCCTCGGATCGCCAAGTCACTCCCGAACTTCATAGTTTCTCACGAAACCCCACACAACACACACAACTTAATCTCTGCTCTATTTCATCAACAAGAATATTACTTGACATTCCTCAAATTCGTCAGTAATACTCTGATCCCTTGACCTGTGCGCCTTAGCCTCATAAGCGTACTTGATTCAACCAGAGCCATGTAAACAAACTTCGATTATCTAATCAAAGCGAAAATCATCAACCAGAGCCATGTACCATAGTTATCCACATTAACAATAAACTTATTCACTAAGAGCCTTAGACACCTGGGAACCCACACACGAGTAAACCACGGCTCTCTAGCCGACCAGCAATCGCATTGCTATCACACATCCATCCATCGCATGGACCCGTGTTCATCACCACTGTGACTACACACAACCTTACTACGGCCGACAGAGAACCCCTACTCGCGTGGTTACCACTACTTAGGCTTGCTCATCACCACTGATCACCATCTACTTCGACTGGTACATGACCTACTGGCATCATTCTTAACTTATCGTGAGCGTATTTAAAAAAATGCATTGTAAACTAGATTGGGCTATACCTAACATTGTAACCATTTTTGCTATTGTTTACCAGGGAAGCAATCAGTACCAGAGTCGAAACAAAATGATAACGACTCACCACATTCGGTAGACAACAGATCTGTAGCTGGCTTAATAGTACAAACATCCACTCGCTGTCACTGCCTCCTTGGTAGAAGTCGTGAAACTTCTTGCACGAAAAGCACCGTCCTTTCTCAGCGATTACTCGCACAGGAGATCCAAAGAGTGCAGCGCCGTCCGACGCTGCCATCTCGCTTGTCGCTTGTCGCTTTGCTTCTATAGAAAGAGGCGTTCCTCAGGGATCAATTTTAGGCCCAATTCTTTTTATTCTATGTTGTGCAGACTTAATAAAGTGCCTTCAGAAATGCAAATATCATATTTACGCCGATGACGTACAACTTTATTTATCTTTCAGTCCAGACGATTATGAGTCGGCCATTAGAGACCTAAACGACGACCTAGAAAGAATCGCCACCTGCCGTGCGATTCTGTAACCGTCTCACCGTGAAAAGTTAGGCGAAGTGAGCGTGGAGTGAGCTATCAGTGTCATCCCACCTGATACTAGGGATTGACCAAGCCTACATTTACAATCATAATCGAGATTTTAATAATAGATTTTATGCTAAGTCTATTGATCATTTTATATATTTTCAAAGCTAGTATTTTAGTGGTCAAAACATTAATATTTCGTGGGGTTTTACAATAAAATAGCAAAACAGAAACTTAGCCAGAAACTCAATGTTGTTTTTTTTTTTCTTTTTTTCCTAGACTGACTAGTCAATACAGCCTGAGGCGCGAGCGCGTCACGCAAGTGTTCACTTCACCCGAATCACGACATTAAATGTCGAGAATCGGGTGAAGTGAACACTTCACGCCGCGCTTGCGCGTTAGTCACTGTCATTATCACATAGAAGATTATTTTGATGTGGATTGCGTGAAGTGAACACTTCACGCCGCGCTTGCGCGTTGGTCACTGTCATTATCACATTGTAGATTATTTTGATGTGGATTGCGTGAAGTGCTTGCGCGTTAGGCGCTGTCATTAATATTAAATTCAGTTTTTATTTATTTATTTCTATAATTGACGACCATGGTCGTAAGCCTGTTCGTAATCGAGTTCAGAAATTAGTTCCTATTTATTTCAACGCTTTTAGATATTATGTCTAAATCCAACCGTGTTTGTACATTTAAAAAGTCAGTTGTGTGCATTTTGTTTTCAACAATTAACCAGATTTTGTATTAACTAGTTACAGACTACTTATTTAACCTGTAACGCGTGCAAATATAACATTATTGTAGATAGATACTAAATAACTAAGATCCGTATTTTTCATGCACGGTCAAGCGGCGCGCGTCGCCCATGATTGGCGAGTGGCGACGAAACCGTAGCCAATGAGCGACGCGCGCGAAGTGATGTTGCCATGGTTACCGTGGAGTGAAATATGGAACATTCCGAATCGCACTGTAATCGATTACAACGTGCTTACACTTTGACCCCAATTATTCTGTATGGTATAAATTACCTATTATTCCCCGCATAATCTTACCATGCCGTACGGTTGTCAAGAGTGGTATTTTGACAGTTCAAACCGGTTTCGTTAAACTAACATGGCATTTTCGAAATTGTGTTTCCGGCTACAGTCGCCACCTTACCAAAGGATAAGAAATTCGTGGTGTAAAAAAACAAACAAATAAATACTATAATCTAACCGTGAGTAAATAATCAAGTGAAATAGTTTTGACTCTCAGCTGCCATAGTGGTGATTTATCTAAATGGGAACGCAAATTATTTATGTGAGAGTTGTGGGCGATGATGGCCTAATTCGGAATGATCCATATATCACGCAGCGCACTGCGCATGCGTGCATGCGTGTCAAGCGTCGTAGTCGTTAGTATCAAGTGAACTTTTTTTTTGCTTTCATGCCATTGACGACCATGTACAACTCGTTTATAGAGAGTAGTATATTCCTTGATGTAGAATGTACATAAGCCTGTACGTATTCGAGTACAGTGACAATAATTAGTTCCTAATTATTTAATGCTGTTAGAGATTTTAATGTCTAATGCCCGGTTTCTGAAGAATTCTTAAACGGAGTTTAAACTTTCAATAGTTGTTGATTCGACATAATTATCTATTTAAGCGAATTCCTTCCTTATGCTCGGTTTTGAGGTTCTCAGATAAACCCTCGATAATAATTCACTCGACTTTTAAGCTAAATTCTTCCTTAATGACGTGTTCAGAAACACGATATCGAACCAATAATCACTATCGAATGGATAAACTCCGTTTAAAAACCTCAGAAACCGACCATAAATCCAACTGTTTTTGTACATCGAAAAAGTAAATTTAGTCAGCCTACATTTAAGATATAACATAAGAAATTGTGCTAAGCAAGTACCTATTCAGTGATTGGTGTAATGTTCGTATACATAAGTACATAATACGTAAAAGCACATATAGGTTTTTTTTATATCATCTCTAGGTAAATACCATAAATGCCATAAATATTTAGGCATATTATTAATCTAGTGACGATTGCTGTTAGGACACACAAATTGCATTATTCATGTATATGCATGTTTTGGGCTGTCTAATTTTAGTTTTGCTGTATACTGTTTACACACTGTGTCTACGTTTCTCAGCCAACTCTCCTGTCGCAGATCTGCTGAAAGAAATTACTAAGTAAATGATGAAAGCAGTTCCTCTATCTTTATGTAGTTTACTTTATTATGTATTTAGTTTGTACATAAATAAATATATTACATTTTTTAATTTGTATCACATTTAAAAAAATTGCTAATACATTTTTTCTACTGAGTCGGCTGCTTCCTGAGGTGCAACTTCTTAATGCCGGGAACGGAGGGACATTGGATGTGTGTCGGCTGCACCCCCACTGCAAAAAGCTGGAAATAATGGTAATAATTTGTTACTAAGTATTTGATTTATTTAATTCCTACACATCAGCACATCTGCAGCTAATGTATTTACTTTCAATAAGAATAGCGGTATGATTTATTAAGAACAGCGTCCGATCAAATAAAATCAATTGAATGGGCCAATATTATTACTATATATTTAGAGCACAACGAGTTTCTACATTTCTTAATTCCATGCTCCGTGCCTGTCTGTGTCCCAATTTATTTGTTCCCTATTGTGTTTATCAAAAATAGTGTGTTAAATAATGAATACTTGCCTCAGACCGCCACGCATGACACAGCCGGGAGCGATGTGATCAAATCAAATAGAGGCAGTGTTCTTTTATTGTCTTCTGTCCCTTTAATGACTTAGCAACTGTAGGGTCGATAAGGCTCATCTGCTGAAAGGTAGAATATATCAGATTAATAAAATTCACTTGCTTTTGTGTGCCTATACTTTTGTGTTTTTATTTTAAGTTATCCTATGTTGTCCCACAGCTGGGCACGGTCTCCCCCATACTTTTCCAGTTTTCCTTATGTTGTGCCTTCTTCGGCCAATTGGTCAGGAACGTGTCAGTGACGACGCCCGCCTTGTCTTCAGGCAACCTTTGTCATATTGAGTTGTTTCTAATTAAAAACGTGTTACTAGGATACTACATAAACCTTTATTGACTGATAACTACCTATATCTTGTAAAAATATACCACTATAATTGTAAAATCATAAGGTTTTCTTGAAGTACTTACGTAAAATTTTGTTTGACCAAAAAAAAAGGTTTATCGATTGATTGTGATGTTATTTCGTGCAAATATTATCTACAAGGACGTATAATATGTTATAAACGAATATTCATCCACTTAACGTCGATTTTACACAAAAACTATTAAAATAAACAACGTAGCATCATAAAATCATAACAAAACAGCACGCACTGCAGCTGCCATTAAGAATCGTAAAGTCTATTTTTAACTTTTTTTTTCCAATATTGCCAACCCATATTTTTCGTTTTGAATCATTTAGTCGATTAGTTTATCTACCGGACCATAGACTCAAACTGTTGCACAGGATATTAGACCTTAATTTACAGTAATAATAGAGGTTGAAGCCGCGTGAATCGGGTGTCACCGATCGGTGACCGTGGGGCCTGACGGGTGCGCGCCGGTCGTCACCGATCGGTGACCGCGTAAATCTAGCGGTTTGTAATGTAATGATGCAAGCATTTTATTTTTCAACACTTGTTTAAAAAAAAAACGCCATAAGACATTAAAATAATTACCCTCTTTCAGCCTATAAAGCTCAGAAAGCTGTTTAAATTTTCAATTATTTTAGTACCAAGCCCCATACATCTATTGAACGTCTCTTTTATCAAAAAATTTTTGACAACACTGTTGGTTCTTTGTTTGAATTTAGTACTTAGGTCAGTGGGTCGTCATACTTTGAATTTTAAGTATTCTGTGATTAAAGTTTGTCAGTGACTTTTCTATTTATCGATAGAAAAAAATGACTAACTAATATTCATCATCTGTGGTGAACATGTGCTGTCTACTGCTGTCTATGGGGCTTTCCGATACAAAATAAACTTTTTGTCTGCAGTTTCAAAATAAATAATTGTAAATAAACAAATGAAAGTTTTATCTTAGTACCTACTTTGAATTAGTTTTTCAGTGACAATGGCTAGCACGATATTATAATGGTGAATGTGATAGTAATATGACATAATGTTGGCATGTACCTATTGGTGAAAGTTTTTCTAATTTAAAAATGAATTCCTCTACCTAGGTACTCCACAGTTCCTGTGTTACTGTTCATAATTAGGTATATGAATTAGATGATCAGTCAGGTGGTTAGCTATGCAAGGACGAGTGGTGGTCTGTCAGGTATGCCAAAATAGTACCGACTTGATGATAATAATATGTAACTAATGTAAAAGACGTAGGCATGTCACAGACGTGTGTCAATCAGTAACAAAGGTTGCCTGAAGACAAGGCGGGCGTCGTCACTGACACGTTCCTGACCAATTGGCCGAAGAAGGCACAACATAAGGAAAACTGGAAAAGTATGGGGGAGACCGTGCCCAGCTGTGGGACAACATAGGATAACTTAAAATAAAAACACAAAAGTATAGGCACACAAAAGCAAGTGAATTTTATTAATCTGATATATTCTACCTTTCAGCAGATGAGCCTTATCGACCCTACAGTTGCTAAGTCATTAAAGGGACAGAAGACAATAAAAGAACACTGCCTCTATTTGATTTGATCACATCGCTCCCGGCTGTGTCATGCGTGGCGGTCTGAGGCAAGTATTCATTATTTAACACACTATTTTTGATAAACACAATAGGGAACAAATAAATTGGGACACAGACAGGCACGGAGCATGGAATTAAGAAATGTAGAAACTCGTTGTGCTCTAAATATATAGTAATAATATTGGCCCATTCAATTGATTTTATTTGATCAGACGCTGTTCTTAATAAATCATACCGCTATTCTTATTGAAAGTAAATACATTAGCTGCAGATGTGCTGATGTGTAGGAATTAAATAAATCAAATACTTAGTAACAAATTATTACCATTATTTCCAGCTTTTTGCAGTGGGGGTGCAGCCGACACACATCCAATGTCCCTCCGTTCCCGGCATTAAGAAGTTGCATCTCAGGAAGCAGCCGACTCAGTAGAAAAAATGTATTAGCAATTTTTTTTAATGTGATACTATTTAAAAAATGTAATATATTTATTTATATACACAGTAAATACATTATAAAGTAAACTACATAAAGATAGAGGAACTGCTTTCATCATTTACTTAGTAATTTCTTTCAGCAGATCTGCGACAGGAGAGTTGGCTGAGAAACGTAGACACAGTGTGTAAACAGTATACAGCAAAACTAAAATTAGACAGCCCAAAACATGCGTATACATGAATAATGCAATTTGTGTGTCCTAACAGCAATCGTCACTAGATTAATAATATGCCTAAATATTTATGGTATAAGGTTTGTATATTGTACGTGTAGTTTATCTAGAGATGATATAAAAAAAAACCTATATGTGCTTTTACGTATTATGTACTTATGAAAACGAACATTACACCAATCACTGAAACTTGCTTAGCACGATTTCTTATATTATATTATATTGTCTGAAATGTAGGCTGACTAAATTGACTTTTTCGATGTACAAAAACAGTTGGATTTAGACATTAAAATCTCTAACAGCATTAAATAATTAGGAACTAATTATTGTCACTGTACTCGAATACGTACAGGCTTATGTACATTCTACACCAAGGAATATACTACTCTCTATAAACGAGTTGTACATGGTCGTCAATGGCATGAAAGCAAAAAAAAAGTTCACTTGATACTAAATTACTAACGACTACGACGACACGCATACGCAGTGCGCTGCGTGAAATATGGATCATTCCGAATTAGGCCATCATCGCCCACAACTCTCACATAAATAATTTGCGTTCCCATTTAGATAAATCACCACTATGGCAGCTGAGAGTCAAAACTATTTCAGTTGATTATTTATTCACGGTTAGATTATAGTATTTATTTGTTTGTTTTTTTACACCACGAATTTCTTATCCTTTGGTAAGGTGGCGACTGTAGCCGGAAGCACAATTTCGAAAATGCCACGTTAGTTTAACGAAACCGGTTTGAACTGTCAAAATACCACTCTTGACAACCGTACGGCATGGTAAGATTATGCGGGGAATAATAGGTAATTTATACCATACAGAATAATTGGGGTCAAAGTGTAAGCACGTTGTAATCGATTACAGTGCGATTCGGAATGTTCCATATTTCACTCCACGGTAACCATGGCAACATCACTTCGCGCGCGTCGCTCATTGGCTACGGTTTCGTCGCCACTCGCCAATCATGGGCGACGCGCGCCGCTTGACCGGTTAAGGTGAATGTGACATGGCAGACCGCGAAATTTAAATTTTCTTACGTTTTTTGCAATTTGCAGATCAGTGTCAGGTTGTATCTTGATCAAAATGTGATTTGCGACTATAATAGACATGTATTTACAGAATCATAGTCATTAGAATCATTAATATATCTCCTTATGTTAGATTTCTACCATAAACACTTTTCCATATGAGATTTGTTCTTAACGATAGAAATCTAACTTAAAAAGATGTATTAATGATTGTAATTATTATTATTATTTTTGTGGTGTACAATAAAGTATATATAAATAAATAAATAATAATAATATTAATGTTTTGACCACTAAAATACTAGCTTTGAAATTATATAAAATGATCAATAGAATTAGCATAAAATCTATTATTAAAATCTCGATTATGATTGTAAATGTTTGCTTGGTCAATCCCTAGCATCAGTGGGATGACACTGACAGCTCACTTCACGCAAGTTTTCACGGTGAGATTTTTACAGAATCGACCGGCTGGTCAGACGAGAACTGTCTGTCATTAAACCCATTGAAAACGAAGTATATGTTGTTTGGTACCAGGCAGCAGTTGAAGAAGATACCTTTAAGTCTTAATTTAACTCTAATGGGTGAGCTTATTGACCGTGTGGATGAGGCGCGAAACCTTGGGTTATATATGGACAGCAACCTCAGATTTGAGAAACACGTTGCTGACTCCGTAAGAAACTGCTTCTATCGTCTGAAACTGCTTTACAAGATGAGGCCGTTCTTATCTGAAAAGCTTCGTGAGCAGCTAGTCGAAACCCTTGTTCTGTCTAAATTAAACTACGCTGATACAGTTTATGGCCCTCGCTTGCTGGCTCGTACCGAACGACTAATACAAAGAGTCCAAAATGCATGTGCGCGCTTCTATTACTCTGTTCCCCCTAGAAGTCATGTCACCCCCGTTCTTAACAAACACTTTATTCTCAAGATGAAGTCGAGACGAAAGTTACATCTAGCGTGCCTGCTTTTTGGTGTCGTTAAGTCTAAGAAACCAAAGTATTTATACGACAAGCTTAGCTGGATGGCTAGTAGACGAGATTGCGCGCCCAGGCAATGTGCACAACAACTTTCAACGCAGTCTCATAGAACAGCAGCTTTCAGAGGCACTTTCCGATACACTGCATCTAAGGTGTGGAATAATATCCCACCACCATTAAGGGTACTGGGCACTATCCACAGTATCCACACGTTCAGAACACGTTTACGGCAGTATCTGATAGATTCGCAACAGAAATTAGATATGGTCGCCCTAAATCTTTCACTTATATGAAATGCCTACAGTACTCAGCTTAAACATAATCCCTGTTGTGTCACGAATGCATAGAATGGGGTATGCGTGTGGTGGCACACTCGGTGTTTTCCCGTCCTTTGCTGTCTCAAACGTCCCCGAATCGATGGCGCTGCTGCAGCGCCTAACTGCTGAGACTTTGTTGTTTTGTTTTTGTTTCTTTTTTCTTATTTATATTTTTAATGATATGTACGTGATTACTAGTTTATTTATTTATAAGTATGTATTAGGTATGTTGAAACTGTGTGTACTCCCCGTCACTTTTCCCTAAGGGTTCATTAGAAAACCAGCGTCAGGCAGCATCTGTCTGGCATTAATGCTGAAATGAACCTTTTTGGCGCAGCCGTGAGGCACACACTATTGTTGTCTGAAACATTTTTTTTTTTTTTTATTAAATTTGTATTTTGTGTTTCACGAACTGTGTCCAAATAAACATTTTTCTTTCTTTCTTTCGTATAACAGGCCATGGGTAGCGATAGTTTTTTTTTTCTTAATATGTACCTAGATACACAGTTTGTACAAAAATTTAGATATTGAACGGTTTTTATTACTATTCTGACATCTATATAAATAAAAACAAAAGGCCTGACTGACTGACTGACTCATCAACGCCCAGCCCAAACCCATGGACCTAGAAAGCTGAAATTTTACACAATGGTTCCCTTTATAATGTAGACAAGGAATAAGGAAGGATTTTTCGAAATTCAACCCCTAAGGGAGTAAAATAGGGGATGAAAGTTTGTATGAAAGTCCGTCAGTTTTAAAGTTAGGATCTTCAAATTTTGTGTTTAGGCTGACGATTGAAAATTAATTTATACGTGTCTCAGCGTTTTTGATGATTCCACCCCCAAAGGGTTAAAAAGGGGGATGAAGTTTTGTATGAAAGTCCGCCAGTTTAAAAGTTAGGATCTTCAAATTTTGTATTTAGGCTAACGATTGAAAATTAATTTATACGTGTCTCAGCGTTTTTGATAATTTTACCCCTAAAGGGAACGACCTAACTGAGATATCGACGCACAGCCTAAACCGCTGGTCCTAGAGACATGAATTTTGGAGGGTGTGTTGTTTGTAAAGAGTAAGTATCCAGTAAGAAGGGGTTTTTGGAAATTCAGCCTTAAAGAGGGAGAAAAGGGGGGATTTTGTTTGTATGAAAAATCTTATTCCATGAGTTAATAACCTTGAAACTTGGCACAAATACTTACCTAAGTAAATTATGAAGTTTGGCATTTTTCGTTTTTCTAATCTACCCCCTAAAGAGGTATTGGGGGGTGTCAAAATTTGTATGGAAGAATTTTAACGCGCTGTCCTATTAACTCAAAACTCAGTATTTATACTAAGGACTAAAAATAAAGAATAACGTGTATCAGCGTTTTTCGAAAATCTACCCCTAACTGTGTGAAAAGGGGTAAAGGATTTCACTGCGTGGCTTGATTAGTTCGAAAATTGGCATATGTAATCTTTGAGTCAAGTTATGAACACATCTAAAACGATTTTTCATAATTCTACCCATGTAGGGGTGAAAAGCGGGATAACAGTTTATATGAAAAATCTTAATCATTTGGTTAATAAACTTGAAACCTGGCACGAATATTTATCTAAGTAAATTATGAAGGTTGGCACTTTTTGTTTTCACAAACTACCCCCTAAAGGAGGATTGAGGCGGGGTGTGTCAAAATTTGTATGGAAGAATTTTAACGCATGGTCCAATTACCTCGAAACTCGGTATTTATACTTAAGACCAAAACTAAAGAATAACGTCTATCAGGGTTTTCCGAAAATGGGTGAAAAGGGGTAGTTAATTATACAGGTGAGGATTTTAATGCGTGGCTTGATTAATTCAACAATTCGTATAAATAATCTTTGAGTCAAGTAATGAACACATCTCAAACAATTTTTTGAAATTCCACCCCTATGGGGGTGAAAAGTGGGAGTACAGTGTATATGAAAAATCTAACTCATTTGGTTAATAAACATGAAACTTGCCACGAATACTAAAGTAAATTATGAAGTATGGCATTTTTTGTTTTTCTAAACTACCCCCTAGAGGGGGATTGGGGGCGTCAAAATTTGTATGGAAGAATTTAAACGCACAGTCCGATTACCTCGAAACTCGGTATTTATACTTAAGACCAAAAATAAAGAATAACGTTTATCAGGGCTTTCCGAAAATCTACCCCTAACGGGGTGAAAAGGGGTAGTTAATTATACAGGTGAGGATTTTAAAGCGTGGCTTGATTAACTCAACAATTCGTATAAATAATCTTTGAATCAAGTTATGAACACATCCCAAACAATTATTTGAAATTCCACCCCTATGGGGGTGAAAAGCGGGAGTACAGTGTATATGAAAAATCTTACTCATTTGGTTAATAAACATGAAACTTGGCACGAATACTTAAGTAAATTATGAAGTTTGGCATTTTTTGGTTTTCTAAACTACCTCCTAGAGGGGGATTGGGGGCGTCAAAATTTGTATGGAAGAATTTTAACGCAAAGTCCGATTAACTCGAAACTCGGTATTTATACTTAAGACCATAAATAAAGAATAACGTGTATCAGGGTTTTTCGAAAATCTACCCTTAACGGGGTGAAAAGGGGTAGTTAATTATACAGGTGAGGATTTTAAAGCGTGGCTTGATTAACTCAACAATTCGTATATAAATAATCTTTGAGTCAAGTTATGAACACATCCCAAACAATTATTTGAAATTCCACCCCTATGGGGGTGAAAATCGGGAGTACAGTGTATATGAAAAATCTTACTCATTTGGTTAATAAACATGAAACTTGGCACGAATACTTAAGTAAATTATGAAGTTTGGCATTTTTTGGTTTTCTAAACTACCTCCTAGAGGGGGATTGAGGCCGTCAAAATTTGTATGGAAGAATTTTAACGCAAAGTCCGATTAACTCGAAACTCGGTATTTATACTTAAGACCATAAATAAAGAATAACGTGTATCAGGGTTTTTCGAAAATCTACCCTTAACGGGGTGAAAAGGGGTAGTTAATTTTACAGGGTAGGATTTTACTGTGTGGTTTGATTAACTCGAAAATTGCCGATGTAGGTCACACGGCTGCCAAGCTAAAATGGAACTGGGCTGGTCACATCTGTCGCATGCCGGAGGAGCTATGGGCTAAAATAACCACACAATGGGTCCCAAACAGCAGCAAACGGCATCGCGGCAGGCCCAGAATGAGATGGCGGGACGAACTCGACTCTTTCGACAAAGATTGGCGTGTAACAGCACTGGATAGGGATAAGTGGAAGAAGGGAAGGGAGGCCTTTGCCCTGCAGTGGGACAGAAATGGCTGATAATAATAATAAAATGTTTGAGTCAAGTAATGAATTCCACCCCTGTGGGGGTGAAAAGCGGGGATACATTTTATATGAAAAATCTTATTTATTTGGTTAATAAACATGAAACTTGGCAATATTTGGGTCAGTAAATAATAACGATAGTCAGTTTTAGTTAAAAAAAAAACCCCTTACAGAGGATTTTGGGGGTGACAAAGTTGATAGGTTAGAAAAATATGTAACTCGCTATCGGATTAACTCGAAACTAGGTACTACCAAAACAAAAAATAAAACAAGTACTTATCTGTTTTAGGGTTTTTCAAAAATCGAATTCTACCAAGGTGGAAAAGGGCAAGTAAAGTTTAAGGGGTGGATATTACTGCTTGCTTCAATTAACTCGAAAATAAGTATGGGCCTTTGAGTCAAGTTATGATCACGAACGATTTTTCAAAATTCCACCCCTGTGGGGGTGGAAAGTGGGGCTACAGTTTATTTGAAAAATCTGATTCCTTTGATCTATAAAAATTGGCCCGAATACTTATTTATCTAAATAAATGATAAAGATCATACCTACATACATTTTCGAAATTTTTAGAGGTACTTGTACGAATTTCACGCGGACGAAGTCGCGGGCAGAAGCTAGTAAGTACATAAATTTATGTGCACGAGTTTACATCTCATAAACAGCTCAATACCATTCACAACTTTTATTCAAATAGTAAATAAGCAAATAAGAACTAATACCTAATTAATTAATTTTAAAAAATGACAGCGATGCGAATGAATTTTTCGACGCTATCTATACCTATTTTAATTACTTTAAAGTTTTAGTTAAGTTAGATTGACAACTTAATTTAGTCGGGTTATACGCGGAGTTTTAGCACAGAATACTTAAAGTACTACGTACAGAAAGGACACTCCCTTCCCCGCACTAACATCAGTTACCGCACCTCACCCCGCACTTCGGCATGTTCGTCGCCCGTTCTTTAAACAAGAGCGCTCGCAAACACAAGTACCTCACGCAAACATTTATACGTATACAAACGTTTTAATGTAGTAGTAGTAGGTAATTATTTTGCGAGCGTTGTATGGAGTGTCCGGGGTGTGGTTTTAGTATGGAAAAGTAATGAAAGCTAATTTCTCTTAAATACAACACTTAGGAATCTGAATTTTTGGTGGCATAAGAAATCACAGAGTTTTTAATAGGGAAATCTTGAAATGAAAATTTAGGACCGTGACTACCGCAGGCGCAGGACCACCTTCAAAGTCGATTTTCTCGTAAACTACTGGAGCACTAATTTTGGATTTTGGGTACTAATTTTATCTTGAAGGATACTAATTTTCTATGTAGGTTTGAGGAAAGGGACGAGCTTTTCAAATTTGGAATCAGCATTCAAAATCGTGGTCCTGCTGAACGATTGCACGGAAGTTATCATCGTTGATTTCTCGGTAAATACAAATGTTTCAGTTCTGTTTTTTTTTTACGAAATGAATCATACATATATAAGGGTACCAATTATTTGTGAACTTACAATAGCTGTAGCTAATAACCTTTTTCGGCGCTCATGGTGGTCCTCCTAAAGGGAGCGAGCGTGACTACCGCAGGACCACCTTAAGTCGATTTTCTCGAAAACTACTAAGATGCCAATTTTTTTGTTCGAGTACTAATTAGTACCAATTGAGTACTAATTATTTACCAAATATGGGAGCGATTGGCGTTGGTGGGGTGGCGGTAGTCACAGACATGAACTGAACTCTGACAGATGTTTGGGAAGTGAGCTATGCGTGCCAACTCACTGTTGTTTTCATCTAGTAGATTGAACTATTTGCTTAGAAGTAGCTTATTTATACATGCTTTGCAGTAGAATAAGGCTCCGTAAACGGCCACGAGCGATGGGATTTGCGTCAAGTAAGCGACACGTACGCGTCAAGTGTTTCCGTTCGTCGCTCGCGGTGCATGACGCGTGTCGCTTGAGCGTGCAGCTCGTGACCATGGGGTAAGGGTAATCCGAACTCAACGATATGATGGATAAAATGTGTTTATTATAATAGTACTGATTGTATAAATTGTCTTATTATAATTACATAACTACTCCTGCAGTTTTTCACTTAGGTACAGCCATTTGTACAGCTTAATCTGCAACAATTTTTAAGTTTATAGCGGGACGCTGAGCAGCACTTTTGTGGTGGGCACGGTGCAGGCGGGTAGAGCACAGGATGGCCGGGCACAGGCAGGCAGGGCACAGGCAGGCAGAGCGAAGGCGAGCAGGGTGACATGCAGCATTTTCGTGGTCTACATACATACACCGGGCATTTGCGAGGCCGACAGGCAGGCACACTGCAGCATCCACCACACGGACCGGGAACGCTACGGCAGCGTACCATAGGGCAAGTTTTTGAGCGATTTAAGCAGGGAGACGTTAACTTGCGATGAGCCCGTATTTTCGGTTGCCTGCGAATCTTACGTTTCCTATATCCAACGGGGCAAGGCCGTAAGCATGGAGAACTTTTGCAAGGTGTAGAGCAAGGTGAACTACTGGAGGGTGACCCGCAAGGTTGCGCACAGGGAGCATTGCACGGTTTTGGAGGACAAGGCCTGCGTCGCGGTGGTGGAGGGCATGGTCTGCATCGCGGTGATGGAGGGCAAGGTGATGGAGGGCAAGGGGTACATCGTGGTGGCGGGCATGGCCTGCATCGCGTTGGTGAAGGGCAATGTATGCATGGCGTTGATGAACGGCAAGGGCTGCATGGCGGTGATGGAGAGCAAGGTCTGCATCGCGGTGGTGGAAGGCAAGGCCTGCATCGCGTTGGTGGACGGCAAGGCCTGCATCGCGGTGGTGGGCATGGCCTACAACGCGGTGGCCGGCATGGCCTACAACGCGGTGGCGGGCATGGCCTACAACGCGGTGGCGGGCATGGCCTGCATCGCACTGGCGGAGCGCAAGGCCTACTGCATGGCGGTGGCAGGAATGACCTACATCGCGGTGGCGGGCATGGCCTGCAACGCGGTGGCGGGCATGGCCTACATCGCATTGGCGGAGAGCAAGGCCTACTGCATGGCGATGGCAGGCATGGCCTGCATCGCGGTGGCGGGCATGGCCTGCATCGTGGTGGCGGGCATGGCCTGCATCGCGGTGGTGGGCATGGTCTGCAACGCAGTGGCGGGCATGGCCTGCATCGTGGTGGCGGGCATGGCCTGCATCGCGGTGGTGGGCATGGTCTGCAACGCAGTGGCGGGCATGGTCTGCATAGCATTGGCGAAGTGCAAGGCCTACTGCATCGCGGTAGCCAAGGGTAGGGCCTGCATCTAAGCATCGTAGGGCAGGGCCTGCTTCTAGGCAGCGCAGGGCAAGGCCTGCATCTAGGCAGCGGAGGGCAGGGATTGCATCTAGATGGTGGTGAGCAGCTTGTTTCGCATCGTGGCGACGGTGGGCATGGACTGCATGTCATGCATTGCACAACTGGCGGGCATGGCATGCATGGCGATGGCGGGCATGGCCTGCATGGCGATGGCGGGCATGGCCTGCATCGCGGTGGCGGGCATGGCCTGCATCGCATTAGCGAAGTGCAAGGCCTACTGCATCGCGGTAACCAAGGGTAGGGCCTGCATCTAAGCATCGTAGGGCAGGGCCTAGTTCTAGGCAGCGCAGGGCAAGGCCTGCATCGCGGTGGCGGGCATGGCCTGCATCGCGGTGGCGGGCATGGCCTGCATCGCGGGGGTAAGCATGGCCTGCACGGCGGGGGTAAGCATGGCCTGCATCGCGGGGGTAAGCATGGCCTGCATCGCGGGGGTGGGCATGGCCTGCATCGCGGTGGCGGGCATGGCCTGCATCGCGGTGGCGGGCATGGCCTGCATCGTGGTGGTGGGCATGGCCTGCATCGCGGTGGCGGACATGGCCTGCATCGCGGTGGCCGGCATGGCCTGCATGGCGGTGATGGCGGGCATGGGCTGCATCCCGGTGGCGAACATGTCCTGCATGGCGGTGATGGCAGGCATGGCCTGCATCGCGGTGGCGAGCATGGCCCGCACGGTGACGACGCTGGAACGCAAGATCTACAAGGCTTGCAAGGTCGACAGGTCTTACCGCAACATGTTATCCGACTGCACTTCCTACATGGCGACCCACATGGCCTTCTAGACGGACGGCAAATTATCATCCTAGATGGTCGGCAGCTAGGGCCGGAAAGCATACAAGGCGTCACACATGGCGATCCTCCGCAGGTAGATTGACGGTTTGGCGGCGGTGTCCACTCTAGCATTAGTTCATTCCTTGCCAGTGGAGCTCCGTTCATTCTACGAATTACTAATTCAAATACACCCCGTCGGGGATTTGTCACCGTAGAAACCTTAACAGCTGCTTGTTCATTTGGTCCTGATGCAGCAACAATACATTTAGGCCCTTGACATGGATCCTTTCCGAAAATAGGACATGGTTCTTTAGGACAAATTTTAATATGCGACACATTCGCAACCATGTCGCCTTTGGTGATGGCAACTGCAGCTGGGCAGGGCTTTTCCTTAATTGAAACTGTCTTCCCCTTACATAGTCTATAACATAGTGGACTTCCAGAGCATCTCAGCGATTGAGACTGTATTGATGTAGCACTCGTTTGAGCGGACGTAGCTTGACAAGAGGTATTGGTTTTTATGGTCACGTGTCCAGGTTTTTTAGGGCCCATCCCCTTTTGTACATTGAAAATATATCTTAAAGGGTTATCCATAAACAATCGTCTTGTACTGTCTAATGTCGTTGTATCCCATATACTGTCACTGTCACTAGTATTGCAAACATTATCATTGTCGACTTTACTTTGAGATGCTTGTAAGCATTTATTTACGGAAGCTGTCGCCTGTGTTCCAGATGCGTGACGGCGGCAGAGACCATCAAACAGCGTCACATAAACGGCCGTTTCCTGTTTGCCAAATATACTCTTAGGTATATCATTCGAGTATTTTTGTTGGTAGTTTGGGATATGGCTGTAAGATTTAGAAACGTAATCTACTTTGTCAGAAAATGATACGCTGCGCCTTTTAGACCTGATGGCACAAAATGACGTTGCTGAATGATCTAACTTAGCTTGAATTGATTCCGTTGAGAATTCTTGTAAGTACTCATCGACTATAGTCACAGTTTCAGAACACGGTATCGATGATCCAGTTTTGGAAAAATTGGTGAAATTGTCTTCTACATGAAGTAGTCTCAATTCCTTGTTTGTTGATTTAATTTCCATTATATGCTCTTCCGTCAAATCTTGATAAATCGGCAAGCTCGGCAGGACACCTAGGACGAGTTGACTACATTTTATTTATGTTAGCAATGAATTAAAAAAAGCAGTTATAGGCACCGGCCTCAAAATTTCAGTAAACGAGTACCTATAGATTATTTCTATATCGGAATAGAAAAAAAACAAACCCTCTTCACTTGCATAAACATTTAATCAATAGATTTTTACATAACGTAAATTCGATATGTTAAAGTTTACGTTTAGTAGATCTAGATGAACAACAATCTGGGCGGGCGGGTAAACATTGCGCAGTGCGAGTGTCTTTCACGGGTATAACTTTTTCTTGAGTTGCAGCAGGTGTGATGAACTGGTAATCAAATTTAGATTTTCGACCTGGCATCTCTATAACTTTTCCAATGCGTAGTTTAATCACTTGTTGTGGATAGTCATACACAACCCCAGGGTACTCCTCTGCCGTAGTTGGCAATAGCTGGCCGGGGTCGTCACGGGCTACGTCTCCCACTCCGTCAGATGTGAAGTGAAAGTGAGCTCGTTGCTTGTGGTTCATACCGCAGGAGTCCGAAGGCATTTGGAATATGACCTTGTTCCCCGTCGGGCAGCAATCTGCACAATTTGGTGATTTATCAGGGGAATAATCGTTATGAAATTGCAGTAAAAATATATATAAAAAATACAACACATAATCAGCCTATAATGTTCCCACTGCTGGGACACAGGCCTCCTCTCGGTGAGAGGGAAAAATACCAAGTTAGGCTGGATTTTTTTAATAAACCAAGAACTGTTTTAGTGTAACTGTTTTAGTCTAATGAAATTAGTTTCTTTTCCCTTTACAGACTTTACACGCTTTCATCCTTGGGCAACAACAATTACACTCTGGATCGGTTTCAATTCTCATGTCTACGTTACGGACTGGTTGCATCTTGTCTGGACCCTTAGGTGTAACAAGTTCCAATTCCAGTTTACACTTTCTATCACCCTCAAAAGCAGTTTTTGCCACTTTCAGTACGAAAACTTCTGTATTGGGAAACTCGTTTTTGATATCGCCGCGCGCAAGCATGGCTTGCTGGCCGTGTTTTTGTGCCTGGATGCATCCTTCAGTGGTGCAAGTGAACTGGGTTCCTTGCGGCCGCACGCCGCCACAGCATATAGCCTCGCTCGGTAATGCTAAACTGATCTTATTTTTTCCGCAAGGTGGTAGACAGGCTCCTTCAGTTTTCTTTTTCGTATATGAACTTTGCATTGCACAATGGGTCTGACTGATCTTCTTTATGACAGCTGTGCTGGCTGGTACTTTTATCTTTAGTTCGTTGCCACCCAAATTCGATCCCATCTCTTCAAATGCTTTACTGGGACCTGGCCATCAACAAATTGATTCTCATGCATTCAGCTTTCGTAAACTCGGCTTAAGTAATATAGGTACATACGTTTAAAACATCTCTTCCTGAACATTATATTTAACCTACCCTGACTAATTATAGCCTACTACTAATGGGGCCTACTTATACTGGGAGTACGATAATATTTAATGTAAATAATTATTGGATCAAAGTTATACTTTGATCCAATAATTTGATAATTGAGAATTGAAGATTTGATAATTATAAACAAGGATTAAGCTCTCATTCTCACCTTTAGGAACGTGCAAACAATACTGATCCATATTTCTGCAGACCACAGGTTGTTTAGGAGGTGGCCTAGGGCCAGAACAGTAGCAAATGTCGTCTGGATCTTCACATGGTGTAGAGTTATAAGGATCTGGAGCTGAAAGGATTTATTTGCGTAAGATTTTATAGCAACAGCACTTAAATGAACAAGATTAAAATATTACTTAAGTCATACCTATCGGACAAGGACCACCACTGCGCCCGCCTCCGTGCGACTGACAGGGAGGACCGCTGCCTGGTGGGCCTTTACCAGGTGCTATGGCGGCGCCACAAACACATGGGTCTTGAGAAGTTTGAAAATCTCTCGGAGGATTGCACGATCGATCTACGATAGAAGGCCCTTGACCAGCTCCTAAATTAGGTGGACCTGCACCTTGGAATTTTGTAATTATTAATTTTCCAAAGCAAGAGATGCGTAAAAACAAGGCAATGTCTCCAGTCGGCTCGCCAGTTGGGTCAACGATTCGAAATAAGTCCTTCAATGCTTGGCAGCTAACACTCGTGGGGTCTTCCATAAACTTATTACGTGACTGGACAAATTCCTTCGTCATATCTATTGTCGCTTGCCCCATTATTATTTTGGTTGGCAGACAGCCACATGGAAGACACTTGTAGATTGTTACCGTTATGGGGAAGGTACTCATGGCTTTTGTAATATCTGCTTCTTGAAGGGAGAATAGACATGACTTGCCGCTGTTAAACGTTTTCACAAAGGGTCCACCGCTTTTAGCCACACAAGCCCCAGGGTCATCGTCACATATTTCAAGCGGTTCCATTGATGGGGCTGCTATAGTTACACAGGTCCTGAAGTCCTTGTCGGAAAAACAGGGACTCTTCAAAAATGATATCTTGTCGATGAGTACCTCCAGGAGGAAGAGTCCGCCGTCGCGCACCGTCATCGTGAGTTTTGTTAGGGGATGGGTATTTTGTTAAGTTTTAAAATGTTTTTCAGAAGTTTTTCATATTTATAATTTTGACATTTTGCACAAACAAAAGAAGATGAAATATTAAATTTGACATTAAAGTGAAAAGTTTTCTTCTAGATTTGACGCTTATTGCAACGAGTCCAGTCGTAAAGCCCAGGGAGGTGTTTTATGTAGACCAGAGACTCGACAAAGCTACCTACCCCCCGTTTCTAATATGGTACATGTTTTTTCACAACAAAGGTACGGCAAGGTAAAGGGAAAAAATGTAAAGGTGGGTAGGTAAGGTAGAATTTTTATAACGGAACTAAAAGTGTTGACCGCTTTGTTTAAATTCATTTAAAATACACACAGCAAAAAGCTCTCCACGTTTTTGAATTAATCATTGGACATAAAAGAAGTGCTGCATAAGTACCTACTTATATCGTAACTAATATTAGTCAACAAGCCCGCGATTTTCCTTTAAAGTTCGCGAGCATATACGAGCATACATTTGAAATATACTTATACTTAATGTAACTTTTTTTATGGTATAGATTGAAATACAAACCCGTAACTACTAATTTATTTAATGTTTTAATATACTCTACAAAACTGTATACTTGAAACTATCAAATAAAACAATAGGGTAGTTTCCTGGGTAAAAAAAATAATAATTCTAATTAGTCCGTCAGTTAGATTATCGAAAAATAATGGACCCTTATTTTTTCTTTTGTCAATCAAACAAAAAATGACAAAGATAAAGCGCGTCAAAATTTGGGAGTGGGGGGTCGTGACGTCACGACCCCCCACTCCCAAAGGCGAATGGGCGTTATTATATGAGTTGCGTCCCAACCCTTGTAACAAGTTGCGACTAGTATAAACATGTTTATTTAGGCTTTTTTATTAATAATTATCCAAGTTGTTATTACAATTGCGTGCAGGTCAAAAGTATTGGGCTTCAAGTGAAAAAAAGGTTCTTGTATTAAATAATGCTTTAGGTAATAGGTAATACAGGCTGATGTCCGCAACTCCACGTCAACGCGCGTATTTTGCGTACTAAATAATGCTTTTATCATAATATCAATCAATACTTTTTTACATTTTGTGTTACATATCCACATACTTATTACATTTATAATAATTTTACATTAATCACAGATTCACAGACAGTAACAGTTACTTTTAGTTAGTTATTAATAAACGCACATTTGAAAATACATAAACAAAAAAAAATGATACAATTATCACTGAATAATTCCCTTATGTAGGAATATGCCTCAAACAAATGCACATTGTACACATATTGGTATTTGTGATATAATAATAGATTAAGTAGTCTCTATATTCTATCGAAAATAAAAAAAAAATAAAACCTTACTTAACTAAAACTATACACAAACTAATACATAGCGTCGAAAAATTCATCCGCATCGCTGTCGACTGGTAATGTACCCAAGAAACTGGCGGCATTACTTACTATTTGACGGTGATTTACTTTTAATAATGGTTATTATCTATAATATCAATCAATACTTTTTTATCATAATATCAATCAATACTTTTTTACATTTTGTGTTACATATCCACATACTTATTACATTTATAATAATTTTACATTAATCACAGATTCACAGACAGTAACAGTTACTTTTAGTTAGTTATTAATAAACGCACATTTGAAAATACATAAACAAAAAAAAATGATACAATTATCACTGAATAATTCCCTTATGTAGGAATATGCCTCAAACAAATGCACATTGTACACATATTGGTATTTGTGATATAATAATAGATTAAGTAGTCTCTATATTCTATCGAAAATAAAAAAAAAATAAAACCTTACTTAACTAAAACTATACACAAACTAATACATAGCGTCGAAAAATTCATCCGCATCGCTGTCGACTGGTAATGTACCCAAGAAACTGGCGGCATTACTTACTATTTGACGGTGATTTACTTTTAATAATGGTTATTATCTATAATAATGTCGTCCAAAAATGTCGCGGGTAACAATATGCTTAGCTGGTATCTTGCCCAGCCAAAGTACCAAATGATGCTCATTATGTGAGCGCAAGTACCCACTGTTCTTTTCCAGTCAAACATGAGCAATAATAATGTGCAATTGCATCTCTCGCCGTGTGTGCTCTACTTTTTATCAATAATAAAAACGAATAATAAATCCTACCAGATACATGTCGCGATTTTATCCGCCCCCTCAAAAGAATACCTTCTGAAATATTTATATTATATTATCGCACAAGGATAGGAATAGCTCCTATGCATATATTTCGATTGTGTACATGCCATTTCCTACGTGTTCGCTCAAATAAGACCGGGCAAGCTTTATTTGGTAACTACCTAAAGAAATTAATAAAAGGTCTTCTTCTGTTAACACTGGAAACTGCAATAATTGATTGTCATCCGCAGTTATAGCGCGAATAGAAGCTCGCTGTCGATTTATATTATTTTCGATGACATAGTCACTTAGGCTGTTGGCCATATGCATTCTCCCATATAAAACTGCTGCTGCTTTTTCGCTGCTCCTGCGCTTACAATAAAAAAAACAATGGCAGTGCGCGGCACAGGGTAGTAGAGGGGGTGCTGGGGGATGTTGGGTCATAGTAGGAGTAGGTAGTTATAAATAGCTTTAGTCCTTTTGTCATTAAAAGACTAATTAATTAAGTTGTATTAAATAAATGAAACTACTATAACACTTTCCCTGCACGAGATACAGAGTTATGCCCATACAAAAAAAAATAACACTCACTGAGATCTTCCATATGATATGGGTAGAAACATGTTACAACACTTGGGACGAAACCGCCCATTCTTCTTTACTAACTAGAACTACTACTACTACTTTACGAATTAGAATTTTTTAGGAAACTAGCCTATTTATTTTCCAAAAATCCTATAAAAGGGAAGCTCGTTTTTCCGTCCACCGTGCGCCGGAGACCCGCAGCGCCGGAGCCGTGACAGAAACCATGCCTGCTGCATGTTGCATGCTCGCTTGCATGCTGCATGCTTGCTTGCATGCTGCATGCTTGCTTGCTTGCATGCTGCATACTTGCTTGCATGCATAATGCATGATTTCATTATGATTAACACCCCGATTCAGAGCAATCTGACTCGGATAGGTTATGTTAGAAGGCTAGCATTCGTGGTTATTTTTTTTATAACCAACCAGAAATAGGAGCCCCGCCGAGCGGGGCTCCGTCGAGCTATCTTGGCAGGGTATCAGTTACTAGGTATAATATGATAGAATTTACAAAAAAAAAAGTTTTTAGCATATCAGACTAAATAGGTTTTATGCCTTTTGAGTGGTATATCAAACGATTTTATATCAACTATATATTATGCTTATAGAAATTAGTTACTTTAAAATTATGTCAATCGTGTATTATATTAAGTGATCATTATATCAAATAAAATTATAGGTTCAGTTGTTATATCTTGTAAATATTAGAGGTTTTGTAATTATATCATATATTACTTACCCGAATTTTTTCACATATCCAAAAGCAACCATTTAGCTGGCACGGGGGACACTTTACTCTAGCCACAACTAGTGGGTGTGGGTGTGGGTGTGGGTGTGGTCGTGGGTGTGAGTGTGGTCGTGGGTGTGGGTGTGGGTGTGGTCGTGGGTGTGGGTGTGGGTGTATGGATGGATGGATGGACAGCTGATGGCTCGACCGTCTGTGTAGTACCTACACTGCTGTGTATTCGTAAAATTCGTGTAAGTATATAGTGTTTAAAATATGGAAATTGAACAAAGCATGTATTAATGAAAAAAGTGACGCAGAAATAGTGAAAAAAAAATGAGTTATTAATTCAATTAATAATAGATTTATTTCAACGTTAATATTCAAGTTTTCACTTCTGCCGGCACTCCCGGAGTGCAACCCGTCTTTTTATTATTTGAAATGGGTTTGCTCTTGACTCTAGTCTAGATCAGAGGTGACAGAGACAAAGTCGACGATGAAGTGATATAATAAGCTGATTGTGTAACACACTATCAGTAGCAATCGCTTTCATTTTGCCACTTCAACAACATTCATTGCGTTATGCACGTTGTTGAGCAGATAAACTTTTCCGAGTTTAAGAAGCAATGGACTAGCAATATCGTCCAAAATGATTCAGATTATGGTTGATAGTTCGTTACGCAATTGTGGTGCTAGCCTCTTATTAAATAGAAACTCTGTAATACTCTAGGCCAGCTCAAAGTCGAAGTGTTACCACCGTGCGGTCGAATGTACAGACGCCAGCACATCAACCTTTATGCCATACTGCTGTTAAACCCGCGATGGTTTGTGTGGTATGTTTAACAAACACAATTGTAAACTGTTCTTGTTTTGACAATAAATAAAAATAAAAAAACCTACCCGAAACTGTCACATTTTCCCAATCAACTTTGAACCTTATATTTTAGTAATAAAGATGAAAATCGATTAAAGAAATTTGACAGATTGTAGTAGGTTGATGTGCTGGCGTCTGTACCAATTTTTTTTAAATACAGATAAAAGTAAGGCGTGTTGTAGAGCTTTTTTTTTTGTTCAATAACAAAAGTAAAATATTTTTTTGTTTTCACTGTGAATAAATTCATTTTGCGAATTTGCGAACTATGGAATCGTATTTAACAGAAGGGTAGTTCTTGTAGTACCAATTGCATGCTTCGTTTTGAAAAGATCGTCCAACACTGTAACAAAATAAATTTGGTATTGTCAGGTAGCGCAATAATACATATATACCTACCTTGACTAACATTTTGACAGATAATTCAGAAAACTATAATAAACAATATAGGCATATTTATGACTTTTTGCAATGTCGTGCTCAATCGATAGTACAGCGAGACCGAGAACCGCTCAAACGTTCATCCAATCTGCGATAGTCGATTCCTCGACGACTGTACAATGTTTTCAAAATCTGTCTCAAAGAAATAAGGACAGTTTCCCAATACCGTTTTCTGTATCTTACTGCAACGATTAAAGTACCTACCTACTCTTACTGCCCCGTCTCAAAAATCCACCCTGTGTAGTGTGTAATCATCATTAGTGAACTTACTTATCCATGGAGGCTCGTATTTCTTCATGCGTCAATGTGGCATTCAGGTCAGGATAATACCTCCACCTCCTTTGTCCGGGATCTTCGGCCCAGGCCAGTTGAAAGGGAGTCAGGGCTGGTATGTTCATGTTTCGACAGTCGCGACAATGGGCGCTGAGAGGTTTCTGTTTTTACCAATGAAAAATGATTCATGATTAGCAGAGATCGGAATAGGTAGAGCTGTTTTATGTACTTGCCATAGGTTAGAATAATATGGATATTCCCCGAGTCCCGGGATTTGGTTTTTAAGTATTGAAACACCCCGCTATTGTTTTCTTTTGTTTCCATAATGCGGCGACATTACGCGTCTCAACAAAGCGGCAACGTCGCACGCTTGGGAAAAGTTTTATAGCGTGCTGTTGACGTAAAATTTACAAATTCGCTCATGCGCTTATTGGCTTAAATAAACCATTTTTAAACATATTGACAAAAATAATGAAATTCAATAAAATCCCGTGGTACCAGTCGGAATCCCGTGGAATACCCATATTAACATCAATGTTTGCGGTCAATGAACCTAAATAGCTCTAACTATTCCGATCACTGATGATTAGACAGGCATCTGTTAGCTTAGAAGAACTCACGCTTTACACTCATGGGGGAAGGCAGAAACTACAGAACGTCACCTGCTACGATCCTTACATAGGTACCTACTCCATAATCGTTTACGTTCATACATCTGCTCATACACGCACGCCGCCGCGCCGCCGCCGGTTGCGAGTAACTACTACGCAACGAACCCAAAATATTATTAAAAACTTAAAGAAGTAAAACGAAACGCCATAAACTAAACTTACAAGAGCGGGAAAACCTTAAATAATAACCTTAACCTTTACTAAGTACCCTAGCCTTACGGGGGATTTAGGTACACTGGGTTTACTAGGTCGATTATCGCCGTGCGGATTTTCGCTTACTAAATCACCTCACAAGCCAAATCGCTACCCCCTTTACACAGATCGATAAAAATCGCAGGTGACTATAGTTTTTATTTTGCATCAAAATCTCAATCTTCATGCGTCAGGCGATCGCCTGCGACTGAGCATTTTGATGACGGTCGATTTAAGTCACCCGCTGCATGCGACCTGTCGCCACACGACAAAAGTCAAAACCTACTCTACTTTGGAACTTGCGATTGTAGTCACCTGCGGCCTAGCCGAATTGCCATTCATATTGTCGTTTTTCGCCTTGAGGCGAAAATCGTGCGGCGTCTAGTCACCTGTGCAAAGCCCGCATTACCTTATCGTACTGTTTTCGCTTTAATGGTCAAAAGGTAACTCTTTCCCACCTTCTGTTCTCCTTCCTTTTGCACCAGACCGTCACAGGCATGAGTTCGTCTGTACCGGACACAGTCCAGGTCGTACTGATACGAACGAGGAAATGGATCCTGATGAACTGTTAACAAGTTCGAGGTCAATTAAAAGCGTCTTATAATAGTAAAATATACAGTCTGAATGAAACATTGATAATCGTCGGTTGGTGCCGCATTTCATTAAAATTTCCTAAGGGGCCTCTGCGAGTTAGCTTCGGCCCCTCTTACGCCTTCCAAAGGACCGGGACCCCATGGTACCGAGATATATAAATTCATAAAAAATAATAAGTAACAATAGCCAATGGGCTAATAGCCAAGAGCCTCGACCAAAACCTGTAGTGCTATTCTGTAAAAAAAAACTCTTCGTGAAAACTAAGGTGAAGTGTGCGTGATGTGAGCTGTCAACACTACCAATCCCTAGCATCGGGTGGAACGACAGCTCGAACTCGAACTTCAAGCTCACTTCACCTAAGTTTTCACGGTGAGATTTTTACAGAATAGATCGGCTGAAGAGACTCGTTGGGCAGCTGGATCAAGGGCTTGATTCAGAAAGCAGTACTTCTGGACACGGCCGGCATTGTTAGGAGGTTCCTCTCTCTGGAGACCTGACCACCGGTAGCTTGGTCCCTGTTCCCGATACCGGTGGGCTACTATTTTTTATATTTTTAATGTCTTTATAAATTTTTTTATAAAAGTAAGTATTAATAATAAAATTTACTAATATGTATTTACTTAAATAAAGGGAATAATAATTTCTCTATTTGTATAGAATGCAGGTGTTACAATAATGGTGTTATTGAGCTATTATTGTTCGAAGGCCAGGAAAGTACTTTTATTCGGTATGAAAACTGAAACTCCCGAAAACTGTAAGACTGTGCTCCCATTGTACTTACGTGTCAATATTATCAAGACAGGAATTGCTTTCGTAAAACAAAACCAGTTCCAGTCGGTCTCCAAGTACCTAAGTATGATACAGTATAAAAAATTATAAATGGCAATGACGTTCTCGTCACCACCACGTCGACGCCCCACGCGTCGCACGGTCGTCGACGTCGACGTCGTTCTCAGCTTGGTGTTGGGTCTTTCACATCCGTTAGATAAATAAAGTAACAAAGTTAATAGCTTACCAGGTTTTACAACCGTTGTGCTTAACCCGTAGGAATGATAAGCATCGTGAATAGTGTAGTCGTTGACGCCTGGTTTATCTACCCAAAACGCTTTGTCTCGTTGCACCATTTGGTCAATGACTGCATCAGGCAGTTCGTTTATTGTTGGCCTACATTAAAACAGTTAAAATAAAACCATATACAGTCATCCCAAAAAGAAGTATACATGGACAAGAAACCATTTTATTATGAAAAACCTTAGTTCCATAAATAGCATTGTATCCACGTATAATACGCGCCAGACTTGACAAACTCAGTAGTAGGGAGTTTGCGAAGGTAAGTCGTGTAAGAAATAGTTACCCATTTGTGTATATCTATTCAGGGATTTATCGATGATATTCAGATAAAAATTCTTAACAATATTATAGAATAGAATAGAATACTCTTTATTATGTACACCATATAAATAATACAATAATAATACCACCATGCACCATGTACCATGTATATAATATTTATTACGAAATAAAGCTTTAGATAAAAGTCAAGTCTCATCTTTCGTGGCGCGTACTTAATTTATGACAAAGGTAAGCCGGAGCAAAAAATATGCCAAAAAAAAAAAATACAATTATGAATTGGTTATGTTCTGAATTTTCGAAGGGAAGCCGGTGGGAATCGAGTTGTATGGTACCTTCGCCACTGATGTATACCTAGGTACAAAACATAGTATGCCGCATAAGTAGTTTAGAGCTACACATTCCGCACACTCAGAGTCTGAAATGCTTGCTACGTAAAGAAAAAGGCCGGAGTTGTTATCGCAATTGCCGCTAAGCCAAAACTCGTGGCCGGGCGGTAAGAGGGAAGCGCTAAGGTAGCCCGCGAAATATAAATTTTCTTACGTTTTTAATATGATTCGCGACCGTCAAAAATATGTATTTACAGAATTATAATCATTAGAATGAGTAATACATATCGTCAAGTTATATCCTAAAATGTCAAGATTTTATGAAGTAGTCATTCAGTAGGATTACTTGGTCTTAGAGAGTTGTGTTGATGACTTTAATTTTAATGATTATAATTCTGCAAATACATATTTTTTTACGGTCGCGAATCATATTACAACTTAATACTGACGAGCAAATTGCAAAAAATTAAAAAAAAAAATGATTATCGCGGGCGGGTAGCCCTTTCGTTTTAACTCTATTTGTGGAAGTTGAAAATACGTTGTCACGTCATCTGCAGCAGCAGGTAGGAGCAATTACGTAATGTAAGGTCAAGTTCGTATGGTTCATTAACTGGCGAAAATCAGACATGATTATGGGTATCGACGATATCTATAAAAGATAAAACAAACATTTTTTTTTTTTGTTTTCTCTTATAGGTAGCCATCACGTTTATGCAGTTTCGCCAGCTAATTTACTTTGACCTTTTATTTAGGTACAGTCTCTGGTCAAAAAAGCGGCAGTCTTGGACAAAGCAGGTAGATATATTATCATGTCATGTGGACGTTCTTGTTCTAAGGCGCGTCGCCCACACGAGCTAGAGTCGAGTCGGCGTCGAGGCGCGGGCGCACGTTTTCTATAGGAATAAATAGGTATGTGAGCGCACTGCCATTTATTCCTATAGAAAACGTGCGCCCGCGCCTCGACGCCGCGCCGCCTCGACTAGAGCATGCAAAACCGGAAAGTCATCAAAACCGGTTTTGAACATCGTGTTTTTGGGACCAAAACCGAAAACCGGAGCTAGGTCCGGTTTTAGCAAAAAAAAAATCGAATGTGGTATAATTTAAAAAGAAACACCATTTTTTTAAATACCCACTAAGTCTACAAATAAAACAAATTGTATGATACATTTTTTTTACACGACTACGGCAAAGCCAAAGGAGGGTTATGATTTTAACACGTTATAGGTACCAACCGAAACACTTTAATAACGTGTGACTACGGTTTTTCTTTTTGTTCTGTTCGAAGTATGAAAAACTTGTTTCATACTTTTTCAGCGTCGTTTTTTTTTGTCGTAGTCGGGTTTTAGCATTTTTACTTTTTTTTTAATCCAAGCCATAATAATTGTACAGATAACAATGAACTTATAATAGTATAAAGATTAATTAACTGAGATCAAATCAACAACAAGTAAGTTTTTGGTATCTTTGGTACCTATTAAGTCTGCTATCAAAAATAATATATTTTAAACATAGAAAACACAATCAGCATCTTCAAATATTAAAAACAGCCACCCACAATAACCAAAAAAATCAACATTTTTGTAACTTTGAAGACGAACTACAAAATAACATTATTATAATATGATTCATATTGCACTAAAAAGAGATCAAACTATGTATACTAATTTAAATAAAGCACAAATCACTTGTTTTCAAGAGATCGCTGTTCTTGATAATGTGATCTCAAGAATATAAGTGCATCCAACATTCGATCAGACAGCGAACTTCTTATTTTGTTACAGAAATACCCAGCACTCGAAAACACCCTTTCACTCTCAACACTTGTTGGTAGAACACATAAAACCTCAAAACTAATTATTTTTTGAGTGTTCGAAAAAAATATTGACAAAACCGGAGCTGAGCTCCGGTTTTGGCTCTCAAAACCGGTTTTCAAAAATCGTTAAATTTTGGCCGATTTCCGGTTTTGCGCAAAACCGGAAAACCGGTTTTGCATGCCCTAGCCTCGACTCTAGCTCGTGTGGGCGACGCGCCTAACTACCGCCGCGCGCCGCGCGCTATTTGCTTGGAAGGAGCCAGTTTCACGGGTTTATAAACTAGGTATGTTTAAAATAAATTAAAACGGTGTAAAATAATTTATAAACACGAGTTATGAACCTTGCTGGTACTTCATTGAGTTCTCTAGTGAGTGGTGCCAGATACATGGCAATGCTTTGCTGCGTCAAGTGGGGAGGGCAGCCAGGTGTCAAAGCCTCATTGGTAGTCACCGTGCCGGACACATCGGTAATAGTATAACTGTAAATCATATTTGTAATTCGTGAATAAAAAATATTAGGTAGTCAGCGGGGTAGGTAATTGCGTAACACACTATCTGTAGCAATGGGTTTCGTTTTGACAGTTCAGCAACATAAATTGCGCTATTTATTTACGTTGTTGAGAAGACACATTTTTCGAACATTAGAAGCAATGTTTTAGCAATATCTTTCATAATAATTCAGATTGATATTGATAATGTGTTACGCAATTAGGGTGATTTCTTTTAAACTACTGAATTAAATGTTGAATCGCAAGGATACGGGTCTATAAGTCTCATGGATAAGGACCTAATATTTTGTGATTAAAGTTCTCCTCAGCACTTTCATATTCTTCAAAATTCTAATGCACAAAATACTCAGTAAGCGGAGACCATTTGGGCGGTCTTCTGAACCCTCTACAACAATTTTTTTTGCTGGAAACCCGTATTTTTTTCCTTTGAAATTCCTTACAACGCTAGGCCAGCACAAGGTCAAAGTGTTATTAACACTACACTGACGTGCGGTCTAAAGTACTGTTATTATTTGAATGTATGCTGTTAGATAGTTAACAGTAGGTATCAATGAGATACTATGCCAGCTCCAGCTACCAGGTAGTTTACCTACCTACTCAAAATCGGTGCCAGCTACCCTGCAGCCAGAGTGAGCAAAGAGGCCTAAGAGTAATGCCCGGGAGACTCAAGGCTAGTTTTCCAAAGCTAGGATAGCCGGTGCAATACTTTCATAAACTTCAACATCTTAATAGTATATTAATCATTCCTAGATCTAGGAATGATTAATATACTAGGCTTTTATTTACTTGGCTGGATCGTAATCACCGAATTTGGCGACGTTACTTTCAGGAGTGAGTGGGTGACGTACTTTTTCCATGTTTAGGCACTGGTAGAATTCGGAATTTAGAAATATTTACAAATTCAAACTTGATTTGTGGTTTATTTATTGATTTGATTCAGGATTTGAAAGAATTTGATGTCTAAAATAATGACAGATGCTTTTTTTATTCAAAACTGGCGATGATATTTCATTTTGGGGGAATTATAGTACTTACCCACTTAGGGTCCGTTCACACAGACCGGCTCGGAGAGGAGAGCAGATTCTTATCACGTTGAAAACAGAGTTTTTAGTACACACATCAAAAGTGTCTAGGGATCAACATATATTTTTGCAATAACTTTTCTCCTGATTGATATTAATTAAAATTTTCTTTAAGGATTCATCAAATAAAGTGTTTTCGTTTGTCACAGTAACGATAAACCAAGTCACCTTTGCATTAATAAAGAAAGGACATGTCCAGTTTCTGCCCTCTGGTAATTCTGGTATAGATAAATGTTCATGATTTAAGGTTTTCCAGTAAGATTTAAAAATTAAGATTTAAATTACTATGGATTAATTAATTCAGTATTACTTGCGTAACATAATTCTTAAAAAAAACAGTTCTCAATCGTAGCTTCCGCTTTGCCATTTTAAACGGGAAGTACTAAAAATGTTTCTGACGTTCCATTTTATCCCGTAATTATCTTTAAATAGTGTGAGCAATAATTATAAGCCGCTTATTTTAGATGAAAGAAATATATTAACGTATTTGCGTATATAATACGACAATATTACTAAAATATTTTAGTGTACACATCAAACGTGTTTTTCTTCGGATACCCACTTCCTAACATGAAGGTAAGTATTTATTACTTTTTTGACATGGCATTGACATTTATTTTTTGGTTGTCAATTCCAAGTTGCGTGTATGCGTTCCTTGCTTACTATGCGATTATTTTCTGTTATGGATATTTTTTTTAACGACCATTGCTATTCTACACGGAGTGACATCATCTAGACACGATGACTATTGCTATACTTATAGGATTCTGCTTTTCCTTTCGATTTGGATATTATGATGAGGTGCATCGCTGTGCTGCGGATTCGCAGACATATCGTGTCAAGGCTGGCGTTACCCCTGCAAGTGAGACTTGCTCGATGGTTATCAAATCAGGTTGGCCTCTATACTACGGCAGTCGTGTAAACCATGCAGGAAAGGCAGTACATTGAGCAGTTGTCTTATAATTTGAAAAATACAATGACGTCTTATTGTTCCAGCTCCTATTAGATGGATACGCAAGTGTCATGATTGTTATAATTTATTAAATACCAAAGCTGCTGACAATGAGATATTACTAGGTCATACAATGGTCTGCCACGTCATGACGCTAGTATGGTATCTTGGCTGGGCAAGGCATCAAAATAACGTGCTAGCACCAGCTACATTTTTGGACAATGTTTTGGTGTCTCTAGAAGATGTTTATTTTTTTATGATTTTAGTTAAGAAGGTATCTACAATAAAATAATTTGTTTTGCAATAAATACATACATAGTTTTATTTATTATAATCCCAATTCAGTATCAACAAGTAGCTACATATAAATAATATTATGGGTATTGAAGATAGAAACCAAAATACGGAATTAAAGATGATGCCAATATAATATTATAATATTGTGACAAACAATAGGTGCTTAACATTTTTGTTACACAAATAGAAATATCCAAAAAACTGTAGAATATGATCTCAGACCAACAAAATGTTTCATTAACCTCACAAAAACATACCACCAATTAGTACCTGTATTCGCTCACAGATGTCATTATACTAAACAAAGTTAAGAAAAATCCCTTGCGTATAATCCTTATTTTGACCAGTTTACGCAAGATCCTGACTCCTGAAACTCATTAATTAATAAACTATAAAATACGACGATTACAATAATATAACAATCATTACTGAACATTTTCTTTGACTGCCTAGACATTCGCCCATTGCTCCACCAGACATGTCCTTTGCCATTTTCCTAATAAAGGGATTTTTGACATTTGAACCACTAACACAAAAGTTCGAAAAAAAGACTGAAATAACAGTTTTTTTTTAAAGATTATTGGGTAACTTAAACAATTAATAATCCGTGTTTCTACCGCGAACACTAACAACACAAGAACATCGGTTTGGCATACTCAAAATGAGTTCATCCAAATCACGCTGTGGAATGGCCGCCCATGTTCGTTGCAACAACAAAAAAAGGTCTTCTTGCGACTGGATACCCTCCATATTCGGCAGAGCTCTTCTCTGTAGCATATCCCATGCATGCTCAATCGGGTTCAAGTCTGGCGACTGAGCAGGCCAGGGCAGGACATTGATGTTAGCTGCGGCGAGAGTCTGTCTTACAACTCTTGCGGTGTGCGGTCGTGCATTATCATGCATTAACTGAAATAAGGGACCGATTTGCACTTGTAGAGGAACGATGACGTCTGATACAATCGTCTCAGCATAAATTTGAGCGTTGAGGTTGCCTCTGATCCAAATCAACTCAGTTCTTCCGCCGATCCAAATACCCGCCCATACCATGATGGTTCCACCACTATAAGGATGGACTTCCTGGCAGGATTTTAATCGCTGTTGGCGTCCAGGGGTTCTTCAGTGTCGTATACGTCTTGTATCCGGTCTCATACCAAAACGAGACTCATCAGAAAAGCACACGAAACGCCATTGTTCTTCTGCCCAATTTCTGTGTTCAAGAGCCCATTGATATCGAATCCTACGATTGTGCATTGCTATAGGTGGTACCCGTAGCGGTCTTCGGGAATGAAGGTTCACTTCATGCAAGCGGTTTCTGACTGTTTGGTCGCTAATTAAGTTCCCTGAAGAGTGATGAAGCCTCACGGCTAACATCATGGCGGTTATTGTTGGAGCTCTTCGAGTTAAGATTTGAATGTATCGGTCTTGTCTCCGTGTGGTGCAGCGATACCGTCCTCCATGGCGCTCAGCCACGGTACCAGTGCTTCGGTAACGTGTCCAAAGTCGACTGATAACACTCTGACTTGTATTCAGAGCTAAAGCCACAGTACGTTGCCGGGAACCAGCTTCTATCATTCCCACGGCTCTGAGCATTTCTTCCCTGCTTAAATGACGTCGCCGCTCCATAATAACGTTGGTTTTAATCAGTAGTAGGGAAACAGTAGCACTAATAATGTCTTCAATGCGTTGTATGTTTTTATAGGGAAAATATTGACAGCTGATTTTCATCTTTTACTCGAATTTGATTCACAGTTCCTGATTCAAATTATGAAATACACCAAAAAGGATCCATATAAATTTATAAAATCATAAATTTATTACAAAGCCACATCTCAATCTCAAGAAATCCGCATAAAAATGCTTGATCCCTAGACACTTTTGATGTGTGTATTTGTAGTAAGGTTTATTTTTGCATGTGCACTGCTTTTGTCATTAAGAATGCTTGAACGCGCTTGGTGTGAAAATAAGAGGAGCTGACCGGCTCCGATCGCGTACTTTTTCTCGTTCGCGCAGCTGTTCGGCTCCGATTGCATGCTCTTTCTCGCTCGCGCAGCCGATCGGCTCCGATTGCGTGCTCTTTCTCGCTCGCGCAGCAGATCGGCTCCGATTGCGTGCTCTTTCTCGCTCGCGCAGTCGATCGGCTCCGATTGCGTGCTCTTTCTCGCTCGCGCAGCCAATCGGCTCCGATTGCGTGCACGCCGCCCCACGCCGACCGCCATTTTGATAGCACAATTTAAAACGGAAGAGTTGTGTGCACTTGTACGAAAACATGACTGATGAAAAATTAATAATACGACCGGCTGCGAGTGCATCCGACGGCTCCGAGCGCATCCGACCGGCTGCGAGTGCATCCGACCGGCTGCGAGCGCATCCGACCTGCTCCCAGCGCATCCGCATTCAGATAGCTTCCAGCCGGTCTATGTGAAATAGTTGGCGGCTCCGCTCCGACCAACTCCAAGCGTATACGATCCGGTCTGTGTGAAAAGAAAAATGCGCGCCGATGCTCTCCGAGCCGGTCTGTGTGAACGGACCCTTATAGTGCCTAACCGCCCGGCCACGACTTTTGGCTTAGTCTTATGTCTTTGTCAAATGCACTTCTAGCGTTGATGCTGCGAGCGATGCATCGTGGCACTCGTAGCACAGATTACTAAATAGTTACTACAGAGGCCAGAGCACCTCGTAAATAAAGATTTAAAGACACTTATTCCCATTACCGTTTTGATAGCAAAACGATGAAGTAAAACATCGTGAATCCGGCTTAGAACCGACAACAGACAACCTGTACGACAACCCAAGGCCAACCCTCACTGGGCTCGCGTTGTGGATTAGATACTGCCCACTCCCTTTTACAGAGAGGAACATTATAGCACGTATAATGTTTTAAAAGAAATACCTACGTAATCCAAAGGTTGTCTTTAAAAGATCGCTCTTAGCGATAAGACCGCCCATTGTGTCACCCATTGTAAAGTTTCTATATTTACTTATGTCTGTAATTTATATGGTGTACATAATAAAGAGTATTCTATTCTATTCTACCTACCTACTTAAAAATGTAAATTTTTCGAAAACATTGGTCAAGCAGACTTAAATAAGTGGTGAAATAAAGTTGCTGCTTGGTGACTGCCACTGACAATAATTCTGATAAAATTTCCTACATTTTGAAGAGTTATGCGAACATGACTGTAGGGAACAACTGATTTTTTTTTCACTATTTCGGGTTTGGTCCCATAACAGTGGTTCATGATGATGTTTACAATTACCCCTTAAGAGGAAAACGGTGATTAAAATTTCACCCTGCCTGTAATAAACTAGCTGACCCGGCGAACTTCGTACCGCCCCGGCCCCCGCCTCGCCAGCCGCTCTGCCCCGCTTTTTAAATCTATATTCTACATCTACATATAAAAGGAGAAACTGACTGAATGACTGACTGAATATCAACGCACAACCGAAACTACTGGGACTAGGAATGTGAAATTTTGCACATAGCTTCTTTTTATAATGTAGGGGAGCACTAAGAAGGGGTTTTTGGAAATTCAACCTTTAAGGGGGTGAAAAGGGGGGATTTTGTTTGTTTGAAAAATCTAATTCCTTGATTTAAACTTAAAACTTGGCACGAATACTTATCTATGTAAATGTTGAAGTTTGGCATTTTTTGTTTTTCTAAGCTACCCTCAAAAGGGGGATTGGGGGGTGTCAAAGTACGTATGGAGGTATTTTAACAGTGTTTATAGGTACTTAAGACCAAAAATAAAGAATAACGTGTATCAGGATTTTTCGAAGATAACGGGGTGAAAAGGGGTAGTTAATTTTACAGGGGAGGATTTTACGGCGTGGCTTGATTAACTCGAAAATTGGTATAAAAAATCTTTATAAATGATAAAGATCATAAATATACATTTTCGAAATTTTAGAGGAAAGTACGAAATAGATACCTACATGTGGACGAAGTCGCGGGCAAAGTGCTAGTCTCTGATAATTGATATTCTAAGATATTCATTTTAATTATATGCTGTTAAGGACAATTTTGATCTACATGAAATGCACAACGTAGGTATCTAATGTATTTAATTGGATGAGGAATAATACTGTATTGTTAATATAACTTTTGTGTAAATTAAATAATAATAAGTTTTGCATGCCCATGTGACGGTAGAGCATGGAGGACTCTTTTAATAAAACATCTATGTACTAAATACCCATGTTTGCAAACCAATAAATGATTTGATTTGATTAAAATAACTTGGTAAATAACCCATAATTTTTTTGTAATATGAAAAAGATAAAAATGGCTACTGTGTTATTCTTAGGAGATAAATAAACATATACCATGCATCGCGGACTTCTTTATCGATCTTTTTAAGATATACAATTCCGTAGTAGGTACATTAATTTGATCTATCTCGTAAGGTTTAGCCAGAGTTTGCAATGTACAGACGCCAGCACATCAACCTACTACAATCTGTCAAAGAAGAATGGGCGGTTTCATCCCAAGTGTTGTAACATGTTTCTACCTATATCATATGGAAGATCTCAGTGAGTGCTATTTTTTTTTTTTGTATGGGTATAACTCTGTATCTCGTGCAGGGAAAGTGTTATAGTAGTTTCATTTATTTAATAAAATATTAAATACAACTTAATTAATTGGTCTTTTAATGACAAAAGGACTAACGCTATTTATAACTACCTACTCCTACTCTAACCCAACACCCCCCAGCACCCCCTCTACCAGTCTGCGCCGCGCACTGCTATTGTTTTTTTTATCGTAAGCGCAGGAGCAGCGAAAAATATTTTAAGAGACAGGCTATATGTTGGAAAGAGATGGTTGTCGGTTGTTGCAACTTTTTGTAATAAGTATATATGTATATTTATGAGTTTTATTTTATTAAGGTTTTTATCTATTTTATATTTATAGTTTTTTACTCTTTTTTACATGTCAAAATAAAAGTCAGTTGTGTCAGCGATTCGTAATTTCATTGATCTATGGTGCTTCTAGATGCCATCATGGTACAATTATATACTTCGGATGCCATTATTTATCTAGTGGTATATATGCACTTATGCTTTCAGTTTTTTATAGGTGTCAATAGCTGTGCTGTACTACCGTATTTTAAATTGTTGCTCCTCTGTTTGTTTACTGACGACTTACGCATTTCTAAAGGACCTCTAGTGTTTCTACGTTTGCAACTATCGACTTCGACTTACTTTGTGGACTTGATATTGTTTTTTGATTGGTTTGTTACAATTACGAACTATGGAACATTTGTGTGTCACCTGTGCTCGGTCTTTGACTCGACAGCGAGTGCGACATGTAGTTTCAAGAACTATATTAGAAGCAAGACCGCGTTTTGCTGAATATATTTCAGAGCATATGAGAATAGAACAGGTCTGTTATGTGCTTGTTTGCTTCTGAACTATGTTTGTGCTTTTTTCACGTCGCCGTCGCAACGAAACAATGAATCAATCGGTTTCTTAGAGGTAACTGGGGAGACATTATACTTATATTATAAATGACGACACGGTAGGCGCAGTGGCTGAGCGATCGACTACTGAACTGCGTGTCGCGGGTTCAATTCCTGTACGGAACAAATATTTGTATTGCCTACAGGTAGTTGTTCCGGGTCAGCGATGCGGATGAATTTTTCGACGCTATATTATAGTTTGTGTTAAGTTAGGTCTTATTTTTTTATTTTCGATAGAATATAGAGACTACTTAATTAATCTATTATTATATCACAAGACGTACCAATATGTGTACAATGTGCATTTGTTTGAGGCATACTCCTACATAAAGGAATTATTCAGTGATAATTGTATAATTTTTTTTTTGTTTATGTATTTTAAAATGTGCGTTATTAATAACTGACTAAAAGTAACTGTTACTACCTGTGATTAATGTATAATTATTACAAATGTAATAATTATGTGGATATGTAACACAAAATGTAAAAAAGTATTGATTGATATTATGATTAAAGCATTATTTAGTACGCAAAATACGCGCATTGACGTGGAGTTGCGGACACCAGCCTGTATTACCTATTACCTAAAGCATTATTTAATACTAAAACCTTTTTTTCACTTGAAGCCCAATTACTTTTGACCTGCACGCAATTGTAATAACAACTTGGATTATTATTCATAAAAAAAGCCTAAATGAACATGTTTATACTAGTCGCAACTTGTTACAAGGGTTGGGACGCATCTCATATAATAACGCCCATTCTCCTTTCTTTAATAGATTTTCAACTTTATCACTGAAGCATAAGGTTCAAAGTTGATTGGGAAAATGTGACAGTTAGGTGTAGGTTGATGTGCTGGCGTCTGTACCTAAGCGCACAAAAATATGTTTGTTACGACATCACATTACAAATCTTTGAATTTCTCGGCTTTTCTCTACTATAATATGCATGTATACCTACATGTATTATACTGTATGCATAAATAAACCTTCCTCTTGAATCACTGTCTATTGCTGAAAGCTGCACTAAAATCCGTTGCGTTTCAACTTTATTGCTAAATTATAAGGTTCAAAGTTGATTGGGAAAATTTTACAGTTTCGGGTAGCTTGATAATATGCTGGCGTCTGTACATTGACCTTTGTGGTAGTTTGTACGTCAGCGTCACATATTTATTTATGCACATCAATATTGTTTAGCTGTGCATTCCTCCAACATAACATTTAAGTAGAACAATTGTGTAATTTTATTGTGTTTTTACATAACAATAACGTACCTATCTTACAAGTTTACCTATCCAACTTCCCAGGGTCCAATCGAGTTGAAAATTTTATAGGTACCTACACCTGCAGCCTAATTGCGGAACGCCAAATCGTCAAATGATTCTGATCAGTTGGCTTCATTTCTATCACAATTGGCTTCATTTTACGATTTTCGAATTGCGAAACTCTAGTTTCTGCGCAGGGCCTTAACGTTCATAATTGGTTTCATAATAAACTAGAGTTTCGCAATTCGAAAATCGTAAAATGAAGCCAATTGTGAATAGAAATGAAGCCAACTGATCAGAATCATTTGACGATTTGGCGTTCCGCAATTAGGCTGCTGTTTAGGTCAGGATATTATTACGGTACGATTGAGCTGGTCTGATGATGAAGACGCAACATTTTACAAAGATGTAGACGAAATAAAAATTTAAAATTCAACGAAGAGAAGATTAAAATTCTGCAAGATAAACTAAACAAATACATACAATTGATTACATATAATTTCTGTGACATCCAGGATAGTGGTTGTTAGGTACTTTTTGTAGTAGTCGGAAAAATGTTGATTATTCTTTGTCTTTGGAAGATTTATGTCGTCTTAAAATTTCGTTTAATAAAGATAACTTAATATTCTTCATAATTATTATTTCTCTATAACAACAGCATTATCTTGTCTAAATTATCACTTCCCTGCAGGGCAATTGCGTAACACATTATCAATCGGAATCGGTTTCATTTTGACAGTTCAACAACATTCATTGCGTTATTTACGGGTTGAGCAGACAAAATTTTCGAACTTATGAAGCAATGGATTAGCAATTTGCTTCAAAATGATTCTGATTGATAGTGTGTTACACAATTAGGGTGCAGCACCCCTTGGTATTATAGTACACATTTATATTTTTTTTGGCATATAAATAATTGTTCTATCTATCTATATGTATATATAAAAATGAAACCCGTTTTCCGTTGTCACGACATAACATGAAAACGGCTGGACCGATTTCGATGAAATTTGGTATAGAGATAGTTTGAGTCCCGGGAAAGGACATAGGATAGTTTTTATCCCGATATTCCCACGGGATCGACATTTACGTGGGTGAAACCGCGGGGCGCAGCTAGTTAATTTAATAAATATCATATTTACTAGTATTTACTACAACGTTTAATGTGAACTATGTGAAGTCGATTTTAAGATCAAACAATCTTTTATAGTCACTTTCCTGTATCTACTTTTATTTCCGTCTTCTGCAAATTGAAAAATGGTGCCGATTCTCTTGCTCACCGAACTAAACTAACTAAACTATCACTAAAATTCCTACAGCTATTCTGCATAAAAACATCTCTAAATTTAAAAATAATTTGACACATCTAAAATCGAATTTGACAATCGCGACTCTTCGACACGTGGTAGGTACTTGTTTGCCCTGCCCCGTGAATTTTTTTAGAGCCGCAGGCGCGGAGGGTGCAACCTTGACGTGTTTTTTAAGGAAATTTCACTTTTTAAACGGAAAATATGAAAAATGATGACCTACATGTTGAGTTTTAGGGGTTTATGCGTTTTATAAAGGGGGTCGAAATTTTCATTATTTTTGCGATAGGACACACCATTTTCGAGATATAAGCAAAAGAAAAAAAATTTACAGACCGTACTGTTTTTGCACCTGAAGTCGAGGTGTTGGTGTGAATTTCTATTCATGACAACTAATTTTATTCCACACCATAAAAAAATAAATTAAAAATAGTCAGATTTAGTTCGATTTAGTTAGACAATTAAAATTTTAGATGAAAAACGTAAAATTCAGAATAGCAAAATTGCCACTTACAATAGATTACCTAATAACTCAGTGCCATCTTAGTGCTGTCAAACTAAAATATAGTTAAGTTGTGTCACTTTAGTCAATTTTAGAATGGGGAATCGTCGTTTGACAGGAATAAACTAAATTTTAGTGATTTTTAGTCTATTTTAGATGCATTTGTGACAAGAGAATCGGCACCAACTTCTAAATTAATCAATATTTTCAATGACCCTTTCATTTCTAGAATACTCCATTAACTTTTAAATGATTTACATTTAAAAAAACGATAGGCCGAAAATAATTCAATTTTATTCCCTTGTCTGTAGAACTAAACACATGTTAAATGAAAATAATTTGAAATTTCAAATGTTGTGTAAATATGCACCAGTTAAAATTTTTAATTGGTAAATTGTAACTGGTGCATATTTATTTATGCAACAGTTAACATTTTAAATTATTAGCTGGCGTCACAGAATATTGCTGGCGTCACACAAGCACATCAAGCTTAGTAGCTTCATAACTTTATCGCTAAATTATAAGGTTCAAAGTTGATTGGAACATTTGACAGTTTCGGGTAACTTGATGTGCTGGCGGCGCACGGTGGGCTGAAAATCGGCTTTCATAGACTTAGGCATTTTATTTTGCAAGTGCCAGTTTTTATGCCGGATATCACTTCTATTAGTTATAACAATATACAAAAATGACACCAGAATGGATTCTGCACAAAAACGAAGGAATTATAATTTTTTTACGAAAATTTTGTATGGAGCTAGTATGAAAAATCGAAATATCTCTAAAACGGCAGGGATAACCGTAATATCCTTATAGGAGGTTATAGTACTAATTATTTATGATTTTTTGACATACGTTACATAATGGTTGTAGATGCCGTTTTTTTTTAAAAAATCGACAAAATATTTTTATTTATTTTTACATATGAAACGTTCTTTTTAGTGTTTAAGTTGAAGAATTAGGAGCTTTAACAACTCTTAACATAAAATAGCATCACCCCTATAGACCTGAAGGACTAGACAGAGGTGTGTAGTATCTTGTTGATCTTGTAAGATTTCCAACAATACCAAATAGTTGAATATCAATGTCAAAGTGCCCATGCTGTCGCTTCTTTTTGAAAGATAGGGGAATAAAATTGTTTGTTGTTGAATGTGAAATGCGTACGGAGAGTGACTGCAAGCAAATATTGATTGGCCAAGTTGCGTGCAAACTTTAATAAATCAAGAACCAACTATTGATGAGATACCAAGAGCACGCTCAGTCTCTCCAGAACCTTCGACATCATCGACTGTTGGAACAATGACAAAAAGGTCCCGAAAACCATTCAAAGATCTGGGAAGCAAACAGAAAAAGAGAAGATCTAGTGAGCACATAGGCGAGGATTCCTTTGAATTGGCATATGCAGCTGCGGCACGTTTAAAAGATGAAGGGTATGAAGATATCGCATCTGTAATCGAATGTATGATCAAAAATCCAGAAGCTGCCGTTAAAATCTATGAAAGCATTAAGAAACCAGTGAAAACAGTAATATTTACACCAGAGAAAGCACTTGGATTGCTTCTATCACTTAAGCTTTCAAAGTGGCAAAATATTACGTTGCGAGAGACTGCCATTCGGGAAGGTGCTAAGGATATTTACCCATCCTACTATCAACTGCAACAAACTAAGCTTGCATGCTACCCTCCTAATCAATCAGTGTCAGTTACGGATTCATCAGCTAGAATTACACTTCAAGCTTTACTTGACATCACGGTGAAGCGGATTCTTCAAAGTCTTTCTGATAATGTGGAAAATAAGCAGTTAAAGCTGATATCGAAGTGGGGATTTGATGGTGCTGGTGGTGGTGGAGTTCTCCTGGTCCACCATCAGCTCCATATTACCATTCACATCGTGGCGAGCATAAATTGCTTAGCAATCATATTAAAGTAATCGAATCGCAACCCGTGAAATACTTAAATATTATTGAGTAGTTCCGGTGTCCATCTGTAGTCTTCATCATCAGTTCCACTTCACCAAATGGTACTTTCCGAGAGCAAATGCACGAATTACTATAAAAAATACCCAAATCGCTATAGGTGTGCCTATAATATTTGAAGAGTTCCTTCAATTTCTCCAGGATCCAATCATCAGATCCTGGCTTGGTGACTATGGGACCACTTCAGAAGTATCTCCTTTCGAACAAAAAAATAATTTTGAAAATCGGTCCACAATTGACGGAGTAATCGCGTAACAAACATACAATAAAAATAATAAACATACCGTCGAATTGAGAACCTCCTCCTTTTTTTGAAGTCGGTTAAAAAGGAAGACAACCTTTTTTGCTGAAACTCTCGACCTAATACAGTTTCCGGAAACTGAGTTCGAGTTTGTAGGTATATCCAATCTGGATTCTGACTTGGAATTGGAGTCCGACAACGAAAGTTGTAAAGAAAATTTGTAAAATTTAATTATTTGTTATGTTAGTTTATTGTACCAATATGTTTAGTTAATAATTTCATAGATTATTGTTTCAAATATTTTGTATAATTGAATTTATAGCACTTAGATATTATTTTTGTTACTTTTGTTTTATTTAAATTACCTATCAATAAAAGTATATATTTACAGTCTATTTTTATCACATATTCTTAATATTTGGGGAAAAAACATGCTTCCTAACGATGTTCTTAACTTTGACACAGTTCACGGATCGTTTTGAACAGTTTCATATGTAAAAATAAATAAAAATATTTTGACGATTTTTTAAAAAAAAAACGGCATCTACAACCATTATGTAACGTATGTCAAAAAATCATAAATAATTAGTACTATAACCTCCTATAAGGATATTACGGTTATCCCTGCCGTTTTAGAGATATTTCGATTTTTCATACTAGCTCCATACAAAATTTTCGTAAAAAAATTATAATTCCATCGTTTTTGTGCAGAATCAATTCTGGTGTCATTTTTGTATATTGTTATAACTAATAGAAGTGATATCCGGCATAAAAACTGGCACTTGCAAAATAAAATGCCTAAGTCTATGAAAGCCGATTTTCAGCCCACCGTGCGGCGTATCGATACCGGAAATATGAAATAAGGTAAGGGACATTTTGTCGAAAATGAGTTATATAAATCATTGGATTCGTAATTTCTTGCTCTATCGATTGGTATATTTGAAATCTCAATATCTCAAAAAAAATGTCCCTTACATTACATATTTTCCGCAGGTCTAGACCATTTTTTTTACAAAAACTGGCTGTATAGGACGTTTTAAATTAATATTTTTATAAAAAGTAATGTAAGTCTCTTTACTCACAGTATTTGGTCTTTACATTAAAAAAAAATCGAGAACATTTTACAACAGGTCTTAAGTATACATTAGTGTTCCCTGAGTAGGTGCAAATACCATGTCCCTTACGTTAAATTGTGGCTCGAATTATCATAATCATATTGACCCATACGTTAATTTGTCAGCATCGAAAATAGTTGACCTGTCCTTTACATCTAAAACTTAACTAAACGAATATTATTATACGTCTCTGTCACACGCAAAACAGTGCAACATGTCTGAGCTAGATAGCAATACGGATTTTGTGTTTGATTTTACCTGCGCGGTCGTGACCCTTACTTAGTATTTCGTAACACTGTTTGTGACATTACACATCTTCATTTAAGTAACACATCATCGTTTTCATTGATCTAACTACAAGTACCTAGTAAACGTTTTATCTGGATTCTAAACATGAGTGATGAAAAGTTATCTTCACTTCTGTAGCCCGCAGGCAAAAGTTTATGAACATTACAGGAATCACAAAAACAGGTATCTAATTATTTCTTACTACTTTTGGTAAATTATTGTTTAGTCATAAATGGAGTTCAGTAATTAAAAACATTGGTCTATTTAGATGGAATAAAACCTTAAATCCTTGCTGAAGAACTATAGACCCTTCTCGCTTCTGAGCCACGTATACAAGCGTTCTCGAGGGTCGTCACAAACCGTCCCGCCAGAATACTTGACGAGTTCCAGCCGCCTGAACAAGCCGGTTTTCGAAAAGGCTTCAGCACCGTAAACCACATCCATACTGTTCTGCAAATTGAACAGAAGACCGAGGAGTACAATCAGACGCTGTGTATGGCATTTGTGGACTACGAGAAAGCCTTCGACTTCATCGAAATATGGGCAGTTATGGCCTCTATGTAACGATGTCGAATTGACTGGCGCTACATCGAAGTGTTAAAATGTTTGTATGACACTGCCACGATGACTGTCCAGATCCAGGATCAGAAAACCAGCCCCATCCAACTGCTCAGAGTGGTGAGACAGGGGGATATTATATCCCCTAAATTGTTTACAAATGCGTTGGAGGACGTCTTCAAGACGCTGGATTGAACTGGACTATCAACGTGAACGGCGAGTACATTTCAGATCTTCGATTTGCCGATGACATCGTCATAATGGCAGAGACGCTGGAACAGCTAAACCAAATGCTGCACAGCCTAAATGTAGCTCCTCGGTGGGTTGGCCTCGGCATGAATTTGGACAAGACGAAAGTCATGTACAATTCGCACGTCTTGCCGAGTCCAATCTACATCGAAGGGTCGCTTCTCGAAGTTGTGAAGGATTATGTCTACCTAGGGCTAATAATCCAGCTCAGTAGACAAAACTTTGAGAAAGAAGCCGACAGAAGAAGCCGTCAAGTCTTCTCGTCGCCTATCCCGCAGTGTTTGAAGACTATGATCTTCAACCAGTGCGTTCTGCCCGTCATGATATATGGTGCCGAAACGTGGACACTGACGGTCGGACTGGTCCACAAATTCAAGGTCGCTCAGCGCGCTATGGACCGAGCTATGCTCGGAGTCTCTTTGAAAGATGAAATCAGGATTGAAAGTTTCCGGAAAAGAACCGGAGTTACCGACATAGCTTGCAGAGTAAACAGTTGCCACCCCACCAGCCCCATTCACACAGTCGGCTGGCCATGTTTATCGCAGCACCGATGGCCGGTGGAGCAGACGAGTCCTGAGTGGAGACCGCGTATCGGCAAGGGTAGTGTGGGACGCCCCCCAGCTAGATGGACGGACGACCTAAAAAAGGTGTCTGGAACGGACTGGATGCCGAAGGCGGAGGACAGGGTGTTGTGACGCAGCCTGGTCTATGTTCAGCAATGGACTGTAATAGGCTGAGTTGATTGATTGAGATAGAATAATTCGAATCCTAATAAAAACATACCTTCCAATAGTTAAAATATTGGTAAGTAGGTCATGTAAAAATTACAACTTGTTAAGCAGTTAACGCAGGATGAATAGACAGCATGCATGTTATCATTCAAAGGGAGATTAAAAAACTGATGGTTTGGGGACCTTTCCAGTGGCCATCATTTATGGAATCAGCCAGAAAAAGTCCTCTTGCTTATCGAGCAATTATGTTGTACTTAACATTATTTATGCGAGTTATTTGCGTTTATAAAAGAGGATTAGTGAGTACAAATAAAAGTTTTAATCTATTTTATTCGTTTATTTTTTATCCTTTTATGTCAGCAACTAGGTTTAAACTATATTGATAGGCGCAGTAGGTCCTGAATGTATTAAATTCTGTTTTAAAAATGTATTAACAGCATAAGCAATAAAGAGTACACCATTAAAGAGACCTTTACTTTGAAAAACATTAACCCCCTTATTCATAAAGCTATTTTATCTCTATTTTAGCTAAAATAGGTTTATAGAACGTTTGTCTTTATCTGTCACGTTGTCATTTCTGTGTGTAAGAAAGAGACAAACCCCATTTTAAATAAAATAGGTTTGATAAGTTTTATGAATAAGGGGGTTAATGGTTATTTCCTATAATGTCCCTTACATCAATGCTGTTAATTTACATCTCAAATTTTGTTAACGTATGTCACCCGTATTCATTATTATTTAACGTAAGGGACATGCTATCTTTAAAACTATAGGTTTTAACCAATGTTTGCTATTGTAGCTTAAAAGAATGAAGAAATCTAAGAAACTTTGTCCTAGACACTTTTTACATAAAACATATAGTTAAAAAGTTATAGTCAGTTTTTGTAAAAAAATATCTTATTTTTGCTCTCCTGTAAACCTTAGTTTTGTCCCTTACGTTATTTCATATTTCCGGTATCGGTATGTACAGACGCCAGCACATCAACCTACTACAATCTGTCAAATTTCTTTAATAGATTTTCAACTTTATCACTAAAGAATAAGGTTCAAAGTTGATTGGGAAAATGAGACAGTTTCGGGTAGGTTGATGTTCTGGCGTCTGTACCTATTTTATTTGTTTATTATGTTTTTTATTGTATAGTGCCTAACTATTTTATTTTATATTTCATTTATAAACACCCACAGAATAATTTCTGTGGGACTGTCGCTCAGTGTTTGTAAGTACAGACGCCAGCACATCAACCTACCCGAAACTGTCGGATTTTCCCAATAAACTTTGAACCTTATAGTTTGGTGATAAAGTTGAAAATCTATTAAAGAAATTTGACAGATTGTAGTAGGTTGATGTGCTGGCGTCTGTACATGCGCTCAGTCGACACAAGGGGTAAAAAAAACGTTGATGTAGGGCATAGAGTACAGTACAAATGATGATGTAGGGTTACTGCAGCTGTCAGAGGTAAAATAACTTTGACAGTACTTACTAAATCCATGGTAACATAATAGCAGTCAAGTGAATTGGTTAGAGAAAAGCAGTGCTGCCAAGTCAATAAAAATAAATACAATACTAATGACGACTAATAGTCGATTTCAGGAAGAGTTATAATAGAACAAACTAAATTCATTTTTGCAATTAACCCTTTAAATGCACTCTGCTTGCAATTTAATTGCAAGTTTGATTAGGATGTTTACGAGGCCTATACTCAGATGTAGGTGGAACTTCTTAAAACTTAACCCAAAATCGAATCATTTATTTTGATCGTATTCATAACTTTGAGATACCTTAGCAGCGTGAAACTATTGAAATCAAGATGGATATTACACCTCCTAAGAGAAGTTACCACATAATTACTATACTTAGACTTACTCAAATTTTTGGAAGCTGTACAACTGATTATTTTAGAGTTTAAAAAAAAATCGTATGTCAAAGTAACAGCAAAATAATGATTAATTTCCATTTTTATTGCAATCTATCGCAACACAAAGCCGCATTTTTTTGTCAGATGCCATTTTTTTTTTAAATATGTTTTGTTTTGGTATTTGACATTTATCGTTCATCAAAAAATATTAGTGACACTCGGGGCAAATGTTGTCAGATTTCTTATCCAATGTTTTGGTCAAACTGGTAGTGCACCCAAGCCATAAGTATAGAGACGTACGAAAGAACTTAGTCGATTATAAAACTATAAAGTATCTGTGGATTATTAGCACTTGCATAACTTCCAACACTGATGATCGGAAATTTCAGGTGGAAATGTCAGGTGGCACAGAGTATTTTGTAGTGGGAAAAACCGGTGAAAACAGTTCTTACAATATTAATTTGCAGCCACGGTACGCAATTTAAAAACTAAGTGGCCCGGTGAACAATGCTAAAAATATTATACTATTCTTTAGATGAAAACTGACTTTTAAGTGATTTCTAAAGAACTGATCCATACATAAAAATGAGGAAAATCCTCAAACAAGGCTGGCTGATCAAAAGAAGAAACCCTAATCAAAGTCGCTGGCTAACGGTGAGCTCGATTTCAGTTTAATAATTTCCTTTACTACAAAATAAAATTAGTGCATTAAATATTATAGTCCGTTTTTAACCATTTCGTATTTTCTGGAAATCTGAGAAACGGATAAGTTACCGGCACGTTATAGTACAGACGCCAGCACATCAACCTACTACAATCTGTCAAATTTCTTTAATAGATTTTCAACTTTATCACTATATCATAAGGCTCAAAATTGATTGGGAAAATGTGACAGTTTCGGGTAGGTTTATATGTGCTGGCGTCTGTACATCATGCAGCGGCCAGTAAAAGAAGCATTGATGGACGAACGTGTAAATGTGGGCCAAAGCGAAGTCGAGGCACACATACGTAAGTCCATCAATGCCTAGTTGTGGCCAAGGCATGTATAGTAGTTTTTCAAATAATGCGCGGAAATTAAAACTAACTTGTAGTACCTGGGCAGAACTTTTTGAAGTGAAACTTCTTTACGCACGCTTGACTAGGGGAGTAAGCTGGCGAACGCGTGACGTAAGCGTTACGAAAAGTGTGAGCGGGTGAGGCGAATCAATGACGAACAACGAACAACAATAATTTTTCCCGCGTTAGTGTTTATTTGTTTTTTTTTTTCAATAAACTGCTTTCTATTTGCAAGCCAGTTCGAAATTTAAATAAAACCTTTGATAAGTTACCTCCTTGGTTGCCATGTTTCGGAGTAAAAGATCGTTCCATTTTTAAATTACACGACAGATATAGATTTTCATACAACTTTTGCCGGCCGCTGCTCGCAAGTATTTGGCCAGTACAGCAATTTCCGTTTATCTCGAAGAAGGTTGTCAAAATAATGCTCAAATTTTCAAGTATGTTTGAGAAAAATAAATAACTTATTTAATTATATATTTACATAATATGAGCTAACATAATAATACTAGCTGCGCCCCGCGGTTTCACCCGCATAAGTGTCGATCCCGTGGGAGTATCGGCATAAAAACTATCCTATGTCCTTTCCCGGGACTCAAACTATCTTTATACCAATTTTCATCTAAATCGGTTCAGTGGCTTAGGCGTGAAAAGGTAAAATACAGACATACAGACAGAGTTACTTTAGAATTTATAATATTAAGTATGGATTAACTACCAAAGAGGGGAACAATAATAATGAAAGCCGTGGAAGACTTATAGCTACTGGATTGAACTTACATCATCATGCTAAAACTACATGCTTAGATGTAATTCTTAACTAATAATTAATAGAAAGAGGTATTCTAAGTATAAGGTTTCATCTAAATCGGTTCAGTGGCTTAGGCGTGAAAAGGTAACATACAGACAGACAGATTTACTTTTGAATTTATAATATTAGTATGGATGTAGATTTATATGAAAAAAAAAAAGAGAATTCATAATATTACATAGTGTAAAATATATCTATTATATTCATGATGATAATAATTCTTATTTTGTTGAAATTAAGCCCCAATAGTTCAGGTTTTATTTTTCATTAATGAAAAAATATATCTTGAAGTCTGCCGAAATGACAGTGCAATTTCGAAGGCGACGTCAGACCGCAGACTGGCACCGGCATTGCCGCCTAACCACAATGGCAGATCGCAGCGACACTAAGGGCCCGTTCACACGTACCACAACCACATCACATAGCAGCCACAAAATGTGGGGAGGCAGTGGTGACGTGTGAATAGTGTCATTTACAGAGTACTGAAAAAGTTACCGCGCCGAGCGAATCCAAAGAAACACTGTCGGCTGCTGTCGAGGCCATGGATATTCCAAATGAATAAATGAATATAAATAAGTAACGTTAAAGCTGAACTGTAATAACGACACCGTTTGATATTCTTACAGATTTTTGAGTTTTAACAAGCCCCTAAGACGAGCCACTGACCAAGATTTTAGTATTATTGTCATTGGCGTATCTAGGGATTCTTTCTAAGGGGGGCCTGGCCCCTGAACTTTTTTTTGTTGTCGGACACCCTTTTTTTTCTCGCTGTGGAAATCCTCATGGACTTCCTCTATCGTGGGGGTGACAGAGGGGCATGCCGGACTCTTACCGGCTAAAACCACCACGGTGTTCCACCTCTACCTATGGCCGGGGATGCGGGATTCGTATAAGCATTCACCGCTCCCCCGACAGGCCTCGACCCGCTGTTTCTCAGCGGGTCCCACCTCCCCGGGCGCCTATTCCTATTATGGCCGCACCTACTCTCCAGTGGCGCGCGTGGAACACTGCATCGTCAAGACGCCCCTGGTCCGCCGACTGCAGGCCACCTCTCATGGAGGTCGTAGATCGTTTTGCGCCCTATTCGGGCGCCCAGTGCATCTCCTGCGGGAGGTGAGAGAGGATGCGGCTTCTCTCTCCCGCTCGGCCGCCTCCTTTGCAGACATGACATCCTCGCAAAAGGAGGCAACACCGTCCCATGCGCTCCCACTCTCGACCATCGATTGAACGACAGCCGGGAGCGAGAGATCGCTTCCGCCTATTGCCGCGATGAGGTTACGGCGCAGCCCTGCCCAAGCTGGGCACTCTTCCAACGTGTGCTGCACCGTATCTCAGGGCAAGCCGCACAGTGGTGACACACCGGCGTCTACTCCCGACCATGATGTCGGACACCTACTGACTAAAACCCCACTATTCCGTGCCACTTCTTTGAGCCCGACTGCTCGAGGGGCGACACGGCCCCAACTTTTTCGCCCGCAGGTCCCTTCTTATAGTGATCGGAAATCGTTAACGACCCTTCGACGCCCGGCTGCTCTTCTGGTGCGGGTGGAATGAGAGGTATGCTCTCCCTCCGTCTCCGCTGCCTCCTTTGCATGCATCAACTCCTCGCAAAAAGAGGCCACAGCTTCCCACGCGTTTTCGCTTCCGACCATGGACTGAACTACCGCCGAAAATGACAGATCATCCGCACCAAGTGTCGCGACGAGGGCACAGCGCTGTTGGGCCCAAGCTGTACTCCTCCAACGTACGTAGTGGCGTGTCCTCGTGGCAGTCCACACAGTAATGACAAGCAGGCGTCCGCTCTCGACCTATGCGACGCAGGTATTTCCCGAAACGTCCGTGTCCAGTAAGCACCTGAGTCAGCCGGAAACTCAGGGCGCGATACTGCCTCACCAGCCATTCTTCCATAACAGGCCTTACCGTTACTATTATGGCGAGCCCCCACCTGGGTTGCGCAAGTCGCTCCCTCCATTCAGCCACTAGGATCTGACGGAGCTCGGTCCTTCGTGGATCGAATTCCCGAGAAATCAGAGGCTGACCACGCGCAAGCTTCGCAAATCCTTGCGTCCCTATATCGCTACCGCCAGCGATATAGGGATGCACGGATTTTCGCGTCCAGATCCCAGGGCGTTGATCCGACCAGGAGAGTTGCCGCCTCGTAGAAGATCGTACGGTATCCTCTTATCACCCTAACAGCCATCGCTCTTTGCGGCCTTCGCAATATTGCAATGTCCGCCCACACGGGCACCCCATACAGGGCCATGGACAGCACAATCTCCACGTACAGTCTCCGGCAGAAGGCGTTGGCCCCCCCCAAATTGGGTAGCAGTCGCGCAAGAGCAGCTGCAACGCTCATCAACCTGGGGACCAGCCGCTGAATGTGCGGCCCGAAGTCCCACCAGCTGTCGAGGACAAGTTCTAGGTACTTCATCGTCGACTCGAAATCGATGCGGACGCCTCCTACCACTATGTGTAAATCGCGTGGTGGCTTGTTCCGAGGCCTATGGAAACAGAGGGCCTCAAATTTTGTGCACAGCCTCCTTGAGACCGAGACGCCGGATCCTTCCAACGACCTGCGCAACCCCTGCCGTGGCCTGTATGGCCGATTGCCGATGCGTTTGTCCCCGGGCCGTCTAATCATAATAATACTCTAGCTTATTTCATTGCTTATTTTGTGATTTCAAAAGTAACTAAATGGAATTTATTATGTAGGTAATAATAAGTTTAGGTAGGTCTTGGTTGTAGATTATTTAATTTACTGCTTTTGTGTGAAGTTATATTATGTAAGTATCCAGCTTAAAATTTCGAATAGGTCCCCAAACATCCTAGAGTGGGCCTGAGACCATTCTAGGGTGGGCCGTGCCCCCCCCCCCACCCCTATATACGCCAATGATACCTAGTCTCGACGGTATATCGGGTTCCCAATTTTTTCTCGGAAAGCTTTCTCCCACTATATTTGAGTTTTAACATCTTTGGCAAATACATGTGTCTACGCATTTTTGCAGTCAACAGCTGCGCAACGGGGAATATTATTTAATTAAGCGTAAAACAAGTTGCTTGTGTACTAAAAAGGTATGGATAGTGAGAGTGACAGCTAGCTGTCAAATTCTTGGATGTTGAATAGCAGCGACATCTGAAGTGAGCAAGTGGCAGCTTTTATTACCACTATACAAACATAATAACGACTTCCTTGCTTCGGTTAAAAATAAAAACACATGATCATGACACAGACAGTCTATTTGCAGTGCTTTTTATAAATAATAACTTCTTACTTCATTTTATATTAGTTAATTTTACCTCACAGATTGCTACATAGGGATACCGTAAGACAACAACATAAGACCATTTTTTTTAGAGTTTAATTTTAGGCGATTATAAGACTAATACAACATCTGTGGTAGGAGTAGCGCTTTGACACACTTACGCACTGTATTCATTATCGAAAAAAATAGAAAAATATTAGTGGCGAGGTGAACGTTTAACGTTTGTGAATGTACCACGTACTTCACAATCGCAAAACACTACTAATATGTGACTCATTACTTTGATAGTAAAGGTATAAGTTAATAAAAACAATGTCAAGGAATATTGTTTTCGAAGGGTGGTTAACAAAATCTCCACCGAACAGGCGTATTTGGCGAACGGTGAGCTCAACTTTAGCTTGGCATTTTACCTTTGTTGACAGAGTAAGTGAATATCGGGTTTAAAACAAAATTGGCTCTAAAAATGTTCAGATCCCAGCAGCTTTGATAGCTATTTGTTACAGGTACTTGACGAATTTGTGTAGTGTTTTCTTTTTTTACTACAGAGATGGCGCAGGCGCTGGTTTGCCTTGCGGCAGTCGGGCGAGCTCCCGGGCCAATATTTTTTAGATTATTATGCTGATCGCAACTGCCGTCGTCTCAAGGGCACTATAGATCTGGATCTTTGTGAGCAAGTAAGTGCATAAAAGTGAATGTTCGATCTATATATTTATAAGAATGTTTATACTACAATCTCTAACAGCAGAAAGCAATAAATAATAGGTAATAATAGATTTTGTGACAGCATTAATTAATTGTCCCTTAGACTTGCTTATATACATGGTAGATTAAAAAGTAATAAATCCCTTGCTCACAGTAATGGGCCTGTAAATGACAAATAATATGTACTTACAATAAACTGTCATGAATTTTGTTGTTACCACACACCACTCCAAGTGAATTGGTTTGCAGTGTGTTGTTGTAACCAGGTGGGAAGGGATGCAGCACTTTACCTTGATATAAACCTAGTAAAATTTGTAAAAGCTATTCCTGACATTAAACTACACTTAGTTAAATGTCAGGTATAGCTGATTTGCAACTTAGTTTTGAACAAACAGTAATCGTTTCACTTAACCATACCTGGTTAATTACTACTTACTATACATAAGTAGGGCTTGCAAGCTATCAGTTAGGCTAGTTTGTACAAACATAATAGCCTGCACTCGTGGCATGCCTACCAGCGAAACGGTTTTAGTTGACGGAAGAATAGACAGACTACACAGGGGTTATAAGTCTCATTTTGATTTACATTCTCATTAAGAAAGAGTCGATCAAAATGCATGACATGACATGTAATTTAGTTGAAACATCTGAAATGAAATTATTTATTCTGTAAGTAGGATATCCGACTCACCCATGCAGTCGGGGGGACCATTCACACTTTTTAATCTAAGAGGTCCCCCAACTGTAATGACAATTTTATTTATCTGTTTAGTCAGGGAATACAACTTGTTTTTTACTTTTTAGTTCGTTTTTTGGCAGGGCAGTTGTGTTTTTAATTATATATTTTTATTTTATACATTTTAGTGAGTGTGACAAGCTTTATTGATAAAAGGTTGACGCAGATGCGCAAGCACGCATCTATGATGCAATAAATGGTGTTGCATTAATGTTAACCAATATGTTTTTTTTTTTTTTACTATCCTAAGTATGTTACTCGTGTGACGGTGTGATGATGAGAGAATTCTAAAACTCAATCATCTACGAAACCATTCACTCATTTAGACATTCTCAGTCTTACTAAAGTCTGATTAAATTGTTTGCACAGCCAAAGATGAAATAGTTGTTTTGCACGTACACGGTACCTAAGTAAAACTGGTGCCCATAAATGATAATTTTAGAATGTCATCAAGGCCTTCAATTTGATACCCATCTATATATATAAAAATGAAACCCGTTTTCCGTTGTCACGACATAACATGAAAACGGCTGGACCGATTTCGATGAAATTTGGTATAGAGATAGGAGTCTCGGGAAAGGACATAGGATAGTTTTTATACCGATATTCCCACGGGATCGACATTTACGCGGGTGAAACCGCGGGGCGCAGCTAGTATTGCAATAATTGAAGAAAAAAATTTTTTCCTCTTTTCATAATGGAGCCATACTGCCGCCATATTGAATGAAAAAAAAAGCCAGTGTCACTCGGGATGATGTAAGGATTCTAACGATACCCCATACATCCAAATCTGTTCAGGCATTTAAAAGTTATGGTGGAATAAAGAAACTCACATACATACAAACATACATCAACCCTGAATACATTAGACTCCTTTTTAGGCAGTCGTGTAAAAAATAAAAAAAATAAGCTAGGTGAAGTCAGAGTTTCCTATCTGACTACTCTGAGAAAGCAGAGGACACGGAAGTCACAGTCTCTTTTAAAGTTCAGATATAATCTTGGTCAGATCATGTGAATACCTTGTAGATTGAAGTCTGAAATGCTATTTTTCATAAATCAACTAAAACACATGAAAATGTCAATGAGAGTGTTGATTTGACTCAAATCAGTATTGAGCCTTCTCAACAGCTCTATCATAGGCTTTGTTTAAATCCTGGTGCTTGAAATGAGCCTCAAAGAATGGTGTTAGAAATAACATATTTAGATTCTTAACACTAGCTCTCAGTAATGCATAGTGTAACTGACTAATCCTTTCAATGCCTCAGAACTCAAATGCCAATGTTTATATCTTACAAACTTGAAAACCATAACAAGAAATACTTACAACATAGAAAGGAATATAATCTTGAAATTGTATTAAGTAACTCAAAATCGACGCAGACCTATGGGGTCCAATTCAGGTGACTTTATTTGTCCCACAGTGCAATACCTGGGTCAATCCGCGGAAATCCACTAACGGCGAATATATGCTAATAATAAATTAAATATCATAGCTGCATTCTTTTTTTACTTTATATGACATTTCTTACATGTTTTTACGTATGGCGCCGCTATCTAAAAAGTATAACACCTTTATTTAATTTATTATTGCAATCAACACGCACCAAATGTCCTTACCATTTGCAAATAAAAGTCGGCCTAATTGAGCGGAATGGCCCACCTACATGTGTTCTGTATGCAAAACATAAAATTGGAACTAACACATACTTACGGAAGAATGGAAGGGTAAGATTTTTGTTCTAGGTCTCAAATGATCTATATTCATGGGAATTTGATTCATGATACATGGTCTTCACATTGTCTGACTTAGATTATGTCTGGACTTTAAAAGAGACTGTGACCTCTGAGTTTGTTTCGGCTGTAGAGTAGGCAGATAGGAAACGCAAACCTCATCTAGTTTTTAAAATATGATTGATGTGTAAAAAACTTTGTACCAACCTACTTACAGAAATATTTTTTTTTATCAATTAATGTTAGCTGAGTAGGTACTGCTGTCTAAGTAGTAATTTGTAAGTAGGACAGATTGCATAATTTACATATTTTATTCAAAATAATATGTGCACATAATATTAATAATAGTTGATAGATACACTATTGAATTAGTCTGAGATCTGTAAAGATACTTGTAAAAGGTGAAAGTAAATAAATATAACCTTTATTAGTATGACTATTTGCCTGGTGAATACTACTTCACTACTGGGCAACTACCCCACAGCCAAATAGCATGCATGGTAAGGTATTTTTAGTTTCCTCGCATTAAATATTTTTTTATTATAACAGTAATTTGTCAAAAAAAAAATCGTATTTGTAGTTAAGATATTACTACTATTATAAACCATTAACAAGACTTTAATATATTAGATATTACTACTATTATTAAATAATTAACGAGAATTTAGAGGGGCTTGTGGCTAAGTAATAGCAGCCGCACGGGTCGATCGATCAGGTTGAGGGGCTTACTGGACCTAAACGCAAAAATTTAGAAACAATAAAAGTATATGATCGACTACAGTAAACAAAATCATAAAAATATATGATATTCTTCAGGATATACAGGTTGAAATTGAAAACATGCGACAAATCGAAATGGGAGATTATACTCATCATTATGAACAACTTTTACTATGGGACCAAACCTGAAATCGCGAAAAAGAAATCAGCTGTTCCCTACATTTTGGCGAGTTATGCGAACATAAATGTAGGGATCAGCTGATTTTTTTTTTCGTTTCAGATATGCAGTCGCTCCATGTAAAATACTGGTGCTTAGATGCATCCGGTTAGGCTGAAAGCCGACCTCAACATATTTTGGAAAAGGCTAGGCAGATGATATTATTAATCATTAACATCAAATCAAATCCCCATAAATATATAAAAGACATGCAACCTAAAACGACCATTTTAAATAATATTTGGTATGAGTTTCCTTAATTACAGGGACTTGAAACGTTACTCAAAATATCGTTACGCGTAGTTCCGGTACCGATAATTTGTACCGTTCCACCAGAATCGTAACAAAATTAATTCCTTGGCTATAACGATACTGACAAACGGAACGAAATCTTAAACTGTTCACTAACAATATTACCAATAGGTATATCGTTATTAGTATAACGATTTAATAAGGTTATTCATTTCGATACCCAACGCTGCCAGCTTCATGACTTATAAACTGACGAAAAAGACGAAAAATTATGAGGAATAACGTTATACTTAAATTAATCTGTAACGTTTCTCTTGTAACGTTATTACAAGCGGATAATCTTAATGTTACTGATACCTATAACTTTATTTATAATATTGTTCTACGAAAATGATATTCGATAACGTTTTTTTTTGTACCGATTTTGATATTTTTAGGTTTTAGTATCGTTACAAATTTTGGAACGTTATACGATAACATTAGTGTAACGGAACGAAATTCATTTCGTTTTCAAGTCCCTGCTTGGTTAGCGGTCCACCACTGTATAATAAAATCAAAGACTCAATGTTTTCTAATAAGGTCCGATCGCGCCAAACTTGCCAAAGATGTAAACAACAATTTTTGTCTAAATCTCCGAGCTAACTAGACGAAAACAAACATTACTTAAAATAAATACTCTTGTTTATCGATTTTATTCAATTTCGAGCGACCATTGTTGTTTACATCTTTGGCAAATTTGGCGCGGTCGGACTTTAGGTACATCAATTGCACCATAAATGTTATGCTTAATAATGAATGTGCTGATATAAATTAATGCAAGTCAGTAGATTCATGCAGCAGACCAATAGTATGGCAAAATAGGCACATATTATCATTATCTAGAGTGCCGAGTGGCATAGCCATAACAATCTCAAGAGTCATTACATGTTTTTTAATTATCTGACTGGCTGAATCTGGCTGCTAAATAATTTCACAAATATATTTATATTTTTAAGTATTAGACTTTATATTGCAATAAATAAAATAATATAAGTAAATCAATGTTTTAAGCAAAAAAGTTATAAAATAATAAAACTCAACAAAGTGTTTATGTGTGACAACAAGTTATTATAGGTAAATATAAAAAAATAAACAAGTAAGTATTTATTAAATGTATGTATATAGTGTATTTTCCACATTGATGAGTTATACGCACCCGAACATAATAATGATAATTGCAACATATAATAATAACAATTTATTAATAGACTTTTCAAAAAAAAAAAAATGTTTGAAAAGTCTATTAATAAATTGTTTATCATCAATTTATGTTAATTTTTCCCGCATTTTGAATTACATTTTACCTGTTCTCATTGAGTCATATAATAATATCCTTAATATTAGCAGGTTTTTAGAGTTCCGTAGCCAAGTGGCTACGTATGTTTATTCGTCCTTGTATCACACAGCCATTTTACTCGGAGACTTTTATCACTATCCTATCGATTACCGCTATACAATATTGCTGACTACACTAATGGTTCTCAAACGATCTGGTTATCCATGATTATGTCTGGACTTTAAAAGAAACCTTCATCCCTGAGGTTGTGTCGCCATTCATCCTCAGGGGTAGTCAGTTAGGAAGTGTCGACATCATCTAGCTTACTTAGCTATCAATTAGTTGTGGTTGTGAAGCAGTACCAACATTGAGCCAAGAATTTTTATGAGCGTTGTAATCACCCAAGTTATAATTGGCTTGCCTACATAGTTGCGTTTTATACAATATTTAAATTATGTTAAATTAATAGGGTAGTTTCCTGGGTAAAAAAATAATAATTCTAATTAGTCCGTCAGTTAGATTATCGAAAAATAATGGACCCATATTTTTTCTTTTGTCAATCAAACAAAAAATGACAAAGATAAAGCGCGTCAAAATTTGGGAGTGGGGGGTCGTGACGTCACGCCGTGCGACAATTTTTAGCACGGCGTGACGTCACGACCCCCCACTCCCAAATTTTGACGCGCTTTATCTTTGTCATTTTTTGTTTGATTGACAAAAGAAAAAATATGGGTCCATTATTTTTCGATAATCTAACTGACGGACTAATTAGAATTTTTTAGGAAACTAGCCTATTGTTTCGTCGCCGATCGGCGAACCGCGAAACTTGACCGCTTAAATTTAAAATAAACGAAACGAAACTTAAGTACCTGATTTATTGTATCGGTTTTAGGGGACTTCATGACCTAAAGCGCGGTCACTGTCGGACTGCATAGAAAAGAAAGAAGCGCGATGACACGATAAAAAAGCTAGATTTAACAAGATTTAAGGAAGTGCTCATATTCACTTAGTTTGAAAATTAAAGGAAATAAAATCAATAGATAAAGTTATTTAATTTACTTGTTAATTTACGCAGGTAAACCTCGCAACAAGCTTTTATATAATAAATTGTGTAATGACGTTATAAGTTGATAGTAAAAGTTTCAAAGGAATAGTTTATTTTATTCTTTTAAGCTCATTTAACTAAAAGCTTGTTTTAAAAAAAGTTTTTTTTACTTTTAATTTATTTTTTACTTTTTAGTTCTCGCTGGACAGATTTTTTTTTGTAGTTTAACTCGCATTCGTATTCTCAGCAAGTCTTTTCATTTGATACCCATATTGTAGGAAAGCATAAAAAAGTTAGTCCGCCATCTTTAGAAGTCCGCCATATTGGGTTTATATTGACGTCACTTTATTTTTCGAGTTACCTACTCTCAGCAAGCCCTTTCATTTGATACCCATATTGTAGGAGTGCATTAAAAATAACTAGTCCGCCATCTTGGTTGTTCCGCCATGTTGGATTTAGAATGACGCCACACGGCTAATCATGCATTGTCATCCAAACTAAACGTGTATACAAAATTTCAGCTCAATCGTTTGAAGATATCTGCTTCAAAATTGAGTTGCAATAGTCCACCCGGGCAAACATGGTTACACATGTACTTACACATACACAAGTACCTACATGTACGTATACATTGCAAGTTAACCTCTACTTTACTTTTTTAAATGAAAACTTCCTTGGGTGCACTTAGCGCTCTTTGAGTACTAAGGCTTGTATTACATACAGTACCTCACCCAAAAACTCAGAATCTTGAATAAGCATTTCTGAAAACTAGTTTAAAGCCTGGCTTTAAACTAGTTTTCAGTAATGTTTGTGTCTTGAGCGAGGTTTTGTATGAAATACCAGTAAAGGCTTTCTCGAATATAATACAGATTGCGAAGAAATATAAAGAATTAATCCATTCTGTTTGATGGCTGAATATCAAGGGAGTTAATTAAAAATAAAAATAGACAACTGTCAACTGTCACGGCATGTCAGTTGACTACAGATAATGAAATGCAATGTTAACAATCGATTACAAGCGATACCTACATGATGAATTGTTTGAACGATTGTTTGATCAGGCATCAAACCGGACAAACGCAGGTAAACGTGCACCCCTTCAGCGAATCACGCAGATGTACAATAAACATTTCATAGATATTAATATATTTATGCTAAATAGGAATGCTTTTATTATTATTTATTTATTTATTAAAACTTTATGCACAAGTAAAAACAATACTGTACAAAGGCGGACTTAATGCCTGAGGCTTCGCTGGCTTCGCTTTTCGAAGCGAAGTTATCAAAGTACTGAACAACCTAGATATATCTAGTAGTTAATACTTGTTTATTAGTTAGTAACCATTTAACATGTTTCGTAGAATGTGAATAGTACCTAACTAAGTAGCTTATCAATAAGTCCTCACCATAGTACACTTCTCTGTTAATATGTGGAAAATGTTATGGTTATTACATTGATTTTGTTTTATATATGTACCTTACTGATAAGTGTTATATTTAGTGTAATATCGTTTGTTTTCCCAAATAAAAAAAAATGAATACCTCGATTAAATATTATTAGGCTAACAACTCGGCCATCCTTATGAGAGTGAGTCTCTCACTTGATAAGCAACAAATCATTAACATGAGTAAAAAGAAAAAAAAAATCACTCAATTTAAATTATACAAATAATAAAATCTAATTAATAACCTAACACTTAAGATATTTTATACATAGCTTAGTTTTGATTCATTTTAGGTTAATCATCACCAATTTGCACAATCGATTTCAGGTCATAATTTGCACAGTCTGTTGTGATCTACGGTCATCTGTGCAATGTCAATTGCTTGACATTATTCGCTGTCTGCACTGACCGCTCACAACCCATGCTCTACATCATCTAATGGCATAGTCTGCTATGATCTGCGGTCATCTGTGCGATTATTATCATCACCATTCTCATTCTGCACTGGACGCTCATAGCCTATGCCTAAATCTTAAAACATACTATGCATAGTCTGCTATAATTTACAATCATCTGTGCGTTGTGCAATATCACCATTTCTTCGATATCAATCATTACTGCACTGATTGCTCATAGCCTAAGCATAGCATCGTCAAATCTCCTGTCAAGTCCATTTAAGTCTTCAACTTAGTAAATCAAATCGTCCTTTAGTAGCCAAAATGCTACTTTCATTCACAGTAAATCTAATTCTCTAAAACATGTAACTGTAACAGTCAATCAATCTTTTTTTTTTTTAACCGACTTCAAAAAAAGAGGTCCTGTATTCGACCCGTATGTATGTATGTTTATATGTCCGCGATTTTCTCAAAAACTAATGATCCAATTTTGATCATTCTTTCACTCATGTGATCTACATACTTTCAGGAAAATTTTAGTATATTATAACACATTAGAAAACACTAATAAATAAATTAGGTAATTATTCTTATGTACGAAGTTATATGCATAAATGTATTGCATCTCCGGCATTTCTATACGAATTTTGATGATTCTCCTAGTCGGTGTCTTCAATTCTTCAGTGCACTAGTGTTAATTGAATTTGTTTGGGGTAGGTACAACTAAAAAGTGAAAAAGAAAAACTTTTTTAGAAAATAAAACAACAATTCAAAAAAAAAACACTACAAAGAGATAAATAATTTTAATTTCGGAAGTCGGTGTCAAAAAACAAAAATGCGGAACCAACTACGACACCGACTTCCGAAATTAAAGTTATTTATCACTTTGTAGTGTTTTTTTAAAGTCGGTTGTTTTTTATTTATGATTTCAAATCCTTTTAATCATAATAATTCTTAAATCACAATATCATACTAAACTTTGATCCAAGTCCGAACTATTTAATTTTATTCGTCCCCGCTAATTTCATTCTCGCTATCGTCACTGGAAATATTTTTAATTTAACCAGGGATGTATCTTATCTACCGCTACTACATTTTCATACTTTTTATTACCTCTTCTAGTTAGGGGAATATCCTCAATCAAAAACCTATCATTTTCTAGAATGTTTGCTACCTATCCTGTATGGGCCGTGAAACTTGGATATAAGTTTTTTTTATTTTACCTATACAAATTTTTATGTATATTCTTTATCTATAATTGTTCTTTCAACCCTGACAAGGTCACAGATATTATACAGGGTGTTTGGTGCATCGTTTGCTAAATGGAATTGGCCGAAAGGAGAGGTCATTTGTTATTTCTTAAGGCCCAATAACTCTTTCCTTGTTACACTGGTTTTTTTATTATGAGTTTTTAATATTTATTTACAAAAATACCAGAACTCTGCATTTAAGCTTAAATTTAAAAATTACCATCGGGTCAAAATAAGGTATACGTTTCCTAACATTGGAAATTTATTGCCTTCAGGACGAGTATTTACTAAAGTATTTACTAATTTAGTCAGTAATAAACGAGTCACATTGTCAGTACTATTATTGGAACGTCTTACCGGGGAACATGAGCGCTTACGATGGCGCGACAACCTGGTGCCGCTGCCATACGTCTGCAATCTTACTGTCCTGCCGGCGGTTGCAGGGACTGCATCCACTCCTTCGTAGGAAGGAGTGGAAGCAGTCCCTGCAACCGCTCACGACGACCACAATGATTGCTTCGGCTGCTATTGCTCCTCCGATCTCGCCTACGATGTTGATCATGATCACTGCTTCGGATACTGCCACTGCGATATTGCTGACGACGATTCCCGTGACGCTCCCGAGTACGGCTCCTTCGTACAAACGAAACACTTGTGTCTGTATCATCACTCGCTGATCTACGCTTGTGCCGTTTCCTTTTTTCTTTTCGATCGTATCGTTTTCTTTTATTAGACAACGAATTTTGACGATTAGTCTCTTTAGGTGTCGCATTTTCATCTTCCATGTTGTTGCGTTAAAAACTTAGCGTTTTTGCTAGCAATCTATAACTAGCCTGTCCAATCCCACTTCTGAGAATCTGTATTTTATTCGACAAAGCCTTTACTGGTCTTTCCAGTAAAGGCTTTGTCGAATAAAATACAGGTTGCGAAGAAATATAAAGATTTAGTCCATTCTGTTTGATGGCTGAATATCAAGTGAGTTATTCAAAAATAAAAATAGACAATTTTATTGTTAGTTGACAATTGTCTATTTTTAGGGTTCCGTACCTTAAAAGGATAAAACGGAACCCTAGGATCACTTTGTTGTCCGTCCGTCCGTCCGTCTATCAAGACCGTTTTTATATCTAATACTCAAGTCTACTGTCCCTTGGAGCTGTGAAAAAATCAAACTTCTAAGCCAAAGCAATCAAAAGATACAGCCGTTTATGCCGCAAATTTCCGCAAATTTTCGAAACTCGCACGGGAATCAAAACCTAAAGGGTACTTCCCGTGAACTTAGAATCTTGAAATTTAGTACGAAGTAACGTCTTATAGTACAGATAAAGGAAAAATTGCGAAAACCGTAAATTTTTAGTTACATCATATAATAAAAAATATTTTTGAAAATTTTAAAGTTACTACTTTTCTCATGAACGCGTAGAGGTATTAAATTGAAATTAATATCAAATACTCAGGTCTATAATACCTTTAAGCTGTAACAAAATCAAACTTCTATGTCAACGCAATCAAAAGAAACGGCAATTTAAGCCGCATATTTTCAAACTCGCAACTACTCGCAAGGGAATCAAAACCTAAAGGGTACTTCCAGTCGACCTAGAATCTTGAAATTTGGCATGAAGCAATGTTTTATAGCACACATAAAGGAAAAATTCCGGAAACCTTAAATTTTTATACGGAACCCTCGGTGCGCGAGTCCGACTCGCACTTGGCCGGTTTTATTTTATTTTATCTAGTAGTAGTAGATAGTTATCACAGCATGTCAGTTGACTACAGATAATGAAATGCAATGTTAACAATCGATTACAAGTGACACCTACATGATGAATACCTCGATTAAATATTATTAGGCTAACATGTAATACGGGCCTAAATCATGGTCAGCAAGACCCACAAGCCCACAAGCAACACCTGCTCACGAGCGTAAGCGCTCCTGCACACGATGCCGTCACCATCATCGTCATCATCGTGTGCAGGAGCGCTTACGCAAAGATCAGCCACTACCCCCCTTCGCCATATTTGAGGGAAGCAGCATGATCCACATCTAAGGGAGCATGACCCCCCGGTGGGTTACCGCATTGTTGAAGCGGGGGGGCTCAGTAGCCGTGGCTTGGTCACCCACGGTGAAGCGAAGAGGAACCCGAGGAGGGGCCGCTCGTCAGGTCTTTTGCCGGTAAGCCAACGACGTAGCGGCCAACAAGTAGGTTGCGGTGCCGCTTGCGATGTCGTATGGGAGGCATCGCGGCTGAGGATTGGAGGCCGCGGCGGGAGAGGAGTGCCGGTATTGCGTTGCGCCGTTCTCCCTACCTTCCGCGGTCTTGACTGGGTCGCTACCGTCTGATGGCAGACGGTAAGCTAATTCTGGAGAAAGAACATAAACATTGTGTTTGAGTTAATCACAGCGACTAACTATTCTTATCGTCAAAGAATAGTATGCATTTGAACTAAAGTTAGATTTTACGGCTTTAAACGCATTAAAAGGCAAATTTAGCGAAGAATAGGGAAACTTTTTATTAAAAGTTATATCAAGCCCAACAAATGAGATGAACCTTTTGAAGCCCGTGAAAGCCCGCGCCCGTATGTAGTTGTCCTCATTTCTAGTTATAGTGTACGAATATAATTTTGGTCGGGTGGGTGACTGAATCGAGTAGGTACTCGGTGTCCAGCCGATCGGAGACGCTGAATCGCGTATATTCGGTTCCAGTCGTCTTTGTCAAATAATATGAAAAACATTCTAATTTTAGCTGTAAATAAAAATTATCAATATTGTACATGAGTAAATATCAGTGGCGTGCATTGGTTTTCAGAATACGTAGGCACTAAGCCGGGTCTAGTCTAGACAAACGCGATCACTAATCAGAAAAAAAGGTGAGGTCAAAAGTGTTGTTGTTTGAGTAGGCATGCCTAGTTAAGGGTGATAAATTGCGAAGGTCGAACGTCATGGTATTACGCGTGAGACGTACGTATTTTTAATTTTGTCATATTAACTTGAACGAGTAAAGACCAATGACAATGTGGGAATAGTACGGGAGCCGAGTAAGCCGTCCGGCGACTGCCTACTGCCGCGCGTGTTTGTATTAAGATTTTGTTTTTTGTTAGGTATGATAGTTTAGTGAGTTTCTTAATTGTAAGGCACGCACACTAAAATGTAATTGACAGGCTTATGTTGATATATCGAGGTAGGCACTGCTTATATGCCTATATGCAATGCACGCCACTGGTATATATTCATCCCGACTACGGAACCCTTCACTGTGCGTGGTCCGACACGCACTTGGCCGGTTTTGTTTGTGTAGACGAAATCGACATTTAGTACCTACTAATATACATGTCTTAATATTATAGTTACGAATGTGAACATACTTGTTCATACTTAACCTAGCCATGAGATTATTGAATACTAGCTTCTGCCCGCGACTTCGTCCGCGGAAAATTTCTTGTTTTAACATAAGATAACACTCGATTGATATTACTGTATTTAATTTTATTAGTAAAATATTGTTTGGAATCAGATCAGTAACTTCAAAGATTACCTAAGTTCTCTTTTCTGCTCAAGGTAACTTAACCCTTGGTCGCCTTTTACTTATTTTATTTATTTAAGTTAGGTATCTATTTAATTTAAAGCTTCTCTATATACAATGTTTGAGGTTGTTTTATTTTCCGGTAACAGAATAATCTGCTTTTCGGATGATCCCACTCTTGATAGACCAACATATAATTGCCCATGGGAAAAACATTCTTTTCGTAGCCAACCAAAGAGAATGTTTGTCCCTGGGACTTGTTAATAGTCAGGGCAAATGATGTTTTTATTGGAAACTCAGATAGACGCTGTGCACGTTCATCGCTGGATTCTCGAGCGCGGGCCTGCGATGTTATGGCATTTTGCCTAGCGAGCCGCTGCGAGCGCTCAGCGCTAGTCTCCCTATCCCTTGTTTCAGAGACATGCTGCCTTAAAACAGATAGACGCTGTGCACGTTCATCGCTGGATTCTCGAGCGCGGGCCTGCGATGTTATGGCATTTTGCCTAGCGAGCCGCTGCGAGCGCTCAGCGCTAGTCTCCCTATCCCTTGTTTCAGAGACATGCTGCCTTAAAACAGATAGACGCTGTGCACGTTCATCGCTGGATTCTCGAGCGCGGGCCTGTGATGTTATGGCATTTTGCCTAGCGAGCCGCTGCGAGCGCTCAGCGCTAGTCTCCCTATCCCTTGTCTCAGAGACATGCTGCCTTAACTCAGATAGACGCTGCGCACGTTCAGCGCTAGATTCTCGAGCACGGGCCCGCGACGTCCTCACATTTTGGCTAGCGAGGCCCTGTGAGCGCTCGGAGCTAGATTCTCTAGCGCGAGCTTGCGAAATATTTTCTCTATTTCTCGAGAGGCGCTGCTCATTTTCAGGGGCAGATTCTTCCGTACGGCGTACTCGAGCGGCTCTTGTCTGTGATGTCTGCCGGGACAGTTGAGATTTCCTTTTAGGCATGCTATCGACAAACTACGCACAGACTTGAAAACAATTACGAACAAAGGGAGAGCGACTCGAACACCGTCCGCCTTTACAAAACAAAACAATCGTAATATCGAATAACTCGTATCGATTATTACGATAGAACGAAGTACGAAACTACGAACATACAAAACAATGAAAACAATCGTACAACGAAATTACGATGTTTTCGAATATGAGAGGTATCTAATAGATACCTCATAATCTCCGTGCTCATAATCGAATCGTCGTTCGTATGGAAATGGAACTCCAATCCAACTAACGACAACGTGGGCATAAAAATTCGAGAGGGTCATCAATCCACGGAAAGTCTTAACACCGCGATTCAGAAAAATGACGTAATTGCAGAACGCCATCTATGGGCAAATAGGTAAAACGTCTGCACAATGAAAGTTATGCTAGGGGCATTTTGCGTTTTAGTAATTTTATATTATCTCCGAAACTGTATGACCAATTGATATACTGTAAATGGCAAATCTTATCTGTATGATGTTCTTGTGCTACTGAAATAATTTATTGTCATAAGAATTAATATTTTGTTGCTCAAATAATCAACCAAACGTAAGTATACCGAAAAAAAATATTTTTAATGCAATAAAAGAAGTATAAAAGGTAAAATATAAAAGATAGAGATATGGTATCGCGGACTTTTTTGTAGAAATAATGAAGACGAACCAGGTAGCCATACATTGTTTTTACTTTTAAGCAACTGTTTAGGCAGCGCACGCAAATAATTCTGTTTTATGTGGTATTTTTTTCCGACTTGCTAGACAAAAGTTGTGATAGCTCGGTTAATATACATGCTATAGAAACAATTTATAGCCTATAGCACTCAGGAATAATGTAGCTTTCTGCCAGTTAAAAAATTGTTAGAATTGGATTATGAGTTCCAGAGATTACCCATTACATACAAACTTACAAACTTACAAACTTACAAATTTTACCTCTTTATAATATTAGTATAGATAAAACACTAAATTACAATCAGTACTCAAGAAGGTGAGATAACTTTAAGTACTTACATTATTGCACTCATGAGTGCCATTTTCCTACTTGCGGCTACTTGAAGTCGTATGTTATTAACAATCAACCTTGTTATAACTATGAACTTGGCTAAATGGCTTGCCCGTATAAACTGAAATAAGTTTTTGAAATAACCTGTTAAGACATGTAATGGTAACTACTGATTCAACAAAGAATCAACATTTTTCATAACTAACACACAATATTAAAACACTACTCATAATAAATTACGGGAATGGTATTATTTTGTTGAAACGTTTATCATCCAAATAATGATTTCTCAGATAACGGTAATCAGTTTCTCATCAGTCGCTAATCTTTATTTAACTTTAAGAAACGTTTATAAAAAAACCCTTTATAATTGTAATCAATTTTTTATAGCACTAGCTTCTTCCTGCGACTTCGTCTGCGTGAAATTTCTTGTTTTAATATAAAATACTCGTATCTGGGCGCACGGAAGTGCCCCCGCCAAGATGAGCCAAGCGAAGCGCAAGGGCATTAACTACCTTTTGCGCCTCATCGTTTTTTTTGAACCCTCATGTTGGGTTAGGATTATTCGCTACCATCACATGGGCGTAAAGTGAAAAATTTACTTATTCACTGTTCATAACTTTTCTGTTATACAGGTTGTTACGGAAAGGGTATATCAATACAAAAGGGTTGAAGAGTGTATCTGGTCTAGAATCTCTGTACAAAATTTCAGCTCAAAAGCAGTAATTTTGAAAATGCTTAATATTTTTTTATTTCGATAGTTTATTAAATTGAAATCATAACAATCGTGTCACCGCACTACGGGGGTCATTATCCATTATCTGTAGTGTGTCTGTGCGCCTAGTACACGCACATCACGCCGCCGCGCGCCAGTGCAGCGCCGTGATGTCGAAATAAAAAAATATTAAGCATTTTCAAAGTTAATGCTTTTGAGCTGAAATTTTGTACAGAGATTCTAGACCAGATACACTCTTCAACCCGTTTGTATTGATATACCCTTTCCGTATCACCCTGTACAATAGTTCTTGTAGTAACGAAACGGCCAAGCCTCACATTTTGACTAAGGTGTAGAGTTTGTGAAGTTTAGGGCGTGTAGAGTTAGAAGCTTGGCTCTACATGAGATCTGATAACTTTTTGACAGTGCGAGCCATATGGTCTCGTCGTGGCAACATTTTACATGAAAATGTTTTTGGTGGGATATCCTATACCTGTGCCCCATTGCTTCGTTTTTTAGCTTAGCATATTATCAGACTTTTTTCATTTTGCTCGTGTCCTAAGGGTCGTAGCGTGATGTTAGCCTATAACCTTCCTCACGAATTGGGCTGCCAAATTCAGAATTAATTTTTCAAATCCGACTGATAGTTCCAGAGATTAGCGCCTTCAAACAAACTCTTCAGCTTTATTGTATTAGTAAGTATAGATTAGCGACCACTCCTGGTTTGCTCGGATACTAAATATAAGTTAAATATTAATGCGTCACTGATCACTCTTTTGATCGCGTGGATAATGTCATCATATTCAACAAGTTATACACAGTGGGTACACTCGGCGGTCTTTTACGATGGGTCCAATCATATTTAGTAAAAAGATTATAAGTACTAGTGATAAGAGGATACCATTCCAACTTTATTGAAATCCCTAGCGGTGTTCCGCAGGGTTCCCATTTGGGTCCTCACTTTTACACACTCTGATATAATTTATAAAATATGATCATTCGATGATTGCAAGACCTTTCGAGAGGACCTTTAACTTAAATAATTATTATTTCTTTATAAATATATATTATCTAATATGTACAAACTTCTAATCTATCTTCTATATAAATAAAAAACAAAGTCGGGTTAGTTACACTGTTCATAACTCAAGAACGGCTGGACAGATTTTTATAATCTTTGATTTTTTTGCATTTGTCTCCGCTCCGATTAGCAGAATAACTAAACAAAGGAAAATAACGGAAAATAATAATAAAGATAATTAATTTTCTCATACATTTGTTCTTATTGATTCTGAGGCGGTACGAAGTTGGCCGGGTCAGCTAGTACTAAATAAACTACAAATTATTAAAATAAAAATATAATATCCTTACCTAACTAAAACTATTAAAGAACTAAAATATTGCGTCATAATATTCCTCCGCGTCGCTGTCGACTTAAATAATTAATTACAATAATACCAGCCTATTATTGTCGCACTGTTCTGTTCTGTCACATTGTTCTGGGCCCGGTTTTGTTTATACTATAATAAATGGAGTATACATAACTAAATAAACTCACGCCTTCTTTCTATGGGGTTAGGCACAAACTACAGAACGATCCTCACGTATTCCTTTTGCCTCGTTTACCTCGTAAATGAAGTACCTATGGTTGTTTAAAATCAGTGCTTCAGTGAGATATATTTTTGTAGGTGGATGCGGGTCTTCACATGGAGCGCCATGGTCAGGCTCCTCTGAACCCGAACCTCCGTGGCTCCGTCTTCACAATCCAGACCCAGCGAAGAACGTATCACCTGGAGGCTGAGTGCGAGGCGGAGATGGAAAAATGGGTAGACGCCATTTGTCGAGTTTGTGGTCTGCGCGCTACGGAAGATACACCTCCTACTACTACTACAAGGCATAATGTCCTAGGTATGTTATTTTTTTATATATTGTCGCTTTTGCGTGGTTTTTGTCTATGAGAGGTAGAGTAAAAGTTTTATTTAGTTGAAGTACACAATTACACTTCAATTCAGTATCATCCTTTTTCCTATTTAATAATATTATAAAGTTTGTGAGGGTGGATGGATGGATGGATGTTTGTTACTCTTTCACGCAAAACTACTGAACGGATTTGAATGATATTTGGCACACGGATAGTTTATAACCAGGATTAACACATAGGATACTTTTTTGTCTCGATATTCTCACCGGATAGAAACATGCGGGTGAAACCGCAGGGCGCTGCTAGTTGATACATGATTAAGATATTCATAAATTGATTTTTGAGTGCCCATTCGTAATAAAAAGGCCCTAAATAAATATGTTGGTTTGCAATGCAATTTGAACTTTGTCATGTTATGGTAAAGCGTTTGTGTTTCATAATTATCTTAGATTCTGAACTTATTTAAGTTAACCCTATTTGTGATACAAAATATGAAGCTCTGATATGCTGTAAAAATTACTTGATGTTAACTTTTGTTAATTGTTAATTACTGAAAAAAAAAAAAGTTGTTGTTGCTGTAGGTAAGTCGAAACCTCAAAACAAAAATGCCAACATAATAGAGATAGAGAAGTAGAGATTTAAATGTGAAATTGCATCAAAAATAAATTGAACTTACTCTAGTTCTTATCGCGTGGAACGGTGGAAGTACCTACAGTGATTATATATCCCGTGTAACCCACGGTAGCTTCTCAGTCAGAGCCCTGTTCGCGCCGCGGGTAGTCAAACACTACCTAGTCGTGCTGCCATTTTACAACATTTAACTCTCTCCTGAGGTAAAATATTTTTTTAATTCTTAGAAACATGGCAGTGTTTTTATAATATTTTAGGATTATATTATTTGTTCCGGCATATACCGTGAAGGAGTTTATTGATTGATCTTAGTTTTCTTGTTATTCGAACCTTTCCAAGAAGAAGCGGAAATAGCCCTTTGTTGAATTAGATTTTCTCGTCTGCTTTTTTTTTAATACTTTTTTAATGTTTTGTCCTAGATTCCATAGAACTTAAAGGACTTAATTCTGGACGTATCACTGAAAAAGGTACTAATTCAATTGTTATAATATGACTGCATTATCTTGTGCCAAGTTTGGTAAAATAAAACAGTATAGATACCTATACACACTATTTTCTTTTTTGGATAGTGGATTATTTATTTAACGATATTTTTTTTTGCAAATTTTATAATTATTCACTCATGTGACTGAGACTTGTGTTATTATTATTTTTCTTTAGTAACCTAGAGATCAGCCATATAATATTAAAGTTCATAGAATTAGAAACCTTGTAAATTGTTTTGTGAAGTTCTCAAGAGCTTTACGAACTTTGATAGCGACTTAATGTTGATGTTCTTAAACTTAAATCTGAATAAGTTTTATACACTCTGTCCACTAGGTTATTCGGTTTTTTGACAGATGGAACTAAAGACTGCAGCAACGTAACATTTCGATTATTTACACTTCAATTTGTATGTAGTGCCGATTATATTATCGATTTTATGCTGTCGAATAAAAATTGATGCGGTTTCTATGCCTGTGCTTATTATTATTAAATACAATATATATTAGGTTGTTTAATTTTCGATGTACAAGACCCGCGATATAAATCCATTGGAGTCTTTTCAAAATATATACTTACCGTGTTCCGGACGATATACATAAACTTCGACCTGATGTTCAGACGATGGAAATAAGCATTTTTCATTATGGACATGAAATGATATTTTTTGTTAATTTTCATAAATTCAAAGCATTTATTTCAATTAAACCATTACAGGCACTTTTGAATTGTCAAAATTAAGTAGTCGGTCAGTTAGTCAGAAAGTTGAAGCTAGTTGCCCATTCCAAAGCGTAGATCTCTATGGATCAGAACGGGCAAGAAACTCCATGGACACTCTTTTAAATCAAGATATTACCAGTCTCGCGCCCGTTCACGAACATGACGCGAACGGGCGCCGTCGGTTGAGACTGGTCATCTCTTAACTGCCAATGGCTTATTTTTAATCTTATTTTTTGTATTGTTTCTTCATTCGTGTGTTTTTTTACATTGTTCTCACATATAGAAGCAACAAGAATAATGTACAAACTAAATACTATGACGTGAATCACCCGATATGCATGCATCTTTATACGAATTGGCAACGGCGTATTTTTTAATTCATAAGATTTGGCGGGCTGAAACTTGTCAAAACTAAGTTAAGACCCTTTCTTACTACATAGCTCAATTCAATTTCATTAAATGAAATTACAAATATCTTTGTAACGAAGCCTTTTTAAATACTACTTCCTTTGTTAGATTTAATTTGTAAAAGCTATAGAAGCGTTTGACAAAGTTTATAGATAACGTGAAGAACACTGTGTATAGGTTTTTAGGATTGTTTAATTTATATTATTATGTTATTGATATTTGAGTAGATGCAAATTTTTTTTTTATTCTGTTTTATCTATAATATAAATTGATTATTTCCAATTTATTTCGATAGAATGTAACTATATTTAATACAAATAATATTGTTGTATTGTAAATATACGTACGGTATTGTAATGTCTGTAGAAAGAAAAAGAAATCTGGAATAGTTACGTTCTAAGGCAGCTGTCAAAAAACTAATAACCAGTGATCGGAGTAGGTAGATTGATTTTTGATACTTGTATCATAAATGCCCACAGAAAGAATAACATGGATAAGCCAATAACTTGTATGTGTGGTGCAAACTGTCAATATAAGTTGGTTATTAATAAATAAATAAAAAAAAATCCCGGAAACCAATTCCGGTATTTCCGGATCCAATTAAATATTGTTAAACAATCGAATTCCGAAATTCCGGAGGTATGTCCATATTAATATATACGTTTCGGATCAATGACCCTCTACCTACTCCGATCACTGCTAATAACCTAGTGGACAGTGTAGTTTATTTTTACTAGTCTAAGCAAACATTCTTCTGCAACTACACTGCAAAATTTATAAATTCTGTCGTGGTTTTTGTATTGCTGATGCGCTATGCATTTTTAATGTAGAATGCCCAATTTTAGGTTACAAGATGTTTGAATACGCCTTTGCAAAATTTAAGCTTGGTCACATTATTTTCTGCTAATATCAGGCGAATTGTTCTCTGGTTAGCTGTGCTTCTTTTGTATGGTTTCATTTGCAACGTAAATACTTTATGAATGCTGCGTCAATAGCAGTAGCGATTGAGTTGCTATCGTTTTTTTTAACTTAATAGCGATGATGTCTGTGTTGTAATTAGTGCCAACGTCAAGAACTCACTACGGGGTGGAAGCATCATTTTACGTTTTAAAATTTTCGAACGGCTTCAGTGTTTTAATTTATTTTTAACCACAATATGTCGTTTCAGCGGGAAGCTTCTTTGTTTTTTAACTTGCTAATAATTGTCTCATTGTTTTAAATTTTGACACTATGGGGTTTTAGCGGGATACATTTTTGTTCTATTTGTCTCATTGTTTTAAATTTGGATAAACCTGTCACCTTTGACCTAGGCTAGAGTAAAGAGCAAGCACATTAAAAAAAAAAAACAGAGCCCGTTTTGTCCCTCTTCAAGACGAAGGCTTGTTTCCTTTTTACCCGACTGCGCGACGCAAAGGAGTGGTAATGTGTTTATCAGCCTATGTATGTATGTAAGTATGTATGTATGTTTGTATGTTCCTTTGAAGCACTATACAGACCAAACGCCTGGACCGATTTTTATGATTCACACGTCAATCGATTCCTCTTAGTTCGGCGAGTGTCACTAAAGACATGACGTTAATGAAAATTCAATATGGCGACTACTAGACGCCATATTGTGAAAATGAAAAAAATGAAAGTCAAGAAACTATGTCAAGTGGGGTATCGTTGGATAGGTCTTTCAAAAATATCAGTGGTTTGGGAAGACCGTTTTTTGATTAAGTAAACCGTTCGTGACTTATCAAGCTTTAAAGTACCAATTTTCGTTAGAATCAAGTGTCCCCCCCAACTAAATGCGGCAGTAGTACCTATATATTACGAAGTTTAAAGGGAAACTATCACACTTAAGTGGGATTTACCACTCATAACTAAAAAGAATAAAATAAAAAAATTAAATTTAAAAAATCAAAAAACCCGACTGCGGTAAAAAACTTAAGTTAAAAAAAACTGAAAAGCTAAAAACAAGCTCATTTTAAATTAAATAAAAGTTGGAAGCAGGCGGGACCCATACCATTTTTCTATTTTCAAACTCAAATGGGTCCCGCCTGCTTCCAACTTTTATTTAATTTAAAATGAGCTTGTTTTTAGCTTTTCAGTTTTTTTTAACTTAAGTTTTTTACCGCAGTCGGGTTTTTTGATTTTTTAAATTTAATTTTTTTTTTATACTAGGTTTCATGGTCCGTACATGTAATGCTGTGCTCACAACGACGTTAGCGCTTGTAAGGGTGGCCTTGCGAGAGTAAACCTCACTTCATAAGACGTTTATTCGTTTGTACTGAAAATTAATAAGCTTTCGAGACAGGAAGCAAACCGCGCCGTGAGTTCTTAGCGTTTGTGTTAAGAAAGATGGACTGCATTTCGACAAAATGAATGAACAAAATTTTTAGGGTAGTTAAGATATATGTACGAGTACTTACAGCTATACTTACCTACATTTTTCAGTGACATGTAGTCAAAAGGCAGTCCATATTATATACAGCCCAGATTGTATTTGACATATTGTTTTATTGACTTACAGATATATATCAAAACAACTTGGCCGCGATCGCAGCGATGAACGATCACTACGAGTGCGTTGACGGTACCGGCCCATACATTCCCATATCGGAGTGCATCACTGGCGTTCGAGCGCAGGTAAGTCTCATGTTATAATGTCTTCGATGTATCTCAAATGGTTTATTTATGCGGGTTGCAGACCAAGAGCTGAGGCTAAGTTAGTCTAGCTTAGCTCGCATAGCTGGGGCAATTTTTTATACTTCTGTTAAAATCATACATATTTTGTGGTCTGTACACAAGTATGAAAAACTACATCAGCTACTCGTATGCGAGCTAAGCTAAACTAACTTAGCTTAGCTGTTGGTTTGCAACCCGCTTTACGCTTGAGGAAGCGAAGTTCCTCTTCGAGTGTTCCGACGAAAGTTATAAATAGATCGAGGCTCAGACTGGCAGCGAGCTATTTTCGATGCAGTATTATTTTTATTTATATTTATTTATTAGTTGAGATGCATCTTCCCACTCAATATCCGGATCTTGAATTAGATCAACGTTTATGGTATTTTCAATTCATTTTTACTTTCTGAGTTAATCTTGGACGATTACTGACGTCAAGGATGAAAAACATCGTGAGGAAACCTGAGGGGCAATTCTCGTAATTTTAAGAACGTTCACAATCTGATCTCAGTCTGAGTCTGTCAAAAGTACCTCTAATTTCCCTACATTTTGACAAGTTTTTGACATTTGTTTATCGCCGAGATGAGACTGCGACTAGATTTTGAACGTTTTAAATTACGAGAATTGGCCTTATGCCCCCTTATTCACAAACACTCGATATGCTTCCGTATCGTATCGAACATTAATCATTGTTATCGTAGGAGTCTTCTAAACGCTGTTCACAAGTCCAAAACCCGAAAATTTTGTCAGTTTAAATCATATAGACGCCCGCTATTCTTCCAACAGCTATTTGCTGTTGAGGGGAAGTCATATCAGGTTATCGAAATGTCAGGTTTTCAATACGATAGCCTGTCGTATGGTTGTGAATCAGGGCTCTGGACTTATATTTAATATAAATCTGAAATTGCCAACCCGTCTTGAGCAAGCGTGGTGATCACTGCCCGTGCCTTCTCTGCGTACAGAGAAGGCACGGGCTCCACCCAGAGCGGGAGGGGTCATCACCCAGAGCGGGAGGGAGTGTCAGACTCTTACTGACTAAAACCCGCCCGTGTTCCTTCCTTAGCCCCTTTTGTGCCGGGGTAGCGATGACCCTTTCGGACAGTCCTGCTGAATGAGAAGAGGCCTTTGCCCAGCAGTGGCACAGTATTAGGCTGGTATTATACTATTATATTTAAAGACGTAAGCGGTCGGTGGTGCTTGACTGACTCGTCATCGCTTAGCCGAAACTACAGAAGTTAGATTCTTACCCCCTTATTCATAATCCTATTTTATCTCTATTTTAGCTAAAATAGGTTTATAGAACGTTTGTCTTTATCTGTCACGTAAAATAGGTTTGATAAGTTTTATGAATAAGGGGGTTTGTATACAGAATTACAGAGCCGAGAGATAAGAAGGGGTTTTGTTAAGTGTATCCCCCAAAGGGGTAAAAAGGGGGAACTTTATTTAGATGTAAATCCTGGGTTAATAAACTTGACACACCTATGTAAAAATAAAGTTTGGCATTATTAGGTTTCCTACTGCTCCCCATGGGGATTTAGGGGGTGTTAAAGTTCTATGAAAGAATCTTAACGCGCGGTCTAAATTATTCAAACATGGTATTCATAATCTTGACAAATAAAAATAAGAGTGACGTGTTTTTGATTTTGTTGAGCGAACTTGGTGAGAGCAGTTTTTAAGGGAGGATTTTACTAAGTGGCTGAATAAACTTAAAAGTGTGATACAATCATAATAATCTGTATGGAATGTGTTTTTAAAGATTATTTAATAATCATCCGCAAAGCGCACTTAGAGACTTCACTAAAAATAATCAAACATTAATAGTAGGTATATTTAAAAAATATGACAGATTGAGAGCATTTCAATTTTGATGACATGTACGGTCACGAGCATAAATATACAGTGTGGATTTTTGAGATGGGGCAGTAATTTAAAAACAGGTTACCTTAACCATTGTAGCTACTGGAAAACGGTCTTAGAAGACAAACCTTAACTTTTTGAGAAAGTTTTATCTGCATTAACAGATTTTGAAAAAATGTACAGTCGGCAAGAAAATGGGCAATTTTTACAATAACTTTTTTTGATGCCAATCGATGCTGTTTGTTATAAGGATCAAAGAACTATTGGACCAACTGTGGTTTGAGTACAAGAAAAAATTGTAGAAAAAATAACCGACTTCAAAAAAAAAAACTAAAAAAAACTACAAAGTGATAAATAACTTTAATTTCGGAAGTTAGTGTCGTTGGTTCCGCATTTTCATATTTTGACACCGACTTCCGAAATTAAAGTTATTTATCACGTTGTAGTTTTTTTTTGTAAAAAAGTTTTTATTTTTCACTTTTTAGTTGTGTGGGGGACACACAATTTCAGTTAACACTAGTGCATTGATGAATTGAAGACACCGACTAGAAGAATCATTAAAATTCGCATAAAAATGCCGGGAGATGCAGTACATTTATGCACATAACTTCGTACATAAGAATAATTACCTAATTTATTTATTAGTGTTTTCTAATGTGTTATAATATACTAAAATTTTCCTGAAAGTATGTAGATCACATGAGTGAAAGAATGATCAAAATTGGATCATTAGTTTTTGAGAAAATCGCGGACATACAAACTTATATACATACATACCTACCGACATACATACATACGGGTCGAATACAGAACCTCCTTTTTTGAAGTTGGTTAAAAAGATGGCATGCTTCCGAAGCCGAACCCCATCCTTACATCTGATATAAAAAAAATTGCTGTGAAAATTCGTTCAGGGTTAGTACCTAATATTAGGTCCTTACATATGAAATTGGCGTTTTGTATGGAAGGAACAAAAAGTCGAATATTTTTTAATATAATATATTTAATTAATCAAAGTATGAACCATTGTTTTCAATGCACTTTTGCCATCTTATAGGTAGTTCATTGATCCCTTTACTAAAAAAACCAGTCGGACGGGAATCAATAAAATCTTTGAAGGCGATTTGGACTGCCCCATCGGAGTTGAATTTTTTCCCTTGCAAAAAGTTATCCAAATTGCGAAAAAAATGGTAATCTGTTGGAGCAAGGTCCGGGGAGTACGGAGGATGTCTAAGACATTCCAATTCAAGCTCTTCTAATTTGGTAGCCGTCTGTTTCTGTTCAGTCAATTCGTGAGGTACCCACCTTTCAAGCTTTTTAATCTTCCCAATTTGCTTCAAGTGAATTAAAACAGTTTTATCACTAACATCGAAGCCTGCAGCTAACTCGGACGTGGTTTGCGATGGGTCCGCTTCCACAATAGCCTTCAATTCTCCATTATCAACTTGGGTCTCAGGCCGTCCACGGGGCTTGTTCTGCAGGTCGAAATTTCCAGAACGAAAACGTTGGAACCAAAAACGAACTGTGTTTTCTTTTGCAACATGACCGCCATACACATCATTCACCCTTCGAGTCGTTTCCGCAGCACTAGTGCCACGGCAGAACTCGTACTCGTAAATAATGCGATATTTTAAATTTTCCATTTTGTAAAATGAGTGACGCAAACAGAAAAAACAGAAGAAAAAAAACAAATGAATGACGGTCATCGAAGCACAAATACATGAGTAAATAGCTGTACAAATTTGAATTTGGAATTCCTTACCAAAGAGGAGAAATTCGTGATTAAAGTGGCCAGTACGAAAAACGCCAATTTCATATGTAAGGACCTAATATGTACAATGAATACAACTACAATATTCAGAAATATTTGGCTATCATAACTTCAATTATTGAGTTCCATCATCAAACAACAGGTTTTTTTTCACTTGTTCGACCACCGATCATCTAACTATGTGAGAATCATAACTTGATTCATTTGATTGTTTGATCATTAGCATTGTTAAATAGAATTGACTAAGATAGGGTAGATAGGGTAGACATTCCAACTCTACATAGGTACTGTTACTTTTTTTTTGTTGATGATTAACACCGAAAAAATAGTAGATTGTACAACTACTGCATAAAAGAAGATATTTTACCCCGAGACCAATGACTATACAACCTCTTGACAGCTCATACGGGCGACTTAAACTCACGACACATAAATGAAATTGCACTTATGTTAGATGAACTATGAGTGGCCATTTTAGTTTAGACCAGTTATTGGATCTCTGCACGCGCGGTTATTTTGATACTTTTTAAAACATAAAACAATTATAATTATTATATTAATTATTACAATTATTATTATTATCCTTTATTTAACTATATACATATAAATTATATTTTTAAATATTAGTATAAAAAATATATAAAAACATTTAAAAATATATATAAAAAAAAATATTATTATTAATTATTAAAACAATTATTATTATTATTTTTGTTCGATTTAACATATCTCGGGACCATGCGGTCCCGGTCCTTTGGAAGGCGTACGAGTGGCCGAAGCCAACCCGCAGAGGCCCCAACCGACTATTATCCCTGTATGCACTATGCAAGTGCACCCAAGGACAACCCCCGGTTGGTGTAGGACTATTGCAGGATATGGAAAAATAAAAAGTTGGACTATGGGTTTGGGTGGCTAAAGTGGACTGGTTACCAATAACTATGGAAGAACTATGACCCCTGCCTAATCAATGTTTTATATATACACGGATCAAATAGCAGGGGGTGACTTGCACACTCAATAATGGGCCCCCGGAAACGGTCGCTAGCACATAGTATCGTAGCGACAAGGGGCAACATGTCCTGAAGTGCTTATGAGGAGTGGAGAGGTATTCCACGGCTATCAGGACAATCCCGGAAGTACGGTCAAGATCCCTACCAGCATCTTACTGAAATACCCTTCCTCCGAGCACGTTTGCTCTTGCGAATCTCCACTCAAGCCGGCCAATAAAGGCAAGAATGAGGTGGGAGCTCTGTTCCTCGTCATTGTACACTCCAGCCGGCTAATAAAGGCAAGCCAGAGGTGAGGAACAAGACTTCTCCCGGGAGATAGGGTCCGTGGGGTCGCTACTGCCCAACAGCTCGCCACATGCTGCCCTGCGGGTTTCTGTATCTCTCTTGGTCTGACTCCTCACCCTAGACCTGTTCCAGCAAAGTAAATTGTTCCGGCACAAGCCCAGAGTTCGGAGCGCGCAAGCCCCAACACGACTTCAACGTAGAGATACGGCGATGGGGTTATTATTATTATTATTTATTATTATTAGTTCCTGTTCAATTAAATGGTGTGGGTAATCGTCTAGAACACCCAGCTATAAAAAAGATGACATAACTTTTCATCGGTAAGTAAAATATATTTATAATTTAATAATCGCAGGGCTCAAGCTAAACTGGTTGTTTACGTAAAATGGCACAAACATGTATACCCGCGTTGATGTCTTTTTGAAAAGTCCCTTTCTCTCACTAGGGTATTGTCAATACGTCTGTCCTTTTCTATCTGTAGTAATGCTGTAGTGTTGTGACAATTTCAAAACCTCCAAAACAAAGTCGATAATATTGACGATAAAAATTACGATGATAATGGTAAAAAAGTAACATTACTTATTGTTTACATTTTAGATTAAAAAATATTCCGGAACTGAAAGAAAAGTGGATTAATGCAGTTTACAGGGAAAACATTTTTCCAGAAAAATACAGCGTTGTTTGTTCAAGGCATTTCACAGAAGATTGCTTTGTTTGCTGTTTTATTTGACCCAGTCAACACCCTATTAGCATAGTTTAAAAAAAACCGACCAAGTGCGAGTCGGACTCGCAAACGAAGGGTCCCGTATCACAAAGAAAATGCACCTATTACAGATTTATTATTAGAAAATAATGGCTCACGGTTTATGCATAAGGTTTATGTTTATGATGAAATTAAATGTTTTTTTTTATTTTTATATTTAAGTTGATTGAATGAAAGGTAAATTGCGGTGTACGATTTATGACGTATTAAAAAAAAAACTACTTACTAGATCTCGTTTAAACCAATTTGCGGTGGAAGTTTACATAGTATTGTACATTATGTATTTTTTTAGTTTTATCATTCTCTTATTTTAGAAGTTACAGGGACACACACACACACACATTTTACCACTTTGGAAGAGTCTCTCGCGCAAACTATTCAGTTTAGAAAAAAATGATATTAAAAACATTATCATCATTTTTGAAGACCTATCCATAGATACCCCACACGTATGGGTTTGATGAAAAAAAATTTGAGTTTCAGTTCTAAGTATGGGGAACTCCCAAAATTTATTGTTTTTTTTTTTTTCCTATTTTTGTGTGAAAATCTTGATACGGTTCTCAGAATACATCTAGTTACCAAGTTTCAACAGTATAGTTCTTATAGTTTCGGAAAAAAGTGGCTGTGACATACGGAAGGACAGACAGACAGACATGACGAATCCATAAGGGTTCCGTTTTTTGCCATTTGGCTACGGAACCCTAAAAATGTAGAATTAATAGACGTCGATTTTATCGACATCGATATTATTGTTGCAAATATGACTTGGGTATCACTATGTTTGGAATATTCGTCCTGACATTTTTGCATCGGCCAATCACAACCGCTGTATTTTCTTCGTCCCCCGGCCCGCAGTGGTGAGTCGTGTGCCTTGACGAAATCGTTCTATCGGCTCTCAAGTGGTTTTAATTCTCTTTCCCCGAGACGTTTATTTTATCCACCGGAGCCGCAAGCGAGTGTGGATAGTTAAGTCGAGGGGTAAAATGGCTCGTTTATGCCTGAGTTATACACTCTGCTTTTCACTTCGATTGCGAGAAAATAAAACAGGCATAAAGTATACAGTACATAATTAATCAAAAATGTTGCAATTCATAGCTAATTCCCGCCATGAAATTTTTTACACGGCAGGATTGTAGACATAACTTTGATTAAATTGTTACCAACGTTGCAAAGAAACTGCAGGTTAAATGGGAATATGCAATTGAATTTCGTTTGACAGTATCATAATTTACTTGGAGTAGGAAGACTTACGACTGTTATCTCGGGCAGTACCTATTGATTTGGATTACTTTTTGAAAAATTTTCGATGTTTTTCACTCCTAAAAAACCAACACGAAAATGGCAATCTCATTGAAGTACAACGGTTTGTTGGTAATTCATTACTTCTTCAAAAACTGTTTCAGTTCTCTGCTAAAGTTTTTTTTTTTCTAAAGTCCTCTACTTTCTCAAATCGTTTACACAAAACAGATAAGAGAGGTTATAAAGTTAACTTGAAATCAAGCAATAGTCAATTAACAATTTGGAATTCCAGAGGAAAATAGAGAACTGTTTAATGTTTTCAACAGAGTCAAATTAATTTATCTAGCTATGGTTATCAATAACTTAATAAAAATTAAAAACACACTAATGAAAAAAATAATAATTCATTGTTTTTGTTTTGGGGTCAATAACTGCAGTTACTTGAAATATTAGTTTCAAAATCAGTTTTTTCTGTGTAAAGTTTACAAACGGAAAGATATCGATAAGTAAGTCGATCGAAACACGAAAAAACAAAAATAAAAAACAATATTTCAATCCGATCATAGACAGTCCGCTCGTAAATTCGTAATGACTAGTTGCTCTTTTCAATTTCAGTTCTAAGATGTTATAGTTACCTACCTCATACAGTTTATGTTTGACAATAAAATATGTATAGTAGGTATAGTTAAGTTAGATAGTCAATCAATATTTTCAAGCAGTAGGTAGAATAAGAAGACATGATAATATAGTTTTAAACATCAAAGAGAAACGAGTACCCATTTGAGTTTGAAACTATAATAATGGTATGGGCCCCGCCTGCTTTCAACTTTTATTTAATTTAAAATGGGCTTGTTTTTAGCTTTTCAGTTAGTTTTAGTATAAGGTTGCAGTCGGGTTTTTAATTTTTTTTAATTACTTTTTTTTTTTAAATAATATCTACAACACCGCTAATAGATTTAAACACCTCGTCACTAACCAACATAGTCGTAACACTCGTAACGAACAGCATACTCTGTCTACCTCAAAGAAATCGAAATAATTTAGTTGGTTTTCTGTGTCTACCCACTAAATTTATTATTTGTGTGAGCAAGACGAACGATCGAGACAAAAAACTTATGAGTATTTATCGAACTACCTAATAAATTGAGTATGTGTGCGTGTCTATAGTATAGAAACAACTTATACAGGGTGAAATTAAATTAATGGGCATCCTTTTAAGGGGGTCATTGTACTCATCATTATGAACAACTTGTACTGTGGGAATAAACTTAAAATCGCAAAAAAAATAGCTGTTCCGTGCATTTATGTTCACATAACTCGTCAAAATGTAGGGAAGAGCTGATTTTGACTTGACTTAATCATGATAATAATTTTAGCCACGTCATCTTCATTCCAAAACATAATGATTGACAGAAAACTCTATGTATGTATTTACTTACATTCCTTTTCGATGACAGTTTCCGAATTCACTTATAATGATAAAAGAACACTATATTTGTTAACCATTTACAAAATCATAAATAATAAAACTAATTCTCAAAACTTCAAAACAATAACAAATTAAGTCGCGTCGCTTCATCGCGTTCGTGCCTCTCACGTGTGCATCGCTTTCGCAAATCAATTTACGCGGGTCAAAGCGCATAGTGCATTTGCGCGCACTTAATGCCTCCCAGAAGCCGGGCTTTTCATTTCATAGAAATTTGTGTATAAGTACCTCTAAGTACTTACCAACATATCAACAAATGTAAACGTTTCTATAGCAATTTGTAGGCGAAAACTGCGAGACAGAGAAAGGAAAGGCAAGCCAGATAAGAAGCCAGACTAGTGTGAGCGAGATGGCGCATTGGCACGCATTGTCTAATATCGTTTAGAGGCGAAATTGGCGCGTAGGATTGGCAACAAAGCGCGTAATTTAAATGTTATTCTATGAATGATTGAGTTCAATGAGTACGTAGTCGTACGTCGCAGGGAAATGAGGATATCAGGGATTTCACGAAATCCCGGTATATGTTGAATATTCTTGTTTATTACGTCTTCTTACTAAACGTATCTAGTGCTAAGACAAAATACCAATTTATCGTCAGTGATATGTCGTTTCACTAAACTAAATGTAGTGAAATAAAGAATACTGTTGATGAATAAAGTAATAAAACAAAATTACAAATTAACTGGTGCATTTTTATTAGAAAATAAAGTTTTAATCAACTAAACATAATAATCTGACAAGCTATTTTAAACAATACAGTATTATTTCTTATCCAATTAAATACACTAGATACGTTGTGCATTTCATGTAGATCAAAATTGCCCTTTACAGCATATCATTAAAATGGATATCTTAGAAGATATCAGAGATTTAAAAACCGGGGGCAGAGCGGCTGGCGCGATGGCGGGGCGGTACGAAGTTCGCCGGGTCAGCTAGTTAAATAATATAATATGTATAGTAGACCAACTAATTCAACACATTAAAGCCTCTTTCTCCTCTCTCGTACTGTCCTACTGCTGTGTTGCTGTGCCCAACAGGGCCCACAATGATCATGTCTTTGTAAAACCACCTAAGTTCACATTGTGGAATGCAAATAAATATGAAATTATCTACCATCTGATATAAAAAAATTGCGCGTTTTTGAGCTATATAATAACTTGTTTAAAATATGATTCCAGTAAGTTCGTACCTGGACATTGATTTTAAACCATTATGGTTGAATAGTTAGGTAGGTATTTTGCTAGTGGAACACCTTCGTCAACATGAATTCGGAATGCAGTACAATTTATTTGAAAACATTCATATTGTAAAATGTTTTCAAATAAATTGTTAGGAAATTGAAATAAGGTTTCTATTAACTACCTTACGAAGGTGCATGAAAGCCGTATGAACGTAAACGGTTACTTAAAACTGTTGTGAATATTTAACGATTAAGAAATGTAGGTAATCGATCCGGTGTCTTATCGAACAGCTCCAATCGATGGGTGGGTCATATGGGGAACTGACCTCGTTGAAAAAGTGCAAATGAATGTTGAACTTTGTATAGTTCTTGCATGTAATATTGCTCATTGCGAAGTGTTAGATAGGTACCGTTATCTCGCAGTCTTGAGTGAACGATTACGTAGTCGTCCACTCAAGACCAATGTTTACATAACACCTCGATTGAGCCTGGTAATTTTGAGTCTGCAATAACCGAAAGGTTTCATAGTATGCACAAAAGCAGCAATTTTTTTTTTCTTAATTTGAATACGAGTATATATATAATTTATAGTCAGATGAGTTATTTACTATTTGTTTAAGGAATCTTGGATAATAGTTATGTATAAGCACTTGAGTGAAATATCTGAGAAACAGATTTATTCCTAGTTCAGGTAGGATCCAATTATTATACAGGAAGATTTTTTTATCACCATCCAAATTTTTACAGGGTGTTCTACCCATGAATATGGACAACTTTCACTATGGGACCAACTCTGAAATCGCGAAAAAAAATCAGCTGTTTAATACAAAAGTTCAATACCTACTTGACTAAAATGTATGAAACAGCTGACATTTTTTTCGTGATTTCAGAGTTGGTCCCATAGTGAAAGTTGTTCATATTCATGGGTAGAACAACATGTAAAAATTTGGATGGTGATAAATAAATCTTCATGTATACCTTCAGTATATGGCCCAATATTGTTATTAATATTTATGTAAATCAATTATATAAATACTTTATTATTATTTAAATTTTTCAATGGCTCCGGCGCGACGGCGCAGCAAACTGACAAAGAAAAATCTTTGCGCTGGATTGTATTATAGATTGTAGCAGTAGAATAGGTAAGCACTAGGCCGGGTCTAGACTAGACAAACGCGCTCACTAATCAGAAAATAAAATTGAGGTCAAAAGTGTGGTTATTTGAGTAGGCATGTCTACTTAAGGGTGATAATTGCGAAGGTCGAACGTCCTAGTATTACGCGAAGGACGTACGTATTTTTAATTTTGTCCTATTAACTTGAACGAGTGCGAATAGTACGGGAGCCGAGTAGGCCGTCCGGCGACTGCCTACTGCCGCGCGTGTTTGTATGAAGAATTTGTTTTTTGTTAGGTATGATAATTTAGTGAGTTTCTTAATTGTAAGGCAAGCACACTAAAATGTAATTGACAGGCTTATGTTGATATATCGAGGTAGGCACTGCTTATATGCCTATATGCAATGCACGCCACTGAGGTGTTTGGGGACTAGACGGAGTTTAAGAACCCACTGGTTAAAAATAATTCTTTTTTACAGGACGAACAGAGGCACTTCACGTTTGAGCCTAAAACCATAGCGATGGGTGCTCGAAATGATGGGCAACAGTACACCAGCCAGCCCCACATTCGGATCAACTCGGAACTCTCCGAGAACGACTCCAACCTGAGCGATGAAGACGACGGCTCACTCCACGCTAGTCACCAAAATTTACGTAAGAGTTTTATTTTTAACTAGCAGCCCGCCCCAGCTTCGCACGGGTGCAACTTATTATTTGGAATTTCCAAAATTTTCTATCATACAAACCTTCTCCTGGCAATACCGATCATAACAAAAAAAGAATTAGCGAAATCGGTTCTCGAGATTTGCGCTTAGCAACACATTCAGCGATTCATTTTTATATTATAGATATTCTCACCCAGTTTCTGGAAACCGGATCAATACTCTGAGGGGTTACCATCTGCTATTGTGTCACATGCCAGGCCAATATTAGGCGAAAAGTGAAGTGTTAGACGTTTTTTTATCATGCGAGCTTGAACTTTAGTGCTTGGCCAGACTGCAAACGCGGGTGCAGGGCGGCGTACTCAAACATAAGAACTTCATTAGAGCGTCCATAGTGGGCATGCGGGCGCGGTGAGCGGCGTGGGCTGCTTGGCGCGGGGAGCGCGCGGGCTACTCACGCCATAGTTCGTTCATACAAGTGGCCGCAGTGAGGCCGCGGGTGGCCCGCTCGGCGACCGGGGTTCTCAAACTAGTTCGAGATTTTTTCTAGTAAAAATAAGTCTTCTTCATCCATATTATATTTTGACAAACACTGGACACGAACAGGCAGATCGTTTGCGTTCCCGCACCCACGCCGCTCCCCGCCCCGCGCTGCCAGTCTGGCCAAGCACTTAGAGTCACCTTCGACTTGCCCTGCAAACGATTATGCGTTTATCAGTTAATCTTATATCAAATTTCACGTTGGCTGTCGTTATTGGTTACCAGAAATAACAACTGCAAAAAATTGGACAGGCTTTCAGAAACCAGGGTTCAATGAATTACAAAATGCAATTTCTCTTTGACGATAACGGTGAATTGACATGTTATTTTTCTTTTAGCAGACTGGGAAGTGACGAAATCATTTACCAAGTTATCAGTGGCTCCTAACAATCACGGGGTCGAAGATGGTATGTAACTAATTACCTCGATGACGTTGGTAGTTCTCATTTGCTAGTTTTTCTTGTGTTTTAATCGGCGCAATTGAGGTTGTTGAACTGTGAAAATGAATTCATTGCGTTACGCAATTACACCGCAGTTTAATTTTAAACTCCACGTACACAGAGGGGAGGTTGGAAGCCTTTTACTTTAAAAGTTATGAAAGCTTTATTTAATTTTCTGTGAGTTTGATTCTGTGTTGTGACCTGGTTTCGATTTCCAGGTCGGGCTGATTGCCGGTATTCCTTTTTATTGCTTTCTTAGAAGCAGTCAGGAGTTGGTTCGTTTGTATGGCTTTTTTAGCCATAAAAACCAACAATAGGTTGGTTGCAATACGCCCGTCCCCTATAAGGTGGCACTGCAATCATAACTAGCGAAATGTGGGTTTGTGGGTTAGTTTACACTTCTGCTTGCCACTTACGATTATTCAGGCTGTTATGTTATCTAGAATGGGATCTTGTATACTATGTTAAGTCTTATTCGTAAAATAATATATTTAGAAACAGTTTACATTAATGAATATAAATAAATAATGTTTTTCAGGACCACCCGTCCCACCGCGGCCTCCAAAAACGTTTACACTGCGGACCAGGGAAGTTCCCCTAAAGGATACATTCCAAGGTCCGAAAATTCAAGAACCTGCTGAAGTGTATGATAATGTAAGTTTCGTTCGCAAGATTTGGAATACCTGCGTTCACATGAGGCTTTTCCAGAAAAACATTACCATCCCGTAGGCTAGATGCAGCCGGGTAAAAAAAAACATTACCATCCCGTAGGCTAGATGCAGTCGGGTAAAAAAAAACATTACCATCCCGTAGGCTAGATGCAGCCGGGTAAAAAAAAACATTACCATCCCGTAGGCTAGATGCAGCCGGGTAAAAAAAAAAGCTAGAATGGTGTCTTGTTTAATATGCCTTTTCTAAACAAGCTTCCTTTAAAAAACAGATCATACTATATGATCTGTTTTTTAACAGCTGGTGGCTAAGTAATAACAGCCGCACGGGTCGATTTTAGTCACCCGCCGCATGAGACTTGTCGCCGCACGACAAAAGTTTTAGTCACCTGCGGCCTAGCCGAATTGTTCAAAGTCAAAAAGTCAAAGCATTTATTTCAAATAGGCACATAAAAGGCACTTTTGAACGTCAAAAATTATCTTAAAATAGAATTGATTCTAGTCGCCCATTCCTAAAGGTAGTTTTCGTATGGAGAAGAATGGGCAAGAAACTCCACCGTTACTCTTTTAAAATGTTTTAGGTACAATATTTTTCATGGGTACATTAATTATATAATAACATGTGAGGAGGTGTTATTTAGACAGTCGATTTTTCCGTGCGGCGATAACCGTGCGGCTATAATCGTTGTAGTAAAGTAGTAAAGCCCGCATAACGGGTATTTAAAAGCCTGAAAGTCTGACATGCATGTTTTAGTCCCATTTAGGCCCGGCGCCCATTGGCGGCACGGCATGGCTGGGTATTTTTAGGCGACGAATAAAAATATAACTTAATTGTATAGAAATTAAGTTGAAATTTCAATGTTAACGGTCTTACGTACAAAAACAATACCGCGGTATGCTTAGGCATGCTTTGTCGGATCGGTTCGGCATCCCTCGGAACGCTTTGGCAGTCTTCGGGATACCGCGGCGAGACAGCGCCCGCCCGAACCCCGTGGACCCGCGCATATCTTCCTTACAACAACATTGCGTTAAGACCGTTTTGAAGAAGAGATACGACTATTGTGAAAAAAGCTAGGCGCGAGAACGGTGTCTAAGTACGCTTCGGTATGCTTAAGGACGTCGCGGCATACTTAAGGATGCTACGGCATAGTTACCACTAGTGTGCGCTTACGTGTAGGGATGCCGAAGGATCCCCTGCCGTGCCGTGCAAGGACAGGGGGGCACGTTGTTATTGGCTTTCAGAGCTCATATTTGATCTAACGCCGCTAGCTTGTTTTTCAATTCATTTCTTAAAACAATTGTACAAAGTTTGGCCAACAGCGCCCCCTGTCGACGTCATTCGAGCGCCAAAAGATGTAGTTACCCTTGTAGCAGTGCATGTTGATGTATTTTTTTTCGCATTGTATATGTAGTCACAGCAGACTCAGCAGCGACTGCGGGTGCCGCGGCGCATGTCGCAGGGCGCGCCTACATCGCCACGGCAGCTTCTAATACCCGTCGTGCGCTTCCCTGAAGAAGAGGAGGAGTTCTCGCCCGGACATGCGGTTAGTACACAACTTTCGCCCTACAAACCAACCAACCAACCTTCAAACTTCACACGTAACAAACACGAAGCTCACATGATGATAAGTCAACGCCGCTTATGGACATGTGCAATACCAGAAGCATCGCAAGCGTTGGAATCGTAGAAAAAAAATCTATTTTTTTACATCTTTGACTACTATAAACTGCACTTCAACGTATACAAAGATAGGACGACATTACTAGAAAGTGTTCCCGATTTAAAAATGTATAGGATTTATCATCAACATGGCATTTGCCTGTGGAGATGATTTTTATTCGAATAAAAAAAAAACGATTTCCGATTTAAAATTTTGCGATTTCCCAGACGTAAAACGGTAAAAAAAATTTCGTGCTCGGCTCTGCACGACTTCCTATTTATGGTAGATCATGGATCCGATTGATAAAATCGAATAGTTTTCGTATTTGCAATTTCCGCTTCAAACTCATCGCCGGGAAATTGAAAATCTTGCATGTTCGGCATGACTTTCTATTTATGGTAGAACTAGATTCCCCTTTATAAAATCGAGTAGTTTACGTGTTTGCTGTAAGTATTTTCTATCTATACACCGTGTTCCGGACGATATACATAAACTTCGACCATGGAAATAAGCATTTTTTATTATAGACACATTCATTAATTCTTATTTTTTTATTTTTTGTTAATTTTCATACAAACTAAATAAGTACCTTGACGTAAATCACCCGGTATGCATGACTCTTTATCCGAAATTGGCAACGAAGTATTTTCATTCTTAAGATTTGGCGGGCTGAAACTTGTCAAAACCAAGTTAAGACTTTCTTACTGTATAGCTCAATTAAATTTCATTAAATGAAATTACAAATATCTTTGTAACGAAGCCTTTTTAAGTACTTACTTCCTGTGTTAGATTTAATTTGTAAAAGCTATAGAAGCGTTTGACAAAGTTTATGGATAACGTGAAGAACATGGTGTATACTTCTAATACCAATCTTTTCTTTGTAATATTTACAAAGACACAAGAAGGGCAATTCTCGTAATTTTAAGAACGTTTACAGTCTGATCTCAGTCTTAATCTGTCAAAAATATCTCTAATTTCCCTACATTTTGACAAGTTTTTACATTTTTTTTGTCGCCGAGATGAGATTACGACTAGATTTTGAACGTTTTAAATTACGAGAATTGACCTTCAGTTATTAACTCCGGATGTATGCCTAAAATTAAACAAAGCAAAGTAAAGAAAGTTATGCCTCAATATTGTAAAAGTACCATTAACTACCATGTAAAGAGGATGAATGAAAGGCGTCTAACAAAAGGTATTTACGACGCACATGTCAGTGGAAACGCCGGGAAGGACTCCCTAATTAGATACATCCTATGTTGATGTTCTTCAGAAAGTTCAGGTGCGAACTCGCAATCGGCATGTGTGTACGGCCAGATGTATGAACGTAAAGGAAGCAAAAGCAGTATTTGAGGAGCGTAGCAGGTGGCGGTCTGTAGATCCTACCTACCCGTATGGAAGACGGCGTGAGTTTATGTATGTATGTACAGTCAACAAAAGAGATAAGTATGCAGGACCGTCGGATATAGTTGGAAGTTTAGTAAGAAACCGATGGATGTCGACTAAAATTTAATTTGATAAATGAGCTGTTTTTTTAAATTAATAAAATTAAATTGTATTCGAGAACATCCATCGTTTTCTTACTAAACATCAACTATATCCGACGATCCTGCATACTTATCTTTTTTGTTGACTGTACCAAGAGACGTAGATAATCAATATCGACAACGGACAAAAAGAAGCACCTTTAGTAGGTGTATGAGGGGCCTAAGTCAACCCGCAGAAACCCGTTAACGTTTTTAATGAAATGATGATATTATTATTATATTATTGCATGATAGAATACTAACGATCGGAAAGAAAAAAAATCAGTCTATAACGTTCCCACTGCTGGGACACAGGCCTCCTTTCTGTGGGAGAGATTGAGCCGTAAACCACCCCAGTGCGTGTTGGTAGATGTCACATGTCTTCGAATTTATGTTTCTAGGACATGGTTTCCTCACGATGTTTTCCTTCACCGTTTTGAGAGCAGTGGTGATGAAATAATTTACACAAAGTAAAGCGCCTGCCTGGATTCGAACCTACGACCACTTGGCCACCACTGCTCTGATAGGCAGTCGCTCCATGTAAAATACTGGTAATCAGCTGCATCCAGTTAGACTGGAAGCCGACCCCAACATAGTTGGGAAAAGGCTAGGCAGATGATGATGATAATTATGATACATAGATATTAAAGATAAAGATGCTTTTTTTCCGCAGACGATGCAGTACTGCAACCTGCCGTCTCTGCCGCCAGCGGTAGACCGGAATCTGAAGCCGCGCCATTCTAGCCACAGCATCGGCCATATTAATGCAATAATGGCACAGGTATATAAGTTTATTTACTTACTTAAAACATGGATGACTGAAAGAACTGCAGGCTGCGCTGCGCCTTAGCAACGGGTATAGAATTTAAAAATAAATAAGAATTGAATCAAGTTAGGCAGAGAATCATATTTTTTTAAGAATCATCAGCTTCGGATCAGGCGTGCTTCACAAGCTCTCGCTACATATGTAGATAAATGCCATCTTTATAATATCAGGTCACTCAGAAAGTATTGCGAAAAAAAGTTTTTATGTATGTTGAAAATATGATTATTTGTAAGTAAAAATAAATAAATTTAATTAATTAATTTCACGGCGCAAATATTCCAATCTCTTTGGAACTTAGCGGTTGGTCAACTCTTCACGTCACCAGAGGGCTAACCTAATTTTTTGGCCAAAGAATCAGCATTGCCATACAACGTGGCGACGCTGCCAGCCCTTTGGGCACGTCTCCTGTTGACAGCGATGCGGACGAATTTTTTGCTGCCCTTTGATTATTTTCCCTCCCTTTTGATATACTTATACATATTATTATTTTAAGACTGTTAGCTTTTTAAATTATGTAAATATTTGAATCTTTAATAAAAGTAAAAATAGGTAGGTACTTTGTAATTTCAAAATTTCCCTCCACATTGTTTACGAGCTAATTTAAATTATCGTGTCTCATTCGAAAATGGATCTGCACCGGGAACATTTTCGCGTTATGATTTTTTACGATTTCAAGTGTCGCCTGAATCCGGACGAATCGTACGATAGACTTCAAATGGCATTCATGGTTGAAGGCCCTTAAGGCACAGTATAATATACAGTACGTTATCTAAGGCCGCCCGCCGAGTTATTAGCCTACTCTTGCGTTGATCCCCAGGGTTGTCACTTTTACTTTTAGTTAATATTTTCGAACAAGCAGCACTTGATCTAAATTTATGAAATAAAAAGCATATTATGATTGAATATTTTACCAATTTATAAATTTAGTAAAAATAAAAAGCCTTTATTCACATAACATTTATTATACTAAGTTACAAATTTGATACCGAGAAAATTTTTCTCCTGTTTCTGCACGTCCGGAACGCTTTATTATTATTTGTTAATGTAAAGTAAATTCTCATTCTTATGTAAAGTTTTTGTAAAGCTTTTGGGAAAGCATGGACAGGGCATCTTAAATTCTATATCATTCAGTTGATCGTAAATTGACCGGCCAATTTTAATGTTGATGTGGTCCTTTTCGAACGCTTTGCGAAACACCTGCTCCATCCTTTCTACATTATCGACAAAATCATCAGGTGGGATCATGAGTAAATTTCGATCTTTGCCGTAATTCCTGTAATGGGTGTATCTAGATTCTACACTTAAATTACACGCTCGTTGATTAACGTCGACGTAAAGCAACCCTAAGCGTTAGTCGGTCACATGTTACTGTAATTTTGTTAAGTTAATATTATGATTAAGACACCATATTTGGATTGAACAACACATCAGACAATAGAAAAAATAATAATTTCAATAGTAATTAATTTGCAATATTAATTATTGTGAAATTGCCCTTATTACAACTATACGCGACAAATACGTTTACCTAAACGATGTTTCGTACTCAATCCTCTGTTTTATAATATAGAATAGAATAGAATACTCTTTATTATGTACACCATATAAATTACAGACATCCGCATTTTCGTTTTTTGACACCGACTTCCGAAATTAAAGTTATTTATCACTTTGTAGTGTTTTTTTTTTGAAGTCGGTTTATTTTTTTTTTGTAAAAAAGTTTTTATTTTTCAATTTTTAGTTGTACCTACCCCACAAAAAAGTAAACAAAAAGATCGTTAATGTAGACAATGTAGAAAAATTTTTAGATTGTTGTTGATTTTTCAAAAACCGCTTGTCCGATTTCGATAAAATTTTCATGGGACCATTTGGGAAGTAGGTATACCCTTTCCAACAAAAAAAGAATTTTTCAAATCGGTTGGCAAGCAACGGAGTTATGCGGGAACAAACATAAAAAAAAAATACAAACATTCGGATTGAGAACCTCCTTCTTTTTTAGAAGTCGGTTAAAAACTAGACTTCTTAAAATAAACTTTAGCTCTAAACATAGTATTCAGAAAGTAAATTTGGGAATACATTTATATGGAAAAATGCGACTCGGCTACGCTCTTAATAAAGCAAATAAACTGTGAAATAAACAATACAATACCACATTTTCTAATAATATTTAAGTATAAGTAGGTACTTACATTTCTGGTTGAGTAGGAACTATAAGTCCGGGTTTGCGAAATCATTATTGAGGCACCCGAAAACACTACAATATTTTTTTCCCCTTTTTGAAGTCATGATACTCGTAATTTAAGTGGCCGCCGCCGGCGAGAGTTGCCGAACGCAAGCGGTCATGTAGCGTACGCGCGTGCTCACAGTCGCGCTGCACAGCCCGCACTGCCGCCACCTTATTCCCTCATATATTATGCTAGCGTGTGCGTGAAATCGCGTGCCGACATGGCGCGCGGCGCGCACGCACACATTCAAACCGAGAGCGGCACGTTTGTATGAAGATGTTCTACTGTATATTATATCTACTGTGCTTAAGGCAACCGTGTATCGTAGGTATAACGAATTCAAGCGCGGTCGAATAACTTTGGGGGATGAAGAAAGAAGTGGTTGCTCTTTGACGGCTATTACGGAAGAAAACGTGCTAGCAGTGAAAAATTTAATCCAAGACAATAGGCGAGTTACGTGTCAAGAGATTCAGCACATACTGCAGGTTGAATCGGGAAGCCTTCACGGAATTCTACACGTGCATCTTCGCATGAGGAGGATAGTTTCACGCTGGGTGCCGCACAACCTCACCGATGCTCAAAAACAGGCCCGGGTGGAATGGTGCCGTGATATGATAAACTTTGAAGCAAGCTCGGCGTGTTTACATCATTACAGGTAATGAGTCTTGGATTCATCAATACGATCCAGAAACGAAGCGCCAGTCAACGGTTTGGGTGTTTCAAAACGAATGACGTAACTAATATTTTTGTAATAATATAATTTAAAAGAGTTTCCATGTAGTTTCTTGCCCATTCTTCTCCATAGGGACCTACACTTTGGAATGGGCAACTAGCTTAATTTTTTCTGTCTGACCGACTTCTTGACAATTCAAAAGTGCCTGTAAATGGTTTAATTGAAATAAATGCATTGAGTTTGAATCAACGCCTACCAAAGTGAAGCGATCTAGAAGCGGGGGGAAGATTTTGATCGCGAGCTTTTCAATTTGACTGGCTACTTGGTGTCAATTCCTTTACCGAACCAAAGAAGCATCAACGCTGAATGGCATACTACCAAATGCTTGGCAGAAATTTTCTCTGTTGTGAGCAACAAGCGACCAAACACAGGGGTCCGCGGGCTCCACCACGACAACGCGCCTTCGCACACCGCGCTCAAAACGAGGGACATCCTGGACAGCACGCCGGTCAAACTCCTGGGTCACCCTCCTTACAGCCCTGACCTAGCACCGTGTGACTTCTTTTTATTCCCGAAAATTAAAAATCAGCTCAAAGGGATACAATTTTCGTCGCCGGAAGATGCGCGCTTTTAGCGTTCGAGCTGGCCTTAAACGAGGTGTCTGCGGCGGACTGGAAAAAGTGTTTCGAAAACTGGTTCAGACGCATGAAACTTTGTATATAGGCTATTGTAGAGTACTTTGAAAAGATTTAATAAAAAAATATTTACCTGTAGAACATTTATTTTTATTTTCGCAAAACTTTCTGAGTGTCCCACGTATTTAGCTTATCCTGGTGTTATATTTTACCGTTATTAATTAGGCTGATTGGTCGTTTGGTCAGGTATTTTTTATTTCACTAGTTGTACCTACTGTAAATAATACGAAGAAATTATTCGTTTCATTTTACTTCTATAGCGTGAAATAGTTCTTGTAAATAGGTATAGTATCTTGTCGATCGTACTAACACAATACATTTTCACTTGTTTATAGGATTTCTATAATACTGAGGCGCGTTTGCGTCACCTCGATAATAACTGCACGTGTGAACGGTGCACTCTGTACAGGCACAGCTTAGCTCTTACCGCTGTGGCATTAGCAAATGCGCAACTGTGTGACCTGCCGCCATGTCCAAATACATTTCTACGACCAGTAGCACGATTGCCGCAATCATCGCTAGCACAGCGGCCTCTGCCACCACTTCCCGAGCAACCACACTACAACAATATCCAAGTGCCAATTAAGGCACATTGGAGCCATCCTTTGGCTCCAACTTACGAGCGACCAAAGCCTGTTGACGCTCCAATTTATGAATCACTGCCGCAAGTACCGGCACAATCACCTGCGCCAGAGTCACTCGCCCTGAACACGCTGGTACGCAAAAGCACATGCGGTTAATTTTGTTTATATGTTAGTTTGTGGCGATTGTAAACGTGTTAGAAAACGAAGTGTTTGAAGTACCATCGCGGACACTGGCGGTTAACCAGTTTTTAACCTTATTACTAAGGGCATAAGGGTGAAAAGTGGTCGGCCGCCAGTGTCCGCCATGATTTTTAGAGAGTAATTGAGTACAGGAAATTAAATAGAATTAGGTTTATTGACTATTGTAAAAGTTTAATTCAATAGCTGGATGATAGTATTTGTACCATGTACGCCAAATATGTTTAAATTAAATATGAAGAAAAAGAAGACTTTTTAAAGACATCATGTTGTTTGTATGTTAAACCTACATTAATATTGCTGTTTTTTTTAATTGAACCTAAAGAGGCTTCCGTTTTATTAGTAGATTACTTGGAACACAGAGCATGGATACAGTCAATGCTTTCCATACAAATCAATTGTGTCACCGTTTACTCCTTCTACGACACAAAGTACGTATAGACTCTGACGGTTTTGAAGGCGGTCCTAAACTAGAAGTAGTGCGCTCAACGCAACTTCGGCGACACGAATTTCATTAGTAGTACTACATGCTTAGACATTTTTGCAGCTCTAGTTTCACTGGGGTCTCTCGACAGTTCAAAAGACCCTATTGAAGAGGTACTTCAATAAATAAAGGAATATTACTTTTATAGCGTAATTATTTAAATCATCATCATCATCATTTCAGCCGAAAGACGTTCACTGCTGGACATAGGCCTCTCAATTATTTAAATCATCAAATGAATATTTATTATTTTACATTTTATAACGCCATTCGGATTAATTATATTCTATTTCCTGTATTTAATCACTCTTTTAAAATGAACAATACTTTTAGACACCTTGTAAACAAGCAGATAGCATGAATTTAAAACCGTGGCGTATGTAGTTTTTAAAGTGAAACTTCTTAGGGGCGGCCATTCGATAACTGGGCACATTCACATTTAGGCACATTTCGTTACGTGAGAGAGTAGAGGGGTATAACTCTCTCTGTCTCTCAAACTAAATCTCTTATTTTTAAGAAGTTTCACTTTCCCGTATACGGTGCTGCACGCGCTATTTATTTTTATTTGCGTTATTTATTCATAATCACACGTCGCTCGTTTCACACCATTTGTCTCTCGCATTCGTTGTTTATTACCCGACTGCGGCGAAGCCCAAAAGTAGGGTTATGTTTTGGTTAGTTATTTTTTATTATTCATTGGGTAATTTTTTGCCGAAGGAAGTATTCATCGTTTTCATGGACACATCTCATTTTCATAAGAAATATTTTCACATGGTCATCGTATGAGGTGAACGAAAGTTTTCTGAACGTTTATTTTATTGCAAGTTTTTTTTCAGTTCTATTTATTTGACCGTTGTTTCAACATTGGTTATTGATTATGAATGTATGGTAGATTATATGTTTTTAGACACCGTCAGAGGAAAAGTGCGACATCCAAACGGAACCTATTTTACAAATAATTTCTATTTTTTATAAAAACGTTAATAAACTTGTACATGATTATAAAACAAATATCTTAACCAATCTAAGAGATGCACTGTCTAGACTAGACAAGACAAGCAAAAAAATAATTAAGTGAAGTTTGACTACTAACTGCTCATACACATGAGCGACACGCGTCAACGGCAGAGGCGACTGCATACTTCGGGTGTCTACGGCTGCCGTCAATGCGGGCAACTGCAGACTTCGAGTGTCTACGGCTGCCGTCAACGCGTGGCGGCGATAGCCAACAACACCATGCTGTTCGTCTATTTGAGCGCCGTACTCAAATACATGTTGTCGACGTCGGGCGTCGACGGGTTTCGACGGCGGCGGTTGCCTCTGCAGCTAACGCGTGCCGCTCGTATGTATGCACACTAACATGAAGAGATTAAAATATGTTGCAGTATTTAAAGTTATCCAATATTAATTGGATAACTTTAAAATATTGTTTAGAGAAACTTATTTTTCAACTTATTGTCCAAATGTTTCACTTTAACTCTGACGGTCTGCCGTTTTTTAAACGTTACCACAGCGGGTACCCTGTTGCTAAAATATACTAGTATAGTAAACCGAGCTACACTGGCTTGCCGATAGCATGAATGTGATGTGAAAAGGTGGTCTGAGTGCGTGTAATCAGCGGCAATCACCAACGGGACAGAAAATCAAGGATTATTAGGTTGGGAATACTATTGCAATATGATGATTTATTATAGTTGAAAATTCAAAAGCAACGTTGGTAGCTACATAACTGCTTTAGGATGACTTCTCAGTGTTTGTAATTTCAACTATAATGTCATAGAATTGCGTTATATTATTACCCTATTGCCTTTCTGTTGGTGAGCGCCGGCCATGTGATTGTGTACTATATTTATGTGTTAATTTTTCAGGGTGGTTTAAAACTCGGACACTGTGATGAAAAGCCCGATGTGCTGCAGTATTTGGATTTAGATCTGCATACCGCAAAACCGTCACCAGCAAAGGTATTCTTACACGTTTGAACTATTTTAAACTGGTCATGACTTTATGTTGAATGGTCATAAGAGTCCTAAAAATATTTTTAATTTTGTATAACGGGTAAGGCCTTAATATTTGCATGTATTTTTATTACTTCAGGGGCCAGAACCTAACAAACCCCGCAAGAAGGTCGAGATCGCTCACGGCAAATCAATGTCAAACGTTGACACAGATGCTTACAAGACAGTTGATTTCCTCAAGACGGAGGCTTTCAATATTACCCGGCAAGATGCCGAGGCTTCTCGGAGCTTCCAATACTAGCAGCAACCATCAACAAGGAGGAGGGGGTTCTTCGACTCGCTGTTCTCCTTGTTCAGGAAGCTTGCTTGCTTTAAGCCTGCTCCACCAGTGACGTCAATGAAATAAACCCAGTTTCGCTTAACCTCGTCATCCAATGACAAGTGAAAGACAAACAATTATAAAACGAGTTCAAACTTTGGGTCAAGCTTGAACCTTTCAGACAGTTTATTTTTTATTTCGAACTTTATTCCGACCGAGGTAAAGTTCTAAATACAAAGTTAACAACTTAAACTAGTAGTGGTTTTTTTATTTAGAACTTGTAACATAGTCGAAATAAAGTTTGAAATAAAAAAATGGCTCGTTGGTTTGAACCCTCTAAAAGATATAATTATCTTGTTTTGTAATATGGCTGTTAGCGTGTAGTTGTTACGTGTTGTAAACGAACCCCGCTGTCGGAGACGACGGCGACTTTTATAGTATTATGTAACATATTATTAATAGCAATAAGAACAGTATTCTTATCGTCGTTTTATGCATTGAATTCAGAATTAGTCTGACAATTTTTTTATGCTGTATAAACCTGAGAAAGTTTTTTTGTTGCCGCCAGCATTTTATATAGGTTAGCTATTTAGCGTAGCGTCAGTGTGTAGCTTCATCTTCTTGGATTCATTGCTCTAAAGAAATTTAAATAAAATATTCTATAACAATAAGCGTAGTTGAGTAGTTCTAAAATGTTTGTGTAAATATAATTTTTCCCATTCATGTATAACATTAGATAATGCTGTCACCTACTGGATTTGTTTGCAGTTTATCTAATCGATATATTTATTATTAGACGAAAATGTAATTATTTAAATTAAGTATTGTATTTGTGTACTTAATAGCATCATTAATTTATGATAAGTTTCGCTTTATATTGAATGACATAGCTACTTCCTAGTGTATATTATTTAGTGGATGTTACCATAATATAGTTAATTATAAATAATATTGATGTTATTAGAAAGCATTTATGTTTTATTATTGGATGTTGTAAATAGGTTTTAAGCAAATTGACAATTTATTGAAGCACTTAGCAAACATATCGCGGCGGGATTTTCAACGCAATGCTTAGCGCCGAGATTTGAAAATCCAGCGCGCGAAAAAGTCCCTCCGTGATATTTTTACGTCCGTGCAAAGGTACGAACGCGTACCTCAAAGACAATTGAAACATTCAATGGGACGCGTTTTAAAGGATTTTGTTCCACCTTTAAAAAAAACTAGTCATAGTTTCTTTCCTGTACGTATTTCGCTTACAAAACAATGGAGCTTTGACCGTATTACTCACAGTATAAAAACCATTATACTTAGATTTTAAGTAAATGTCTTATCGTGTAAACTTAAGAGAATTTAAAATAATGATGTGCTTACAGAAAGATAAAAAAAAAATCGTCAGTAGAAAATTGGCTATTTGACAGTTTTCGAAAAGCTATTTTTAAATATACGTAGGTTTATTTTATACCTCTTACAATTATTTTTTTCTTAAAAAAGCGTTGTTTATTCGAAAAAAAATGTTTTTTTTCATTCCGTATTTTGAAATTCGCGCGGAAACAGCCGATCACGTGACATTTATGGCTGTGACGTCATATTTCAATAAACTAAGTAAAGCTAACTACGACGCTTCAACTCTTAAACATATTTTGTGTGGAAAGTTTGCATAAAAAGTATATTTTGTGTGGAAAATCAGCAAACTGCCAACGATGATAAAACACAGTAACACACAACGTTTTACTTATTGTGATGTGACGTCATACGATGCTCGATCATGGCCGTTCGCGTTTCAGTTTTTGTAATCCACAGATAAAAAATCTCTAATTTATTTTTCAATAATAAAATATTTACAATTTATTTTAATGCATAAAACCTATTGTATGATTATTGTGAACCTATATGCTACTATATCTAACATATTATATATTTTATCGTTACAACTGTCAAATAGCCAATTGTAGTTAGTAGCAAAATTTTTTCTGGCTTCAAGTGATTTTTTAACATAACGTCATGCTCATTCAACCTGCAAATTTGATAATTACTATTGCCATCTAGTATATTACTTAAGATTATCTATTAGGTAAACGGGGTAATAAAAGGTCTGACTAAATTAGAATTTCTGGTCCTTCTATATAATGAAAAAGCTGGCATCAACCTTTTTTGAACTTATCATGATTAAAATCGTTAGAAAATGTCTATGCCATTGTTATGAATCGAATGTCCAAGAAGACAGCTTAGTTAACCCAGTATTAAATAGTTCTATATATCATCTTTCTAGCTGTATTGTTCTTTAGGAACTTATATGTTCAATGTATTAGATTAACGATTCATTAGTACTTGTAATATCATATAATATATATCATTATATATACGATATACAAAAATTATATATTTAAAGGACTGTCCGAGACGTCGTTAAGAAAAGAATGGACTGGTGTGTGGCCTGACTTTTGGATATGTATATTGTAGTTAATTAGTTGAAAATTAACACATATATAATATGGTTATTTATAATTACGTGTTGCCTGCTAAGGTTACAAAAAAAAAAAAAAAAAATTGTATATCACTTTAAAGCGACAACAACAACTTTCACTATGGGACCAACTCTGAAATCACGAAAAAAAAAATCAGCTGTTTAATACAAAAGTTCAATACCTACTTGACCAAAATGTATGAAACAGCTGGTTTTCTTTTCGTGATTTCAGAGTTGGTCCCATAGTGAAAGTTGTTCATATTCATGGGTCACCCTGTCAAAATTTGGATGGTGATAAAAAAATCTTCCTGTATTATGCACGATTTTAAGTATACAGGGTGAATTTTTCAAGTGGGCGTGGATGGCCAAATCCGAAACTATGAGGAATTTGATGAAAACTAAAACTACATCATTGGATTTTTGAAAAATCAATATTTCTAGCCAGGAATCCAGCCTGTTGAATTTGAAAAATAAAACACATACCTACTGTGTTATTACACCATTCGATAGTGTCGCTAATAAAGATCGAATTCTGGGAAGTAATGACATACGGCAAACTTAAGGAAAATGTTGAATGATTACTTGACGTCAAAAGAGCTATTGCACCATGTAAAGCACGTAATATCTTTATTTTGAGTATATTTTAAATTCTAAATACCATTGTTTTAATGTTTCTTTTCTTGATTTTTCTTTATGTACAAACTATTAAAAGGCTCACATTAATTAATATTCTGTAAATGTTTCAGATTAGATTTTCTTTATTTAATATTAATTATTTTAAGAAAATATGTTTTAGGTATGAGTTGTTTGCTTCATGCAATTATTAGCAAATGTATGTGAATGATCACTATTAAATAAATTCCTTAACTATCGAATGTGTCCTTTTATTTACTGAAATATTTACTGGCCAGCCTAAGTGCCTTACCATACGTCCCGGTTGTCGGGTAGCCAGTGCCGGGTACCCGACGGTACCCGGCACTGGCTACCGGTACCGGTATACGACGGTATAGTTTGCCTGGCAAGTGTTACCGGATAATCGGCACTGGCTACCCGGCAACCGGGACGTGTGAAAACGCACTAACTGCATATCACACTTTCAATCAATAATTTTGAAGGGCATTGCTAATCCATTGTTTCATATGTTCGAAAAAATTGCCTGCTCAGCAACGTAAATAACACGCAATGAATGTTGAATTTTGAACTGTCGAAATGAAAGCCATTATTACTGTTAGTGTGCTACTCCGCTGCTGTTTTATAGGCCCGTGTTATCAATTTTACACTGGCCAGCACACCCTCGGCTGCGAACGGTAATTATTTCTTCAAATGGCTCACCCATACAAATGCGCCTTTGACCACTTTTGAACAGTGCACCCGCGGTCCTGACGCTCCATCACTTCCTCGCTCGAACGCTGCAGGATGCGGACGTCGAGAATGAAGGACGCCGGACGGCATCCCATGCGTTCTTGGGGTGGTCTATTCTTCTCCTTCTCCTGGTAAGTAGTAGGTAGGTACACGCAGCATCATCACATAAGTACCCCAGCTTAAGACACTCAAGCACAGAATACTTAATAGTAGTACTCAAGTTCAAATACGAAATATTAGGTCCTTACATATGAAATTGGCGTTTTGTATGGAAGGAACAAAAAGTCGAATATTTTTTAATATAATATATTTAATTAATCAAAGTATGAACCATTGTTTTCAATGCACTTTTGCCATCTTATAGGTAGTTCATTGATCCCTTTACTAAAAAAACCAGTCGGACGGGAATCAATAAAATCTTTGAAGGCGATTTGGACTGCCCCATCGGAGTTGAATTTTTTCCCTTGCAAAAAGTTATCCAAATTGCGAAAAAAATGGTAATCTGTTGGAGCAAGGTCCGGGGAGTACGGAGGATGTCTAAGACATTCCAATTCAAGCTCTTCTAATTTGGTAGCCGTCTGTTGCGCAGTGTGTGGTCTGGCGTTGTCGTGCTTTCAAGCTTTTTAATCTTCCCAATTTGCTTCAAGTGAATTAAAACAGTTTTATCACTAACATCGAAGCCTGCAGCTAACTCGGACGTGGTTTGCGATGGGTCCGCTTCCACAATAGCCTTCAATTCTCCATTATCAACTTGGGTCTCAGGCCGTCCACGGGGCTTGTTCTGCAGGTCGAAATTTCCAGAACGAAAACGTTGGAACCAAAAACGAACTGTGTTTTCTTTTGCAACATGACCGCCATACACATCATTCACCCTTCGAGTCGTTTCCGCAGCACTAGTGCCACGGCGGAACTCGTACTCGTAAATAATGCGATATTTTAAATTTTCCATTTTGTAAAATGAGTGACGCAAACAGAAAAAACAGAAGAAAAAAAACAAATGAATGACGGTCATCGAAGCACAAATACATGAGTAAATAGCTGTACAAATTTGAATTTGGAATTCCTTACCAAAGAGGAGAAATTCGTGATTAAAGTGGCCAGTACGAAAAACGCCAATTTCATATGTAAGGACCTAATATTTGCAGAGCACAGATTTTTGTGTAACCTATATTACAAAAACCTTTTATTTATTTATTTTATTTATCCATTTATTTCAGGCATCAAGGCCCATATAAAACACATAAAATACAATATTAATATAACTTAAAAATACTATAATTAAATACATTATAATTACACTATGAAACAACTAACTAAACTAAACACGAAGTGTGCGTCGTGTTTCGCTGACTGGTGTCATGTAGCCGGCCACGAAACCGGCGGCACACAACACCCTTCGGCCAGAACTCTTCCTTAAGGAACTTCTCGAGATGGATGGTAGGATGTAGGTTAGTAGGTACATCTGTCGCAGAGTTATATCCCTAGGGATGAAACTATTATAATAATATAGATATGAAGCGGTTCATAACTCTTACTAGACTAATTTAGTGAAATGATTGTTAAAGCACTGTGCAGGCAGATTGCGGGGTGCTCCCCACGGCATTAAATCTGATTATTGGATTTCAAAGTCATCATCATCTACCTAGCCTTTTCCCATATGTTGGGGTCGGCTTCCAGTTTAACCGGATGCAGCTGAATATCAGTATTTTACATGGAGCGACTGCCTATCTGACCTCCACAACCCAGTTACTGGGTAATACCTAAATACCACATAGTAAGACTGGTTGACAGACTTTCGGGCTTCTGACTACCTGTAACGTGGAAAAAAAAAAAAAAAGAATAATTTCAAAGTATGTAACATTATACTTTGAAGTGTATAAATAGATTTACTTTTACCTACTTACACCGATGGTTGTCAGTTTCGCAAAACTGTGTACCTATAACGCGTAGGTACCTATCAAAACAAGAAAGTGTTTCCAAGGAAAGGTATTGTAGTCCGCGCTATAATATCAAACTCATTTAACAACTGAGGTTAAATGGACTAATTTGACCTGCAATATGGAGTAAGTATACAGAGTGAATTTTCCAAGTGGGCGTGGATGGCCAAATTCTAAACTATGAGGAATAGCGAAAAGTACTGAAAGGAGTCGCGGCCTCGATTTTGATGAAAACTGAAACCATTGGATTTTTGAAAAATCAATAATTCTAGCCAGGAATCGAATCTGATGATTTTGTAAAAAAAAAAGAGCACACATACTGTAGCTATTATTACACCATTCGATAGTGTCCCTAATAAGGATCAAATTAAGGGAAGTAATGACATACGGCAAACTTAAGGAAAATGTTGAATTTTAATAAATTGCTTCTTATTTTAGAGTATTCATACATTTTTATTAACACACCCGCAGCGCAGTCACCTTCACAACATTAGGTTCTAAATTCAAGTTTCTATTACGATCTTTGGAAAATATTCTAATGGAATCAATAATATTGCAATGCTGAATGCAGTACAATCCTTGAGACGTCGAATCCAGCTATGTATTGAAAACAATGGTCATCATTTTGAACAAGTAATCAGTTAAGGTTTAGTAGGTAGGTAACATAACCCGGGCCCGGCTAAATAATAACAGCCACACGGGTCAATCCATCAGGTAAAGATACGCTTGCCGCGGTTGGTCTGTGGATGGGTGACCATCTTTACATACCGAGGTATTCAGCTGCATCCGGTTAGAATGGAAGCCGACCCCAACATAGTTGAGAAAAGGCTAGGCAGATGATGATGAGGTAGGTAACATAAGAAAAAAAAGTATTTTGTTAAAAATAAGCTCTTTCCTTTAGTTTGCCGTATGTCATTACTTCCCAGAATTCGATCCTTATTAGCGACACTATCGAATGGTGTAATAATACAAGGTGTGTTTTTTTTTTTTCAAAATCAACAGGTTCGATTCCTGGCTGGAAATATTGATTTTTCAAAAATCCAATGATGCAGTTTTAGTTTTCATCAAAATCGAGCCCGCGACTCCTTTGAGTACTTTTCGCTAGTCCTCATAGTTTCGGATTTGGCCATCCACGCCCACTTGAAAAATTCATCCTGTAGGTATACAAATCGATTTTTCATTATCAAGACCAAAACGAAGTTTTAATTTCTTCGTCTTTTAACCTTCAAGCGTGCGGCAGAAGTACCTAGCATTACAATCATTAAAGATATTTTTTGGATATTGGGTGCCCTGAGATACCTACTACTGAGTGAACTCATGCCCGATATAAGGCACTGCTTTATTCCCTTAGTGAATAATCTACTTTATTATTCATCACACTTATTACGAGCTCACTGCCTAGTTGGTCCAAAGGTGAAATGATGACGTTGGGCGATGCGTTCGTTTGAAAAACTTCAAACCGCGCTTTTTTTTTAAATCCTAAGGAATTAAAAGAGGTTTACTACCTATTTTAATGATGGATAAAAATACCTACAATAATATCAACAAAATCCCTTCACAGCAGTTTAGCCCCGACTCCCGGCACTAATATTTGAATAGAGTTCAGTGCGTAAGAACTTAATCGGTCCGTAACCCGTTAGTGATAAGTGATTAGTCTCAAGTGATGCGGAGTGTTGCACGCTCGCTGTGCTTCTAGTTCGTGAAGTTATTAGTGCAGTAATTATCTACCTATGTGTCGGACTAAATCAAGGTCTTCTTCTTCGGGTCGACGGCACGAGGAATTTTGAACTTTGTGGGCCTAAAACTAGGCCACTTCTGAAGCGTTGTCAAGTCAAGGTTAGTGTACCTACAGTTCTTTCGCAATTATTTTGTCTCTGACGGCAACATTATAGCAACGAAAAGAGATCAGTGTGATGCAAATTCAGAGGTAAAATACTTAAGTGTAAAAGGACAATTCAATGTTGTTTTATTGTTTCCAGTGGCAGGTACCTAATTACCCATATAGGTACCTATTACTTTGTTCTCATTCATCGAAGGTTTAGGTTACCCTACTTTACACGAAATGAGGTTTGCCGAAATAGGCGTTTTTAAATATTTTTTGTACCTACTTAAAATAACGAGTGCTACTTACCGTGAAACCTAAAATCTCTTCATTCTGAAAGACGAAACAATTACGATAACGGAACAATACCTACTGGCCTACCTTTTTTTTTTTTTTTTTTATGGATGGGAAATCATCAAATGACCCCTCCCGCTCTGGGTGGAGCGAAGGGAGTGTCAGACTCTTACTGACTAAAACCCATCCGTGTTCCTTCCTTAGCCCTTTATGTTCCGGGGTAGCGGTAACCCTTTCGGACAATCCCGCACCCCCGGCAGGCTTCGGCCCTGGCAGGCCCCTTCCTTTATGCTGACATCTCTTTGAGGCGCGCGTGGAACACGTACGCGCCGTCCGGCACGGGCCTGGTCCTGATCGGACGGTGAGCTACCCATTACTCTCCGTCCGCAGGCCCGCGCCTACGGTGGCCGGGAGTCGTCACGCGGCTCCCGACGCCCGGAGCGTCTCCCGCGGCGGCTGGGGTGTGAGGCTCTCTCCCTCAGCCGTTCAGCCACCTCCTTCGCTAGCATGACTGCTTCGCAGAAGGAGGTGACCGCCCCCCACTCCCTCTCGCCCCGGACCATGGCTTGAACCAGGGCCGGACGCGAGAGGTCGCCGCCGCTGTCGATCGCCTCTACGAGGGCACGGCGGTGCTCCGCCCATGCGGGGCAGACCTCCACCGTATGCTCCACCGTGTCCTCTGGGCGATCCTCGCAGTGGCGACACCCGGGCGTCTCCTCCCGCCTGATGATGTGCAGGAACCTCCCAAAACATCCGTGTCCGGTGAGGACCTGCGTCAGGCGATAGGTGAGGACGCCGTGACGCCTCTCTAGCCACTCCTCAAAGAGGGGTCTTATCGCCACTATCGTGGCGTGCCCTGCGCTGGGTTGCGAAAGTCGCTCCTTCCATGCCACCATGAGATCGCGCCGGAGGTCTGTCCGCTCCGCCGCGATTTGCCGCGGAAGCGGAGTTTCCCCCCGGCTCAGTGCCTCCGCGCGCCACTCATACAGGCGCGCGAGGACTATCGCCTCCAGATCCCATGGCGACCTACTGGCCTACCTAAGGGACCAAACGAAGCTATAAGTACTTACTCTTGCCACTAGATCACCCTGGCTATAATTAAACCGTCCAAATTATTCAGCTCGAATCTTTATAAAAACAAATAAGTATCTATTTCCCTTGGCCCAGTTCGGTCCGCTCGTGTGATCGTAGCGATCCCAGGGGGCCTAAAAAGGTCACTTTGGCAGAATCATAAAAGGATAACATTATGAATCATATTAAAAGTCGTAAAATGGTCACAAACCGACAATTCATAATATTATTTGCGCACAATTCATATCACGCAATTCATCTGTTTGACAGTTTTGAATGAAGATTCGTAAAATGGTCCACAAAATACGAATTGCCGGCCGAAATTAATAACCAATCTAATCCAATATCTCTAGATTAAAGATCGAAAATTCAATCCAGATTTGTAGTAAAGTGTAGCAAAAAACGATCCGTGGATTGCAATTGCAATCTTTTCAACCAATCTATCTTTGAGAGGACGGATCACAGATTACCTCAGACTAAGGACCTTAGTCTGAGCAGATTACAGATTGACCTCTGTTCGAAAATGACAGTTTGAGTGTGTCAATAACCTATCCGTTGAATTTGACGTTTGTTTTGATCGGTGTAAACAATCCAAATCTTAATCTTAGAATTTCCTTGGATATAAGATTGACTTCACGGATTTCATTTGAAAAATGGCACTGTCAATATTCTCCAGTGATAGTGATATGGAAATTCTGGCTCAATTATCGGATTGGGATAATACCGATAGTGACGCTGGTGAAGAAATGAGACGTCAACGTGCTTCTGCGCGGAGAATTAAAAGGGTGAACTACATGCAAAGTCTGGATGATGAGGAGTTTACCTTTAGGTTTAGGCTATCAAAATTAACAGTAAATTTACTGCTGACTAAAATTACGCCTCTCGTCCGTGTAAATAGTTAAAAAAAATTATTTCATTCTATACCAAAAATGAACAATATTATTACCTATCAAATATTCACATGTATGTTATGATCTCCCCACAAAATACCTAATGGTGTTGAGTTTTCCCGCAGTTTGGGAAAATTCTTACAAATTGGCAACGCTGCTACTCGGGCACCACGCCATAGACAATAAAACGCATCCTGGCTTTAGCCGTGTCGTGACATTCCTTTTTACCTAATACGTATTGAATTTATTACAATTTTTTTCGTATTAATAGAATTGTTACGTCGTTCGGTAAATATATGTATTAAACATCCATAAAATAAAATTATAAAACCTGTTTATGCTTAGCTTTTTTTATTACAAACAAACGAACCATGTCTATTTTTATATTTTTTTTCTTAAAACGGAATGACGAAGAGGGAAAGGATTTCAATATATCTGCGGATTGAGCGACAGCAGGATCGTCATTTTTCGATATTAGGACGCGGGTTGGAGATCGATCCATAGATTGGTATATATCGACGATCGATTTAAATCTTGGCTCATGGATTCGATATTAATTTCGGCCGTTAGTGTCAAATATCAGAATCATAAGAAGTGAGTCAAATGCAACATTTCACAAATCATATTGGAGGTTTTGTGAAGAAATATTGTTATAATGGCAGATTTAGCCCTATATGAAAATTTTCTGGAGCACGCGCGGCTTTCGGAGACCCTTTTATATCGCCTACGAAATGCAGCTCTTCGGAAAATGGACATAGCATTCGAAATGCCGGATCTCGAATTTGTTGGCTTATACAGGCTACTAAATAAAAGTGTGTGTCGCGACCTCATCCATGAGCTGGAGCCGTACTTAAGTTCCCGCCGAGGTGGCATAATTACTAGCTCCAAGGCAAGTAAAAGGATTGTACCTGGTTTTAATTAAATAGTTCTAGATAGACTATAATTTATTATTGTAGACGTTTAGGTACTCTGTACCACCCCCTCGATGAAATAAAAACATTGATCATATTTATGCCTAACCCTTCAGGGATATATAGGTGTGATATTATTATGTTGTCATACTTTATTTCAATTTTATTAAGTAGTATATATAAGAGGACCGTAGAAGAGGATATCTTATACCTTTCACTAAAATAAAACAATAGTGATATGAAAAATATTGTATTTACTATATTAACAATCTCATCTTCTAATATTAAAAAACGAATACAAAACATAATAATGAATTAGCCTTTTTTTCATTCATTTAGGTTTGCGACTCTTATTTGTGTCGATGCTAGCTGCGGAGGGGCAAACCATGTCTCCTTTTTATGGAATCACCATCCACTTAAGACCCACTTGGAACAACTCCACCAGGCTGAAAAGAAAAATTTGTGGGTTTTAGTAAGTCAAATCATCATCATCGTCTGTCTAGCCTTTTCCCAACTATGTACTATGTCGGGGTCGGCTTCCATCTAACCGGATGCAAAGTTAAAGTTTTTGTGGTATTCAAATGTTAAAATATAGTATTTTTCCTTTGTATTTCTTTATAATTATATTATATGAATGTTATACTTATTTTTTTTATTGCATGTACAAAAAACTCATACTTTATCTCTATAGGACACCAATAAATAGTCTTTCGACTGCATCAGCAAGCCTCTGAAGGTTCTGCACTATTCATTTGCCATATCAGCTGTTTCATCTCCACCTGAGGTAAAACTCTCCGAGCCTCATCTAGTGCAGCCAGAGGGTGACCTAAAAAACGTAATGAAAATACCTTACTTAATAGTTTTCAATAGTCATTATGTCTTAACCCCAATATGAATAGCTGTAGGATTAGAAAAATCCACTCACTGGGGTATCTCGCTTGCCGAGTTCGACGAGGCAGAGGCACTGTTGTAGCATCGAATTCGGCAGTGGTAGGGGCTGACGCACGAGTCTGGCTAGAGCCTGGAATATGGGGCTGCAGCCAGTCTATCAAAAAGTACTCTGTGGCTGCAGCAATCAGCAGAAGCAGATTCAGTTTGATGTTGACTAATGTTGACAATAATGACAATAGTTGACACTTGACATAACTCAAGGGAGAAACTTTAGGGTGCGTTCCGAGTTGGGATGTAATCGATTTGAGCGTGCTCCGTACCGAATTAGCGTGAGCGCGAAAACGATGTCCAGTGAATCTTCATAGATGACGTCATGACATGCGCCATCTTGCGATAATGCCGGCCATGCCTTATAATAATATCACCGTGAGCGCTGTCAAAAATGACTGAGTGTGTGAGAAATGTGAGGATGTGTCAGTGTGTTTTGTGTTGCATCATATCTTTATATAAAACAAATGTGGCATTTTCGAAATTGTGCTTCTGGCTGACAGTCGCCACCTAACCAAAGAAGAACTGAAGAAGAAATATGGTGTTTACACAAAGAAATACTGTAAATAATATCGTATTGACATTGAGTAAGCACTGTGAGCGCGTTCACGAGCGTTCCGAATTGTTGACAGCTCTCAGCCATCATAATTAATTAATTAATTTAACGTAAGAGTTCTGGCCGAAGGGTGTTGTGTACCGCCGGTTTCGTGGCCGGCTACATGACGCCAGTCAGCGAAACACGACGCAGACACTGCGTATACGTTAGTTTTTAGTGTAATTATAATATTGTATGTATTTATAAGTTATATTAATATTGTATTGTATGTGTTTATATGGGCCTTGATGCCTGAAATAAATGGATAAATAATCGTAATATCTAAATCGGAACTCATGTGACATGATGTGATTGCTGTGAGCGATTATAGCTAATTCGGAATGCGGCCTGAAAACTTCTTTGTACGCGTTGCCAGCCTAAAAAGTTTTTATTGTTTCTAATTTCCCTTTTCAGGGCTTATCTGCGGTATGTTTAGCAGTTATAAGGCATATTATAATTTAATAACATTTAAACTGTAGAAATAAAAAATTAAAAACCAATTTAATTTATAAAAACTGTAAAGAAAAATTTACCGATAAAATTACGGTTTTTATTTTTTTCATGCGGTAATATTTACACCAAATATGATTCTAATATGAATTGAATTGTAGGCGATTCTGCTATTATGTGTCACCATTTTACGAAAATTAGAGGAATTGCTAATGATCTGCTGGGAATTCGGGAAATGAATTTCATTTAGAGGAATTGCTTAAAGTGGCGTTTTTAGCCCCCCAGGTCGTTCATTGTCCCATTTCGGCTGGTAAATTACTGTGGACACGCAAATTACGATTCGGTAGAAAAACCCCATAAACTGACCCCCATTGTTCCTTTTACAGGGTTACCATCTGCCTAACCTCTTATTAGAGTTATTTTAGTAGGTTTGATGAAAATATGCTGCTTTGAGAACAGCTGTAGGAGTTCTAGAGTTATCTTTAAAATCTTTTGGCTAACTCTAATAAAATAGGCAGACAGGTACCTAAATCTCGTATCATTTACGTTTGTGAGCGTTATAAAATCGAATCAATAGTCATTTATTCAAATTAGGCTGAGAATCAGCACTTTTTGAACGTCAAGTTTATATAGGTAACTAGCTGCGCCCCGCGGTTTCACCCGCATAAGTGTCGATCCCGTGGGAATATCGGGATAAAAACTATCCTATGTCCTTCCCCGGGACTCAAACTATCTCTACACCAAATTTCATCTAAATCGGTTCAGCGGTTTAGGCGTGAAGAAAAGACAGACAGACAGAGTTACTTTCGCATTTATAATATTATATAGGTAGTTTGGATGACAGTCCGCTCACCACTTCCTAGTGCTTTAGGGAGTCCGTGTCTATACAATAAGACAGTGGTCATAGACAGGCCTGTTCTTAAAACGATTAGAAGCAAAAAAAGCCCAACGGGGCCCGGGGGTACAAATCATGGTATTCAAGCCAATATATTGTGTATTTGATAAGGTCCTGTTGACCGATATCATCGTGTACCATATCCTACTTACTATTTAACCTAAGAAGTGGCGCAGCAAACTTCTCAACAGCACAGCTGTCTGTTCAGTTAGAAAAGCTTGGTTGGTATGACTCAAACTCAAAGCATGTATTTCAATTAAACCAATTACAGGCACTTTTGAATTGTCAAGGTGTCGGTCAGTCAAAAAGATGAGTGTCCTCCTCTCCTTACATTTTTGGCAAATAAATTCCGAATGCAGATCATGATTATAACGTAAGTGAGCGACGAGGAAGGACTTTTGAAAATTCATCCCTAAGTTGTGATGGAAGTTCGTCATTTATGCCGATGGGAAACCTCATCAAAATGATTTCAGGATAATAGCCTATGGCCACAGTATAATATACAGTAAAACATCTTCATACAAACGTGCCGCTCTCGGTTTGAATGTGTGCGTGCGCGCCGCGCGCCATGTCGGCACGCGATTTCACGCACACGCTAGCATAATATATGAGGGAATAAGGTGGCGGCAGTGCGGGCTGTGCAGCGCGACTGTGAGCACGCGCGTACGCTACATGACCGCTTGCGTTCGTCAACTCTCGCCGGCGGCGGCCACTTAAATTACGAGTATCATGACTTCAAAAAGGGGAAACAAATATTGTAGTGTTTTCGGGTGCCTCAATAATGATTTCGCAAACCCGGACTTATCATTCTTCATAGTTCCTACTCAACCAGAAATGTAAGTACCTACTTATACTTAAATATTATTAGAAAATGTGGTATTGTATTGTTTATTTCACAGTTTATTTGCTTAATTAAGAGCGTAGCCGAGTCGCATTTTTCCATATAAATGTATTCCCAAATTTACTTTCTGAATACTTTGTTTAGAGCTAAAGTATATTTTAAGAAGTCTAGTTTTACTATAAAACAGAGGATTGAGTTCGAAACATCGTTTAGGTAAACGTATTTGTCGCGTATAGATGTAATAAGGGCAATTTCACAATAATTAATATTGCAAATTAATTACTATTGAAATTATTATTTTTTCTATTGTCTGATGTGTTGTTCAATCCAAATATGGTGTCTTATACACCCATTACAGGAATTACGGCAAAGATCGAAATTTACTCATGATCCCACCTGATGATTTTGTCGATAATGTAGAAAGGATGGAGCAGGTGTTTCGTAAAGCGTTCGAAAAGGACCACATCAACATGACATCAACATTAAAATTGGCCGGTCAATTTACGATCAACTGAATGATATAGAATTTAAGATGCCCTGTCCATGCTTTCCCAAAAGCTTTTTACAAAAACTTTACATAAGAATGAGAATTTACTTTACATTAACAAATAATAATAAAGCGTTCCGGACGTGCAGAAACAGGAGAAAATTTTTCTCGGTATCAAATTTGTAACTTAGTATTATAAATGTTATGTGAATAAAGGCTTTTTATTTTTACTAAATTTATAAATTGGTAAAATATTCAATCATAATATGCTTTTTTATTTCATAAATTTAGATCAAGTGCTGCTTGTTCGAAAATATTAACTAAAAGTAAAAGTGACAACCCTGGGGATCAAAGCAAGAGTAGGCTAATAACTCGGCGGGCGGCCTTAGATAACTTACTGTATATTTATACTGTGCTATGGCGCATCCAACTGTTTAAATCATTCAGGTTTCAGAAAGCGCCATCTTTTAGTTAAGGCTATCACTTATAAGCGAGTTGTACCTACTGTTCGCACTTTAATCGGCACTAGATGGCAGTATTGTTTACTATTCATGAGACTAGATGGCGGTACACGTCGTATGGGACATTTTCAGGCACGAAACTGCTAACGTAATGGACGATTTCAATTGGATAGTAATAAAAGCTCCGACAAAAAATAAGAATTGCCCTTACTTAAAATATTAGATCTACTGCCTCTAATTTTATAAAAACAAATAGTTTGACCACTGAATGTATGAACTTGCGACTTTTTACATTTCTTTTTTTTTTGGTTTTTCTATTCTGATTATGTTATTTTACTTAAAATATATACCTAGGTAAATATATTTGTATTCTCATTCGCTCGCTCTTGTATCCTATGTCAACGGAGCCCGGCTTCGCGGGGCTCCTATTTCTATGTAAAGGGTTTAAAGTAACCTAACCAAACCGAACCTCGGGGTGCCCTTCGCTCACTCTTGCATCCTAAGTCGACGTATATTTAATATGATTATTTTTACAAAACCTCTGTTGTCGATAACTTAGTAATTTTGTCGGAGGTTCAGTATTTTATTCGAAAGTTTAGTTTTGTTATTCGAAGATCCATTTTTTTTAGTCGGCCACAGATCGCTGGAGATTAATTTGTTTTTCGGAACCATTATTATTTTCCTTTCAATTTAGTTAAGTACCAAAGTTGAGGTGCCATCCCGAATGCGCAAGACTTTTGTCATCTGATTGCTACAATTAGGTATAGATGTTTTGGACCTAAACCTTGAGCTTTACCTAGTATGGCTTCACCGAAGTTTGTGGAGCAGGAGCACTGATTAAGTGCAAGTTAATCGTAAGTCCTAATTACAGGCCTGCTTGCCCAATGAGTTATGGTTTCGATTTATTTAAGACTAGCTGCGCCCCGCGGTTTCACCCGCGTAAATGTCGATCCCGTGGGAATATCGGGATAAAAACTATCCTATGTCCTTTCCCGGGACTCAAACTATCTCTATACCAAATTTCATCGAAATCGATCCAGCCGTTTTCATGTTATGTCGTGACAACGGAAAACGGGTTTCATTTTTATATGTATATATAGATTGTTTTGTTGGGAAACTACTTTTAATAGAGGACCTACTAGTTGGTGGAGGAATATTTATAGGCAAACCGACGAAGTCCTTCGTGCGAGTCGTAACTAGGTACTGGCCTACTTGCACAATAGGTAACTATAATTAATTGCGCAAGTAGGTCAGAAAAATATCGAACAAGTTAAAAACAATGAGCAACCTCATTTTAAGGTTGCTCATTGTTTTTAACTTCTTCGAAAGGTATGTTTTTTTTGTTTGTTGTTAGCAACCTACTTTCAAACTACATGTAAGTAATATTTGAGTTAATGGGGCGCCTTTTATAGAAAAACCAACTACGTGCGAGTTGACGTAACTGGCTGGCTTGGGGAATAAGTTATTGTTTCAACTCATTTCAGATTTTTCTTTCAATCATTTTTATTTTTTTTTCGCTCCATGACATAGGTAAGTAGCGGATGTTGGAGAAAAACAGCCAGGCTGAAGTGGGAGTGGGCTGGCCGCGTCACACGCATGCACTCCGAGAGATAGGTACATAAATAATAAAATAAATAAATAGGTAAATATACACTTACTGGACGTTTGGGGGAGCGCAAAAAAAGAGGTTTGGAAGGAAAAAGAGGAGGCCTTTGACCAGCAGTGGAAAACAAAATAAGTAAACAAAAACAATATTATAATATGTATATTGCTGTCTTTAAGTTGGTCGAGCGCTCTACGTGTAAAAAACCGACAAAGTGCAAGATGTAACAAAGCTTGCACAATTAGTTAAAAATACATTCGAATTAAAAACGGGAACGTTCCTCACACTGCATGGTAAATAAACGCTTAAATAAGGGTTATTTCACAATAGATAAAGTCAATAAAAAAGAAACAGCATATTTTGTATGAAATGAGGGCTGGTCCGCATTGCGAGATGAAAAATGAAAAGAAAAAGTTTATTAAGTACAATCTTGTAACTTGGTAAAATACTTCGACCTCAAGTCTAGACTAAAGCCATAACCGGGACCTAATAACTTTGTTTCTTTCTGTAACGTAAACAAATTATACGTATCTACTCGTACATCTATGAATAACTATCAAGTGATTGTTCGCTTTTTATTTGTTGTTCGGGGTTTCATACTAATAGTTTAGTATTAGTTTAGTAGTTTAGTATTAGTCTAATACCTAAGGCTCCCGCTGACAGGCGCAACAACTAAAGTGAAGAAACAAACAAAGCTTTTAGCAACGATTGTCCGAATAGACTCTTTCTATATTTAGGCTTTATTAATGCAACTCTAATAGAGCTCGGTCTATTTCAATATACCTACCGTTCTTTATAAAAATGTAGATGTGGGATCGATGATGTGGGTACGTAAATCTACACTTGTTTTGAGATGCCACATCTTTTTGAAGGCGATGAAGCATCAAAGTCAAAGTCAAAGCATTTATTTCAAATAGATAAAAGGCACTTTGGAACGTCAAAAATTATCTTAAAATAGAATTGATTCTAGTCGCATCCTATGGCGTCGCTTGGCTCATCAAATAGTTTTGGTGTTTCTTCGATGTCACATATGCTCAGTGGTGTGCATTGTATATAGTCATATAAGCAGTGCCTACCTCAATATATCAACATAAGCCTGTCAATTACATTTTAGTGTGTGCCCCACAATTAAGAAACTCACTAAATTATCATACCTAACAAAAAACAAAATTTTCATACAAACACGCGCGGCAGTAGGCACTCGCCCAGATGGCCTACTCGGCTCCCGTACTATTCGAACATTGTCCTTGGTCTTTACTCGTTCAAGTTAATACGACAAAATTAAAATTACGTACGTCTCCCGCGTAATACCATGACGTTCTACCTTTGCAATTTATCACGCTTAAGTAGGCATGCCTAACCACACTTTTGATCTCACTTTTTTTTCTGATTAGTGACCGCGTTTGCCTAGACTAGACCCGGCCACTAGGCCGGGTCTAGTCTAGGCAAACGCGGTAGTAGGTAGGCACTAGCCTACCTATTCTGAAAACCAATGCACGCCACTGCTATGCTGCCACTTGTTTAAGCCTTTCACAAAAGATAACATATTATTATATTTATATCTGCCGTCGAATCAGATATTATCGCCAAGCTGTCCATAGTAGTATTATGCTCATGACAGTACCTATAAGTTTTTTGTTCACTTGTTGTCTCTAATGCAACATGTTGTTAATTGGAGTGTAGGTATAAGTCGCTAAAAACGTTCAATGTCATATATCAATCATTTTACTTTGCCCAGGAGTGGAACAGTAGGTAATATTGCTAAAAAAAAAGCCCGTTTAGTTTATGAAACCATATAAATATTTCTTATGAGTCTTCTGATACTGACAATTGTCGTTATTTTTTTTGGGCACGTTCTTGACCTCGATCACGCTTGATGGAAAGCGTGAATAATTTTTCAACAGATTTATTTTTTTGAGTGCAGGTTTTGCCTCAGTGTCTAGAGGGCCATAGGAGTCAAATAGTTTACAATAACCCTGTATACAACCGTCCGGCGGGTCAAAATAGTCGTTGAAACACAAGTCAGACACTGGCCTGTCCAGAACAAGCTGCTGTCGCCCAACATAGTGCGATGTGGACTGAACGGCCAAATATAACTTCCAAGTTTGGCGTTCAACGTGTTAATTTCTTTTATTTAATGTTCATGTGCATATTACATTCATATTATAATAAAGCTAAATAATATAATGAATGCTGCTTAGTCAACTCGAAATGCTATGCGAAGCAAGGGCGGGTCGCTAGTAAGAATATAAAAAAAACTGCATCATCTGTACAAGTAGACCTGATGCTGCCACCCGTTTTAAGGTGCTACGCCGTAGCGCATGTCCCTACACATGCTACGTCGTAGCGAATGTCCCTACACATGCTAAGAGCTTTGGTTTCGTAGGAAAGCGTTGTCGTCATAATATGTCTAGGCTGTGATGAAAATCTGTCATTTCATCAGTATTTTACGTAAAGGTGTTAAAAAGTGAAAAATATTTTTTTTTTTTTAAAAACAACTGACTTCAAAACAAATATTACAAAGTGATAAATAACTTTAATTTCGGAAGTCAGTGTCGTTGGTTCCGCATTTTCATTTTTTTTGACACCGACTTCCGAAAGTAAAGTTATTTATCACTTTGTAGTGTTTCTTTTTTGAAGTCGGTTGTTTCTTTTTGTAAAAAAAATATATTTATCACTTTTTAGTTGTACCTACCCCACACAAATTCAATTAATACTAGTGCATTGAAGAATTGAAGACACCGACTAGAAGAATCATAAAAAATTGCATAAAAATGACGGAGATGCAGTACATTTATGTACATAACATCGTACATAAGAATAATTACCTAACATATTATGTACTAAAACCTTCCTGAAAGTATGTAGATCACATCACTGAAAGAATTATCAAAATTGGTTCATTAGTTATTGAGAAAATCGCGGACATACAAACATACATACGGGTCGAATACAGAGCCTCCTTTTTTGAAGTCGGTTAAAAAACAGCCTCTATTGTGTGGCAGTCCACCGCTTTTTTAGGTATAATTGCGTAACACACATATAATACAATGGCAATCGATGGCAGTGCCTTTCATTTTGACAGTTCAGTATTTACGTTATTGAGCAGACGAATTTTTCAAACATGAATCAATGGTTAATCAATTCCCTTCAAAATCTTTAGGTGTTATTACTTTTTATTTATTTCTAAAACACTTTTACATTGAAACTTTAAACGGACAACGAAAACCTCTCAGGGTTTATTTGTTGCTGGCTAGCCGTTTATTAAACTTAAAAAAAAATGGAATAACTACAATGATACATAAAATACCTTTATATTGACGATAAAAATTTACAAACGGCTCAAAGCTGAAGTTACTCATAAGGTTTACAGTATTTACGCCGCTTTAGGGTCTCAGCAGCCGCAGATCAAATTGACCGAAGATCTTTGGGGAATGTCCGTTAAAGTCTGTACCTCCATAATTGAGACTACAGCACCTAAATTACTTAGCCTTAATATTTAATTTGTGTGTGGATCAAGGAGTCTTTCCGTTATTTAATGAAATACAGTAAAGTACACCAATAATTATCGACCTGTATCCGTGTTGCCGGTTTTCAGTAAAGTGTTTGAAAAGATAATGCTTAATTAAATGCTCAATCAATTTAACACGCATCAATTCCTTCAAGACAACAGAATGGTTTCACCAAAGGACGTTGTACGACTGACGCTTGTGTAACCTTATTAAAATCAATTTTTAACGCGTGGGAAGAGGCCCTAGATGCCATAGGAATCTTATACGACATTTCCAAGGCATTTGATTGCGTCGTTCACGAAACCTTACTCTTGAAACTTGATCACTACCGACTTGGAAAACTAGCGCTTAGCTTATAAAATCTTATTTTAATGTTACACAACAGCTAGCTCAAATACATTGTGTCAATTCACTTGGTTTGAAAGTAAAAATGGGTGTGCCACAAGCCTCGACATTGGGTCCTTTCCACTTTCTAGTTTTTATTAATCATCTATTGCATTTATTAAAAAATCAACCAAAAATGGTTTTATTTGCTGACGATACTTTCTTAATTTTTAAGGTAGGTAGACGTGCTACAAATTTTGACGATGTAGTAAATAACACCTTGCTGCAGGTCCAAAATTGGTTCTGGTAAAAATTTAGTATTATGTGAAAAATAAACTAAGTGCATAAGATTTAACATCTCCTCGACCTCCTTTAACATCTCTTGCAGAACGGCTATGTTCAGCAGCTTATGCTGTCAGAAAAATCCGTCCATTTACTGATGTAGATACCGCGGGGCTAGTCTATTTTAGTTACTTTCATAGTATTATGTCTTACGGTATTTCACTTTGGGGATGGGCTGCAGACATCAAGTCTATTTGTATTCTGCAGAAAACCGCCATCAGAGCCTTAAATAATCTCCGCAGGCGCGATTCTCTAAGGGAAGTATTCACTGGCTTCGAGACCGAGTCTGCGTTGCCGCGCCGCTCCTCGCTGCCGCCGCCCCGCAATCGCTGACTTCGTGTCTGTGGCCTAACTTTACACCGACGTTTTGCCGTTTTGTGGGATCATTTCCGAACTCCACCCAGACGAAGCCGCGGGAAAAAGCTAGCTATTAATGTTTTAGTTTTAAAATATTAGAATCAGTCATTTATAAAGAACAAAGTACTTAATAAAAGAAAGCATTAATTTTGTACTAAAATTACAAGGCTACAATTAAAATAATAGAATCAACTTTACGTAAGTATGTATATATGTAAGGTATCGAAATACACAAATAATCTAAAAATTACAATAAAAAATATTTTGTTCTCCATAAAGCTAAAAATTATAAGAAAAAATCATTGTATAGAGCGGATAATTAAAACAAATCTCTAATGATCACAACTGAACATAAGACACACGATAAACTTAATTATACCATTCAGTTGTTTTGTTTTGAAATTACCCACTTTTTTATGATAAAAAGAAACAGAGGGGGTGAATATTAGGTAAACCACTAGGATTCACGCAAATAAAAACGTGGTTATCGGCATTTTTTCGTTAAGTAGCGGCATCGCCGGCGGCTCCCGCCTGAGCTTTGTGATATTTAATTTAGGTAAACATTTTACATGAAACAATACATAATAAATATCATCATCATCATTTCCTAACCTCAATTATTTATTTATTTAATTAATGCATTTTTACAATATTAAGCCTTATACTAATGTGGTAGGTATATAATAATGGGCTCGACCTGAACTAGGATATAAACCTGTATCTCAGGTATATGTGCAAATTAGCTTTTTACATTAATGTTCCTAAGATTTATAATATTATACATAAATAGTGAGTAAATTAACAGACTAATGAATAATGATAGGACAATACTAAATTAAAAATAATATTTAACTTAAAACAACCAGTAACTTTTCTGTGTCATCATAAGACAAATTTTGCAACCATGTTGTAATAGGTAACATTTTTGCAATGGACCGTTTTTAATGCACACATAGACAAAATACCGTTTACTTTAACTAACACAATCCAGGTTACTATAAACTATTTGTGTGTCAAATTTCATCTTAATCCCTTCAGCCGTTTTAGCGTGAAAGCGTAACAAATAAACAACCAAACTTAACTTTCGCATTTACAATATTATGTACGAGTAGTTAGGATAAATAAGTGTTTTTTACCATTGAACAACCAGACTCAAATTATTTGGTGGGATCAATGGGAATAAAAATTAAATTAATAAATTATTCCCGTTCATCCCACCTGCAAAATCAGTGGGATATACGGGTTCGTCAAACATCAATAGAACCTATTGTGGAAGGGAATAATTCGCTGGATTATAAGTAGTCAACATAATTAATTAAGAAATCCATTAATTCCTCGTAAAATAAAGCCACGTTTTATCTATTTACCCCTTTACTAATAAACATATTATATCAAATGAATCGTTACACACGAATTTCTCTCTTGCAGTCGTCAGTAATATGACTTTCGAAAGAAGAAGACAAAGCGTTGTGTAACTATACAGACGCTATACAACGTTTATTAGTAAGGGGGTTAACGTTTCAGGGTGTTATAGCAGATTTGCCTAAGTCCCATAAAGTGAAAACCTACGGGATCCATATGAACTCTAATAAAGTTGGCTTCCCCGGTAAAATGACATTAATTAATAATTCTTTTATTATGACGCTGCGGGTAAAGGGTCCTTTCTAGATGTCCCCTAGCGGCCATAAAATATCGTTACTTACGAATTCGAAAGTACTGTCATAGTTACTTTGCTGCCGAGAAATATGACGGTACGGTCGTAGTACGTTATAAAACTGTGCATAGAATAAAAGGCAGGATACATTATTTCCCGGCGAGGCGAGGGTAGGTAGGTGGGCGCGTGATGTATGTGTTGCCCATAAAACGTAGGCATCAGGACGGCAGGGACACCGGCGCGCGCGATGTTAGTAACGCGTGGTCATGATGCGGCGCTCAGCAGCCAGCGCGCATGTGCCGGGAGGCTTTATGTAACCGCGGGCCGATCTGAAACCGAGCGCGATCCATGGAATAACGTCCGTTAGGAAACTTTACTCATTCATCTTTTCCGTAAAAGCGGGGTGAGCGGGGTCCGGGCCGCGCTGCGCTACGCCGCGCGTGTTACATAACCGTGGCGGAGGGCGACACCGATTCCAAGTTGAGCCGCCCTGGAGAGCGGACCTGCCGTGGTTGCGCGCCTCACACGAACTCGCACCCTCGCCGCACTCGCACCACTCACCCCGAGCGAGCGCGTGTCGCGTAGTACCGCTGTACCGCCGAGAGGTACCTCCCGCGCTACCGACCTCCTCCGACTTCGATATCTTTGTTCTCAACACTTTCAAAGTCTAGATTCTAAACTTTAATAGTCGGCTGTTGGCTCCTAACTTCCCAGCTAAGGCGGTAAGCCATTTGTTTACTTTACAATAATTTGTTACTGTTTTGTTTTCTCATCAGCTCTGCATCATCTTACGTTATATAACAGTTTGACATCGCTTTTGTTGCTCTCATCTTTGTTTCATCTTGTTTAGAATTTACAGCTGGCGGCGAACGGATATATTAAATTGCAAAATATATTTTTACATTTATTCAAAAAATATTTTCTTAAAAAAATGTATTTATCAGTGCTATTTTTTTTTTAATTACTCTCTTTTTTTTTCTAATTACGTTTCAATTATGTTTAATATTATCATAAGATAAATCAACGAATTTATTTTTATCGGATTAGAAAAAATATTTGTAAGAAGCCTGGCGAAAACAATTTGGCGCCTTAAGTTTAACTATTGTATTTTACTCCAAAATCCTGAAATAAATAATGTACTTTTTCGTGAAAAACTTTATGAAATTTAAATTATTTAGCAGTCACGTTTTTCAAAAGTGATGAAAGCTGAAGAATCGTGTAAATATTTGAAAAAGTTTATGAAACTGGCGGCCTACGGAGTTTCGTAGCTCCGTAGTGGATTCGTAGAGGCCTAATGAAGCGGCTATCATTTTTGCGCGGCTCGGCTGTGGAGACAGGCCGTGATGAATGCTCCGCTGCGAACCTGTCGCCTGCTTACTGATCTATCTACGACATATTGTTTCGTAAAGGCAATAGTTATTGTCTGTTAGATACACGGCTCTTTGTACAACCACGTAGATATGTGGCCTTTACAACCATTTTCATCCTAATGTCCAAGGAAATTAGTCTTTTATATTAGTTATTATCTTTATATACTAACAAAATAAGGTATCATAAATGGGTTTCTGTTTTATAAATAGTAAGTAAGCCCGTCGGTGGAAATGTATTTTAATAGCAGAAAAATATTTTTTCATGAAAGTCTTTTAAAATTTCCCGGCTACCAAGGAATTCGTGGTGAAAAACGACACCAACAAAGTGAAACGGAAGAGAAAAATGTTTCATATTTCGTTACGTTCACTGACTAAAATGTGAACGAAAAATAAATACATATTTATGTCGTATTTTGCCTCCGTAATATAACTGAAATCATTTCATTCCGCGTGCGTATCTATTTTATAAATCTTGCTGGCAAACTTTGAAACAATCCGACTGTGCCGTATTTTATTTGCAATAGGCAAATAATTTTCATTCAGAGCACAGATGTTCGTCGCGAGTAGAATTGAAGGCCCGCATAGCGCCTGCATACATACAATGCTGATCCGAGAGGCGCTGCGTTCCATTTAAAAACTGTTGTAGGTAACAATTCTCTTTTCGAGCTGCCAATGTAAACTTTTAAACCGACCGTAATCAGAACTTGTGATAATTAAATAAAAGGAATTGTTAATCTAGACCCCAAAGAATTCTTTTTCATCTGTCGTATGGCAAGTAGATTAGCCTTGCGCTTTAGCTTTTATATTCTTTGGGCATTATAATTTAAATGTAGGTTCAAAGCTTTGTTCACGATGACGCAACAAAACCCCTTTTAAAGGAAAAGGATTATCATTTGCTTTGACTTTGTCTTTGGAAATACGGTTTGGTCTTAATCCATCAACCATGAACACGGGGATGTCCCCATAAGTAGTTTTGTTTACGTATGTAAAAATAATTCCGTGAACATATTGTAGCTGTTCTGATAAACATGCTTTTAGTTATCGAATGATATCTGATCAGTAATCGTAAGTGCAGCACATCGATGCTTGCTTATCCTTATCACGAACATCAAACGCGTAGATATTCACTTTTGTGGATTACAGTTTATTGAATTAACAGTTCTTTGTTCTTTTGTTTACGCTGGAATGAGAAACAGTGAGATAACACGCGACGCAGAGTGGCCGTTATGCGCTTCAGTCCCCCCCAGACGCTGCATTTTATGTAAAGCACCTCAACTTTTATTTACTTTAATATTTGCACCAGAGATAAACATTTCTCATACTAAAGTCACTTTTAAGTTCAACGTTTTGTTAAACAGCTCTTAAGAAAATTTATATATAAACGTAAAAAATAAAATACCATGTGAAACTGCTGGTAGCAGTTTCGGGACATTTGTGAACACGCACGGAAACATTTACCGTCCCAAATAGGTTCCATTTCAAAGAAATATTTTTTTATATTTTTATATTTTATCTGTCTCCAGTCTCCACTGTGCGCTATAGGTACATTGTTGATATATTTCTCAGAAGCTTCCTGTTTCATTCCGTTTTGTCGAGGACCTTGATATTTATGCTTAACTCCAACCATTTCTGAAACACAAAACAAAATTTCGTTTACTGCCGCGATATTTTTTTGAAAACTAATCGCATCACTCAGCGCTTGCAGAGACTTGAGGGCACCGATGGTTTGGTTCGGTTTTGGGCCACCAGTAACCACAGGCAGACCACTGCCGCCCACGTCAATGTTTATAAATATAAATTACACTTTTCGGTTTTGGGAGAGCAAAATTATTGAATTACTTACTTAAAAACATTTTTGATAGTCTTATAGGTAATGTTTTCCTGTTGCGGAACTGCGTGCCGCAGTCACACACTGACGTCCAAGCTTCAATTAACTGATGATATCAACCGGCCTTGATTTAAATTCGGAAATTCAGCATCCCCGCAGATTCGCCTAAAGTAATTACGCGCTACATGAATTTCTAAATTGGAAAGTGCTCATACGAATATTTACCTACGCGTCAAAATTCTAAAAGGATAATATTTTTGAGTTTTCATTTCAAACAATGAAATTATTACATTTGCACCCTCATATAAGTAAATTATGTTTAGTATCATGTAAGGATGTAGGTACTTCGTTATATTGTAGATGCGTAATGTCTGCCTTGTACTGGATGCTGGCATGAATACACCTAGGTACGCAGTTTACGAGTCGGCCAACGGAGGTAGACATTTAGTGGCGACAGAGTAACACATATATACCTACGTGTGTGTGAATAACATCACACAGAAAATTTAGTAATGAATATTTGTTGTAAGAAGTTCGCCACGTCTCCGCAGAGGGCAGTAAATTGCATTCCCGTTGGCGCCATCCTTAAACCGCGCACACGTATGAATATATTCTAACTAAAACCGAGTGTTGCGGTGCTAATACAATAACATAATATTATGATTTGGGGTCGCGATAACCTCCGAGAATAAGGTTAAAGTTGTACAAACACATTAACTATATGAGGAGAGAAATTAAATTGTGCGGACTGGTCAATGCGGGTGGCCGGGAGAGGTCTGCGCTTGGGAACACTCGCGTGGAAGTACCGCTCGTGCTGCGCCAGACTCTGTTAGTTTAGGACTCTTCGTGATTGCTTACCCTACGAGCGGTGCTTCTAAATTCTTTATTATAAATTGAATTCCAATGCAAGATTCCAGTTTCATTTACGTCGATGTTTTGCTTTCTGCAATTTAGCGGCGACTAAACCTTATCCGAATCAGCAAATCGCATGAAAACCACCCGATGGTCAGCTGGTTTCGATTTACTGTGGTTAGGTTTAAACGTTTACCTTTTGTAATTGACACTGTATTGAATATTTGACATTAATTTTGATAATGACAGTAGGCACTACTTAATTATGAACTCATTATCTCTAATAGCAATTTTGGTAAATAAATCGCCATTCATATCGTTTATTGCGGTCGGGATTCACGGTCAATGTATCGACAACCTCAATATTTGATTTCAATTTGCCGATGGATTTACTTCATGTTTTTGCTTTAAACGCTGAGTGGTGGATGTTTTACGCCCATTCCATATTCACACTTCCATAGCACAAAAACTTGATTAAAACACCAGTTAAAATGAATACGAAAAGTGAAAGCTATTGAATTGGAATAAACTGAATTTTAAACGAGTAAAGTTTTCGAAACTGACTGAATATGAAGGAGAGTTAACGATCAAGAATGCATCGTTCATCGGTTGGACAATTTGTCTTCCCTTTCGATATTACCTAATTGCACAGCTAACCTTGACCGCTGAGGTCAGACCGTCAGAAAACTGCAGCACTAGACAATAAAGTTAGAGCTGTTAGTTTCACGTTCATTTCTCAAATTAATATTGCGTTTCCGTGAAATACCGCGAATGGAATACAGTACTGAAATATTTAGATGGTAGATTGGCTACATTAGCTTCAAAGAAAACGCATGTGGAGTTGGGGAGTGTAACATGTACCCTGGATATGGAAGGAAGTCTTTGCTGAACAGGAATGTTAGCTAGTGCAACGCACCCACAGCGAATGCCGAATTCTATGTATTCACAAAGTCTTTAACAGACGTTAATATAGGGTACAGTATTCTAATTATGCTTATCTTTGTTTGCTCCAATATGTCGGTACTGGGTTGGATTGTGGATGACAACTTGATGGCAGTGCGTGTCAATACGGATCGCCGCTGGTTCTCCTGAAGCTGATCCTAATATAACTAAGTGCCTACCTATTCGAGGACGGTTTAATCGATGAAATAAATTATGCAATCAAACGAACTATTAATTTTATCGAGCAGTTTGAACGTGAGTTGTTGACTTGCCAAGTGTTTTAACGGTGTTTCTTGAGCTTTCACGTTTAGAGCCGCGCGTTGGGTCTTCGTCTTTGATTCTGGTACCTTTTGATCTCTTTTGACCTTGAGTGCCATATTACTGTCATTAGTATCATTTTATTAGGTTTGGTGGGTCATTTTAAAATGTCTTGTCATTTTAAGTGTCGGTTTGGTATCGTTATTTGGAATTCCAACATAAAGTCATGGCTACTTCCCGTGAGGGTCGGCGGAAACTACCGAACGCCACATGTGACGATCCTAACCAGGGATGAGCAAACCGTAGCCGTAATAAGTGTTTTAACACTGTTTTTTAAAACTGTTTTAAAAGGAAAACACTCAGATAGGTGCAATAATGTTACAGAATCAAAGTGTAACCTTCTATATATGTTAATAAGTGTTAATACTTATGTATAACAGAAATAACTTTGCTTTGACAATTCAAAAGTGCCTGTAATTGGCTTAATTGAAATAAATGCTTTGAGTTTGAGTTTGAATAAGCATTTGTAGGTATGGTACCGCAAACACGTGAGACGGGCAGACAGACGCGGCAATAGTAAAACAGCCTCAATCCCGTCGGGATTGTGGCTATTTTGTCAACGCCACTGTTAATACTTTTATATCGGTTACAGATATATTACTGTTAATTTTTAAAAGTGTTTTGAGTTAAAACATTGAAAAACACATTTATAAGGGTTACATGTTTGATTCTATTATCAATTCAATATGTAACACTTATAATTCTGTAACCTTTATGAAGGTAAGTCAAGGAAGGTTAAGTCCCTGATACTAACATACTTCTTTTTTAAAAAAGAGCTAAAAATAAATTATATTACCAGCTTATTAAATTGAAAGTTTTAATCACAGAGTATATTCTTAAGTGACTCGTAGTGGTGCCGTCTTTTGTAAACGACATGACTCCTTGTTATTTTTATGGGCTAGGTATGCTGTCCGGTAGCCATCCATTGTTATAATGGGCGTTCGATATGTATAGCATCTAATTTATAGCAGGCAACACTGCTCAGGATGTCATAAATCTTTAGATAGCTTGTTTTTGCATATTGATTATGCAAATTACAACAAACAACGGGTAGGGGTGCGGGGTCAAACAAGGAGTGACATTCAAAAGTCACTCGTGCTTTAAAAATACATTGAATAAAATGTCTAGCGAAACTTTCAGGCTTCAGTTTTTAGAATAGAAAAAAAGTGGTCGTTCTTATGGACTGACATCGGCTGGTTTCGATCAATTTCGATTTATTTTTGCAGGGATTGTTGCGCCTCGCCCGTCGATCATTGCTTGTCTGGTTTTAACCACTCATCCATATCCGGATTGATTTGTTTTACTGAGGCACACTTGTGTGCTGTTGACCGGGTCTGCTCTATATGAATTAATGACGTACTTAGACTAGAACATAACAATAACTTAGTATAATTGAGTTACCTACTTTCTTAATTTTTTTTTGTTGAATGGGCCTGCTTTACTTGAAGCACGCCTGGTGGCAAGCGATGGATGAGCTCTATGATTAACTTCAAGTTGGAGCTCGTTTTAATGCTCGTAAGCAGCACCTATTCTGGATAGGAGCCAGAATGTGGTGACGCAGCTGGATTTTATTTATTATAGGTGACTGGGAATACTGTCCATAAAGTATGCATTACAGATGTTGTGTATCTTTGACCCAATTTACTAACACATTATATTAATTATAAACGAGTAGGTATTACATGTTTATGTACTCTAAAGTTCTTATAAATGCATTTTGCATTTAACTTAGAATCAACAGAAACGGAAATCTTTTTAGCAAAATTATGTTATTATTACTCACGTATTTTCAGAGTCGCTCCAGACTAATTATTTTAAAGTGTGCTTGCTGGGTACGTCGTACTAGGTACTTATCTCTGGCCGCTCTCCTAGCCTTTGTCCCCGGGTTCAATTTAGAAATGAGAATTCGATGTTGTATTTAAAAGGACTGATAACCTCTTAGGTTATCCGAACAAAACATTCGAATAGTGGAACGAAGATATTTTAAATGCCGAGTTCTTTATTTAATTCTGTAGTTATCTGTAGTACTTACTTAAGTATAATTTTCAAAAATTTGTTTCATTCTTAACATTCCTAACCTTTTATTTTTTTTTAAAGCTGAAAAGCCCGCTCTTGACCTTAATTTCCCGTCGGTCTTTCGTACTTAGAAGTAAGTATAAGCACAATCCGCCCATAAAGTTCCCACAGCTGGGACACAGGCCTCCTCTCTGTGAGAGGGAATGGGCCGTGAACCACCATACAGGTTCAGTGTGGGTTAGTAGATGTCACATGTCTTCGAATTTCCTAGTGTATACCGGTTTCCTCACGATGTTTTCCTTCATCGTTTTTGAGAGCAATGGTGATGAAATAAATTATACAAAGTAAAGCGCCTGTCTGGGTTCGAACCCACGACCTACAATTCGTAAGTCGGAATTAATCATCGCGGTCTCCGGTTACTTGGGCATTTACTGACGCTTCACTTTCAATTCCTAATATTAATTAAATATTTCGAGCCTAATTGCTTATTCATTTGATACTTCGTATTGAATTATTGATTCAATGCAACTGTATTTAATGTTGACCTTGTGAATGTACGGACAATTTGTAGTTCTGTGGTAGTAGGGCTCCTTCTGGGAAAGTTCATCCAGGGATGTACTACCAGGTAATGTTGTTCCTGTTTTCCGGTTTGAAAGGTAGGCATGAGTGCTGGTGCAATACAAGCACAGGACTACATGAGACATGTGCTCGATCAGCTCTGACACTCTGGATGGCAAAAGGCAACCCATCCGTGATGCCTCTGGTATACCAGTTTTCCATAGGCGGCGACGACCATAATACCTTAGGCGGGCTGTCGGCGTCGACCTATTTCCCACATAAAAAACTGAATAGGTACTTATTTAATTTCTTTGAGTTTTCTTCTATTAAAGGTCGCTGGCTGAACAGACTTGTCATTATACAGGGTTATTGGATCATTATGAACAACTTTTACTATGGGACCAAACCTGAAATCGCTAAAAAAAAAATCAGCAGCTCCCTATGTTTATGTTCGTTTATCTCGACAAAATGTGGGGAACAGCTATTTTTTTTTTGTATATTATGGTCAAGGTTTCTTTAATTTGCTGACTGTACAGGACAAGAGTCCTGTACAGTCAGCAAATTAAAGAAATCGTGATGATAGAAAAAATGATTCGTAATATGGTCACGAGTCCACATTTCGAATCACAGGAATAAAAAAATAACGGTAAGAGAAAGTGGCATGTCATCGAAGATCGGTTTTCCTATTCGTTCTGTGATTTTTATACGTATGTAGGGTACTCGTGTTTAAAAAGCTAATAAATAATTAAAGGTATAGCAGGACAGTTGTCTCTGCTCTGCTACTCTGCACCACTGCTACTCTGCCTATACAATTACGAGGGGATTTAAAAGCATTTTCAAATTATAGAAAATTGTTTTATTGAAAATACTGGATACTGCTGAATTGACCGACCCCGACCGTCAAAAATGAACATTCACATTTTTCCGAATTTTCCAATTTCCTGGCAACTTTTCCATTGTTTTTCTGCCTATAAACCTATACGGACTATTACGAACATTTTTAAATAAAAAAATGCCAAATAGGTCCAGCTGTTCCCAAGTGATGCGCATTTTTATTTTTTAAATAGATTAAATAGATAATATTAAAGAAATATCTTACTTCTATGCTGATTTTAAGCATGAAGTTATGCTACTTAGTTCTTGAAATAACTTCTTGTAACGTCCTGACGTGTTACGTTGTTTTCCGTAGAATGACTGCACACAATGAACATTAGAGGTCAAGTTAGTGTGACTAACGGACAAATAGATTACAAGTCTTGTATTACCAATTAGTTTGGTCCAGTAGCTGCGTACACTGAAGGTGTTTGTTATTATTATTGCAAATGACTTAGTGACACATGAGATAATCTAGTCTGCATATCTACCTACTATTACTTACGTATTATAAATATTATTTTGTGCCTGTTGGTATGTATGTAGGTACTAGCTTTTTGCATGCCCCGTTGGTCGCAACAATGAGCTGCTGAGCGTGGGTTCCTGGGTTCGGTTCCCGGGTCGTGCAAAGTGACATTGGGTTTTTCCAATGGAAATTTCTTAGTAATAGCCCGGAATTCGGAAGTAGGCGATGTGATATCCTCGGAGTTTGGAAGTTGCTGGTGTGATATCCCCGTGCCTATGAAAGACGTTGGGCTTGCGCCTGATCTCTCTCCGGTCGTTTCGGATTACCGTCCCATCGGACAATGAGAACGAGGGAAGAGAGAGTGCACCTGTGTCTGTGCACACACTTGTGCACTATGATGCTGATGAGATTAATCGCCATGGCCGAAAACTAGTCTGAAGGACTTTATTAGCTTTTTATTTATATTAAATTTTTATTATAAATAAGATTGTTGGTAAGTTCTTAATTAATAAAGTTTGGTAAACACTGCTTGTTAACTTTCAGTTAAAATGTATGTAAAACAAACAGCAAAATTAATTAAAATTTTGAAATTAAAACCACTAACTCAACAAAATAGGTTAGATATTAACTTAAGATTACAGCACACCCCGGACACTCCATACAACGCTCGCAAAATAATTACCTACTACTACTACATTAAAAAATGACGTTTGTATACGTATGTGTCCGTGAGGTACTTGTGTTTGCGAGCGCTCTTGCGACGAATACGACGAAGTGCGGGGTGAGGTGCGGTAACTGATGTTAGTGCGGGGAAGGGAGTGTCCTTTCTGTACGTAGTACTTTAAGTATTCTGTGATTACAGGCTAAATACGTTTCCAAACTTGTAATAAAAAATAATTTTTACTAAAATATTTTTAGAATTTGTCTTCAATCCATAATCAAACAACAATCTATTTGAGGATTGTGTATTCTAAAGTTGATTTTTGAATGACCATTTTTAAAAAAAGATCGACGAGAGACGAGAGAGAGATAGTTTTCACGGTTTCCGAGGATGCTGAAGCCGAGAGTGAGGTAAAAAAAAACCGCGTTGTTCAGCTATACTACGCAACGGATTTTGATGTGGCTTTTACCATCATTTAGACAATTTGTTGTGGAAGGTGTATGTGCATATGGACATTAAACAAACGTATAAAAAAAAAATCTCGATGTTTCTTCAAGGCGTAAAAACCGTGCAAAGCAGGGGTGGGCCGCTAGTTGTAAATGTTTCAACTGGTTGTTTACTTTTGCTGAAAAATTCAAAACGAAACGAATTCTCGAAACGAGATTTTGTTTGTTTTTTTAATAAACCTGTTACTGGAAAACTGTAGTGATCGTATTGTCAAGGGCGCAAGGGAAGTTCTGGGAAATAACACCGCTAGAAAACAAAATGTAGGCGGAATTTCAAACGTTTTTTTTTTGCATGCAAACAATTAACAATGGGCACAGTTCGTTTGAAACTCCGCTCACGTTATTTAAATATGGAATCCTGCAAAACAAAAGAAAAAACTATGAAAAAAAAATTGCACACGTAGGTACTTATAAACAGACAAGAAGAAAAGAATTGAAAAATACGAAAAAAGGTGAAGCATCTTTCCAAAAACACTTCCAGCATACCTGAGATAGGAGAGTAGATAAAAAGAGATGTAGACAACGTGAGTAAGCGTAGAAGGGAAAACTAAAATCAAAAACAATTCTCTAATTTATAATGGATACAATGTATTTTAGTTTAAAAAAATATATAAACATACCTACCTACCGGGTAGTGCTCTGGTACATCGATTGTAATTTTATATTGTTACGAACATAGTATTTTGGAACTACTATTATGAAATAGTTCTTATCTCAAACTCTATTAGTCTGCCGTCTCTTCCCGATTACCTAAGGCATAATGCCTTCAAGAATCAGCCAACAGTTTATGGCGAAACAAATGGTCACCAGTGATGTTTATTGCCGGCTTTGAATTATCACTAACGCGCTTGAGAATTAGAAACAGTAAATCAACGTGATGCTGGGGAGGAACTAAGTGGTTCTCCATACGACACATATGTTACAACCATAATTACATACCTATTTGTCATTTCTGCCAAAACACATCTACTGTTCGACAAAAGTGTCAGATTTAAATAATTAGATTCGCCCTACAGCGTCAAAAGAAGACCGCATTTCGCCTTCGTTTTGACATCTCTGACACACACTAACGAAGTGACTTGCTTGATTAACATGGAAACGTACATGAGTATGGCGAGGTACATCTAACGATTGACATTTTTGACTGTATTAATATAAGTATTGCATATGTGTTGGTTTCGGATCGCACCTTTGGTGTTTATGAAGTATTAAAATATCCACCGGGTAGGTGGGGCGACACTTTGTTCGTCCGGCACACCCTGGACTTTCAACCACGGCATATCAGTAACAGTATTATTATACCTAGGTACTTGATATATTTTCATGTTGTTACTATGCCATACAAGTACATAATATGTACTTAGTACAGTAACCATCGAATATGTTAACCGAGCAAGCGCTATGCAAACGTTATTCCAGTATAAATATTCGCGTCAATTACCCATCCGTTTGCTCGCTAATGGGAAACGCGAAATGTATGCATAAATATGCATTTAGGCTACTAATCACGTTGAATATTTAAATAATTTATAATGTATAATATTTTAATAATTCATAATGTACAAAAACTAAGCTTAAGTAATCCATATAATGTATAGGTACTAGCTTTGTAACCAAAAATGTTGATCTTGTACAGTTTAGTGTGCACACCATTAAAATTTCAAAAAGTATCTTGCTTAGTTCGCCTGCAAAACGGTACCAAACAGACAATTTGTCGTGGCAAGGAAGGAAGGGCTTACATTGTCTGAGAACTTACCTACATAGGTACGGCAATCTTGAGGAGTACAGCTCTGAAAAGCTAGAAGGACTTAAAGTTACAAAAGGAAGTACAAAACTAGAGAATTGTATAAGTCCTTATTTTCTAATACAGGATGTTACAGAAAGGATATATCAATACAAACGGGTTGAAGAGTGTATCTGGTCTAGAATCTCTGTACAAAATTTCAGCTCAAAAGCAGTAACTTTGAAAATGCTTAATATTTTTTATTTCGATAGTTTATTAAATTGAAATCATAACAAACGTGTCACCGCACTACGAGGGTCATTATCCATTATTTGTAGTGTGTCTGTGCGCCTAGTACACGCACATCACGCCGCCGCGCGCCAGTGCAGCGCCGTGATGTCGAAATAAAAAAATATTAAGCATTTTCAAAGTTGATGCTTTTGAGCTGAAATTTTGTACAGAGATTCTAGACCAGATACACTCTTCAACCCGTTTGTATTCATATACCCTTTCCGTAACACCCTGTAGGTACCTAAATCCAACTAAGCCAAAATGTGGGCAACATTGAAGACAGTCAATTCACTACGTGTAAAGTATTATTCGTACAAAAGCATTAGCAAGCCGAGGCTTTCCCCCGGGTAAGAGACTATAAGTATGTACAGACGCCAACCAACACGTCAACCTACCCGAAACTGTCAGATTTTCCCAATCAACTTTGAACCTTATGATTTAGTGATAAAGTTGAAAATCTATTAAAGAAATTTGACAGATTGTAGTAGGTTGATGTGCTGTCGTCTGTACAACACTGTTGAAAGGTACGAGTACCCCGACACTATTGAAGTTGTAAGTAGGTACGTAGGTAGTTCCAAAAATAGTATCGGAGAATGTCGTACTTATTAAGAATATAAGGTTACATAAGTCGACGATGAAAACCTATAGTTTTATTGTGTGTTGGAATAATAACAAAAGAAAGTTGTTTTTCGCGATTCCAGAATTCACCATAAATAATGTTAGCGTCACGCACGCGGAACGGGCTGTAAGTTATTTCTTAATCCTGTGAAAGTTCAGCGGTGTGGAAAAAGTAGTGTTGAGAAAATAATGAAAATGTATGCCGTTTGCAGAACGAGGTTCTTAGCAGTTTCAAATCAAATTAGTAATTTCAGTGAACGTATCTTTTAGTAAGTTATTTTGTTTCTTTACGCAACGGGGGCAGTAGACTCGGGGGACGGCTTATGGGGAGGTCTAGGAAAACAAACAGAGTTGCATACAAATCACCGCATTAGGTCGGAGTCGGCCGCGCTCGCCTCCGACTCGTATTGAAGCTGACCTGTCGACGTCACGCGTATTTTTTGTGGACGAGCTACTAGCAACGTTTGAATGAGGTTTTTTGTTTGTCAATCTTGGGGATTTGAGTTTCTCCGCGGCTTACTTTACCGAGAATATTTCATATAAATGATACATTGTCTCCGCTTTCTTTTAAGTAAAATCTAAACAAACATTTGTGAATACTTTTCGGAAATTATAGAAGTTATTCACATTTCATTTCAAAAACAAAAGACGTAAGTGTCCACCTACGTCCATTTTGTACATTTATTATAAACTAGCTGACCCGAGAGATGACTTTGACTGCCGTCGTCCTGTACAATACAAAAATCCCGTAGAAAAAAGGAAGTTTCGTTTTTCCCGATTTTGACAATTTTTATTTGAAATAGAGATGCCTAAATGCCTAACCTAACCTGATCGATCGACCCGTGCGGCTGGCAAGGGTCGATCGATCAGGTTAAGTTACGCTTTTCGTGATTGGTCGTGGATGGGTGACCATCTTCCCATACCAAGACCCCTCCGTGCCTCCGAAAGCACCAGCTGTCATTCTTGGATCTTTGACAGTCGTTACGGGTCGTCAGTAGCCCGAAAGTCTGACAACCAGTCTTACCAAAGGGTATCACAACCGAGTTAAGTACTGGGTAATAACTCAGTAACTGGGTTGTGGAGGTCAGATAGGCAGTCGCTCCATGTAAAATATTGGTATTCAGCTGCATCCGGTTAGACTGGAAGCCGTCCCCAAAATAGTTGGGACAAGGCTAGGCAGATGATGATTCATCTGTAGGTATAGGATATGTTAACCTATCATCGTAGGCAATAAAACCTAAATATTGTCAACTTATGCGGATCATGCTAAGCTAAACAACCGTAGAGCTCATCCCGCTGACTGACATGACATTAAACCGAACATAAATGCCATGAACATGGAAATTCCGACATCGTACGAGTATCAAGACGTTGACATTAATAACTGCAAGTTGTTGTTCCTCCATGAAACACGAGAAATATGTAGCTACAAAAACGGAAACTTTCCCCAGACCCTTTACACACAAAAATTTCTAAAATATGAACGTTCCTATTCAATTTCAACTTTTGGACCTGAAATAGAAATGTTGATATAAAGTTGCACAAGGAATGTCTAAAGTTGTGTTCAAAGTTTTAAATTATAACTTTGATCACAACATTAGAAATTCCTCTTGAGATAGTTGAATAAAACGATACTTTGTCATCTGTGGTTATAAATAACGTGGAGTATATTTATGTAATGGTGTCTTCGTTTCGTGTATACGAACCCTGTTCTCATCCGAGACGTGCAGCCTCGCTCGGTCATGATATACTAGTAAATCACAGGCTCTAGGCGGCACGTGGCCGCAGCTATAAAATTGCAATGATTACCCCCCTCCAGTTTTTCTTTTTTCCCGAACCTGCCTACTTTCATAAAACTGTATTTTATATTCCGTAATCCATTCTCTCAATATTGAAGCGTTAAGCTTTTATTTGACTACTGGCTTAGGCCCGCGTCTTCGATCGCGTGCCTTTCAAAGTCGTCAGGAAAATATTTATATCTTTCGGTATTAGTTACCTATATGTAACCTATTCAATTTATTATTATTCTTTGCTCAGAAAAAAAACTAGGTGATTGCTTTGATAAATGTTTATATTCATCACATTAGATATTGTGTATTTGAGTTACAGAAACTGTCCTTGCATTGCCAACTGCCAAATCTTTGCGAAATCACATCAAACTATCATAGTTAGAATTTAACTGATTTATTAATACTACAGTTGGTAAACGCATAATTGAGGGTGCATTTTCTAAAGATCGCCCTCAAGTGTCGTCGAAGCAGCAAGCTACATTGCGGTTCTTGATGCGTAACCCCCCATTTATTTATGTAAACACCTATGTAAACACCTATGTTTCACAAATAAACGAATTGATTGATTGATTAATACGTTTGCTACCAGAATAAAAAAATAACATCAAAAGCAAATTAAATTCTGCCTTGGTACAGACGCCCTATATATGTTTCGCATGCCCATTGCATTAAAAGTCTCGTAGTTGTGGGCGAATGAATCTTAATTTCGTAAAATATTGAAACTACTCAATGTTTTTGATTTAGAAAATCTACGTGTCCTTGTAAACGTTTGAGTCTATCAATATTGAATCACTCCTCCATTGCTTAGTTAATTGAGCAGGTAGCGAAATGGTTATGAAACTATTGCAAATGCACGATGCGATGTGTGGCGTTCCCCTCGTCTACGACCAGTATATTTTATTTAAAGTCAAATACAACAGCTTCATTCCACTACAAATATATATATATATATAAAACTTACTGTAAAGGGGCTTACCTAACCTCTTTGGATTTATAAATAGTACAGATGAGTTAAAGTGCTTTTTATAGTTCGCTCTTTGTTCAAGTAACAAAGTGGCCACACAAACTTTAAAGGCTAACCGTTCTTATTTAAATACTTCTGAAATATAGCCCATTCAATTTGGAAGTCATAAGGTTTGCGTAGGCAAAGGGTGAATGATGAAAAGAGATTGAAAGTTGAAATAAAAGTGGAATAAGGGCCCGGCTGCGCAGATGGGTAAAGGTCGGGCAAGTCACGGTCTAATTACACGGACCATCACGCCTCCGATGCTCCCTTGTTCCCTGTATATCCCCGAAGGCCTACCCTATCGTTGTCTAAATCTTCTATGCGTTTATCATGCCCTTTTGTAGCAGATCTAAAACAATATATATCTATCTCTTTATTAGAAATTCAAAACGAAACTGCCTCCAAGATGCGAGGAACGTTTCACGTTTTCTAAATTAAAGGTATTCCTTATAGGGTTCAACAAAATAATCTAAATCATAACATAAATAAATCAGTGTTTAATTAAGAAATATGGTTGAGAGCCCAACTCATTATCCGCAGAGGCCTTCGTTTATATATTTCAAATAACGAAGCTTAACAAATAAAAGCATCGTTTTTAAAACAACTTGACATTGAGCTTCAACTTGCGGCGCTCCACGGCGCATAAGGGTTTAACTGAATCGCAATGAAATGTACATTTTTAAATGCGTTTCATGTTTTATCAATGGGACGCGAGTTAGGAGGCCATTTTGTGAAAGACTTCAGTTTATATACGTTGAAGATTTTAGTTCAAACACTGTCCGCAGTTTTAGAGATTCATGCTTATGAAACAAAAAGGAATATGAATAAAAGGAAAGCGGTATTAGTCGTATGTCTTGTGACAATAAAGACTGCGTAGGTAGGTACAGTTATGCTGATAAGGATTATGTATTTTTGCCTAACATACTTTTATAGGGAAACAACAATTTTATTAACACAATTATGTTGAGTGCCATGTTTACTCGTCCATAGTTTGCAGAGGCTAATAAATACGGACGTTTTTCGCCTACATTTAGAATATAAATATTCATTACAAATATTTGTGCGAGAATTTATCGCAAAAAGCTGTCAGTAATATTTGTAGGGTCAAAATGTTCGTTTGATCAAAATGCTTGATTTTGTAGAATTTTTGCATGTCTCCTTGACAACAAGTCGATGACCTCACACATTCCGAACGCACCCCGATGTAAGGACAATTACTATTTCTGTGGGCGATTTGTCGTATCAATTAATAGTTAATACGTGATACGACATATTTCCCTCTTCCAATCGCTGCAAACTGAACCATTGTTGTAACTAAGTTGTGACAAGGGTTCTCGGCCGTGTTAACTACACGCCCGCAATAAATCTAGCATTACATCGGTGGACCCGACAATAGCTACAGATTGTAGATTTTTCTCATCAATAAATTATTGCAGCTTTCATCTAGCTTCCACGTTTACAATTTCAATAGCTAGTAATTTGGGTCACGAAAAAGCGTCTACAGACACAATTAATTCGTTTGTCTCTTCCCTTTATTCATTATACCTGTCTCGTTCGTTTATAAATGTGGCGAGATAGTACCTGAATGTAAAAGATTAGTAATTAAATATATTTTTGTCAGGAATTTATATAATTTGAGTTCCGACGAAATATATGATAGCATTGAAGAGCAGCAACTATGTCCAAATCAAACAATGTACGGTCAGCATCAAAAGTTGATTAACACTTCAGTTTTTTTAATCTTAGTTATTGAGCAAAATATTTGTTCAAAATTGCAACAGAAGATTTTTTTTTTGGAATATATACTCTTGTCTATTACGTGAAAAGCTAAAAATCAGTTTATTGAAAAAAGTTGTTGTCAATTTAATAACATGTAAAAACACGGATATCGAGGGATATGGCATGGAGGCGTGGCGCACGTCGCCTCTATAAAAGGCCATAACTGGCCATAAGTTGTAATCTGGCCGTATGTTGGTACGCGCGACGGCGGTAAGCGCCGTAGTCATGTTTGTATCGAAACGTGTAGTGTCATTTCGTATTTTTACAAAATGCCGAATTGTTCCGTCCTTATTTGCAAAAATAGAACAATCACAACAAACCTTAAGACAAGTGGCGTGTCCTACCACCTGTAATTAAAAAATCACTGCACTAATTATATTATTTAAGGATTTTACAAATATCTCATTGTGAAATATTTTTGAAATAACATAAGAAAATTGCCTAGCAACGGACCCATGTCAAATGATGCACTAGTGATGCATAGCGCTGAGATATGGCTATCGATAAATATTGTTAGTCTGTCTAAATACGAAATTAGAACCTATTTTACAAAAATTAATACATTTAATTTCAATTTCCCGAAAGATCCAGAAATGAAAAATAAATGTATAGATGCAACAGGCAGGGAAAATAATTGGTTTCCGTCAAACCAAACTAATTTGTTCTGTATACTTTAAAGAGAATTGTTTTAAGACGTACACATGCTTTTTAATTGGGCTGTACCTACACTCAAATTAAGATACATACCTATATGAAACCGTAAGTTAACTATTATTAGTACAGCTACGTGCAAAAGCATTATGCATGTTTACTTCATAATAAAAACAAAAGATAGGAATTCCAAGATCTTTTATGGTGGAACACGTATTTTCGTACTTTTTTATTTTTTTAAAGGGGTTTGGAGATTTTTATATGGAGCCTATTTGTATATCGTCCTATCAGGCTTATCTATATATCCTATGTAAATCGGTGAAACTGACTAATCAACGAAACTGGCGAATTAAATTAACTGACGACTGAGGGAAACTGACCAGTGATACGCGGACTCGATGTAATATGTATCCTATATACAGTGTGTCAGGTTAAACGAGGGACATACTTTAAGGGAGTGTAGTAGATGCTCATGAAAATTAACAACTTTTAATATGGGGCGGACTCAAAAATATGAAAAAAAAAACAGCTGTTCCCTACATTTTGTCCAGTTATGCGAACATAAATGTATAGAGCGGCTGGTTTTATTTTTTCGATTTCAGTGTTGGTCTCTTAGTAAAAGTTGTTAATTTTCATGGGTACTACACTCCCTTAAAGTATGTCTCTCGTTTAACCTGACACACTGTATATATCGATTTATATAGGTTTCATCGATAATTAAATAGTTTTAATTTTACGTAAGAGAGAAACTAAAGAAACTACTTATTTACTTAAATGTCATTTGCAAACAAATATATTATATTTTTACGTGATTCGGTTTTATTGGTTTTTAATGTATGTACCTACCACATCGAAAGCAGAAAAATAAACAATAAGTACAAAATACACCCAAAACCCAAAAAACCCTTCTCTTTTTTGTAGTTGAAATCTATCGATATTTTTATCGATCAAATATTTATATTGACCCATCTTCCCTAGTTGATGCTAGAGTTGCATGTGTGCATTCAGTGACTGTGTCTATACTTTCTAGTGCCCGCCCCTTTTGAGCATGTGTGCAATAAGATAGCACAAAAGTGTTACGCTTATTCTCTTGTGTGTGTGCCAAAAAAGCCGCTCAATTTGATCATGTGTGCCGTATCTATTTCTTTTGTTTTTGTGTGAGTTTCCGGAGTGGGAAAAATGTGGCGACACTTGAACTTGAACAAATATGCACTGAAGGCATATCTCTCGGATATCTATGTGTAAAAATGATAGTGTTAATCGACTTTTGATGCTGACTGTACCTACCGATTTTTTAATAAAATATTTGAACATTAAAGTAGAAAAGCGACGATATTATACGGTAAAGGTTTTGTAAAATTTGTATATGCCCTCTTTCGACCGACCCCCTACTAAAGGAGTACTTACATAAAAATACGCACGTCTGTTTTCAAACCGATAAAAAACTTGTAAGAATAATGTCAAGCATGTGAGTGGGCGGGCTGTGGAAATATCAGCGAATACTCCACAGCCACTTGATATAATTCTTAAGCTCCCACTTACAACCCTTAACGTAGTGGAGTGGCCAATTGAGTGTAGGAAAACTGGGGGACTGTATTATAATATGAATGGACTGAATTATACTCTGCTGCAACGATATAACAAAACTTTATTCTTTGTATATTTACATAATTTAAAAAGCTAACAATCTCAAAACAATATTATATACAAGTATACAAAAAGGGAGGGAAAATAATCAAAGGGCATCAAAAAATTCGTCCGCATCACTGTCAACGGGAAACATGCCCAAAAGGCTGGCAGCATTGCCACGTTGCATGGCAATGCTGATTCTTTGGCCAAAAAATAGGCCAGTCCTCTGGTCACGTGATGAGTCGACCAACCAACTTCATATTGTCCAATGGACTGAATGGACAATATGAAGTTGAAAATTTCAGAAATATGAGCGTCATCCGTCATCGTATACCCACTACAAAGGTTAATCCGTGAGAGAATATCGGAATAGTTTTGTTTTAGTGCGTCGTATTTATTATCTTCTTACTTTTACAGCTACAGTGCAACCAACACAATAATTTGCCACTGCGCCCAAAACTGTCAGTTTGTGACTTGGGGTCCAGGATGTGTAGGTAGGTACATATATCTATTATCACAATGCGTGGCTTGAAAATGTTGTTTACAAAGCCTTTACATAATCATCCTAAAATTTTGGACACAGGCCTCCTCGCTGTGAGAGAGAGTGGGCCATAATCCACCACGTGAGCCCAGTGCGGGTTGATGGATGTCACGGTCTTATGGTTCTAAGACATGCCAGTTTCCTCACGATGTTTTCCTTCGTTTTGACATTAGTGGTTATGAAATAATTTACACGAAGTAAAGTGCCTGCTTGTGTTCGAACCTACGACCTACAACACGTATGTAAGTCACGGCTGTTACCATTGGGCCACCACTGCTCTTAGCCGACACACAAAGCCATAGTTCTTATTATATCACGGTACGTACTCACCTTCTTGACATACCGTCAAACGGGGTGAATAGGGATGCAGGGGTGAATCAGGACACAACTTTAAAAGGGATTTTAACAATAAAATAATATAGTTTGTGGCCAAAAAGGACCCTAATGTGTTTACTGTAATTTAATTAACGATGACGTGCCCTTATTGCCAACAAACTATATTATTTCAACGTTAAAATTCATTTTAATGTTTCGTCCCGATTCACCCCTGCATCCCTATTCACCCCGTTTGTAGGTAATCGCTTCACCAGTTAAGTATCCATATACATAATCCATCGCCATGTTCGTGTGTACACACCGCGTATAACAACAAACAACAATCATTACAATCTGGAAGCTATTTCGCGAAACAATACCCTCATTTATCATAGACCTCAAGGTGACACATTTACATAAATTGATTCGTATTTACGAAATCAAGGTTGCGAACAGAACAGTCTGTTAATTTGGCTGGTTCTCATATGGAATGGTCGTTGGACTCTAACACTTCAGAGACGGAGATTGGTCGGAAATGACCCGAGTTAGCGCCTTGCGTGTCTTCCCGCGCCGCGACCGTGCTTTTGTTTTTTCTAACAAAGCCACAGCTTAACATTGTTCTGGGCATAGTTTATGCAACGATCTTCCGTCTTTGTGGAGCGAATATTATATTCTTTACGTAATATTCTGGTGCTTTAGACAGAGCTTGTCTTTTTTATTTCGTAGATGTAGAGGCGGTGAACACCAAATCGATTGGACCGTTCATTGAATTGAGGGAGGCTCATTTTAAAGTAATTAAGTATCGTATTTTGGAAACCTCCCTGTATAAATAAACAAAATCCTTAATCTTTAATTATAACATTTTTTCTCTTTCAAAAGCAGGATAACGTGTTTAATTTAATTTATTTTTAGTTGGATTTAGAATAAAGGTAATTAATTGGTTAACAAAATTGGTTTTCCTAGGTTAGCCGTTTTGGGTTTGGAAGTTTCACACGACACTTTCCACTACAAACTAAAATATGAATTTTCCGATCACCTGGGGATAAGGAAGTCTATGGAATGAATACAATACCTCGCCTTTAGGCGGTAAATATTCTGGCAGAGTCTCTGGAGAAGCAGACTGATGTTAAATAAGGGTTTTTTCTTTATCTTTATCAACGACCATGTGTTTTGATTGCTTACCATCGAGAGACGAGAGATCTGTTGGAGCTACATTGGCTGCTTTGTAACTTATCCAGAATCACACAAAAATAACGTATGTTTCGCATTAGCGCGTGAACAGATTAAAAAACGCGCAATAATCGCGCGGTTCGCCTATCACACTTCGAGAGGGCCGAATCGTCCGCGCGTCCCTATACGTGGACGTATTCTTCTCCCGGGTTAGGTATCTTTTCTTCGTGTATAAAATATATATCTTCCGCACACAATCCTTACAAAATAAATAAAATCTTTCAGACATATAAGCAGAACATTTGTGGTGGGAATTATCCTCTTTTCTTGCTCGACAATGCGTCTTTGTATCCGATTCCTCGTGTATTGAATATTTTACTTTCCATACACGCCTCTCTTTAGATAATACTGACTTCAAAAAAAAGGTTCTCAGTTCGGCGGAGTCTTTTTTTAAATGTATTTTCTGCTATTACTCGAAGACGGCTGGAACGATTTGGAAAAATATTTTATTGTTTGAAATGGTATGGTACTTACCAATATCATCAGGCCAGGATCTAATGATAGGACCCTGAAGAAATCGGGGGAACTCTTCAGATATTATAGGCACACCTATAGCGATTTGGGTATTTTTTAGCTGTGGTAACAAATAAAAATTGAATAAAAACTTTTTAAGAATAAGAAAAAAAAAACCGACTTCCAAAAAAACACTACAAAGTGAAAAATAACTTTAATTTTGGAAGTCGGTGTCTTTGGATCTGTATTTTAGTTTTTTGCCACCGACTTCCGAAATTAAAGTTACTTTTCACTTTGTAGTGTTTTTTGGAAGTTCATTGATTTGTAAATAAGTTTTTATAAAATATACAGAGTAGGCAGAAGAATTGAATATTGCTTTAAAATTTTCGTGGTGATTTGGGTACGTAGTCGTATCAATTAATTTATAATGCTATCTATATAATACATATAATAAAATCGCAGCAATTCGTACATTGATGTTATACCGTATATAAAATTTTTGGATTTTTTGTCTGTTTGCCTGAATGTACGTTCCAGCTTGACGCAAAAACTACCGGATAGATTTTATTAAAATTTTGCAAAGATATTCCCTATAAGTCTGGTCAGTCTGTGGGCTATAAATTATCACGCTATTTGCTATGGGGGATGAGCAATATTTCAATTTATACATATTCTTCTGTACTGCAAATTGTAAAAAGACGAGCCAAAAGGTTGGAATATTGCAAATACTTAGTTACAAAACCTGTTTTCATTAAACTCTTAATGAGCAGTTAAAATAAATTTAATCAAGGTTCTCGTTAACTCATCCAGAATCACCAAAATTAAATTACGATTGTGAAATCTGTTCATCACGTGAAAAGGCAAACATTTTCACTGAAATCGAGCTCCGGGCGTGTACAAATTGTTTCACGTAAATTGGACAGGAAATATACTACTTAGTACACAGTCCTCCATATTATAACACGTGGTCGTCAATTGTCGAGGTATCTTCCGGCAAATGTAAATTGTTATAGGGAGAATATCGAAAGCTTACAGTTCGTCGCTTTAGTTGAAATAGAAATCAAAAAAGGGTTGTTGATTCAAATGGAATCGTATCAAAGGTTCGACCTCGATTTTATCACATTGATATTATGATAAAACCAATTGTATCCGATACTATGAATTTGGGTTCAATTTTTGGAATTAATTTGAACAGCGATACAATGAAGAGACGTAGAATTGACGGACACAATTGATTTAATGCACGTTAAATTTTGAGGATTTTTGCGTACTTGCGACTAATTATTATGTTGATGAGGAAATATTTCTGTATGATATAGGGAAAATATCAAGTGCCTTAATTAAAATAGGCTCGCATTACATATTTTTCTCAACCAATTTGAACCCCTAAAAAAAGAGATGTAATTCCGCTGAAAGTATAAAATTCAATACGAGCAGTCACCTTAATATTTTAGGAGGAGTTTTAGTACCTACGCGTGCCCCTCTTGAATATAAAGCTACATATAAAATGGCCTACTAACGTAGATAAAGATTTATGACACATGTGGTGTAATTACAGTACCACTTATATCTACTTCATGTAATTAGAATAATTTCCGATGAATATTGGCATATCGGCTTCCCGTCCGATTCGCCATGCAGTCAACAACATAATACGAAAAAAATGTACCTACACAATTAATTGAGGTAGTCTGGTGGTGTCGTTTCTACAAAATTTATGTATACAGGGTGAAATTGAATTCATGGGCATCCTTTGAAGGGGTCATTGTACTCATATAATATTAACAACTTTTACTATGAGACAAAACCTAAAATCGCGAAAAAAAAACAGCTGTTCCTTGCATTTATGTTCACAGAAGTCGTCAAAATGTAGGGAACAGCTAATTTATTTTACGCGATTTCAGGTTTGGTTCCATAGTAAAAGTTGTTCATAATGATGAGTGCAATGACCCCTTAAAAGGATGCCCATGAATTTAATTTCACCCTGTATATTTTAAACTGCTGTGTTAAATGGTAATGGTTTGTTAAAATGAAGTAAGTAGGTAGGTAGTCACATAACTTACTGGCGTTGAGCTCCTCAAGTTGTGAGTTTAGCTACACGATTACTGACAAATTCTTGCACTGACTGGACTGGTCCACTCAAATCTGTGTGGTGCTTTCCTCAAAAAACATTGCAGACATCAATGTACATGGTTTTTACGTGATCTGACCAAGATTATGTCTGGACTCTAAAGGAGACTGTGACCTCTAAGTTTGCTTCGGCCTTTCTTCTCAGAGTAGTCAGATAGGAAACGCCGACCTCATCTAGCTTAGTTATTTTTTTATAATATGACGTGTAAAGTGATTTCGATATTCTATTTACAGGGAAAAAAATAATTTCATTTCATTTTACCATTTATTTTTATGTAGACAACAGTCCTACCTATAGCAATAACAAACATTTGCAAGTATCCTCATATATTCCCATAACGGAGGCCCCTGGGCGTCCACTGAGCGTAGACTTCGCCATAGTTTCCCATAACCTTCGTCCGTAATAAAGAAGCAGACATTCCCACAAATGGTCCGCTTACTAGATAGGTAATACAGTTACAACCATGTTATTTTAAGTGTGATGAAAATTTTGAAGGAGTAAAAGAAGTAGCAGTAGAATCGATTTCTGTAGTTTTCATACAATATTAATTTACGTGAAAGAATAATATTAATTTATAAACTGTCATTATTTCTGTAGAGCGGCGGTGACCGAACTTGCTAATAAATGCAATCTCGCGAGATTTTGGCAAAGCCGGGATCGGAAAAATCAATCTCGCGATATCAATGCCATTTACGAGATCTCGACGAGATTGGAAGATTCTGATTGTTATTTATTTTTTTAATTGTGTACAGTGTCCGTAACTGATTCTATTGATTTATACTTACCACCTGGGGGCCTAAAAAGGCCACTTTGGCAGAATCATAAAAGGATAACATTATGAATCATAATAAACGTCGTAAAATGGTCACAAACTGACAATTCATAACATTATTTGACATTAAAGCAATTCATATTTTGTGGACCATTTTACGAATCTCCATACAAAACTGTCAAACAGATGAATTGCGTGATATAAAATTTTACGCAAATAATATTATGAATTGTCAGTTTGTGACCATTTTACGACTTTTATTATGATTCATAATGTTATCCTTTTATGATTCTGCCAAAGTGGCCTTTTTAGGCCCCCAGTATGTGCACATTATGGATGCAATAAAGATTTAACTTAATTGAATAACTAATAGGAAAATAATACTAAAAATGAGTCCTCAAAATTTTGGAAGTACCGTCAAACGGGGTGAATAGGGATGCAGGGGTGAATTGGGATGAAACTTTAAAAGGGATTTTAACATTGATATATAATAATTTGTTGCCAAAAAGGACTCCAATGTGGTAACTGTATTATAATTAACGATTAAGTGCCCTTGTTGGAAACAAACTATATTATTTCATCGTTAAAATCACCCCGTTTGACGGTAGCTTCGTAAAAAGCATAAAGTATCTAATGTGCCGTTCGAAAGACGGCTTCTTATTTTGTAAGCTAAAGAAACAGCCGCAGAAAACTCTCTTTCAGCTTCTACACTAGTACTACACTAGGTAGGGACTACAGAGCGCAAACAATTGTCTGCATACTGTAAGATTTCTCCCTTAGACCCCCGAAAAACACAACCTCCGCTTCGAAAAGCATGCATATATGTATATTCATGCTGCTTTGCAATCTCGCAAGATCTAGTTCGAATTTCGGTCGAGATTAATCTCGGTAAATATGTCCAAGATCACGCGAAAACGAGATTGCATTCCCTAGAACTAGCCCTTAACTTTGTTAGTTTTCATTATTCATTTCCTGTCCAAATATTTCATGTATATGGGCTTTTTTATATATAATAATCACTACGGAATCTTTTGCCTTTTCCCAGCACTAAAAATAACATACTATACGATTTTGGTCACGGTCAGCTTGCTCCGATGTATTCGAGCCACGAGACCCTTCCCTACCCTTAGTACCCTAAATACTTTCGTCGTGTTAATTTTGTTCAAGTGCTCTTGCCTTTCGTATGTTATTCATAGATCGTGTATGGGATACACGTGTACCCCTATGATTTAATTCTGCCTATTGTGGTATGCGTGGTACGATATTATCATATAAGGACGTCACAAACAATAATTGTTGATTATCATCTTTCTTCTTTCTATTTATTTATTTTATTATTTTTCTACACACAGTAAAATACATGGGATATGACATAATAATACCTATATAATTTAAGTAATATGATATAATTTGAGTACAAAAGTAGGTACTGCTTATAGAAATTAAGAAGTATTCTATTTTCGATTTATAACAAAGTGAATAAAAATCTCTTTTAAAACAATATCAGACATGGAACCCTTTCCGAACGTTTGCTTTTAGGAAAACTAAACTTTTTTAACTTTTAAACCTTTTTCGAAAGAAGTCATTTTCCGTTGAACCCCCAAAAGAAATTTCTGCAGTATTGCCAATATCCGCTTCGCTCAAAGAAACTGCGCTTACTAATGAGTTCACGACCGTCAGATCTTTAAAACCTCCAAGGAGTCCAGGTTCCAGCTGGGAAGCTGCTTTTTTGCGCATAATGGCCTGGAAACCATCAGTGCGCGCTTCAGCAAACATCCCAGACACGCTGCATCGCCACGGCAGACCCAACAACATTCTGAACGCATTATTGTACTGAGTGCGTAGGACTCTGTACGCTCGCTGCGTATATCTCCCACAGGCCGCTTGAGTAGAAGAACTGGAAATAAGCTTTGAATAGCGTAACTTTCGCTTCTCTTATGAATCGTGCGAACCTGCGTGAGTGCATAATTATTGGCTCTCACCGCCCGTGCCAAACAGCAGATTTTTCTTTTCGTGATTTCAGAGTTGGTCCCATAGTGAAAGTTGTTCATATTCATGGGTAGAAACCCCCTGTAAAAAGGACAGTGATAAAAAAATCTTCCTGTATAATATAATATATAATTATATTGATTGAAATTCGGCGAATGTCGTAAATTGACAATTATTGCGTAGACCTTCCCGCAGTGTCAGCCAGACTCCCGTAGATGCTACGCGGCTACGCCGTAGGCCTTTCGTAGGCCTCTCCAAAACAGGCTAATTTCCTGTTGACTAACATAGTTATTAGTCCTTGGTTTGTAATTGCTGAAGACTGAGGTAGTCTGAGTTGCTTATTTTATATAAGAGAAAGTATTATTCGTAGTTTCCTAGCGTAAGGTTGTTCATGAAATTAGTTTATAGTGGAGGGTGATTACTCAGATTACTTAAGTATAGGTAGTTTGTTTTTCAAATGTCAAAGTAAGAAGATACAGTTTACAAGAATGGCATGTAGGTCACCGAGATTTTGTTTAACTTGGCAACACTTGGCTGCACCGACTTCTATTGTGGTTTGCGTGCGAGCGGAAATTTGAAAGATTACCTATTGTCCCGATTTTGGCAGGGAGGATGTGATACTTTGAAAGTACTTGGATCTCATGTGTAAAACCTTGAAGTACCTACTTGCTGGGTTGAGAAAACCTACTAAATTTTCCAAGAATTTACAGGTCAACTATCAACCTTCACTTGCTACGACTTCTCGTGGTTCGGACTATTTAAGACCAAGCACATGCCGTAGTAAAATATTAGCCAACCAGCAAGATGGCAGCAAGGCTGACTGCCCAAAGCTCCGACGTACAGTCAACAAAAAAAATAAGTATGCAGGATCGTCGGATATAGTTGAAGTTTAGTAAGAAACAGATGGATGTTGTCAACTAAAATTTAATTTAATAAATGAGCTGTTTGCATCGGTTTCTTACTAAACTTCAACTATATCCGACGATCCTGTATACTTATCTCTTTTGTTGACTGTACCTATATTTAAGCATCGCCACTCGCGAAGGCTTATTATATATATATTATACAACCATCGCATACCGTTAGTTCGGCGAAAACCATAGTTATAGGTCTTGCAACATGTCTTTAGCTATTGAACGTGAACAATTCCTCGAATTGCTTATTGAATTAGCTAATGCCTGCCCTAGCTAACCATGAAAGCATAAAGCGAGGCGGCTGGAATATATGTATTAATTATTCATTTGCAGAGGTTATTAATTAATGTGTGATGGAGATATAATTACAAGTGCTAATGACTTGATTATTATTTCCTTGTATCCGAGGTAGCTTTCGAAACTGAATCCGTAGATGGCCACTAATTTGGTTTAATTGTCTACTCACGCATAAACTTCATACTAATTACTTCACTTTAATGCCTTTATGAAGTTTTCACAAAATGATTGAAGGCAACGAGAATCTTTATTACTATTTACTTTGTTTTTGTCTTATTTTCTACTAGCTGCGCCCCGCGGTTTTACCCGCATAAGTCTCGATCCCGTGGGAATATCGGGATAAAAAGTACCCTATGTCCTTTCCCGGGACTCAAGCTATCTCTATACCAAATTTCATCAAAATTGGTCCAGCCGTTTGAGCGTGAAGAAGTAACAAACATATAAACACACACACACACACTCACAAACTTTCGCCTTTATAATATTAGTGTGAAGTGTGATGAAAAATTCTAACTCATGACATGTTACAAAACTGTTGTACCAACAAAAGTTAGTTTTACACGATAAAATCTGACACAACAGCAGCCAGTATTCATTCAGGGTTCACAATGCTAAACGAAAACCCATTTTTAGAATTAAATGAAATAAAGTCGAATAGATTGCGCGCCAGAAATATGAGTAGGTATGTAACTAAGTATCCACTGGAGGAAAGCGAGATAATCTATACTTTAAAAATTTTGTAAAAACAGTGCGAGTTACTTTTTACCCGACTGCATATAATCCTATAATGTTCCACTGCAAGGACACAGGCCTCCTCTCTCCGAGAGGGACTGGGCTGTAATCTACCACGCGGGCCCAGTGCGGGTTCGTAGATGACATATGTCTTCGAATCTTTGGTTCTAGGACATGCCGGTTTTCACACAATGTTTTCGTTCACCATTTTGAGAGCATATACACAAAGTAAAGTGCTTGCCTGGGTTTGAACCTACGACCTACAACTCTTGTCTCATGTGGCCGTCCACCACTGCTCTCTCATGTAAAAACCGTGCGAGTTACTTTTTACCCGACTACGACGCGACGAAGCCCAAAAGGAGAGTAATTAGGTTTGGTGATGAAAACAATTGAAGAAATTGTCACCTCCGATGATTGAAAATCCAATATTTTATATTTCCTTCCCTTTCTGTTCCCTTTCACGTGTGTAAAGAACGTTGTTATACCATGAAATGAAAGTTCAGTCACGGTATATTACTATGGACAGCTCGGCTGATACAGACAATGTCTGATATTTTTTATCACAACGAGGTATCACATTCTTCAGATATTTATAACGCAAGACAGTTCCGATAATATTGCATTCTAAGAGATGACACATGTTTTTGAAACCGATGCAGCATCCTACGAGTATTTTTGGCTCGTCAGATTGTATTGATGTTCCTTGTTTGCCGATGTTTGTCGATGCACAATATGTATTCTGCAGCACTGTAGGTACGTCGAAAAAAGGTTTTGATGTGTATCTTGTAGACACATATATGAGACAGTACATAAGGCAGCTGCCGTATGGGCATTTGTAAGAGCCATTTAATGCGAAGAAGTTAATCTTATTCAAGCAACGACCGCGTTCTTGCTACCTATAACATTTTGAGAGAGAAACTAGATCTCTAAAAAACTTGCCTACTAAGATGCGGAGTCTAAAGTCATGTGCTCAAAAGACATTTGCTCAAGAACAGTTTAGACTATCTTTAACTTTCTTTTCATGCTGAAAACTTTGTGACTCCATAAAATAATTCCACATACTTTTCCTGCGAAAATATCAGCGTATCTGTTGCAGTTAATGCATTGACAAATGTAAATGCGCATGCACGTTCATGATCATGAGAATAAACTTGAAACTGCTGCAAACTCTCCAGTTTCGCCGTTGTATTATTTATGAATATTGTACGCATAAATAGAGGCAAAAAGTTCTGTCTATTGGCTGCAGGTAGGTTAAAAGCAGCTTTCGCTGACAGCAAAAAGACGTCTGAAGAGAGAACGTCTCGTTAGTTCCACAGAGGCATAGTTAAGGACAGGCGCCAATTAGAGCAACAATCCCTTTTGCTCGCGAGACGGCTTGCACCGGCTTACACTCGTTTGGGACAAATAGCATAGAAACGTTCCCCTACTTGCCACTCTGCCGGCAGACTCACCTCTAGACACTTATATAGCTTTCTTGATACAGCTCCCATTTCCGTGAGGACGGCACCCAGTTACTTTTTATATAGTCATATTTATCAGAAAGTCGCATTCAAATTCAATTCATAAAGACATGTAGTCAGTGACTGCGTGCTGAATAAATTAATTTATCCCGCTCCGTTCCATCCTTTATTTCCCTCTACGACATTTTTCGCGTCAATTTTATTAAATAATTAGCGGCGAAGTTCCCTTTGATATCAACTGCTGGATTGTAGAAATGCTTTAATCTCGTACAGGTGCTGTCGTGATTGAAACACAGAATGTCGTATTTGTTCGTTGGAATAAAAATTGAGGGTTTACCTACGTCTCTGAACAATAATTTCAAGCCAATGAACAATGTAAGTATCACATTATTATAGTGTGATCGTTTTTATATTCGTTTTGGAATGGTGGTTTGTTTTGTTGATACGATGAAATAAATCGATACTGAAGGTATTTTGAACATAAAATTAAAACACTATATTATCGGTAACCAAGGACTTAACAATAGAATGTGATAAAGAGGTGTCGTACCTGTATCTATCTTCTGTAGGCAGCGGAGTAGATAAGATCTACTCCGCTGCCTCGGATAACGACGGATTCTAACACTTTCCAGAGCATTTTATTTTGTTCAATTTGTTTTATATCTAAGTATGTGCCAAGTTACAGTTTGATTTTGTCTAGAGGTTTTTTGAAGTTGCAAATTGAGATCGATAAGATAGGCCATTATGTTTTTATGTTCGTAGGTATAGACTTGTCTATAAATTATTATCTTTAGGAATAGATGTTTCTGGCAATTTTCCGGCTAATAACTAATATCGGAATACTTAGTCATAAGTTTATTGTAAAGGGGGACCCAAATTTAGCTGACTAGGAATACTAATTCATTTCACCACTACACAGAACCGTCTGTATATTATGCTAAACGCTGTCTTCAACAAAGTCCTTGTGAAATGATATTAATCTGTGACGTAGCTGCTCGGACTCACTCATGAGGACATAATGTCGTTATGTGGCCCGGCGTGTCCTCTTTGTAGGACTACACATCTGGGTTGCTAACCAGCGGTTTATTGTATAATGACATACCCGCTGAACTTTGATATACAGATGTTATAGTCCAAACATTTTGGGCGAATTCCACCAAACCTAAAATAAGTCTGATCCTGAGAATAAATTTTGTAATTTTTGGCAGTTTTCCGTACTAGAACTGTCAGACGTCATCAAGGTTAAAAGATCATTGACGTTCAATCATTTAATTTCATTTCATCTACTTTTGACTGTTTTTAGTCAAAACCAATAATAAATTAGATTCGATTTCTCTATTGAAACCAATTTTTGCGAAACGCGTTAAGTAGTTTTATTCAGAATCATTAAGTAATTTTAGTTTTTAAGAACCTTCGTTTTAAGTAAGTAAGTAGGTACTCGGATTTTTACCGATGAATGTGACTGATTTTTGCAGACAAAAGTATTTTTGACCGGTACCTAAATACTTTTTAATCGCACAACTGTAGTCTTTCACAATCCAACGACTAGCTCTGCACTACATTTTACCATTTAAATTGACTTTTGCCCCACCCAGAAATAACGATAATATCATAACCGTTATTTGTTAGTGTTGCCAAAGTAGAATAATACATTCAATTGCCATAATGAAAATACATATTTTTTATAATATTAATAATAATTTATACTTTGACAGAGTGCTGTGTGTTTGCCATAATGGATAATGTAATACGGTATAAACATAACACATAAAAAAAAAATACAAAGAAATCACGTCGAAGTCATAGATGAAAGAATAGAGATATTTCTACAACACTATGTGTCACTTGAAGAACGAATTCCATAATATAGTTTCATCGAAATGCTGACATCACAGTTGTAACAAAGTTGCACACGAGATATTACGAATCGAACTGCAAACTTTGGACGTAACATTTTTCATTTTCAGAATTTATAGACAAAATACTCGTAACTGTATGATCTTGAAATGTAGGTAATGTTATACGAAAGTAAATAAAAGAGAGAAGAAAGATATGAGTCACTGGGTTCTCGAATAGCATTTTTGCTTGAAAATGCACAAGTGTATTTTGTCAAGTAATAATGTTGTAGAGAGGTTATGGGATCGAACCCAGACAGGCGGTTTACTTTGTGTAATTCATTTCATCACCACTGCTCTCAAAACGGTGAAGGAAAACATCGTGAGAAAAAGAACGATCGTGATCCGTAATATGTCCTATGAATGAATGATTGAAATGCAATGAGCCCAGCGTGGTTTGACCAAACTCGATTAATCGAATGAACCCCAAGATTTGCACTAGCCCCTATGTTTCATGCACAATACGCTACAGCGACCATCGCATATCAAGGAGTAGACCGGCGGGCGCGGTAATGATAGGGAAGACGTGCCCTAAGGATAGGGAAGGATTTAAGAGAGATATGCATCCTAGAGTAAGCATTGGACTAGTGGAGAGATGGGTGAAATTATTTATGCATGGGCATCTTTTAACGACGTCGCCACCAGGTTGGTTCAGGGTTCATCTTTTGGTGGGGTTCTACTGCTCTCTCGACTCTTTTGTATGTTATTGCTCCGCTGTGTAGATGTTGCTGTTTTCAATGTCATCGTCGGAGGTCTCGCTACTATGCGTTTCCGGTTTTGTAAATCTCACTAGCAGCGTTCTTGATCTTATTTCGGTCTTTCGCCGTATCCATCCAAAAATTGATTCCCTTGTCGAAGTACTTCATGTCCTGTTTTAAGTTGCTGTTCCATTGAGTAAATAGGTCGGCCGACCTTCCTGGATTTGGCCTTGTACTGCATTGCTCCATGCAGCAGGTGCGGTTCGCGGCGAATGTAAACATGTGCAAGATAGCACATCCAATGGTTCTTGGTGTCTGTTTTTCCGTCTAAAATTTCATGCATTTTCTTTTGCCTTGGTTTATTCCTAGCCTGATTAATCAAGTCTCTTAGTGAGTGCCAATACTTTCAAACCATGTATAATGCACGGTACGACCACCATTCGATACTGTATGTGTGTCTGGTTAATTTCCAGTCCATCTTTGAGTTTTTTATGAATGGTAGTAATGATTTGACGTTTCTCATGGCCTGTTCGCAAAGCTTTTTATAGTGCTTTGTCTGCTGAATGCAGATGTTATGTATGTACCTAGGTATTTAATTTCATCACATGTACTTATTCCATTAACCCTTCGTATGCCAAGAACCTGGATCTACGGGAGACACAATGGCTTCTTAATTGTTTCTGTAATTCCGGCATTCAACCGGTTATGGGTCAAATGTAGGTCGTTTTCTGAGTAACTATATTCCCTAATTACTATTCTTTTTTCGTTTATTTGGAGTATTAATAATTGGGTTTCCTCGTCAAGAGTTCTAAGAACTTCGTCGATGACCAGTGTAAACTGGCGAGGGGACAGAGGGCAGCCTTGTGTGACTCCCTTTCCTTTGATAATCCAACTACTGCTTTGTTGGCCACACCATTTGATGTGTGTTCGTTCATTCATGCATACCTTGATTATCCTGGTTCGTTGTAATACGATATTGTTATGTCATAGTGCATTGAGGTCGACGTTGTCAAAGGCTTTTTCTTTGTCGAGGGCGAGTACACAAATTTTTTTACCTGCGCGCCATTCTTCGTGTAAGACCCTTTTAAAAGCGTAAAGATGTGGCCGTCTGTAGATCTATTGTTTAAAAAGGCAGCTTAGGAGTTGCCTAATTCCGTTATTATTTATATTTATCATCAATTTTTTTTAGTACGTATGAATAGTAGTAGTAGTTTAGTACGTACGATAGTCATTCGCATATTTAGGGTTATTGTTTTTTGGAATTGGTACATACGCGCTCTCCAGCCACGTGTCGGGCGCTTCGTTATGTGTCCAGGTTTTGTTCATGTGTTTGGTGACGGCTTCCTGTAATATTTGGGCATCGCTTTGTAAAGCTCAATTACCACTTGGTCAGTTCCGGGAGCTCTGTCCTGTTACGCATTTTATTAATTGTTCCCATTACGTTTTTGTTGTTCATACTGTGTTAATGAGCTAGCCAATTGGGGGCTGTTCGCTTAAGACTGGGGTTTCGTGGATTATCCTTGCTCTTCACGTGTGTTGTACTAGTTAATTAAAGGCTTAGAGGGGGCCGGCGAAGCATGCGTAGTTCATACAAACGTAAATAATTTGTAACAAACATATTCTTAAGGTAGTATGTGTTTAGTTTATACAGATTGGATTACAGAATATCTAGGTTCCCAAATATATATTTTGAACGGACACTGATATAAAGACGAGATATGAGGAATTTAAAATATCTATAAGTAGAAAATTTATTTTTCTCATAACGGAGAACGGCCAAAGTCATACCAACATTCCTCCTCCCCTGCAGCCCCACCGCATCCGCCATCAGACGGTGGCGACCCCGTCAAGACCGCGGAAGGTACAGAGAGCGGCGCACCGCAATACCGGCACTGCTCTCCTGCCGCGGCCTCCAACCCTCAGCCGCGATACCTCCCATACGACATCGCGGCCCGCCTCAGTTGCGATGTCGCTCAAGCGGCACCGCAACCTACTTGTTGGCCGCTACGTCGTCGGCTTATTGGCAAAAGCCCTGACGAGCGGCCCCTCCTCGGGTTCCTCTTCGCTTCACCGTGGGTGACCAAGCCACGGCTACTGAGCCCTCCCGCCTCGACGATGCGGGAACCCACCGGGGGGGGGGGGGAGGGCGATGTCCCGCCTCAGGTGTCCACTGAGTGACGATCTTTGATCTTGTCCATCTCTCCGGGTGCATTCGTGAGGCGTGTCCGGCCCACTCCCACTTCAGCCTGGCTGTTTTTCTCCAACATCCACTACTTGAGTTATGGAGCGCAGCGTGGTGTTCCTAACTCGATCTGTATGCTTAACACCTAATATGCTGTGCTCCATTGCCCGTTGGCAAATCTGGAGTTTGGACTTTTGTTGTTCAGTGGGTACCAACTTTGTGCACCGTAGGTTAGGGCGGGCAGGATGCACATGTCGATGAGTTTCCTTTTTAATGCTATAGGAAGACTACCTTTCATGTGTTCTTTAAGGACCCTTACAATATTTATTTGGTGGGCTATCGCTCTAGTAGAAACAAACAATTCTCATTTTTTTTCATGGGCACAATTATGCCCATTGTTGTTTTTATGGTGTTACAAGACCTTTCGGCAAATGTGCAGCTTTGGGTTTGGGAACCAATATAGCTAAACTTGACAGGGGAGCGTACCGCCTGGAATTTATGAGCTTAGCTCCTATTTTATCTTTAGAAATATATCTTGTTATGCAAACTTTAGAGTTCGGTGTAGTTTTTTGTTGCACTGCGGGTGCAATGTAGCGCGCGAGGGTATACAAACTTGACTTACAAGCTAGAAAATAAATAACTTGTTCAAGGCAGTTTTCGTAATTTAGTACAATGAGAAAAGCGTGAAGTACGAAATCTAGAGCGATACCGTATTTTGTGCTACAATAATAGAGTGTACCGCCCAATACTAAATATAATATGAAAACATTGTTCTAAACCTTAACTATAGCATAAAATGATGTTGAATTCGGGCGTGGCTTCAAAAGTCCAAATTAGCAAACTAAAACACAACCGGATACAGCTCCCAATGGAGATCCCGGAAATAAACGGATAGATCTCAGCAGATTGGTCCGAAAAAGGCCTTCAGAGTCACTTGACGTCACCAGGATCCTCAGCCGGAAAGCCTAGGCCTCGGGCTGAAGATCAGGAATGCACGAATGCCACTTTACCACCATTTTAAGGTGTTTTAATTTGCACCCACAAAAAAAGAACACGCGAAACACCGTTCGAATTTCAAATTCAAAGCAAACCACGTTTTGTGCACGTGGCATCAAGTAAAAACAAAGACACGACTGTCCCCTTCGACAGTCAGTATCCGAATCGTGAGGAAACCGGCATCTCCTAGAATCAAAAATTCGAAGACATGTGACATCTACCAACCCGCACTGGGCCCGCGTCGTGGATTATGGCCTACTCCCTCTCACAGAGAGGAGACTTGTGTACCACTCTGGGAACATTATAACCTGATTATGCTAAAAATGTTGTACCATGTAAGCATCTATCTAATGTAAATAAATGCTTTAAATAAATACCTGTATAATCAAAGGGTGCATTTATCATTTTAGTCGAATAAAACGGAGTCATTCTAGCAAACGGCATTAAACTTGGCAAGCTTTAAAATGGGCTAATAGCGCAATATCTTATTCGGAATAAAAAACGAAGAAGATAAAATACCTTAATCGAGTCTGTTAACCTTGACGGCATTCCCTTAGCTATATAAAACAGTTCTTACCGTCCAAACTGACACGGTCACTCGCGTATTTAGGTGTTCCGCTAAACAGGAGTGGCAGTAGAGCAAGCAGGGCGCGCCGGATGAGACCCATAAGTGAATTACACAAGCTCAGATCCTAAAAAAACCTCTAATGCTTGACCGTAACGCAATCAGTACTAACTCAATAAAAAGTTCTATATATATACACTCTGTATGTTGTGGATACTTATCTAATCTACATTTATCGTGTACAACAGAACGGCAGTAAGAACTAATTGTATACGTACTAATTACATTAATAAGTTCGTTAATAAAAATGTCTGTTGGCCTCATAACTCGTAGTAAATAATGAACAGTTTAATATCATTGTTCTTATTATCGTCGGTTGTCCAACATAAAGAATATTATAAAAGTTTTATAAGCTGTTGACATTATCGATTTTAATTATTGGCGAGTTATCAGAGCTTCTATTGACGTTGTTTTAAATGCCTCTAGATCTGAGGTGGAGCGAAAAAGGTTGTAATCACGTTTAATTGCAATCCCGTTGAGCTACTTTTGCCACAAGGCGAGTTTTTTCATATTCATGAGACAAAGGAGAGGGCTATGCTTAGAGTTTCCCTGCGTGATCGAATCAGAAATGAGGAGATCCGCAGGAGGACCATGGTAACTGACATAGCCCGAAGAATTGCTAAACTTAAGTGGCAGTGGGCAGGGCACATTGCTCGCAGAACAGATGGCCGATGGGGCCGAAAGGTTCTGGAGTGGCGACCGTGTACCGGAAGACGTAGCGTTGGAAGGTCTCCCACAAGGTGGACCGACGACCTTGTGAAGGCCGCAGGAACTCGTTGGATGTGAGAAACACAGAACCGGTCGAAATGGAGGTGCTTGGGCGAGGCCTATGTCCAGCAGTGGACGTCTTGCGGCTGGAATGATGATGAGACAAAGGGTCACCCATATATGTTTACCCGGCTGGTCGCCACATTAGCTCGTGCAAGTTAAAACTTTAAATTGATCCGTCTCTACACATAATTCTCAACTAGTTTTTATAATTTTAATCCCAGTTTATTTCCTGTCTGTTTATTTCTAAAATGAGACGAAGTAATTAAAATAATTCCGACTCATATTTGCGTGCCGCATTTCTGTACTCTAACTAAGAGAGAAAATTATAATCAGGCTTAATTTTGTGCTTACAACTTTTAAGGTTATATATTTTTTTTAATAATAGTAGGTACAAGTTTTAATTTAAATGCTACAAGCAACGCAGCACTAATTAAAACGTTGTACCTATGCGTTTAGTGTTGGTGTGCAAGAGCTTTGTGACCGACGGATATACATACATATACAGGGTGAAATTGAACACATGCGACAAATCGAAATGGGAGATTATACTCATCATTATGAACAACTTTTACTATGGGACCAAACCTGAAATCGCGAAAAAAAAATCAGCTGTTCCCTACATTTTGGCGAGTTATGCGAACATAAATGTAGGGAACAGCTGATTTTTTTTTCGCGATTTCAGGTTTGGTCCCATAGTAAAAGTTGTTCATAATGACGAGTACAATCTCCCATTTCGATTTGTCGCATGTGTTCAATTTCACCCTGTAGATGTCGCCGCCAACTAGCTTAATTAGCCATTCAATTAACTGCCTAGCCTAATGCCTAGCCTAAATTTAATGGACTGGCTGGCTAATGCTTAGGCCATTTATATAATAGGGTGAAAATGAGGGGGAAAATTTTTTAATTAAAAGCCACCATTGTATGAAAAACTATACCCACGCTGTACAGAAATAAAACTGGGTGGAATAGATAATGTCTTTTTACTATAGTATGGGTTGCAGTATTGAAATAAAGAAAAGAAAGTAAGAAAATACGTTTATTTGCGGTGAACGTGACGCAAAAAAGATCATAAACACAAAAAAAAAGAATGTAAGGGAAACATGCGTCACATCCACGCAAAACGGCTATCGCTCAGCATAATGCTGCGACTCTATGCAAGACAGAGCCCCAGCGCTGGTTTTCAGCGACAGCCGGCGCTGACGTAATGACATCATCCGGTGCACCACACAATTATTAGAACACTGTACCGGTGCACAGCGTACTCAAAGAAAAATAATTTAATTTAAATGTGATAGAATAATATTATACTAAACAAGAAATATACATAGATACAGTACATGCTACGAGAATATCATCCTCAATAAACGTTTTACTTTTTATGTAGTGGCAACATTTCGAAGCGTCCTTTTAATTTGACGTATTGCGGGTATAATTTGTTATGCCAAAAAAAAAATAAAGTGTATTTTTCCAAGTGTAATCTATATACTTTTTTAAAACAACAATGAATTTCTTAATCACGTACCTACTATTATTAACTTTTAATTATTTTGCGCCATTAATTATTAACTAAACATTTTTGTATTGGGAAAAATTAAAAAAATATTTTTTTAACACGTTCAACGCGGCAAGCTTCTGGCAGAGTTTGCTCGTCCGTGCGTTATGGCCGCTGTGTATCCCGTACCAGAGTTTCCTGATTTGCGTTACGGCCGGTATAAACATCGATTTTTTATTAACCTGATAATTTTTACTCCCATAAAATAGGTAAACAAAAAAAAAGGACATGAAATCAAATCAATCTCAATTTTTATGATTGTATCACTGTTTGTCTCTGCATCACCCAAAGGTTGACTGGTTGAAAATGCCTACGGCATTAAGTCCGCCTCTGTACATTTATGTGTTTGAAGTATTAATAAATAAATTAATTAAAAGTGACGTCTTAACAAGTTAAATCGAGTTTGGTTTTTGTACGCAAGTTTTCACAAACCGGGTCAGATTACGCCTAGCCCAAACCTTTAAATGTAATTGTTTTAGCAAATGTTATTTAAACAGGAGGTTATTGTGATCAGTTGAAAATAATAAAGGGCAGTCATTTTATTTTTCGGCGGTTGTTAAATTAAAACATGAACAGTAATAAAAAGAAAATTGGTCGTCTCCAATGTCAGTAGGTAGAACAATAGGTACTCAAGTAGTGTAATAAATAAATAAATGGCCAGTAAAAATGTTGGAAGAATAGGCAGTTAAGTAAATAGCTCGGCAGTTCATAGGTTAGGTTGAAACTGTGAACAACCACGCGCGAGCCGAATTGCTCGTAGTAAGAAGGCAAGGCCATCCCGATCGAATGGGTTAGGTTAGATTAGAACTGTGTCTAAACGCGCGCGAGCCGAGCGAGCGAAGCGAGCGTTGCCGCGGCAGCGGCCGGCAAGTGCTACTTCCAAGTTAGGTTTCTCACCGACTAATTCCGATTTGTTAACTGCCCGTAAGCCATTATACTGCTAAATATTTATTTACTTACGCATATAACTCATTTTATTTAGTTTACCTACTGCTCAGTTTTACTACCGAACTTGTTAATAAACATGCATTTTATTTTATTTTTATTTTCGTAAACTTTAATAAACAATTACAGCTTTAAATCAATCACCAATCATTCAATCGCCAATTTAAATGCCTGGGCTAGGCATGTAGTTAAACGTTAGCATCCAAGTCATTTGCCTAGCTGTTTGGTTGAATGGCTGAATAACATGCAGGCCGCTAGTTGAACCGCGCCGTTTAGTTAAAAGGCTAGGCAGTTAACTGAAAGTCTGATTAAACTAGTTAGCTGTGACATAGACATAGCCCATTCATAATCTTGGGGAGCTCCCTTTACGTACGGAACCCTTGAAATGGAAGCAAGTTCATCAACAGAAACCTGTTCAGCTAATTATTATTAACAAAAGGTTATCGGATTGAATGTTCAAAGTTCTAGTCTGAATTGTCCCATTCGCAGAACAAAAGCGTGTTGTCTCCAATTATTCAAACGCAACCACTACAGATTTGAAGGATTCCGGCGAACCAGTCCGATTATTTCAACCTCGTATTTTTATGTTAGTAACACAATAGTGTACTGCAATCCTCGAATTGGATGTATTTAATCAATTAAAAAGACTAACAATAGAACGTCCAAAGTTTGCAGATGCAATTCAAGTACCTTTGTACGATTTTCAGCTTTAACTGTATGTACCTAGGACTAGGTGTGTTCGTAGGGATTGATGAGCCATGACTTATTAAACGTAGGTATTGAATTTTTATAACAAATTAAATTATTGTTGCATTGTAGCTATCTCAAATTAAGCCGTACAAAACCCATTTTTTGTACAGATTACACATACACCCTTCTAAAATGTACCAAATTTTCAAAAATAGCGATCTGATAGTTTTCGATTTCTAAGTTGGCTCCTCATTTCAGACTTCTGAATTGAAGAGCCACCTTAGAACTCCTGTAACTAGTCAAGGGTTTTACTACAAATTCCAGGATCAGGCCTACAAAATCGGCTAGTTTATTACTAAATATTTGTAGTACCCGCGTTTAAGTACGAGACATGGCACCTCAATTCATACGGACGCGATGAGGTACATCTCTACATGGACTTCAAGTGGCGTTTCATCAGAAGTATCTTCAACTATAGTTCTGTTAAGTATTCCTTTGAATTTTCCGACACAGAAGTCTTGCGAGCCATTGATCCGAAGCAATCAAGTTTCTATTTACTAAGTTATCAGTAGTGATTGTAGCAATTAGGTAATCTTCTCTTCTAGAAACTAATTAAGTCCCTAATCGAATTAAGTTGGCAGCCTAATTCAAGATAGCTGCTGTAATTGGTAAAAGATATACCTACCTACAAAGAAAAAAAAATAGGTCTGAGCGTGCTTAAATATTTTAGCTACTATAAAAATGTAAATAAGCTACAAAAGTATAACTGCTTTAAAATAAGGAAGGATCACAGTCTGAGGATATAAAATGCGTTAAGAGAGCGTATGGACCCAGAAAAAAACAAGTTTTACCCGCGTCTCCTTGCCTACTCCTGTCATAAAGAAGAAATACGAAGAACAGGCTGGCAAGAGAACACCACCATTAACTTCCTACATAAAAAACGTGTATGTACCATACAGTTGACCAAAAATATTTTATTTATAATGTAATCCTTTCCATCGCGTCATAGAGAAGTTTTCTGGCATTATTCTGTGATTATTTGCTGTATTTTTATTAGAAATTTATTCACCGTAAGAAAACCAAATTTTGGCTTCCAGTATAACATTTCCATGCCTTCGGAATGTCAAAGGCTAGATTTTACATTATTTATTAACGAATTCTACTTGGTTTCGAAATCGTACAAATTGATAGGTTTTGCAAAAGTCCTTCTCAATTAACGACCAATACTGAGTTATATCTTCCAACGGAAGTTACATTTTAAGATAAAACTGTACCGTTGGACGTTGCGTTTCATTTATTTTTATTAAAAGATATTGTTACTTGAGCCTGGAGGGAAATTGAAGCAATTTTATGAAATCATTTCAACATTGGGTCTGCAGTTTCTAACAGGTATAAGTTCAGAGTCGCAGTTGTGGATCAGTTTGTTCAGTAACTAACTCGTTAACTCGTTCCGTGTTTCAACGCTTCAAGATCAAAACAACTTTTGTAAAAATCAACAGCTGTTAAGAAAATGATTAAATTAAACTACAGTTTTACCCGCGGGGCAATTGCGTAACACATTATCAATCGGAATCGGTTTCATTTTGACAGTTCAACAACATTCATTGCGTTATTTACGAGTTGAACAGATTTTTTTTCGAACTTATGAAGCAATGGATTAGCAGTTTGCTTCAAAATGATTCAGATTCCAATTGATAGTGTGTTACGCAATTAGGGTGCCGATCTAAAATGTTTCTCTCTCTTCAATCCCAGATTTATGCTAATATTAAAATTAACATAGTGTTAATTCGCTTTACCATAATTCTATAGGTTGGTTGTTGGTTCCGAAATATGATTGTGTCGCAAGCACACAGACAATGGGGGGCAGAGATGGGCAATGTTGACATAATTCAATATGAACGGCTATGGAGTTTGCTGCTGTTAATTATTGCCACAGAAGGCATATGTATACCAAATGTTTGTATACAAGTACTCACATTGTTATCACAGAATTATAACATTGCGTGATCATGCAAAAAATAAGCTGGGCACTGTTCGTGCGGGGCAATCAACGCCAAGCGATTCAGTGGTTATTGATAACAACAATACTCGAGCCATTCTCATACCAGACTCGTACTGTTGATTTATGGCAGAAATTTCAATAGAAGCTCGTGGAAACACAGCGTGTATAGCGTTATTGTTTAAACAACAGCGTTTTTAAAATTTGCATGATCTTTGTAACAGACGTGTGTGGAAATCTTTTGATATACATGACATGGTATGCACCAGGTAAATGAGATTCACATGGAAATAAAATGTTATAACCAAAATAGTTTTATATTTGTGGTTTGCCTGTACTGATTGTATTCGGAAGAAAATTTTACATCGCAAAAGGTTATGATTGATGACACGGCTAGGACCCCGAATATCACTAATTATATACTTAGGTGGGTGGGCCATTTATTGTCATTGCTAGAAGAGAAACAAGTAACATTAATCCGACATTTCGCTGGGAGCAGGTGCCTTATTCTTAAGTATAAAGTAAAAGTAATAAGAAAAATGACGACTTGGCATGAAGAACAGTAAGATCGCAAGATGACGCGCTCTTTAAAGCATCCATATCTTTTAAAACGTCTGAAAAATCGATGCTACTCGCGTAATGACCTGACTGCGTGCCAAGTAGACAAATGCACTAAAGCGGGCACCTACAGTTGCAATGTTTGAACCCCTACAAGCGTCCTAGTTTGGCGGTGCCCTTACTGTGCCGTTTATGTCTTGACAAATTCAGCCCGACTGCGCCCGTATACTTGCGCCAGTAACACGTACATCCATTCCGCACTTACGTTGCTTGTGTTTTTGTGCTTGTGTATGTTTTATTATATTACAAAGTAGGTACCTACGTATAATAGGTACTATGCATCGTAAATACATTTGGACGGCGTGGACGACGGTATCATCGATATACGTGTTTACGACAGTTTCATGAGAATTTAACCTGCAATTTTATTATAAGTAAATGGAATAAATTTATTTTTATTAAGCAATGCGGTTAGATATGCTATAAATTGGGAATATATTCCAATGGGGATAATATCGAACTATTACACAAAAATATTTAGATATCGCTTTTTTGGAATAAGGAATATTTGTTCTCCGTTTCAGACTATTTGTTTTCTCTGTTCAAACAAAAACTTCGAAAATAATATTCATAATTTAATAGATTGATTTGAAAGCTTTATGCGTCTAGACTGGAGCCTCAAATCAAATCGATGCTAACACGAAACATTTCACGGTAAAATTCTGCTTGAACATAGGCAGGAAAACATAAAAGACAAGATTGTAAGACATTAGCCTAAACTGTGTCTTATTCCTGTAGGTTAATAACTTCATTAAATAACAATAAAACCGCGCGTCGTCCCAGTTAAGTGCAGACATTACTCGGAATGGCAATGGATCCTCCATATCTGTCGTTTGTAGGTGCCTTCCAGAAATGAGCGTCTATTACCTACGTCATAAAAATATTATTGGCTGTATCGACAAGTGATGCGACATAAACTCACCTACTTTAGTTATAAACATTTAATAATGGAATATGGAATCCAACATCACAATTTCTAGGTCATGGTACATTTTAAAATAAAACAGAACGTCATTACTTTAGCCAGAGTCTACAATTTTAATGACACTGCATTGATATTCGTGCATGTCTTCATTAAAATAATAAAATAAAACAAATAATAAATAACAAGAACACGTCTTGTTCTGTAACGTCGTTTTTAAATTTTTGTTACTGCTGTTTCGGCTGCTGCCGCTGTGTATTGGCTTCGAAATAATGGACGATAGGAACTGGTTTATATCTGTTGTATTTTGAGTTCTGGAAAATCTTCTGAAGTTCTGGAAAATCTGAGATGAATTTGAGCGACCGACGTCCGTAATGCGATGGCGGGACGACGACTGGCGCCTCTGGCGACGCGAAGTGGAGGCGCGGGCGCGGCCGGTCTCGCGGTATGCCTCCGCGGGCACGGACGGCGGTAGAAAGTCCTGCCGTGTGCCATCTGGCGGCGGCAGGGCCGTAACTCCGATTTTCGTAATTATTTCGTAATTAAGTACGATTTTTACAGACAAACCACATTGTTTGATATATTTATATTTGGAACACCATAATCAGCCTATGAAGTTTCCACTGCTGGGACACAGGCCTTCTCTCTTCGAAAGAGAGTTAGTTGTAATCTACCACGCGGGCTCAGTACGGGTTGGTAGATGTCACATAGTCTACGAATTTTTGGTTTAAAGACATGCCGGTTTTCGCGATATTTTGTTTCACCGTTTTGAAAACAGTGGTAATGAATTTATTTACACAAAGTAAAACGCCTGCCTGGGTTCGAACCCACAACCCATAAGTCGGGGCTGTTACCACTCGATGTATCAATTCAAAAACATTCCTCCACCAGTTTTGTTTGAACAATTCACCGCCAGATTGGTCATCGATGTTCGCTCTTTAGTATTACCTATTTTGCTTATACTCGTCGTATATTTGTTGTTTCTTTTTAACTACGTACCTACTTAAGTGGTTTTAATTCTGTAAATTATGTAGTCGACAATTTTGGGTGCACGGTAAAACGCCAGTTTCAAATTATACCACGTGGTAGTTGTTTATCTTGGAATATTCTTTTTAGTTAAAAACGTTATCTGGTCATGACTCATAACCTTAGTCTATGATATTTCAGTTTAGAAATACGTCCAGAAAAATGATCTTTTAAATAATCAATTTCGCCATGTAGATATTTATATCCCCCATAAAACAAACTGTGACTTTTAGGAGAATAAAGTAGCTATAAAACTCCTCCCTTAATGTTGTAACAAAGTTACATCAAGTCCAAGGGAATATAGTTTTTCTACATTCATTATGTAACTAACGGAAGGGTCAGGTCTGTCGCTAGGTAGGTACTCGGCAGTGTCGTCAATCACGGAGTGGTGACAGTCTCAGCCTCGAACACAAAGGGCTGACTGTGTGATTCTCAGATTGAATCGCATCTGGAGTTCCTGTTCTATATGTCTGATTGTCTGTCGTATAGGTATATATGTCACTTTGTTCTCATATGCTCCTCTATGACCTACGTACTTCATGCATTCATCCCTCTTTTACAGCGTACCCAGCGTTTTTTTTTTTTTTCACAAAAAGCGATCCCTAGTTTGCTTTCAGCACTGAAAAATGTGGATCGCTCAAGTGGCACTCTGAAGTTCCAGTGTATGTTGCGTTCAAATCAATCAATAGGATAATGTATGTACTGAGGTTTTTCTGATCTAAGCCCATGTTTTCAATGCAGTCTAGGTTTTAGAAAAAAAATTTTTTTGTTTGTAAAGTCGGTTTACGATAGTTTTACGTGATAACATCATATCGTGCCTCTCTATCGCTTGTTCCGCGCTCTCGCTAGCACGCTCGGCTCAGGCGGAATGTGACAATGAGTCATGCTTTTTCGTGCGTGCAGCCGGCGTTCACCGATTTGTAAGGCGTTATCACGCCAAAAAACGAAAAATATAAAAACTAAATGGCGCAAATTGTATTCTTAAACAGTCCAACAATGTTGCCATGTAAAACAACGTAATTACACCCTTGAAAGCGGAAAAACAATACTTGAGTATTTATTAATGTCTTTGAAGTGGTCGAGCAGTCAAAGACAAAAAGGAACAAATAACCAACCACAAGGCTTGTGTAGGCCAGTGCCGTTTCCTAGATTGTATGTCAGTGTGCACTTACTGAAGTATTGGAAATAATGTATGTACTTACATAACCGTATTGTCGGAGCCGGATCATATACTGTACCTAAGTAATGGAGAGAACAGATATGCCGTCTCTTTTATTTTGCGAGCGACCGACGCCCCCAATCTGTGCGGTGCCTGACATGTTTTCGCCGTAAAAGGGTAGTTGAAGAACAAAAGTTATTGACGATCGGGCTCCAAGACTATAATGGCGGCGGATAGATCTTATCTACGAGCTGCTTGACCATGCCGCATCTCATCAACCAGTCTATTCTTTTACGAATGTGAATGGCGTAGGTAGCCGAGTTAGGTAACTTTTCATATCTTATCGCGGCGTTAAATAATTTACTGATAATATTATCAGTTGTGGGATGATGTGATTAGGTAGCTTTTAGTAACTGTACTGATTTAATAAAAAACAGTGGAAACAAAATAAAAGGTTTGCGTAAGTTACGATTTATAATCCTTTCTAATTCCCGTATAGCAATGCTTGTGGTACTTAAAAACTATTTTACAAAAAAAAAAAAAAATTTTCGTTGTCTGCCACCGACTTCCGAAATTAAAGTTATTTTTCACTTTGTAGTGTCTTTTTTGGAAGTCGGTTTTTTTTTTCGTTTTTTTGTAAAAAAAGTTTTTATTTTTCACTTTTAAGTTGTATGTACTTACCCCACAAAAATTTATATAACACTACTTGCTATATAAATATAAGTGACAGGAAGTCATTATAACATCATCAATATAAACTAAGTGGCAAAATACGTATTACCTACATATATGAGGTGTGATATACTAGGTAGCGCCTCAAGTGAGTCCCGCTCTATCGTATGGCGACTAGACGTTCCCTTTGAGTTGTTGTGTACTTACTGATAATTCGGTGGTTTTACTCTAAGCTCTAAGTCCCTAATATGAGATCATAGTGAACACCACATTTTGAAGCTAACTCAAAAACTACTCAAGCAAAGTTAATACAATTTATATGGGACCACCCCTGAGGCATACCCTATCCATTGAAATCAATTTACATTTGCCGGAGAAATTGCGTAACTGTTTTCGTCAGTCGGGAGAGCTTGCTGGTAGGGAACTGGTTCAGGTGTAGCACACGACAGGTTAGCGGGTTCGTGGGGATTCGAGATTAAAACAGACTATTTGATTGAATATGGCTTATTATTCTTCACACACTGACATTAAATTAAATTAGGTACAATATTATTATTATAACTAAGTATTGGATAAACGATACAAGCGAAAACATCTGAAGTGATCTTTGAGGGCGACTTTGAGTAGTGCATGTGTTTTGTTATTAGTGTGTTTAAAGTTGTAATTGGTATTGTTAATTAACGTGTCTATTTTTTGGTTATTAAATCGGCAGTTTTTATTATCACGAACCCCAAACTCGTAACATTATAAATTTTGTTTTTTCAGCGATTAGTCGAAGGTAAATCCCGAATAGTCTTCATCAACTTCTTGTCCTTGCCCCAATTCATTTGATGTCGGCCCAGCATATCTTCTTATTCTATAAATCACTATTAGCAGTCATACTTGCAGTATTAAAAATTACATATTCCTCTGTTGTAATGAAAAACCGGTCAAGTGCGAGTCGGACTCGCGCACCGAGGGTTTCGTACAAGTTTGTAGGTATGTAAATAGTTTCTTACGGGATTTATTTTTTAATTTTGTAATGTAACTACGGTTTTCAGAGTTTTGCCTTTTCTTGTGCAATATTTAATAATAATTAGACTGAACATTGATTCGAGAACAACCTAGGTATATATGTTCTGTGACAACAACAAAACACTTCTGTTTATTTTTTTTTCCTATATGACATCTCGTACCTAGTTGACCTTGAGAGGTCGTGACTACTTAACCGGACTATCCTGTGGTTGCCTTAAGAAAACGCAAAGCCTCCAGCCAGGGGCGAATATCTATCATACTAAACGACTAAACGCTAAGGGCACCCCCTGTGGGGTCCTAACCTCGGCTTAGGGCGTCGCTGGGGGAGGGCAGCAAGATGGGACAGGCTGGATCAGATTAATATTATTTAAGCTTGATGAGGTCGGCGTTTCCCATCTGACTACTTTGAGCAGAAACGCCGAAACAAACTCAAAGGTCACGGTCGGGAATTTAAATCTACAGCAATTCATCGAGCAAGGGTCGAGGGGAAGCATTTAGTTGGGGACGTCGCGGGGGACCTCGGCGGCGAGGTCGGCATCACGGTGTTTTGTCTGTGTGCACTGTACTGGTTGCCTTATTGCTCTCCTGGAGGAGGGTTATAGCGTCGTCAGAGTCAGAGAGAATCCTTCTGTATTGTGCGTTCTCCTATTTATAGTCATTGCAAACGAGTCCGGACCGATCCGGTGGCAAGCGTGCGTTCAGGCTCCTTATTGGCCACCGCTTGCAATTGGTCCAGATTTTTGGCACTGCAGGATTTCCGCTTTCGCGAACAAACAATACAATTTTCACACGGGAACTCGCCTCTAGGCTAATATTGCATAGGAAAATTCCATTTTTTACAATATCTTAATTACTAACAAAATCTAAAACTCCAATAATATAATTTTAAAACAAACAATGGGCAACAAATTGCGTAGGGAAATTTCCAGTTTAACAATAGCTGGCTTATTTTACTACTAACAAAAGATTTAGACAAAATTGTATTAATGACATTAGACTAATCAGACTTAGGTATTTCAGTAGGTATAAAATAATCAAACTCTAATTGAAAGTAGGGTACGTCGTGCACAGTAAACATAAAAAAAAACATCCAGTCGAATTGAGAAAATCCTCCTTTTTGAAGTCGGTTAAAAACCGTAGGCACCTATTCTTTTTGTATGTTGAGGAAACCCACGGGCCTTTCACTAGCTGGCTAGTAAGGAACAACCCAAAGTTTTTAGAAGACCTATTTAGGAACACGTTACCCAGGAGCGGGCCAAGTTTTTTGCTAAAGCGTACCCTACGCATATCTTAGTATGTTTTCAATTTATTAGAACTTCACACCTCTCGTTGTTAATAATTCATGTGAATTTGTATTATGATTATTGCTGCTATTTCTTTGTTTGTTATCCCGAATTAGAGCTGAAGGGAGAAATCTACGATATACACCTGACAGAGCTCGACTAAGCGCGAATTAGCGTGAAGGTATGATTCTCATTTGCACGTATCAAATCTCTCTTCGCTTTCCCTTGGGTCATTCGTGAGAAGCTGCGATGCTGTGATAGACGAACACCGTCACAAGGGGATACACTTCTCGGCGCTCCGATATACTCCGAAGCGCTCCGTCAAGATGAGTCATGCATTAGAGTAATAACGGTCCCATTTAGCCTCAACTTTTTTTTAGTTTCCCATTTCCGTCCCACATCTGGGCAAAGGCTTCCCTCAAGTCCTTGCAGGTACTCATCTCATGTAGGCGTCCAAGTCATGTCGCCATCTCATTCTGGACCGATCTTCAGAAACCCATTGTGCGGCGACTCTTGCGGTAACTGTGCAAGCGGCTAACGTGACCCACCCAATCCCATTTGACCCTGGCAGCCTTGTTTCCCTTCCATAAACGAATCGACATAGAAACGCAACCTGTTACTATGGATTTAGTTCATGATTCTGAATCGTTGAATTTCTTCGTCGGTTATTTAAAAAAAAAATAGATGTTCCATACATTTTGACCGCGTAGGTATGTAACAGCTGATTTTTTTTAAGTCTGCGCTACGTCTAGAATTGGTGTGCTCAATACATGGTTTCAGTTTGTGCGCCGATGTCTTTTCCATCATATATTATACGATACTTACCTCCTTACTAATAAACGTATGATGTCAGATGAATAATTACACACCGATTTCTCTCTTTCAGTCGTCAGTAATTTGACTTTCGTAAGAAGAAGACAAAGCGTTGTGTAACTATACAGACTCTAATCTAACTGCCTGTATTTCCCACTGCAGGGCAAAGGCCTCCCTCTCCCTTTTCCACACAATTCTGTCTGTTACGTGTGCCGGCCAGTCCTTACAGTAGGAGTCAAGCTCGTCCCGCCATCTTCGTCTTGGCCGTTTATTAGTAAGGGGGTTAATGAAGATATTGGAAAACAAACAGGCACCCGATATATTTTTATTCTTTATTTATTATTACGGACTTTTATACAATTGTATATGCCAGACCCATCGGACCTTATAACGTAAAACGTAATAATACAAATTTGACTAAACTATAAGCAGCTGCGGAGTTAGGTATCGACAAAAGTATGATGGAACATACAAACATCGTTCATATTTATCTTGAGCTCTCTAACTACATCATGTCTTGCAGGCTGAAATCTGACACACTCCGTCAGTAAATGTAAAACATCTTCCAGTGTGCCACAACCCTCATAATTTGGTGAATTAATTTTTTTCATTAAAAATCCAAAATTATTGAGCGGCATGTGTTATCTCAGTCTGTGAGCAACCCGATAAAAATGCACACCTTTTTTGCATACCATTTTGTGGAACGGATATACATACCTACATCCGTCTCTCGGCTAAGCCTTACTAACACGTTAAAATCACGCACAACGGAATTATCAACAAGCTGCTATTGTTTTTTATTATTTCCAATAGTTAATGCACTCTCAACAATAAAAGCTAGTAAAAACGGGGTGAATATTAAAATATTACTTTTGAAATAAAACTCCTAGGTAGGCACACAAACGCGAATAAACTTTTTAATGGGAATTCTTTGGTGATTAAGTATAGCTATTAACGTGGTAAAAGCGTCATTGTTTTTATGGAATGTAATTTTAGTTTCAACGGAGTAATTTTTAAAATTTTCTTTTTTTTTTAACTGCCTTGAGCGGCTTGGATTGAAAACACAGATGTATAGGTATATAGCCAGTGCAGTAAGTAACGACAAATAGCGAGCTCGTCACCTGTTTGCAGACACTACACATATCGAGGTACTTGAGCGGAGAGGTGAATGAGTGTGGAGCATTGAGTATACTCGGTCAATAATGGTTGCTGTACACTTCAATATTGCGCAGTACTCAGGAGACTGTGCTTTGCTTTGAAACAAGCCACTAAGACGTTCGACACTGACGATTGGCACAGATCATTTTTCGTAGCCGGCGTAGCGCTACGCCGTAGGCCATGCTCGAGATTGAGACACGGTTTAGCATTTTTAAATCCTAGTTTAATAAGCCTTTTGTAAGTTTTTATTAATGAACCTATGCAGTCAGATTTGGGCATTTTAAAATATACCGGCCTAGCGGCGCCCTAGATTAAGTTAGACTAAGTTGTTTTAGCCTAATTCGCAGCGCAGGGAGTATATTCTCGTAGCTGCCAAATTGGAACATAACTCGGAAACATGTTAATCAAAACGGCAGTGCAGTGAACTATAAACGAGGCAGACTTTGCTTGTATTGATGCTTTGTAAGCTATTTAGCTATTTTTAGGGTTCCGTACCAAAATGGTAAAAAAGGTACCTTTATGGTGCGACTCAGTTTGTCTGCCTGTCTGTCAGAGCTGGATATCTCAAGAACTATTAATGCTATCAACTTGAAATTTGGAATAGTTTTAGATGACGTTTGCTCAACTATTTTGCAAATAAGAAATAATTAAAAATATTTTTTTTTGTTTTGCAATAGGGACTGAAAGTGCGTCTTAAAAATTCGAAGTGTGAACAAGGACATGTGGGGTATCATACGAAAAAGCGCAGTTTGCACATTCTAAAACATTTTTTCTATTATATTAGGCCGTATAGTATCGACTTTTAATGAAAAATGTAAATTAAAAAATACCGTTCCCCGGCCTTATCTACGAAGTTTGCATAGAGAAAAATCTGAAATTATTCTATGTGATAGAAGATTATGTAAAGATTACTGAAAAAATAAAACGATGTCTCTAAATAGTACACTTTTTCAGAAATCATCAACAAAAGTTACATTAGTTCCACTATCGGTCAAGAGATGGCGCTGACCTAAACTGCAATATTCTACACAGCAGTGTTAAAATTCTCTGACGAATATAGGCCTCGCCGATGAAAATTTAAAAACATATGATGGTAAGGAACTCTCGGTGAGCGAGTCCGACTCGCTTTTGACCGGCTTTTTCATTTAGAATTATACACTCATATTGTGATTCCGTTTGTCTGTATGTCAAGTCTTTACAGCTGGATGAACTACTGTCTCAGAGAGGTTTCAACGGGTACACTGTACTTTTAGAAAGTCATATATTAAAGGCCTAAAAAAAGTTTTTTATATTTTTTTAAATAAAAAAGCGTAAGAGAACCCCAAAGCCACAAAAAAGCCAAAATAAATAAAACCTGAAAAAATAATAATAATGAAGCCTGTTAAAAGCCCAATAAAGCCTGTTTTGTCCCACTGCAGGGCAAAGGCCTTCATTCCCTCTTTCCACTTTTCCCGGTCTACTGCGATTGTGGGCCAATCCTTTAAGAATGAGTCCAGTTCATCTCGCCATGTCTTTCTGGGTCTGCCGCGTTGTCGTTTTCTTTTATTTGGGATCCAATAAGCGGTGGTTTTTGCGTAAGGACATAAATTACTTTTTAATATTACATTTTCATTTATTCAAATAAAAACTATTAATAGTTAATTTATTTATTTTCCTGAGTATAAATAAATGATTAAAAATCTATAAAGCTACATTCAGCCATAGGTTAGGGAGATAAGTTATGACAATTTAATGATATTCAGTGTAGAATTTCCATTCCATTCAAAATTCGAGTGAATATTCAATTATAGATCGTTTCAGCAGTATGAAAAAACAACGATTGTCATAAAGTAAATGCAGCTGAAAACTAATATTCAATTCGCCGAAAAATAAAATTGTATTTCTGAAATTGTATAGCTCGAAAATCTCTCGACTAATGGATAGAATTGTTTTTCCCAATCCTCTCTGAACTATTTTTTTTGCAACAGTTTCGCGCGTAATAACATAGCAAGTGACGGTCGTTTTGTTTTATGATCTGCATTAATCTAACTGTTACTCTTTATTATAAAACTAAAATCAGTTTTGTAACAAGTTAATCTCTGAGGTAGAAATAAGATTTCACAAACTCATCAAATGCCTAGCCTTTCACCAACAATGTTGCGGTCGGCTTCTAGTCGTACCGGATGCAGCTTGGTACCAGTATTTTACATGGAGCGACTGCCTAACTGACCTTCACAACTCAGTTACTGGTTAATACGATACCCCTTGGTATACGACTGTCATAAATCTGAAAATGTCAGCCAACCAACCAAAGGCTTAATGTGCTTTCCGAGGCATGGTGGGGTCTCCACATGTAAAGAATGGTCACCCGTCCACGGACCGACCCACGCGTGCGGCTGTTATAATTTAGCCACGAGATGTCAAATAAAGCAGCTTAAAAAAGCGTTCGCCCTAATGGCTTAAGTGCTTCCGCTTGATAATTACTGAATCGATTTGGAAATTTAGCGATACGATACCTATAAATAGAGAAAAGGTCAATGATCCTTTAATTTGTTTCATTGAATAGTATTTATGAACTTGGGGTTTGTGTAAAATTATGAAATCTAGTGTTATACAAATGAAATTCTTAATATTGCGAAGAATTTCGTCTCAGCATAGACAGACGTACAAATATTTTGGTACCTTTTAAACCTGACGACATTACATGCATACCTTATGCTCACGTATGTAAAATACAGCATTGAGCCACATTTGATATGTAAAGTCGAGACAGTACCTGCCCGAACCGAAACTTTTCATATATTTTTAATCAAGAGTATGTACCTAAGTCGTAAAATGCAAATCTGAAATTAAATCTGTTTTTACGTTTTGTGAAATCGCCTCTAAATCGGAGTCATAATAAAAGTCAGCAATATTAAAATATTAACGTTCAAATAATGAGAGCAAAGTTGCCGTGTCAAAAGCTGCAGTTCAGACAAGACAAAATACTTGTGTAATTGTAAGTAGGTACTTGAAAAGTTCCGGGGCTCGCTGCGACTTTGCCAGTGCGGAGTCGCATTATGCGGTCTTCTGGTTTATGATAAACGGATAACGGATGCTGTTCTATGTCTGCGGCTATCGTAGCTACAAACCTATATAATATATCGTCGTGTACGTACCTCGGCCGGAAAGCAATCTGCGTGGGGAATCTATGATCGGTGATTTTGTGTACCTAAGCCGCAGCTAATTGGGTTTGTGGCGACAATACTAGTGTTTCATGATTGTTGCACACACTGTATTGTTATCTTGTTGTAATACTCCTTTGTACACGAATGTATACCAGTTTACTTAAATAAATGAATAACAATACTTAACTTATGACTTATACAGGGTTACTGAAAACTCGACCACTTTCTTGCAGGAGGTGATAGGGGGGCTAAAATGTGACAAATTTAACCCCCCATACGTATGGCCGAAAATTAATACTTTTAAAGACATTTGAATTTTAGGTCATTTTTAAATTACTTCGAATTTTCAAACAACTTTTAATTATTTGAAATGATTTGATATTTTTAGATATTTTACTGCTGTATTAGCTTTGTTAGAATGTTAGCTATACTTAGATAAAAATAAAAATGAACCCCACCAACATGATTTGTTTTTTTAAATAAAAAGTTTAGTGTTTAAATTCGGAGTAATTTATAAAATACCTAAAATTCAAATATCTCTAAAAGTATTAATTTTCGGCCATACATAATGGGAGGTTAAATTTGTCACATTTTAGCCCCCCTATCACCTCCTGCAAGGAAGTGGTCAAGTTTTCAGTAACCCTGTATTATCATCATAAACCTACCAACAGTATTATATTATACCGCGTTTGTTCTAGGGCACCGAAATATTAATGTCAAACGAAATCATAAGATATTTTCGGGGCATTTCCCCAAACGTAGAGAATGGTAGCGATATTTTACGGTTTTTATTTTTTGCGCTTACCCTTCGTAACAATGAGTCACTTAACGTGTAACAAATGAGTTATTTAATTTGACTGTTTTTGTTATTTGGAAGCAGAAACAGAAGATAAATATACAGCAAATATTTAATACAATTTCACATTATATTACATCCCTTCACAAAGCAGAATGAAGTAGTTATTTTCTATAAACATAAAAAAAATATTTATCAACATTTGAAACTATAAAACTTGGGACTGACGTTCTTTGTCAGCTCGTCAATGTCAGTCTGTCTATCTAGGTGTCAGAAGCTCATTTTATATGAATTCATTTTCAGTATTTTTGAAGTGAAAACTTCTTTAGCGGCGTTGAACACTTTTTGTAATGGGTAAAAAATGTTAAATTCGCGTCAGGGCATCGCGTCAGGACACGTGACCGTCAGGAGAGATTTCCCCCCCCCCTCTCTTTCTACGGCGGCGCCTACCGAAGTGAACCAAGTTTAGTGACACACGGCAATGGATGGATGGAGTGGAAGTGGAAGCGGAAGTGGAAGTGGAAGTCGAAGTCGAAGTCGAAGTTGGAGTCGGAGTCGAAGTCAAAGTCGAAGTCAAAGTCGAAGTCAAAGTCGAAGTCAAAGTCGAAGTCGAAGTTGGAGTCGGAGTCGGAGTCAAAGTCAAAGTCAAAGTCGAAGTCAAAGTCAAAGTCAAAGTCGAAGTCGAAGTTGGAGTCGGAGTCAAAGTCTAAGTCGAAGTCGAAGTCGGAGTCGGAGTCGAAGTCGAAGTCGAAGTCGCAGTCGAAGTGGAAGTGGACGTGGACACACTGCTGTGAAATTGAACAAAGTGCATCTATTAATGAAAAAAGGGACGCAGAAATAGTGAAAAAAAAATGAGTTATATTAATTCAATTAATAATTGATTTATTTCAATGTTAATATTCAAGTTTTCACTTCTGCCGGCACTCCCGGAGTGCAACCCGTCTTTTTTTTTATTTATTTTAGGTAAGCTTAATTGACGGTGGGTACATATTTATAAGTTTAATTGCGTTTTTCAAAACGCTTTCGACCAAAAGTTGTATTTATGTAAATATTACCACTAGACTCTTCCGAGCTTTTAATTATTATTATTTAAATACCGAATGAACGAACGATCTTAGGTAAATATTATTCTTATAATGTTAAAAGTCAATCTATCGAAGTAGTTTCCCCAGCTAGTCAGGAGCTCTTTTGCAATCGCAAACTCTACAATTTTCTATCTCTCGTCGTTTACCGATAAATCACGTACCTTCTGCTAGCGTTCCAAGCAAGGTCAGAAGGCCAATTCTCGTAATTTAAAACGTTCAAAATCTAGTCGCAGTCTCATCTCAGCGACAAACAAATGTCAAAAACTTGTCAAAATGTAGGGAAATTAGAGGTATTTTTGACAGATTGAGACTGAGATCAGACTGTGAACGTTTTTAAAATTACGAGAATTGCCCCTCTGGTAATCTCATGTCTATAGTGTACCGGAATGCGACCGAGTTCTACACAGGGAAGTAGATCATATTTCTAACAAGATTTGTGAAATAATGGGTCTTCACCATCATCATTTCAGCCGAAAGACGTCCACTGCTAGTCAGCCCCTCAAGCGTTGCTATATCGACCGGTCAAAAAAAAAAAGAATTATCAAATTTGATGCAGTCATTCGGAAGCTAGGCGCGTACCCGTAGGTACATACATTTCGGCGATTCATTTTTATTTATATAGAAGAAGATTCAAAGGAGGTCTTTCGACTTCCTTCTATATACTTCTGCCGGTCATGTTACCCGGCAACAGGATGAAGATACATGGCACTGCATATTATCGTACCCCCGGAATGAGCCAGATACGTGGGTCGTAAACCGGTAGCGTGCAGTGGAAACTTGTCGTCGGACGTGCAACGCGGCTCGCGAGTGTGTATCGCGGTTAGGATTATCTATTCAATATTTCGGATTACAGCCGATATCCTCCTCTTAGCGCTGAAGCCAAGAGGAAATATTGTAATCCTATTGGATTTACATGACACTTTTCCGCTTCTTCGCTTTGAAGGAAATTGATTTTAAATGAAAAGTTTATTGAGTGCTGGGATGAAACTATATGGGTTTGGGTGGAGTAAACTTGTAGTACCTACGCGGCGGGAATTGATGTTCGTCTGCTCTACCAAAAACCTTCACTAGATCCCAGAAAAAGATTGTAAAAGCAAAAAACAGTTCACGGCGCTATGTTCCATTATAAAGTGCATCATGTCCCAATTTTTCTTCCTTTCACTCGCCTTAATTTTTACTGCTCACAAGTATGAATAGCTTATGCCAATTTTTATATCCAAACAGCGTTTTCTGTCAAATTTTTGACGACCCTTCTAATAATATTCCATAGACTGTAAGTGCCTTTTCATACGTCCCGGCAACCGGGTAGCCGGTGCCAGGTACCCGGCGGAAAAGTGTATAGTCATGTACGTTAGCTTCCACACGTACCGGCGTAGTTTCACTGGCAAGTGTTACCGGATAGACGGCACCGGCTACCCGGTAACCGGGACGTGTGAAAAGGCACTAACACAAACATAAATTCAAATTGGCGTTCGTAATCGAACGTAGACGCCGTAAAAAGCCGGAAAATATCGCGCAATGCTGGAAATGCGTCTGTGAAAATAATATACATTTCCATATTTTATCCTTAACACATGCACGAGGGAATCACATAAGGAATCTTAACCGGGTAGACTAAATGGTTTCCGTTATCTCTAAATATTGGAGACGGAGAGTATTAAATATTTTAATGTGTTTTTGCTTTCATTCATTTCGAAAATATGTTTGTTTCATTATATTTTCAAACCTAAGAAAGCGGTGAACAGTCACACAACTATCTCAATAAATAGCGTTTTTTGATATGCATGCTTGTGAAAATGACAGATTTCGATGACAACCGTTATTATATGTAGCAACCGCTTTCCTACGAATCCAAAGCTTTAGCTTTATTGATCGAAGCTTTAGCTACGTATAATCATAACCAATAGTTTCGAAAAATCCGATAATTCCGCTTGTTTACTGTTCAATTATATTGGTTAGTTTCGATAAATCGAGCTATCATCATTTAAATTATTGCCTGGAGGTAACTCCTGCACGTATTTCTCTTATCGAAAATATCGAAATTATTTGGCAACTGTCCGTTGATGGCTTAATTGAATCCATTACCATAATTAATAATTCAACAGCATCGTGTCCAGATCATTTTGTAAATATTTAATATTTTAAAATGATTATGTCGATGGAGAGTATCGTAAACATATCCATACCATACCATACCTACCGGTCCGAAGCCTCTCTAAAGGTAAATTTATATATGTTCATAATTGAACGTAATAAAGTGCACAGTAGCCAGAAAGATAGCACGGGCAGAGGAAAGTGGGCGTAAGTAAAATTCTACAGAATTGTTGTTAAATTCAAATTGTAACTTTGCTTATTAAAAGTTGAGCCATCGCGTATGTTTTTTATATCTATTTATCTTCTATTCAAATAAATAAAATTGGAGTGACTGTTTGTAATGTCAAAATAAGAGCTTTTTACTAAACGCATATTAAAAAAAAAAAACAAAACAATTTTGTTCCGGCTAATCTCCGAAACGGCAGAACCGATCTTGATGAATTTTCGTTTGGAGGTACTTTAAACCCTGTGGAAGGACATATACTTTTTATCGAAATATTATGTAGGCGAAGCCGCGGGCGCAAGCTAGTATTTATAAACAATGGAAGATACTTATACCTACGGTAAATGTCACAAATTAGCTGCTGTACGGCCATTGCAGTAGCCAGGAAAAGTTTAAAGAACATTCATGCGAATTTTCATTTCCAAAGAAATACGTTCTGTCAAATGGAAGGAGAACATATGGTTCCATTCCCATTTGCAGCTTCACGCGTTAGAGGAAATGGGAACGTTACCTATATCTTCGGCCCATCCATACTATACGTTAATCGTAGTTTTAAAGCTTGAAACTAGTGTCTCTCTGAGGAACGTCGCGTCGCATGAATAGTGTAATAGTCTCTTTTCACCACTCTCCTGAGTAAATAAATTGAACCTTAAGAGTCTACCGGTATGGAAAATCAGAGTTATTGTAGTATAGCGGAGCTTCCTCCGCGTCGAGGTAGTGAATGATTCCCATACCACGGTGCTTCTTTATGCAATTTTCACCTATTTCGATCCTAACTAGGGCCATACGCTGACTAACCTGCCGATCTAGTCAACATCAGCATCAGGTAGTATGACAGTTGACTACACCTAAGTTTTCACGTTGAGACTTTTACGGAATAGCCGGCTGCAACTGTGGTCAAGCTTGAACTCGTGTCACCAGTGAAGGTTCAGCCAAACCAGTGCGCATTGTACTAAGCATCTGTGACTCGACACGTACTTAGTTCATATTATTATACTAGCTGTACCCCGCGGTTTCACCCGCGATAAAAGTATTATAGTCCTTTTTTATTGATTCCCTTTACAAATCTCTCGCCCTCTTTTTACACCCTTAAAGGATAATTTAGGGGATAAAAACTATTCTATATCCTTCCCCACAACTCAAAATATCTCCATACCAAAGGACGATGAGTCAGAACGTCCCCCCAACCTTACATTGACCAACAGACTTAAAATGTATCTCATTCGAACCGCCTTAGCAAGCTGATCAATTTTTACTATGACGACATCTCTCAAAAGTGCGGGATATGCCGAGAAAATCATGTTTTAGTGTTAATTTCGTCACAACGTCCCCACAAACCTTACATTGACCAACAGACTTAAAATGTATCTCATTCGAACCGCCTTAGCAAGCTGATCAATTTTTACTATGACGACATCTCTCAAAAGTGCGGGATATTCCGAGAAAATCATGTTTTAATGTTTATTGCCAGAACGTCCCCTCAAGCCTTACATCGACCAACAAACTTAAAATGTATCTCATTCAAACCGTCTTAGCAAGGTGATCAATTTTTACTATGATAACATCTCTCAAAAGTGCAGGATATTCCAAGAAAAATCATGTTTTAATGTTAATATTGCAAGAACGTCCCCCCAACCCTTACATAAACCAACAGACTTAAAATGTATCTCATTCGAACTGCCTTAGCAAGGTGATCAATTTTTACTATGACGACATCTCTCAAAAGTGCGGGATATTCCGAGAAAATCATGTTTTAGTGTTAATTTCGTCACAACGTCCCCCCAACCCTTACATTGACCAACAGACTTAAAATGTATCTCATTCGAACCGCCTTAGCAAGCTGATCAATTTTTACTACGACGACATCTCTCAAAAGTGCAGGATATTCCGAGAAAAATCATGTTTTAATGTTAACAGAATAAGAGTTTGTAAGTAAACCATATTCTTTGATTTTCAAACCTCTCAAGATCAATTAGGAGATGTCATTTAAAAAACAGAAAACGTCATTCGTTACTCGTCCAATTTTTTCTATTCCTATAGGCAGGCAGTTGTCCCACCGGCGGCGATGAACGATTAGCGAGTAGAACTAGCAACTGAAAACGAGTTGGCGAGCAGCGAGCAGCGTGTGTGTAGTTCCGATAGTTTTGTCGCTGGGCTATCAGCAAGTTTTCGAGTGCGACGGGCGATTACTCGCACCACTCGCTCGGGGCGGCTAGTCTCACAGGGGTTTCTCTCGGCGTGAGCTCTGACCACCAAGCGACCATCGCTGAGCGAGTATCGCTAGGCGAGTATTATCTTTGATAGCTCTTGTCGCTCAGCGACAAACCAGTGAAGCGAGTCCTCGCCGGCAGTGCGAACAGTCAGCGATCAACTGTTAATATATGCATCTCTTTTGTTTACACGGAATGTATATCTATTGTACGTTTCTTGAACGAGAAAACAGCCAACAGTTAGTCGCTTCCTCGCCGGCGGTGGGACAACTGCCATATGCTCGTCCACGACGGAGACGCGGGTGTTTTCGTCTTGGGCGAGTTTGAATCCCTCACTGCACTCAGGATTCAAGTCTTAACTCCCTCGCTTCGCTCAGGAGTCAACTCAAACCTAGAATCCTTCGTTGCGTTCAGGATTCAAAATAGCGCCCGCGACAACAAGACACTACTTTATCCAAAAATAAATAAAACGATTTTTTATTTTATTTCTAAACCCCATGGATTTTGGAGTTAAAACTGGTTGCTAGTATTTTTATAGATCTTTCTGAACCTGATAACATATACAAAAGATCTGTTGCAGGGCGGGGGACGAGCCTAGCGAAATAGAAAAATGAATAAAACGATTTTTTAATTTTCATTTTATTTCTAAGCCCCATGGATTATGAAGTTAAAAGTGGTTGCTAGTCTTTTTATAGATCTTTATGAACCTGATAGCACATACAAAAGATCTGTTGCAGGGCGGGGGACGGGCCTAGCGAATTAGAAAAATTAATTAAACATTTTTTTTAATTTTCATTTTATTTCTAAGCCCCATGGATTTTGAAGTTAAAACTGGTTGCTAGTCTTTTTATAGATCTTTATGAACCTGATAGCACATACAAAAGATCTGTTGCAGGGTGGGGGACGGGCCTAGCGAATTAGGAAAAATTAATAAAACGATTTTTTAATTTGTATTTTATTTTTAAACCCCATGGATTTTGAAATTAAAACTGGTTGCTAGTCTTTTTATAGACCTTTGTGAACCTACTAATACATACAAAAGTTCTGTTGAAGGGGGGGGACGGGTCTCATACAAATATGGTCATCGTTCTTTCATCTAAATCGGTTCAGCGGTTATTGATTCTCCATACAAACTTCCACCCCCGTTTTCAACCCTTTAAATGATAATTTCTGGGATAAAAACTATAAAACTCAAACTCAAAGCCTCCCTATCCTATGTCCCTACTATCCTTTGTCTTTCCCCGGGATGCAATCTATCTCTCTGCCAAATTTCATCTAAATCTAAATCCGTTCAGTGGTTTAGGCGTGAAAATGATAACATACAGACAGACAGAGTTACTTTCGAATTTATAATATTAGTATCCATACTAATATTATAAATTCGAAAGTAACTCTGTTCATACTGGACTTAAGTATGACGACCCCATTCAAAACAAAACTGGCATTGTGTCGTGTCGTGACCTTTATCAGTTTGTTCATGTGACTTTGCTATTAGGGGAGTGAAACTGGATTTAATTACTCAATGCCATAAACACGTCTAATTATACGGATGTGAACGATCCATTACGTTGGTATTATTAGACTGATTTTCCACCAGAGATGTACTATGCTACGTTGCTATGGATGCGTTTGATAGCCACCAATCATATTCATTGGTCCACATAGCATAGCACTGGTGGAAACGGATTCAACTAAGCTACGTTTTTTTTTATGGAAGGATGCGTGCTATGAATGCGAGCTATGGATGCGTGCTATGGATGTGTAGCTATATGCAGAGCAGTGTACCTTTTCTATTGTCGATACGTCGCATAGCTCAAGCTGCGCATCTTCCTCGCACTGCTACCTTGCGGTGGCGCATTTTCATAGCACATCTTACTCGCTCCGCTACATAGCTTAGCATCAGTGGAAACGGTCACATAGTTTCGTAGCTTATCTTTTAGCATAGCTGCATAGCACATCACTGGTGGAAAGGCACCCTAAACAGGGGCGAAATTTAAGTTAAAAAAAATATAACTGACATTATGTACGGATGATCCGGCGAAATCTCTTGAAAACAATACAACTTTGTCGTAGGATGAATGATCAGGATTTGTTGCGTAACTCGCCCGTTCCCCGAAATATCCGGCTGCGTGCCTGAAGACGTGTTTAAGTATCCCGTAGAAAAGAAGTCGAGAATAAATACGCGCAACTGGTTTCGCGAGAACAATGATGAAAATTATGATAAACCGACTACCGTAAATGCCCACCTACACGCATCGTGTCACTCACATTTTGTAAAGATGCAATATAGAAACAATAGATGTAGATATATCTATAATTTACACTTTGACGAATTGAGTATTTTTGGTTATACGTAACACGTGTCACGTTTACGTCATAACAACATATTATTAAACTCCTACCTACTTGTTACGCGCTCTTCGGGGTAATTCCATTAAACGGGCTTGTTTTGGGTGAGTGCGTGAATTCAATATTGGCACACTCAGTATTATCGGGATGCACGTTCTATTTCGAGGGACATGATTATCAAGGCCAAGTTTACCGCAGACAGTAATCGAGTCAAATTTTACCCAGATCAAAGTGCAGTCGGCCGATACAAAATTTACCGACCGCATCGAACGAGAGGTCACTGCTAAAATTGCCATAAATCAAAATAAATAAAATAGGATTACCCTAACATGACCTATCATAAAGTTTTATGAGATAATGTCGGCTGGGCTTATAGGCTTGCAATAGTCGTGACGGGTGGCGTTCAACCCTAAATTGCCACTGTGGGGGCAACCGGCAGTTACCCGCCACGCCTCGCCGACATCCTATTTTTAACGTGACCGAGCTATTGTAAACATTTTAAGAACAACTCTAACAAAGAAAAGCTCACGACAAACATTGTTTAGCAAAACGAAAGAGAAAGTTAAGTAATGGAATATGACACATCTCTTGAAATCTATTGCTTTGGAGAAACTTAAAAGGAATAGTATCTAATATTTTCGGGATTTTATCAATAACAATAATGTAATAAATAACAAACAAACTGCATTCTTAATTGTATAACAGAATTGCATAGATAGTAGAATGGTTCCGACAGTCCGACAGTCAGCTTCAAATGCCGAGTTAGCTTGCAAATTACTGAGAAAGTTAGCGGCAGAGATGTCATCGGCAAGGTCTGTTCGCAACTAGTTTGCCGCCGTCACTTGTCCTATTGTTCTCACGAGCGGTCAAAGGGTTAAGTGCAAAACAAAAGTACATAATAGATAACCATTAAACACAGTATTTGGTACAATTATTATAGACAGTGATTCAAATCGATACTTCAACATTTCTAGTTGGATAAACCTCATTAAACGGGTTAGCGACGTGACGTGACATGATAATATCAAGTTAAATCCGCTGATAGTCAGCTTATACCTTAATCATTGAAATAGGTAAGGTCACATTGCAGCGTCTATTTTTGTTTTGGGTTCACCCTTGTTTGGTATAACAACGTTTTGTCGAAAATCGCTCCGGCTAATTTTAGTTACAATAAAGTCATTTCGTATAATTATTCATTTGACCGAATAATTAATTGGTAGATTTTTATTTAGCATATTTATTTCTTTGAAATAATGTCATTTGACCGAATTTTCAAATGCACTAATTTTATTTAAACTAATGTTTCATTAGACTAACCAGAACCCAGTTCCGTGTAGCCTACTAAAAATAATCTCTTTTTTTCTTCTATTAGCACAAGTCGTTTCTGGCACCCATATTTTGTGTAAAAGTAATTGTTTTCTATATAATCTAGTCGTTTCTGGCGCTCGTAGGCCGCTACCGCGGCACCGCTCGCTTCACTCGCTCGGCTCGTTTTTTTTAAATATTTAACTTAATCTAACTAAAAAAATACATACAAAATACATACATGTTCTACTAAAATACATGTTATACCACCACTGAACATTACATCAAATGAACATTATACCTTTTGATCAATAGCGAAAATGTTATCGCAAATAAATATTCGATGAAATGAAAATTATGTTAATCGATATTATACATACTTATTGATTATTTTCTTAAACGTTGTTTGAATTAGTAACATTACATCAAAAGTTGTTATACCAAACAAGGGTGAACCCTTTTTTTTGTGTCATGCCATTTTACTCTTTGTATACATACACCCATCACCCACGACAAAATGAAGAAAAATGCGTTATGCGGTTCAATTTCAATGCAAATTGGAGGTATGGTAAGCGCAGGTATTTCTGTGTATTAGCGTATGGAGTTCTGTTATGTTAATTTGTTAATTATTTGTCATTCTATGGGAACATATTGGAAAATTATGCAAAGGCTTGGGGCGTGACTAATAGCGAAGGCCGATACTAAGGTTGATAAATTTCAGCCATGAAGCCTTTTTTTTGTTGTTGCGCGGTAGATATCCTCATGGACTTCCTCCATCGTGGGGGTGACAGAGGGGCATACCGGACTCTTACCGGCTAAAACCACCTCTGCCTATGGGGGTACGGGATTCGCAAAAGGATTCAGTAACGTGGACAGTAGTTGTGTTGTGTCAATATTGTCCCAAGACTGAAGAGCTATTACCTGCGAAACATGATGGATATGCAACCAATTCCTGTATTATTAGCAAAAACCGTTTTTCCGCAAAAATCATTTGAAGAAAATTTATGTTTTAACGTTTTTACATTGAAGAATATTATGCACTAAAAGTAAAAAACGAATTTAAGAAATGGTATTAGCTCCTGTTTGAATTTCGGATATTAATTAAATAAAGGAAGAATGTTATATGTTAAAAACCCGATTTTGTTTAAAAAACATCTTTATGTGTTGTTGTATTTTGTATACCGAGATTTGGTAGGGTATATTATCGAGGACACCTTTTAGCATAATCAAGGTATAATGTTCCCACTGCTGGGGCGCAAGCCTCTTCTCTGTGAGAGGGAGTGGGCCGTAATCAACTATGCGGGCCCAGTGCGGGTTGGTAGAAGTCACATATCTTCGAAATTTTGGTTTTAGGACATCCAGGTTTACCCACGATATTTTCCTTAAACATCATGAGATTATTTTCATCGTAAAACGCCTGCTTGAGTTGACACATATCCGTTGACTGTTTTCCGTGAACCTGTAACAGCCACACGCGCTATGGATTTTGGTTCATATCAGACAAATCTAAATACAAAATACTGACCATATACCTGTTGTAGCCTTCACAAAGCATTTTCCTAAGGCCCTTAAAGTCTGAGCGGGTCAAATGGGGGTTCAAGTTAGTATCGAACCAAATCGCGGGCAAAAGCTAGTCTTTTATAAAGCTTATCTCCGATCCCCCCGGGCCCTGTACTTACGCAACCTCCGAAAAGGCTTTTTAAGTTTGACCAACTTTAACACAAAACAGTCGGTCAAGGTTAGAACTATGAAAGGTTGAGATTTAATTTTTTATTTTTAAGACTGGAGAGATATCTACCTACTTACCTAACTAAATATTTAAGTTCGAACTTAACAATTACCTCTGTTAGAAGTTTGCTTGCTTCAAATATACCTATGGATGTATCTTAGCTGTTATTGAGACAAGAGAATAGTGTTTGTGTAGGAATGCTCAGTAATTAATACTTCACTTGACAAATACAATTGCTGTTAGTAGTAACACTGTCGGTGCCATCTGTCAGGAAAATGCAGACGCTACAGTATTTACTCGTTTGCAGAAGGGACGTTGTTTACAGTGCCTTCTTATTGGATCGCTCTAAATTCGTCCAAGGACACAACACCCCTGTTTATTTAAGTGTGGCAACAAAATGGCCTATACCCCGTAACACGAAAAGAAGTAATTTTAGTCTCTTTGTATTGTGGTTCCTTTGTACTGCTGAGCTATGTGGCTTGAGGAGTGATTGATGGCCGCCGCTAAGTATTTGTTGATCATTTCGAGTTTCAGCCAAAGTTTTTTTTAGTTAGTGCGGATTGGTTCTGTAGTCCCGTTTTGTATTAGGCCTACTTTTAATTTATTAAAACTTAACAATTAGGGTACCCTTTTGTTTGTTTCAAGCCCCTGCCGAGTTAGATAAACTATCCTTATCTATATATATAATATATCTATCTGTTATATAAAAATGAATCGCCGAAATGTCTGTACGCGCATAACTTCCGAATGACTGCACCAAATTGGAAACACATTACCACTCCTTTGCGTCGCGCAGTCGGGTAAAAAGGAGAAGAATCACAGGGTTTAAAAAATGTCAATTAGGTACCTAGTAAAAATCCAATTAAAACAATGATACTTACCTGCTTTCAATATGGTTCAGCTATCACGATTTCCTTAATTAAAATAATAACCGCATTTCAATTGATCAATAATTCCTCAATTCCGATTTACAAAACTGATAAATTGTTAATGAAAACAAAAAGGAAATATACATAATACATAAGTACATAATTTTTATCAATACGATAAGAACCAGTTAATTATTATTAATCAGAATGCAATTTGCTTATTGCAAAACTAAAGGCTTTAAGAATTTTAATAAGCTAAGTAAATAATCGAGTTGAATGGCGTGCAATTGGAGAGGCCTGTGTCCAGCAGTGGATTGCTATTACAGGCTGATGATGATGAATTAAATAAATTAAAGCGAAAAATATACCTCTTTAATACAATTTTGTAGTGCTCACAAATACCTACATTTATTGACTATAGGTCCTTTAAACAACCAAACGCAATTTATATTTCAGTAATAGACTTAAAAACTAAAAAGACTAAAGAAAGAGAGAGAGAGGTTTAAGATCTTTCGATATATTCAGCAAAAATAATCACGACTTATTTTAGGGTAAATAAAGTATGATTCTAATAATAGCAATAAATCAGTTTATAAAAAATAATAATATGTACTGTTATATAAAAAGGAGGGGAAATAATCAAAGGGCATCAAAAAATTCGTCCGCATCGCTGTCAATAGGAAACGTGCCCAAAAGGCTGGCAGCATTGCAAGGTTGTATGGCAATGCTGATTTTTTGGCCAAAATATAGGCCAGCCCCCTGGTCACGTGAAGACTCGACCAACCGCTTGGCGATGTCTCGAAATACTAAGTGGGCACTTGGTCTCCATGTCAACCCCAAACGGCGCGAACATATAAGTTCCAAAGAGATTGGAGTATTTACGCCGTTTGAGGTTTTCCGCGCCCGCAGCAGCAACCCCAGCACAGCCCACCGTGCTTGGCAGATGGGATGGCGCAAGGGTGTCGACACTCGTTGCATCCCACACCAAAGACCTACCTACTTTTCAAGGCATTATGGTCATTCCGATTGGTCTCTTCCCATCGTCGCGTGCCAAGTCATTGGGTTCTAAAACAGCTGCCACCGCAGTTGGAAGCTGGTGACAAGAGCACGACGGAGGATGTCATTGATGCTGGCGTGCCGTGCTATCGCTTTTACTGCAGGATAAGCCATGGTGTCCAGGGCAGTCGACACCTTCACCGCATTGGCAGCGATGCGGAGCCACGCAAAGGGGCACACAAGTAGCGAGCCGGAAGGTAGTATCACCCAGCAAATTGCCTATGTTGGATAACGGTAGCGCCTGAAGCCAGAGGCCCGACTCCCACTTACCCACAGCCAGTAGGCGGGCACGCTCAGCAGTATTGGTGGACGTATTAATAAGATTATTTCGTACCAACCTGCAGAGCGGCTCATCCCACTGCCTCTGGGAATATGGGTTTACGGACCGATCTGAATCCGGGTAAGGCATTTTCCAGGCGTTCTCCACGTCGGCCAAGCACGGCACTTCAGAGTCAACCAAGGAGGGGCTAAAATCTTCCCGGTCAACTTTTTGGTGCTGTGGACAGAGAACAGGAACGCGCCGGTAAGATAATACTGGTATTTTTTCGGAAAGAAAGATGTTGGTACCAAATACAGAATAACGTTTCACAGATTTTTGTTCTTGACATTCAACAATTTATACGAAAACTGTATTTATTGAAAAATGTTTGCTGGTGGATACAAAAGCCCACGCACGCCTACCTACACGAGTAACTATTTTCAGTTATCGTTATTTACTTTGTTTTGACAACAATATGAAGAGAAATCGTATATTTTTAAATGTCTATTATTGCAAGGATAATCATTTTTTGGTCAAAATATTTTCATAAAATATGAAATAAGTAATATTTTCAAGAAAAATATGAAAATTCAAAATTATGATTCTGGTTCAATGATATATTTTTGTTTTATACAAAGATGCTGTGCGATGCCATAACAATATTGTCATCAACCGTTATTTACGTTATCGAGCTGACAAATTTTTCAAAGGACCAGGTAATGAATTTCCTTCAAAATCCTCTGAATCGCAATTGGGGTGGCTTCACTCAACCTCTCAACTAGTTATTGCAATAAGACATCTGGCGGTTGTCATCTATACATATTATCTGTGTCTATACCCATCACCTACATTGATAGCATCCTTTTAATCTCCTGTTACGAGTTGTGGTTATATGGTTAATACAATATGTGGGCAATATCAAGCAATTTGCGGTGCCAACATGTAGTCATAATAGTAGGACGGGTTAGGGACTATTAAATGATACACATTATATTATTATTATTATAGGTACTACCATAGCTATATATAAGTATGTTTAATTGTTCAATAAATATTTGTAAACTGTTTTTTGAGTAGTAAACATTAAAAAAAAAACTGTTTTTTCGAAACAAAAAACCTGTTTAAAAACAATTTGAAAGCTTATTCTAAACTAGCTTCTGGCCGCGACTTCGTCCGCTTGAAATGCACGCGTGCTATTATTTTGTTTTCGCTTAGCCATCTTTCTGACTTTTTTCGTTTTACACGGCTCCTAACGTGATATTAAATAGCCTAGGTATAGCCTTCCTAAAGCATTGGGCTATCAAATGCAATAAGAATTTTTCAAATCCGACTGTTAGTTCCGGAGATTACCCTTAACAAACAAATAACGCTTTAAGTATATAGTTCCTTCAGCTTTTGCAAAGGAACTACTGATCCAAAAATTCTCAGCAGTTCCTTCAAAGGAACTAGTGAGCACAAAGGCCAATTTTGCCTACAGAAACTACCATGCAACACATTTATTAGCCTTTAATTAGCTTCATATATAATGTACTTAACATTATATATGAAGCTAATTAAAGGCAATAATGCAGATACCTTTGATGGAAGTATTGGCAACGCATTCGTTGCCGACGGTCGCGCTACGCGCATTGCATTTTCTAGGGAAGGCATTGAAACTTACGAGTCACAAGTCATGGCCGATTCGAGCGATTAGCTTTCAGTCGTCGTACGCTCCCGAGCTTGCTCCGCTCTGTCCACGATGTGCATTCATAATTCCATCGAATTGGTAAAAGAGAAGAAAGAAAGAAAAAAGAAAGAAAATACATTTATTTAGCACAGACTAAATGATACACAATACACCAGATACATAAATCAAATAAAAACAAAAAGTAAAGTTTATCTTTTTTAAAGTCCGATTTATAAAAAAAATAAGCAGGAAGTGTGCCTTACGGCTGCGCTAAAAAAGGGCCAGTTCAGCAAAAATGCCAGACTACTAATGCCTGACGCTGGTTTTCAACTGGACCTGGTGTGTGAGGTGACGGATGTAAATCAGTTTTATACTGCAACGTGACTTGTGTGTGCATACTTATATAAAAATAAAATGAATATTTTGCCAGATAAAACAGTAACGAATATGTATAAATAGAAACATTGCAAAAAAATAAACAAACAAACACTGATAAATAAATAAGTGAGTTGGCCGCATGCTAGTAGACCTTGTGTCCATTGCCGTTTCTGATTGAGAACATAGGTGAACATAATACTTATGAACTTATATTTTGTTCCTGTGGCATGTCAAAGATTTTCAGTCACTGGCTCTGGCTGTCGCGTTTATTAACAATGCCTATAAAATCCCGCCACATAAGAACATGTCGCATCATTAGCGAAATGCTCCGTAGTTACAAAATGCTAATTAAATTCAAGAGACTTGTTATGAGCCGAGGTAACTGAGGCACCCGCAAATTACCTAATCTTACTAATCTTATAGTTTTTACTCAATTGTTTGTTACTTTCAGTTCTATGAGCTTTAATAAGGCACTTACATGAAACGAAAATATTGAAAACAAGCAACCCGCCCCGGCTTCGCTCAGTTTTACCGACTTGACAAAACTTTGGGATTTCTTTATTATTTAGCAGTTTAATATTAATATATCGTATCATCACCTTTCGGATAGAATAATCAGCCTAGCATGTTCCCACTGCTGCGACACAGGCCTCCTCTCTGTGAGAGGGAGCGGGCGGTAATCCACCACGCGGGCCTAGTGCGAGTTGGTAGATGTCACGTCTTCGAATTTTTGGTTCTAGGACAAGCCGGTTTCCTAACGATGTTTTCCTTCACCGTTTTGGGAGCTGTGGTGATGAAATTAACCACACAAAGTAAAGCGCCTGCCTGGCTTCCAACCCACGAACTCGTAAATCGGGGCCGTTACCAAAGGCAATTCTCGCGTTTACACTTGTTCATGACGCATTCGTCATTGCCGGTCGTCTCCTATGTCGCTTATAAAATGGTGAGATTATCCAGAATAATGTATTCTCAGTAGGTACAAGTCGTGGTACAAGTGGGGGGTCGTGACGTCACGCCGTGCTAAAAATTGTCGCACGGCGTGACGTCACGACCCCCAACTCCCAAATTTTGACGCGCTTTATCTTTGTCAGTTTTTGTTTGATTGACAAAAAAAAAATATGGGTCCATTATTTTTCGATAATTAATCTAACTGACGGACTAATTAGAATTATTATTTTTTTACCCAGGAAACTACCCTATTACTCGATACGTGTATGGTACATTGTTACAGCAAATCGTCGAGGTCCCCCGTCTGGTCCCGCGCTGTGCCTCGTCCGCTTTTGAACGTGACTTTACACTCGTTGATGCTGCTCTCAAACACTTTCTGCTCCGATTCAACACACTTAACTATTATTTATCCTCTTTGTTATTCTTGTGTCCTTTATTAAAGAACTGACTTCAATGAAGACCTTGGAAAAATGAACCCTCATATTCATAGTAGGTACCTACCTTTTAGCTCGACCTGTCACAAAACAAATAAAGTACATATGTACACTCTAATTTAAATGTCATCAAAGATTATTCAGAGCTTATAATCAGACTTTTTTACAAAAGAGGGAAATATTATGTAGAGTGCGTTTCAACAAATACTTCCTATGTTATAATGTTGGCTCCCCAGTCCTCCGCTAGGAGTATAGGTATGTGTTTTGTGCCCATGTCTCTCAAGATAGTAGATATGGGGAGACGATTCTGCGGATTTTTTTAAGATTTATAAGGTTTCCGTGTTAGAATCATGCCCAAAACATTAAGAAGTGGTGAAGAATAAAAAGTGGTATACATTGCTGCCAACATAACGGCAAAGGAATTATTTGTTGAAACGCACTCTAGGCATTATAATAAGCATTTTTATTTAGGCGAGTATACTAAGGAAAGTTAGGTTTCTATCCCGCAGTCGGTCCCCGCGATGGGGTTGAAAACGCCAACACATTTAAACTTTTTTCCTTATCCATTTACTTAATAGCAAAATAATGTAATAATAAACTGACTCTGCTAAATATCTACTGAAAAGGTATGACGTCTGATTTTCAATAAAAAAAAAGTGATAGGTAAAATCACACAAGTTTATCGGATTATAGGTATCTAATCATTTCTAGACCGATAGTCTGACAACCAGTCTTACCAAGGGGTTTCGTATTACCCAGTAACTGGGTTGTGGAGGTCAGATAGGCAGTCGCTCTATGTAAAATACTGGTATTCATAGTATTATAGACTGGAAGCTGACCCCAATATAGTTGTGAAAAGGCTAGGCAGGTGAGGTATCTAATAATTGTAGATATAGGTACATTATTAGAATTCGCTGATCACTTAATCAAGGGTAAAAGCAATATTGATTAATTTGCCAAATGTTTTACAATTTCACAAGTTGATTACATAATATTATCGTAAGAACAATACATAATCATAAACATAACATAATCGGCCTATAATGTTCCCACTGCTGGGACACAGGCCTCCTCTCAGTGAGAGGGAGTGGGCCGTAATCCACTCGTTCGTTCTCTCTTTGTGTAAATTATTTCATCACCACTGCTCTCAAAACGGTGAAGGAAAACATCGTGAGGAAACCGGCATGTCCTAAATCCAAAAATTCGAAGACATGTGACATCTGCCACGAACAATAATATTACTAAAATATTAAGGTCGCTTTTGGGTACCTACGTATTGACTGATGAACTTCAACAATACTAAAAACATGATTATCACGCAGATAGTAAGTACTAATAACATTTACCAAATTCGATTGCGAACTTACAACTGACTTTACTTAATAAATACCAGTAGAATTTAAAAAAATATATCTTCATGTACCAACATTGGTTAAGTAACGTATAAAAATCGAGCTAACATTGGTTTCAATGTGTGCGTACGCGTAATGTTGCTGTGTTGCGATTCAGATAAGTACCTAAACTTGAGCGAGTTAAAAATGTGATAGCGAGTGTATTTGCGTAAGAACTATTCGGTTAATTAACTCGAATATTTAATTAGTAAAGTACTTGTTTTCATATAGTTACGTTACTAGAAGGATAATAGGCGGTATAGTTTTGAGCCGAAGTCATGTATGTTATGACGTCACGACTTACGTTTGTGTTATTCTGCTGACGAGTGATATAGGCGCATGTGAGCCTGCAATCCACTCCCCCTGAATTTTCCTCGGTAAGAAGATTACGTAGCGAAGCCTGAATTTCGTCACAACTCCCCTTACCATTCGAGTTATTATCAAGGATGTTCATTATTCATTCAGGCTTTTTATACGTCCTTTTGGCTTCGAAAACTGTTACCTTTTGAGCCGTTGAATTATCTTCAAGTTTTTCTTGAAGGGGTTGAATCTACCGTAAGCCTTACTCACTCTGAAACGGACGCAACTAAACCGGTAGTGGATGTACTAAAACCGAAGTCGAAACAAAACTTGTCTTAGTACCTACAGAAAACATAAGCGTAAATTGGCCGAAACCACAACGCATTTCCCTGAGGGTGAGAACCGGTGATGGCTGAGCTTCGCTTCTAAGTTGAAAACCATGTAAACTAAACGGAGGCGTTATTATAACGAACCATAGGTACTATATAATATATAACTGAGGTAACCGTTTAAATTCCCATTAGTGTTGCGTCATCCGTTGCGCTTGGCATTGGCAGTTTAGCTTAGTTTCAAAAATGACGTGTCTTTTGGCTTAATAATAAATGACATGAAGGAAAAGGTCATGGTATAAAGCTATCGTCTATGAAACATAATATAATCAGCCAGAACAATCGATGGAAACGTCGCGTCGGCTGCGTCAACATAATAAGGTAGTAGAAGCGCGGGGGGAAATATTGTAGCTAGAAATGTTCACTTAATGTAGGATATTCCATTAGGCCGGCGTCACTCCCCTGACGTCATTTGACGCGTCGACGTTACGTTGGAATTGTCCAAAGTTGTGTGGCACTCAGTGGCTTGACGGGCAAAACTTCAGGCTTTACGAGCCACTCCGTAAATTGCTAAGTTTGTCGCCGGCATTAATTATTTTTTATACGGTGTGATCACATATCTTGTAAATTCTATCTCGGCTTTTTGAGCGATTTTAATATGCAGCAAACGTGTTAAAATAAACGTGAAATATTTAATCGCCACCAACACCAAACCACGGTGGTGATTGTAAAAATAAGGTACCTAACAACGTGTTTATTGCACGGAGCTGCAGTTATTATAGCGATGTTATAAAATGAAATGGCATTTGCACCTAGCTTTAAACAAAGATACTTAAAATAAAATTACCTATGGCTCAAAATAGAAAAAATAAAGAAACATTTTATTTAAAATGGTAAAACCGTAAATGGTGCGTGTATAAGTAATTGTTGCACTTATAAATGTATTATTTAGGGAAATTATTTCAAAAATGTATTGTGTAAACAATTGTTGGCTAACCTAAATAAATAAAATAAATTTAGGACACAGAGGAAACACAAATAGTAAAAAAGCATTTATAAATAACAACACTTACATTAAAAACAACCAAAAAAAAAATATACAAAAAGAACAAAAGACCTTAGCTGTGCGATGCCAACAAGGCTCCTATCTCAGCATAATGCTGCGATATTTAAAAAATATATTCCGGTATAAAATAAAATGTTCAGTCTACTCTCCAACCATAGTAAGAACCATGTCGTTTTTATTTTTATTAAAAATCATAAAAAGTACATCAAACTTAAAGCCGTTGTGCGCGGATAATTTGTTCCTTTAAGGAGATGCTTGAAGATATTTTAAGCATGATCCCGGTGCCTCTTTCAGGCGCAGGTAAAATATATTATCATAGAATGAAAATTTATTACCTATTTCGTTAAAATTCGCGTATTTTATGAACCAAAAAGCTAAACATATTGTTATTACAAAGCCGTGCTCCTTGAATAACAATATTTTTCAGAATTTTCTATTTACATTCAGTCACAAAAGTATCGGGAATGGATGATTTGTATATGGTTCCAAATTAAATTATTTGTTTTTTTTTGTTGTTAGATTGGCACAACTGTTTTCCATTTTGGCGCGGAGTTTGAGTTGCATCAGTCATTTAGATAAGTTTTTAGTTAGATCATATCTAGTGTGTATTGGGAATTTCATAATGGACAAAAACATCAAACAAAGAGTTTGTCTTAAATTTTGCTTCGCTAATGGAATTTCGTGTTTCAAGTCACTGAAAATGTTACAGAAGGCTTACGCTGAATCGACTTTATCAAAAACACGTGCTTATGAGTGGTAGGTACAAAGCGTTCAAAAGCAGTCGAGATGTGCTGAAAGATTTGTTTCGCCCTGGTAGGCCATCAACGTCTTCAACTGAAGTTAACATCGCAAAAGTGAAGGAAATAATGACTGAAAATAGACCTGAATTTTCTCCAAAAACTCAATCGCATAAGAGTCGCTGAAGACATGCTAGAACGAGTCAATTCCGACCCAACATTCATGAAACGCATTGTTACTGGTGACTAGACATGGGTTTAAAGTTTGACATGCAAACTAGTCTACAAGTTTCGGAGCGGCGCCTTCCAACGGAACCGAAACCGAGAAAACCATGCCAAAGTCGATAAAAAGTCAAAGTCATGTTGACTGTTTTCTTTTACTAGGTATGGCGGTGTTGTGCACTCGGAATTCTTACCGCAAGGTCAAACGGTAAATAAAGTATATTATTTGAGCGTTATGTAGCGTTTAAGAGAGAAAATTCGAAGGAAAGAAAATTGTTGGATTTTGCACCACGATACGGCATTCGCACAAGGCCATCATTGCGAACGAATTTTTTTAAATCAAAATCTCAAAAAATACCATCACGCAACCACCTCATTCACCAGATATGGCTCCAGCCGACTTCTTTCTTTTTCCTAAACTCAAATTAACACTTCGTGTCACCCGTTTTCATTCAGTAGAAGACTTCGCGACGAGAACTAAACTCAATTCCGGAAAAAGCGTTTAAAAAATGTTTTGATGATTGAATTGTTCGTTGGCGTAAGTGTATCGTTTCTGAAGGAGCATACTTAGAAGGCGATAAAATAAATTTGGATTTATTGATCTTACCCGGTACGTTTTTGACAGATTAGAGATATTTTCATGTTGGATAAATAGAGTGGACGTTCAAAACTTTTTTGTTCAGTTTCTTGGTAAGCTTGCTGCTTGTGTTAAATAGTAGATTGCTTGCCAAGAGAGCAAACAACTATTTTGAAGGCGAAGTGTTTCTTTGAATTCAGACCGCAGCGATGGATTCAAAGTACGTCCCTCGAACTTAAAATAGTGTTGCTCCCGAGGTGGACACTACTTTTTATCACCCTCTATAAAAAAATAAGTAAGTGCAACTTATGAATAAGATTATTACGTTTATTTATTTACATACAATTACTTGAGAGAAAAAGACATACTCATTTTTTATAAAACTAAGTAAAATCCTAATTTGAATAAACAATTACGAACGAAGACAGAATGCCTTTCGCGCGTTGTTTATTTTTTCACAATTTTTTTTTTATTGGCAGCGCCCTTTATTGTTTATCATACAGCCTGTTACTGGTTCATACAATGTTCGTGATTGATCTCTTTGGTGATTGGAACTTTTACTAATATCCACGTTCCAAATTCAAATCGCTTTTAGTCCTGTTTATGAAGAATACACTAGCTCTTTTTGGATAGATGTGATATAACCTCCTCCGTTTTTTTGTCGGTTCAAAAATAATGTTGTTCAACGTAATGCCCCGCATAGCTCTCACCTCTACAAACTCAGGTAAACTTAAAAAAATATGTCCCCGTAGCAAACTTTCCTTTAGCGGGGTGTCAAAACAAATATAAAAGTCCACAAAGTCGGAACATGAATAACGTGAGTGTGTAGAATTTTCCAGCAGTTGTCACAAATGCTGCTTACCCTTAAAGTTGACCGGCAAAGAAAACTAGGCGCATTGAAACTTATTTACCCTTCGCTATGACATGAATACCGACATTAATGCAGCTACAAAAATGTCGAACAAAAGGAATCGATGGCTTACGAGGAAAAGCGAAAAAGAACCTCGAGAAAATATCCGCATTGTGTATTACACTTTGCCATATACATACACAATCATTCTTCCTTCTGATTACAGCGCAGAACCGTAAAAAGTGCCATTACCCCATGGTAGGGTTGTGAGGGGCGTTTTCCCCGTGGTCTGAGGCGGAAAATTATCTAGCATTCGAGCGTGAAAATTCTGCAGGTATAAAATTTTAAGACACCTTGGTGACTGAGGCGGATCCGTAATTTAAGAAGATTATTTCTGCGGAATTTCTATTGGTTTGAAACAATCAAGTAACCATCGAGTGAAAACTTTTCGTTTTATCTATTAGAGGAATATATCGATTTACGAGTTCTAGGTCGTAGGTTCCAACCCTGCCAGGCGCTTTGCTTTGTGTTAATTATTTCATCATCACTCAAAACGTTTAAGGAAAACATCGTAATGAATCCAGCAACTCCTAGAACCAAAAATTCGAAGACATGTGACAACCACCAACCCGCACTGAGCCCGCGTGGTGGATTTCGACCCACTTCTTCTTACAGAGAGGAGGTCTGTGTCCCGGTAGTGGGAATATTAGGCTGATGATGCTACATTCCAATTCAAAAAGACCACAAGAGAGTCGGATTAGTTTTAAAATTAACAAAGAACAACACAAGGTTCTTCACGGGCAGCCTAGCTTCCGTAGTGAGGAGATTATATAAATATCTCTCTACTTAGAGAAGCAATTAATGGTTTCACGAAATCCCTTATTTCATTTCGTAGCTTAGCATACATACGTATCTATGCTAACTTTCCGTTAATGTCGGTGTTGAAGTACCATATAATTTATTATTTAAATAATATAAAAATGTTTACACTGGATAAACTTCTTATTCAAAATATACTAACAAACCATTGAAATGAAAATATAATAACCCAACTAAAAATAAATATTAACAAACTTAAATATGGCGTCGAAAAATTTCTCCGCATCGCTGTCGACTGGTAGTGTACCCATGAGACTGGCGGTATTGCCATGGTGTATGGCAACGCTTAGTCTCTAGCTAAGGTAAAAGCCAGCCCTTGGGTCAAGGGAAGTGTCAACCAGCCCTTTGGAGAATTTATTGAACAAACCATGAACACTCGGACACAAAAAATGTGGACATATAATAATAACATTATTTCGGGTGGCATAGACCCATAGACACCTTAACCTAGTATATACTTCATAAAATATATTTCTTATTTGCCATGTCTTGCCACACCTACACACGACATGACCCACTGATTCTGAAAAGGGCAGTCCAAACGTACAGCTATTGCGTTCAGAATGCCGTTGTTGCTACCCCGTATACGAGTCAGCAGGGAAGCTGCTTTTTTGCACATGATGGCTTGGAAACCAACAGTGCGCGCTTCAGCAAACATCCCAGACGCGCTGCACCGCCGCGGCAGACCCAACAATATTCTGAACGCATTATTGTACTGAGTGCGCAGGGCTCCTGCAGGCTCGCTGCTCTCATCCACAGGCCGCTTGACTAGAAGGACTGGCAATAAGCTTTGAATTTTAACTTTCACTTCTCTCGTGCATCGTGCGAACCTGCGTGTGAGCATATTAGCTCTCACCGCCAGAGCCATGCGCTACCGTTCAATATCTTTATCGTCTCTGAGGTCACCTGTCACAATGTGACCCAGATATTTAAAAGCTTGAACCTGCTTTAGGGCTATTTATTCCATTGAGACATACAGGAGGCAAAAAAAGAATAAAATAAGTAAATATAGTATAATCTATAGTTCATTCGATGCTATAGGATAATCTCTTCAATGCACATGGTACACCAAAATATATAACACAACTTGAGATTGGTTTATTTCCAACTTATGCATATAGACACTAGACTGCGCAATGCAATGTAGATTATGACATTGAGATCTTGGTTTCTAATATTGTTTATAAACACCAACTTTCGCCTTGAATAATTTCGACTTACCTAGAAATCCCGAATACCGATTTCATGCAGGATTTAGCCCGGTTCCCGGAATTTCGCACACCTATTACAGATAGATCGTGTCAGTAGGGAAATTCACGGGGAACTGAAAATCGGATTTCATGAAATTGACTGCTGTTTAAGGCGAGATCGGTTCGTTAGTGGTCAGCGAGTCCTGAATAAAAGGAATAAAGAAGTGAGCGACGAGTTTTTAGATTATTTACTCAACTAACTTTGATGAGGGTGAATAATTAGACTTTTCAGATATTTCAAATGATACTGTTACCAATGATTGCTTTTTGTTTTAAGATTTTTTTTTTGTTTTAAAATAAGTCTATCAAAACACGTAATCCAGATAAACTAGTAGCCAACCCCAATATAGTTGGAAAAAGGTTAGGCAGATGATGAAAACGTGGGTTACTCTAGGTCCGCTTAAGAATTTAAAAGTACCTCACTTTCATTTGAAATCAAAGGCTACAAATTATACTGATCCCTAACACCCATCACCAGTGAGCGAACGACTATACAGGGTGTTACGAAAAGGGGATATCAATACAAACGGGTTGAAGAGTGTATCTGGTCTAGAATCTCTGTACAAAATTTCAGCTCAAAGCATTAACTTTGAAAATGCTTAATATTTTTTTATTTCGACATCACGGCGCTGCACTGGCGCGAGGCGGCGTGATGTGCGTGTACTAGGCGCACAGACACACTACAGATAATGGATAATGACCCTCGTAGTGCGGTGACACGTTTGTTATGATTTCAATTTAATAAACTATCGAAATAAAAAAATATTAAGCATTTTCAAAGTTACTGCTTTTGAGCTGAAATTTTGTATAGAGATTCTAGACCAGATACATTCTTCAACCCGTTTGTATTGATATACCCTTTCCGTAACACCCTGTATAACTATGTAACATTTAAGTCCACGTTACTGATGAATTGATGATCATGTATAATTATTTTAAGCCTCCATTAATTGTGTACGGTTATCCAACCGAGGTAGGCCGGATACCTTTTCGCTTTAACAAGAATTTCCAATAATGTGGTTAAGCGTTGTTGTGTACACTTGGAGCTTTTTGATCCTGTGTCAGGGTATTATACATACATAACATAACATAATCAGCCTATAATGTTCCCACTGCTGGGACACAGGCCTCCTCTCTGTGAGAGGGAGTGGGCCGTAATCCACCACGCGGGCCCAGCGCGGGTTGGTAGATATTACATGTCTTCGAATTTTTGGTCTAGGACATGCCGGTTTCCTCATGGTGTTTTCGTTCACCGTTTTTGAGAGCATTGGTGATGAAATAATTTACACAATGTAAAGTCGCTGTCTGGGTTCGAACCTACGACCTACAACTCATAAGTCGCGGCTGATACCACTGGGCCACCACTGCTCTCACAGGAATTATATATGACCTTAATTTAATAGGAGTACGAACGAATCATTCTTTTACCGCATGATAATGACCTTGTTGGTTTTTCGTCCATCTTCATAACTCAGTTATTTCCATAGGTATACAGAGTACAGCCACAGACAAGTCATTAAATAATACAAATGTTTAAAAGGACACTAATCCTCTAGAATGTAAATAAGACAGAAATATATTTTCTGTATCTCCTTTGCGTAAACAAATTTTTTGCCTGACCCCAGTTGTTAGCCAAGAACTGGAGCCAGCCCAACAAAAATGGCCTTACCCGACTAAATTACCTATGTAGTACAAATTTACAAGTGGTGTCAAAGACTATCGCTATCCCATAAGGTATACGCTGACAGCAAATCTATACCTTACTCTATCTACGGGTTTTTCTGACTTTAATTCTGTACTCTGTACGTTAGTGGTCATTATCAGCTCAGCCGAAAGTCTTCTACTCATCTACCACTAGGCCTTCCTCAAGCGTGACCACAACGACCGTGATTCCACAGCCTTCCGAGGTCGTCGATCTACCTTGTCGGTTGTCGATCTACCCCACAGAGCATGGAACCGCCGCGCCGTGCTGACACCGTCCAGCAAAAGTATTACTTTTACAATTAATTGTTCCGAAAGTGCGTTGGAGTTTCTTTCCCGAAACGCCTTCAAAGACGTCAAGTTTACATCATTTGTGTTGCGAGTATTGGGAGACACGCTAGATTTGAAGTTGACATTGCACTCAGGTGGTGTATTTAACTAAGTAGACGGATGGAGGTAACGTCGTAGAAACAGTCCTTTAAGGTTCAAGTTCAATCTACCACGCTAACATGACATTTACAACCAATTTAAACTTTTCCATGATATCTCTATGGAAAGGACTTGTAAGAAAAATTTTTTCAAAGATTCTTAACTTCTTATTTCCTTGTGCCGCTAGCTGGATTGGCTTCTTACTGTTTAGCTACAGAATAGGTATGGGGCAACAGGGGCCTAAGTTTATTAATTTGGTTTTATTTTTCATTGCTAAATGTGCCCGCTCTTGACCCCGATCACACCTGATGGATATGAAGATATGATGAGGTCTATAATGGAACTAGCGTGCCCAGAAGATGCCTGTTCACCCTTGATTCGAAGGCAGACGGGTTAAATGCGGGAGGGAACACCTTTTTTGTTCCTCACTTGTTTTTCCTCGCTTTGGCTGCGCACATAATAAAAGTGGAGGAGAAGCGCTAAGTGCGACTCGTCGGGATATCAACCAAGTGCGGATGGTACGCTGCACTACGTCTGGTTGCCGGTGGTAAAAGGGCGATGGTGGGATCAGGTCGTGGAGCTCCTGCGCACACTCTCCGAAGTACAGTCTGTAGAAGACCGACAGGCAAGCAACATTACGCCGATGAGCCAGGCTGTGAAGCGTAGCTACCAATGTCTCGTCGCCTATAAGACTATCAGCTCTGCGTTCCACCGAGTCAAGTGCAGCAAGCTGGTATTTTGCTGAGCCATCCCACAAGGTGCTTCAATACTCCATATAGGAACGGACCTGTGCTTTGTACAAACTTAAAAGCTGTCCTGTTGTGAAGTATCGCCTCACTTTATTTAGGATGCCCAGCTTCTTAGCTGCGGTCTGAGCTTTTGACTCAATGGTTGAACTGAAGTTGAGATCAGATGTCAACTCCATGCCTAAAAGCTGTAGGCGGTCGGTAACCGGTACAGATGTACCTACCTCGGAAAGTAGGATATAACTGGAACGCTAGTTCCAGTTAAGTCCTTTTAGCAGTGAAAAGACACGCCTGTGTTATCAAAGCATTGAATTTGACCAGATTGTCGTCACCCCACTGGGAAACGGGATTTAAGGTCAAATTATTTCGCTCCATCATGGCCTCTCTAAGAGGAGCTGTTTCCTCTCTGCTGGCTCTTGCAATGGACAGGTATCTTTCTGCGACTGTGCTGTCATCTGCGTACCCGATTGCAACAAGCTGTAGCAGGTCGTTGATGTGCGGTGAGGAACACCGGCATCAATGGCCATAATGTTCCGATGAGCAGCCATTTATGACCACTCTGATCGATTGATCACTCAGGAAGTCGGAAATCCAGTAGCAAAAGTCAGCAGAGATGCCGAATGCGGGAAGCTTACCTATCAGACTGGCGTGCCAGACCCTGTCAAAGGCCTTTGAGATATCAAGCGACACAGTAAGAGCTTCGCCTTGTCTCTCTTTGGCCTCGCCCCAGCAATGCGTATACACACGAAGATACCCAGTTGAACGACCACAACGGAAGTCATACCGGTGGTCACTGAAGAAATGTTGCAATGATCTTGCCATACTGAGATTTTGAAAGATTTTATAAGGCCGATCTGTGAAAAACTCACCAAGGAGAGCCCATTGCTAAGTTCATAAATTAATATACTTAGGACCCTGTTGTGGCATACTATTCGATAGCTTAGTAGAGAAGAGAGAGTAGTTTTTTGAAAACGTTTTAGACATCTTTTCATAGAGTAATCCTAATCATAGAAAAGATTTAAATTATTTATTATGGTCATGTTAACTTGGCCCTTAGTCCGTGAACGTTCACCACAGGAAATAGACGCAAAGGACGATGCAAACTAGGAATAAGGTTTATTTCGATTCGAACGAACCATCTTTATTGTTTAATATTTTAAAACATTTAGGTATCGTCCCAAACCCAAAATAATATTCATCATTTGAGTTAACAAGCACTTTCGTTAATTTTATGTTGCACTTAGGCCAACTAGGGCCCAATTTTTTTAGGTCCTACGCTGTGACCCCAGCATAATGTATTTTTAGGCCAAAAACACTTATGAAACGAGAAATAAAAACGGCAGGTCATTATTTTACTCGTACACGTAGGAACCACCACAAAAGTGAAGTGAAAGTCCTCCATTTGAAAGGTTTACGACCCTACGCGAGGACACGAGTCCAATACTCAAGTAGCCCTTTAGAATTTCAATTTGAAATATCAATGCTCAAGTGTGCCTCGATTTAAAACTAGATTTGTTAAGAACCTCCTCTTTTTGTGTGGCTCATACATATTCTAGTAAGATGGTCAAGCATCTGGTCATGATGGACAAGAATCTACTTAGTTTTTAAACTTACTATAGCTTGGAGTAGAGGTTTGTGGAGTACGATATCTGTATGTTCTGTCATGTTCCTTGAGTATCCGTCCGCGTTTGAGGTTCGCTTTCTAAATCCAAGTCCAAAAATGGTTAATCCGTCAAAACAAGTGTCAAATTTAATTTTTCGGACAGGCAAATACATATCGGGAGTCTGAAAAAGCGTGTTATCATTAGTTCTTAGTTCGGGCCCGAAGTAATCATATGTCCGTACCTAAGTGATACGGGTTTGGAAACTCCCGTAACTTCGGAAGAATCTACAGATTTCGAGGTAATGGAGACCCCCAGAATAGATACGGCTCTAAGTTGCTGCATTAAAAATTACCATAAAAATGTATACAGTATAGCTCTATAATTTCTATATCAACGTACCTACAAGTCTGGGCAAAAATCCATGACCATTGAATTCTCTCGAAGCGAAAATCAGAATACGCGCACGCTTCTCATTTTATTTCCGCGTAGGTACCGGAAAACAATAAAACGTTCGGAATTAACATATAAACGGCAACTTTGAGAGGGTTGGCGACAATTTTATCTCACAATTGTACCTACGGCCAAATGTCCTCCACCCTTAAGGGATGAAAATGTATTCCGAGATATAATGTTAACTGGTTCATTAGAATGTGGATACAGGAATGTGTTTGATTAATTAATTAGTTCTAGTACGGGATCAGCGGCTTTCAACTTAGTTGGAAATCTGTCGAATATATTCATTACCTACAATTTATTTGTTATCTCTAGAAAATTAAAACAATTTTTGTTTTAAGCCGTCTATTTCACAATGCTAACATTTTGCTAGATTACAACAACTAATATTTACTTCGTAAAATTGACTCAAAAAAAAAAAAACACAATATGAAAACCGGCCGATAAACGGTTGGTTCATATTTGAATACTCAAATATTCCTATTCGCGTCAGCTCCTACACTGTGTTATCTCTAAAACTTCATTTATTTATAAAGCATTAACCGAATGACAGAGCGAATGGAATAAAACGCAAATCGTCAGACTATGTATTCCAGATCAATTTTCCAAAAAAACGGGTGGCAGTTCACACGGTTGGCTATCTGCGTATGGCACGCAGTTACCGACAGGCATTCATTTTTTCAAATACGTAGAATCACAGAATACACTATTTTGACAAATAAAATGGCGTATGAAGCCTGTTTGTATCAGTCAGTTGTTTTCGCAGTGTCGCGTTGACGTAGAGTTTATTTATCCTATGCGCCATATTTCCACCCCTCTTTTATGGTTTCAGAAAATAAAATGTTATTATCTATCTTGACTTTTCTCGCCTAACATAGTTTCCAAAATTGATATCTCTCCCTAACTAGTTTATTTGTGCGAAAAAATGTTATAAGATTTTAAAGACTATGCAATGTTTCCACGCAAGTTTATTTTTAAGCTTTCGAATTCGTGTTGCGTTAAAACATTTATCATAATTATGAACAACTAGCGATATAAATAACACTATTCCAAACTAATTATAAACTAATATATTATTTATCCAAGTAAAAAATATTGGAAAACTTTGATCGTGGTGAAAGTTTGCAATTATTAAAAGGCAAAAACAAAAAGTCTTCTATCATTATTAAGTTGAAGTAATCGCCCAAGACCCTCCCACGCATCGCAACCCACTGACTAAATATCCTTGCCCGAACCTTAACGTGCTATACTGAAAGGTGTGTATTGAATGGCAGGCTTTAATGGGTCCTTTGTGGTTTTAACGGCTGCAGCCAAAGCGCACTTTCGGATGGAAAAGTGGCACCGGCTCCGGATCGCGTAGGTAAGCCGATTGCCACATGGCTTTTTCAGTGGCAGTTGAAAGTTATTTTATCAATTCTAGTTGTAGTCGATCTACGTAGTATAATCCGAGACTTTGAAAGCACTCTTTGTTCTTTGACAAGAATATTCAACATAACATCACGAATATTCAAATCCTTTGAAAATTCAATATTACGTTGAATGTAGCAGACAGCTCATGTTGTTGCTTGTTTGTTACATGCAAGACTCCGAAGCTGCGCTTTGTTTCTCAAATTCTCAGTATGCACGGTTAGATTTTTGACAGTCGTTATGATTAGTTAGAAGCCCAAAACATGAGAACCAGTCCAACGGGTATTAAGGGGTAGCGAAAGGGTTGAAAGGGGTCAACAGTTACTGGATAACATGATAATGTTACCAAGTTGGGTTGTGGAGGTCAGATAGGCAGTCGCCCCCAAGTAAATTACTGGTATTCAGCTGCATCCGATTAGACTGAAAGCCGATGCCAACATAGTTGGGAAATGGCTAGGCAGATTGATTTTATTACTTACAATAGAAAAGGAAATAATACTCCGAGTTCCGAAGTAAAACAACAGCTTCAGCTATTTTTTTTTCTACTATATTTTTTTTATTTTACCATTTATGTTCACACATATATAAACTGACAAGAAAAAAACAGAACAGAAAAATAAGTACAAAGGTGATGCTTATTTCATAAGAAATCTCTTCTAGCATACCTGCGACAGGACAAGAAATAAAGAGATGTAGACAGCGTGTTAAAGAGTAAAGGAGACAAAAAAAAACATAAAATCTAAAAAACAGTTCACTTAATAAAACTAAACAAATAATACAAGAATATACTTACATACATACCAATAAACATACATACTCCTACAATAAATATCACTAGAATGTAAATAAAATAATTAAAAATACATACACAACTATGATATATTTATTCTATAGTAGTTAAATTCCATAGCGGCGCCTATAACCACCAGCCAAAAGAAGACACGGTGCCTACTTCACTAGAAACGGTACGAAAACTGTAGAAGTTCTGAGTGGAGAAAAAGCAGTTTTATGTGTAAATTTTTAAACGAAAGTTAGTGAAGTATTTTTAGGTAGCAGTTTCCATCAGAACGTTTATTGTTGGTTACCTTCATTCTATTTGTCAGTCATAAACCATTTGTTTCTGCAAATCTATACAAATAAATAAAATTTAAATAACTGGTTGTAATGTCAAAAAAACAGCTGCTGCATATGAATGAAAGTATATGCGGTAGTTATAACAAAAAACAATTTATTTATTTTTCGTCTGTGTTTGTTTTGGCTAATCTTTGAAACGGCTGGACTGATTTTGATGGGACTTTCATCAGCGTAGAATAATTTCTTATAACATAAGCTGTCTTATAAGAAATAATTTACTTATATTTTAGAAAAAGAATCCGCGCAAATAAATTAAAACCCATGAAATCCAATTGTTTTGCGACATGCAGGCGAACGAAGTCGCGGGCACAGCTAGTTATAAATAAACACTTTCACCGAATTTATTTCGAGACCAAAATGTTGACGATTATTTTAAAAAATGAAGCAGGATTGTTTGTCCGCTGTATCCACTCTACTTTTCAATTAAAAATTCAGCCATTTATCTGTCTCGTCACTTTTATTTGCCTGCATCATGATATTTTAAAATAAACCGAGCCAGTTCAAAATCCGCATTAAACCATTAAATGGCAGACAAAATCCCTTTTAGGTTTGTTTTCTGTGGACTATATTAATTAGCCTTTTTCGGACGATCCTGGGGTCCTACTCTCTAAGTCCGTCAACGAAGATACGGGAAACCTACACCCTATTAACTAACTTTTTCGGACGTATAATAACACATCGGGGGTAGGGACAGCTCTCAAATTGGGGTGCCATTCATTCTCAGGTCGGCTCCTGAACTAATTATAAGTCCGTAAGTGAATACGGGAAAGCCCGTAACTTCGCCCGAAACTACTGATTTCGTGCATAGGTAGTGGTGGCTAGCTGCCTACGTAATCTTTATGCACCTCTATTATATTCTAGAAGTCGGAACGGTCATAATAACTATTAGGAAATATGGAAAAACGTTACGTGGCGTGGGTTAGCTAACAAGCAGCCAACCCAGTTTCGAGTCGACTCTGGCATCCAGCCAGCCAAATGCGAGGATTCGGAAGATGTGACGTGGATTCGTGTTGGCTAGATAGATATGTGATGCCTTGATTCCTTAGTGTTACCGACTGTTGTTAGTTATACGTATCGTTATTTAGGAAAAGACTTTATGTAAGTTAAGCTTAGCATTATGCTAGGTACCCCACAATTGTCCCTTATACTTCTGTCTTTCTAAAACTGAACCACATTTTACTCCTTTTTTTAAGTGTGCTGTTTGTATTATACTCTTTATATTTTGAATGGCATTCTCCTGTACATTATCATCATCATGATGTTGATGATTATGATGCAGTTCAGTAGAAGCAGTCTATTTGTTTACACCACCTTGATTTTTTCATTACATAGAGAGCATGGAGACCAGCACGCTAATTGCATACCTGACACACTTTAAATCTCAATCGGAATCATTTTGAACGATATAACTATATATTCCTTCATATGTTGGAACAAAAATTCTGCTCTATAACGTAAATAACGCAATGAATGTTGTTGAACAATCGAACACAACTATCGACATGTTTGTAGATAAATTAAAGCCATTGCTACGAAATTACCCCGCGGGACTGAAGCTTGCAAAAAACCGGCCAAGTGCGAGTCGGACTCGCCCATGAAGGGTTCCGTAGCAGCAAGTAACATAATATAAAAGTTCTTGTAGTTCGTTGTAACTTTGTGAAAGGTAAATTGCGGTTTTCGATTTATGACGTATTAAAAAAAAACTACTTACTAGATCTCGTTCAAACCAATTTTCGGTGGAAGTTTACATGGTAATGTACATTATATATATTTTTTTTAATTTTATCATTCTCTTATTTTAGAAGTTAGAGGGGGGGGACACACATTTTACCACTTTGGAAGTGTCTCTCGCGCAAACTATTCAGTTCAGAAAAAAATGATATTAGAAACCTCAATATCATTTTTGAAGACCTATCCATAGATACCCCACACGTACAGGTTTGACGAAAAATAATTTTAGGAGTTTCAGTTGTAAGTATGGGGAACCCCAAAATTTATTGTTTTTTTTTCTATTTTTGTGTGAAAATCTTACTGCGGTTCACAGAATACATCTACTTACCAAGTTTCAACAGTATAGTTCTTATAGTTTCGGAAAAAAGTGGCTGTGACATACGGACGGACGGACAGACAGACAGACAGACAGACATGACGAATCCATAAGGGTTCTGTTTTTTGCCATTTGGCTACGGAACCCTAAAAAGACTAAAACCAAATAGCTACGCACCTACCTATAACATAAAATAGATAGCTATTTGTCCCGAGGCTGACAGGCACCCAAAGTTGCGGCTTGAGTACAAAAGGCACCTCCCGACCACCCTTCCAATGGGTTATTGTTAAAAGAAAACTTTACGGAGCGTCAACAAAAATATTGATTCCTTTTTTTCGTAAATAAGTTAAATTGAAACCAACGTCTTGAAACTGTCAGACATTTCGTACTTAATTGTGAACCTAAGTATATACAACGACAAACGTTTAGGTACAACTACACATTTTCTTTTTAGGGTTCCGTACTCAAAGGGTAAACGGGACCCTATTACTAACCCTCCACTGTCCATCCGCCCGTCCGTCCGTACATCCGTCTGTCCGCCCATTCGTCAGTCTGTCAGCGGGCTGTATCTCACGAAACGTAATAAGTTGACAAATACTCGATAGTTGAAACTTTCACAGAACGTGTATTTCTATCGCCGTTATAGCAACAACAATTAAAATAAAACAAAGGTGGTCTACATACGAGAAACGTGTTTTTTGCCTTGTGATACGGGACCCTGCGTGTGCGAGTCCGACTCGCTTTTGGCCGCTTTTTGGTACATAGTTTATACTCTCTGTATACAGAATGAACTAGCATTGCATGCATGAGCACATCTTACAAATAATATGATTCTATCTCCTCATGTGTATTCTGTGTCTGTTAGTCAGCCATGGGTCTTGCATCATACAAACAAATAGTAAAAGCCACATACGCGTAAGTACATGAAAACAAAAACAACTCTTCAAGTTTTGTGGCATCTACAAGATTTCACAAGAATTTTTAATTCAAACGTCTCTCACCTCGCGATAATGACGTAAAATATAAAGCAAAGAAAGTCAGTGACATTCACTACTTCTTCAGCATTCATTTTATAATGAGGGGTTTTTAAGAACAATTAGCGATCTGCCAACGCCTTTTCATAGAATTGTTTTGCTAAAAACTTCCCTCATTTTTATTAAGAGCATAATTTAAATGTACAAAGGAAAATACAGGCAAAATACAAACACAAATAATTTTGGTGTGGATCCAGTGATAAAAATAAGTTTAAAAACTAAAACCCGACCACTGAAAAGGATGAAATAAGAAAGTCTTCCTGTGGTCGCATGTCGCATGCCGCTGTACTAACATACCTACTTATAAGCTATGGTAGCATGCGACCACGGGAGGGTACGTTCTTGTGACGTCACATAGCCTATAACCAGCAGACGATCAAGACGCTTTTAACGATACCTCATTTGTCAAACTATTATAAGTATACTTTTGAAGTAATGAGGGAACAGCGTAACATACATACCGGTTAAAATCATAACCCTCCGTAGTCGGGTAAAAATTAGGATAACTCCGCGGCACGTGTGGGCCGTGCGTGGACTAACGGACTTAGGGATTACGTCAAATTTACTAACGAGGGCGTCATTCTGTCTATAAAAACAAATATAATGCGCTCACCACACCGAAATCCTACTAATTACATATCCAGTTCTTCGTTTAGGAAAATATGCCCAGCCCAGACACAATACTAATAACCCTTACGCAAAGCTTAAGTCTCAAACTATTGCAATTAACTAGAGTAGATACTGTATACTTGAAACCTCGGTGGCTAGTAAATTGCACCGGCCGGGGCGTGCAACTGCTACATTTAATAATAATTGGACCCTGTCCATCGAGTAGGTTAGGGTTAAACGTAGCTTACCATCAGAGCAAGTTTAAGTTAACGCCAATATTATAACAAAACCGTGTATTATTACCCGTTTAGCTTCATCCCCTAAAGCAAGCCAACACGAGATAGTTACGTATGTTAAAAGTTATTCATTTTTACGTAAATCGGCTGCCAAAGAAGCGTGGTCCTCCCGTCGCGGAGGCGGATCGCCGACTGCAGCCGATTGCACCCGATTGGCATGAATCAGTTTTAATGCTGAAACAGAAGCATCCTGATAGTTGATGATGAAACGAGATAGAATATAGTTTCAGACCTTAAGCGATCATATAAGTTTGACAAATACACGGGAATAAATTGATGTAGTACAACATGAAACAGTTTAGTATAACGCAAATAAAGATAGGTACTTTATGAGTTTGTATGTGCTGAATTCTAGATGATACTCGTATTTAACAAAAATATTATAAAGGTATCGAATGGCAGCTATTTATAGGATTGGTAACGACAATTAAAGAGGCTGGGTGTAAGTATCTAAATATCGCGTCGCTTTCAGTTTAAGAAACTAGGTCTTTTGAACCGAAAACGCCCCAATTAAACTCCAATATTTCTGAAGATTTCCTATAAAACTTTAGAAATTCAAGATGTTATAATTTCTAAATTGATTTTGACGTGATAACGTCTTATAAATCGATGAACGCCGGCTGCACGCACGAAAAAGCATGACTCATTGTCACGTTCCGCCTGAGCCGAGTGTGCAAGCGAGAGCGCGGAACAAGCGATAGAGAGCCACGATCGGCCTAAGCGTTCGGCTTGTGACGCATCTATTTGGTGTTTTCTTATGACGTAATCACGTAAAATTATCGTCCGTAAAACGACTTTACAGACAAACAATTTTTTTTTTTAGGTTCTGCTTACGACTTCGTCCGCATGAAATTACTTGTTCCCCCAACACACCCCGTCGCATCGTATCGCCTGCCCGCGCTATTCCTTCATTTTCGCTAAGCGTTCTCTCTGACTTTTTTCATTTTCCTCGGCTCTTTAGCCTGTAGCCCTCCTCATGAATTGGGCTACGAAACACTAAATATTTTTTTCTAATCCCATAGATACCTATAGACTTTGTTTCAGCTTGTATTCTACCGAACTCCTTTGCTATTTTTATATCAAAATATCTGTGTATTTAGAGCAAGCCCATCCGAAGAAGACCAAGTTTCAACCTTATCATATTGTTTCAATTTGAGGAGTTATACAGTATTTAGAGACTGCGACAAGCAGTCATTAGCTGACTGTGTAGTTGTGGATACACGTGAATACGAGTCCCATACATGACACCCAGTGGGAATGCGAGCTGGCAATTTGAACTATGTCAGACAGTTTACTAATCTAATCAAGAGAAGTTATTTCTAACTCTATCTGTAGGTACGGGCTTTGGCTGCTACCAAAAATTTGTAGGATTTGAGCCTACAGACAAAAATTCTGATGTGTATTTTTTATTGCGATTCAGCATGACCTGATGCATCAGAAAGTATGTTGTTTTAACTACCTACAAGAACTAGCATTTTTTTTTAATTATTGCAAATTGGGCCACCTCTTGACCTCGATCTAGTCAGGAAAGTGACTGATGAGGTCTATGATGGGCGAGCAAGGCCAGAAGACGCCTTACTCACTCTTGTATTGAAGCCTTACGGGTTAAACGTGGAAGGAAACAGTCGCTGGCAGAGACTTCCACACTTTGACTGATGATTATTTAGAGACACCTGCTTACGGCATATCACAAATTCACAAATTGATAATTACTGTTTATTATTTATTGATTTTTCGATCTCACTTCCACATAACCGACCTACTCTATGTCAAAATAAGCGCTGTAAGCTTGTTTTAACAGAGTACCTACAAGCATCTCTCAAAGTTAAGCTCTTGAGCAAACCTCTTTGTCTATAAAAGTACTTATTTTTAATAATCTGTTATTGACTTGTTCACATCGACTCCAATAGAGACATTCATTTCCTTTTCTGTCTTTGATAAAGCTAGTTGCGGCTATGTCGATTTTATTGAAAATTGAAAACTATTTCTATTCTAGCGTTTCTGCAGAAATATACCTAAGTAAAGTACTTTGTTGGGATTTAAAAATAAATAGAACTGTCTGATGAGATTGTATTACAAAGTTTAATACGATTATGTCTGGACTTTAAAACAAACTGTGACCTTTGAGTTAGTTCTTCGGTCTTTCTTCTCAGAGTAGTTAGTTAAGCGGAACACATATAGTTTAAAAACATACGTTATTTTTGACGTGTGAAAGTGTTTTTTTTAAACCAATTAACATGAAAAAAGAATCATTTAGTCAAATTCCTTTACCTACACAACGAATCGGCAATAATTCACTCGCTAAACCTACTGGCTCTGGCTAAATCGAATAAATTTTTAGCAAAAAAAATACGATAAAACGTTCCCAGCATAGGCTCCCAGTGAGCTTTATTAATTGTTTTTCCACCTGTCAATATGAGTCCGTTGGTAATGTAAAATAGAGGTGTGACAGATAGAAAGGTTTGCGTGCGCGGTTACATAAACAAGAACGGCCATTAATTCCCCCGTCTATCGTTATAATATCATGCCAACCGGCGATCAGGCTGCTCATTCAATTTAATACATTTATTCCATTGATAAATATCCGCAGAGCGTTTCGTAGCCCTCGACAGGAACGGCGCATTCAGGGATAATGGTTACAATAATTATTAACTAAACTTCATTTTTGTATTTACTTAACAGCTGCAGTTAATAAGTTATTTACACGAACGAAACGAAGCTTCAAGACGTAAACTTAAAGTCGATAAAAATAAGTACCTAACTAAAGTGCTCCATCAAAATGCTTTTCCTTGCAGCCGCAGCGAGCGATCACAATCGAAATCGATTGAAATTTCTAGGTAGTCACAATAAAATAAATTCAATATCCGTCCATAACACGGCACGTAATACTGAATATTATAAAATACTCGTATAAATATCAAGCTGCGTGAAATATTTATTCAGAGACTGGATTCGACGACGCTTATTTATTATACTTGTCACATAAATAAAGATCAGTTACAGTAGAGCGACGACGAAGTTTTTAATCATTAATTAATTGTGCGCGTTCTCTTGGACCTCGAGTCATTCGTGTTAATTAGAAGCCGAGCAGATGGATGGGTATAACTAAAGTTTACTTCGAATCTCATTGCTCATCAAGAAACTCCTGAATGCTCATCTGCGTTTTAGTCGCGTTCTTGTACTTTAATGTAAATGAGTGACTGTGCGCAGGAAGACTGCACAATTCGTCTTTACCGAAGGCAATCATTTGCTACCGGGTTGTATCGTTAGCCGTTGATTAGCGAGAGCTCAGTGAATTTCCATCATCCATTTTGCCTCGAAGTTGTTTTAATTTTCTAAATCATTGATAACTGTGTCGTAGTTGTACTTCACGCTGTAATTCTAATGAACTTGAGCAGTGAAGGTCGTTCCTTAATTGAATATTATGAGTTGTTTACCAAGTTGGTATAGTTTTAATATTGTAATAAATTTTCTACAAACCCACAAAGATATTAATATATGACTAATAACTACACGGTTCAACCAAAAGCAGTTTGATTGAGAGTTGCAGTTATGTGGGGTATTATGGCCGACATTAAATTACTAACTTTTATGTCTAATTGGTACATATTGGTTGCTTCATTCAAATTGAAAGGCATAAGTGACCCGTTATTGCTATGAAAGACTGAAAAATAATATTGTGTATTTGGTAAAAAGCTGGTATCACTTAAAGCATTTGATATGCTAAAATCACACTAATATTATAAAAGCGAAAGTTTGTGAGTGTGTATGTGTGTTTATATGTTTGTTACTTCTTCACGCTCTAACGGCTGGACCAATTTTGGTAAAATTTTTGTATGCAGGGAGCTGACACCCTGGATTAACATATAGGCTACTTTTTATTCCAGTATTCCCACGGGATCGACATTTGCGCGGGTGAAACCGCGGGGCGCAGCTTGTTGTGTAATAACTGTAATAATGACGTATCAAGAACAATTCGATTTATTAGAAACTTACTTTTCAAACAACAAGAACTGCAATTTAGCTCTACAGTGGTATGGTGGCAGGGCTCTGTAAAACATGTTACTTATTTACAAAGAGTCTTATGAGAATGTATAAGAGGGGTTGAGGTAGAAAATGTTCTAAGGAGCATAATATGATACAACACAACACTTTGCAGACGGCCACACGAAGTGAATTTAAAAAAAGACTAAGTAACAAAAATTTAATTTTAAATAGTTCAAGTATCAATAACTTGCTAGGTAATCATTTTCTTTCATGTTTACGTGTACTTCATATTAGAATTGATGATAAGATAAAATGTACTTATGTTAGATTTCATGATCTTTTTTATTTCTAAGACCAAATGTTTAATAGAGAGATTTTGTCCTATACAATAAGTAATCCTATCGATTAGTAAACAAAATAGGGATTGTTTATTTTCTGAATTTTTAGCTGGTTCCATTCCCAGTTTAGGTAAGCTTGTCGAGAAATCAGTGAATGTTTCATTAGGGTTCCGTAGCCAAATGGCAAAAAACGGAAACCTTATGGATTCGTCATGTCTGTCTGTCTGTCCGTCTGTCTGTCCGTCCGTCCGTATGTCACAGCCACTTTTTTCCGAAACTATAAGAACTATACTGTTGAAACTTGGTAAGTAGATGTATTCTGTGAACCGCAGTAAGATTTTCACACAAAAATAAAAAAAAACAATAAATTTTGGGGTTCCCCATACTTACAACTAAAACTTCAAAAATTTTTTTTCATCAAACCTGTACGTGTGGGGTATCTATGGATAGGTCTTCAAAAATGATATTGAGGTTTCTAATATCATTTTTTTCTGAACTGAATAGTTTGCGCGAGAGACACTTCCAAAGTGGTAAAATGTGTGTCCCCCCCCCTCTAACTTCTAAAATAAGAGAATGATAAAATTAAAAAAATATGTATAATGTACATTACCATGTAAACTTCCACCGAAAATTGGTTTGAACGAGATCTAGTAAATAGTTTTTTTTTAATACGTCATAAATCGAAAACCGCAATTTACCTTTCACAAAGTTACAACGAACTACAAGAACTTTTATATTATGTTACTTGCTGCTACGGAACCCTTCATGGGCGAGTCCGACTCGCACTTGGCCGGTTTTAAAAAAAAAATAAAGGAATGTTTCCTAATCTATTCGTATCTTAAGGATTTAAAGTGGTTTCCCTTCAGATTGATTTTTTCCACCCTGTACCAGGCCACACAGAAAGTATTGCGAAAAAAGTTTTTATGTATGAGAAACTGGCCAGTTATACTATTTTGAAAATATGATTATCTGTAAGTCAAAATAGATACGTTCCAATTTCAAAATTTCCCGCCACATTGTTTGCGAGCTAATTTAAATTATCTTGTCTTATTAAAAAATGGATCTGTTCCGGGAACATTTTCGCTTTATGATTTTTTAAGATTTCAAGTGTCGCCTGAAACCGGACGAATCGTACGATAGACTTCAAATGGCATTCATGGATGAAGGTCCTTCTAAGGCAACCGTGTATCGTTGGTATAACGAAATCAAGCGCGGTCGACTAGCATTGGGGGATGAAGAAAAAAGTGGTACACTAACTTGAAACGTAAACAATTAAGTAACACTAAGTACGATTAGAGGTACGTACATTCGATTAAAGTAGAAACTTAATCGAAGTAGCCTCGCAGATTTGTCTCACAGTATTATAAGTCCACGTTACTGGACTGTACAAAAATTCCTTTAACCTCTTTAAGTAAGGTTGTGACGGAGTGAAGTAGTGACAGACAGCCGAAACGCGGGCACCCTAACCAAATCGTGTGCAACAAACGATAGCGCGCTTTTAAATCGAGGAGGGCCATCTATCGAGCGGTGACGTACTAGACAATAAAACGACCATTTGTGTAGTTAAATATATCAAAATCCAGTATTTTTACTCTTAAGTGAAAATTGGAAAATGAAAGGAATATGTTTTTGGCTATAGATGATTAAGTTATGAGATTTTAAATTATTAAACGATCACTCTTGTAGGATATTGTGTTTAATCCATACTAATATTATAAATTCGAAAGTAACTCTGTCTGTCTGTCTGTACGTTACCTTTTCACGCCTAAACCACTAAACGGATCTAGATGAAATTTGGCAGAGAGATAGATTGCATCCCGGGGAAGGATATAGGATAGTTTTTATCCCAGAAATCATCCTTTAAGGGGGTGAAAAGGAGAGTGGAAGTTTGTACGGGGAATCAATAACCGCTGAACCGATTTAGATGATTTTGGTATAGAGACAGTTTGAGTTGTGGGGAGGGATATAGAATAGTTTTTATCCCAGAAATCATCCCTTGAGGTTGTAAAAAGGGGGTTGGAGATTTATAAAGGGAATCAATGAAAAAGGATTATTATATTTTTATCGCGGGTGAAACCGCGGAGCATAGCTAGTTAGTTAATAATTATAAGATTTTCTTTTTGAGTTTTTACATAATATAAAATGCTAAAAGTCTTAAAATAATAATATGTACAAGTATATAAAAAGGGAGGGGAAATAATCAAAGGGCATCAAAAAATTCGTCCGCATCGCTGTCAACAGGAACGTGCCCAAACGGCTGGCAGCATTATCAAGTTGTAATAATTATAAGAAGTTTATTAATAAGGTTGTAGAGAAAATTCCACCGGGTACCCTTAAAGTAAAGCGGGGTTAAAGACAACAATTTTCTTGATTAGAAATATTAATCCCACCAAAAACATTAAAGACAAGACGTAAATAACGCTTTCACTGTTAAAAACTTAACAGATTGCATGTAAAGCCAAGCCCCTAACTATACATTTTTCATTATTTTCTAACTGAACAGACAGCTGTGCTGCTGGGGAGTTTGTTGCGCCACTTCTTCTCCCCAGCGAAAGCACTAGGAAGTGGTGAAGGGCGGGCGTTTTGGGGGACTGTCTTTTGTAATTTTGACGTTCGAAAAGTGCTGATTCTCAGCCTAGTTTGAATAAATGACTTTTGACTTGATTTGATACAAGGCCCATCTCGACAAATCTTACATCTTGGTCAAAATGTACGGCTGCGAAGTGCATTCGAAAGCTATTTTAACTTCTATCTCTCTCTTCTTCAACTTCTTTTATTTTCTCTTTTTTAAATTTTTCTTCTTCATTTTCGTGATGATCACAGAAAAGAAGTTTTCATCTTGATTAATTGCAACATCTCGCCAGCAACATCGATCTGAATAGGTACTAGAGCAGCTTCCCCATCTTCATAATTCCATCCCATTTTATCACTCGACTATTTTGCCGCAGTTTCCCTCTATAAGGTATTTATGAAAACGTTTATGCTACCATAATGTATTACAACGAGTTACTTATTAACAAGCCGGGCCCTGCGTAAGTCGATGGCCACATATTTTAGTTCCAGCAAACACCTTTTGGGCGGAGAATAATGTTTTATTCAGGCTAACATGTAGGCAGGTTATATATATCTTTCTAGAAGGTAGTTCGGTCAAGACTTTATTGCGGAAATTAAGAAGCGTCAATAAGAAGTGAGCAGTGGTGGCCCAGTGGTAATGGTTACGACTTACGAGTTGTAGGTCGTAGGTTCGAACCCAGACAGGCGCTTTACTTTGTTTTATCACCACTGCTCTCAAAACGGTGAAGGAAACCGGCATGCCCTAAAACCAAACATTCGAAGACATGTGACATCTACCAACCCACACTGGGCCTGCGTGGTGGATTACGGCCCACTCTCTCTCACCGAGAGCAGTACATTAGAGGCTGATTATACATATAATAACAAGTCCCGACGGCTTTAACGAGATCGACTTCCTGGAACCAACTGGCTGAAAAAGACTAATAAAACCGCAAGAAAAATGTAAAGTAAACAAATTGGCTACTCGGTTCAAAGTCACGTTTAAATTAAAAATGATTGCATCTAAATACACGCGCAAGCACGGGCAAGGTCTAGGTAAACAAAACTTTTCATATTAACTGTTGGTAAACTAACACCTAACGGTAGTATATCTTAGCTGTTACGTATCTAAAGTTTAGCACTCCTTGGAACTGTGGAATTAGAAGCTGGAATTCGAAGGGTTGTCTCTACTGAAATGGCACTTTGTACTGAACAACTAAACTGAATTAAATTGAATTGACTATGTTGTTATAATGTAGGTGGTAAGTACTATGAACGAGAAAGTAGTTTATGAATCAATTGATTTTGTTTATTCAGCAGGGCAATTGCGTAACGCATTATTATCAATCGGAATCTATTTCATTTTGACAGTTTAACAACTTTCATTGCGTTATTTACCTACGGGTTGAGCAGACAAATTTTTCGAACTTATGAAGCAATGGATTAGCAATTTGCTTCAAAATAATTCTGATTCCGATTGATAGTGTGTTACGCAATTAGGGTGCGGAAACATAACTAATTAGATGACATAGATAACATAATCAACCTATAATGTTCCCACTGCTGGGACAGAGACCTTCTATCTGTGAGAGGGAACATAACAATATAATATCTTTAACTTACTTAAACTATTAACAAACTAAAATATGGCGTCGAAAAATTCCTCCGCAACGCTGTCAACTTGTAATGTACTCAAGAGACTGGCAGCATTGCCACGGTGTATGGCAAAGGCAACGATTAGCTTCTGGTCAAGGTAAATGCCAATGTCAGCATTTTTCATGTTTACCTAAAAATACCCGTTTTTCTGCAGTCACTTATCCTTTAAGTAATTATTTACTTAAATACTAGGTAGGTGCCTACATCATACGTAGAATTCTAGGTTTCGTTAATGATCTATGTAGGTACAACTAACTTATAATATGCTGTTTCTAGAAGATTGCATTTACAAAACTTAAGGCTTTATTACGTTCCCTGAAAGTCTAAAACTGCTTAGTAACTGTTATATCACACGATCGACATTGATTGTCCTCAAAAGGATGTGACCGTATTGATGGTGGGTTGGGGAAACTCTTTCTCTTTCTTTCTCTTTTTCTCTTTTTTCAGCTGCTGAGCCGTCTTTTATCTCGCAGCTCCGAAAAGGCTGGTTAAGACCATGATGGCCTATTTTGCTCGCTGGCCCTGGCTTTTTAAAGACATTTAGTATCTGGATTACTGTTTCTCGTTTCGCCTATATTAGTAAGACTAGCGGCCCGCCCTAGCTTCGCACAGGTGCAATTTCTTTTTTCGAATTTTTCTTTCATACAAACCTTGTCCTGGTAATACCGAACACAACAAAAAAATAATTATCCAATTTGGTGGAGTCATTCGGAAGTTATGCGCGTACAAACTTTGTTTTATATGTTGGTAAGGATCAGGATTCCTGACAGGATCTTGTGATTGACTACTGGTATGGAATAAACCTACATAATATACTTTATTTCACATACATTAAAATGCTTATCTATATAAATAAAACAAAGTGGGATTAGTTACCGTTTATAACTCAAAAACGGCTGGACCGATTTTTATGATCTTTGATTTGTTGGATTTGTCTTCGCCCCGAATAGCAGAATAACTATTAAAATATGAGAAAAATTCAAAGGCGGTACGAAGTTTACCGGATCGGCTAGTATACAATATAACACAAGTAACTACTTACAATAGGTAAATTAAATTACTAATTAAATTACTAACTGTATATACTACAAATAAATACAAAAACAAAAGGACACTTAAGCGTCGAAGTACTCGTCCGCATCGCTGTCATCCGGAAAGATGCCCAGAGGACAAGCATCATTACCAGGTTGAATGGTAATGCTAATTCTTTGGGCAAAGAATGGGCCAGCCCTCGGGGCACGTGAAGTGTCGTCATTCCCTTAAAAAGGAGAAGCGCTCTCGAGCCCCATAAGATTTCTAAAATATGAATATGGAATAATACTGTCCGGTGTTGGCTCCGGTCGCCGTCTAACTTTCCTCTCTTCCATTAATTTATTCGTGGCCCTAACTGTTCGACAACGTTTCTAATACAATTAGTTAGAATTACAAGCAGTTAGAAGAAGAAATACAAATAAATTAATACAATTAGTTAGAAGAAGAATACAATTAGTGCTTATTATAATTTTGCGTCCTTTATTTTTAGGTGATTAAGATTTAACTTTACACTGTCGCGACATACAAATTAAAAATCTCTGGACCTATTTAGGTAAGGTCTGGGAAATGTATGGTAAAGCAAATAGAAACAAAACTGTCCAACTAAAATTGTCCGTGTGTGCAAATCACATTTGAAGACTAATTCCCGTAATTTAAAACGTTCAAAATCTAATCGCAATCTCATCTCAGGACAATCAATGTCAAAAACTTGTCAAAAATGCAGGGAAATTAGAGGAACTCTTGACAGATTGCGACTGCGATCACTGTGAACGTTCTTAAAATTACGAAAATTGCCCCTCTCTTATTTTCTGATAGTTGTATGAAATGGCAAATTGAAGTAGGGTGTAAATTTGCTCATCAATCAATTTTCCTGTCTGTATATACCAAACATCAGTGGCAAGTAGGAGGATTCATCACATCCTAATTTACTTGCGGTCGGCGCAACATGTTTTTTTTTCCTCCATACTTCTCTTCTTAAAAGGTATAAAATATGTACTTATAGGATCTATGCAAAATCTATGAAAACCATCCTTACCTACTGATATCGTACAAAGTTACTAAAATATCTTATTCATTTCGTTAATAAACTTGAAACTTGGCAAGAATACTTGGCTTGCCCAATCTCCCTTAAGGGTAAAGGGAGATTGGGGGTGTCAAAGTTTGTATGGAACTCAAAGTTTTCCGTAAAATAATTGGCAGATATATCTAATAAGAAACCGTAAGCCAATAATTTTAAAAACATGATTTTGTAAACTTATTATAAAATATATTGCTTGAGTTGCTCAATTGAATATCCTTGCTTCCTCGACAGCTGTAATACACTGCGAAGCTCTGATAATGTCTTTGACAGTCAGAAATGTCTTTGTGTAAGATAACTCTGATTAAGTGGTTTTGAATTTGTCAGAAATAGCTAGCTTGTATAAATATATTCTTATCTTTTACTTGAGACGGTGAAGGTTCTCTATACGTAATTTGTAGTAACCGCCATAGTGTTTATCTTAGATTAATTAGTGTATATGTATACAATCATGGCCTATAATGCTTATGTAATGTAAGTTTATAATACCAATATACTGTTATGTTCAGATAAAGTTGAGAATTTTTTTTTTATGGACTTGATTTTCTCGGAGAAGAAACACAACAACAAATGAAAAAGTGGCAGTACTAATGCATAAGAGTATTTTGGAGCTATCAAATAAATCTTGGACTAGCTCTAAAAACTAATCTATTTGATACATTTAATTAAATTTTCGTATGCACACTGGGAACGGCATTAGATATAGGTACGCAGTTTAATTTATTGTCGTGTTGTAGTCTCCACCTTGCATACAATTATTACACAACTATTTACCTATACTAGGTACAAAATGGCTACTTAACTAGCTATACAAAAACACAAACATAAGGACAATGAGGCGTCGAAGTAAGTAGGTACACGACATTGTAGTTATCCGGAAACGAGCCCAGAAGACTGGCAACATTGCCACTAAATAAATAAATATAAGAGGAAACTGTTTCCCTGTTTTATTATTTTAAACTCAGAGAATAAACTTGCAACTGTCAGCTATTTCTTCAAAGAATTGCATTACAGTGACTGTTGTAAAACGGCAACGCAACTACAAATAAATAAAAGCTTGTAAAATACTTCATGCTTATAGTTGTAATTCTTTAAATTGTTGCCATCTTTCGAGGACTTTTACGGTAAGCTAAATAAAGATTTACCGAGGTACTGTATCAAGGGACAGTTCTGTAAATAACAAGCCCATAATATTTTATATAATATATCCTGTGGGTACGGTATTTTATCGGCACCGGTTGTACGTAATCCCCAGTAGTATGTGATACTTTTCTGGTTCCCGTGTTATTGGGGCCGAGCGTCCGTTGTCGCCGTCACGTCTTGGCCGCCATCAAACGCTCACCCGCTCTATTCACTTCAATATTTATACGTTTATTTTTTTTGGGCTTAGCCTTAGCAAATTATTGCTCGATTAAAAACTTGATTACAATCCCGATATACCACTTAACTCGTATCATTTAGACGACGTAAAACTTTAGATAAAATTTTATTGCATCAAGTTGTGCCAATTCATTTTTATAGACGAAATAAAACGATCTCAACGCAGTACTCAATGTACAAGTACATCCATCATATCTTCGGAGCTTAGAGCATTCCACATGATCGTGGCACAGAATATAAAAAAATAATCCTATTACTGAATTTGTAATTCAAAAACCATTTGGTTTTAATAATGAATGCATGGCAATCCACAAAATGTAATTTAGCGGCAGTCGGCTCACCGATGAAATTTATACACTTCACGAGCTGAAGTGGGGCCCAATAAACCTTTCAGGGAAATGATATTGCACAGAATTACATAATTGGTTTGTTTAAACTTGCCCTCTATAAGTACACTTAAATTCTGTTTCATGGAAATGTTTTGCCTTGAAACAAAAGTAATTATCTTCTATAGTTACTCATAGTTTTTAAAATAAAATGTGCCTGGTTATTTTACTTCGATATCTTTTCATTGATTGGTATCCATACCGGATTGATTAAAAAATAGGTCTAGGAAAAAATAAACAATTTTATTTACAAACTTACCAACCCTAGAAGGACATCAGAGTGACGTTGTCGGTGAGGTCAGGTGCGCAGTACTATGAACGGAAAAAAATTAAAAGGATGTATGTTTGTATGGATCGTAGGTATCAGTAGCGTTGAAAAAAGCAGGAAAAATTCCCGTTTCTTTCCAATTCCGTTGTTTTTTTCAATGTTTTATTCGAAAGTTTCAAGACAATTTGTCAGTATATATTTCATGTTTTTTTTTTTCAATAAAACCGAAAAAAACCGAAAAATATGAAAGAAACGGGAAACTTTCATGTTTTTTTATTCAAATCCGTTCTTACTATATTTAACTTAAGATATTCTATGCTTTAACTCTTTCCATAATAAGTAATACGTACCTACTACTAAAATGGAGGGTAGAATGAAAAAAAATTCAATAAAACTTGTTTTTTTCAACTTTTCAAAACATCAAGCGAAACTTTCGAAAGAATCCTGTTTCTTTCCAAAGGATACCTTCCGTTAATTTTTCTATGTAACATGCGAAAAAAACGGTAAAAAACCACAATTTGTTTTTTTTTTTTCGTGAAAAAAAAACAAATTGTTATTTTCGGCATTTTCAACGCTAATCAGGAGGTGTTCTATTGTTTCTGCCTATCACTAGGGATAAGTCGTAAGTTTTATCTACAGTTAACAAAAGAGATAAGTATGCAGGATCGTCGGATATAGTTGAAACCGATGGATGTTCTTGAATAAAATTTAATTTTATTAATAGAAAACAAACAGCTCATTTATCAAATCAAATGTCAGTCGACAACATCTGTTGGTTTCTTACTAAACTTCAACTATATCCGACGACCATGCATACTTATCTCTTTTGTTGACTGTACGTATACATGTTTAACTATAAAATAAAATCCTATGAAGTTTGGAATCAGTTCTGTAATGTGACGTCAGATAAGTCCACACAAGTTAAGCGCCTAGCCCGGGGTAAAAATATCGTCCCACGAGAATACGAAGCTATTAAACAAAAAATACTCGAAGGAACAGGGGAAAAGCTAGATAAATCACTAGGAGAAGCAATCTTGTGAGGAAGTTAGAAAAATGACGTCATTTTTGTTAAAAAAAATTTAATTATTAGTTAAGCAAAGTAGTCTAGCTCTGCGCAAGTTTAATAGTTACACTGAAACTATAAAAATATTAGCTTTCCACATATTTTCAACTAGCTGCACCCCGCGGTTTCACCCGCATACGTGTCGATCCCGTGGCAATATCGGGATAAAAAGTAGCCTTTATGTTAATCCAGGGTGCCAGCTACCTCCATACAAAATTTTATCAAAATTGGTACAGCCGTTTGAGCGTGAAGAAGTAACAAACATATAAACACACACACACACACACACACACACACTCACAAACTTTCGCTTTTATAATATTAGTATGATAAAATATTGAGAAAGGAACTGAAATTTAAGTGGAAAAGGAACGGATATTGAGGGAGCCTAACCGATCCGATCGATTTACTTTTTCTTTTGGCTGAATTTAAGCAGCTACCATAATCTAATAATTTTCTTTAGTAAGATGGACAGACTGTTAAGTTTCAAGAAAAACTGGCAACGTTCCTTTTCACCAGTTTTGTGATAAAAATATGATCTCAACTGAAACCCATTTATTGCTGTGTTGTTACTGTAACCGATACTGTTTTTAGAAAATGTGTAATCCTCCAATTTCGGCAGTAAGACTGGTGGTTTTATTCTTCAAAGTCTGTTTCAAATAACAAGTCATCGTTACAAATGAAGAAGCGTCGTATCTCCAGCTTTCGTTCACTAAATTATCTAATTCGAGCAAACTTTCTAGAGATACCTCAAATGTAGGAGATAAAGCAATGGAACTACATTTAATATAGTCCGTAACAAATTGTGTTTTTATTTCGAAGAATTTCTCTAGAGGAATTTAGCCATGGAGCGTTCGTGCCGATGCACAGGGAATGTTGAGGTACACTGAGGCATGTGCAGCGTTTTCCCGCCCTTACATTCCAATAAACCATTCTACATACTCCTATGCGTTACATTTATTTAAGGAAATATGATAAGCATTTAGGATAAAGTCTTTATACAGGGTGTTATGGAAAGGGTATATCAATACAAACGGGTTGAAGAGTGTATCTGGTCTAGAATCTCTGTACAAAATTTCAGCTCAAAAGCATTAACTTTGAAAATGCTTAATATTTTTTTATTTCGACATCACGGCGCTGCACTGGCGCGCGGCGGCGTGATGTGCGTGTACTAGGCACACAGACACACTACAGATAATGGATAATGACCCTCGTAGTGCGGTGACACGTTTGTTATGATTTCAATTTAATAAACTATCGAAATAAAAACATATTAAGCATTTTCAAAGTTACTGCTTTTGAGCTGAAATTTTGTACAGAGATTCTAGACCAGATACACTCTTCAACCCGTTTGTATTGATATACCCTTTCCGTAACACCCTGTAGATAAATAGTCTAATATGATAGTCTGACAACCAATCTTAGCAAGGGGTATCGCGTTACTTAGTAACTGGGTTGTGGAAGTATTCAGCCGACCACAATAAAAGTACTTAGTTGAGAACAAGGCGATGATAAGTTTCTGAGAAAATATTGAACTTCGCTCGACTTCATCTTAGGTAAAGTGAGCTCTAATACGGCTCCAAGTTGAACGATATTCACACTCGTAAAACCGAAAATGTTTTCGAGTCAAATCCGAGCTTATCGTTTTAAAAGACGATCCCGTTTAATATTAGTGAAGTTGGAATGGATATTGGCTTTCTAGACTCTGAATTACCACATTATGCATCATGCATCTTCTAAATGAATTTAATCAAATATTTTTTTATTTCAGGAATACACCCATTTAGAATTTATACTAGACTAGCTGCGCCCCGCGGTTTCACCCGCATAAGTTTCGATCCCGTGGAAATATCGGGATAAAAACTATCCAATGTCTTTTCCCGGGACTCAAACTATCTCTTTATCAAATTTCATCTAAGTCGGTTCAGTGGTTTAGGCATGAAAAGGTAACATACAGACAGACAGAGTTACTTTCGAATTTATAATATTAAGTACGGATTATTCATAAATTATTACAAAATAATCAACTTAACATTATAACAAAGCAATAGATAAGTATTATTATAACATAATGGCCTTAAACGAAGCAATAGTTTACCTCGTACGTGGCCCTCAATATTCCATTGTCAGATTTATGCGTTGCTTTTATAAAGGAGGCCTGTGACTTTCTCATGATTGCGTGAGAGTCATCTACCCTGCTTTTGGCAAACATGGCGGACGCACCACACCGTCAAGGCAGACCCAGTATGCATCTAAATGAATTATCATATTGAACACGCAAAGTGTTGTAAGCACGCTGCGTGCAGTTGTACCATAGGGCACAGGTGTAAAGGTTCCGGCAGTATGCATTAAACAGCGTGATTTTTACTTGATTTGAACATTTCACAAATCGCCGTGCCAGCATATGACTCTTTAATGGGTAGCTCACCGTCCGATCAGGACCAAGCCCATGTCGGACGCGCGTTTGTGTTCCACGCGCGCCTCAAAGAGATCTCAGCATAAGTGAAGGGGCCCGTTAGGACCGACGAAAGGGTTACCGCTACCCCGAAACATAAAAGGCTAAAGAAGGAACACAGGTGGGTTTTAGTCAGTAAGAGTCTGACACCCCCTTCCGCCATACCCAAAGCGGGAGGAGTCATTTGATGATTTTCTACCCTCAAAAAAAACACAAAAAACAAAAAAGCATATTACTCTTGGCAGCGAGCAAACGTCTTTGTCGTTCAATGTCAGCATTATCTTTAAGTTTCTCAGTCAGTGTATGACCAAAATATGTGATACATTTGACAGATTCCAACTTAGCGTTGCATAGGAATATGTCCGGTATATGCAATGTGCTTTTGTCGTAACGAAATCGCATTGTTTGGCTATATTTCGTGACTGGGATAGCTTCCAGAGGGCTCTTTAGCGTAAAAAACAATAATTAACGCTTATCTCCAACATTTCCATCTGAATTAGAAAGCCAAATGCAATGTTGTTTTGTTACAAAGACATTTTCATCTAACATGTAAGAATGCAGTGGAATTTTATTGTTACACCAATTCCTATAACTAAATCCTAATATAAGACAAACATACAAGTAGGTTGCCGAGATAAAGGATAAAATAAGAACAACTTTATTCTTATAGATAAAGTCCGTAAATCTCGGAGCTACGGAGCTAACGCTTGCAAATGTTCCAGAACAAAGTGACATTCCTTTACACTGTAGGTATAATTATTATGTAAGTACGTGCTCTTGCAGCTGAGTGCAGGATCCACATGCAAGTAATAACAGTTAAAAATTTCAAATGTTAATTTCAAACTTACTTTCGCAAGCTGACAAATGTGGGGTAGTTTGTGACTTAATTTCAGGATATGTTGTTGGATGAGGACGTGAAGAGACTACTGAGTTAGTCAAAACACGATGCGAAATGTTGACGTAATCTCTCGCAATTTGAGACTAGATGAAAATACAGACAAGGGCCAATTTGTATAATTTGTTTATAGAGACGATTTTGTTTGTTACATTGAACGTAATAAGACAAGACGAATAGGTATGGGTATTGCCAAGTAAGTAATTGGGATATCAAGATCAGATGTCAGTGGCACCAAGTAAAAATATATTTTTAGATCTTGTTTACTGTTGGGACACCGGACTAAGACATGTCGGTTTCCTCACGATGTTTTCTTTCACCGTTTTAAGATCAGTAGTGATGAAATAATCTACACGAAGTAAAACGCCTGTCTGGGTTCGAACCTACGACTAACGACTCGTAAGTCGCGGTCTTTACCAATGGGCCACCACTGCATAGATCTATTTACATCTTATTAGACCAAAGGGTCCCTCAATTTTTTTTTTTTAATCTTTATTTATTTAGAGGCTTTTGCCTTAAAAAGGTACGTAAGCCTCATCATACCCTAATTTAACTAATTATTACACGTAATTATAATATTATTAATACAAATATATTATTGCGTAAGCGTGGGAGATAGTGATTCAGCAACCAATTCATAAATCACTTTCGCTTCTCCCGAATTAGGTGTAAATAATATTCTAATGAAAGCCCCAACATCATACATATCAACTTTTAACTCCTGCATCACTATCTCGCTCTCTCTCCTGTTCTTTTCACATTCCTCCAGCAAATCCCTCAATATTTGAGACACCTCATTCAGTGAATATCTGACTATATATACCGACACTAAGTAAATAAACGCAAGACTAGCGAGGACGCCAAAGTTGTGCGTGCGTAAAGACGGATTTTCGTCCCCGCAAGTTTTCATTTCTCGTTCAAACTGCACATATTATGTAAGCAAACACTTAGCGCCAACTTCTCTTCAGTCAGTATGTGTTCAGGAACAAAATGTGATAGGTCTAAATAATTTGTTTGTACCTAGTTTAAAGTTGGAAAGTTTTCTCGGTCGTTACACAACTTGATGTTGCAAACTGTGTACTATTTTCTGTGGTATTGAAAAGTATGAAAAACTTTTCAGACTTTAGCGCACTATGCTTACACGTATGGTTTACAGTTATGGTTTTTTATTAAGTGGGTTTGCTGAAACCTGCACACGTTTTTCACACCTTGTATTTTGTATGTGTATTTTCCCCTAAATCCGAGACACGGGACTCGAAAAACGGTTTACGGCCGATTGACATTTCCTTCCTTCTTCTAGTCGCTCAGAGAGGCAATTCTCGTAATTTTAAAAACGTTCACAGTCTGATATCAGTCTCAATCTGTCAAAAATACCTCTAATTTCCCTGCATTTTGATAAGTTTTTGACATTCGTTTGTCGCCGAGATGAGACTGCGACTAGATTTTGAACGTTTTAAATTACGAGAATTGTCCTTCAGATTACTTTCTACGGCTAATCTTTTACTGAACCACTCAATTCAAACCTTACCAGGGACGTGTCCTCACAACACTCTTTTGCAAAAAACCAACAGTGTCTTAACTAAACTAACAGAATAAACAATTAATGTAGTGCTACAAAACATAACCGAACTATTCACAGACCGATTAACTATAGATAATACAAAACTGTTTTTAATGCTATGTTTAAAACAAAAAAAGTTAAATCAGAAAGCAGAATGTTATCATTATTCAAACAAAACTGATCTAAATGTACCTAGGTCTAGGTATCTGCCTCTTCATTTTGTTTAGACTATTTTCATTTCCAAGAATGGTTTTATTTATAAAACTGACTGTAGAAATTCATTACAAAAGCTTCTACGTAAATTGTTTAGTCAACACGGCGAACATCTTTAGAAAAGCTCTTCTTTTAAATATTGTTTTCTTAACTAATCAAAACTTTCAAAGAACAGATCCAAAACACAGGTACGTAGGGTCGAGGTAGATGGGTATGTGTTGCAATATGTCGATGAGTATACATATTTGGACCAGATAGTGTCTTTCAAGAATAAACAAGACAAGGAAGTCGAAAGACGCGTCCAAAATGCTTGAAAGACCTACTGGACCCTAAAAAACCATATGAAAAGTAATCTTCCTATAACACTTAAAAGGAAACTCATCGACATACGCATCGTGCCCGTCCTAATCTACGGTGCACAAAGTTGAGCACTTTGTAAACAATAGAAATCCCAACACAAGATTTGCCAACGGGCAATGGAGCGCAGCATAATAGGTGTCAAGCGCACAGACCGAGTCAGAAACACCACGCTGCGCTCCAAAACTCAAGTAGCGGATGTTGGAGAAAAAATCGCCAGGCTGAAGTGGGAGTGGGCCGGACAGGTCGCGCAAATGCACCCGGGGAGATCATGCGCGGTCCGAGGGGGGGGGGGTCGTGGGGGCAATACCCCCCCCCCCCCCCAATCATTCAAGCTGTCGAGAGTCTGAATGATTTACTTGCCTTACTAAATTAAAACTGTACTTGAGCCACGAAAACCCCGATTGGCATACTCAAAAACATGAAGAACATCGTGAGACATGGGGATTGCCGACTGAAGTAAAAGTTTAAAACTATGGTTTTTTAACGCGCCTAAAAAATATTTTCCTTTAAAACCGAGCGAAGCAAACTCGGGAAATTGGGCACCCCGCTCGTACGTAAGGTTGAAAGGCTTAGGTAAGGCCAGATTCCAAAACCTATATAAACTGCGATAAAACGAGTTTAAGCTTTTCGTCAAAATTCGATAAAGTAAGTTTTCTTTTTGTATGATGGGTAAAAGAAAACAGAGACTATTGAAGGTGCTACTCGCTACGCTCATTCTTGCAATTTAAATTGGTTCTTGAGCTTTTCTTCAAAAGTCGACAAAGCAAGTAATTCCTAGTCCTTTTAGAATGATCGAAATTCGAAAGAAAACCGAACCTATCCGAGAGTGTGCAAAATTTTCGAGCTCGCTTCGCTCGCTCTTGCATTTTCGTTTCTGCTAGCTGCTTGAGCTTGCCTGCACAAGTCGACAATGTTACCCCAATAGGGGTAACATTGTCGACTTGTAGAAAACTTGACTTGTAGAAATATCTACTTGAAAATATAAAACAAAACCTAACCAAATTGAGGCGGGTTGTAAAAGTTTTCGAGCTCGCTTCGCTCGCTCTCCCCACCCTGCACAATCTACCGTTCTAATACATACAACGAACTTGGCAGCATTTAAGTAACACCCCCCCCCCCCCCCCTATGTAAAAGCTGCGTCCCTGAATAGCATAAGTAATGTGGAGCTGGAGATGTACATGAACCTTAACATATCATCACGCCTTTAATCTCCAAATGGTTGGACAGGGGTGTACCTTCATACAGTACATACACCCACATTTCGCCAGTTATTAAGTGAAATGTCATAAAGGGCGAGCCTACTGCCGCCAACCGGGCACAAATCCAGACTCCAGGCTGCTTCTGAGAAATTTCTGATAGAAAAACCCATTAATAGTTTACCCGACCTAGGAATCGAACCCAGCTAGGACCTCATGCTCAGCAATAACGCTTGCGACCTCTAGACCAACGAGGAGATGAACCTTCCTTAAAATATTCCTCGGCACCCATGATGACCCCCCCAAAATCTTGGGCTGCGACCGCGCCTGGGGGAGATGGGCAAAGATCGTCACTCACTAGACTTCTGAATACGAAGACACGACGAATGTGGTGTGATGATTCAACGAGATTTCCAGGGCCAACATGACCAGAAATCGCTCAAAACAGAGAGGTTTGGAAGGAAGGAAGAAGTGGGACACAACGTAGGGTAACGAAAAAAACAAATCAAATAATACCTTTCATATTTTCACTGTACCGTATGGCTGAGTCAGTACGACAGTTTATTTTTTAACGTAGTGTTAATATGTTTGCCTGACACATTGCAAGGTTGAAATAGTACTGCAACATTGCTAATGGCCACAGAAATAACCTCGTAATGGTGACAGTAACGAAATCAATGGACAGGTCTACAGGTTTGCACTTAAACAAACATTTCGGAAGATTTTAATGCATTTTAGTGTGGTTCAGTTAAAAGCCTACCGTCTAGCCGATACAAACAAACGTTCATTAAAAATTCGAAATTAGAACGGCGGGGTAATACCGTAATACACTTTCATTAGCAATGGCTATCATTTTTACAATACAACAGCATTCATTGTGTTATTTACGTTATAGAGCAGAATTTTTGTTCGAACATATGATGGAATAGATAGTTATATCCTTCATAATGATTCCGATTGAGATTTAAAGTGTGTTAGGTATGCAATTAGCGTGCTGGTCTCCATACTCTCTATGTAATGAAAAAATCAAGGTGCTATATACAAATAGACTGCTTCTACTGAACTGTATCATAATCATCAACGTCATGATGATGATATGTACAGGAGAAGCATTCCTTTTCATTCAAAGTATAAAGAGTATAATAGACCATTTTTTCTGACATTTGAAGCAATGGATTAGCAACATCCTTCAAAATGATTCAGATTGTGATTGCTAGTGTGTTACGCAATTAGGGTTCTGGACAGAATGAATGCCGTGCTTTCTTCCTCGATTTATCGACTTAGCCTTTCGCATTCCATTGTAAGATAGAATTCGATGTTCCGAAGTAGCGAGAAGTGGGTCCTTCACTACCTTTGCTGATTTCCAGACACCGACCGCTCATGGACTCGTCTGCTCCATCAGCCATTCTCCATCCTTTGTCAGTCATGGTCATTAGTTAGCCCTCAGTCACTTAGGATTGCTGTCGTGTGCAGACTATATCGAGCATCCCTTTGAACGCCTGACTGAGAAGTTACACATGAATCGTTTCGATCTTCAAAAATTGAATTGAAAGCACAATTGCATAGCAACAGTCAAGACTTTTATTTGACAACCCATTTTTGAATCAGGAGCGAAAACGACAAAATATTTCACTGTCGACAGGTTTTCTTCAAAAATCTGCAATATAAAATACTTATGCTGCTGTAGGTAAATAAAGAAAGAAAAGACGTTTATTTGCGGTAAACATGACGCAATATAGAACATAATGCACAAAAAAAATAAGAAAGGGTAGTAACCCTTTCTTATTTTTTGTAAGAAGTCTTATTCTTCTGGACCTGCTCGGCCAATTATATGTATATACCCCCGAATATATTTGTAGCATAAAGGCTTTAGGGGTCCCGTATTTTCAAAAACGTTCGCATCCTATTCTCAGTCTCAATCTGTCAAAAATACAATCAATTTACTTCACAATCAATTTTTGACAAGTTTTTGACATTGATTGTCGCTGAAATGAGATTGCGACTTGAATTTGAGCGTTTGAATTGGCCTGTTTCAATTAACTTTAGAACGCCCTACACAAAGTACACATTTACTGGTGGCTACCAGTAACTTTGTACCTACGTACGTTGCGAAACTCCGCAGATCGTCTATATTAGAACCACCCTGGCCCCATGTTATATAGGGCGAGCTTATCGGCATGCCGGGCACAATTCTAATCCCTGGCTTTAACCGACATTTTACCTCATGGAAAAAATCAATTTTACTTTTTTTCTGACCTGATTTAAATAGCCGCAGAAAATTATGTAGATGTAGGTTTTCATAGCCCAAGGTGTGCATGCCTTGTAACATTGAATAAATAGGGATTCCAGGTAAAATCTATCTATAATTCACGAGGCTATAGTCCGCAGCGTGTAGAGACGCTGGGCATCCTATAACGACGGACACACGTAATTTAGTGGAGTTAGGCAGGACGTACGTGATCCAACACAGACACATATGACAGAAAACCCCGCTGCCTTCCATTTCACCTCTATCTACACACAAACGATAAATTCATACACAAATTTATATGTTCTACATAATATAAAAAAAGGTTTTATTTATGTCTAAAAAGTACATAAAGTTGTTATTCGATAGGTATTCTGAAGTTGTTTATCTGCGGACGGCTACAAACAGGCTAATGTTTACATCTTTATGTTATATAATTTGTGAGTTGGCACTTAATTTGGTACATTATATCTACTCTTAGGACTACGAACATAATACGACTGTTTCTAACCGCTTGCGATTACTAGTTCAAGCTTCCAAATAACATTGTTTAGCTTTTTTGACATTACATTTTATTCGTCTGATTTTATTATTGTTAAAACAAATGAACAACACAAACATTGCATGTTATATCATGCTGATCGAATAAGCAAAATATTTCATATATTTATTTGCAAAAATATAACAATATAGCAAAAAAAGATAAACAATGTTTATGAGGATATTAAAATCTTTTGTGGCTGCTGCCATTATCACAATAACTCATTACGTTTTATATTCGTTTATTATCGACATCGAAATAGGCTCTGCGAAATTGCTATGCGAAAATAACTTTAATTATGAACTCATTCACGTTATCGATACCTACAATATAGATCTATATGTCATGTATGTAGATAAGTAGCTCGGTTAAAGCCGGTATCGTAGCGGATCTAGGGCGTAGCAGAACAGCCTAGATCCGCTCGGATATCGTAGCCATTCGTAGCTCGTAGCCGATCTCATGTTTGCTACGCTCGTAAACTATTACGTCATAAGTTACCCAGAGTTTAATTTTAAGATAAATTTCCTGTATTTTCAAAATATCGATAAGTGAATGATATTGAACTTTTTACAAAACAAATAATGATCTCCATCGGCGAAATTTCTTCTGTACCGCGAACCTATCCGTAAAGTTTCAGGCATTTTTAAATTCCTTCTATTTTAATACTGGAGCAGGTCAATTAATAACCATGGCACTGATTAATGAGCATTGTTGTTCAGTCGTTGTCTTAAATAAATTATAAATGACACAATATTCCTAAGACTCGTAAATAATGGCTTTATATATGATATTGTGTTAGAAATTGTCTATTTTTTATTACCTGCTTAAAGACTTAGTTCACAACCAGTTAAGATGAAACAAAAACTTTTTGAATACCTAAGTGGCATACAAATAACTCAATAAATAAAACAACAAACCAATAAAGCTGAAATAAAACAGTAGTTCGTTTCAAAATATATGTTGTAAAAATAGTTAAACATAAAAACTTTCAAATATGTACATAAATATTGTTTTTCTATATCAAAAACCTTTGTATAATTAATAGGCAAAAAATAACATAAGCCTCAATCATAAAAGTGCCAACAGTCATCAAATTAAATTCATAGTGCAGCTTTGCGATCGTAAAATTCGACAATCAAACAACCAGCGGATGACATTTGTTAATCAATGTTTAACGAGCATTGACGCTTACTTTTATGTAGCAGTAAAAGTGGAGTGACACCAACAGCCATTGAATATCAAAATACCGTCATAAAAAAAAAAAACTGCACGAAAACTCATGAATTCGTTCCGAAGAAAGTGGCTTGAATGAGCACAAAAGAAAGACAAACGAGGTTCAGGAAAGACATCAAGATAAACAATAGAGAGACTTCGAATGTTTCCCCGCTTGCACTATTTTGTTATTCTTTTTATTCCGGAGTACTAGTACCAAACTGTCGCAGCGGGGAGTGCAAAACAATTGAACTTAGGCACTTTTGACTTTTCTCACTTTTCAAGAAGATTTTTCCACCAATGATATCGACTTATCTACTGTCCAATGTGTACGGTCACCAAAGGAGATAAGTAACCAGGAACGTCGGATATATTTGAAGTTTAGTAAGAAACCGATAAATGTTTTCGATTGAAATTTTATTTAATTAATAGAAAACAAACAGTTTACATTTCAAGTTAAATTTCATTCAAAAACATCTATCGGTTTCTTACTAAACTTCAAGTATATCCGACAACCCTGGTTACTTATCTCTTTTGGTGACTGTATCTGCCAATGTAAAAATTGCTGTTAGGTGGACAACATTCTTATGTTATCAAATGCAGTAAAATAAATACAGAATTATAAAGAAAAACTTACTAATAGTAATATCATGAAAATTACATGCGCAATTGCTTAAAACTGTCTTAACTGAAGACGTAATGGCAAAAGCTAAAGATAGGTTAATGTGTGCATCCTCATAATGGCAGAATGAGTGGGAAACGTTAAAGACTAAAGAATTTGCAGCACGGAAGTTTGTGCACAAGTTAAGAAACTATGGCTAACCATGCCTTCATTAAGTAATTAAATAAGTAGTTTCCGTACTAGGTCTAGTAACTTTTGCAGACACGTTGTAGGTAAGTATATGGTACAGGTTCGATAAACGATATAAATCTATGAAATATTGAGCTTAATAAGACTTGATTCACCCAGCAATTTAGTTAATAACTACAAACTCTGTTGTATACGATATCGCAAAACACAATTCTAACAAAATTACTTTCAGCGTTATGAGGTTTCGTTTCCTGTCGTGCAGCGCAACCTGTGGCTTGCATGCAACCCATTATGTTAAATCCGAAAAAATACTCATACATTTCAAGGGTTAAACTGCAACTGTGCAATAAACAGGCACGCTATCACCGAAACAGAAACCTTTTAGAAGAATATATAGGTAGGTATGCTACACGCGGCCCCATTCTTTAGCCATACATTAAGACACGAAGTGCACTCTAAATGCGTTTTATATACATACATTCGCCTGTAAAAATCATCTCGTAAAGTGCTTCCCCGCTCCGCATACGACGCCATTTCAATAATAAAAACCCACCCTAAATTATACGTGTGAAGTCACACGTAACTCATACTATTAAAAATTCCTACCCATAAATCATCTTTGTTGAAAACAGTATTAAAATAGAAGGATTCTTACCTACAGAGAAAACTTTTAAGTAATAGAGTTAGCGAACAAAACTTTTCTTCGAGCATTAACGAAAAAGCGAAAGTGCTTCGCGAATATTTAGCGTTGTTAATATAAACTATATTCAATAGTAACGAGAGATTTTCTCCCTCGTTTCAGATATCGTTCGAAAACTTGAAAACCGTGTAAATGTAACTGAACACAGATAAATAGTCTATAATTCGGTAGTCATAGTGTGATGGAGTGCCAGAATGCTCTGTTTTCCTGGAGGATAAATACAAAACAGTTACACTAAAAGGTAATAAAAAATCTTACCGAAAGGTATCTTTTATCGTTACAATGTTTTCAGTGGAACGAGCGCCGGGGACCCATTTATTACGTTTCTCAGCTGAAATTAATATCTCGATTCTCAGTCATTGTTTTTCCTTTTCTTCACTTAATATTAAAGAAAGGCGAAATTCGCTAACCTCGCGAGCGGCGTGGTCTGCCGCTGAATAATTGATTAGTTGGTGCAACGCAACTATCTGAATAATATTATACCTATGAAGTTACAAAGTTATAGAGTTATTGTCGCGTGGCGTGCAATAGCCGCGACTTCTGCTTATTACAAAGATTAAATTAGGTAGGTATAATAATATGCATATACGCAAAAAATATACTGTTTTGATTGATGAATGAATATTGTCAAACATAGGCTATAAATATATCTACTTAAATTTAAAATAATGACGAAAACTCTTTGATCTCTGACCAGCTAAAAAACTAATAACATCAATTAATATGCTTCAAATCACTTATTAATCAGTCAAAGTTTTATACGTCTACATGATATCGTCGCCATTAAAGTAAAGTAATAAGCAGTTATGAGTTAGACTCTTCGGACAGACTAAATATTGCCTACACACAGTAACATGAACTTGATTTATCACCATCTTATAAATGGCTTGTTTTCGCCGAAGATACGCCAAAATAAGTATTTCGTTTACGTCTCGCCGCCGTTCGCTAGTCACCCTACAATATTCAGAAGAAGGAAAACAGCCATAATTTATACAGAGCAGGACGGAGATATTTGGAGTTTTTGTGTTAGACAAAGAGAGGTAGAATAGCAAGGGACCTTGTTGACGCAGCTTCGTACAAATTGTGACACTACGTGACCATAGTCACGGTGTATAATAAAAACTATAATTTCTGAATACTCCTTAGGTAGATACTTAGTAGATTGTTATTACGAAGCGGTTATTCTAATATATTTTTCCTGTTCACAGGTGGAGTGAATCGGGCGCAGTTGAATAATATGTAATACGTCACAGCCCAGTGACAAACACAGACTTTACTTAGTGTGTGCTACCTGGTGCTGGATACGCGTCCTCAGTGAAAATGGGCAAGAAGAACTCGAAACTTAAACAAGACACGATCGACCGGCTGACGACTGCAACATACTGTAAGTACCTTTACCTTATTATCCACACATTATTTAGACAAATTCTTGACAAATCGTGTATCTTCAATGTGCGTCTTCAGAGTTTCGATGGCCTTTGAAAGAGGCAAACGTCCAATCCATTCTCATTCGGGAAGCTCGTCGATAGTTGCTTAGAATTGTGGTAACGTTCCGTTACTGGCGGCACAATCGCTTCGTTGTCAAGACGAATAGCCTCTCGACGTCTCAGATGTATGGTTCAGTGCGGGACTGCGGGTCTTATTGTAACACGGCGGCCAACAGCTGGCGTGTGAATTCAAAAGAACCACGCCGCCGCCGCCCGCCTTGCTACTGAGTTACTAATATAAAGAACCTTATCGAGCTTACTCATTTCAGATAACATTTTAGAACGTTTCACGGTGATTTATATCCTCAAATTCAAAATTCAACTAAAACAGATGTTTCGTAATGAATGCATTAAATTGCTTATTGTGCCCAATTGTATTGCACTACGCTGAATGTTGGCCTTTCATTGCATAATCACAATGATTGACAATATTCCAACAGACTGACAATTACTACAGATATACTTACACAATATGAAAAATACCTATACCTTTTGTAAACATGTTGTTTCCAACAGCTCAAAAGAATTTGTATGAACCAAACAAGAATATTTTGCATAATTTTATAGACGTAACTTTTCAGAGGGTAGTAATCAGGTTCGAATCTTGTTCCTATTAGCTATGCAAAAGGGGCACAAAAAGCGCTGAAAAGTGGTATAAAGCGAGTCACTTTGTGCGAACGTGCCGCGATGGTGCGCCGTGCGCGGCAGGGAGAGATGCGCCATCATGCGTCGCAAGGTTTTCATTTACGACGTAACTACACCCTTTCTATGTATCCCAAGCCTGTTAATTAACAGAAACTTGACACCGACATCGATGAAATGATGCCGATATAATCTACAAGGATTACTTTTAAAACTGTATTAATCTATTGTGAATTTGCCGGATAGGTTCTTAAGTGCTAGGTACTTAAAAGTCCTAGGAACTTTTAAGTCCTAGGGACTTAAGTCTTTGTGTCTAGGCAACTAACTGCTTACGTCACAGGAAACCTCTTGATAGCAGTGCTGCAAAATTCCGTTCGGACTAAGCTCGGCTAAGTTGCGCATTCAGTCGATTTAATAAGGTCCCGCGTCCTCGCCGAGTGGCACCATAAGTGAAAATCGATTCATTAAGGGTCGCAGCAGTGCGAATTGTAATTAAAGGCAGCACGAACAATCGTTCTGGGATGATTTTATTGTGCGCAGTACACACGGAACCGCAAAAGGTCTGAATTCCCGTTTTGTTGCTGTAAAAGGATTAGTTACCTACCTACTGCTAAAGATTAGCCCTTCGCGAATGGCACTTACTTATTTATAACCTATGTTGAAAGAACAATGAATTTGTTTTATCATATTTTGCATATCTAATGTAACCTTTTCCAATATTAGGTACCTATACGTGTGTCGGGTCCCCAATTATTTTGATATTTATGTACAATCAGTGCTCATCTTTAACACACTTGTATTTTTACAAACTCGGGCCGCGTCTTACCTGTTTAATGGTATTACGGTATTATGGTGGTATTCAAGTAATCCAAGATTAGCTTCGTAACCCCACCTGTTACGTTGCATATTAAATACATAAGGTGCCGGGCGCCCACTCACTTAATGAACGTACCTTTGCAAATAACAAAAGAAAAATGTAAAAACATGAAAAAAGTACAGACCTACTGAAAAATATCTGCTGTAATTAACCCATTTGACATTTATTATACTAGTTTATAACCGAAACGCTCCTAAATTTCGGCACAGTACCTAATATGAAAAACTTACACATATTACAGTGAAACGTTATGTTCTATTTTTGTCGGGTATGAAAATAAAACTCCCCTACACCTGGGACACAAAAACGCGACGAAGCGATCCGGTTTCATGTCGTCATATTGAATGGCGCCTAAATAAGTATTAATGGTAAAGTGGAGTGAATGCGACACTGTCATGATCATGATTCATGGAAGTGAGCTGCGTGCCGCGCCACCGAGCCGTGGGCGCATACCACGCCCACCTTACTTCACTACCCCGCCTCGCGCCCGTCCTCGTAACTTTTTAATCACTATACGAATTATCATTAAGACACTGGGTCATGGTCGCTGCCTTAATCTGCAGATAGATCAAAAACAGCTAAATTCCCTTTTTGAGCTTAGCAACATTGTAGACGTGTCCTGCTCAATTAAAACAGATTAAACCTATAGAAATGGTGTCCACAGATTCATTATTAAGTATATACTTAGGGCTAAAGTGTAAATTTCATGCATAATAAATTAATTTATTGATGGTGTAATCCATTTAACCATGTGGATTGACAAACATATGGAAATCCGGCGCCGCGCTGCTTGAACCAAAACAGTAGTCGTATGAATTTATGCTAATAATAGCCTCGAGTTACCCGGACACCAGCGATAGGTAAGCTTATTAGCAAATTAGTTCACATGCCTTTATAACTAGACAAATCCCTAATCAAGATATTATTTCAATTAGTTATGTTAATTGGAGTTTATTTGTCAATAAATAACAGCAGCGTTAAATCAGAAGTAGCCGGATCTTAGCTGTGTAGTAATTGCGGAGTTTTCCCAAATAAGTGGTGAACTTAGCTTTATGGCGAAGTTAAGTGAGGAAGTTTGTCGGGCGGCGCCGGCCCGGCTGCGACGAGAGACTCGCGTCGCCTCGCCCCGGTCGCCGCTGCAGCCCCCGATAACACCGACCTGCCTCATACATATACGAGTATGTAATGTAGTAAAAAGAGTACCATCCCCACAAATTAAATTTAAGTATTCATTCTTGCACTAATGTACAGTCAACAAAAGAGATAAGTATGCAGGATCGTCGGATATAGTTGAAGTTTGTTAAGAAACCGATGGATGTTCTCCTATAAAATTTTATTTTATTAATAGAAAACAAACAGCTCATTTATCAAATTAAATTTCAGTCAACAACAACCATCGGTTTCTTAATAAACTTCAACCATATCAGACATCCTGCATATTTATTTCTTTTGTTGACTGTACATTACACATACTTTTACAACGAATTATTAATATCCTACATCCACAATTAGTATTCTAGCAGCTCTAAGCTCACAAAATTACAAAATTGAATATAAAATAAGTATAAAACACGCCAAAATATTCAAGCAAGAAAAACGTTCGGAAACATCGTCTGTTTCGCTCACAAAACTTTTCTTTAGTCGTTTACAATTCATCATCATCATCTGCCTAGCCATTTCCCAACTATGTCGGGGTCTGCTTCCAGTATAACCGGATGCAGCTGAATACCAGTGTTTTACAAGGAGTGACTGCCTACCTGACCTCCACAACCCGGTTACTGGGTAATACGATATCCCATGGTAAGACTGGTTGTCAGACTTTCGGGCTTCTGACTACCCGTAACGACTGTCAAATATCCGCGAATGACAGCCGGGACCAACGGCTTAACGTGCTTTCCGAGGCACAGAGGGGTCTCTGTATGTAAAGATGATCACCCATCCACCAACCGCGGCAAGCGTAGCTTAACCTAATCGATCGACCTGTACGGCTGTTATTATTTAGGCACGGGCCCCTCCTTAGTCGTTTACAATTATAATGTCAAATAGTTCCGAGCAAGTGGAATGAGCAGGGAAATTCTGCGGAAATGCGAGCGCGCCCCTGTCTGCCAATGATCGCATCTCACTTACATGAACGTTCGCTAAATTACTATTGTTTGTACTTGAATCTTTCTTGTACGGTTACGAAGGTGGAAGTTCCATTTCCAACTTTAGATTAACAAATAAAGTTGGTGGGACAGTGTAGGTATCGTGTAAGACAGGTAGATTGGGTATATGCCCAATTTGTAACCATCAAAGAGTAGCCACTAATTATTTATTAAACCTTACTAGGATACAATAGATGGCGAGTGTTAGTTTGTTGCCTACATTGGTTGACTCGCTGTGGTCCCCCCCTCCCGGCACACCCCTCTGAAGGTAGCGAGGTGGAGGTCAGGGCTTGCGTGCTTGCGGTTACTTTCACTGCCTAAGGTGCCGGTATTTCCCATTCCTGACACCCGAGTTTGGTTTGCGACAATGCTCGCTCATCCACAATTTAATTGTAGGTATAAAATGTTCCGAGCGTTTTGCTTTAGCTTTATTGCCTCACGAGTACGCAAGGAATGTAATTAACCGACTTCAAAGAGGAGGAGGTTTTCAGTTTAGATGTTCATATTTCTTTTTATGTATGGTCAGGCATAACTCCGTCATGTATAAAGGCTTTGCAAAATTATTTTTTGTTCGAAAGAGGTTTAGGTATTCCGAAATGGTCCCATTTAAATTTCGTAAAGATCTGATGATGAGTTTCGGAGACAGACAACGGAACTCTTCAATAAATGCCAGCAAATCAACCGCGATTACTGCTATCGCCTATATTATTATGTAAGCATTGTTTACGCAATCACATAACATAACATCACGTCTGTACCCTCTAAAGGGGTACGCAGCTGTGTTCAGTATACCACGGTACACCCTCATTTCTGTAAAATTTGTTATTGGGGTACCTCTAATCTTGCAAGTAAATTCGGGCATAACTTATTTGTCTATGAATAGATTTAATTAACCGACTTCAAAAAAGGAGTTTCTCAATTTGGTTTAATTTTTTTAATGTATTTTCGGGCCTAACTCCGTCATATATAGACGGATTTGCAAAATTCTCTCATTTTTTAATGGATAACGTATGCGTCAGGGGTGATCCCATATAAATTTTATTAACTTTGCTTGCGTAGTTATAATAAAATTATATTGATGATATTTTAATAGCTTCCTGTCACTGATATTTACATAGCAATTAGTGTTATATGAATTTGTGTGGGATAGGTAGAACTAAAAAGTGAAAAACAAAAATGGTTTTACAAAAAAAAAACAACTTCCAAAAAAACCGCTACAAAGTGAAAAATAACTTATTTCGGAAATCGACAATGCGGAAAATGTCGAAAACGAATGGACGAGTCCATCGCTTTCCATCAGGCCCATAATGAACTAAAAAACAAAAAAATAAAAGTAAACAAATTTTTTATTTCCCTTGAAATACAAGCTCCTGAAACAAATCCAGCCCCAGACAAAATTGGAAACATGTATTAATCTTTCTTTTTTTATAATTCAAAAGATTTTTTATTTGTCACATCGTGGCATCCTACATACCTTTGATTGGGTTAGTTGCGACACAACAAAATAGTGGAAAAAACGTCATATTCCCCCATCTTCTAGAATTGGATAGTGTGGCTTTTTGTCATCGTTTTGCAATGCCCAGCTGCAAAACCCATTTTCAATTTCCGATTTCTCAATTCAATTCAACCCGTCTGATACAGGACTTCAATAGAAACTACTTAAATAACGTATTGGTGACAAACTAAAGCAGTGTATTGTTATAATACTCACAAGAGCTCTCAGGCTCTTTTGTTAAGAAATAAATAGGTGTTGGGAAAGGCTGCACGTTTGGCTAGTTTACCTTAGTAAAGTAAAGCTGTCGGGTCCGGCAGTCGACCCATGACGGACAATCGGCGTGTGACTTTTTAGTCAGCGGGGTAATTGCTTAACACACATTACCAGTAGTGGCTTTCAATTTTGACAGTTCAACAACATTAATTGCGTTATTTACGTTTTTTGAGTAGACAAATGATTCGAACATATGAACATATGAATACGAGTATATATCTTAAGGTTATTGCTAATCCACTAGGATTAGCAATAACCTTAAGATACGGGTATATATTAATAGTGTGTTTCGCAATTTAGTTATTCTTATTTTCGGGTTCGGTACCTCTAAAGGAAAACGAAACCCTTGATCACTTCGTTGTCCATCTGTCTGTCCTTTTGACAAGACCTTTTTTCTCAGGAACGCGTGGTGTTATAAAGTTGAAATAATATCAAATACTCAGGGCTACAATCCCTTGAAGCACTTAAATAATTACGGCATAAGGTACTTTAAGATGTAAAACTATAAGTAAAAAAAACTAAGTAAACTAACTGTAAGGCGTACACGTGCTTATATTTTCCGTTCGGAAACCCTGACAGAAAATATAAGAGCGTATGCGCTAAAGAGAAGATTTTGTATGAAATGCGTGCATTCGGGGTCTCCAAATCTGAATTCCTGATTCGGAAACAGAATCAGGAAACCGGACGTATGCGGCCGGCCTAAGTGTTAAAGTAAATAGTTTCTCGCGAACCCCAAATATAGGCATTACTCATAACACGAAGATTTCAGTTTATTGGTCAGTCACGTTTTAGATATTTGTCGTCAAGAGACTTCTTTAGTTCCAATAAATTACACTTACACTAACAATTTATTTCCTAAATCTGTCGATAACAACTACTATACTTCCTGTTACCTTGATTTTCATGCTACCCCATAAAGTAGAGTTTATATCCGCCCGCCCTGACGGCCCGCCCGCCCTGACACACGTTCGTTTTCATTGTCTGTTCTTAAAAGAAAGGAATGCCAGATTTCGCACAGTCATATTGTGGTTTTTGAGTAGGTACGTTAAAATCTTGGTCCCTAATACCTGGGTGTGGGTTTTGTTGTACCTACGTACATTATAGAAGATTTGTTCCAAATCTTTATTGGTTTACAATTCCTAGTACCGTTTCGCGTTTGAGTGAAGTGACCTTAAGACCTAATAATTAAGCGGTGGTTTTTAATGCCTGTTTCAACATGCTTTAATAAAAATCACCGTTAATCCCACCGGCAGACATTAAAAGCTTTAAGCATTATTAAAACCCTCGTCATGCGGTTGAAGTAAAAATATACCTTGCATAATCAGCTTATAATGTTTCCACTGCTGGGACACAGGCCTCCTCTGTGAGAGGGAGTGGGCTGTAATCCACCACGGGTGCAGTGCGGGTTGGTAGATGTGACATGTCTTCGAATTTTTGGTTCTAGGACATGCCGGTTTTCTAACGATGTTTTCCTTCACCGTTTTGAGAGCAGTGGTGATGAAATAATTTACACAAAGTAAAGCGGCTGTCTAAAAGAGAGTAGGGGGAGGCCTTTGCCCTGCAGTGGGACGTCACAGGCTAATAATAAAAAAAATAATTAAAAAAAAGCGGCTGTCTGAATTAGAACCCTCGACCTGCACACATGTCACCAATGCTCAAAAATACATCTATCCAACTTTAATCTAGCAGTTTTATTAAAGAGAATAAATATATATACACAAGAAAAACTTCGTATACTAAATTAACAAACAACGACTTAAATCTATATGGAAAAAATTACGTGCACATTTTTTATGCAATTTTAAGTGGAAGAATTTATGACGATGTCCTTGAAACAGCACTATAATTACCGTTGTTCGTAAAGAAACTCCATAAAAAAGAATTTATACCTAATACGAGAAAATCTACTTGTAAATATTTCAAGGAAAACGCCTCTTTGAAGCAATAGTATCTAAGGTCGTGGGGAACTCTATACAAATAATAAAATACAAAAAGTTGACCATTTAAAATTGATTCTAAAACAAGCAAATTCAGATAACCCTCCGTTAACTAATGATTACCATCGATCAGAAGACCAATTCTCGTAATTTAAAACGTTCTAAATCTAGTTGCAGTCTCATCTCGGCGACAAACAAAATAACGTCAAACATTTGTCAAAAGTGTAGAAAAATTAGAGGTAATTTTGACAGATTGAGACTGAGATCAGACTGTGAACGTTCTTAAAATTACGAGAATTACCCCTCAGGTCGCCCGTTTTGTAACTGACGAGGGTTGACATTGCGGAACAATGGATACCTTCTCTAGACATCCATCATCCATCACCCTCAATCATACCACAAAGAAACTATTTTAAAAATTACAAATAATTACCTAACTGATTTGATCGCGGTCGACTTCAATTTAAACGGGTGCGTTCTAATTCCAAATGTAGGTGATATTGTACGAGTTTGACTTTCACTGTTGTTAGATATTTCAATATGTAAGTATAGGATATGTCTGACATTCAGTGCTTACTGAATATTCAATTTACTAAAGTGGATATAAATATATACAGTGGATAAACTTTGTACACTAAAATAACTAACAAACTATTAAAATATAATATCCTAACCTAACTGAGACTATTAATAAACTAAAATATTTCGTCTAAAAATTCCTTCGCAGCGCAGCGCTGTCGACTGGTAATTTAATATACCCTAGAAAAATGTAGGTACCTTAATCTAATTGCACCTTTCGTAGCAGCATGCGGTGTCATAAACATATTTAACATTACTTTGTTATGTCATGGAGGTACTATGTGCATATAACATACGTATGACACCTGGTGCTAACTTGTTAACGACCTGTCCGGGTCTCTGAGGTTCAAACGTAAATTTTAATATCTTTTTCACTAAACGAGTTCCGAATTAAGACAAGACTGCGATATCATTTTTGAAGAGCGATAGTGTTACAGTTAAAAGGTACATACCTTTGAAGGTGGTATGTGCCAAGAGTTATGATACAGATTGAATCAACAACAAATGTAAGCTCTTCTCAGTTTGACTTGTTTCGACAGTTTATGCCAAGAATGTTCTAACCGACTTATGCCCGGCTTCTAAGTTATTCTATTTTATTTCTTTACTTATTTGGGATAGATCTCAAATAAGTAAAGAAATAAAACCCTTTGTACGAATAGACAAAGGATACTCAGATTCTGCAATAGGAATCATAATAATACAAAAAGTGAAGGTATCTTATACGTGAGCTACAGAGACTGCCTTCATTTACAGGAGACCACGAAATGCACATGTAACAAGGTGTAAACAGGATAAATATACTTAGAAAATAAATGTTGAAATAAGAAGAAAAAAATATTATTTCAAGATTGAGCATTCGTATTTCAATTGTTGAGTATAATAATAATGATGGCACATTGCTGAAAATCATAGTTACATATTTAGTTATTCTGAACAGGAGTTTAATTATGTATTCAACAGTGGTACTATATATCGGAAAGCACGTTAAGCCGTTGCGTTGGTGCCTGTCATTTGTGGATCCTTGACAATCTTTAGAGGTCGTCAGAAGCCCGAAAGTCTGACGACCATTCTTACCAGTATTACCACGTTACTGGGTTGTGGAGGTCAGATAGGCAGTCGCTCCATGCAAAATACTGGTATTTAGCTGCATTCGGTTAGACAAAATAGTTGGGAAAAGGCTAGGCAGATGATGATGCTTTAATGAAATAATAATAATAATAAACATTTAATTCAGACCAGGTCCATATTTTGTTAGTAACAATGTAAGTACTTAAAACTAATGTTAGTATTGGTAACAAAATTAAATAACGACATGAAGTCGCACCCACCTTTGCAGCATGGGGGACTCCCACCGATCAGTAAAAACACCCAGTATAGTGTTGGTACTGCCACGAACGCGAGCGAGTAGGGAGGCGCATCTTTTCCTAACGATAGCAGCAAAGCCATCCACCCGCGCCTCAGCAAACATCCCTGACGCACTGCAACGCCAAGGCAGCCCCAACAGTACCCTGAGTGCATTATTATATTGGACACGCAGGTCGCTGTATGCCCGCTGCGAATAACTAACCCACAGGCTGCAGGTGTAAAAAGATTGGCAATATGCTTTTAAAAGCATGATTTTAACCGAATTCGTACACCGTGCAAACCTGCGGGCCAACATGTTACAACGGACAGCCAGCGACCTGCGTTCCCTTTCTATGTCAGCATTATCACTTAAGTCATCGGTGACCCAGTGCCCCAAATATTTAAATTTAGACACCCTACGCAGAGGAGTGCCACACAGTGATACATCTGGAAACTCCGGGTAAGAAAAACCACGGGCTTTAAAGAGCATTAGTTCACTCTTCCCAACATTATATTTGAGCCCCTGAGCCACCGCATATGATTCACATACCGACACCAACCTCCTCATAGCACTGATTGATGGACTCAGCAACACCATGTCGTCTGCGTAACTAAGATTATTGGTACACACTCCGTCAATATGACATCCGACCTTGGTGCTGCTGAGCTCAACAAAATATCAGCCTTGAATCATTGGCAATATCTGACGAACCCAAAAAATAGATACCTATTAATTATCCCTCATAACCTGTGATCAACTTACCTATATTGCTAAAATGAAGATAGTACAAAAAAGCACTTGCAAATATACCGAATATTTATTTAATAAATAAATTAAAGAATCTAGACCCCAAAACTAGACTCACTAAACAAATCTAAGGTGGCTGTTCAAGATGATTAAAAAAAATACAAACTTATTTGCCTGGATTGGGATTATAGTCAGCAGTGTCCTTGATAACCTAGACTAATTTATTGATAGAAACTTGAATAAAAATTTACGAAGGAGGATTCACTCGTTCCTAAAACTTGAAACCGTTTAAAACTGCTGTACAAAAGTTTACGTTAAGTCGTTAAAGGTATGTGTAGACGACAGTGGGCTGTATTGTTTACAGAAAATTATGGATTTCATTGTTTTCCGTCCTCAGGCGGATTTCTCGAAGGCAATAATCCTTAAAGCTTCGTACAAAGAGTGATAAGCTAAAGCTACATAGAATGGATACCGTCTGACGGCCATGACACTATAGATATTGTAGGCACGGCCTTAAGAAAATGGTTGCGTAAGGCGAATTTATATTGCTATAAATTCACGAAAATGGCAGATTGTGTTATCTTTATATTATAGACTGGACACTTATCTGTTATTTGACTTATTTGATGTCACTTCAAATTGACGCTTATTCCACGTTATCATGCTAAGAGTTCCTGAACAAATATTTGAAGCAATTCGTTTCTCGTTTGCGGAGTTTTTTTAAGTACCTAACCACGAAAGTTACGAACAGACAGAGGGGCAATTCCCATAATTTTATGAATGTTCACAGTCTCTGATCTCAGCCTCAATCTGTCAAAAACCCTTTTTTGAAATTTTTTGATTGTCGTTGGGATGAGATTGCGACTTGATTTTGAACATTTTTAATTACGAGAATTAGCCTTCAGATATGTAAGTAGTAGATAAAAATTCATTATACATAACCCAAATTGAAACTCAAAGCATTTATTTCAAATAGACCAATTACAGGCACTTTTTAATTGTCAAGGTCATAACACTGCTTAACCTTGTAACCGCTTATGTCGGATTAATCCGACAAATATTTTCGTGTCCATTCCGCCAGAGTCGTATATATACGAACAAATAACACAGCTCGTTTAATCTGTATTATTATTACATCATCACAGCTCGTTTCATCGGTATTTATATTTTTTTTTTTCGGTCGTTGAGTGCACGACAACTGATAAGTATAAATTCGGGCGGTTAAAAGGTTAAAATTTTATTTCACGGAATTTAACCAGATAGACTATAATGCTGGATTGACTCTTTCCAACAATTAAATTACCATAGGAAAGTAAGAAAATAAATCAAATCCATTTTAAACATAATATTCCATGTTTTGATTTATTCATAACTTCTCACACGTAAACTTCCACAAACAGTTCTAAAATTAAAATGTTTGCCTTACTTGGAAGAGACTGGGGCCCACGACACAGGGAATCCTAGTGTGGGGTCCAGGGCATTTGTAAAAACCTAGCACCTAACGCTCCTTGTAAACTGCTACGAGTTTTTGTTTTTATATTTTGTTGTTTTTTTCTGAACTGAATAAAGTTTTTATTAGTTATTTATTCTTTTTTTTATTATTATTATTATATTAGCAGCCGCTATAAGTATTTGGCATTCGTTTACAAGTTCTTAAGCAAACGTCTTGTAGATAGCGGATGAACGTAAGCCTACTCTCAAAGATACCTACTCATTAGAGGCATGTGTACACACAGAACGCAACACAGGTTTCCACAGAGAAGATACAAAGACGAATGCCTCTCACGACCCTTTACGATGGATTGACAGACACACCATAAGTATATAAGCCATCAGAATATCTACATTCAGCCAAAAAAGTATCGGGAATTAATTATTTGTTTATGGTTCTTAATTCTTTTTGTTTTTTATTAGATTGGCACAACTGTTTTCCATTATGGCGCGGAGTTTCAGTTGCATCTGTCATTTAGTTAGATAAAATACAGTGCTGTTTTAGATAGATCATATCTAGTATGTATTGCGTATAGCATAATGGACAAAAACTTCGAACAAAGAGTTTTTCTTAAATTTTGCATCACCAATAGAATTTCGTGTTCGAACTCACTGAAAATTTTACAGAAGGCTTAGGGTCGATTTATACTAGCGCAGAGTCGAAGCGCATCGAAGCGTCTATCCAAAACTGAACATAACAAATTCAACCTTAACTCCACAGCGTAACGCACACATTACTTCGGAGATTTTAAAAAGACGCGCGCTTTCGTCGGAATTCCCGCGTCTGCGCGCGAACAACGCTGATTGGTGCGCGCGCGTGCGCGCGCATTCTCGTGTATCCACGCGCCCACTAGCGAACCAACGCGTCATCAGTCGGAAATTGGCCTGCGTCGGTGTTAATCACAATGGACTCGGACGAAAAGTTAATTTACCTGGTGCAAAAATATGAATGCCTATTTAATCCAAAAGCTAAAAATTATAGTGACAAACATTCAAAGTAATATCATAGCAAAATCAATGTCAACCATTTTACACACGTTTCAGCTACGAGAGTCAACTGGCAAGTGATTCAATAGCTCTGCTGTTGATGCCCATTACTACACGTGAGAGTGCGGCTTCGCTTTAGTTGTAAAAAATTTGACGCTTCGATGCGCTTCGACTCTGCGCTAGTATAAATCGACCCTTACGGTGAATCGACTTTATCAATAACACGTGCTTATTACCGCCTTATTACCACTGTACAAAGTGTTCAAAAGCAGTCGAGATATGCTGGAAGATTTGCCTCGCCCTGATAGGCCATCAACGTCTTCAACTGAAGTTAACATCGCAAAGTGAAGGAAATAGTGACTGAAATCCTCATTCAAGTTTGAGAGAGATAGCCGCTGAACTTTTTCTGTCTCACGAGTCGACCCGTATAATTTTAAATAATCACTTGGGTATGAAACATGTTGCCTCTCCGCTAGTCCCAAAAGTCCTGAATTTTCTCCAAAAACTCAATCGCATAAGAGTCAACGAGTCAATTCCGACTCAACATTCATGAAAAGCATTATTACTGATGACGAGACGTGGTTTTACGAGTTTGACATGCAAATTAGTCAACAAGCTTTGGAGTGGCGCCTTCCAACTGAACCGAATCCGAAAAAACCACGCCAAAGTCGATTAAAAGTCACAGTCATATTGACTGTTTTCTTTGACTATCGCGGTGTTATGCACACGGAATTCTTACCAGAAGGTCAAACCTAAATAAAGTATATCATTTGAGCGTTATGCGGCGTTTAAGAGAGTAAAGTCGAAAATAGGCCAGATTTGTAGAAAGAAAATTATTGGATTTTGCACCACGATAATGCGCCTTCGCACAAGGCCATCATTTTGAACGAATTTTTGACAAAAAACTCAACATATACCATCGAGCAACCACCTTATTCACCAGATATGGCTCCAGCCGACTTCTTTCTCTTTCCTAAACTCAAATTACCACTTCGTGGCACCGGTTTTCATTCGGTAGAAGACATAAAGGAGAATTCGCATCGAGAACTAAACTCAATTCCGGAAAAAGCGTTTAAAAAATGTTTTGATGATTGGATTATTTTGTTGGCGTAAGTTTATCGTTTCTGAAGGAGCATACCTTGAAGGCGATACAATAAATTTGGATGAATAACTAAAATTTTGTGTATTATTGATCTTTTCCCGGTACTGTTTTGACAGAGTAGTAATATGTAGACACGACTAATCGTGTAGGTACAGTATATAAGATTAAGCGAGGGACATCCTTTAAGGTGGTATAGTAACTTTCACTCTGAAATGTGAAAAAAAAACCGGCCAAGAGCGAGTCGGACTCGCAAACGAAGGGTTCCGTACCACAAGGAAAAAACCAGCAAAAAAAAATCACGTCTGTTGTATGGAAGCACTCCGTAAATATTTATTTTATTTTGCTTTTAATATTTGTTGTTATAGCGGCAACAGAAATACATAATTTGTAAAAATTCCAACTGTCTAGCTGTCGCGGTTCTTGAGATACAGCCTGGTGACAGACAGACAGCGAAGTCTTAGTAATAGGGTCCCGTTTTTATCTTTTGGGTACGGAACCCTAAAAATTGCTGTTTCATTTATTTGATCGTGTTAAAATCGCATTTTTGTATGAAACAGCAGATTTTTTTTCATACTTCAGTGTTGATCCCATCGTAAAAGTAGTTTATTGTCATGAGTACTAAGGGAATGTTCCCTTAAAGTAGTCCCTCGTTTAACCTAACATACTGTAGAAAGAAACCAAACTCTATTCAAACCCCGGTAATAGGTACATGATCACAGAATTCTCCGATTAGAGGTCGCTTTTGAATTTGGGCCATAAATTGTACCGCTGTCAGCCGTACATCTAACGAGAACAATTAGCTAAAACGGTTTACTTAGTTCAAATGAAATAGAGTGTCGAAAAATAAGCTGAACTCTCGTATTTTAAGGAGAAAGTGCCAGGGTAGGCCGCGAAATTCAAATTTACGTTTTTTTTCCAATTTCTAGGTCAGTGTCAGGTTGTGTTTTGAACAAAATATTATTCGCGACCGTTACAAGTATGTATCTACAGAATTATAATCAACCAGCTGCGCACCGCGGTTTCACCCGCATAAGTTTCGATCCCGTGGGAATATCGGGATAAAAAGTAGCCTATTTGCCTAAAATTTTGGGTGTCAAATTTTATCAAAATTGGTCCAGCTGTTTGCGCGTGAACAAGTAATAAACATATAAACACACACACACACTTACAAACTTTCGCCTTTATAATATTAGTGTGATTCATCAATACAACCCTGTAAGTTCATATAATCCTATTGATTAATATTTCTTGTATTTATGATTTTAATGATTATAATTCTGTAAATACGTAGGTACTTATTACGGTCGTGAACGATATTTTGTTCAACATACAACCTGACACTGACCTGCAAATTGCAAAAAACGTACAAAATTGAATTATGTGGGCTACCCTGGCTCTTTCCCCTTAATTGTGTTGTCTGAAATATGAGACAATGGCGCCGATTCCCTTGTTCACAAACTAAACTAAATTTAATTTCAGTGCATCTTTTTCTTTCTATTTTATTAAGAAAAGGACAGAAGATAAATATTAGTTTAGACCTGACGTGCCTGACGTAAATTGACGTATTTTTAATAGCCAAGTTTTTAATCACGTTTAAATTGTCTATGGAATATCTTAATTGGACAGGGTTGTGAAATGTACGCTTATATTTCACAAAACAGGCAGCTTTGATGGGCGCAAATGTTTGAAATCATAAAGATACCATAAATGTCACGCTACAGTGGTACACGCGAACGCGATACTGTGTCTTTGGCAAAACCTGTGAAGGAAGGCCAACACAAACCAATCAATAAATAGGTTAATAAATAAAAAAGATCAATAAATAGGTTATTGATCTTAGTAAAAACAATTTTATTTTAATCTGAAACATGATCAGTGTTAAACCCCCATTTTATTCTACCGTCTTCGAAGAACAATAAAAGTGGAAACCGATGGCAAATAAAGAAGTCTATTAAAAGAAACCATTCATGCGAACACTGCACCATCTTTATGTCCGGGTACCCGGGGCCCAACACGCAATTACGTTGTTAAGTTAACCGGAAAACCGCTTCTCTCTATGCATGAAACCTCATATCTAACCTTGTAGATATCATCGATTAACCCTATAACCCCTTAACATGACGTAATACACGAGGTATCTCGCTCGGAAAAGGTTGGCAGGTGGCAGGTATTTATCTGTAAAGAACAAGGGTTATACCTATTCGCTTTGTAGCAGGGTAAGATTAACAAAAAGAATAATATCATTTTAACCGTTCCTACAACATTAATGTAGGAATGGAACGCTGTTGAATATTATGCATGATTATGTGAAAGAGCTGAATGCTAAGGTGTAGGCAGATGACGTATGCCAAAGACATATGCTTGGGATGACTTAGAAGGTATTTAAAAAGAGAATGACAGTTGGTTTTTGAATGACGAAGAAGACGTATTTAATGTCTTCAGCCCTTTTATTCCCACAAATTTTGTGGGCATAAAAGGGCTGATGACAGAGGAAAAGCACAACAAACAAAGATACACTGGTTTATTCCTTTATAAACTCTTAAAAATACATAAAAAACATCTGAGTGAAAAATCACGTCTTTACGTCTTCCTCATCATTTAAAAACCAACTGTCATTCTCCTTTTTAAATACCTTTCAAGTCATCCCAAGCATACGTCATCTGTCTCACTTACACCTTAACATTCAGCTCTTTCACATAATCATGCATTCAACAGCGTTCCATTCCTACATTCATTTGCCCAGTCAATGTCAAGCTACAAAAGTTCAGCGGAGACGCGAGTTTCTCTTGAAAAGTATTACGTAGGTACCAGAAAATAATATTTCACTGTCCTTTATAATATTATTTTAATTTAAAAACAGCGAAGAGGACTGCGGGTTTCAGTGAAAGAAATATAACAACAACAACAAACAATAACAACATATAACAATACAACAACAATAACAACAACAATAACAATACAACAACAAACAACAGTTGTCAGTCAGTCAGGTGTGTTGTTTATAACAATATATAAAATCTTCAAACGATTTAACATTAAAGTAACATAAAGTTGAATTGTTAAAAATAATTGCCACGGCATAGCATCAACAAGGGAATAAACTATAAATCTCATAAAGATATTTATCTAGTTTGCTGAAGGCTACGAATAAGTAATAAGGCTGGAGGTCGCAACTCAATCTTAGCGAACTCCATGGATAAAACGAAAGTTTACGATCCCGCCTCGCCCTAAAGCAAGGCATGCCTCCTTACTATTCAACATAAAAGTTTTTTATGTGACATGTGCCTCGTCGTTTTCATAAGAATCCAGTTGCTACAAGTCGCGGGAAAAATTGGTAGGTAGACAGATCTTGTGATATATGGCGCAGGGTTCGCTTCGAACCAGTCCCACCTGTTTCACGAGCTCTGCGAGCGGGATTAAAAAAGAAATGGGGCACTTGTATCAGCTCCCAACTGAGCGCGAGCAAAAACTGAGAGCTGAGCATTTTACAAGCTTTCACGTATACGTTGCGCAGTTTTAAAGTAAAAAAAGGGAATTGCCGCACAATTGGGAAACGGTTTTAATTGTCCACGTAGGTTTAGGTTCGTTGTCATTCATCAGATGTTGCAGATTACATGCTCCTCTACCGGAGATGTTCTAGGAAATCAAGCGGCACCGTCCAATGGGCATACGGTATGAATCAAAGTACTATTGACTGAGCACGTAGTATGTGATTAGTCAACAGGCAGTAGACTCGTTGTTGTAACGTAGTCATCTCAAACAAACAGATAAGCTTGGCCTCGTAGAATTTATGCCAGCCTAACCTAACATACTGACCTATTTAGTAAACTAAACAGATTGTAATTAGAAATTTCACCGTCTATTCGACTATAGACATATCCGTCGCTAATCTAACAGACGTATCTGACATTTTGGACTAACCCGACCTAACTATAGAGAGTCGAATCTGATATCTGATCAAATATTCCGAAAAAAATAAAAACAAAGATCTCACGAAGTGACGTATCTGTTAAAATATTTATTATTAAAACAATATTAACACGGTAACAATAGTAGTAATACTGTACTGTAAAATATGCTTCGAATCAGTTACGTCACTTAGATTAGCGACGATATTATACCTAAGCTAAGACATTGGAAAAGTGTTGATAGGTAATTAAGTACCTCCATTTTTAGGGTTCCGTACCCAAAAGGTAAAAACGGGAACCTATTACTAAGACTCCACTGTCCGTCTGTCTGTCCGTCTGTCTTTCTGTCCGTCTGTCTGTCTGTCAGTCTGTCTGTCACCAGGCTGTATCTCATGAACAGAAAATTTCACAGAGGATGTATTTCTGTTGCCGCTATAACAACAAATACTAAAAACAGAATAAAATAAATATTTAAGGGGGCCCCCATACAACAAATGTGTTTTTTTTTGCCGTTATTTGCTCAATATTAATAACGGCAACAGGTAGACACTTAACATATTTACAGAATAGGTACTTAGTTGTATATTTATTTTAAAAATAAATAATTTAATTAAAATAAATTAAGGGGGGCTCCCATACAATAAACCTGATTTTTTTTACATATGTAGTGTTAAATATTGTACCTACGTTGGCACGGAACCCTTCGTGTGCGAGTCCGACTCGCAATTGGCCGGTTTTTTTATTAGTTTTTATTACAACTATAAACTGTATATGACGTCTACTCATATTTAATTTTAAGCTGCCGTGACTCCGAATACTAAATTGGAATATTACAACCAAATAGTTATGCTGAAAGTATTTTCACATACCTAATAATCATGAACTTTATTAGATTTATAATCAGAACGCACTTCGCTCCACCCTGAAAATACTAAAAATAAATATGTCAGAAAATTCTGAATTTCATTACTTTTAAGTAGGTACTTACTTTTAAATTGATCGCTTCTATGATTTCTGGTTGAGTGGAAGTGACTTATCTGTATACCTACTGAGAAATGCTGCCCCCGATAGTTAAAAAGACGTATCTAACAAAAAGTAAAAACGAAGAAATAAATGTTTTAACCGGTTGTATGCCGTAATTACAGACACAATTAAAAAGCCATTGTGTCTCGTGTAGATCTACGTTCCGGCATACGAAAGGTTAATGAATGAAACGGGAAATCAATAATATTTTGTTTTGCTAAAACCGCACTGGAGGAAGTTAGAAAACTATTAAAAATACAGACAGATGTGCCTTTTTTTTCTGATTCCGGCAATGTATGTAACTCAAATCTGAAAAAAATGTTAGATGCGTCTTTTTTCCTATCGGGGGCAGAATGTGTTTCAACCGGTCAAGCTCCGCGCGTGACGTATCGGTCACGAAACAATAGAAAATCAATTGTGTCTCATTAGCGGAGCTCGACAGATTAAACAAAAATTTCTACACAAAATTAAACAAAGTTTTCTAGAATGTATTATCAATACCTTTTTTTTTTCTCTCTCTCGTGGGGTTGACAGAGGGGCATGCCGGACTCTTACCGGCTAAAACCACCGCGGTGTTCCACCTCTACCTATGGCCGGGGGTGCGGGATTCGGCATTACAAGATTACAAGATTCCTAAAAGTCCCATTGAGTTTTGAATTTTTGATATAAAATCAACTGAAAATATTTCGCCGTAGTTTTAGGTACCTACACACATACGTTCAGTAACAATTTCCTCTCTGGGGTGCCAATACCCCACGTATTAGATATCGATTCGATACCGCACCGAGAAAAAGGGTCAGCAAAATGTATCATATACATCTTTTAAGCTGAGATAAGGAATATGTGATGCCTCTTCATCTTCTTTCCGTAAGGATGAGATGGTACTTTTATAAATCACGAGAGGGCAGATGTTAATCGCAACATCCGTGACATTCATTTGTTTTTCAAAAGTGCAGGCACAGATAATATAATAGTGCAGGGGACTATTTCATAAAGCCGGCAATGCGATATGTTTGTTATTTAACGATAGGTCTGGTGCTGTTTAATAAAGCCTTAAATTATGACAAAAAAAAACTACGTTTTATGATATTAGCGCGTGTAGGTTTTATTAAATAGGCCCCTGGTATATGGAAATTTAGGACACACCAGCAAGTTAATAAGTTTTTCATACTGTTGTACAGACGCCAGCAGATCAAGCTACTACAATCTGTCAAATTTCTTTAATAGATTTTCAACTTTATCGCTAAAGCATAAGGTTAATAGTTGATTGGGAAAATTTGACAGTTTCGGGTAGCTTCACGTGCTAACATTTGTACAGTGTTGTTGTATAGAGTATGGACATACGGTTGGTGAAGCGAGTTTGAAGGAAGCTGTCATTTCGCCTGATGCTTTTTGCAGAATAGATCAGCTGGTCTCGTTATGAGAGCACCGCACTAACTTGTATGGAACAAGTTAGTGCGGTGCTCATAACTTGGCTTCTTAGAAAACCCTCCTTCGTTTAAACAACACCTACGTATTGACATTTTAATTAATCGTCTTACAGCTTATTTCATTTAAAAATTCTCTCAGTTCCAGCTCCTGGTAGGTACAGAATATTAATTAATACCTGATCCTGGCGTGATAAATGGCAGTAGATAATTGTAAAAGTCCTGTTAGTATTCTTTTTTAATTGACATTATTAAAAGCTTCAGCTCCAGTCCAATAAACAGAAATCATACTTCAATTACCGGTTTATATGCCTCTGACCAAACTGAAATATATGAGATATCGTCCCGATCTGGAACCCTTTCTACGACAAATATGGTACTAGAATTGAAAGGGTACAGAAGAAGTTCTTACGGTCTATGAACTATAACTGCTTCCGATCAAAGGTTCAAAGGTATGGCTTACTGGAATTTGGATCTATGCGGCTGTTACTTGAACTAAATGCAGAACTAACGCTGGGGAACGTGCACCTCTTCGTCGCCTTGTCGATTCTTACAACACGCACTTTGTTGATTTGGACATATTTTGTCTATCTAAGCTAACATGGAAATGGCTCTGGGTACTTTGTTTAGCGAGTGGTTTAAGTTAAATTAAGCTAAGCTAAGTAACACAGCAATATTATTGTGGCAGCGACTATTGTTTTGTATTTTTCTTTTTATGTCTTTAGCACTTCTAACCTTTAGTTAAATCGTGGACAATGGTGTGGGTTACGTGCTAGTTAAATTTTAGTTTAAGTATTTTTCTGTATTTTGTGGCATGTAACTGTTTATTGTCCCTAATAAATACATAAATAGATATATTTTTAAGAGGCGGCGACAGGGACTTTTTGCTGCACTACCGCTTGTGTGTATAATTTGACTTTGCTTTACTTTACATTTGACCCTGTAACAAAAAGCCTCCCATAGAAATTACCTCTGGTTCAAAATATTTTAACTCTCATAAACCTACTTGGGCACTTATAAAACGTCAGAGGCGAAACGAAATGAGTTTTATTTTCGATTTCACCTATGAAATCGAAAATAAAACTCATTTATTCAAACTAGGCTGAGAATCAGTAAAACGCCCACCCTTTACCACTTCCACGTGCTTTACCTGGGAAGAAGTGGCGCAACAAACTCCCCAGCAGCACAGCTGTCTGTACAGTTAGAAGAAACTAATTAACTTTAGGAAACACAAAACAGTCAATTAAATTATTCGCCATTATGCCAGCTGGCACACGCCACCAACAAGAAAACACTAAAAACTATACTCAAGCAAAAATCAAAAATAGCTACCTATATCTCGGTAGTTTCTCTGATTTACTATTGTATTATGTTACAACCCATAGTAATATCACGTAAACGAGACAGGGGATTGCGTGAAGTAAGTTTGCCTTCCCTCCAGGCACAAGTTCGGTTCTCCTAGGATCCTGATGATCCTCTAAACAGACACAGTTTCTATGCAGACTACATGAACAACACGAAAGTTATCCGAATAAAGTTTTCCGAGGCTAACAACGAGCTTTGTCTGCGCTAATTAAGCATCTGCTGGGGTTTTACGGTGTTCCTTTCTCCACTTCACCTTTCATTATTATGTACTTTCAGTGTTTTTCGCTTACTGAGTACGAGCTTCTGGCTTCTATCTTCAAGTCGGAAAAGGGTTTTTTTGTTTTTCCACTTAGAATTTTTCAGTAGCCCCCCGACGTCTGGATTTGTTCTTGTGTGTCACCATTAACTCACCTTCTGTAACCTACGACATAGACATAATTGGTGAAATTATGTATTTCTACCACATAATAATGTGGCCTATAATGGTCCCACTGCTGGGACACAGGCCTGCGCTCTTCGAGAGTAAGTGGGTCCAGTGCGGGTTGGTAGATGTCACATGTTATCGAATTTTTGGTTCTAGATGCCGCCTTCCATGCCGGCTTCGTCACGATGTTTCCTTCACCGTTTTGAGAGCAGTATGTCTTTCTACCTAACTATGCGAAAAAAATGTTATGTTAGTAAACTTAACTAAACAACAAAGGTAGATGGACGTTTTGAATCATGGGCCCAATTATATGGAAACCTATAGAGTGTAACACGGAACATAGAACGAATATTATAAACGACTTTATTTGAAACGCAAACAGCTCTATGACGTGTATTGGACTAATGTTCATGCTGAACAAACGCGTTGCACGTGCCATGTGAGTTGAATTATTAATTTTATAAACGTTTCCTTGACTGTGAACGTTTCGAAGAAAATAAATGCCTGCCCTAAGTACTAGTTACAATAAAATTCTATTTTTTTTTCATTCTAGCTGGTATCAATAATTACTAATAAATAGCATAGCAGTCCCCCTGTATTTCCCAGAGGAGGGCAGGTCTTTCCAGAGAGGGGAGGACTTTTAACCCCTTTTAAACTCCAGCCTTTAAACGGCACAAAATCCAAATAAATCGGTCGGATATTTCTACTGAGGAATTTCTAATAGAGAAAAAAAATGACATTGCCCCATCTGAGGATCGGAGCCAGGACCGCATGCTCAGCAGTTGGGCATGCTAGACCGCGTAATAGGTTTTATTTTTAAATTCTGGGCGGTGTTCATTACTTATATTACCAGCTGAAATAAAAAATCACTAAACTGTTGATATTATACAGTTTTTGTATAGAAAATATGACAAACTATCATACTTTTTGTGCACAGATAAAGTTATCTGACTATTGCAAAATCAGCCCTTATATGTATTTTGTAGCACGTAGGTAACTTTTGATCTGACACACATTGTACTTAGGACTAGCTTTCAAGAACAATAATACGTACACTTTCTAATCAAAATATTTGATTCGTAAGTACCGTTACTTTGATCGAGAAACGCGTTCCAGTAATAGCGGTCTTAATCTTGGATCCAAGATTAAGTAGCATCATAAATGTAACAGCCGCGAATAAATTGAGGCTCTACTATCTGGAATTACGAATCATTCTTGCTTGGACTTTCGGCCTAGTTTACATCATTTGTTCCTCTTCACTTGGGTATGGTTATGGGATTTGTGAGCGGTGCTTGCTCCCAAAATTTTAGATAGGAACTATCAAATAATATTGCACGGTGTCAATTTGCATCAAATATAGATTTATTACTGATAGTAATATGATTTTATTCGTCGTTTAACTCGTGTTTACCATGAAACTGTAATGAAAATAAAGTGGTGTTAGTCGAAGCTTGACTTATAAATATTGTGTGATACTTACCAGCTGTGTCTTCGTCCCTTTAAAAAACAGTAACGTTTACAAATACGCTACTTTTTCTGTATGTTTGTTACCTTTGTTGTGTGATCGTGATTCAAATGATCGATTTTTCAAAAAGAATCAATCAGCACCGTAAGAAACATTTTCTTTTTTTCCACTATGCAGCCACATTTAGGGTCGGGTTTCTAGTTCTTAGTCGTCCTATGCATCATTAGCGATCCTATTAGCCCGTACCCGTACACAGTAAATTCTAACCAATTTAGATCTTGAATAACGTTCGTCGTAGCTCCCGTTACTACCTAGACAATAATTTTCTCATTATAGGTACTGATGTAAACCAGAACAACGTAACTTGATACAAACGTGGAGGGAAGCTCTGGGCGGGAATTAATATGTTTCACAAGATGCAACCGCAGAGCCATTGTGTCTGTTCTGGCTTTACGGGAATAAACCAGGGACATTTACCTACCTAACTTCCACTTACCTAGACAACTCCTTACCTTGCTAGACAATTCTAGCTAGCTGAATAATTAGTTGGTAAGGATATCCTCAAGGACATGTTACTTTTATTTTTTTTTATTGCTGAATTAGCCTGATCTTAACCTCGATCACGCCTGACGGAAAGCGATGGATGAGGTCTTATGATGGAACGAGCATGCCCAGAAGATGCCTGTTTCTGTTACTTTGAAGGCAGACGGGAAGGGAACACAGACGCTGGCAGAGAGTTCCACACTTTGGCTGTGCGTAGGTATAATAAATATGGAGGAGAAGCGCTGAGTAGGTACTAGTTTACGCAATGATTGAATTAAACATAGAAAACCCTAATAAGTGAAATCATTGTAAAAATATTCGTGTGATTGCACGCGCGGGCCTGGTATATCGGCCTAATAGGTAACCTTTTGTAAGGTGCCTTTTTCGTCTAAACTGGGGTTATAATAACATCCAAATACGATAATGTCCCCATTGACATACATATTTTACCAAATAATTAGGTCAAATATTGAGGTCCTATTTTCAGCATGAGTAGGTATTGACATTTAAATATTTCTTTTTATCAGACTGTATGTAGGTATAACTGTATTTTCTTATTGAATTGGTATAGTTTCCTCTTTTATCAATACGATTCTACTTGGGGATAATAAATTTCTAACGAATACAAGGGTTCTTCCCTGTGGTTTTGTCAAGGTGACGCGGAAAACCAACTCTTTGCAAGGTCTTGCCGAAATATGTATTTCATACTTACTCTAATTGATGACTATTTCACCAGAACTGGCAAAAAAATAAGTAGTTTGCATTTTGTAAGCCAAATTTTTGTTATTTTTCTAAAAGATTACTTTATTTTTTACTAACAGCTATGAAAGTTGTTAATACTTAGGTACTTACTATCTTTTAGAAACATTACCATTAGCATAAAGTTTAAGAGCGTAATACAAGATCCAAAGCTGAGTTATAAATATCGTTTTTAAGTAATGTTTTTGTATTGGGCATTTACAATAACGACATTATTTTGTTTTGTTTGAAAGTGATTACGTATTATGAAATAACTACATCATATCATATCACGAAAATGGGACCGGATATTTTTATATAAACGTGTCTGATTATTATCGTAACGTAATTCATTCATTCCTGGTATTGAAACTTTTTTGAGGTCATTTTATGTCAATGTTATTTATTACTCTGTGACCCTGGACACAGACTCACGACTCTGGACTCTGATGTGGGCCTGGTGCGAGCGCACGAAGTGAACGTAACATAAAACTCGAACGAATTTTATTTTTCTTTGATGATTTTTTTACGAGATTTAAAATACTCATTTTGCATATACCTGTAGGCCGATTCTCGTAATTTAAAACGTTCAAAATCTCGTCCCAGTCTCATCTGGCACACAGACAGGCCTGATGGTCTAGTGGTTAGTGACCCTGACTGCTATGCCGGAGGTCGTGGGTTCGATTCCCACCCAGGACAAATGTTTGTGTGATGAGCACGGTCATTTGTTCTGTGTCTGGGTGTAATTTATCTATAATATGTATGTATTTAGAAATATATAAGTATGTTTATCAGTTGTCTAGTACCCATAACACAAGCTCTGCTTAGCTTGGGACTAGATGGTGTTGTGTAATAGTTGTGGAATATTATTATTATATTATTATCTCGGTGACAAACAAATGTCAAAAACTTGTCAAAAATTTAGGGGAATTAGACGTATTTTTGACAGATCAGACTGTGAACGTTCTTAAAATTACGAGAATTGCCCCTCTGATAGTTACTGCCTTGTCTCTGGACACGTTTCCGGATGACAGCGATGCGGACGAGTACTTCGACGCCTAATTGTCCTTTTGTTTTTGTATTTATTTGCATAGTTAGTTAGGTACCTAGTCATTTAATTTAGTTAGTGTAAATAGTTAGTTATGTCAAATATTTTAAAAGTTATATATGTACAGACGTCAGCACATCAACCTACTTCAATCTATCAAATTTCTTTAATAGATTTTCAACTTTATTACTAAAGCATAAGGTTCAAAGTTGATTGGGAAAATGTGACATTTTCGGGTAGGTTGATGTGCTGGCGTCTGTACATAAATCCTAATAGTTACTCATTTTCAAGATTTTATTCATATTGATACGAAATGTGCTTGTCGCAAAAAAAAATTGTAGTAGGATAATCGTATTTCTGGATTCAATTTTTTATCAAATTTTCTTAACTTTCCTGCAAATGGCAAGATTTTTACACTTTTTACTAGCTATCAATTGAAAATCACATGCGTGTCTGCGGCATTGTCATCATTCATCATCATAATTTCAGCCGAAAGACGTCAACTGCTGGACATAGGCCGCCCCCAAGCACCTCCACTTCGACCGGTTTTGTGCTTCTCGCATCCAACGCGTTTTGTACTTGTCATCATTATTCGTAGTTATTAGAACTCACTATCATCGCTCGAACGTCACAATAACTCAAAATTAAACGTTACTAGGTAAATAATAATATAAGAAAAGCGGTAGCTCCTTGTGTGAGGAAAATAGTTAGACACGGTCTATTTATTGCACGGCAGCGACACAAAAATGAAAACACTAAAGTAACGAAATACTTGAATAATACCTAGGTATTTATTCTAACCATACCTGTCCTGCAGTCTCAGTTTGCGTAAGATAAAGATGAATGACAACATAACCGCTCCTCTCGTAAATTTTGCATTTGTTATTTGAAACACATAACGAATTTAAATATTGCCAATATGAGCTAATTTGGGTGAACATGACGTCGGCACTTTCGATTTCCACCCATAATTTGTGTTCGCGTCACGGCAATCATCGGTATTGTTGTCACGTGAACTTGCACGACTTGTCATGCAAATAATGTTCCACTCAAAATATATTGAATTGTAGAGAAAACAAACTTACCAACACGCACTAACTCAATCCTCCTTCCGCACTTTCGGCGTCGCGTGACACAGAAAGCAACTCTGTTTATTTATTGTAACTACTACATTCTTTGCTACCCCCATAGATATCCGATCCGTGGCTACCCCTAAGGTTGCGATTTAACAAGTGTAATATAGATATTGTAATAAAAGTGTGTGCACAGTGTGAGAAGGTTTATCTCAATCTGTACAAGTCAAATTACACGTTAAACACGCTCAGGACGTTAGTACGACACCTGATCCTGTTGCTCAAAAAGAATCTTCTGCATTTTTAGTACCATTGTCACAAATCGCAAAATAACGTTAGAACTTTCCATTGATTTTACACCAACACTTACCTAGTGAGCCTAGTGAAAGCAAAAGATATATTGAGGGAATTAGCACAAACCTAATTAGTTACGTAAAGTGAGTCATGCCGAGTCCGTAGAGATAAAAAGAGCTTTATTATAGCATCGAATTAATTGTCATTATCTAGTAAGTATTGCGAAGACATTGTCCGTATTCGAGTTTACAGACAACTTAACTTTACCTGTAAACTGCAATCACGAAAATGAAAGTAGGCACTTCAGTTGCCAATTTCCAATGGTTACCTATAATATTTGAATAGGGTTTTTTCTGAGGTTTGAATGCCTATTAGCAACATAAGTATGACATTTATACAAGGCTCAAAGCATTCATTGTCCGCGAGCGGAACTGGACCAACAATGGTGTGACAGGTGAAGTAGCTTTCAGAATAAAAACCTTTTTAATACAGAGGCGGCGCTTTTGAAAAACAGAAGTAAAACGAGAAGACCTCTCGCCAACAATGGCTTTAGATGATTCATGAAGATGTTATTAGTTTCTTTTTCTTTTAATTACAACACTTAGCTCCGTTGTCTTTTGTAACTTAGAAAGTTTCGAAACTGCAATAGGTACCTATTTAGCATATTCTGAGAATAAAATTTGATTTTTTCCCAGTTTCTCCATACTAAGTAGTCAGACGTAAATTTTATTCTACGGATAAAAAAAATCTGAAGGCCAATTCTCGTAAGTAATTTAAAACGTTCAAAATCTCACAGTCTCACCTCGGCGACAAACAAATATCAAAAACTTTTCAAACATGTAGGGAAACTAGAGGTATTTTTTGACAGATGGAGGCTGAGATCAGACTGTGAACGTTCTTAGAATTACGAGAATTGCCCCTTTGATTTTGGTGAACTAAGCCCTAAATCGGTCAAATGCCACTATACCTACTCGGTTTATATCTCGCCGTGACATGCTTATCTGTACCTACTATAACAACCTCGTTAAAGAGCGACACGTCACAATTACTTAATTAACAATAACATTTTGAAAATTCGATATTACAATAATATTCCTAACGCCAGATGCAAACGAACCAGAAACGACGTTACAAGAATAACAAATAATAGCCTAATCTCAATATACAGAAAAAGAGTAGCGAGAAAAATCTGGTAATACATTATGTTACCAAATTCCCGTTTACAAAGCATTCCTTGTTTACAAATGTAAAGAAAAAACCGAGTCGGCAAGCGAGCGAAATTGGGGTACATCTATTATTTCCAGCCGTGCGACAGCTATAAGGAAGTTCACATCAAGAATAAGAAAAACTTCATTGAAATAACTGACTTTTGCGCAAGTGTCCCAGATCCTTGATAGGTGGGCGTAGGTACCTGCCGACGACACTTACAAAGGGATCTAGACAAGAATATAGATGACTTTAAAAAAATTAAATACATAATCGTAAAGTTAGGATTTACTTTATTGATTAACTGTGCCCGCGACTTCGTTTGCGTACGTTATACGGGTTATATTTTTTTGCGCGGAACTCTAATTTTTTTTCTACAATAAAAGTAGCCTAACATCAGCTATCTGCCAGTGAAAGTCCCGTCAAAATCGGTCCAGCCGTTTATGTATGGATGGAGTATAGATGTTTAGATGTATAGTTTTTGCGGTAGATATGAAAATACCGAGAATGTTTATGTCCCGATCAAAATCTAGAGCGCAGTCTTGCCTCGTGATGTGAGGTGTTTAATCATGTCTAGGGAAGCTCATGTCAAGTGAACGTAATTAATAACGTGTGTTTGCTCCCCAATTTCACATGAACTAATTATCAGTTCGTGCTGACACTTGATAATTAAGTAGATACGTACGTAATATTACAGCCAAATGCAGTTAAATCATTTTATTTTAGCAACTTTACCATACAAAGTAACGCGACGACCTTAAAAATGTTTTTGTTTTTTAATGACGTGTGGTTTACAAACAATGGTTCTTAAGGCAGGCTGAATTTTGTCATGGTTCTTACACTTTTTTACAATATTTCCTCTCTCAATTCTCTTTGCCTTAAAATTATTTTCTATTGCAACATTCGTAACTGTTACATTACATTTCTTAACCAATATTCTAAATCTAAACTAATAAAAGATACAAGATTTGCTTTTTGTATGTTTGCTTGTTTTGTTGGATGGAATTTGACACATGGCTACACCATGACCTGGATTAGGACATAGGATACTTTTTATCACGATATTCCTATGGCAGTGTGTTTTTCAACCTGTGGGTCGCGACCCCCTGGGGGGTTGCCAAGCCTCTTTAAGGGGGTCGCCTTTACCTTAAATTTAAAGCTCATAAATATAAAACCATACGAGTTACAACCACCAGTTACCTACAAGTCACATGCATAATTAATGTGACGAGGAACAGCCGCAACCATCACCTTAATGTGAATGGGTCACGCCCATTTCATATCATTTCTTTGTTTGCCTTTTATTTGAGCCATCGACGAAAACGGTCACTCGCACAAGTAGGAGTAGGTTTAGGTAGTAGTAGGAGGTCCCAAATGGAATCAAATAATTCAAAGCTGCTCTGGTTTTTCTAACCAAAAGATACCCAAATACACTTCAATTCCAAGTTAGAAACAGCAGAGGGTAAGGGGTCGCGAAATATTTTTTCATACTAAGAGGGCCGCGCCATGAAAAAGGTGGAAAAACACTGTACTATGGGATCGAGACTTATAGGTAAATTGTCAACAGATGTACCATGTACTTAATTCAACATATTGCTAGTGACTATGTAAGTGTTGTTTTTCTCACCATCTGTACCTTCTTGATCAATAAACAATTTATTATTTACTTATGTCGATGAAACCGAGCTAGTCCAATTAAAAATTACTGTATTTTACAAAATATGTTCGTATTGTGTCCCCAATCCTGTTTCATGTAACAGTAGCTAATAAACGTATTTATATCTAGCAATATCGGGCTTGCAGAGAGAAAGGGATTGGGACCTTATTATCACAATTCATAATAAACAAATTGCGACATAGAATGACTTATTTCATGTTTCATAATAAACCAGTACTTTTGCATCGTAAAATACTTGTGACTAAGGCTTGTAGAAAAAATATCGATATAACGATATTTTTGGCGATAGCTACTATTTCGACATATCGATATAAAATATCAAGTATCGAAAATATATAAAATACGATATATTTCCAATAGCAACACCGTTGTTGTCGCCTCTGGCTAAAACCGCTGGAATTCAGAGCCGTAAAAAAGTAGACCTCATTTTATTCATTTTTTGGCTGCCTGCTCAGACAGAAATAAACTAACCCCTAAGCTAATCTTAACTTCAATATGTATATATCTATATAAATAAAATGTAGTCGGGTTAGTTACATCATTTATTACTCAAGAACGGCTGGATCGATATTTATGATCTTTGATTTTCTGGATTTGTCTCCGTCCCGAATAGCAGAATAAATATTAAAACTTGGGAAAAAGCATGAAAAACAAATTAAGTATGAAGATAATTCATTTTTTCATACATTTAGGCGGTCAGCTAGTATACCTATAAATAAAACACAATATGAGTAATCTCATAAAGCACAATATTTTTTTAGAAAATTTCAGCAATATATCGTTTTTTTTTTTTCGATATTTCGTAATGGATATCGATTTTTTTTATATCGATATTTTTTGGGTACCTACTTCTGGCATCCCTATGATGACTTTATTATAAGTACTTTACTACCGAAGTTCATTAATTAAGTAGGTCATAATAACTAATTAAAAATAAACAAAGTCTTTTTTGTGTCTGTCAGAGTGACTATTTAGTTCTTCTGTGCAGTTTCCACAATCACAGAGCATTTATTCCAGAAGGTTCATGTGTAATACATTAATATTAAACTTAGGTAAAGAACAGAAATCGCGACGATTTGTTTGCATTGCACCCATGCGAAGCATTACAGGCAATAACGGGCCGCTAGTCATAAATAAAAACAGGAAACAGGCTATGATTGCAGGCTGTTTATTCGAGCGAGTCAAGCGCACGTCACAGGCGCACGTCACAGGCGCACCGGCCCGCAGCGCAACGCATTTACATACAATAAAGTGTATTGTAGCCTGTAGTGAGCGTTGGTCCATAGGCAATATACGAAAGAAAGTGATGCGTGCGGCCCCGCCCTTATTTGCGCTAGTCACACTCAAAATTCTAGCATAGCCTTTTATCAGTATCCAATAAAAATTAATCCCAATATTCCCCAACATGCAAATGTAAAATGTGATATTACTAAATACCTACCAATCCTACCATTAATAAGATAACGCAAAAGTAACTTTCTAAAATCATGCTATCAGCAAAAACCATAACTTCTTTTTTTTTTTTTAATGATGGGACATCATCAAATGACTCCTCCCGCTCTGGGTGGAGCGGAAGGGAGTGTCAGACTCTTACTGACTAAAATCCATCCGTGTTCCTTCCTTAGCCCTTTATGTACCGGAGTAGCGGTAACCCTTTCGGATAATCCCGCACAAAATCATAACTTCTTGGATTTTCAACTCTCGGTCTTGGGCCGAGCGTTGAGTATCCAACAGAGCGCATTCCAGCACGTCAAAAAACTCACTGTTGGATTTTCAACTTCTGGCGTTAAACAGTGTATTGATTATCCAGTGCTCGAAGAAAAATCACCGCGTGAAAAACGCGCCCTTGCAAACCTAGACAAAATTCTCTAATCTATGCAAATAAATAAAATTGGGAGTGTCTGTTTGTAAGAATAAAATAACCGCTTTTTACTAAATGCATATGGATGTACTTGTACACACGGTACACATACCAAAATAACATTTTTTACTTTTTTTGTCTGTCTATCTGTTGGTCTGTCTGTCTGTCTGTTTATTTCGGCTAATCTCTGAAACGGCTGGACCGATTTTGACGGGACTTTTACTGGCAGATAGCGGATTTAGTAACTTCGGCTACTTTTATTTTAGAAAAAAAAACTTTTAGTTAGTATAGGATTTCACGCGGACGAATACTAGTACTTCATATAAGTAGCTACTACGTAAAGAAAGCCTATACCTACTTATATCTTATTCACTATCAAAAATATCAGTATCCAATTCCGAGCCTTTATTATCCTAAGAGTGTTCGCAGTCAAACTCAAACTCAACTCAAACTCAAAGCATTTATTTCAATTAAACCAATTACAGGCACTTTTGAATTGTCAAGGGGTCGGTCAGTCAGAAAGATGAAGCTAGTTGCCCATTCCAAAGCGTAGGTACCTATGGAGAAGAACGGGCAAGAAACTCCATGGACACTCTTTTAAATCAAAATAATATGGTTACAAAATCTTGGTTACATCATTCACGTTAAAAATTATACATGTGAGAACGATGCAGAACGTTAAAAGCGTCCATAATGAAAAGATGAGAAAAAACAACAATTCAAACATTAAATTAAAATAAGCCATGGCAGCAAAGAGATGACCAGTCCCTACTGACGGCGCCCGTTCACGAACATGACGCATGTATTAGCACCATTCAGCTCAACCATTTTGAAGGGAGCTAAGTAATAGGTACGACGAACACTTCATGAATTGGAAAGAATGGATGGGCTCCCATCTTTTCTTCTCATTGTCTAAGTAGGTTATAAGCCGCCACTTTGATTGGTCGTCATTCATGGAAGATGGTAAGGATGCTGCTCCATTAAGGCGGGGATGATGGAGTGAATTTAATCCGCTTCATTCATGTAATTTTTCAGTCAATCGTTCCCGGTCTGTGCGTCCGTACGTCTGACTGTCAGGGGCTGAATCTATGCTGAATTTGAACGATAATGACTTGCCTAGCCGCTTCAAATTTTCACAAAGTACATGATATTATGGCATCTATCATGCCAAAGGCTCCGTAGCTAAAAAAATCAAAATCTAATCGCAATCTCATCTTAGCGACAATCAATGTCAAAAACTTGTCAAAAATATAAGGAAATTAGTACGAGAATTGCCCTTCAGGTTAAATATTATAGTTTCGATGTTTTATCATCTCTATCTCTGTAGACACAATATAGCGTCTAAGGATCATTATATTCTGCAGCAGCACACCGCAGTGTTGCGGTCAGTGGCAGCCAATCGCTGCTAGTACAAAATGGAGCCATGAATAATAGTTAACAAGTGGCCCGCTGCTTGCGGCCGGCGGCTGTCCTAATGATCAGAGTCGTGTGTGGCGGGCTTAATTCTACTGCGTTGCTGGGAATCTGTAAAATCTTTTGTACTTTTGCTAAATCAGAGGTCATTAGGTACCTACCTACTTCGGAAAAAAAAACTATCTTTACCTACAAGAAATATTACGTTTAACCTTACCTTGAACTATTAAAACTTCCACATTGACTTTGTCGAAATAGAGTTAAACACGCGTTTAATGCAGCTCCCTGAACAACTTCGAGATTAAGCTTAGTAAGGCTTCATTTATCAATGTCACCTCTTGGCCGGGTAACAAGGACGGTCTCTCAAGCGCCTTTAAAGTAAGGGTTGGGAAAAGTGGACTTTTCTGTACTAGTGGATTGGAATATTGCACTTTATACGATGCGGGACTAATAAAATGCCTTAAGTTAGTTTTTTTTTAGCTGGCAACATGGTCTTCCTAGTTTCCATTTCGGAATATCGGCCATTCAATTTTATTGTGGAGCTTACCATAATTTGAGAGCAGTGGTGGCCCAGTGGTAACGACCGCGACTTACGAGATATAGGTCGTAGGTTCGAACCCTGACAGGCGCTTTACTTTGTGTAAATTATTTCATCACCACTGCTCTCAAAACGGTGAAGGAAAACATCGCGAGGAAACCGGCATGTCCTAGAACCAAAAATTCGAAGACATGTGACATCTACCAACCCGCACTGGGCCCGCGTGGTAGATTACGGCCCACTCCCTCTCACAGAGAGGAGGCCTGTGTCCCAGCAGTGGGAACATTATAGGCTGATTATGTTACCATAATTTCAATAGACAAAAATCGATCCCTGGTTGTTTTTGTTTACCGGGCTGGGTTGTTCATCTCACTGAAGCTTTCTGCAATGTTTCCATTATATATGTAATTCTGGAAACGAATCCGAAAATATTGAGTTCTTACAGGGATTTCGATGTCTGCCAACAACATTGATCTTTCATAGTATATTTTATCTTTAAATATTAGATATATTTCGAGTCGAAGGTCTGTAGATAAATGTGTCGGATCAGATCTATCAACGTAAGCTGCACGACGAGTGCCCGCGTCGGCGTCACCGTATTATCTCGACGGCGAGTATCGAGCGAGTTAGCAAACCACATCCAATGATATGGCCGGGCGTAACTTTTTGGGCACGTTGCCAATACAAAATGTCATTTCTTGCCGGCCAGGGAAAGGTAGCCAGAAATTTATTGCGATCTCCGCGTAAATATCGACTATTCTTTGGGGGTACCAAGACCCTCGGCGTCCAAATGCCTGTAAATACTATCTTCGGAAAGGAGAATAAAGTGAAGGAATTCTCAATGTGCGTAGGCTGTATTGTTTTACCCTATTTATTTGTTTTCCCCTTAGTTTGCGCTAAGTTTGGCCGGGTTTGGACTCACTTTTGTGGCTTTCTACGGCAGAATATAAAGACAAACGATACACTTCACTCAATCTTTGAACTGATTCTACAAGTTTGTTTGACTTTTATTGTTAAATGGTGTTCTTTCTAGACTATGAGTGAGTTCTAGTCTAGACTATGAGGGCGAGTCTATATGACTACTAGAAGGTTTTACTAACTTTTTTTACTGCTGTGCAAAATATTTAGATCAAAGTCACATGATTCTTTTGATCAGTAATGGCTCAAAGTCATGTTGATAAACTAATTGGAAGCTCTTCGCTCTACCTGTTGCCAAACCTCAGCCAGTGATTGATGGAACCACACGTCTCCAGAATGAACTAATCACAGCCATTACAAAACTCATTCGGGCTCGTTTATTAAAACCTTTAAAAAGATAAAACTCATTTCACATACATTTTATGGGTTGTGAAATCATATGAGTCGGAAATACCCTATCCATAAAAATATTTATGGTCCAGCGGCGTGAAGAAACAGATAGTTTACGTAACCGCTCCGACATCCACTAAATTATATGAAAGTGTAATTACACGTATGATCCATTACGGCGGTCATTTAATGAGAGCGAGTTGGACCGGCGAGCACACGTGAGCGCCGCTCGCCGCTCGCCGCCACTCGCCAGCCGCCCGAACTCGTTACGTGTTGTGTAACCTCTCTGATTGTTCAAATTTCGATTTTATGTTGAAACTAATCGTAGCAAGCTCGAGAAAGGACCCGCTCCGGGCCGAGCTTGCCACTAACGACGCCCTCACTCACGAGGCAACCTTTCACCACTACTTTCGGAAGTGACGCAATTGTCCATTTTGAATTCCCATTCCCCAACAGGTACCAATAAACAGATTAAGCATCACATTTGGTTTTATTATAAAAATAAAAAAAAAGCTATATTATAATACATAACATAACAGTCGCAGTAAAATGCCTCTTTCGAACAACATTAACACTGTGCACTAATAACAAGTAGATGAGTGGCGATGATGAGATAATCGATGAGTCGTGTTATGTAGTAGGGGAGCTTGCGGGCGAACGCGGTGCGGGTGACTATGTACAAGGCGTTCGATCGCGTGCTGCGGGACGCGGTGGCAGGATCCTTTCGAACATTCCCGATCGCGGAAACAACCGCGGTTGAAGACTGGCATAATTTTCGCTTAGCAATAAATAACTCCGTTATAATCCTACCACCCGAGCTATTCTTCGTTTAGTGAAGAGGTCCCGCCACGTGTCCGGGGGGTCCGTACTGGGAGCTTGTGGCTCCGCTGTGTCCGTCAGATCCGCTGTCGTCTCCGCCGCTGACACCGAAGTCACCGCTGATTTCGATTCCACCGTGACCGCCAGCACCGCCACCGATACCAGAGCCAGAGCCGCCGCCAAGAGAGATGCCACCGAGGTCACCGCCGCCGATGCCGCCGCCAATGCCGCCGCCGATAGCGCCACCGCCGATACCACCTCCAATGCCGCCAGCATCGCCACCACCGATACCACCGCCGATACCGCCCTCCTTCTGGGTCTGGTACTTGATGAAGTATACTTCTGGTTTTGAGGGCTGAGTGGGTGCGGAGGTGGGGATGACAATGTCGGGTTGTTCTTCGGGCTTCTTGACGAGCACGTAAACGAGGGTCTTCTCTTCGTTCTGGGGCTGGACGGGGATGATGGGGGCAGTGGGGGTGGGAGGAGTCGGGGCCTTGATGAAGATGATCTTGTAGTGCTTCTGGGGAGGAGCGACTTCAGGGATACGGGGCTGTCTCTGCTCAACGGGTTCTGGGGGTGGCACGTGGACGTAGATGTGTTTCTGGACAAGAGTAGCACCACCATTGAATCCACCGCCAAATCCGCCATCATCACCTCCGAATCCACCTCCGATGCTTCCTCCTCCGATGCTTCCACCTCCGATGCTTCCACCTCCGATGCTTCCACCTCCGATGCCACCTCCGATGCTACCACCTCCGAAGGAAAGGCCTCCAGAAGAGTGTCCACCACCGAACGAGAGTCCGCCACCGGAGTGGCCACCACCGAAGGACAGACCGCCTCCCGAATGGCCTCCGCTAGAGTGTCCTCCGACGGACACGGTCCTATGTCCACCCGAGCTATATCCTCCCGAGCTGGGAGCCGAGTAGCTGTAGCCTACCGGGGGTTCGGGGCGGCCGTAAGCCAGCGCCACGCAGGCGAGTACCTGTAACAAACAACAATAATTCTTAACCACAGTATACATCAGTTAGCTATGACATTGTACACGAGCTGGCGACATGAAGTCATGATTGGATGGGGACTAGGCAGCTAATCGAGTTTCGTATATTGAGCGCGGGACGATGGCGAGTCCCCGGATGAGAAGATCCGATACACGGAGCGATTACGCGGCGACCCGGGTGCGAACTCCACTTAAAATATTATTTCATTTCCAACTCATAAGAACATCAATACAAATGTAAACTGACTGAAACTTGGTGAAATCTTATCCGTTTGAAAACCTAAATGTAGCCGTCAGTTGCTTAAGTTAGTTAGCATCGGCTAACCACATCACATTAGCCGAGACAGAGTGAAAGATGTCCGAGAACAAGATACCTAACGCTCACAACACACTGTCTAGTTAACTGACACCGTGCAAAGTATGAAACGCGCAGCATTATCAATTCGCAAAGCATAATTATCTCATATATTTGATGGTCCATGTAAGTTTTGTAATAAATATAACAAATACGAAAGTGACTTTAATGAAGAAACTGTGCAAAATATGATGTGACGTAAGATCGGCTCGTATGCGGTAGTCATAAACAAGTTGAAATAATTTGTATTATGCAAGAGGGACACGGGGAATTTTGGCGGCAGTTGATTTCTGTATGTGCTAGGTTCTTGGAATACAGATGGACGAGTTACGTTTATTGCGCGCATGTAAAGAGTGGTTCTGTGGAAATGGACTCAGTTAAATGGAGATCGCACCCGAAGTGAATAATGATCGAGTGCTCCTTTCATGAGCTTGACTAACAAATGCGATCCACATAATCGGGACTCGCGCTGCCCACGCCGCCCGTTTAATTCATGTTCACGCGTGAAAACCGTTGCTCTAATTATACCATTAGGTATATTTTATCCCAATTGCTCCTTATTCTTCCAACTTTTAATTCTTACTGGCAATTCATAAGAGGGAAAACTCATTTTACGTTGGGAAATGTTACTTTACTCCCATTATTATTTATTTTATTATTTTCGGAGAAATAATTTGGGCGATGTGATTTTTGAAAACTCAATATAGGTAGATACAAAGCTCCAAAAATTTAATTGATGTTAATTTGGAGTCTGTAATTTTTTATTGACGATAATGTCACTTGGTTCCTTTAAACAGAATATTTTTTAGTAATTATGCACAAACACTAATTGTGTAATTTTAGTTCACTATTACACTTCAACGTCACTGAAGTATTATTTTCACTATTTGGCACACTGCGATAGTCCAATCACTGAACACTTCACTTCAGTTCCAAATCTCCTGAAACGCTGATTATACTCTATATAAAATGTCACATTAGGAACACTGATTTAATGAAAGAATATTATATTATTTAAAATTAATTATAAATCGCATGTGCCAAACAGTAAATTAATTTTTTTTAAATAATGAAGTAAATATGCCGCAAGCTGCTTACCATAAATGCGCGCATATTGTGCTTGGGTGCGACGGCTCCGAGCGTTAAAGACCTTTAATCCGAAGTCGAGAGGTGCGACCGATTAGAACAACTCCACTTTTTGGAGATGTTCCTGTGGCTGTGAGCTTGTGTTAACTGATGACATTCGCCATGCCGACCCGCTCTTAAATAGTAAGGTGCTCATCTCGTCAGAACACTCCATCCCTACGAGCATTTCACTCGGCAACGTGCAACTATCGTCATTATTTAACAACTATACGGTCCTTTCTTTTCGTCGAGGTCCGCGGCTGGCGCGAGCGCATTCGATACGCTGCCTTAACGACCACCGCTCGCCTACACGCACCGCCTTGCTCGATATCCATGTCCCCTACAGCCTACTTTAGCTCGGACGCATCAACCGTACAACTGGATCGATTTTTTTTTTGTAATCAATATCTATGTCGGTTTCCGTATAATGCATCAGCCGTCTGAAATTCTATCTCACCTGGTTAGTTGTATAACTTGGCGGGAATTTACGCTCCCCACAAAGATTTTAATCAGCGTTAGAGGAAATACATTAAAGATGTGGCTGGGTACTGGGTACAATGTCGGCTGGACGTGCTTTTATTTTCGTTGGCAACTACAGAGCGTACGAATAGCGAAATTAAATCATAAAACTTGTTTGTTGTTAATTTCAGGGCACACAGATTTCCTCGGTTCGCGGTGAACGAGAAGCCCTCGGTAAATTACTTTGTTTGACCATATCTGTGCAACTTTGATAAAGTTGGTCCTGCGCTAGTGTTGGGAACTGCAACTGCTACACCAACTATTAAACTGAAACAAAAGTGACGTGGGAGGCGGAAAATGTTGTTCACTTGCTTTGTTACCATTTCCAGTACATAATAATATATACAAAGTTGACACAATCAGATTTAGGAAAACTGAATAGAAAACATTGTGAATGTAAAGGAGTACCTACTGAGATATCGCTATTGTTCTTGAGCAAAGCCGCACAGGGTCAAAGTGTTGTCTCCTTATTGTGACATTTGAAAAGGGCTCGTTGATTTCATTTGACTTATGTTGGGAATTGGGGTAACTTGTACTATAAATATTCATATTTAGGTGGGTAGATATAGGTACATATATCTACCGAATAGGGAATTATTTTAAACCTCATATCCCAAATAGTAAATTCATGCAGCAAATCATTTACTAGTCCATTATTTTGATATCATAAGTAATTTTTATCGAAAGAATTTTTTTTAAGTTTTTGAGTTGAGTCGTATTCTGTACAAAAATACCTAAATTAGGTAATGTACATATCAATCACACAAAAATATTTAAAACAGAACGCTCTAAAAAATGCAGGCAATTTTTTGTCCGGAACTTAATCATACCAAATCAAGATCTATAATTATAATTATAGTTATTAGATCTATATTATAGTGAAAAAGTCGGAATTACCTACTTACTGCTAGTGAGAGAGCTCGCTTTTACCATATTAATTATTATCCCATTATTTCGAGCATCACAAAGAAAATAAGTAAAACTCTATGCAAGTCGAAACCATAAAAATATTAAACTTTACGACTTTACATCCCTTTTAAAAATTAAAATGAACGTTAATAAACGACGAGGTAAAATGATAATTATTGTTAATCTAAAAAACCGTTTTCACCCAACGTGTTTCACGAAGAGGATTTTCCTTTATTTTCCGGTTTTCAGTTTAACTTTAATTATATCAGTGTTGGAATAAATTTAACGAGTGGCAAACGGAGCACTGTCAGTGTTAGCCAGTGCCCATTCGCGTGTTCAAAATAATTATTGCTGTTCACAAAGTAACCACTAAGTAGATTAAAAGCTTTTTACTGTTCCGCTAGAATGTACCAAAACATACCAAAACTGGGATGTTTATGACTAAGAACTCACATGTCACGTGTCCCAGAGGATGACGTTGTACTTAACCTCCTTATTCATAAAACTTATCAAACCTATTTTAGTTAAAATGGGGTTTGTCTCTTTCTTACACACAGAAATGACAACGTGACAGATAAAGACAAACGTTCTATAAACCTATTTTAGCTAAAATAGAGATAAAATAGGATTATGAATAAAGGGGGAGCGACATATTGCGTTAATACACAGCCTAAGTTTACTTCGGTAGTTGTTGTACTGTCTATGTTATAACATAGACAGTATAATAATAGATACATTTTGGGATATATTTGGACTTACGCGTTGTAGGTCGTACCTAGACAGGCGCTTTACTTGTGTAGATTTATTTCATCACTAGTGCTCTCAAAACGGTGAAGGAAAACATCGTTTTCCTCACGATGTTTTCCTTCAGCGTTTTGAGAATGTCCTGGAATCAAAAAGACATGTGACATCTACCTACCTGCACTGGGCCCGCGTGGTGGATTATGGCCCACTCCCTCACACTGAGAGGAGGCCAATGTCCCAGCAGTGGGAACATTATAGACTGAATATGATGATGATGGTGACATTTTAGGAACGTTACATACATGAAAACATTTTCAAAGAAATTGTATGCTATATTAGAACAAGCGCAGCGCGGGGGGGTTATGTGTTTAAGTGTAACTGAACAAAATTTATAAAAAAAAAAATAATGTCACTTGGTTTTTGGTTACAATTGGGATTAATTAAGCTTTCATTTAGAAAAGCTTCTCGACCTCGATCACGCCTGATGGAAATCGATAGCTTTTTACCCGACTGCGCGACGCAAAGGAGTGGTAATGTGTTTATCAGCCTATGTATGTAAGTATGTATGTATGTTTGTATGTTCCTTTGAAGCACTATACAGACCAAACGCCTGGGCCGATTTTTATGATTCACACGTCAATCGATTCCTCTTAGTCCGGCGAGTGTCACTAAAGACATGACGTTAATGAAAATTCAATATGGCGACTACTAGACGCCATATTGTGAAAATGAAAAAAATGAAAGTCAAGAAACTATGTCAAGTGGGGTATCGTTGGATAGGTCTTTCAAAAATATCAGTGGTTTGGGAAGACAGTTTTTTGATTAAGTAAACCGTTCGTGACTTATCAAGCTTTAAAGTACCAATTTTCGTTAGAATCAAGTGTCCCCTCTACCAACTAAACGCGGCAGTAGTACCTATATATTACGAAGTTTAAAGGGAAACTATCACACTTAAGTAGGATTTACCACTCATAACTAAAAAGAATAAAATAAAAAAATTAAATTTAAAAAATCAAAAAACCCGACTGCGGTAAAAAACTTAAGTTAAAAAAAACTGAAAAGCTAAAAACAAGCCCATTTTAAATTAAATAAAAGTTGGAATCAGGCGGGACCCATACCATTTTTCTATTTTCAAACTCAAATGGGTCCCGCCTGATTCCAACTTTTATTTAATTTAAAATGGGCTTGTTTTTAGCTTTTCAGTTTTTTTTAACTTAAGTTTTTTACCGCAGTCGGGTTTTTTGATTTTTTAAATTTAATGTTGTTTCGCATCAATTGAAAATCAAAGGTCAGCAAAATGCATCCCGCACCTACGAAATGTACGTTGTTAGCTCTACGATTTTTAAACTGAATATGTAAAACAAGAAAAAGAAACTGTAATTTTTTTCATGCTACAAAGTAATACAAGATTTTATGCACACAAAAGCGAATAATTCCATTGTTTCTTACGTCAAACGAAGAACGTACATTACTGAGTGAAAAGAGAAAGATTGTTGATCTCCGACAAGTGGTGTCAAGTGTCTCGCTTTTGATTAATCTTGATATCTTTATTTGAATAAACGAAAAAAATGTATTTCGTTCCTTTTTGATGCTAGATCGTTTGAGATTGGTAAATTAACTAAAGTCAGTTTGGTCAAAACTTTTCCTAATATTCTAAAGGCAGTTTCATAACAGCTCAGAATTAAAACACGAAGGACCAATCCCACTTCGATTCATTGCTTTAATCAGCGTTATGTATTCAAACCTAGTTACATTAATTTTGTTACGAGTGTGTTACTGGCCCAGAAATAAAGTGCTAATCACATTATCCCTGAATTCCTTCAGCTAGACACAGGCCTCTTTTCCTTACAAGCCTGGGATATTGTCCCACATTGCGTAATAACACAGAATTAGTACTTCACAACCACTTAGGTTTTGGGTTATATGTGAATCTTATTACCATCTATCCGATTACTACTAGAATATACTTAATGACCTTAATTATATCAAACACTTTATTCATACTTTCAGAATACTTAGGTTGTAAAGACAGCATTCAGACTAAATAGGAAAGCTTTGTTGGTCCAGGCCCAAAAATTCTATACCGAAAGCCTTAAAGAAATCCGATCATACTCATAAAAAGTAATGTCCGTAAAATACATTACTAAAATATGAAAAGCGTAGGTAAAAAGTAATATGGGAAAGATCCAATATTAGCTCTTCGTTATCAGTAATGCTGTGTAAACAAATATTCTAATTTTATACAAGGTGAATATATAACAACCCACGTCTTCGCGCAGCGAGTTTTGAACCAAGAAAATAAATTCACCTTGATGGGCATATTTTTACCAAGGTTAAGAGATTTATTAAATCAAGGTATTATTAAAAGCGCAATTATCATCTCATTCAAAATTGTACATAAATTGATTGATGCACTACAAACACTTATTAACAACCCAATTATTGGGTTATTGAGATATAATTTTTAATTAAATGTGACTCTGATTCAAAATATTTGCAGTAGGCCAGCTACGGGAATATTTTTAATACATGTTATTTTAAACAAAATCATTCCGTTTTTTACTACCTCATTATGCATATTGCTATTGCGATTCGAGAACTTACATTTTTACACATACAGGTTGTTTTTTTTTACAAAAATCACAAAAATCGCTGTTGAATTTACATTTTTATGTTAAAAATTAGGGTTAAAATAGAGTATGACTAACTTTTTTTGCAAAGCTCTAAATTTAAGTAAAAACTATAATTTTACACGATAGCTCTAGTATTCAGCAGTAATTAAAATAAAAAAATATTGTTTTTTTTTAAACGTAACAAAAGGTAGAAATTTCGTAAATAAAAAACAAATAAATATATATTTTCGGAACCCTTGGGTAAAAATGGTTAAAATTGTAATATGTTATAATAAATTATCTGGTATATTGAATCCTTTACAGTGGACCACTACTTACGCCACACCCTCTATATTAGGCTTGGCAATTAAATGGATGTCGTTACATAGGTATATTAAATAAATTATAATATTGACATTATGCAAACACAGTAGTCTTGTTTATTTAAAGAGCTTAGTTACATCGAAGACTATTATAGTGATAAACAGCATAGTATTCCCAGCCGAAAAAGTGTAGGTATAATGATATGCTCAACCTAATACGAACGGAAAGAATTGATGTAGGTATTAGGAAAATACACAGTGTCGTCAGCCAAGAAGCTGTCTCCGTCAATTCCCTGTATTGGTTATTACACATCTTGTAATATAAGCGTCATACAACATATCCTCATAGACTCGTTTGAAATATTTTGTGCATGACATGTCACACTACAATCCACATTGGGCCTGCGTGTTGAATTACGGCCTCTCACAGGGAGGCGCTCAGTGTCCTAGCAGTGGGAACTTTATAGAGAGCAGCATAATAGGATAACATTATCAGTTATCTTATGTCACACTATCCACTACATCCCTATCTCTGGAATCGGATCCGCGTGTATTCGTAGTGTCTTAAGCGGATAATGGATAGAAACATGTGACCTTTAGTTGAGTACACTGTCAATGTTAGTTTAGTAAAGTCTGCATTTAATACGGCTTCCACACCCGTTCTAATGTAACGTTATCACTTGAGCTTTAGTATCTTCCTTTCATATTCTTCTTCGGTACCCACGAATTATTTAGGGAAGAGTAGGTAGGACATGCTATGGTAATAATATCAGGGTAACGAGTCCATGTATAGTCCGCTAAAACTATATTCGGCCAGGGCTATTTCCAGCAGCAGCATATCATTATTATAGAGTATATGACATACTCGAACTTATTGAAGAGGTGTATTTATTACTCGAAAAGAAACGCTAACATTAAGTATATAAATAGGAGTGAAAACAAATGCAAAGCCACTTGGACAGTTGTAAAAAATGAAATACTTAATACTAACTACAAAGATAATATAGATAACATTATAGTTGATAACAAAATACTTACAAACCCCGTCGACATTGCTAATGCTTTCAATAGTAATTTCGTCAATTTGCCATCCAAATCAACACTAACAAAGATAAAAAGTGGCTGTAGTAAAAACTCAACTCACGATTCGATGTTTCTTGGACCGGTATCGGAAAATGAGGTTAGAACAGAAATAATATCGCTAGCTAACACTAATTCAGAAGGCTTTGATGAAATTAATACTAAAATTATTAAATTATGCATTAATGAAATAGTTGGAATTCTCACACATTTAATTAATTTATCATTTTCTACTGGAACTTTTCCAGATATATTAAAACTATCCATTATTAAACCACTTTTTAAAAAGGGAGAAAAAGATTGTATAAATAATTATCGGCCAATTACTTTAATTCCAATTTTGTCAAAAATATTTGAAAAATGCATGTATAAAAAACTAGTTAACTTCTGTAATAAATTTGACATTATTAATAAAGATCAATATGGCTTTCAAAAAAGCAAATCTACTACATTAGCCATCTTCTCTCTGATAAAAACAATACTATCCAATATTAATAAAAACTTTCTGACTACAGGGTTATTCTTTGATTTGTCTAAAGCTTTTGACCTAGTGTCACATGACCTATTGCTACAGAAGCTGGAGGTAAACGGGATAAGGGGACATGCACTTCAATGGATATCGTCATATCTAAAAAACAGACAGCAGCGTGTTGTTATTACAAAACTAAATAAAAACAACGTCATGATACCATACTCATCCGAGTATAAATGCAACAATTATGGCGTCCCACAAGGAAGTGTCCTGGGCCCAATATTGTTCCTACTCTACATAAATTCAATCACAGATATAGGTAACAAATCATAAATGCATATTATTCGCTGATGATATTTCTATCATAGTGACGTCCGACAAAAAGACTAACACAATTTACGACCATGAAACAGAGATTAACAACACAATTGACAAATTAATTGAATGGCTTGACATGAATAACCTTAAAATTAATTTAGATAAGTCTGTATATATACAATTCAATAAATCTAATAATAATAAATACAATGTAAAACTTGACATACCAAAACTTAATGAAGTTACACAAACAAAATTTCTCGGAGTAATAATAGATCAGGACATAAATTGGAAAGCACAAGTAGATGATATATCTAAAAGAATAAATAAATTCGTATACGCACTCAGGAAGGTTAAAAATATAACAAACATTAAAACTGCTATCACTACCTATCATGCTTATGTGGAATCATTAATACGCTATGGCTTCATAATGTGGGGTAACAGTACCGACAAAAACAGAGTATTCGTTGCACAAAAAAAGTGCATACGTGCAATATATGGGCTTCAACCTGATGAATCTTGCAGGTCAATATTCAAGGAACTTGGTTTATTACCGCTACCCTCTCTCTATATCTATGAAGTATGCATGTTTGTTAAAAAGCATAAAGACTTATTTAAAAAGGCAGAGGATGTGTATCCTCGAAACCGGCGAGATCCTCACAGGCTCATATTAAATGACTTGCCAAGACTGACTAAGTATAGTAAAAGCTGTTTAGCCATGTGTGTTCGGATATATAATAAAATTCCAAGTGATTTTAAAACCTTAAATCTTAGATTGTTTAAAAAAAAACTACATATATGGTTGAATAATAATAATTTTTATAGTTTAAAAGAATTTTTTGACGGGAAACATTTTGTAATGTAACAAATATTATTTGCATGCTATGATATAAGCAAAACATGTATGCTCTAGAATGTATTTTAACAACTTATATACCATGTTTTACGCAAATAAATATTATTCTTATTCTTATTCTTATGCTGCCTATACTGTTCCCACTGCTGGGACACAGGCCTCCACTCTGTGAGAGGGAGTGGGCCATCATCTAATGCGGACTATTTCCGCTGGGACTATATTCCGTTAGGGCTATTTCCAGAAGCAGCATAATTAGCCTATACTGTTCCCACTGCTGGGACACAGGCCTCCACTGTGAGAGGGAGTGGACCATGATTATGGTCAATGCGGACTATTTCCGCCGAGACTATATTCCGCTGGGGCTATTTTACGCTGGCACTACATATATTCCGAGGTGGAACACCGCGGTGGTTTTAGCCGGTAAGAGTCCGGCATGCCCCTCTGTCACCCCCACGATAGAGGATTTCCTTCCGCTAGGGTGGGCTGTTTTTCGCTTGGGCTATTTTCGGTGGGACTATCTTCCGCTAAGGCTACCTTCCGATAGGACAGGCTATTTTTCGCTAGGGCTATTATATCCTGTATATTATAGCATAGTATATTATATCAATCATATCCTGAATCTCATACTACCCACATTATTTTACTAAGGCAAAGCTGACTATCCTAACGGACGGAGTGTATACGAATATCCGGCGTTCCAGGAACCCTTTAATCAGTTGCGGCATGTGATGGTGCTGTATAATTAATAATGTTAGCATGATAATTACAACACACAGGAATCCACTTACGTATGTTATCCTAACGTTATTCCCATATAGTCTTCCACGGGTTAAATTGTGTTAATCAGAATGTCTATACATACCTATTGGCTGTTTTAGAAGTGGATTGATAAACTTCATGTTTTCCGTTGTGATTAACTTCTCCACCTTTTTCTGGCTAGAACCAGTGGTGGCTCAGTGGTAACGGCCGCGACTTACGAGTCGTAGGTCATGAGTTTGAATCCCAGAAGGCGTTTTACTTTGTGTAAATTATTTCATCACCACTGCTCTCAAAACGGCGAATGAAAAATCGTAAGGAAACCGCCACGTCCTAGAGCCAAAAATTCAAAGACAGATCACACCTACCAACCCGCACTGGGCTCACGTGGTGGATTAGAGTGCCCCAGCAGTGGGAACATTAGAGGCTGATTATATGTTTTCTCTGATGATTAACTTTTGAACACGGTCCTGGTCGATGCAACTATGATTTAATATGATAAAAAATGCATTTATTAATTAGTGGGATTGCAATTTTGCATGAAAACATGTCAGTGCCATCCACACCTACCACAAAAAAATATTTTCATTGTTCAACATTTGAAACCTTCAGTATAAAGGTTTGGTTAGCACCACTTACGAAATCTAAAATATTTACACATGCAGTGATATTAAAGTGCTAAGTGGAAAGATACACAGAACATACTGCAAGAGAACTGAATACTCATGAAGCCCAGGCAGGCTTGCACGCATACTTGCTTTCAAACTAGGTATATTCAAATAGTTACTACGAGTATCTAACTGCAACTAATTAATGGACTGCGCTGTATTTACACTAGTGCAAAGCTAAAGAATCTTGTCATATAGAAAAGGAATGAGCTTTGATTAAGTGATCAAAGCTAAAGCGTAAGCAAACCGTAGAGCTACGCTTGCTAGCTACGTGTTTGGAGATTCCAGATAATTTATTCCATATTTCAAATAAATCGTGTCTCATTTTTTATGGTTGTCAGTATTTTGGTGCTTCGGAACGCGCACCTTGACTTTTTAGACAAGTGGGCAATCTCCTTCTTCGTCATTTAGAATTGGAGTATTTGCGTAACACACTTAGGTACAATGGCAATCGCAATCATTTTGACAATCAAACAACATTCATTGCGTTATCTACGTTGTTGAGCAGACAAATCAAAATCCAGATAAAAGAAGCAATGAATTATTTTTATTTTTTTAATAATAACTTAATTTCTGAATTTAATCATAAAAAATATACACTGGTTAAACTGCTTATACTAATTTAACTGACAGTATTAAATATCAGGCTGTCAGTATTAAAATATAATAACCGATACTAACTAAAACTTTTAACGGAATAAAATATAGCATCAAAAAATTGCTCCGCATCGCTGTCGACTGGTAATGTACCCAAGAGACTGGAGGCATTGCCACGTTGTATGGAAATGCTTAGCCTCTGGCCAAGGTAAAAGTCAGCCCTTGCGTCAAGGGAAATATCAGTCATGGATTATGAATTCACTTCAAAATCCTTCGGAGGATTAAAGTAAGTTACACGATCGGGATGGACTTCCTACATTATTATTTTATCTTATTTTCTTGTTGTTGTTGTTCTTGTGGGGGTGTTGTTTGTGTGTGTTGTGATGTGTTATGTTGTGTTGTGTGTCTTGTGTATTTTGTATGTTGTTGATTAAACTGAGTAAACTGTTAATTATTGCTCGGTAATGAGTGCAATGTCAACACGAGCTAAAGCATCAGTTTGCAACGCAATATGCGCTTTACGTTTGATAATGAACGCATCTCGACCTCCGAAATCGTCTTCGTTAATCACATTCACACCCGATCGCTATAAATTGCTCAACGCATTCCACAGTTCGCCGAAATTGAGCAATATTGTAACTTTAGTTTAAAACGCTTTAGTTAAAAACTAGGGAAAATAACACAGAATGTTTCCTTTCTAAAATATTGTGGCTGCAATGCTAGTTATCTGGAAGTAGACCATCCTGTTTTATTATTTTTAACAAAGCTGAAACATTGTACAATTTAATTTATTAGCCTCAGAGAAAGGAGAGCGTTAAAAAGTGACTGTCACTGCCACATCTATACATACACATCTTGTTAAAATAAAACCTGTTTTTAAAAGTATTCCGGTTATGAATGGATGCTAGTTTTGTGCAAGTATATATGTAATGACCGTCGGGTCTAACGAACGTGGCTATAGTTTACTTGGTTTGATTTTCGTCTGCTCACAAGGAATACACGAAATAAATGGGTTCGTATTTTGTACGCCCTCGGCCCCAATGGAGGTCTCATTAAACGATTAATTAGCGAACTGCATTTAAAATTAATTTAAACCTTATGGATTTACGAATGCGATCCGCGGTGTACGGGATAAATAAAGGTTCGATAACCAACATAAAACCTACTTACATTCGAATAAATTAATTGCATCGACTAGGTATATAAATTGCTAGATAATGACCTAGGTATTCGAAGTACGCGCTCGCACTACTTATATAACCCGCCCGTCAGATGTTAATGAAATTATTAATTAAAACACTTTGTGAGATTCGCAAAACCAGCACTTTCATAATTAGGTATAAATACCAACTGGCCTGCGAAATAAAAAACTATTTCGATGATTTCCTACTTATGTTGTATACCTACTTTCTCCGTATAGATTTTAATGTAAGGATACGATAAAAAGTCATCTTAAAACTCTAATTTATGTTTACGTAATAATTACTACTGACTACGCTTGAGGCAAATTTGGTAACATCAATTATATTATCTACACCTTGCTGTCTCGTCGCTAGGAGCGGACGATTTCGATAAACCTGTAATTACTTCACAACCATATTCATTCACGAGCTTAGATGATGAATGCTGATTTCAAATAGGCGTTAGAAAGGAAGAAAAAAAATTGGTCTTGTAATTTTAGCTTATTTGGTGCTTACCTATAGGCTAACCATGTTCGTGGCAGTCTCAGGTGACTGGGACGATCAGCGTGGTAAGTGCGTAACACGCCATTAGTTGCAATCGATTTCATTTTGACAGTTCAACAACGTTCATTGCGTTATTTACAATGTTGAGCAGACACATTTTTCGAACAAATGAAGCAATGGATTAGCAATATCCAAAATAATTCAGATTGAGATGGATAGTGTGTTACAATTAGGATGTTCGATGAGTTTACTACTGAGCATATTAGCAAAATTATCCTGTTCCATTATTACCGAATTCAAAATTCTTCCGTGCATTCCGCATCATAGTAATACCATAAAGTTTTGCTCATTGTGTGCAGTGCATTCCACTCACTATAACGTTTCGAACGAGCCAACAGTGCAAAAACAATGCGGTGACAAATGGCCACGGTAACTTGATACTCCCCGCATTCGAAAAGCACAGAATTCGTGTTGAATATCTTGTGCATAGCGGCAGAGCTCACATTCAACGGGCACCCGCGAATATTCTGAGTGCACCCGCATAATGATCATTTAAATGCTTTATAAGAGAACGATAGATAGACAAAACATTTATTCAGTGCTTACAAACGACATAGCACAACACACAAAAACACAATTAAATGATTACAAATTACATTAATATACATAACAAGAAGGTACCAATTATACAAAAATGAAAACGAAAGAAAAACATACATAAGGCTGATTTTTGCAGCGCCAGATAATTTTATCGGAGGAATAATTTTGAATTTTTGACAGTTCTTCCATTCTAAATCTGTCAGACGTCAATTTTATTCAACGAATAAAAACTATTTGTCGATTGAAAAATCAGCACAGTGACACTATGACATACCTAATTTAAATCAAATAATGAACGAAGTGCAGTGTGCGTCTCAAGGTTTTACCAAATGGGAGTCCAGCTCAGCCTGTGTCAGGCAAATATTCCGGACGCTGATATTCTGCCGGATCCCTGCAGCAGGTATTAAAAGTTAAAATATCCGGTGTTGACTTAAAAGACTTATCAGTCATCATCGGACGACATAATTTGAAAAAGTACTAATTATGATAAGTATTATTGAAAGGTCGGCCATAAATTTTCCGCTCTCAGTGTAACGTATTATTCAGAGGATTCAGTTTTTTCATATCTACTTTGACTGAACAATTTTTCGAGATCATAGGAACAGTTAAATCTAAAGACTTACAGAAAATAGCCCCTAGTGTTAAGAATAGAATCATATATCTTAATCAAACCGTATCAAACTTGAAGTTATTCGAATTGTATTTCAACGTGCAATTAGTGACTCTGACTACAACTGCACGGGTTGGAGTAACTATATTTTATCGATGAGTGTTTATGGCTTCACTTGTATAAACTTTATTATAGAAGAAGCCAATGAAACTTGATTAGAAAATGTAGTTCTATAAATAACGTGTTACGTATTGATTGACCATTTCATACTTGGAAATTATTGTATTTGAAGATGGCTCCAATCACTGAGTTTTGCAGCTAATTACCTAATACTTACGTCGTCGTAGTTAATTGGATCTAATCAGTACTCAATAGTTTACGTTTCCTTCCTTTTATTAGGTTGCAACTTGCAATAGCAAAACAACTAAACATATTTTAATACAGTAGGGGCCATGAATGTGAATAAGATGAAGGTCATGGTGTTTGAAAAAGAAGAGGATGTATCGGCGTGTGATGTGAAAATAAATTATAAGAATGTGGAGTAAGTTAGTGAGTTCGTATATTCGGGGCATCTGTTTCTGCCTATCCTCCTGGGAAAAAGGCGTGACTGTTATGTATGATGGGTCCGAAAATGTGTCGAGTTTTAGGAAAGTTTTATAAGACGCAACGACTTTTTCTGTCCGTTATTGAGTTTATAACTCAAGAAACACTATGGTTAAACAAACTAAAATTTAATCAAATATGTCCAATAGTTTTATTCGACGTAATATTTGATTGAATTTTCGTATGCAGACTGGGAAGGCATTAGCTATACGCAGTTTTGATTATTGTCGTCTCCATCTTGTATACATCTGGCTAGCTTTTAGTTTACACTTTCAATTTAACCGTCTTACAAACGAAGGCTTTCGACCCTACCAGTAGTAGAAAAACCAATGACAAGATTACTTGGTTTTATACAAAGCAAAAAAAAATATAGGACTCTTTCCGTCAGCCAGCATTCACATGGCTGCTTAATTTTTATTATAAACGTTGTGGTAGATGGTTACTATTTTATTACTGAATCATTCAGGCATTAAATTCGTTTTATTGTTTCCGTAAGACTACGGTGAATGCATCTCAATCTTACTCAAACAATACCATACAATTATTTGCATTTTATGACTTTAATACATATTATATCTCCATGAATACCTGCCACAATATGTAACTCAAGAAGGGAATATGCAAATATAATGCTTAATATTATAATATTGTTAGCTGAATATTAAAACGTAACTAACTTGAAGTGACACTAGGTCGGCTTATAATGCAGCACCACTGCGATATACACTCCTACGCTTCAAATCGTACCACATTTTAGATACCTAACAGTTTGCAACTCGTTCAAAGATTCAATGAAGTGAAATCTATATACTGCTGAAGAGTTTGTTTTTTTTCGTTTGTTGAACGCTCTAATCTCTAGAACTACCAGTCGGATTTAAAAAAATATTTTTGCATTTGATACTTAGTATAATTCTTGAGGGGAGGCTATGTAACATTTTTATGACAGATGATTTTTTTTATTTTCATTACAGATGTATACCTAATACGATAGCGTGGTCTTAAAATTACCTTAGAACTTACAAGTTAAAACTATGAAAAACGTAAAAAAAAAACTAGTAGTACTTATCTAAACATCACAACATAAAACATCTAAAAATAATATTATGTACTAAGTTCCCTTTCAAAGTTATATTCTTCTTAATTAAAAAAATTAAAACCTAACTTAACTAAAACTATACACAAACTAAAATATAGCGTCGTAAAATTCATCCGCATCGCTGTCGACTGGTAATGTACCCAAGAGACTGGCTACATTACCACGTTGTATGGCAATGCTTAGCCTTTGGCCACGGTAAAAGCTAGCCCTAAAAGAGATTAGGTACATACTTTCTAAGTCTTGATACTATGTTTTTGTTCAACTTAAAATAGATTGGCTACGCCATCCGTGTGAGCGGACCCCAGTATTATTACGGCGCTTAAAAGATTACAAATTACCACAGCTCTGCTACTTGGTCAGGAATATAATTAAAACAAATCCCCAATCGAGATCAATCAAGTCGAAACGGAATTAATAAAGCTTTTGCTGCAACAACGATAATATCAATAAACCTGACCTTGCGCATTTACATTTTTTCACTGAACTGTAACCAGCTATAATCGCAGCCGTTAAGCGTTATTTGACCAATTAGTAGAACGACGAACACCTTGAACTATGGCTATCCACAGGGGTCAGCGGTAGGCAATGCCGGTAGGCAATGATTTAGATTATTTTTCTCCTCGCGTCTCATTATCCCCGGAGGTCGCGTTGCCCAACCGCCTTCATACGTTACAAACATATGCTCAAGTTGGGCCGACGGCCAGCCGCCAACCTTGGCACGACCTTTCCAATACATTCACCCGCTAATCAATTCACTATACAATTTTACTGACATAAATCTCAATCTGATAATCTCTTGCAGAAACAGTGTCTACGCGAACCGTTAATTCCCCTATCCTTTCTACTGCTTTCATTAAAATAAAAAGAGTTGTTTTAAAAATGCTGCTATATAAATGAGAACGAATCTAGCGTACCTGTTCCAAAGTTTAAAGTGAATGCATCAAAAGTAATTTCTACGTCGAAGACGGAGCGCGGGCGTCAGTGATCGCGATGGAGATAAAAACCCTGCATAAAATAGAGGTGCTAGATAGAAATGTGCAATTTCTTTATCGAGCTTCGGCACTCATAAAATATGCAGACGTCCATTACCCAAGCGACTGAAATAGTACATACACACTTACAAACTATTAATATTGAACATCATTTTTCTTATACAGCACCCACACATTATACGTCACCCATTTTTCATATTTCTTTGTCCGCAACTATTTCATCAATAATATGTTCGTTAGTGCTAGCTTCCTAGTCACATTAATCATCTCTTTTTATTATTAGAATGTTGCAGGGCAACGAATATTCTAGAAGGTCATGAGCTTTTATCGAGTATCAGGCTGATTGCCAAGGGTTTAAATTATGTCATTAAGCGTAAAATTAAATCCAGACTAATCGGATTATAAAACGCTTGTGAAATTAGATAAACAAAACCTTTTTACAGTTTAAATTAATCTCACAGCAACTGTTAGTCAGGTTTGATGTAAAATTATTTTTGTAATCTGTTACAATAATTTGTAGGAGTAAGTGGCTATAAATGATAAATGATTTTATTTCTGAAAGTAGGTTTGTACAAACACTTATTACACGTCAATCATATTTTTAAAACTAGATGAGGTCAGCGTTTCCTATCTGACTACTCTGAGAAGAAAGGCCGAAACAAAATCAGAATCAGAGTTTCTTTTAAAGTCCAGACATAATCTTGATAGGATCATGTGAAGACCATGTAGATTAGTGCGGTTAATTCTGTAGATATCATAAAGGAGACTTTTAAAATCTGTGATTATTCACGCTAGTAGATATTGCGTTGTTTTTAAACACTTCGTAGTAATTGATAACCACTTACTTTCGTCCATTGCCAAATGCTGCCCCAGATGATTTACCAGCAACAGCTGCACTAAAATTAACCTTCTGAACCATAGAACATTCCTCTATAATTAGCCAATAGTTAACGATGATTAATGGTTACGACTCCTAACGCTTAAAATATATACAGAAAAGCTGCTTTTTGGGTATTACTTAATTTCTTGCATAGCCTTCAACGCGTCAGGCTAACTCGTTACAGAATCATCTCAAGATCTACTCTCACACATTATAATTATGTTACATTCTATATATCCCAGAAAACATGGAAAACTGTTTATTACATTAACTGTTCATATTTCTCCACTCATTTCAGCCGAAATACATCCTCTGTTAAACATAGGCCTCTCCCAAGTTGCACCTTAACACTAGGTTGCCTGCCAGTCTATCCTGCATAGCTATTCACAACCATTTGATATGCAGGTACAGTTAAAAACCAGCGTTAAGCACAGTTGTCTGACATTTTTGCTGAACTGGGCCTTTTTGCCGCAGCTGTAAGACACACTATCCTGACACTTATATCGCACTTTACACTTTTTATTCACTTTTTATTGTTTTTATCTGCTATATATATTATATTGTGTGCCTTTTTTTAGTCTGTACCTACTAAATAAATCTATTTTCTTTCTTTCTTCTCTTTTCTTTCTTTCTTTCGTGTTGAATCGAACATCAATCAATGTTAATAATTAGGAGCTCCGAAAATTTTGATATTCTATTTCAAATGACGATAGCTATTTTTCAGACAGCTAAGTATTTGCTGTGGGGAGCAATTCAAATCAGGTAATCAACGTGTGTGAAAAACTTTACAGCTCACTAATTGCGTAACACACTATTAATCTCAATTTGAATCATTCTGGAGGAATCCATTGCTTCATGTGTTCGAAAAATGTGTCTGCTCAACAACATGAATAACGCAATGAATATTGTTGAACTGTCAAAATGAAACCCATTGCTACTGATAGTCATGTGTTACGCAATAACCCCGCTGGCCACCGTTTTAAGGGCCAGTCCACCTATCAGCGGGTCCCCACGCACTGCGCTTTCTAACTGATTTGCTCCGACTATCAATTCTTCGACTAACATGAGCAGCCCACTGCCACTTTAGCTTACTAACACCACTTACTTTAACTTATTCTAGCACTTACATTGGTAAAAAAAACCGGCCAAGTGCGAGTCGGACTCGCCCATGAAGGGTTCCGTAGCAGCAAGTAACATAATATAAAAGTTCTTGTAGTTCGTTGTAACTTTGTGAAAGGTAAATTGCGTTTTTCGATTTATGACGTATTAAAAAAAAATTACTTACTAGATCTCGTTCAAACAAATTTTCGGTGGAAGTTTACATGGTAATATACATTATATATATTTTTTCAATTTTATTATTCTCTTATTTTAGAAGTTAGAGGGGGGGGGGGACACATTTTACCACTTTGGAAGTGTCTCTCGCGCAAACTATTCAGTTCAGAAAAAAATGATATTAGAAACCTCAATATCATTTTTGAAGACCTATCCATAGATACCCCACACGTACAGGTTTGACGAAAAAAAATTTTTGGAGTTTCAGTTGTAAGTAGGTATGGGGAACCCCAAAATTTATTGTTTTTTTTCTATTTTTGTTTGAAAATCTTACTGCGGTTCACAGAATACATCTACTTACCAAGTTTCAACAGTATAGTTCTTATAGTTTCGGAAAAAAGTGGGTGTGACATACGGACGGACGGACAGACAGACATGACGAATCCATAAGGGTTCCGTTTTTTGCCATTTGGCTACGGAACCCTAAAAAAGTCTTTAATGTACCGACACTTTGTTCTTGTACGATAAAAAGTTGAAAATCAGACTAATGTTACAACGTTGTCGTTCGAAACTTTAAAGTGATAATGCTACTTATTTTAATGGCTAGAGCGATGCCATAAAAGAAACTTTCCATTCAAGTTGATCAGAAACAGATAAAATAATAAAAATGTAATGACTGTTTACGCAGAATTTCTGGAGATAAGCTAACTTAGTTTACAGCAGTTAAAATTACCATCTTAACCTAATTTTGAAACTACAGAAATTAGCAATTACAATGTAGGTTTCTTCTATCTTTACACTAATACACAACAAAAAAATAGCATCCAATCTAATCTAGCCTATTGTCCCACTGCAGGGCAAAGGTCTCCCTCTCCCTTTTTCACATAATGGGCTAAGAGAACCACCGATTGAGTCCCGACGCACGACGGCACGACGACATCATTTTTGGGATGCATGAAGAAGCCTCCTCGTGTAGCGCAGTTTGTTCCGCCAGTTAGTCAACTGAACCGAGCGCTCGGCGCATCCTGGACAGTCACACGCAACACCTTATTTGATTGGCCAATTCTTCCCTTTCGGTGGTAGGCTTCCCGCCTGGTTTGCGACCACCCTCCCACCGGAGTCCAGCGTCAAGCAGCCTGCTGTGTTTTGTCGATGCGTGGGAGTCCCAGTGCCTTAGGCATCTTCTGGGCACGCTCGTTCCATCATAGACCTCATCCATCGCTTTCCGTCAGGCGTGATCGAGGTCAAGAGCGGGCCCATTCTGCATTAAAAAAAAAAACGTCGCGGCAGGCCGAGACGAAGATGATGGGACGAGCTTGCCTTCTACAGAAATTACTGGCACTAGCAAAAGACAGAATTGTGTGGAATGATCTAAAGAGTATATTAAACATCATAGCACGACGGATATTCTTAAACCAGTTAAAACCCCTTAAAATTGACTGCCTCGTCGGGCCAGAGTCGCAACCGGGGCTGATGTCATTAGATTTTCCATTATAAAACTCGCAGTAGCCCCGCACAAACTGAATTTGTGCCCTGTGTCCTAATAGTAATAAGCTTGTCCCTTATTATCCGTCCCAACACAGGAATGCAGACGTTTTGCGGTTACATTATCTTGTTTTGTTCAACATATAGAACGAAATAAAGAACATATCCACACACACAAAATATAAAGTTCATTTCCCAGCAGTAAGGTTGGAGTAACTACAAAAGTTGTACAAAAGGGGCACAGTGTTATCAAAGTGTGCAAGTCGTCGAGTAGAATGACACTTGAGCCCACCCCCGCCGCAGCCCTGCTTGCACTCCAGTTAGTTTATTTGCTAGAATTTATTGTCATAATAAAATCACACGACACTTCCTCTAATGGTATAACAAGCCTAGATAAAAAATGTTTAAAAGGGAATGCGGTTACAATTTTATTTAAAAGCTTTATTACGGAGCGATGTTGGAGGAATTGTGGCTAAAAACTCATTATGCTCTTCTTTTCTATACCTATTGTTGTTGACTGGTTGATTTTCGGCTTTAAGATCTGTACCTACCTACTTGCTCACTCCTATTATAGAACCATACATATACCTGGGTATATATTATACATATGTTTGTGTACATGATTTTAACAAAAAATTCTCTGATGGTCACCCAACGATTTTGCCATACGTATCGATAATAATTCTCGCAAGAACTTTATTGAGGATTTTACGTTAGGTACTTATCCAAAAACCTTAAATTCTGTTCAATATTAAATTCCTACTTGTTAAAATACTGTAATATTATCTGAACCTTCTAAGAGTATAAAAATTAATTCCTATTACGAGAGGTAAGTCTTTACCGTCGAAACAATCCGATTTTTTCTAATTAATTAATATAATATTATCAAAGAACCTATAAGCGTTCTTTAAGACTGTGATTCTAGTTAAGAAAGATAATTTTTGCCCGGCTATCGGCTTTATTTCTTTAAGTAAGAATCGCTCAATATAAGTTTATTGCACAAACATTCGTCGTGTTTTTGCTTAGCCCAATACTTGATCGGATGCCAGCAGACATATACTGGGATGAGGCACTTTATACTTGTGCAATAAAATGTGAATTAATCAAACAGAGCCATATTTTGTCGTATATTTCGAGAAGTAAATATTTTACGACAAAGTCAATTGTATACTTTGATGCAAGTTGCTTTACTGATACCTACTACAACATACTGCGCAAATGATCATAAAGCCTCTAACATCAGGAGTCTACTGTGGTCCCCACGTAATGATATGGCCTGGTCATGATTATAACTTTCAAAATGTCCAATTATTCGTAAATCTAAAAACTCATCTCCAAAGCACGTAGTGTGGGAGCTCTTTTTACTAAAGTTTAGACAATTCTAGCCCGATGGCAATCGATACAACGAGCCTATAGCCATTTGTCGTGCAAAATTCCAATATCGGGCTTATAACAGGGAATTTTGCAACCCAATTACACTTTTTGCTTCACGGGACCTCAAAGTCCGCAGCCGTACTTGCTAACGTTTTCTTTTTTTTTGCTAAGTATTTATTAAATAATCGTGGTCCATTGAAAAGTAATGATCTACTTTTTTTTTCTGTAGGTAGGTACATCGTTACTTAACGTCAGTTATCAGGTCGTAAATAGGTAAAATGCATATAGGTGGAATTATTTTAGGGGTTTTTAATTTATTTAATAAGGGGTTTGTTACTGTCGATATACCTAGCAATTCTAGACCGATTTGAATTTATAACATTTTGCCGTAGAACTTGATTAAAGTTGTATGAAACTTCGATATCCAGCTATTACTGTAATTATATACCACGTACCGGAAAATATGCTGCATTTTATAAATTGCAGGTATTCGTCGGGAAAATGAAACGTGGCATTAATAAACGTTATCGACCGTCTGTACATGTACAATGATATTAGTTCCAATGTAGAAGATAAATGTACCTACATAAAGAAAATTCAATTGATACGACCGATATTTTACTAGTCAGACCCTTACACGCATAGTAAACACTTTTGTTAGGTTTTGATTTATAATTATTGGACTATTTGACGCTTTTTATTTATTTTATTTTTGTATTCGATTATTTGTAATCGACTTATTATGCTGTCAACACCAAAACGATTCATTTCGTGTGATTCTCTTAGGGAAAGCTGTCAGTGAAAAGTAATGGCAGGCCTTTCTTCTTCGGTTATCCCGTCGAGGTCGGACGTACAATTTTATTGGTCTTTTACATTTTTGGTCTCCATCTGCATTAATTAATATTAATTTAATCTACATACTAAAATAAATGACTAACTAACTTACTATACAAATAAAGTAAAAAAACAAAGGACACTTAAGCGTCGAAGTATACTCGTCCGCATCGCAGTCATCCGGAAACATGCCCAGAAGACTGGCAGCATTGCCACGTTGAATGGCAATGCTAATTCTTTGGCCAAAGAACGACCCAGCCCTCTGGTCGAGTGAAAAATCGACCAGCCGGCGAGAAATTTCCTTAAATTTCTGCATTAATTTAGTAAGTTTTCGAGTTGTTATATTGTAGTACCAAAGTAGTAATACCTACACTGGAGTGAAGCAGTTTTATTACACTAAGAAATCAGATAGGGACTTTTAAATACTTACTAAACAAAATCTGGCACTAAAAGGACAAACTTTGGCGACCAATTTAAGGTCGCAACGTTTTCAAATCTACGCACATACTACCACTAAGTGTTGCCTTAACATCTGCAATACTGCATACGAATTTACATATATTACTGTGTGGGTAGATCTGACTAAATCCCCTTTCCAAACATATGCGCATGCTTCTGTCCGACGCCGACGCCCGTGCTTTGCATTGTGATTCTAAAATTTTGTTGATTAGGTAATCCGCTTAGTTTAGAAATCTGCTCTTCCTTTGATCAGATCAGGCTATCCTTAAATTGTGAACACTTTGATGACCATAAAATGTTTTGTTAACTACGATTATGTCATCCATCATGCAGCAGGAAGATGTCCACCGCTGGACAAAAGCCTTTCCTGCCTCTCTGTTGGTTATAGGGGGTACCTAAAGGTTATGTGAATCATAATTAATTATTATTTTTAGTATTAGCCTGTGACATCCCACTGCAGGGCAAAGGCCTCCCTACTCTTTTTCCCCCTCTCTCTGTTCAAAGCTGCTAAGGACCAGTTCTTGTTGAAGGAGTCCAGCTCATCCCGCCATCTCCGTCTGGGCATGCCACGATATCGTTTGCCATTAAGAGGGACCCATTGGGTCGTATGTTTGGCCCACTGTTCGTCTGACATGCGACAGATGTGTCCAGCCCAGTTCCATTTTAGCGTGGCAGCTTTCCAAGTGACATCAGTTATCTTTGTGATGGAACGGATGGTCGTATTCCTAACCCGGTTAGTTAGTTTGATACCCAGAATACTCCGTTCCATAGCCCTCTGGCAAACCTCGAGCGTGGACCTCTGCTGATTTGTCAAAGGCCATGTTTGACCACCATATGTGAGGATGGGAAGTATGCACACGTCAATGAGTTTTCTCTTAAGGGACAAAGGAAGATCACCCTTCAATAGGTCTTTCATGGCCCAATAGCTCCTTTTTGATTATACAAAGATATTATATTTCATAAGCAGACACAGACTAGCAGGATTTTTTGCGCCCGAAAACCTTATCAAGATCATTGACGACGTTCAACGCAGTTCTAAGAACGCATGAACGCAAGCCGTGCGCATAATATAACAGTGGTTAAGTAATTGTAACCTATATCGGATTTAGTCATACATTCAAATCTGCATTCTTATATGGCGATTCTAGACAGAGTAACGTTATCCTGGTTAGTCAAACATTATATAAACAGAGCCACTTGAACGTAGCGATAAGAGTGATCCGTATGTAGTGTCTGTCGGTCTGTAGCGAACAAGTTTCGTAACTTTCATTAGAACAACAAAGTGGCGCGCCGTGATTAATTTATCTTAGCAGCAATCTGCGCGGGCGCTTACAGAAGCACACATTAAGGTGCCGTCAGTTCAAATCGTGGTTCAAACCATTTCAATCGTTAATGCGTTCGAAATTACAATTTCATTTAAACTTTTCATGCTTGCACGGCCATTAAACGTTTACTTGATTGTGATTACTATCATGTGATGATACCGACACAGATCTTGGATACTGAACTAGGTACTTTATAAGTAGGTAAGTATAAACCTGAAAAAAATTAACTAAAGAAAAATCCTCATTCTTAATCTAATTAATATAGTACCTAAGTAGTAATTCTTACTAGACATTTTTACACGTGTATCATCAATTCTTACAACATAAGCTCAAAGCTGAAGCTGTATTTATCTGTAGCAGACGCGGATTTAAAAATGCCATCAGGTAGCAAATCCACTTTCGCTCTCTTCTGAACCTGCCGCAGCGGGCCATGTGCAGTGTTTTGACTACGTTTCACTTAACGCGAAACGTGAGACACATACTCACAAACCGCTTAAAAATAAGGCCGCAATTACAACCCGCGCATAGTACCGCCTAATGAGTGCCGTACTCGAAATAAAGAAAAAAATAAAGAACACTAACGTTCTCGAAACGCCTAATTGTTTATATAACGATGTGGTGGTCGTCGCGGATATTCACTCGTAGTCGACCTCATTCCGATGTGACACGCCATTACATTTTAATGACTGGGTTTGAAGAATTTTCAAAGCATTACGAGACCTTGTTTTCAATAGAAATACATATATGACCTTCGAAGGTCTCCTCCAACTCGCGCGCCGCTTTTCTTCGAACGTTGCGTGATCTGACTCTCACCGTAATCATCTAAATATACTCGGCGTTATAAATCCATAAATTGGTCCATCACTATCCCTAACCAGTTCTTACACCATAAATGCTTCTTAAGAATGATCGTAGCCGACGTTCACTAAATGACGTCACCGGTGAGTGGTCGACATACCACACTACTGGTTACATCCGACAACATATTGAGATAAATTTATGATAATCCAAATTTAACATTACCTACTTCACTATTCGTCTAAACGATTATAGCTTTGGTATTAATGTATTAGCCTTAAAAACAAAGAAGGCGTTTTACAATGGTTATTGTGATTACAATTGAAAATGCAAAAGTTGGGTAACAGGTAACCTAAAGTCAACGTAACCAACCACAAGCAGTGCGACATGAATGACAAATAAATTAAAAGAAAGCCAACGCATAAAACTTTACTGATAGCAAGTGGTTTGCAAAAGATGCACGACCATCGAAAATGACAAAATGTGTGCGTCATCATTAGAACTGTATTGCAGTATTTTACTTTTGGCTACTATATTGAGACAAACAATCACATCGAAGAATAAATAAAGGAGGAGAAGGTCAGATAGGCAGTCGCTCCATGTACCTATAATACTGGTATTCAGCTGCATCCGGTTAGACTGGAAGCCGACCCCAACATAGTTGGGAGAAGGCTACGCAGATGATAATGATGATGACATCGAAGAATATATGAAGCCGTATAACTTACTGCCCGTGTCATCTATGCATACCTACCTATGCGTGTACAGTCAACAAAAGAGTTAAGTATGCAGGATCGTCGGATATAGTTGAAGTTTAGTAAGAAAACGATGGATGTTCTCGAATAAAATTTAATTTTATTAGTAGAAAACAAACAGCTCATTTATCAAATTAAATTTCAGTCGACAACATCCATCGGTTTCTTACTAAATTTCAACTATATCCGACGATCCTGCATACTTATCTCTTTTGTTGACTGTACGTGCGGAAAAAGATCAAACATTTGGTAATTTTTCTTTTCTTGATCCTTTATCAGCCCTTCTTTGCTAAATTTGTTGATGCTTTATTAAAATATTTTTACCACGAACATAAATATTGTTGAGTCGCCTTTCATTACTCTGTAGTAAATACCTTGATCTCTTCGCGAAAATGTCGCATCCCTTTATACAATTATAATTTTTTATAATTAAAGGCTACGGGACAAATTAAAACAGCTTTGAGCCCAACTTACAAAATACCATTTTCGTTGTACCTACTCTACAATATTCTCTTAAGCTTCAGCCGTGCTGATGCCGTAGCGAATGGCGACGTTTCTGACATGGGTTGATTAATGACTCAGAATCAAGAGTGTTACAGTAAACTCAACCTGAATAAATCATAAAATAGAAGAGCTATTTTTAGCATCTCACTATGACCGTGAAGGCTTTCGGTAAAAAGCGTAATATTGATATATTTTGAAGGTAAATGCCATTAACATGCGATCTATCGACGCGGCGCGACTCTCGCTAAACACTTCACAAATGACAGTGTTCCGAGCGAATGATAAATGGAATCCTTTGTGTACTCATCATCGGCTCTCACACGTTTACGTAACGGACACGCGTCCCCCTTACACCCTATTCGAGAAATTAGGAGGGACATGGACGGAATAATCTGCAAAGGGTCTGTCGGTGTTGAATAATTTATTTAACGTGCAGGATAACCCACGTAGACGGTGGCCATTCTGCTGGACCGGCCGCCGGACGCCGGAAGGCACGAACACGTTACTGACTCGGATCTCACGAATAAAAGCAACTGAAATCGAATCCAGTAAAGCTCGTACTGCTAGAATTCTGTTTGTCCCTGAAGGAAAAGATCGTAATGATTGATCCACAGATATAACGTTGTAGAAGTAAGTCAGACCAGTCGATGTTTGGAAGCGTACCAAAAGCTGAGCAGTGAAATGGTTTCCGTGAAGCTACATTACTCTGATACAAGTACACAATATCATCGGTAATTCTAAGCAATTCGATTGCGCTGTAATAAATTATCTTCTGAATTTATCATCTATCTTGTTTAGTAAATTTATGTTTAGGCTTTGTTTCTTCGGGAATTTCGCCTCATTTGCTGTTTAAGTTTCTGATTTGTCCGCAAAAATAATGATCCGACGTTTGTATGTAATGTGGTTTTGGTAATATATATTTTGTTCTGCACGAAAAGGTTGGTTCAATCCATCTTAACTTCAGCCGTGAATATGTCAGGATTTATCGACAAGTCATGTTAAAAGTTAAGATTGAAACGTAATTGAGTTTTAGACCTTTATCCGCTTCAGATTGAAGATTACGGTTAGTTCCTGCGTAAAATCTTTGTTCTTTCTAAAGATAGACTTCCTGTACAACTTCTTGAGACCTACAGTGGGAACTAAACACATTTTATTATTTTGCAGTATTTTTACGAGCAATAAAAGTACCTACTAACATTTAAAAATCCTTACGCATGCTATGACTACACTCAGCATTGTGAAACCTGTAAACTTGAAAGGTAAAAGCACCTCATTTTGTAAGTTATCTTTGTTCAACTGCGGACATAATCAGTGTCCTCACTGCTGGGACACAGGCCTCCTCTCAGTGAGAAGGAGTGGGCCGTAATCCACCACGCGGGCCCAGTGAGGGTTGGGACATGTCACATATCTTCGAATTGTTGGTTCTAGTATGTAGTAGAACCAACACAACAAACATCGAAGAAGGAATACATCGTGAAGATATCGACATGTATGTACATGTCGATATCTTCACGATGTTTTCCTTCACCGTTTTGAGAGCAGTGGTGATGAAATAATTTACACAAAGTAAAGCGCCTGACTGGGTTCGAACCTACGACCTACAACTCGTAAGTCGCGGCCGTTACCACTGGGCTGTCACTGCTCTGATAAACTGCCTAAAACTGATAAAAACGGTTGCATCAAAAACCTTTGTTATCATTATCAACGTAGGTACATAAACACAATCCGCCGCATTAGTAATTTCAGAAGGAGCTGTTATTTTGGGCGATTAAGCCGGAATCCGACGGTAAGTAACCCATCCTTGATTGCGACTGGTCGCCTAAATAATTAAACTCCTGAATTACTGAAGCGTATTACTGGGATCTAGACGATTAAATACCTCGGTGGATTGTCGAAAGCTAGATGAGACTGTTTGACTTTCTAATAAAACAAAATGTGTATACGACTCGAAACGAAACAGAAAAGTTGAAACCTGCATGTCCTAGAACCAATAAATTCGAAGACTTATGCCATCTACCAACCCGCACTGGACCTGCGTGGTGGATTACGGCCCACTCCCTCTTACCGAGAGTAGGCCTGTGTGACCTGTGTCCAGCAGTAAGAACATTATAGGTTCATTATGTCATGTTAAGTAACTCCTGTCGCAGGCCTTTGTGCTTTACTGCTTTCATGGATTTTTTATTTTAAAGTGTTGGTTCTAAATACCTAAATATTAAAAAAAAAAACAATATGGTAGAAACGAAGCACAAATCTCTAAGAAGACCACAAAACCCTAAAGCCATCATTGTTCCAGTACAAACAGAGACGGAGCCATAATGGACGAAAATCGCCATCCCACTGTCGCAAAGTACGATGGCTGAATGAGGAATGTATGATAAAGCAGTTCCTACAGCAAGCTAAAATACTGCTGCAGTCTGTGAGCACGAGCGAGAGGTGTGAAGGCCTTCTTATTACGTGCTTGTTGCTATCTGATTTGTAATTCAAGGTAGTGTTAAGAGCATTCTCACTAAGTGATGATTCATTGCAGACTTAAGAATGCTCTTCAGGATCTCGTTCTCGGCAACAACGTTACTATGTTACAATAGATTGCCTCACACGCCTAAACCAATTTCGAATACCTGGAACCTATTTATGATTTTGAAACATTAGGTTTTGAAATCAATTGAATGTAATATGCGAACTTTATATTGTAAATGCAATCGAAACTGAAAGCTTGATCTCGTGCCCGATTCGTTAGACTAATCTAAATCATGTTACATTGTTCGTTGTTCAGGTCTCTAATAAAAAAATTTTATCACTGCGGACGTTTTGCCGAGACAATATTTCTTAATCCTATATTACAGCAATTTAACAGCCCAATAAAGCGTAAGAACTTTGAACAACGGAACATTTTATAGCACTCCGAGCGTTTACCGCGACAGTTACGATCATGCGAAGACGCGCCATTTCCTTTCACTAATTTCAACGGGCAATAGGTGCTAAATAGCAATTTAGTTCAAATACTCTAAAATACCCGATACAGAAATATTTTTGCGAAAAGATATGTACCTACCTATGAGTTATTTAAAAGCAGGTGTTGCATGAGTGATGTGTTGGTCATTGTTATAAACAGAGCGGCAAGATTGTATTACAGTGGTATATTGCCATTTGCATCTGGCCGTTCACTTCCCTGCACATCGCGGCTCTGTGGATTTTAACAAATTATCACTTAATTATCTACTTTAATTAATTAGTAGTACAGACTCCATGGACGTTACGTAAGAGTGTTCTCATGGGGTTCTTGATCCGTTGCAGCGATACTGAGATATTTACGGCGGTTCAACAGCACGGGTTAATCTTTTTTTATTGAAGTGTTTTTAACCAGTTTGATAGTTAAATATACGGCGCCGTAATGCTATGCTTTACGTCCGGTTGATTGTAAAAGATGTGGACGTCGGTCGCTGCGGTCAAGCGGCGATCGAGCAGCGCTCCACCGTGTGAGAGCACTCGTAAAACGATTGCATAAGAATTCTTGACACGACCACATGGTAAACCTACATGCAAGCGAGGAAGTTGTGAAGCAATCCTTTTATTTATACTTACCATCACTTTTTATCATTATGAATTCTCCAAATTGGTGCAATAGTGTAATGCGGTTTGCCAATTGCCGTTACGATACCTACAATTTGCCAAATATAATGTTTATAGACTGATTCAGTGCTTGTATCAATATAGCAATGGAAAAGCAATTAGGTTTAAGTTTAGGCCGTGTACAGACACTGCAACTTAATTATCGCCCGCCAGCGACAGGCTGCAGACAACTTGTTATTGTTCATTGCAGTTCCCAGCGATATATACGAGAGACGATATCATAAATCATTTTGGTAGCGATAGCATATAGGTAGGCGAAAATGTTTCTTTGGACGAAAATGCAATATGTACTGAACCAAAAAGCATAGCTTTCTATACTTCCAGGTGTGAGTGAATATGTCTATAACCAAGTGTGGTGGATTACTTGCCGCAATATTTGGTTCTCATTATCTGCATGCATTTACTCACACATAGTATGCTGGTAACTACCCACTAGCCATAAACCTTTAGTTTCCTCTCACGACCCTCGCTTAAAATAAAGGGTTGACCTAATTTAAGCCACAACACAGAAATAAGCTGGGAAATCATGTCATGCACTACTTGTGTAATAAGCCTAACCGACCACTGATTGTTCTAACTTTCTTATTGCTTAGATCGCCTCGCACCTAATGTAGTAGGTATAATCTGCAAATGTACGGCTGTAATCTAATTATGTAAAGTATTAGCTTCTCCCACCAAATACAAGAAATTTCACGCCGACGATGTCGCACTTCGTTGGCGTGGAATTTCTTGTATTTGGTGACGTACCGACAGCAGCGCCATCTGCCGGATCTAATTGTGTTTTCAAACCATCCAGGAACCCATTGAAATATACACACAAAATTTCGTCCAAATCGATCCAGGCGTTTAGGAGGAGTTAGGTGACAAACACACGTACAGAAGAATTACGTACATATATTAAGATGATGTGTGTTTGTATACAGGGTGGCAACGGTGTCAACGACGAACAACCTATTACCATGGAATCAGACGTGCTTCTAGACCAACCATGAGTTGAAATTTTTAGAATATTTAAAAAAAAAAACAATTGGCTGTTCCATACATTTTGACCGATAGACTTTTCTATGAAACAGCAGATTACTCTTATGATACCGATGAAAAATTTCTACGCCAAGAGGGTCTCGAAGACATGTGACATCTACCAACTCGCACTGGGCCCGCGTGGTGGATTACGGCCCACTCCCTCTCACAGAGAGGAGGCCTGTGACCCAGCAGTGGGAACGTTATAGGCTGATTATGTGTGTCCCTGCCACCCTGTATACAAAGTTCTTAATATGAAGTAGATAATCTATACATACATATAATAAAATCGTAGGAAAGTCAAAACGGTACATTGAATATTTTTTTAAAAGAATACTTGGGGCGTGATCTACAATCGATATCGAAGCCAAAAATATAGTTTTTAGAATTTTTGTCTGTTTGTCTGTATGTATGTCCGGGATAAACCCAAAAAGTACTGCATGGATTTACTTCAAATTTTGCATGAATATTACTAAGAGGTCGGGTCAACATATAGGCTACATATTATCACGCTATCACCTATGGGGGAGGAGCTGTGAATCTTTATTTTTCTTACGCATTCTGTGACAGCGTGTAATCTAACGACGCATATTTAAATGTTGTTTTTCAGTAAGCCATGCTATTATCTAGCTTTACACTATAAAAACTACGCCATTTAAGTAACTTTGGGCAGAAAAAACATAGTTTAATGAATTTTAGTAGTATAAAGAAAATTTTGAAGCAGCGCCATCTATGAGATTTCATAAAAATCAAATCAAGTTACATGTTGACACTTTTTGGAAATTAATAACTTAAATTTGATCATGTTGGCGAGGTTAGTAGTTAGTTATTCTTAAAATTCATAGATGGCAATGTGAATTTTCTTCATAAAAGTTGTATCGTATAGTTCGTTTTGACAAATTCAAGTTCCAACAAAACCCTTAAAATCTTGAGCAGAGTTGAGGACGACAATAAAAAAAATGCGGTGTTAAGTATTACAAAAAAGTTATGTTTCTACTGGAGACGAAGTCGGAGTAACTGATGAACGCGTGCTGAACACCTGTCTCAGTTCACTTCAAGATGTGGTCATTTCTATCGGCGGCAATCCACTGATCGAATATGGGTTACCAGCTCCCCAATCATCACCGCATCAAGACCGTGTAAATCGGGAGTATAACGCTGAGACAAATTACGATCCGGGCGAAATGACCATGTCGCTTTGTTCTCTTCAGAGCAAAAACAAATTTATGACACCGTCCTTGAAAGCGTTGGGAAAAACCAGGGTCAAATGTTTTTCTTGGAATGCTTCTGGTGGAACAGGAAAAACATTTGTTACCACTTGCATACTTGCAGAGGTCAGCAGGCAAGGCAAAATTGCTATTGCTGTAGCGTCGTCGGGAATCGCTGCCACACTGCTTCCGAGTGGCAAGACAGCACATGCCATGTTTAAAATTCCTATCGATTTAGAGAGCGCCGAAACGCCTGTTTGTGGTGTGTCACGTAATAGCGATAAGGGACACGTGCTCAAGGATTGCTCTTTGATCGTATGGGATGAGTGTACGATGGCCAATAGGAAGGCAGTTGAGGCCGTGGACGGAACCCTGCAGGACATCCGCAGGAACGAACATTTGATGCGTCGTATCACAGCTGTTCTGTTCAGTGGCGATTTCCGGCAAACTCTTCCCGTGGTGACACGGGGATCGAGGGCTGACGAGGTGAATGCTTCGTTGAAACTATCTTCGTTGTGGTCACGAGTTCGTACGCTGCGCTTGACCATTAATATGAGAGCTCGGCTCGGCGGCAATGCACGTGCTCAAGAATTCTCCAATGTCCTTCTAAATCTTGGCGAAGGCACTCTACCAGAAGAGAGAGGTGGACAGGTGGTGCTTCCAGAGTCTCTCGGTAGAGTGGTATCCAGCTTAGAAGAACTCATTTGCTGTGTGTACAGGGGACCTCAGTCGTATACTGCACCTGCAGAATTCTTGGGTGTGTGAGCGGGCCATTTTGACGTCCAAAAATGATCAGGCTGCAGCAATTAACGAATGCATTCTCTCGGAAATTGAGGGGAATGAAGTGGTCTACACCTCGATAAACACTGTTGTCGAGCAAGATGACGCCACACATTATCCCGTGGAATTTCTGAACTCCCTGTCAGCAAGTGGACTTCCAGCGCATACCATCAAGCTGAAGGTCGGTGTCCCGATTATGCTTCTTCGGAACCTATCTCCTCTGAAGTTGTGTAACAGGACCCACCCTAAAGTCATCTCGCTCTACAGACACACCATTGAGGCGGAAAATCTTACGGGTTGTGGCGTTGGCGAGGCAGTATTTATACCACGCATTCCCCTCATACCTCATATCTTCCCGTTCCAGTTCAAGCGCGTACAGTTCCCCGTGAGTGTTTGCTTCGCGATAACCATCAATAGAGGCAGACACTGAGGGCAGCGGGTGTCGACCTCAGGACGAGTTGCTTCTCACACGGACAACTGTACGTCGCTTGCTCCCGCGTCACCAGTCCTGACTCTCTTTACATTTTGGCTCCTGGCAGCATAACTACCAACGTTGTTTATAGGGAAGTGTTTTAAGGTATGATGCCTTTGTACTTACGTATTTTTACTCTTTTGTGTCCTGGAATGTATTCCTGCATTGTTTTCTCTATTTCCTTCAGTCACATCTTATGACTGAACTCAGCAGGACTCCCATATAACTAACTCTCTTCACTTGCTTCGCTTGCAAATAAACTTATATTTTAATGCTATTTTAAAAGTTGTTTACTTATAATGCTATAGCGACACTGGCATCTTAGGTATTTTTGGTGCTGTAGAGCCTTCAGGCAGACGACGTCGCGGGCAGCAGCTAGTGTATAAATAAAATAACGATTGACCTACTATAAGAACCGCTCAATTCGTTAAAAAAAAATTAAGCATGAAACGTAAAAAGTATTCCGACTACATTCATATCGTAATCAGCTATAGACGATTACCAATTGCAAAAAAAACTTTCTCTGCTAAAATATTCATCATAGCTAAGAATAAAGAAAAGCAAAGATATTTCTAAAGTATTTTCTATATTTAATGGTTAATAACGTTAACGTTAAACGGTATGGACTTAATTTTTCATAGAAACTTTTTTACAAAAAAAACAACCGACTTCAATAAAAAAGCACTACAAAGTGAAAAATAACTTTAATTTCGGAAGTCGGTGTCGTTGCTTCAGCATTTTCGCTTTTTGACACCGACTTCCGAAATTAAAGTTATTTTTCACTTTGTAGTGTTTTTTTTTTGAAGTCGGTTGTTTTTTTTGTAAAAAAGTTTTTATTTTTCACTTTTTAGTTGTACCTACCCCACACAAATTCAATTAACACTAGTGCATTGAAGACACGACTCGAAGAATCATCAAAATTCACAAAAAATGCGGGAGATGCAGTAAATTTATGCATATAACTTCGTACATAAGAATAATTACCTAATGTATTATATATTAAACCTTCCTGAAAGTATGTAGATCACACTCATGAAAGAATTATTAAAATCGGTTCAATATTTTTTGAGATAATCGCGGACATACAAACATACATACATACATACATACTCGTACATACGGGTCGAATACAGAACCTCCTTTTTTAAAGTCGGTTAATTAAAAAGATATTAAATGACATATGAGTCGCATTGCAGACCACTTAAAAAGTACTCGAAATAAAATGAATTCTGCGGTCGTTCAATATTATTAATTTTCGGCTGGAATGAAAAATCGATATCAGTTAGCATGACAAAATGTTAAAATGTTAGTGGAAAAAGCATGTATTGGCGGTATAACGTATTACAGCTAGTGTTATATTATGAATTTGTATGGGGTATTATTACAGCTAAGTATAATATTTAGGATAAATGGTGTAGGTATCTAGTCGTACATACATACCATCAGGACTTTTCCCGTGACATGCCAACGGGATTGAGACTTGAAGTTATATCATCAAACCCATCATCTAAATTACGACAATTTATTTCATTTAACTAGAAGAATTATCAAAATTCGCATAGAAATGCCGGAGATGCAGTACATTTATGTATATATTTTCGGAAATAAGAATAATTACATGATGTATTATATACTTAAACCTTCCTGAAAGTATGTAGATCACATTAGTGAAAGAATGATCAAAATTGGTTCATTAGTTTTTGAGAAAATCGCGGACATACAAACATACATACATACGGGTCGAATACAGAACCTCCTTTTTTGAAGTCGGTTAAAAAATGCCATACCTAAGAGCTTTCGATTAGACAAGGACGCTGTTCACACCTTCGCAAAGGTCAAAACCAAGATGACAGGCACTTTGAATGAATAAAATAATAACAAGTCTCCAACTTTGACATAAGTAGGTAAGTACTTACTTATTTTTTGTCTTTCATTTGAAATCTTTTTTTGAAATCGTTGGTCAATGAATCAAGATTCTTTTATTTGCATACAATAAAGGTGTAGGCATGTGATATTATGCGGAGAAATAGGGGACATATTGTCGTGAGAGTTTAGAATATGGAAGGCTATAAGACTAGGGAGATGGTGCACACTTACCTAGACGTAACCTATTCACTTATACCTACTCGTACTTGAAGATTCTAGGTTATACCCAGATTCCACTACTTATTTATTTTATTGTTTTACCAACGATAGTTTACTCAGGTTCTATGCTAAAGGTAACATGCGAAAGTGTGTATGCAACAGTGCAACAATCACATACAGGCAAATTCCGTACGCATAAGAAGCCGTACGAAAACGATCTAGTTTTAAATTACTTAAGTATCTTAATTACTTAAGTGTAAATAATTATAATAACGATATAATTTAACAATATAAGGTACTTATTATATGTAACACACATCTATTTAGGAAGGTATCGAAGAAATTTGGCTTTTAATTTGTCCAAACTTTCATAGTGCACATCGATTTGATCACTGCAGCTACGAGTATTTACGACCTTGGATAACCTTGGAAAGGGGGAATTAACGCCTAGAAACATTCTTCTCTGCGGCGGGCAGAGTGGTGTCCCATAGGCAGTCCAATAGGGACTGCAAGGAATTCTTGAGGAAGCACGGAAATTAAAGGTCTGCAATATATGTGGGGAGTCAATTTTACTTAACTGTAGGTATGCTCAATGCACGTGTTAAAAACCACTAAATGTTTTTAGCCCTAGGTATACAGGGTGAAATTGAAAATATGCGACAAATCAAAATGGAAGATTGTATTCATCATTATGAACAACTTTTGCTATGAGACCAAACCTGAAATCGCGAAAAAAAAATCTGCTGTTCCCTACATCTATATTCGCATCACCATCACGTCCGTGTGGTGCCGGACTTAAAGAATAGCACCACCCCCCTTCTTCCCATGGGTGTCGTAAAAGGCGACTAAGGGACGTACCGGAGAATGGGCAGCAGCGTTCTCTATGCATTTAATATCATACTGCGATCACCAACCCGCATGCCAAGCGTGGCGATTATGGCAAATCCCCCCCCAAATGACAAGCACGAAAAATACTTGGCCCCTAGTGCCCGGCGGCCCGCCTACCCTTGGCTACGGTAGCGGCCAAGGCCACGGTGAGGCAAGGGGTGCTAAGAATCCCCGGAAGAGATCCGGCTACCAAAATAACCGAAAACTGGACCTGGCAACATACAACACGCGTACACTCCGGACCGACGAGAAGATCTCCGAACTCGAGGAAGAATTGAGCAGGTTGCGATGGGGCATAGTGGGATTATCTGAAGTCCGAAGAGAGGGGGAGGACTCGATAATCCTTAAATCTGGCAACTTGCTCTATTTCCGGGAGGGCGACCAGCAGTCCCAAGGTGGTGTCGGGTTTATCGTCCACAAGTCCCTTGTGAGCAACGTGGTGAAGATCGAGAGTGTGTCGACCAGGGTGGCGTACCTTATACTCAGAATATCCGCAAGGTATTCGCTGAAGGTCGTACAGGTTTACGCCCCGACCTCGTCACACCCCGACGATGAGGTGGAGACCATGTATGAGGATATTTCCAGAGCCATGCATGGCTCTAAAACTCACTTCACCGTTGTCATGGGGGACTTTAACGCGAAATTGGGTAAACGAAGCGATGATGAGCTGCGAATGGGGCAATTTGGAGTTGGACGACGGAACCACCGGGGCCACCTACTGGCTAGTTTTATGGAGAAGGAAGGCCTCTTTATGATGAATTCCTTCTTCAGAAAACGTGAGCACAGGAAGTAGACCTGGCAGAGCCCGGATGGTGCAACTAAAAATGAGATTGACTTCATTATGTCGACGAAGAAGCAAATATTCAATGATGTCTCTGTGATCAACGCGGTGAAAACCGGAAGTGATCACCGCATGGTAAGAGGCACATTGAACTTAAATATAAAGCTGGAAAGGTCTCGACTAATGAGGTCTACGCTCCGCCCAGCGCCGATCCAAGTTCAAAACCCCGAGAGCTTTCAGCTCGAACTTCAGAATCGTTTCGAGTGCCTGGGGAGCTCCGTGGACGAATATAACGATGGGTTCGTGGAAGCTGTCCATACGGTCGGGTCTAAGATCTTCAAGACCCCTCGTACGAATACGAAAAAGAAGCTCTCTGATCCTACTTTGCGGCTCATGAAGGAGAGGCGCGAGATGATCCTGCAGTCTTCAGATGATGTTCTAAAGTACCGGCGGCTCAACAGACAGATCTCTAAGTCCTTGAAAAGCGACCTTCGCCGCTTCAATACAGATCGTATTGAGGAAGCGATAGAGCAAAATAGAGGCTCCAAGGTTTTTGCTAGAGATCTGTCTATTGGGCAGAGCCAGCTTATGAAACTGAAGACTGATGATGGCAGGATCGTATCCACCAAACCTGAGCTGTTGAGAGAGATCGAGAGGTTCTATGGACAGTTATACACGTCAACAAGCAACCCCGTTACGAATCTGGCAAACGACCCAAGAGCTAGATTGACCCGACACTATACCGAAGACATCCCGGACGTCAGCCTGTACGAGATTAGGATGGCTCTGAAGCAGCTTAAAAACAACAAGGCACCGGGTGATGACGGAATTACGGCCGAGCTCCTGAAGGCCGGCGGAAAACCCGTTCTTAAGGCCCTTCAGAGGCTGTTTGATTCCGTCATACTCGAGGGTAAAACACCACAGGCATGGAACAGAGGTGTGGTGATACTTTTCTTTAAGAAGGGTGACAATGCCCTTCTTAAGAATTATAGGCCCATCTCACTTCTGGGCCATGTCTACAAGCTGTTTTCGAGAGTCATCACGAACCGTCTCGCGCGCAGGTTTGACGACTTCCAGCCTCCCGAACAAGCCAGATTCCGTAAAGGCTTTAGCACCGTAGACCACATACATACGCTGCGACAGGTTATACAGAAGACCGAAGAGTATAACCTGCCTCTCTGCTTAGCGTTTGTGGACTACGAGAAAGCCTTTGATTCGATCGAGACATGGGCTGTACTGCAGTCTCTTCAACGGTGCCAGATCGACTATCGGTACATCGAGGTGCTGAAGTGTCTGTACGAAAACGCCACTATGTCAGTTCGACTCCAGGACCAGACCTCGAAACCTATCCTTCTGCAGCGAGGTGTGAGACAGGGAGACGTTATCTCTCCGAAACTGTTCACCGCTGCTCTGGAGGATGTCTTTAAGGTTCTGGACTGGAAAGGAGCTGGCATTAACATCAATGGCGAGTACATAACTCACCTTCGGTTTGCCGACGATATAGTAGTCATGGCTGAGACTATGGAGGACCCTCAGTACAATGCTCGATGACCTCAGTAGAGCCTCTGAAAGAGTGGGTCTGAAAATGAACATGGACAAAACGAAGGTCATGTCAAATGCCCATGTAACACCCACTCTCATGAAGATCGGAGACGCTACACTCGAAGTCGTGGACGAGTATATTTACCTAGGACAAACTGTCCAGTTAGGTAGGTCCAACTTCGAGAAAGAGGTCAATCGTCGAATCCGACTCGGCTGGGCAGCGTTCGGGAAGCTACGCAATATCTTCTCGTCCCACATACCGCAGTGTCTCAAGACGAAAGTCTTTGACCAGTGCGTGTTGTGACATATGGCACTGAAACGTGGTCGCTCACAATGGGCCTTATTAAAAGGCTGAAAGTCACCCAAAGGGCAATGGAGAGGGCTATGCTTGGAGTTTCCCTGCGGGATCGAATCAGAAATGAAGAGATCCGCAGGAGAACCAAGGTAACCGACATAGCCCGAAGAATTGCCAAACTTAAGTGGCAGTGGGCAGGGCACATTGCTCGCAGAACAGATGGCCGATGGGGCCGAAAGGTTCTGGAGTGGCGACTGCGTACCGGAAGGCGTAGCGTTGGAAGGCCTCCCACAAGGTGGACCGACGACCTTGTGAAGGCCGCAGGAACTCGTTGGATGCGAGAAGCACAAAACCGGTCGAAGTGGAGGTGCTTGGGGGAGGCCTATGTCCAGCAGTGGACGTCTTTCGGCTGAAATGATGATGATGATGATGATATTCGCATAACTCGTCAAAATGTAGGGAACAGCTGATTTTTTTTCGCGATTTCAGGTTTGGTCCCGTAGTAAAAGTTGTTCATAATGATGAGTACAATCTCCCATTTCGATTTGTCGCATGTTTTCAATTTCAACCTGTATATAAAACATAATTCTGTTTCTCTTATATTCAAACGATTGACAGAAACGGACCCATGATATTATAGAAACACAGCAGCGCCCCGCGGTTTCACCCGCAGAAGTATCGATTCCGTGGGAATATCGGGATAAAAAGTATCCTATGTCCTTTCCCGGGACTCAAACTATCTCTACACCAAATTTCATCTAAATGGGTTCAGCGGTTTAAGCATGAAGAAGTGACAGACAGACAGACACACTTTCGCTTTTATAATATTATATTGTATGGATTTAGCGCTACACGCATTTAAACTACGGTATCATCGGTCACTTTTATAACGGACGTCATGACATCTGTCTTTATCACCAGTTTTTGACATTAGGGTGTTAAAAATCGCTTTGTATTTAGACATTACGGCCGTACGTGGCGGTCACCGCTCTAGGAAACCGTAGCTATGGTGATTTGTGGTGCCTCCGGGCCTTAGTATTGTACCTACCTTAACCGTTCATCACACATGCGTGGACTGTAACCTCAGTAAGCCAGGATCTAGAATAGCCAGCAATAAAACGGGCAATTACGCCCCATAAGTCCCAGTGAATTGATTTAACTGTTTCGGGACCCGCAACAGTTTCGAGAACTGCAATATTATTGGCCAGAAGTAAGAATAGTGTTTAGGTCAAATTACAATGAATGTTCATTTAAAGTACAGAACTCAAGTGACTTTTCAGTTATTTAAAATGAGTGCGCGGTCGCGGAACCCAAAAACTATACCAATAAGTACTTAAGTAGTTCTAGACACAATTCATTTGTCTGTTTTTCCATTTTGCGCTGCCGCCCTGAACTCGACGATTTATTCAATCACAACAATTTTCAAGAATAATAGAGAATTGTAGAGGCGAGCGCTTCGCGTTAACCAATTGCTGTTCTACACGCGATATATCCTCGATTTATTAAGACTGGCTGCAATTCCACGCAATATACTGTCGTAAACAGTTGAAAACTCTTAATTTTATCCACTTTTAAAATAAAAGTTTTCTTTTTTACAAAACATTTCAAAGGACAGTTACTCCGTAAGATTGTTTCTGAGAATGATTTAGATAAACATCAAAATATTGGTCAAGACATTACATTTACAGCAAATTTTGAATATTTTCAACAGAATAAAATATGAACACATCGACACTCAGGACAGACCTGCTTCTATCGCCGGTACCTAGTACCTACCCACGGAAGTTTGTACCCCAAAATTCTATTTTTAACAACTTACTATCCCTTACTGCAATAACATACCAATAGTGGTTCATACCTTTTCTAAGCGGGTAATCCCATAATCCTTCGCACTAAGAATATGTGGAAAAGGAAAATGGAACCGCTAACTTCAACCTTTTCCGGGATTATAGTAGGCGGTAAATGATAAACGATTTATTTTCTGTAAGTAGGTTTGTACAAAAACTTTTACACGTCAATCATATTTTTTTAAGCTAGGTGAGGTCGGCGTTCCCTATCTGACTATTCTGAGAAGAAAGGCCGAAACAAACTCAGAGGTCACAGTCTCTTTTAAAGGTCAGACAAAATCTTGGTCAGATCATATGAAGACCATGTAGATTGGTGTCTGAAACGGTCTTTTGAGGAAAGAACCACACATATTGAACAGACCTGTCCAATCAGTGATTTGTCAAGAATCGTGCAGCTCAACTCAGAACTTGAGGAGCTCAACGATTCGACGAACAATACCAAAGAAAGGGCATTCGGGTAGGCCGCGTAAATTACTCAAACTGCAAGATCATGATTAAAACTAACTAAGAAGGAAAACAGAAAAAAATAATGACTCACAATAGTCCTCACATTCAACATAATTTAATAAAATAAAAAACTACAAAATATTCATGTCATTGTTGTATATAAAATTCATCAATGTCAATTTGTATATAAAAATACGGATATAATCTTTGAGGACCATGTAGATTGGTGTCTGAAATGGTGTTTCGAGGAAAGAACCACACACATTGAGTGGACCTATCCAGTCAGTGCACGCATTTGTCAGTAACCGTGCAGCTCAAGTCGGTGTAGTGCTATGTGAAACCATTGCAAAAACAGATGTCATATTTAACTTCATATATAAATATTAGGTCCTTACATATGAAATTGGCGTTTTTCGTACTGGCCACTTTAATCACGAATTTCTCCTCTTTGGTAAGGAATTCCAAATTCAAATTTGTACAGCTATTTACTCATGTATTTGTGCTTCGATGACCGTCATTCATTTGTTTTTTTTCTTCTGTTTTTTCTGTTTGCGTCACTCATTTTACAAAATGGAAAATTTAAAATATCGCATTATTTACGAGTACGAGTTCCGCCGTGGCACTAGTGCTGCGGAAACGACTCGAAGGGTGAATGATGTGTATGGCGGTCATGTTGCAAAAGAAAACACAGTTCGTTTTTGGTTCCAACGTTTTCGTTCTGGAAATTTCGACCTGCAGAACAAGCCCCGTGGACGGCCTGAGACCCAAGTTGATAATGGAGAATTGAAGGCTATTGTGGAAGCGGACCCATCGCAAACCACGTCCGAGTTAGCTGCAGGCTTCGATGTTAGTGATAAAACTGTTTTAATTCACTTGAAGCAAATTGGGAAGATTAAAAAGCTTGAAAGCACGACAACGCCAGACCACACACTGCGCAACAGACGGCTACCAAATTAGAAGAGCTTGAATTGGAATGTCTTAGACATCCTCCGTACTCCCCGGACCTTGCTCCAACAGATTACCATTTTTTTCGCAATTTGGATAACTTTTTGCAAGGGAAAAAATTCAACTCCGATGGGGCAGTCCAAATCGCCTTCAAAGATTTTATTGATTCCCGTCCGACTGGTTTTTTTAGTAAAGGGATCAATGAACTACCTATAAGATGGCAAAAGTGCATTGAAAACAATGGTTCATACTTTGATTAATTAAATATATTATATTAAAAAATATTCGACTTTTTGTTCCTTCCATACAAAACGCCAATTTCATATGTAAGGACCTAATATTAACTTGAAACGCTGCTGTCTTCATAAATATGTAGTTTACCTAGTAGGTACCAAAAAATATTTTCCACAGTTGGTAACATTACACACACAAGAACAGTAAAAATATAAATTTTTGCATAACAATTTACATAATAACTTCATTTTTTTAATATTTAAGTATGCGATCTAGCTTATTTTCTGTTTTACATTTAGAATATTTTCTCTAGTATTATTATGTATAATATGTTTACAAAGCAAAGTAAAAGTTGGCACATGCATCCTGATTTCGCAACAAGATCGTAAATGCCTCCCTGGTGTGATGTAAACATGACCTTCCATTCTCTTCGTCTTTGCTATTTTAATTTAGAAAATTAGGCGTATCGATGTAACGATACCGTTTTAATAAAGGCTCTATGTTTGTAAATTGGAGTAATAAAATAGTCTAAGTTTGGTATCGATTAAGAAATACTAGAGGAATATGGACGAGTGTCTTTGGCGAACCTCCTGAAAGGTAATTGCATCAGCCGACAGCTGCTCTTTATTAGACACGAACAGTCACCTTGACTTCTGTGGTAATGGTTATTGATTATCTTAATCCTTAGACAGAATGACATTATTACATAATAAGCTTTGGTTTTTACATAGATATCCGTGGGTTTTTAGTTTTTAAGTATTATCTGTAATACAAATAATAAAGGTATTACTAATAATAAAGTTGAAGTGTTTATTTATTTATTTGTTTGAACGCGCTAATCTGCGGAACTATCAGTCGGATTTGAAAAAATATTTTTGCCAGCCCAATCCTTAAGGTGGGCTATTTAACATCACGGTAGGACTCTTAGGAGCCGAGCAAACAGAAAACAGTAAGAAAGAACGCTAAGTGAAAACGAAGTAATAGTGCAGGCAGACGATGCGATGCGACGGGGTGGGTCGGGGGAACAAGAAATTTTCCCTCATGAGCAAGTCACCAGATTCTCAACTAACCTTACGCAGACGAAGTTGCGGGCAGAAGCTAGTAATACCTGTTTGGGAAATTTTATTCAGAAAAAACGTTATTTGAAGAGGATGTAGCACATCGGTCGTACCACGTCACTCTTCAATAAAACATGTTGCACCAACTTAACTAAACAATACACACATTGATCACAAAGTGAAGACGTTACTTTCGATTGTGTCGGCTTGTGCAGCCACGTTATCTCAGCATTCATAATAAAATGTACTGAACAAGATCTCAAATCATGAAAATGAACAGCGCTTATGTGTTATTACGCTAAATCTGTTATTATACAAAGTTGCACTTTTTTTTTGGTTCGCGGTGGAAATCCTCATGGACTTCCTCCATCGTGGGGGTGACAGAGGGGCATGCCGGGCTCTTACCGGCTAAAACCACCGCGGTGTTCCACATGGCCGGGGGTGCGGGATTGGCATAAGCATTCACCGCTCCCCCGACAGGCCTCGACCCGTTGTTCCTCAGCGGGTCTCACCTCCCCATGCGCCCATTACCTACTGTAATGGCCGCACCCACTCTCGAGTGGCGCGGGTAGAACAGTGCGGCGCCAACTCGAGCCTGTCTGGTCGGACGACGGATGCCCCTAGTCCGCCGCCCGCAGACCACCTCTCATGGAGGTCGCAGATCGTTTTGCGCCCTTCTCGGGCGCCCGATGCGTCTCCTGCGGGAGGGGAGAGAGGATGCGGCTTCTCTCTCCCGCGAATCCATTGAATTCGCGGCACTGTTGCCGTAAGCGACATGGCTTTGAATGTGTTCGGCTGTCCTCGGGTTGTACTCGGTTTTAATGCATATATCCGATAATATGTCAATGAGTGATGGCAAAGTATTCTGTTTGTGTTTTGTTTTCACTTCTGTCGGCACTCCTGGAATGCCACTGTTTTTTTTTTTTTTTTGTCATGTAGACGTGCCCTAAAACTCCGCATAAATAGACAATTTGAATAACGCGTCTTGGTTTTCTGCTCCACCTACCATGGAAAATTGACTGACCTACCTATTAATTGATACAAAAATAAGCAACGTGCCAATGCTGCCTGTTCTCTGGGCACGTTCCCGGATGAGTACTTCGACGTCTAAGTATCCTTTTGTCTTTGTATTTAAATAAAGACAAAAGGATACTTAGACGTCGAAGTACAACTTAAATGAAGAACTAACTATACAGGTACAAACGTACCTGTATAGTTAGTTAGTCATTTAATTTGGTACCTATTGTAAATACATACAATAAAATAAGTCAAAATAGAACCGGATTTCAAAATTATTTTCCAAGAGGAAAAAATACTTCTACGAAAGCTCCTAGGGAACTGTTTTAAAAACCTTTTATTTTTGCTGTTTCATTTATTATCATAATTAATGTCAATACAATAATTGCACGGAAATAATTACAAAATAAATTCGGCTGGAGTACTTAAAGTGTAGCTATTAGTTTCAGCGCCTTGGAAATATATTTTTATATTTAAGGCTCAATTATGACATTGTTCTCATTTCGGAGTATATTAAGGACGACAGATTGGTAACCTCCACGGTCCATTATCATTAAGTTTTAATTCTGTTAAGGCAAGATACCAAAAAAATTGTAAATTCTCATTTAACATTCTTTTTTTTTTTGTTGGATTAGTATGTATTGGAATTCCACTAGATTTCACAAAGTGTGACTCACACTATGTCACTTGTTACTTAATCAGTGATTTAATTATGTGGCTAACCAAATTCGATCGCCGAGATAAATGGACGGCATGTCATGTATGTATATTCCCTTACGGTTAATATAATATATCCATTAGGCTCCGTACATTAAACTAAATGGCGCGGTAATTTGATTCCATTAATTGAGACCATTATAATTCAAAGTGTATCTTGCTAGAAAGAACATTACGTGAACAATTGACATCGAAAATGTACCTATAGAACCATAATTATATACTTGGATATAAATCTGTACAAGGGACAGCTTCATAGTATCGGCCCGAACTCCTTAAACTATGGTAAGAAGATCGTTCCGGTGTAAGACATTTACCAAACTTTATTCGACCGTAAGATTTTTAAAACACACCAACAAATTCTTATATTCTAAACTAGCTGTGCCCGCGACTTCGTTCGCGTGCGTATTGGATTTCATGGGTTTATTTTTTTTTGCGCGGAACACTAACTCTTTCTATAAAATAAAAGTATAAGTTACTATATTACTCCTTATAACATTAGCTATCTACCAATGAAAGTCCCGTTGAAATCAGTCCAGCCGTTTCGGAGATTAGCCGGAACAAACAGAAAGACAGACAAAAATTAAAAAAAATATATATATATTTTTTGTTCTAAGTACCGTATACTACTTTCATATGCATTTTGTATCTTTATACAAAATGCATATGAAAGTAGTATATTTCACATTCCAAACCGACACTTCAATTTTATTTATAACTAATATTATAAATGCGAAAGTAAGTTTGTGTGTTTGTTTATTACCTTTTCACGCCTAAACCACTGAACCGATCATCCTGAAATTTTTGCATATACATATATACGAGTACGTTGTCAGGTGTACAGAAACGGACATAGGGTTCCTTCCATCCCGAAAAAAATGCTACTCCCGAGGAAAACAGCAATCGTTATTATGATAATAGATGACGCTACGTGTCTATTGAACTTTGTCACATTATTTAATTCTGAGGCGGTACGGAGTTTGCCGGGTCAGCTAGTACAATATATTATTTATTTCGGACTAGAAGAACTCACAATCTAAAGTATTAGTAACAAACTTATACAAAAGAGAGCTTAAGAAGTTACTTACTGAAAAATGTTACAATTATATTAAAGATATTTAAAATGATAGCTTCTAATAATATATTTGTGTTATATTTTAATTTTGTAATGTTTTATTTTTCTTTCTTAATTGTCTTATATTTTAAGTGGCTATAATTTATTTTGTACGCCAATGTTGGCAAAACATGTTAAAACTTTTACATTTAAAAGATTTTCACTTTTACATCCATATTTGCATTTATATATAAGTATAATGTTACACATATTTACAAATAAATATATCTTTATCTTTATCTCAATGACTTGAAAACTATGTTAGTAAAATTTTACAAACTAAAACAACTAAAAAAAAATACGCGACGAATTGATAACCTCCTCCTTTTTTGAAGTCGGTTAAAAATGACGATGACAATGTGGAGTACATATTTCATTCACAAACTATCTTATTTCCAAAATCATATTACGTAAGATGTATCGTTGTAGAATATGTTCTAAATTACCAATTTATCAATGTCGTCCGACGCCGAATACCTTAAGTAATAGGTATGTTAATGTCGTTGGAGACGTCAAACTGAATTGATAACGCGATACTAATTCGTGTGTCGGTTTGAAATGCCCGTCTCTCCTTCATTTTACTTTTGTAATGCACATTCCTGATAAAAAAAAAGTATACTTAGAGCCATCTCTAATGGTGAAAGTAATCCGTAAAAGTAATCTCGAAATGCGATTAGTTACATTTATTTATGTACCCTAACAAAAGCTCCAGTCATACATGAAACGATATTATTATGCTTTGTTTTTGTTAATTTATTTTGTTGCGAGCAACGTTGATGTTTCGACTGTACATTTCTTTTTGCAATTCCTTCACGTTCCTCTAAATAAGATATTCTTGTTCATTTCCATTTAAATCAAAAATATCAAAGGATTTTTTCTATTACGTGAGAATTTTACAATAAATTATTTCGGCATCAGTTAAGAACACTTAATAAATATGTTAAAAAACCTGTTTTTATTTCTCCTAATTATAATAACAAAACTGTTGACCCTGACGTGGGGTAACGTAACGCGGTCTGTGATGCACCACAGAGTCCTCTTTCGATGTACTGTTTGTACTATAGAAACTTATACGACCTAATACATAGTCATTATTGCGTTATTTTGAATATTAATGAGTGTATCTTTATTTAGATGGTACCATTTAAGTAGATACCTATTGGCCGCATTTTTTTTCGTTAATATTTCAAAATATTTGTTAATTTGACCTCAGTTTGCGGAATATAATAACAGTCATGTTTTTAAATGCGTCAGTAGCCGTGCAACCGTGCCAATGTTAACAAGGAGAACTCGGTTATGTTGACAGTTCAAATGTCGCTACAGTTAAATCATGTTACGTCACCGAAATATGGTAAATACGTGATCAACGTAGATTATTGCTTGCGGCAGAGTTCGCGTTAGTTTACCCAATTCGTTGATGACACGTAGGAGGCAAGCTGTAAATAAATTCATAAACGAATTTTGAATCATGAATCATCTGCCTATCCTTTTCCCAACTATGTTGGGGTCGGCTTTTAGTCTAACCGGATGCAGCTGGATACCAGTATTGTACATGGAGCGGCTGCCTATCTGACCTCCACAAACAAGTTAAGTACTGGGTAATACAATACCTTGGTAAAACTGGTAGTCAGACTTTCGGGCTTCTGATTCTGACAACCTGTAACGACTGTCAAATATCCACGAATGACAGCGGGACCAACTGCTTAACGTGCTTTCCGAGACACGGAAGAGTTTTGACATGTAAAAATGGTCACCTATCCACGGACCAACCGCGGCAAGTGTAGCTTAACCTGATCGATCGACCCGTGCGGCTGTTATTACTTAGCCACAAGCGCCGATTTTGAATCTTAAAATGTAGGTGTGAAATCAAGAAAGAATATCTTGCAGTGCCTACTTTAGGTTTGGAGCGGTGAATGCTGTTGCGAATCCCGCACCCCCGGCTATAGGTAGAGGTGGAACACCGCGGTGGTTTTAGCCGGTAAGAGTCCGGCATGCCCCTCTGTCACCCCCACGATAGAGGAAGTCCACCGCGAGAAAAAAAAAAAAAAAAAAAAAAATTGTCTACTTTAGGTAAAGAAGACGTTTCTGTCGAGAGAATGTACAGTATTAATATAAATTCTTTACCTTCACCAATTCGGCAGGCACTTTTATTATGAAACTAGCTCCCGCCTGCGGCTTCACTCGCGTGGTATGTCGATAAAAACTAGCCTATGTCCTTTCCCAGGAATCAAAGTACCTATCCCTATAATTTTCATTCAATTTCAAAATCGGCCCAGCCGTTTCGGAGATTAGCTGAAACGAACAGACAGACAAAAATTTTATAGTTTTTTTTAAGGACATACCTACCGTATATTAGTACTTTCATATGCATTTAGTAAAAATATGTTAAATATTTTGAAATTACAAACAGATCCTTCAAAGTTATTTATTTGTAAAAATAAATGTTTAAATGGTAATTAAACCCTCCATATTGGTGCCTAGTTTGGGGCCAATGTAAAATCTCTGTAATCTTTTGAGGAATAAAGTTTTTATTGGTAACCCCTAGTATTGAAGTCTTCCCCCTTATTCATCATCCTATTTTATCTCTATTTTAGCTAAAATAGGTTTATAGAACGTTTGTCTTTATCTGTCACGTTGACATTTCTGTGTGTAAGAAAGAGACAAACCCCATTTTAACTAAAATAGGTTTGATAAGTTTTATGAATAAGGGAGTATTTTGTATCTAATAATTAAATGCAGACTCTCAGCATGCAACGCCCTCACGAAAATTTAATTTCCTCTACACGATGTTATCAGGGTATAATTAGGTATTGTTACTTGAGCATCCGCATTTCAACACTAACAAAATTATTAGGAAAATACCTTCAGCTAGTTTCCGGTAAATACGTAGGTACTGTATTTCTGGTTTAGTCTGGTAAAAATAGACCACGGTCTTTTGAGCCTTATGAGTTTATGAGACAGCCATGGTTCAACAAGTTCTTGAAATGACTAAGGAATTATTTCTAAAGAGTGGGTTACAATGATCGATTGATAGCTACGTCTTTTACCTTGTGTCCACGAGGCAAAAGTCAAATAAACAATGTGTTTCTTTTTTTATATATCGCGAAAAAAAAATCTGGTGTTCCCTACAATTTTACGAGTTATGCGAACATAAATGTAGGGAACAGCTGATTTTTTTTTCACGTATTCGGGTTTGGTCCCATGGTAAAAGTTGTTTATAATGATGAGTACACTGACCCCTAGAGTTATGGGATATAAAAAACACGTTGTATAAAAGTAAAATTTTGCGTCACAGCCTAGCTACGATTACATCAGATTACGTCGAGACTATTAAGTAATCTGTGTAATTACATTAGGTATAAAGATTTAAAGCACACCTAGCTAGTGCCTTAGTTAAACTGAGAACGGTGCAGTAAAATCTCTCAATTATAGCCCAGATTACAGGCACATTGCGTCTACTATCATTTTTAATCCTCATTTTAAAGAGTAAAGACTGCGGTGAACCAAGGTGGCAGTGGCTTACCTGCCACTTTGCAATAAAACGTCTAGTGCGAGGGTTAAAATGTAATTTTTGACTAAAATAGGTGTTCGCTCAGGGCATGGGGAAAATATAGAGCGAAAAACGCAGCGTAGCGCGAGCGTAATTTCGGTAATGGTACCAACGACGGACGTTTTGTTAGTCCAGGCTGCGTTGTTAGTACGCCTACACCTGCCGAAAATTAACGACGTAATATTGACATGATACGTTATAGGTCATTTAAATACTGGTATTCAGCTGCATCCGGGCAGACTGGAAGTCGATCCAAACATAGTTGGGACAAGGCTAGGCAGATTGTTTTCTTTTTTGACGTTATAGGTAATTTAGAAAAAATTCCGAATATTCCAAAGCGTATTTTTCGGAAATTAAATGAGATTCGAAAATTAATTGGGAGGCTGACCACACTGATTACCATCGTAATCTTAACGCCAAGAACTGTAATGAAGTAACAGTTTTAGGAATATAACCAACTAGCTGCGTCTTTCGGTTTCACCCGCAAGTCTCAATCCCGCAGGAACATCGGAATAAAAAGTATCCTAACTTCGTGAAAAAATCAAATCGTGTCTTTTTATAATATTAGTTTAGACTAACGACACAGTTTAGTGTCGGAACTCTCCCAGAGTATTTTATTGCTCATCCAACTTCACACAGGGGTCGTAAATGACGAGTAGCGAGCAGCCGACGGTTGGGTGACCTGATTTCTAATATCATCTCGGCTTACGATACCTACACATTAAACCGCAGTTGAATACGTAATAAAAACGTTTCATATTACAGCCAATCTCCTCTGACTATACTTTATAGTTGTGTTTTCCATAACATCAAGCCTGTCTCCGAAAGGGTTAACAGAGGTAAATTAACACCAACATTTCGCCAGTTATGTGCAAGTTCTATGGAAAAGACTGCGAGCTTATTTTCTTGTTACCGGGCAAAAATCCAGACTTCGGGTTGCTTCTTCGAATGTCTAAAGGAAAAAACTTTAGGATACTTTGCCCTGCTTTGGATAGAACCCAGCACCCTAATTGCGTAACACACCCTAATTAATCACAATCTGAATCATTTTGAAGGGTATTGCTAATCCATTTCTTCATATGTTCCAAAAATTGTTGAACTGTCAAAATGAAAGCCATTCCTACTGCTAGTGTGTTACGCAATTACCCCACGGGACAGCAGTTTCGTTTTTGACAAGATTAGACCTGCGAAATCAGTTCTTTATTTTCAAATCAAATTTCGTTTGAATGACTGAACATTTGGTAAAACTTCAAGCGAAAAACAAACTGAGAATGAAAAATAAGTTACGAGTAGTTAATGCAATCACAAGATTCTAGATCTCGAGCCTTTCCTTTTTTCCTATTTTGGAGGTATATATTCATAAATTTCCTAGAAAATTTATAAATTTGCGGTTCTTGTTATTTTCCGGTGACATATACACCGTTACATTTTGATCGTTATAATCCTTAAAAGGGGTCATTGTACTCATCATTATGAACAACTTTTACTATGGGACCAACCCTGATATCGTAAAAAAAAAAAAATCTGATCCATACATTTATGTTCGCATAACTCGACATAATGTATGGATCAACTGATTTTTTTTTCACGATTTCAGGGTTGTTCCCATAATAAAAGTTGTTCATAATGATGAGTACAATGACCCCTTTTAAGGATTAAAACGATAAAAAAGAAAGGGTGTATATGTCGCAGGCAACTGGTTCAATTAGCTGTTTAGTTAACCGCTTGGCCTTTTAAGTAAACTTTTAACTAATTAAACCTGTTGGCTGCGACATATATACAAAGTATAACATATGTAATTGCCCTAAGAAATTTAGGAATTTTGGATTAAAATAAAAGTATTGTTTCAATCTCGGTCTGATTGAAATGCGATCTTGATCCGATCTGATTGCTGAGCTAGATCTTGAATGGTCAATCTCGACGCAAGACTAATCACGCGAGATCTCGAATTGCCAATCTCGACTCGAGACGAGAAATGAACAGGCAGGTGTTCAGTTCAATCAACATTGACAAACTTACCTTTGCAGCATGAAATAACAAAAGCGTGATAAGTTTATAAGATTACCGGGTAACGTGATACGTTTACGGAAACGTACCACTTAAAGTAACTTTTTCACAAAGTAACTTTTTTTCTTTTAGTACCCAACTTGAACATCCACTGACGTTTCTAACTAGAAAGACGAAAACAACATCTTCGCAACAGCTGTTTTGCTAGATAGGTACAGAGTTAGTACAAACAAATTAACGCTGCGACTTGCTGAAAAAAGGTATAAATGGTGCACATTTTAAACCTTTATTTGAAGGATTTTTAGGTTCTTTGGATAAATAATTTTGTTGGTTTATGTTGCTTTGTTTTTTTTTTTTAGTGTTTGTAAAATATATTTAGACGCCTCTACGTAAATCCAGAGGAATAACAAGTCTTATTCCGCTCCAGCCCTGAAAATGCTGTTTAATGCTGTTTTGACCGCGTAGGTATTGCACTATTCTATGAAAAAGCATTTTTTTTTTAATGACCGAAGATAAATTTCAACGCAGGGGGGTTCAGCGCCGGGGGAGACGCTCCGGGCGTCGGGAGCCGCGTGACGACTCCCGGCCACCGTAGGCGCGGGCCTGCGGACGGAGAGTAATGGGTAGCTCACCGTCCGATCAGGACCAGGCCCGTGCCGGACGGCGCGTACGTGTTCCACGCGCGCCTCAAAGAGATGTCAGCAAAAAGGAAGGGGCCTGTCAGGGCCGAAGCTTGCCGGGGGTGCGGGATTGTCCGAAAGGGTTACCGCTACCCCGGAACATAAAGGGCTAAGGAAGGAACCCGGATGGGTTTTAGTCAGTAAGAGTCTGACACTCCCTTCCACTCCACCCAGAGCGTGAGGGGTTATTTGATGATTTCCCAACCATAAAAAGGGGGTTCAGGATGACTGAATCCATGGTACCGAGATGCGGGTGGAGGTCCCTGCCACCATTATTGTACATTCTCTCGACATAACCATAAATTAGTGTTATCTGCAAGATTTCTTTTTTATTTCACACTTACCTTTAAGTTTCAAATTCATTTATACTTTTTTTACAGAGATAAATCACCAACAACAGCTAATATAATATTGCTTACCTATATTAAAATAATGTTATTGTGAACTGTAATCCAAATCCAATGGTTTTACAAAACAACACCCACGAATTATTTCAAGAAATAAAGAAAGAAATAAATTCATTCCATCTCGAACATAGTTATAATTGAAAATTATAATCGGTTTAATCTTTATATTCAAAATAATAATAACAACGGCTCCTCGTAACTTTAAAAATCTGTTTAGATTCTTGCAAGTTTCAGTCATCAAGCTCGAATTTCCTTCCGTAAATAATATTATTACCTGTATAAAACAATTTCGAAACGAATTGAATACAGACAATTTCCCGTTTTAAAATTGTTTAAGAATTTCTTGTGAAAAACCTTTGCGGAATAATACGGCAAGACAATATTTTACTGTGAAAATTTTTCTCACTGTAAAATATGTCTAAGCGCCTTGTAAAGTATATTCACGATTAATTCTTGTATGTGCGTGTAAGACCGTTGTTTAGCGATGAATTTCAGGAATCCATTCTCAGCAAACCGGCCGGCATTAAACTTATTTACAATTTCAAAGTTCTAGCCAAGTTCGTAGCAGAATTTTTATAAAGTTGTAGTACAAGTTTTGCTTCGGGTTATCGCCTATGCCAATAAGTCTTATGAAAATCGAGAGTTGATAAGAACTTTCAGATGCCAACGGGTAATGTTCCTTTGTCTAAATTCACACAATAAAAATATTCAGCCAGGTTTAATTATGAGCGCCCTTAATATGCATTTCCAATTCCGATTGAAAGGAGCGCTTCAAGATCGAGAAGAGAAATATCCTATCATTTGGTTTTAGATCAAATTAGATTTTATTTTTATTAAGTAAGGTCTACTTGGCACGGGAGCATTGCTAGCCCAGTGGTAATTCGAAGACATGGGACATCTACCAACCCGCACTGGGCCCGCGTGGTAGATTACAGCCAACTCTCTCTCGAAGATAGGAGACCTGTGTCCCAGCAGGAACATTATAGGCTGATTATGATTATGCTACTTGACACACATCCCAACCTAATTTTCTCGTATATTTGAACTCGTAAACCATTGTTGGATACTCCGGGCCTAAAATGACACCCTAAGACATGCGACGGTGCAGGCTACCCAGGCAAAACCCAACTTGCTAGATTTACGGGAAATCTTTGGGTAGAAATTGAAACTAACCAATAACATAACTTGGTAAACTCGGGCGACTGCTCTCAGACCGCTCGCTCTTCACAAATGACAGAATTTCCAAAGTATTTTCACGAGGGTTAGAGACATAGATATCGTGGTTAGAGAAATCAATGTGCCTAGCCTTTTCCCAACTATATTCAGGTCGGCTTCCAGACATGCCGGACGCAGCTGAATACCAGAGTTTTACATGGAGCGTCTGCCTATCTGACCTCCACAACCCAGATACTAGGTAACACAATAAAAATGACAGAAATATTTATACCTTGTTTTCCGTTAATCTCATAATAAGATGAGATAACGATTGTTCCAAAATTATACTTATTTCCACCATCTTTCACTATTGTTAAAAAAAAATCCTGCACGTGTTGTTATTTTGCACTATTGATCTATTCGTAAAACATAAATCAATCAATTTATTTGTACCTAATCAATCATCTGATTCATCTGATAGACTTACTTGACCCTTAGTCCCAAGGAAACTAAGTCAAACTAAGTTAATCTTAAGTTTATAGGCACTTCAGTCAGCATCTATCACGTTTTCAAACACATTTATCAATTATTTGACATTCATTAAATTTCAACCTTTGACTTCGATCGGGTATTTTCGTTATCCTGTTCTTCATCATCTGCCTAGCCTTTTCCAAACTATGTTGCGCTCGGCTTCCAGTCTAACTGGATGCAGCTGAATACCAATATTTCACATGGAGCGACTGCCTGTCTGACCTTATTATTATTATCAGCCATTTCTGTCCCACTGCAGGGCAAAGGCCTCCCTTCCCTCCTTCCACTTATCCCTATCCAGTGCTGTTACACGCCAATCCTTGTGGAAAGAATCGTGTTCGTCCCGCCATCTCATTCTGGGCCTGCCGCGTTGCCGTTTGCTGCTGTTTGGGACCCATTGTGTGGTTACTTTAGCCCACAGCTCCTCCGGCATGCGACAGATGTGATCAGCCCAGTTCCATTTTAGCTTGGCAGCTGTGTGACCTACATCGGCAATTTGAGTTTTAGAACGCAGTTTCGAGTTCCTTATACGATCAGTAAGTTTAACTCCAAGGATACTGCGCTCCATTGCTCGCTGACAGACTCCGAGTGTGGACTTTTGACGATTAGTAAGTGACCATGTCTGCGCTCCATAGGTGAGGGTAGGAAGGATGCACATGTCCATGAGTTTTCTCTTTAGTGAGAGAGGGAGAGTTCCCTTCATTATTTGTTTCATCGACCAATGGCTCTTCCAGGCGTTCTCGGTGCGTCGAGCAACTTCTTTATCGTGTCTTGCCTGGAAGGAGACTATTTGGCCGAGGTATATGTACTCATGGACATATTCAATCCCTCCTGTCTGACCTTAACAACCCAATTACATGGGTAATACGAAACCCCTTGGTAAGACTAGTTGTCAGACTTTCGGGCTTCTGACGACCCGTAACGACTGTCAAAGATCAACGAATGACAGCCGGGACCGACGGCTTCACGTGCTTTCCAAGGCACGGAGTGGTCTTGGTATGTAAAGATGGTCACCTATCCACGGACTAACCGCGGCAAGCGTAGCTTAACCTGATCGATCGACCCGTGCGGCTGTTGTTACTTAGGCACAAGCCCCTCTTCTTTCGTTATCCTGTTTCTGGGCCCTAAATCACTAAGACCACTCAATGGATCCTTACGAAACCACGTCAATTCCTTAGCTATCGCCAACCTTGCAATCATTTCGCGCGGTTTCGTTCAGTGTGTCATAGAGAATAAGGCCCCTGAAACGAAATGAATCACTAAAGTTAGCTAGGATATCAATTTTCATCCATCAGCCAATTATACAATAAGCCATCCAGGACGTAGGATCCTTAGAGACCACATGACCACAATACATCAATCAGTTAGTGAATCCATAGATAATCTTCTAAAAAATGTGATAACTTTGACGTACACTGGAGTTATGACGAAACCTCATCTGTCACAATCAATGCGAAATGCAACAAACTTCGACTCCATACAGAGAACCACATTTGAAGAATGAAAAACTTAGTTCCGGTATACGATATATCGTCTACTGTCAAAGATAAAGATACAATATCAATCATTCAATTTGTAACTGTAAAACACGCGCTCAAAGCATATAATCCCATTTCATTTCAGCGTTGATAACAGTTTCCATTTATTCGGATTAAACACAATAATGGAGAAAGGGCTCAAGCAATTCTAGTCCATTAAACCTACGTCGTGTATTTTCATGGAAATGAATTCCAAAATGTCTTCTCACTCATCCCCTTTTGCTTTCAAATCTGCTTGAGACTGAGGTGTCTATTGGTTCTGGCTCCTTTAGAGAAACCTATTTAACTGATAGAATTGAAATAGAAAAGTAATCTTTGCACGTTGATGAGATCCAACTGAAATTAAAAATATAATTACGACTACCTGTGTGATTTTCGTAAAATTGTCTAAATGAGTGTTGTGTCTCCGTATTCACATGCTTATTAATGTTATAGACAGTGCACGTCTTATTGAATCTAAAAGACAAGTCGAGCCTATACTGCATAATTATACTAATCAGAGACTAGCTTCTGTCTGTGATTTTACCCGCGTGGACAAAATATCCTACGGCACTTGGCCAGTAGTGTAGCGTTCTATCAATGAAATAATTTTTGAAATCCCATCAGTTTCTTTGGAGATTAACTCTAATTAACAAACAAAGTGGCCCCTTGTACACACACGTTTTTCTTTGCCGTGAAAAACTACGGTCTTTTCGCCGTGTCGCAAGGCCATCCACATGTAGAGTTTGTGAAGTTAGGGCTTGTAGAGTTAGTGCTTGGCCAGACTGGCAGCGCGGGCGCGGGGCGGGCGCGGCTTAGACCTTTTGATGGTTCTTCTTTTCTTATTATTTACTAGCTGCGCCCCGCGGTTTCACCCGCATAAGTGTCGATCCCGTGGGAATATCGTGATAAAAAGTAGCCTATATGTTAATCCAGGGTGTCAGCTACCTCCATACAAAATTTTATCAAAATTGATTTGGCCGTTTGAGCGTGAAGAAGTAACAAGCATATAAACACACACACACACACTCACAAACTTTCGCCTTTATAATATTAGTGTGATTTATTTAACCATTTATGTACACATTAACACACATATATATATACCTAAGAGACAAGAAAAACAACACAATAACAGTCAAATAGGTAAAAGGGTGGTGTGAAATAGGAAAAGCAAATCAAGCAATGCTTGCTACCTGCTTGCTTTGCTTTTGGGTGATGGAGCTGTAGTAACTCATTTCGTGCTAAAAAAAGACAATCCAGTTAGCATATAGGCATAATAAACGGGCTTGGCTATCTGCCCTGGATGCTCTTCCCTGCTTGTCTGCTCTTTTTGATGGGGAAAGAACCTGAAAGTAATAGATTTGACTATCGTGTGCCCGTGATCACTTACAGATATTAATTAATATAGTGGCTTCTGAACTCCAATGAATTTTATCCGCTGATGTTTGAAATTCGATGTTGTATAAGTCTTTACACTTAGGTGGAGATGGCCGAGATGGTCACAAGCTCCAGATCTAGGTCTGGAGTTGTGTGCGGCTTATAAAAAATATTATAATTTAAATATGTAATGAGAAACGGATGTGTGTTGGGGTGTGTTTGTGTGTGTATGTACTTTAAGAAACTTATCTACCTAACCCCTCGGAGAATACAGGCGTGGAGTTATGTTACTCATATATTGAAAAATGTAAATCAAATGTTGCGAACAACGGTGTCTTGTGTGTCATTTACCTACAGGCTATATCTATTTGCCCCACAAAGAGAATATTGTCGCCCCACTTCGTCAGAACCCTAATACAGTTACTGTATTTTTTTCGACGACGCTGCTCCGTACCTACCTATAATCTTTTTATTTATCCAACTAGTAAATAAAAATTTTGGTAGGTAAGTATATAAAATGTTTGCGGGTTTTCAATTATTTTCTTAGATTTTCCATCAGTATGAATTTACGCGCGGCAAACAATAAGGATTGTTTAGCTTTAAAGAATTCTTACTAAAATGTTCTAATTCTTTGTTAACTATGTTTACTGTTTAGGGCTGTCCGTCCGTCTGTCTGTCAGCGGTTGTATCTCATGAACCGTAATAGACAGTTGAAATTTTCACAGAGTGTTTATTTCCCTTGCCGCTATAACAAAAAATAACAAAAATTAAAGGGGAGTCCCCTTTATATTTTTCATACAAACGTGTTTTTTTTTTGCGACTCTTGCCTTGTACCCTACGTGTGCGAGTCCGACTCGCACTTGGCCGGTTTTCTAGATGATCTTCACCATCATTAGGTAATCAAAATGCAAATAAGTGTTAAGTATCTACCTGTGTAAAATTATCATGTTTTAAAGTTATTGTTATTAAATAAAAACGTACCAACTAATAACAAACAGCTTATAACGTTTTTAGAAAGAAAGAAAGAAGAAAGAAAATACGTTTATTTGCGGTGAAAATGACGCAAAAAGAACAAAAACACAAAAAAAAAAAAACGAAAATAAACGCGTAAATGCGTAAATGGAACGATATACAAAGTATACACGATGTAATTACTTCAATATATCAAGAACAAATCACAAACGAAAGACTTGACCATGCCGGAACCATAAGCAAAGCTTGGCTCTCCATAAAATAAGGTTAGAAGTAAAGTTCTTTTAGAAAAAATACAAATTTTACACGATCATTTGGTTCATCATAACTTTTATCGCCAATTCGCAAACGAAAAATCACGGCGCGTCGTCGTAGGCGACATCGCGTCTCGAATACGTAATAGATTCGTCTGCGCCATCTATACAAAATGTCTCGAAGCGATTGTTAATCACTAGACAGTTTTGACAAGTCGAACACCTCTATACAACTGAACTGTATTCGTTTTACCAACATAGGGGGCTCTGAGCTCCGAGTCAGCCCAATGGAGAATACAAGTTGCTTTTCAAACCACGAGAGGCAAAAAATCAATATTCGTTATTATTCTTACAACTCACTGTTGAAGCGGTTGCAAAAATTGATATATTATCCTGAACAGTAGATAAGCATTTTGTTGTTCGGCAATAGATTGGCCGATATTGTGAACGAACCAGGACGAGGTTTCTTTTGATCATAATGACTATACTCAGACGAACAATACGCTTGCAGAACAAATGTTCAACATAAACAGTTATGACATAAAAGTGACCCAGTTTAATTTTCCCCGAAATATTTGAAGTTGGGTTTGGTCATAGCTATTATTAGGGAGATGGCTTCGAAAAAAAAACAATTTTATTACAAATTGAGATTTCATCATTTAGAAAAGTCTTGGGAACGACACAGAATCTACTAATGTCTTAATCAATATAGATTAAGTATTATAAACGCTTCACACTTGTGAATGTTAGATACATTTTCAATATAATATTTGGTTAAGTACCTACTTAAAGATTTTCTGCCTTGCGTCTTTTTGTGCCAAACGACTTGCATGCCATGAATGTTATTATCAATTTGAAACACCTTCAAAGAGTCATTTATTCAAATTAACTTTGCCGAACACGCTCTTGTCGTTCAAAGTGGTAAGACGCTCTTTAACTGCACCGCACCTTTCTACAGAGGATTGATTTTTTTATTTACGTATACCACGACGAATAGAAATATTTTTGCTATTACTCCACTTAATTACTGTTTATTAGCTACCCTATTGTGAAATTCACTAAAACTATACTGTAGTTACTACAACTTGGCGTATTTGAACAAATAATCGCGATATTGCGCCAAGACAAAAAGAACTTTAACAAAATAGTAATAGAAATAGAGTACAGTTGAAGCCAAAGCTGCGAGTTTCTCACTGGGCGCTACTAGATGGCACTGTACGGCTTACGCACTTTCCTGAAACCCGCTATATTGTTGTTACAAGAGATGATATATCTAACCGGTTCAACGCGGAACATTGCATCCTAACATTTAATTTTCTTTCAGCTTTTAACTAAGCAATTTTCGAAAAAACTGTTCCTTTGAACAGTTTTGTAAAAACATTAAAAATAATCTATGCTAGATTATTTCTATTACCTATATTAAAAAATCTGGGTACAGATAATTAAATATTATATTGTTTCTCTGTTGCATGCGGTGTAGGTATATACTCGTACCTTTCGTAGATAACGGATAAAGGTTTTATAGAAGCTACGATGCTACGAATGTTTAAAATTCATTTGTCAAAATAAAAACAACAGTGGATATTATTAATTTCAGCCTTCACAAACTGGACCAACTTCAACTCGTTTGTTCCCAACTTAACACTGACACTTTGAATGACAATTTAACTTTCTTGTTTAAGTTAGATTAAGGTCGCCACTGACTGATATCTTTGTTAAGTAATTGACATTTCGTTGGCTTGAATGCCTCGACTATCCTGTGATTTCTAACAACAAAACCAACTTAACCACGAACAATTTATTTAATAAAGACGATTTTTCAAGTCTTATAACTGAATAATTATGACAGTTTGACATATTTTCTGTACAAAAACTGTAAACCGCAATATTTATTCCTCAGATAAAAGTTATCTGACTATTGAAATAGGTATCAGCCTTTCATGACCCAAATCCTTAGAGACAGATGTCGTGTTGACCTTAAATTTAGTTTCCATAAAGGACAGGTTACAATTCGGACGGCTTTCTTATATCACCGTTCAGATCTGATCACAATAATTCATAATTATTATATACCGCGTTCTTCACGATATCCATAAGCTTTGTCAAACGCTTCTATAGCTTTTACAAATAAAATCTAACAAAGGAAGTAGTAGGTACTTAAAAAGGCTTCGTTACAAAGATATTATTTATAATTTCATTTAGTGAACTTTAATTGAGCTATGCACTAAGAAAGGGTCTTAACTCAGTTTTGACAAGTTTCAGCCCGCCAAATCTTATGAATGAAAATTGCCAATTCGGATAAAGAAGCATGTATATCGGGCGATTTACGTCAAGGTATTTAGACAAAAAATAAGAATTCATTAATGTGTCCATAATGAAAAATGCTTATTTCCATAGTCTGAACATCTGGTCGAAGTTTATGTATATCGTCCGGAACACGGGTGTATAGATAACTCTGCAGCCGACTTACAATAAAAGATGTGTGATATAATATCTTAGTACAGACGGCTACGTATAACAATCACATTGTATAGGTTTTTCGTACAATCAAAAGTCAGCTTATAGTTTACTAGCTGCGCCCCGCGGTTTCACCCGCATAAGTGTCGATCCCGTGGGAATATCGGCATAAAAAGTATCCTATATCCTTTCCCGGGACTCAAGCTATCTCTATACCAAATTTCATCTAAATCGGTTCAGCAGTTTAGGCGTGATAAGGTAACATACAGACAGACAGACAGACAGAGTTACTTTCGAATTTATAATATAATAGTATATTATATTATAGGTTATGTATAGCTCGATGTGTACCTACGAACACACAAACACACATCTGAAATCACTATTTAATAACTGCATTCCAAGTGACGGCACCAGACTACTAGTCTTGAGATACCACTGGTATTGAGGAGGTCTCATTAAATGCACTCGCTATACCCTGACTAGGTAGGTATCCAAACTAATATTATAAATGCGAAAGTAACTCTGTCTGTCTGTCTGTCTTTTCTTCACGCCTAAACCGCTGAACCGATTTAGATGAAATTTGGTATAGAGATAGCTTGAGTCCCGGGAAAGGACATAGGATAGTTTTTATCCCGATATTCCCACGGGATCGACACTTATGCGGGTGAAACCGCGGGGCGCAGCTATTATCAAATAACTTGTTACACGTGTCCAGCACAACCGATAGGGTAATTGCGTAAAACACTATCAGTAGCAATGACTTTCATTGTGACAGTTCAAATACATTCATTGCGTTATTTACATTGTTGACCAGACAATTTTTTCGAATATATAAAGCAATGGATTAGATATAACCTATAAAATGGTTCAGATTATGGTTGATAGTATGTTACGCAATTTAGGGTGCTGGTTTCTGTGAAAATATCAAAAATGAAACTAACTTCGACTTGTTTAAAAGATCTTATTCAAATAAATAAATTAACATACTCAATGGTTGATGTTAAGCTGTTCATCAAGATGTCAAGAACGTACATCATTATATTTAAAACTTTCATAACATACGACTAATCTAATCTTTAACGTGATTTAAAGTTGTCAAACCGTTTTGACAATTTATTTTTAAATCTGACGAACTTTGCAACTTCTTTACTTTTTATTCCTGTAACGGTTCGTTTGCTGTCGACAATCAGTATCGGATCTATGGGCTCCTTCTTTGGTTTTCCAGTGTTTCCACTAATAAAGTATACTATAGGTACATTGTAAACACCTTTGTCGCTAGATCCATCTTCAGGGAATACAACATATATGAATGTCTGCTTATTGTCACCACCGAGGTTCACATTCGGCGGCGCAGTAGCAACTAATACCTTGTAATCATCATAGGGCTGCTTGACTATGGGCAGGTTCAAATATTTCGACCTACCAGTCCTAACCAGACCTGACCAGTGTTCTGCCAACGATATCGTAGTATTATTAGTTTTCCTATTATAATCATATTCAGTAGGAAATATTAATTTTGTCACTTGGTTCGTATATCCTGACGGCACTTCGGCCTTCTGGGGAAACAAGACCGTATTGAGAACTGCCTCTCGCCTCTTTTTCTCTTGGTCTTTAAATTCTTGTGGAATTTTTGCAAACAATGTGCCGAATTTTCTTGGTATAAGCTCCTCTTTTGGAGAAATGGGATTAAACTTCACCGAAAATCCATTCTCTATTGGAAAAGTTTGAATGGGAAAATTCATTAAGTGTATAACCAAAAATGCGATAATCTGTAAAGAAAAAAATTGGGTGTTGTATATTAACCTGTATATACTATATTTTGCACAAGGACAAGGAGGTATATCATTTATAAAACAAGAACTCACGCGATCCATATGAATTTCTAGATATTAAAACCATCACTTTCCACAACCAAACTGAAACTGAAACTCGGCCTGTAATAGATACAGTATTGTTCGTTTTGTTTATAAGAAACAAGTAACTACCCAAGGAAGTTATGAAAGACTACACTAACCGCGTTAAGGTAAACTCATCGATTTAATTATCATTAATCGACTCGCCAAAACATCTGTGACTCGTGCAATTCTTATCACGAAATTCATGTCAAAATGTATGTGTTCACTTGAAGTGATTGTGGAAATATAAAACTCCTTTTTTGAATTGTAATTCAGTTAATCTGTTCTTGAAAGAGAAAGGTTTCAGTAGGACGTAGGTAACACCGACGAGTTCAGTGTGGCTGCAGGCTTGCACCGAGGGTCGGCTTTAAATCCTTACCGCTTCCTGTTGATTATGGACGCTCTTACTTAGGACATACAGGAAGACACGGGGTAGCTTACTGCATGCTGTTTGCCGATGACATTTTTGCTGCCGGTGAAGATCGACTAGAGATTTAGAGCAGACTGGAGATATGACAACAGTAGCTGGTGAATGTTGGCTTGAAAATCAGCAGAACCAAAACTGAATGATTTCGGCGGTCTCTCCAGTTCTGGAGCTGTAGCGCTTGATGGCGCGCTTTTTCCGGGCTGCTCCGACTATCTCGGTTCACTCGTGCAAAGCAATGGCGAAGTAGATCAGACTGTTAAGTACAGAATTAACACTGGATGGATGAAATGGCGGCAGATCACGGGAAAAATCTGCAATTCCCGCATTCCCCTTACATAGGGGAAGAAAACAATTAAAACAATGGTTAGACCTTCTGTCTTGTATGGATCAGAGTGTTGGGTCCACAAAAAGGATGAAAAAAGGCAATTGCATGCAGCTGAGATGAGAATGCTAAGAAGGATGTGTTACGCAAATGGATAGAATAAGAAATGAGTACATAAGAGAAGTCTGAAAGTGGAACCGGTGACTGAAATGTTATGGGGAAATAGGTTGTCATTCCTCTGCGTAGGACTGAGGACAATGTCGTGTGGAAAGTTTTAAGTATGAATGTGGAACAAAACATTCCCAGTCGTTAACGACGGGGTATTAACGAGCGGGAACTACCCTGAAAGTGAATGGCTATAAGAGTAGGGGAAGACCAAAGAAACGATGGATGGACTGTGTGAAAAATTATTTGGCTAGAAAGGGGGTGACTACCGAGATGACGACTAATAGAGAAGTATAGTATTGAAGAAAATAAGTAAGGAGTAAGGATAAAGGTACGTGAATGATGATGTCACATTAGGTACTACCAGTAATGATTTGAGATATATGATAATAAGGGAGAGATTTCTATAAATACCGTTTGCTTATTGTCGCATTACGGCACGCGTGACACGAAGGTAATCATCTGACAAAACTCATAATTAAAAAAGTATTGTAACGTCTTGGATGGTGCAGAAACTACGTTTAATGTTAGCCGAGGATTTATGTTGGCTATTAACAAATTGCTTACATCATGACAGTTGTGATGGTAGCAGTTATCCTTGCGAGAAATTAATGTTACAGTTCGGATACAGTTTGACCTAGGTATACCTACAACCAATTATTTAATGCTTGCATGGCGAGGAGGCCTGTGTCCCAGCAGTGGGAAAATTATAGACTTATTATACTTTGCACACGAACTATTGGAAAATAGTCCAAGAACATACTATACTATACCTAACTAGAAATGTTTTGTATATTACTAGCACTTTGCCCGCGACTTCGTCCGCATGTATTTGGTACTTTCTTCTAAAAATTAAGAAAATGTATATTTATGATCTTTATGATTTAGAAAGATTTTTTATACCAATTTTCGAGTTAAACAAGCCACGCAGTAAAATCCTCCCCTGTAAAATTAACTACCCCTTTTCACGCCGTTAGGGGTAGATTTTCGAAATATCTTGATAGGTACACGTTATTCTTTGTTTTTGGTCTTAAGTATAAATACTAAGTTTCGAGTTAATCGGACCGCGCGTTAAAATTCCTCCATACATATTTTGGCACCCCCCAATACCCCTTTAGGGGGTAGTTTAGAAAAACATAAAATGGCAAACTTCATAATTTACTTAGATAAGTATTCGTGCCAAGTTTCAAGTTTATTAACTCAAGGAATAAGATTTTTCATACAAACAAAATCCCCCGTTTTCACCCCCTTAAAGGTTGAATTTCCAAAAATCCCTTCGTAGTGATCCCCTATTTTATAAAAGGAAGCCGTATGCAAAATTTCACATTCCTAGTCCTCGTAGTTTCGGCTGTGCGTTGATATGTCAGTCAGTCAGTCATTCAGTCAGTCAGTTTCTCCTTTTTGTATATACTACTCAAAAATAGATAAAGATAAATAGTATTTTTTTTAAGGCGATTATAGCCTCGAATGTCCTTGAGCGTTTGGGCGGAGCATAGGCGAACCCAGTGCCTCACCCCGCGCGCCCGCTTACCTCCCCAATGTCAAAGAGTGTCGTACTCGTACGTAGCGTATGCAGATGCGGCGTGGACACGCATTTTGTCTTAGGCAGTTTAATGACGCTACCTACTGAGTGTAGATGGATTGAGAATACGTACAAAATTTATGTTGTGAGTATGAATGCTATTGTACAGTAAAAATACTGCTTTCTTAGAGACAAATAAAAAATAATAATAATATAAATAAAAAACGTTATTCAGTATACAGTTCGTTTTTTCACGTATACAGATTATAAAAAAATACAATTACAAAAAAAAAAAAAACTTACTTATGACTAATACCGTTTTTAACAGTGGTAGTTTTTAGGGTCCCGTACCCAAAGGGTAAAAACGGGACCTTATTACTAAACTAAGACTCCTCTGTCCGTCTGTCTGTCTGTCACCGGGCTGTAGGTATCTCACGAACCGTGATTGCCAGAAGAATACTCAAACTCAAATGGGTCCCGCCTGCTTCCAACTTTTCAGTTAGTTTTAGTATAAGGTAGTAGTCGGGTTTTTTAATTTTTTTATTTCCTGCTTTTTAGTCTACAAATGTGAAAAATTTCGCAGACGTTTTAGTTCTTGGTATGTGTTTTTTACGATTTGTCACTTTGAATTAGTTTTTACCATATTATAAGTTGTACATATTTTTGTAATCACCATTTAAAACCTTTTATTTTGATACCCCACTCGATAGGTTATGAGAAAAAAAAATTTTTTGAAGAAATAATATTGCGCCAAAAATCCGCCATTTTGTATTTTTTATTTTGATATACCTAGTGTCACTCTCACAGTACATACGAATCTAACGACACCTCAAGCTAAAATCCATTGAGCCGTTCAGGCCGCAGAGCGTGCCAAACAATTATACAAATATACATAATTTGTGTTTATGTATGTATAATTGTTTTTCGAGAGTACGAGTATATATTATATACTCTCGAAAAACATAACCCTTCTTCTGGCTATCACGGTTAACCCTAAAAACTACCACTGTTAAGAGCGGTATTAGTCATAAGTTAGTTTTAATTTTTTTTGTAATTGTATTTTTTTATAAACTGTATACGTGAATAAACGATCTGTATACTGAATAAACGTGTTTTATTGATATTATTATTATATTAGTATTCAATAGACAATAATATAGCGTCCACTCGCAAACAAACTATCACTACTACTAATACTATCAACGTCCAAGCGTAAACGAACAGTCCGAGTGTACTATCTGCGCTATTTAGTCTTTGCCACAAAAATGCAGATCGGAGCGAGCCGACATGCGACACAACCTCCCCGTGCGAACGATACAGTGAGACTGACCGGGCGGCTGCTGCCCGCGCCCGTGTAGGTAAAACCATGGTGTTATTGATTTTTTACCACTTAAATAATAAATATTAAAAAAAACAAACTTAATTTTTATAAACCATTAAATTTGCTATAATTTGGTGAAAGAATCATTAAAATCGCTTCAGGCGTTTGAAAGTAGAAAGAAAATTCTTGCGTAAAATAAGAGGATGGATATGATTTTTTATTGTTAAAACTAACAGTAATAATAAAAAAATCAAACTTAAATTATATTTGTAAACATATGTCACATATCATATATTTTTTTTATTATATTTGGGCTATCCATTTGGGAGAAGTAGGCCTTCAAATAGAGGTCTACTTTGAAGTTTGGCGTAACCATTCGCCTTAATGCACGTTGGACTCCCGGAGGTCACGCAACGCTAAAATCAATTGAGTTCTAGGCATGATAGGCAATAAAGAAAAATTCTGTTTTGCACTTAATCATTGATTTTTTTTAACACTTGTGTCTGTGACTTAATTGCCTACATATCAAATTGGAGTATGATAAAACAATTTGCTTTGTATATTGAAACCAAATTCTAGGTATTACGGTATCTACTTAGACTTACAGTGATATAACAATCATATTAGTACTTAGGTACACTGGTACTTTGTGGTGATTTGTAAGTGCGCTGGGGCTGTGTCTGGCATAGGGTCGTAGCATTATGCTGAGCGGTGGCCGTGTTGCGTGGATGTGACGCATTTTTTCCCAAACTTGTTCTTTTTAACCGACTTTAAAAAAGGAGATTCTGTATTCGACCCGTATTTATGTATGTATGTTTGTATGTCCGCGATTATTTGTATTGTATTCTTTCTCTGAGTCATGTTTACCGCAAATAAACATATTTTCTTTACATAGTGACTAACAGGTACGTAGTCCGTTTTCAAAAATGCCGAATATTTTGGGTTTTGCAACCAATTAGTCGTCATCCAAAGTGCTCTAGATACTTACATCTAGATTTTTTTTTCTTTGACTGACATTGTAGGACAGCACCTAATCTATTTAAGTCCTAGTTAATTAATTTTACGCTAGCTTAAACCAGGGTTAATTGGGTTACGACATCGCTCCTCTTTAAATAGGTAGTAAGTATTTAGCTTCAAGCTTAGGAAAGTAAAAACTTATGCTACTCTGCATCTGTCGTCGTATCGACGAAATATACTTGCATCTACTTATATAATAAATAAAATAAAATATAATTCGTTTAATTCAAGTAACAAGACTCATATAAAAACAGATACACAAAAGGATACAGACAGGATAACAAGCACAGACACAAACTAACTGTTTGTAATGTCCAATACAACTTTTGACTAAATGCAGGTGAAAGTATATACGGCACTTATAACAGTTATACTTAACCAAAAATGTATATTTTTTTTAAATATTTGTTCATCTGTCTGTTTGTTCTGACTAATTTCCGAGACGGCTGGATCGATTTTGACGGGTCTTTCACTGGCAGATAGCTGATGTTTTATGGAGTAACTTAGGTTATATTAGGGTTCCGCGCAAAAAAATAAAATCCATGAAATTCAATTTGATTTTGACATGCACGCGAACGAAGTCGTGCGCACAGCTAGTATTATTATAAATTAAAGTCGCTGTTCGTGTCTATTAGTGTAACCGCGTCGTTCTTCTAAACTACGGCACTTTGATGCGGTTTTCAACATCAATAAAATCATTTATTCCGGAAGATTCATGTGCACAATCGTAAGTATAATGTTAACATCACGCTAGGACCTTTAGGAGTAGAGCAAAAAGAACAAAAGTTAGAAAGAACGCTTAGCAAAAACGAAGTAGGTAATAGCGCGGACAGGTGATGCGATGCGACGCGACGGGGTGGGTCGGGGACAAGACATTTCACGTGAACGAAGTCGCAGACAGAAGCTATTATAAATGATAAATGATTTTATTTCTGTAAGTAGGTTTGTACAAACACTTTTACACGTCAATCATATTTTTTTAAAGCTAGATGATGTCGGCATTTCCTATCTGACTACTCGGAGAGGAAAGGCCGAAACAAACTCAGAGGTCACAGTCTCTTTTAAAGTCCAGACAAAATCTTGGTCAGATCATGTGAAGACCATGTAGATTTGTGTCTGAAATGGTCTTTTGAGGAAAGAACCACACAGATTGAGCGGACCTGTCCAGTCAGTGCACGCATTTGTCAAAAATCGTGCAGCTCAATAAAATATAGTAATAAACTTACGAGTACATATTATAATAGAGAAATCGCGAGGTTCTCTCAAGTCGTAAAAAACGTGCGAAGCAGAGGTGGCTCGCTAGTTTATTATGAAAATCATTTACAAGACGGGCCAAGAACAAATCGTCTCCTACTTCGCCTAGAGCCACCTTAAAATAATTTCCCTTGAGGAACCACAGACAACTGTCTGGCATTCAGATCGAACATCGACTTTCTTTCGACTCTAAAACACGAACAAATAAAACCATGCTTTCCAATAAAAGATGGAAGAAAAATAATCCTTTGAATAAAACCTATGAATAATTGAATTGTTACACCCACCCATAATTTAGAATTTTTGCTTTGTAATGCTTTCATTCTTTATTATTGACTGCCAGCTGCCAAAAAATCGATCCAATGTTTCTACTTGATCTCGTTTTATGTTTATAATAATATTTTCACAAAACGTGAACTATTGCGTGTGGGCATGATTCTGCAACATCGACGACGTAATAATTATTGTGTACTATATTATTGTACTCAGGCTAAGTTGATTGATTGATGTTATTGTACATATGTATGTGTTCATCTTTATATGACAAGGGCAGGAAACTGATGTCTGATGGTTTATACAGGGCGTAAAAAGACCCTTCACGAAGCCGTCATCAATCTGTACATCGATCTAAGTAACTTTGTGCAGAAAGAATTTCTGGGAAGTAAATATTCGCTGTTTGCGGTAATACGCAATGTTACGCACGCAAAACATTAGTGCATGCAACGGTGTAGGGATCGTGGGAGTGTTTAAAGTTAAGTTGTAACATTTCAAACTGGCTTTCGTAGAAACAAAAAAGTATTATTTTAGATAGGTATGATTATTCCAAAACAGTTCCAATTTGTGGTCATAACAAATCATTACAATTTCAACTACTAGGGTACAGTTTTAATATTGGAATTGTGTCTGTGGCTAGTTTAAAATAGCACCTAATCGACCAAACGCGTTTGTTGCAAAATTGCCCCCAGATCTCAAAGTAGACCAAAAAATACATATATTTGAAGATTTCTCCTCGTTAGTCGCCTAGTCGGTCCCTCTCTCTTGAAGATCATAACTACGCATTCAGTACATTCTGAACAGATCCATCTGTAGTATCTACAACTTTTACCACGTCCAGTTGCTTCTGTTCCTCTCAAACCTGGCTACACCATCTGTTTGTGTCTATTTTTCATTCTTCGGCCTTCAATTTGCCTGTCCTTTAGTCTTTCGATATTTGACGTTTTTATCCCGAAAATATTTTTACAGTAATTAACCCGGCCGACGTTGTCCTGTCCAATAATTCCCAAAGGAAAAGAGTTTTCGACTATGAAGAACATAAAAAAAACAAATCAGTCCAGCCGTTCTCAAGTTACCAACAAACAGCATTTCGTTTTTTAACCGACTTTAAAAAAGGAGGTTCTGTATTCGACCCGTATGTATGTATGTATGTATGTATGTATGTATGTATGTATGTATGTTTGTATGTCCGCGATTATCTCAAAAACTACTGAACCGATTTTGATAATTGTTTCATTAGTGTGATCTACATACTTTCAGGAAGGTTTTAGTATATAATACATTAGGTAATTATGCTTATGTACGAAGTTATATGCATAAGTGTACTGCATCTCCGGCATTTCTATGCGAATTTTGATAATTCTTCGAGTCGTGTCTTCAATTCTTCAATGCAGTAGTGTTAATTGAATTTGTGTGGGGTAGGTACAACTAAAAAGAGAAAAATAAAAACTTTTTTACAAAAAAAACAACCGACTTCAAAAAAAACACTACAAAGTGAAAAATAACTTTAATTTCGGAAGTCGGTGTCAAATAACGAAAATGCTGAACCAACGACACCGACTTCCGAAATTAAAGTTATTTTTCACTTTGTAGTGTTTTTTTTGAAGTCGGTTGTTTTTTTTGTAAAAAAGTTTTATTTGTAAAGAGTTTACTATTCACATTTGCAGTATGATCTGCAGTGCAAAATTGTAACCTATCCGCCAATTCTCTTTTAAAACTTTAATAAGTAATCTTTCTTCACTAGACTGCGGTGTTAAAAAAGTACCTACTACCTATAATTTTACGAATCACCGAGCTTTTCGAGAAGATAGTGGATACGAGTCGCCAAATCGATTAAAATACCGATTTACGATCGAAGTGACATATCGTTAACAATTTAAGTTCCTATTGTGCCTTCTTTATCAAAAAATTAAACAGTATCTAGTACAGCGTAACAGCGTACCTATTCCTTAGTAAAATGGTTTCAAAATAAAACGATGCATTTAATAATACATTTGTGATTTTCATTATTGATTCGTATGCAGCATACCATTTTATATAAACCATTTATTCGAATAAGTTCTAAATTAGGTGACGTAGCGTCCTTTCTTGCACTCAAATGTAAAATTCGACCTGCTGACCTACATAGGTAGACGACCTCACCATAGTTGAGATAGAATTTACTCTTAATTGAAATACAGTAACGACCTAAAATTATGCTTATACTACGTCTCATGTTACAAACACACAGACAGGCAGAGAAGAGTTTCAGAATATTGACAAGATACTGAAATATAAGAAAATATTGAAATATTTTAAGGTTTGAGAGTGTAAAAGTAGGGGAAGACCAAAGAAACGATGGATGAACTCAGGTGTGAATAGATGGTATATGGTTAGAAAGGGGGTAACAACCGAGATGACGAGTAATAGAGAGTATGGAAGATGTTGCGCCGACCTCAAATAAATTAGGAGAAGGGTAGGAGAATGATGATTAGGTAACATTATAAAATTCCCTTTCCCTAGGTATCTGGACTTAATTAATAATGTGGTTTAGGGTAGTAATCCAATGGTGACAGGACAGATAGAGGGCAAAAGACCTTATAGAGGTCTGGCCGATGCCCAAAACGGTGATCGGATCAAATATTTGAGCAACTGGCGGTAACTGACAGCACTGCACTCCACTAGGCCACCGATCATAACACACTCCACTAGGCCACCGATCATAACAAATGGAGAAAGACGGTTGACAATTTAAAACAGAGTCACGATTCTCAGCAGTGAGAGAGCGATTGAGAAAAAGAAGAGAATAGTAATTCTCAAGGTGTTCGAGAATTTGATTCTTCGATTCAAATTCTCTGCCAGCGACAACTGAATTTCTTCCAATATACAAATGTGAATCGAATTTGCTAGGCATTGATGGACTATGTGTGCCTCGGCTTCGCCTCGGCCCACATTTACACATTCCTCCATTAATGCCTCTTTTGCTGGCCGCTGCAGTAATGTACTATTATTACGCAAAAGTACGCGTAAATTATGCGTAATAATAGTTACGCGTACTTTTGCGTAATCTGGAAAAGTTACGTGGAATAGTTACAGGCAGCTGTCAAAAAACGGTTACCCTAGTGGACAGAGTACCTATACATCATAGAGAAGAATATTAATAACTTATTCAATGTTCAAAAAATTCAAATGAAAAAATAAAGAAAAATATTTCATAAATTGCATTATTTTCAATGTCATTATGTTTTTTTCTTATTTGTTGTAACTGGCCTAAATAAAACCGACACACACGGTTGCGGGGTTGATTTGCCCATTCCGTAATGCTACCGCGCTAATTCGCCACAAATATTTGTGTCAATTTACACGAATATGTGTGGCGCCAAAGCGCATCGATGCCCATTCGTGTGCGATGACATACATCGTGAGTGAATAATGACGAAGTACGTAGCCGGATCAGAGCGATACCTCAAAAAGCTCCAGCCAACAGCAGATAACGGCTTCACAGAACATCGATTTTCCATTCTGAATTAAGTAAATGTAAGTTAGTTATCGAAGGCTTTTGGCTACATTCTATTAGTGTATGTATTTTATGTTTATTATTATAATGTATGTTGTTTCTTTCTTTTCCCTTCTTTAGAGGGCATCTGGGCGCGTTATTGAGTACTATTTTCTGCCACGACTTCATCCACGTGAAATCTCTTGCTCTCCCGAGTCCCGGTCCACTCCATCGCATCGCATCGCCTTCCCGCGCTATTACCTACTTCGTTTTCGCTTTGTATTCTTTCTGGCTTTGTTTCTTGTTGCTCGGCTCCTAAGAATCCAAACGTGATGTTAAATAGCCTATAACCTTCCTCATGAATTGAGCTATCAAAATGCAAAAAGTATTTTTAAATCCGACCGACAGTTCCATAGATTAGCGCGTTCAAACTAACAAACTCTTCAGCTATATAATTAAAAAAAAATATAGATTTATACATTTGAAAATGCAAGAAATATGCACTGAAATGTTGCCGAATTGAAAGAGCTAATCTCCCTTTTCAAGGTCAATTTAGGTTTGGGCTCGTAGGACCTTGGGTAACGTAATTTACTTCATACTCTCATCGATATTCGCGGACACGCGCTTGGCAATGGAAATCAAACAAAACTTTAAGTTTCCTATTAAGTATCTTAAGTTCATTCTAACATTTGGCACGAGTTCTGGGTTAACACTAGTTTTAACAAAGTGTTGCAACCGTGAAAATAGACCAAATGTAAGTTTTAATAATAATTGCATAATCAGCCTATAATGTCCCTTACTGCTGGAACACAGGCCTCCTCTTTCTGAGAGAGGCAGTGGGCCATAATCAACCACTGGAGCCCATTGCAGGCTGATGGATGTCACATGTCTTCGAACTGTTTTGGTTATAGGACGTGCCGGTTTCCTCACGATGTTTTCCTTCATCGTTTTGAGAGCATTGGTGATGAAGTTATTTACACAACGAGCCCACGACCTACAACTCGTAAGCCGCGGCCGTTACCTGTGGGTTACCACTGCTCTCAAATAATAATTACGCACTTTTATTGTGAACCAAAAATTCGAAGACATGTGACATCTACCAACCCGCTCTGGGCCCGCGTGGTGGATTACGGCCTCTCACAAAGAGAAGGCCTGTGTCCCAGTAGTGAGAACATTATAGGCTGATTAGGATGAGTGGTTAGCGCGCTACATTGCTCTCAGAACGGATAGCCGATGTGCTGAAAGTTCTGGTAGTAGCAACCGCATACAGAAGGGCCCAGCGTAAGTACGCTGGATTTCCGTAACCTTACTAGGTCATCTGTCTACACAGACAGATGACAGGTGAGATAGTAAGGTTACGGAAATCCACTGGAAGCAGGCAGTACGGGGCCGGTCGTTGTGGCAATCCATGGAGGAGGATACAGCATATGAGGTCTTTCGACTGAAACAATGATGCCGTTACACCAGATTAAAAAGACTATGCTTGGAGCTAATCAGCATAGTCGTTTCAGAACAAACGCAAACACTGTCTACATCTCTTTATGTATTACCTATCGCAGGTACTCTGGAAGAGATTTCTTTAGAAATCTCTCTCTGGTTGTGTCGGATTGCCGTTCCATCGGACTATGAGACTGAGGGAAGAGAGAGTGTACCTGTGTCACTATAATATCCCCCGCGCCGAAGGCTAGTCCCCGTTGAGAATGGCAACCATGACCGAAATACGGCCTGGAGGACTAATATACCCGTAAGAACTTGCGCAGGTACATACTTTCCAGTAATGATTCCATAGCTAATCTCATCATTCATGTTTAATTACAAAGTGCGTGTCGGCGACGAGACCCTATCTAGGCACATGGGCGCAAGTAGTGGCAAGACCGCTATGTAAAAAGTAAGGCAGAAATTTTAATTAATAGTGTAAAATTTCAATGATCTATGTTTTGTTCTTTCTATGTGTCTAATTAGATAGTTATGTAATTAATTATGTTAAGATTATTATTAGAATTCATATTTTAAACTAATAAGACTGATTTCGAAAGGTTTTCTTGTAAGTTTTAAGATATTTCGTTATAATTACGTAACTTGAAAATTGACTTTTTTGTTTATGGATAGAATTTAATTATTTTGGTTTTAAATGAAAGGATTGTGTGTAAAAATGATAATAACGTTTAAATTTTGCAAATCGAGCCACGGGTTCAAAAGTTATAAAGGATTTTCTGTAGTGAAAAATTGTCAAGTCACAATTTTTGCAGTTTTTTGTTTGCTATATTTTTATTAATTATTGTTAACTAGTTAAGTAAGTGTTAATTAGCATAAGGACCTTGTAGACAATAATGTATAATAAAAACATGTAAGGAAATAGCATAAAAACTAAATAAAAAGGGGCTCAAACAGATTTCGGCTTGATGAAATTGGCGATCAAAAAGGGTCAAAAAATCGCGGTCGCCAATAAGGTTACGTAGGCCGGTATAAAAATGGGGCCATTTTTCGGCACAATTGAGTCGCAGCTCAGCCGTCGAAGAGGCAACATCAAGAAACAACAAGCCGAAATCTGCAAGCCAACATTCAAGAAAATTCTGCGTTTTATTTCGCCGCCTCTTCGCCGCCCATCTCTCCGAGGTCCTCTTAGTGGGTTGTGCCCACCACTACGTACGCATTCAGGGGTGCGTGGGACGTGTGTCGCCAGCACAGTTAGTTAGGGAACATACGTCAAAAACGTGGGAGACTGTCCCAGGCACGGCCGTCAGGTACTGGACGTACCCCGGTCGTCCGCAACAATTGGTCCTTCGAGCGTCGGATCCCTGCAAGAAGAAGCCAGAAGATTAAGAAGACTGCAAGATGCCAGTAACCAGGTCACAGAAGGATGCCCCCTCACGCCCCCCGTCCCGTCCTACCAATGTGGACGCGACAGTAGAAGCGTCAGGGTCAGAAGGGGTCACGTCTGCGTCAGCGTCAGCCTCAGCATCAGCGTCATCAGAAACTACAGCTTCATCGGGCACGAACACTTCATCGGGCACGAACACTTCTTCGGGTACAACGACAACGGAGGGGACCACGGCAACGGAGACCACGGTTGAGACTGTGACCACGGCGTCTTCCAAGAAGAATGAAGATGCCAACCAGAAGGAGACGACTAAGAAGACTCCAGAAGATGTCCCGGAAAAGGGTGTTCGCGGTTCGGCCGCAACCCTGAAACCGAAGGGGGTCAGTCGTCGTGCCAGGTCTACGAAGACCACGAGCTCCTCAGCCAGAAGACGCGAGCTGGAAGCCAGAGAAGAATTAGCACGCCTGGAACTGAAGCAAGCACAGGCTGCGGCGAAGCTAGCCCGTGTCAGACTGGAGATGACACAATGTGAAGATGAGGACTCCGTGGATGATGAAGACCAGGAAGAACGAACAGCACAGGTGCAGAACTGGATCGAGTCATCAGTATTAGGCGATGGCAACAGGAAACAACCAGAGCAGCGAGGTCAGCACACCGCAGAAGAGCCACAGAAGGTGAAGCCTGAAGAGAACTCTTCAACGGGAGGAGCTACGGTCGAGATTCAAGCGTTGGCGACTGCATTGAAGGAAGCCTTTTCCACAAGAGGACCAGCAGCACAGCCGAGCTACATCCACGAGCTACCCCACTTCGACGGCAACAGCAGCGAGTGGTTGGCCTTCAAGGTTGTTTACGAAGATACAGCACCGATGTTCAACGAAGTCCAGAATATGGCGCGATTAAGAAGAGCGCTGAAGGGCAACGCAAGAGAAGCTATCAAGAGCCTGTTGTACTCCGAAGCCTCTCCGTCAGAAGTAATGCAAGCCCTCAGAAGAAGATACGGAAGACCTGATGCGCTGGTGTTAGCAGAATTGGATAAGGTTAAGGCGTTACCGAAGATCTCAGAAACTCCAAGAGACATCTGCATCTTCGCGAGCCAGATCAACAACAGCGTAGCAGCAATAAAGGGACTGAAGAAACCACAGTACCTGCATTCACCTGAAATGGTGAAACAAATTGTAGAGAAGATGCCGACGGTTCTCAAGTTCCGATGGTACGACTTCACTGCAGCATCAGAAGAAGGCGATTTCTCCAACCTCATGTTAGTATCCAGATTCCTGAACACTGAAGCAGACAAGTGCGGAGCCTTCGCGACTTCAGAAGAGAAGAGCGGGTTCAAGAAGACCAATCGACAAGCAACACATTCAACGAAAGAAAGGAACTTCAAAGAAAAGGATGCAAGGCAACAAGAGAAGACTTGCCCTATGTGTGAGGGTGAACATTTTCTCGTCGAATGTCAGAAGTTCCAGAAGATGTCGGTGCAAGATCGGTGGGCAACAGTAAAGAAGAGTCACGTCTGCTTCAAATGTCTTCAAGGGAAACACAGGAAGGAGAGCTGTAGAAAACCACCGTGCAAAGAATGCAAGAGGTGGCATCATCATCTGCTGCACGTCGAGTCAGAAGAAAGGACCTCGGAGGAACAGAAAAAGGGGACGCCACAAGAGGCGGCGAGCGCCACGGCATCAGTGAACGCGATCAACAACGCAAGGGCATTCCTGAAGATAGTTCCGGTAGAAGTCTTCGGGTCAAAAGGATCAAAGAAGATATTGGCCCTCATGGATGAAGGGTCAACGGTGTCACTTCTGGACGAGAAGGTGGCACAAGAAGTCGGCGCTCAAGGAAACAAGGAGGAACTGGTCATTGAGACAGTAGGAGGCAAGCTGATAAGGAAAAAGGATTCTCAGATGCTGGACCTTACGGTGAAAGGGGTTCATCAGGGAAACAAGAAGACCCTGAAGAGAGTCCGCACGATCGACGAGTTGAAGCTTGCACCACAGTTCCTGGATAAGAAAAGGATTCAAGAATATCGACACTTGAAGAAGATCGCCGACTCTCTGTATTATGAAGGGGAGTCACCACAATTGCTCATCGGTCAAGACAATTGGGAGCTAATTGTGACTCAAGAAGTAAGAAGAGGGAAACCGGGAGAACCAGTTGCTTCAAGGACGGGACTTGGATGGGTGCTCCACGGGTCAGACATCGGAAATGCAAGACCAGTACACTTCCTGAACACATGTCTTCATGTCAGCACGCCAGAAGAAGAGATGCATCAAGCCATCAAGGATCACTTCGCGATCGAAGCACTTGGTGTGCAACCAAGAAGACCTACTACGGATTCGGAAGGAAGAGCACTCACCATCCTAGAAAAAACCTGCAGAAGACTTGAAGACGGTCGATTCGAAGCTGGACTTCTATGGAGGAACGAAGAAGAGCAGATGCCAGAGAGCTACACGTCTGCCAGGAACCGACTAATCAACATCGAAAAGAAGATAGACAAGGATCCTCACTTGAAGGCAGAATACGGCAAGCAGATTCAGCATCTAATCGACAACAAATATGCAGAAGAAGCACCTGATGAACAAGAAGATATGAAGAAATTATGGTACCTCCCTCATTTCTCCGTGGTTCATCCCTTAAAGAAGAAAATAAGGATCGTCTTCGACGCTGCAGCCAAGTCAAAAGGAAGAAGCCTCAACGACGCCCTACTGCCCGGACCAGATCTACTGCAATCACTCTTCGGTGTACTACTGAGATTTCGACAAGGACCTTTTGCAGTGGCGGCCGACATCAAAGAAATGTTTCTACAAGTTCGCATCAGACCAGAAGATAGAGACAGCCTGAGGTTCCTGTGGCGCGGGGATCATCGTGACGTGGCGCCAAAGAAGTATAGGATGACATCAGTTATCTTCGGCGCAACATCATCTCCAAGCACAGCCATCTACGTGAAGAACCGAAACGCGGCGGACTACAAGGAACAGTATCCAGAAGCTACAAGGGCAGTAGAACTTAACCACTACATGGACGACTACTTGCACAGCTTCCACTCAGAAGAAGACTTCAGAAGAATAACAAAGCAGGTGGACTTCATACACAAGAAGGCGGGCTTCGAACTCAGGGGGTGGGCATCAAACCAACCTCAACTGCTGCAAGACGTGAAGACTGAAACAACCGAAAAGACAGAAGTGGACCTTGGTGAGAAAGAAGAGAAGACACTAGGACTACGCTGGTTCACTGAAAGGGACTACATCGGCTTCAGGGCAAACCTCCGGAACACTCCAGAAGAAATAGCCAAGGGTTTCATGGTGCCCACGAAGAGAGAAGTCACCAGCGCCGTGATGTCAACTTTCGATCCACTGGGATTAGCATCACCGGTCCTCATCCAAGGAAAGAAGCTGCTTCAGAACGTATGGCGGAGCGGCGTCGGTTGGGATGAAGAAATAGAAGAAAAGGAATACGAAGCATGGAAAATATATCTGGAGAAGATGAAACTGTTACAAGACCTTCAGATCCCGAGATGTCTGGCGCCACATCGCACCGAGGGGGAGCTGCACACATTTACAGATGCAAGCGAAACAGCGTATGCAGCTACAGTCTACTGGAGAACAGAAGGTGCTAACGGAACATACCACGTCAGCTTGGTGGCAGCGAAAGTACGAGTCACCCCGTTGAAGCCGGTATCGATCCCTAGACTGGAACTACAGGCGGCCCTCCTTGGAAGCAGACTAGCCCATTCAGTAGAAGAAGAAATGGATCTGAAGATTCTGAAGAAAACATTTTGGACGGACTCCAGCATCGTGCTCTCCTGGATCAAGACAGACCCGAGAACATTCAAAACGTTCGTGGCTCATCGCTTGGCCGAAATAGAGGATCTCACCAAGCCTCAAGATTGGAGATGGGTGCCTACGGCGCAGAACCCTGCAGATGACTCAACGCGCGACGTGCCAGATAACTTCAATTATAATCACCGATGGTACACCGGCCCAGAATTCTTAAGAAAAGAAGAAACCTACTGGCCAGAAGCGAGAACATTCAAAAAGGAAACCACCGGCGAAGAAAAGACAGCAGACGTCGCAGCAACGGCAAGCACCAGTCATCCGTCACCAGATCCTGAGAGGTTTTCGTCTTGGAAGAGACTTTGGCGAGCAACAGCAAGAGTACTGCAGTTCATACAACTCTGCAGAACAAAGGAGAAGGTCAACGTCAGCAAAGAAGATCCGACATGGAGAAAGACGAAAGGAACGAAGACAAAGACAGTCGAGAAGCGACATCAGTCTTCAAGAAAAATAGGAAGGAACTACATACCACTAAGTGCAGACCTTCTAGAGCGAGCTGAAACTCTGTTACTAAAAGGAAGTCAAGACAGAAGCTTCAGAGAAGACATCAAGCGTCTAGAGCAAGGAAAGCAACTAGAAGGCAGCAGCAAGTTGAAGAAGCTCGACGTGGTAATTGAAGAAGGACTCCTGCGTTTGAAAGGAAGAATCGACGCGATACAGGGCGTGACCAGAGAATACAAGCGTCCCATCGTGCTCGACAGCAAGGAAAGGATAACACGACTCATCATTGAAGAATTCCACTGCCGCTTCAACCACGGAAACCACGCGACAGTAATGAACGAAGTGAGGCAACGCTTCTGGGTACTGGGACTGAGGTCAGCGATCAAGGCAGTCCAGCATCAATGTCAATGGTGCAAAACGAAGAAGGCAAGACCCCAAGAACTGCCGACGGGCAACTTACCCAAAGAGAGACTGATGCACAGTAACCCTCCCTTTACGTGCACCGGCGTAGATTACTTCGGCCCAATGACGATCACCGTAGCAAGACGTCAAGAGAAAAGATGGGGTGCTCTATTCACATGCTTAACTACAAGAGCTGTGCACATTGAGCTCACTCCTTCCCTCTCCACTGACAGCATGATCATGGCACTGCGAAGATTCGCCGCAAGAAGAGGAATGCCGAAGATCATCTACTCCGACAACGGGACCAACTTCGTCGGCGCCAACAAAGAACTAAAAGAGGCGCTAGAAAACATGAAGAAAGAAGACCTCACCTCAGAAGCAGAGAAGATCGGCGTGCAGTGGACATTCATCCCTCCCGGTGCGCCTAACATGGGCGGCGCATGGGAGCGTCTGGTGCGATCAATAAAAACCGCACTGGACGCCACACTCAACGAAAGGCATCCACGAGAGGAGGTACTCCACACCCTCCTATTAGAGGCTGAGCACATAGTCAACTCTCGGCCTCTCACCCACCTCTCCGAGAACCCTGAGGAGGAAGCACTCACTCCAAATCACTTCCTCCTCGGGCGATCCTGCGGCGCAGCAAGAATCGGCAGCTTCGATGACAACGAGCTTGTGGGCCGGCACACCTGGAAGACTACGCAGCGACTTGCCGACCACTTTTGGCAACCCTGGCTACGAGAATACCTGCCCACTCTACTACCAAGGAAGACTACGGGAAGAAGCAACATCACAGACCTGCACGTCGGGGACGTCGTCCTGATCGTCGACCACAGCCTACCAAGATGCACCTGGCCACGCGGCAGAATTCAGCGGGTGTATCCGGGACCAGATGGGCGGACCAGAATCGTCGACGTCGAGACACGAGGAGGAGTGCTGCGAAGACCCAGTTCGAGAGTGGTGCTGTTGGTGCCGGGAGTTTCGCCGAGCCAGGAGGACGGTGCTGCGCACGAGGGGGAGAATGTCGGCGACGAGACCCTATCTAGGCACATGGGCGCAAGTAGTGGCAAGACCGCTATGTAAAAAGTAAGGCAGAAATTTTAATTAATAGTGTAAAATTTCAATGATCTATGTTTTGTTCTTTCTATGTGTCTAATTAGATAGTTATGTAATTAATTATGTTAAGATTATTATTAGAATTCATATTTTAAACTAATAAGACTGATTTCGAAAGGTTTTCTTGTAAGTTTTAAGATATTTCGTTATAATTACGTAACTTGAAAATTGACTTTTTTGTTTATGGATAGAATTTAATTATTTTGGTTTTAAATGAAAGGATTGTGTGTAAAAATGATAATAACGTTTAAATTTTGCAAATCGAGCCACGGGTTCAAAAGTTATAAAGGATTTTCTGTAGTGAAAAATTGTCAAGTCACAATTTTTGCAGTTTTTTGTTTGCTATATTTTTATTAATTATTGTTAACTAGTTAAGTAAGTGTTAATTAGCATAAGGACCTTGTAGACAATAATGTATAATAAAAACATGTAAGGAAATAGCATAAAAACTAAATAAAAAGGGGCTCAAACAGATTTCGGCTTGATGAAATTGGCGATCAAAAAGGGTCAAAAAATCGCGGTCGCCAATAAGGTTACGTAGGCCGGTATAAAAATGGGGCCATTTTTCGGCACAATTGAGTCGCAGCTCAGCCGTCGAAGAGGCAACATCAAGAAACAACAAGCCGAAATCTGCAAGCCAACATTCAAGAAAATTCTGCGTTTTATTTCGCCGCCTCTTCGCCGCCCATCTCTCCGAGGTCCTCTTAGTGGGTTGTGCCCACCACTACGTACGCATTCAGGGGTGCGTGGGACGTGTGTCGCCAGCACAGTTAGTTAGGGAACATACGTCAAAAACGTGGGAGACTGTCCCAGGCACGGCCGTCAGGTACTGGACGTACCCCGGTCGTCCGCAACAGTGCGTGTTAAAATTCTTAAATGTAAGATTATAACCAATCACTAAAAGTGTGACTTATTAGATTAGCGATGGCAATCTAAGTACTTAAATCTAATAGCTATCTTCGTATATTTTTTATTGCGTAAGCCAATGTCGATCAGTGACAGAATTTCAAAAAACTGGTAGGTAGGCGTCGCAGAATGGTAACTTCGTAACGTCAAACAATCAATTTACGTCACTTTACCGATACTAATTCGATAAAACAGAAAACTTGAAAATATCGAAACAGTCTCGCGGCAGAATTAACGTTTAATAAAAGGCGACTTTCTGTCGTATGACAGTAACCAATACAATAGGTAGTACTCCAATAACTTTGAGTGCACTCCAATTGAAAGTATCACATTCCCAATTAATTTGTCCTCGTGGCGTGTAGGTCGAAAACAAAGTGATCGTTTTCTACTTGTAGAACCAAGCGAAAACACTGAAAATCTTTGTTGTTCGTTAGAATTTATTATTCTTGTCAAGGGGTCCTTAGCCCTGAAAGTCTGCTGGTAGATATAGAAGGTTGGATGTTACCCATCTAGCACAGCACACCACCTTACAGCTAATAGTTGTCAATCGAACTACAATAAATACGAGGTACTTCATTGCGACAAAAACCAACTTAGAAGTTCACAGGTTGAAACTCTCGATTCCAATCAAAAGTTTTCTAATTCAAAACTTTGTGGCTGATAGTCGTAACGTCAGGAATTAAGGCATAAAGTCATTTGAAACAACGCAAGGGAGGAAATGCCAACGGTTGAAGGGGAGTGCGTGGGTCACGGCATAAAAAGTGGTTCGGTCGGCTGCAACAAGCCGCGGACCAGAATTATTGCAAAAGCATTGCTATTTTTCAATCTCACTAAAAGTTTATATGCGAAATGCATGTTCCCGGAATAAGTAACATTGCATCAAAAACAGGGTTAAATTAAATTAGCTAGCGAAACTTCAGATACGGGATGGTTATCGATACCTAAACCCGATAAGAAAGAAAGAAAGAAAGAAAATACGTTTATTTGCGGTGAAAATGACGCAAAAAGAACAAAAACACAAAAAATAAAATAAAAAGGTAGGTAAACATGCGTCACATCCACGCAAAACGGCTATCGCTCAGCATTATGCTGCGACCCTATGCAGGATACCTAAAATAAAAAAAAGATTTTCTATACTTTATACATTCTAATAACTACAGCTGTTTACGGGGTCAATGCCCGGAACAATGTAGTTATTTGAAATAATGACCTCAGTAAAACAGTTTTTTTGTTTGATCGTGTTTAGATAACGATATCCGTCACATCTGTGAAGTTTCGACAGATAATTTAATTTGACCATGTATATTTAGATATTTTAATTGTTTTTAGTGAAGTGTGCCATCCATCTTCTATACAGGGTTATTGGAAAATCACCAACAACCTCTTAAGAGGTCATTGTACTCATCATTATGAACAACTTTTACTATGGGACCAAACCTGAAATCGCGGAAAAAAATCAGCTGTTCCCTACATTTATGTTCGTATAACTCGTCAAAATGTAGTGTTAAGCTGATTTTTTTTTTCGCGATTTCAGGTTTTAACAGCCTCTTAAGAGGTTGTTGGTGTTTTTCCAATAACCCTGTATAAATAAAACAAAGTCGGGTTAGTTACACCAATTTTATTATAGCTCAAAAACGGCTGGACCGATTTGTATGATCTTTGATTTGTTGGATTTGTCTCCGCCCCGAATAGCAGAATAATATGGGAAAAATTCACGAAAAAAAAATTAAGATAATTCATTTTCTCATACATTTTGTATTTATTGATTCTGAGCTGGTACGAAGTTCGCCAGGGTCAGCTAGTTTTAGATAAAGTTAAACTTCGTGGTTTTGTTTATCGGACATATCGCTGACGTTTTTGCATCGGTATTTTTATTTAAAAATATATAGACCTGAGCATGTCCGAACACACTTTTCGAAACAGACTTTAAAAGCTTTCAGAATGTGCATTCAAATTGTCACAAGCAGTTTACCTTCCAATAAAGTTTTATCTAGGGTTCAGTAAAGATTTTATGGGTTATAAAACATAGTGGGAACACTTTCGAAGTATTATGTCGAGGGGAAAAAAACGTCGCACGTAGATAAAGTTACCTAATGTGTTTGGGCAATATTGCCCGTAGCATTCCTGGCTCCTTTGCCAAGCGTTAGGCAAATAGTACCCCTCGTGTAAACTTTACGTTACATAAGTCACTTAGAGAAATACACAGGTAGAAAGTTTTCCAATAAAGCTTAGGTGTTTTCTTTCTCAATGGTGTGAATATAGGAGAAGGACTTACTTAAGGAGTTACAAGTGCAAGTACCTAGAATTGTCCATTCATCTTCTACTTTTCATCCTGTATAAGCTGAAAACTGACCTAAATCTTAACCGTAGCAGGTGCCTATATTGCCAGTTACCTACTTAATCTAAACCACGGGCCATTTAACTTTTTCGTTCAGTTTAACGATTAACAAACACTGGTAGCCGACTGAATAGTTAAACAACAGCTTAGTAGAAGCAATGGAGTGCCGAATACCTTTAGTTGCTTTTTTTTCATTCGAAGTTGTTTCAGTTAAGTATCTTAGTCGGACTTTCAGTCAAGCTATTGATCCAGTTACTGGAATTGTGTTTGAGTTAGTTAAATTTTTACTACATTGGCTATTTTTTTACCACGTGGTTCTTGTGTTATAACACTCACAACCAAATTATAAACGCCATTATCTGAATGGTTTCCCTAATTTCTAATTGTAATAAAAACAATTTTATTTTAAACTAGCTGTGCCCCGCGGTTTCACCCGCGATAAAATTATTACCTATACTTAGTCCTTTTTTATTGATTCGCTTTATAAATCTCCACCCCCCTTTTACACGCTTAAGGGATAATTTCAGGGATAAAAACTATTCTGTATCCTTCCCCACAACTCGAACTATCTCCATACCAAATTTCATCTAAATCGGTTCAGCGGTTATTGATTCCCCATACAAACTTCCACCCCTCTTTTCACCTCCTTAAAGGATGATTTCTGGGATAAAAACTATTCTATGTCCTTCCCCGGGATGCAATATATCTCTCTGCTAAATTTCATCTAAATCCGTTCAGTGGTTTAGGCGTGAAAGTAACACACAGACAGACAGAGTTACTTTCGAATTTATATTATTAGTATGGATTTTAGACTAGCAGATCCGTCGAACTTCGTACCGCTTATCTTAGTGAAGTTTTCGCTTTTTTTATTTTATTTTTTTACTTTTTTCGTGAATGTAGCCCATGTTTTTATAGTTATTCTGCTAATCGGGGCGGAGACAAATCCAACAAATCAAAGATCATAAAAATCGGTCCAGCCGTTCTTGAATTATAAATGGTGTAACTAACTTAACTTTGTTTTATTTATAGAGATGTTACATGGAGGCTTTTTGCAATTCTAAATTCAATGCAGTTTTTTAAAAACAATCAACATGTTTTTTCTGACTGAACACGCTCGAAATTCGTCAGTATGATAAGACTCTATCATATTTTGATAAGGAACGAGAATTTAATAAATAGTTTATTTTTATTCGGGAATAATTTAGTCATTTTATTTTTAATTCCTATTAGTCCCACTAACTAGTTTGAGTCTGGTTGTTCAATGGTGAAAACACACTTATTTACGAGTATCTTCACTAATAATTCATTCATTTATCAAATTAAATTTCATTCGAAAACATCCATCGGGATCAGGACATACGATACTTTTTAAGTACCCTGTGTCCTAACCGAGGTCGTGGTCTACCCATGTGTCGTTGTGCCCATGAGAATCAGCACGATTCTTCCATATATTTTTCAAGTCTAGAGACTTCGCTGTGATGGACGGCCGCTCCGAATAATTTACATGCAAATGAAATATCATACGAACGACAATGCTGGTTTATTCCGATTTTATTTATGGCAAACGAAAACTTTTCGTAGGTACTTTTTTTGTTAGAATGGAATTTATAGCGAGTATCTTGAGTTACGATTGAACGCAATATTTTATTACAATGAAAATCTCTAGGTTTCAGAAAAGGAGGCTAGAATTTTTATGAGAAAAGCATCGTGATACTTTTTTTATTTAATTTTGTGTGTCCTTCAAAAATCCTATTTGTTTTCGCACATACACACATCAAAAGTGTCTAGGGATCAAGCATTTTTATGCGGATTTCTTGAGATTGAGATGTGGCTTTGTAATAAATTTATGATTTTATAAATTTATATGGATCCTTTTTGGTGCATTTCATAATTTGAATCAGGAACTGTGAATCAAATTCGAGTAAAAGATGAAAATCAGCTGTCAATATTTTCCCTATAAAAACATACAACGCATTGAAGACATTATTAGTGCTACTGTTTCCCTACTACTGATTAAAACCAACGTTATTATGGAGCGGCGACGTCATTTAAGCAGGGAAGAAATGCTCAGAGCCGTGGGAATGATAGAAGCTGGTTCCCGGCAACGTACTGTGGCTTTAGCTCTGAATACAAGTCAGAGTGTTATCAGTCGACTTTGGACACGTTACCGAAGCACTGGTACCGTGGCTGAGCGCCATGGAGGACGGTATCGCTGCACCACACGGAGACAAGACCGATACATTCAAATCTTAACTCGAAGAGCTCCAACAATAACCGCCATGATGTTAGCCGTGAGGCTTCATCACTCTTCAGGGAACTTAATTAGCGACCAAACAGTCAGAAACCGCTTGCATGAAGTGAACCTTCATTCCCGAAGACCGCTACGGGTACCACCTATAGCAATGCACAATCGTAGGATTCGATATCAATGGGCTCTTGAACACAGAAATTGGGCAGAAGAACAATGGCGTTTCGTGTGCTTTTCTGATGAGTCTCGTTTTGGTATGAGACCGGATACAAGACGTATACGACACTGGAGAACCCCTGGACGCCAACAGCGATTAAAATCCTGCCAGGAAGTCCATCCTTATAGTGGTGGAACCATCATGGTATGGGCGGGTATTTGGATCGGCGGAAGAACTGAGTTGATTTGGATCAGAGGCAACCTCAACGCTCAAATTTATGCTGAGACGATTGTATCAGACGTCATCGTTCCTCTACAAGTGCAAATCGGTCCCTTATTTCAGTTAATGCATGATAATGCACGACCGCACACCGCAAGAGTTGTAAGACAGACTCTCGCCGCAGCTAACATCAATGTCCTGCCCTGGCCTGCTCAGTCGCCAGACTTGAACCCGATTGAGCATGCATGGGATATGCTACAGAGAAGAGCTCTGCCGAATATGGAGGGTATCCAGTCGCAAGAAGACCTTTTTTTGTTGTTGCAACGAACATGGGCGGCCATTCCACAGCGTGATTTGGATGAACTCATTTTGAGTATGCCAAACCGATGTTCTTGTGTTGTTAGTGTTCGCGGTAGAAACACGGATTATTAATTGTTTAAGTTACCCAATAAAATTTTAAAGAAAACTGTTATTTCAGTCTTTTTTTTCGAACTTTTGTGTTAGTGGTTCAAATGTCAAAAATCCCTTTATTAGGAAAATGGCAAATTTCTTTATTAATGCAAAGGTGACTTGGTTTATCGTTACTGTGACAAACGAAAACACTTTATGTGATGAATCCTTAAAGAAAATTTTAATTAATATCAATCAGGAGAAAAGTTATTGCAAAAATATATGTTGATCCCTAGACACTTTTGATGTGTGTAGATCAATTTATTAGCCAAAGCTTTTTTTTAAGTTGATGGCGCACAGTTGCGCGTGCTAAGTCCCCAGTACCACGTATTCTGGCCGCACTTAATGATATCTTGCACTCTAATCCAACAAACGATCTGTTTGTGGACGAGTGAACGAAGATTTTTTCGGCATGTCAGAAGTACTGTGAGAGTAATGTATGAAAATGTTGTTAATTTTTGTTTGGTGGTTTAATCTTTTATGTTTCTTTTGTGTCTTTTTGTATTTAATTAATATAATTGGTTTTAAACCGTTTTAATTCAATAAATAAATAATAAATGGCAATGATGGAAGGAGTGGAGGGAGGCCTTTGCCCAGGAGTGGGACAGCGCAGGCTAGATAAAAAAAAAAAAAAAAAAAAAAAAAAAAAAAAAAAAAAGGCTCGCCCCCTATTACATGGGACTTAAACATAACTGACGAAATGTGGGTGTACTATTAGGTAGGCCTCTGGCTAACCCTTCGAAGATTACAGGCGTGGATTTGTGTGTTATTTTGTCCCAAAAAAGCATCAAACTCAAACTCAAAGCATTTATTTCAATTAAACCAATTACAGGCACTTTTGAATTGTCAAAGGGTCGGTCAGTCAGAAAGATGAAGCTATTTGCCCATTCCAAAGCGTAGGTACCTATGGAGAAGAACGGGCAAAATACTCCATGGACACTCTTTTAAATCAAAATAATATGGTTACAAAGTCTTGGTTACATCATTCATGTTAAAAATTATACATTTGAGAACGATGCAGATCGTTAAAAGCGTCCATAATGAAAAGATAAAAAAAACAACAATTCAAATATTAAATTAAATAAAATAAGCCATGGCAGCAAAGAGATGACCAGTCCCTACTGACGGCGCCCGTTCACGAACATGACGCATGTACTAGCACCATTCAGCTCAACCATTTTGAAGGGAGCTAAATGATCCAACACATGCGCCACCATCAGCGAGACATTATGTAACATTATGTGACATAGCGTCAATAAAAAATCCGTAAGCAAAATTAACATTTTATGTAAGTAGAAGGAATTTTACTGTAATAGTTTTCTGCAGACCTACGAGTACTTGTCACAACTAGACCATTATTTTTCTTTATAAAAACCGCTGTACCCTTACTCCTTGCTTCGCCCCCCTGGGCCCTGTCCTAATTTGGTGGTGTCAAGTACTTGCTGAGCGACGGCCAATCCCGTTTTCCGCACCTCATTGTGCTCATCAATGTTTTAATGCTATTAAACTTCCTGAATTGGAGATGTGCTTTGCAGCTATAGGTATAGAAGAATATACTTAATTATCTTTAATTTAATCCCTTAGGGCGGGTTGTTTTACGTAAAGTTGACACTCGCGTATTCGTCAAAAATGGCCCTAACTATCGTCAAACCAAAAAAAAATATGTTACAAAAGGGCTTTGACGTACGTCAAATAATAACTAATAAGTACGTAATCGTTATTAAGTATTTGACGTAGCTACGTATGTTAAGTTAACCACCCGTTTACAAAAACCGTCCCTTAGGGATTTGTTGTCGAATGCCTTGAATTGAACATTGCACTAGATCGGGGATGGTGAACATCTTTGTGCCATTTTTCCAACAAATAAATATTGACGATGGCCTACAAATTAGTACGACTTCTGCTGCTGCAAACTAGAGTACCAAAATTACTAATGATGCCGTGCCCAAATTATGTTGATACGTGCCACAAATGCGACGCGTGCCATTAGTTCGGGAACAAAAACACATCGCTCGTGGCTGCATTGTAACCTGATTATAAACCTAAAATTTATTATGCGATATATTTGTTACTAGCTGCTGCCCGCGACGTCGTCTGCGTGAAGGCTCTACAGCACCAAAAATACCTAAGATGCCAGTGTCGCTATAGCATTATAAGTAAACAACTTTTAAAATAGCATTAAAATATAAGTTTTTTTGCAAGCGAAGCAAGTGAAGAGAGTTATATGGGAATCCTGCTGAGTTCAGTCATAAGATGTGACTGAAGGAAATAGAGAAAATAATTCAGGAATACATTCCAGTACACAAAAGAGTAAAAATACTTACAAAGGTATCATACCTTACAACACTTCCCTATAAACTACGTTGGTAGTTATGCTGCCAGGAGCCAAAATGTAATGAGAGTCAGGACTGGTGACGCGGGAGCAAGCGACGTACAGTTGCCCGTGTGAGAAGCAACTCGTCCTGAGGTCGACACCCGCTGCCCTCAGTGTCTGCCCCTGCGACTTATTGATGGTTATCGCGAAGCAAACACTCACGGGGAACTGTACGCGCTTGAACTGGAACGGGAAGTTATGAGGTATGAGTAAGAATTTTCGCCTTAATGGTGTGTCTGTGAAGCGAGATGACTTTAAGGCGGGTCCCGTTACACAACTTCGGAGGAGATAGGTTCCGAAGAAGCATAATCGGGACACCGACCTTCAGCTTGATGGTATGCGCTGGAAGTCCACTTGCTGACAGGGAGTTCAGAAATTCCACGGGATAATGTGTGGCGTCATCTTGCTCGACAACAGTGTTTATCGAGGTGTAGACTACTTCATTCCCCTCAATTTCCGAGAGAATGCATTCGTTACTTGCTGCAGCCTGATCATTTTTGGGCGTCCAAATGGCCCGCTCACACACCCAAGAATTCTGCTGGTGCGGTATACGACTAATGTCCCCGTACACACAGTGAAGGAGTTCTTCTAAGCTGGATACCACTCTACCGAGAGAGTCTGGAAGCACCACCTGTCCACCTTTCTCTTTTGGTAGAGTGCCTTCGCCAAGACTTAGAAGGACATCGGAGAATTCTTGAGCACGTGCATTGCCGCCTAGCCGAGCTCTCATATTAATGGTCAAGTGCAGCGTACGAACTCGTGACCACAACAAAGCATTCACCTCGTCAGCCCTCGATCCCCGTGTCACCACGGGAACCGTTTGCCGGAAATCGCCACTGAACAGAACTGTGACACCACCCATCAAATGTTCGTTCCTGCGGATGTCCTGCAGGGTTCTGTCCACGGCCTCAACTGCCTTCCTATTGGCCATCGTACACTCATCCCATACGATCAGAGAGCAATCCTTGAGCACGTGTCCCTTATCGCTGTTACGTGACACACCACAAACAGGCGTTTCGGCGCTCTCTAAATCGATGGGAATTTTAAACATTGCATGTGCTGTCTTGCCACCCGCAAGCAGTGTGTCAGCGATTCCCGACGACGCTACAGCAATAGCAATTTTGCCTTGCCTCCTGACGTCTGCAAGTATGCCAGTGGTAACAAATGTTTTTCCTGTTCCACCAGGAGCATCCAAGAAAAACATTTTACCCTGGTTATGCCCAACGCTTTCAAGGACGGTGTCGTAAATTTGTTTTTACTCTGAAGAGAACAAAGCGACATGGTAATTTCGTATGGTGGTCATTTCGCCCGGATCGTAATTTGTCTCAGCGTTATACTCCCGATTTCCACGATCTTGATGCGGTGATGATTGGAGAGCTGGTAACCCATATTCGATCAGTGGATTGCCGCCGATAGAAATGACCACATCTTGAAGTGAACTGAGACAGGTGTTCAGCACGCGTTCATCAGTTACTTCGACTTCGTCTCCAGTAGGAACATAACTTTTTTGTAATACTTAACACTGCGTTTTTTTTTAATTGTCTTCCTCAACTCTGCTCAACATTTTGAGGGTTTTGTTGGAACTTGAATTTATCAAAACGAACTATACGATACAACTTTTATGAAGAAAATGAACATTGCCATCTATGAATTTTAAGAATAACTAACTACTAACCTCGCCAACATGATCAAATTCAAATTATTAATTTCCAAGAAGTGTCAACATGTAACTTGATTTTTATGAAATCTCATAGATGGCGGGCGCTGCTTCAAAATTTTCTTTATACTACTAACATTCATTAAACTATGTTTCTTGGCCCAAGTTACTTAAATGGCGTAGTTTTCATAGTGTAAAGCTAGATAATAGCATGGCTTACTGAGAAACAACATTTAAATATGCGTCCTTAGATTACACGCTGTCACAGAATGCGTAAGAAAAATAAATATTCACAGCTCCTCCCCCGTAGGTGATAGCGTGATAATATGTAGCCTATATGTCGACCCGACCTCTTAGTAATATTCATGCAAAATTTGAAGTAAATCCATGCAGTACTTTTTGAGTTTAGCCCGGACATACATACAGACAAACAGATAAACAGACAAAAATTCTAAAAACTATATTTTTGGCTTCGATATCGATTGTAGATCACGCCCGGCGCCCCAAGTATTCTTTAAAAAAAATATTCAATGTACAGTTTTGACTTTCCTACGATTTTATTATAATGTATAGATTTTGATTGAAAAGTAAACGTACTTTTAAAATGAACAAAAATAAGTACCTATTTATTGAAAATTAAAACATAATTTTTAAGCAATAAGTTTGTTGCAAAATAAGACAATAACATTATTTGTGGTCTTATTTTTCCGGCCGGTTTGGATTTCCGATAAGCGCATCAGCTCATCGGAAGTCCAGCATGCTATTATTAATCGAAGATTCTAATAGCATTAACAGAACACTCGAATAGACATACCTAACGAATATCATCATCATCAGCCCAGCCCACAGCAGGCTACTGCTGGACATAGGCCCCTCCAGTTGCACGCCAATTAGGTAGCTGGGTTCCTAACCATTATGCAATATTAAAAAGCTTGTACGGTGTTAAAACATAATCCTTTTGAAACCAAACTGTTATGAAATAAGCTTTTTCTTAAAAATCGCAAAAACTACACGAAACAAGAAAATTGCTTTTGAATTTTGCGCGGTATTTACACTCATAGCAAAACCACGTAACTATCAACAACTTTACTTTAAAAATCGGACAAAGCCACCCATTTGAGGTCGATTTGCACAATAAGAAGAACGCATTGCTGTATTCCTATTTAAAGCCAAGCAGGTATACCTCGAATTAATAGGCCGAGATGAAAGAGATAAGGATGTAATTTCCGTTTGTTTGACAAAGGTCAGCCCCGGCGGCCACTAAATCTAATTTGTTTGCGACTTACCACCACTTCGTGTCCATAGCTATGCGCAAATAATATCTACTTACCTGATAAAAAAAACCGCCCAAATGCGAGTCGGATTCGCACACGTTTCGTACCACTCTACAATATTTAGCACTACATTTTTTAAACACGTTTCATGTTATGGGACCCCCTTTAATTTTTAACTCTATTTCATTTTTTTTTTGTTATATAGCGGCTATAAAAATACACATACTGTGAAAATTTCAACTGTCTACCTATTACCACACCCCGGACACTCCATACAATGCTCGCAAAATAATTACCTACTACTACATTAAAAAATGACGTTTGTATACGTATGAATGTGTGCGTGAGGTACTTGTGTTTGCGAGCGCTCTTGTTAAAGAACTGCGATGAATACGCCGAAGTGCGGGGTGAGGTGCGGTAACTGATGTTAGTGCGGGGAAGGGAGTGGCCTTTCTGTACGTAGTAGTTTAAGTATTCTGTGCTATTACGGTGCATGAGATGTATTCCCGCTGTCAGACAGGCGGACGGATGGATAGCGGAGGCATAGTAATAGGGTTCTATTGGCACCCATTTGGGCACGGAACCCTAAAAACGGAGCATATTGAATAAAATGTTGAATGTTTACAACCTTATTTGCCATTGATACGCTAAGAAGAGTAACAAAGGCTATACAACCCCGAACATTTTATCAAATTCCATATGCTATATTTTAAGGCAGGTTACACGCATTTAAAGGTAGTCTAGTAGAGCATTTACTTGTAACTGAACATCGAGCATTCGCCGTTTTAAATTTTATCGAACCGCACTTCGAACACGACACTCGATGTTTTGTTACAACCTGATTTCAGAAACCAACGAACGTATTGGTGTAAAGTTGTATCGCACAATCAGTCACTCACTCTCCGTGAGCATTACGTCGAACGCAGCGTCGAGCATTCGCAGGAACGTTACGTTACATGAAAATGCTCGTGAAAATGCTCTAGTGTATATTCACCTTACAGGTTTATCCTAGTACAGGCAACCAACTTTATTATACCTATGTATGTACCTATACCTACCTTTACTGAACAACCAAAAAGACGACGACGTGTCTAGGAGTTAAAGGCCGACTATGTCACGTAACCATATCCATGATATGACGTGTCAGATCGTATTGGTTTTGGCACTCCCAGCACGCCAAATTATGTCCACTTAAAATATCCATTTGTCTGCTACAAAAATACCTACAGCATTTTCTTCAACTTTTAATCTATCCTATTGTTTTCGAATCTTTATACAGCTGTGGCGAATGACATTAATCATTTCGTTTTACAGAATTGCAAAATCCAGTTTTATCTATCTTCTATACTTATAATAAATCTGTAGAGAGGTCAATTCTGTACATGAAATATATTTTCAAAATAACTATCAGGGGGTGATTAGTGATCGATACTGATGCCAAAAATGCAATCAGTAAAATTTTTGTCTGTCTGTCTGTCTGTCGGTCTGTATGTTCCTTATAGAAACAAAAACTACTGGACGGATTTTAACGAAACTTGGTACAATTATTCTTCATACTCCTGGGCAGGTTATAGTATACTTTTCATCACGCTACAATCAATAGGAGCAGAGTAGTGAAGGGAAATGTTGGTAAAACGGGAGAAGTTACTCCATTTTTTAAGCTTCCGTCGCGTGTGCAGCCTTAATGGTTAAAGTTACATAGAAATCATGTATGACGGAAATATTCTAGATAAAATTGTCTAAAAAATATCCCGCAACAGCATATGTCTATCTTTTATGGTTGACTCACAATAACACGTGTAACTCCTGATAGCTTAGCAGTTCGGAGCATTCTGATTATATTTGTTTACTCTTACGTTTATAATACTCTCACTCATCCCTAATTTAAAAAAGTTAACATTATTACCTATTCAATAAAAAAAGAATCATAGAAATCGGTATAGAAACACCAAACTTATACATGAAATAAGCCATCGCGCCGTCACACGTCTGAATCATGCTATAAGGATTATATTTGTGTAACGGTTGCCGCGCTCGACACTGGTCGCGGTAGTGTATAAAAAGGCGGGAGGTCCGAGAGCGTCAGAGCGAGCTTCATTCAATATTTGGCTGTTGATGCGTTCAGAGCGTTCGACCTTATTGACAGACAATAATTGATATTGAGAAACCGTGCTTATCAGCGCGACTTTTAGTCTTTAAATAGTTTATTTGAATTTCTTTTGTTGTTATTTTGTAAAATAGGTACGAGTTGTTTTGGTAGTGTTTAAATATTCGTTCAAATTAAAAATTATTAAGCGTAGGTACTTTTATTAATTAAAGTAGGTAGTTATAGGTATTTATTTTGAAATTTTACACAATGGTTCCCTTTATAATGTAGACAAGGAATTAGGAAGGATTTTTTTTAATTCAACCCCTAAGGGAGTTAAATAGGGGATGAAAGTTTGTATGAAAGTCCGTTAGTTTTAAAGTTAGGATCTTCAAATTTTGTGTTTAGGCTGACGACTAAAAATTAATTTATACGTGTCTCAGCGTTTTTGATAATTCCAACCCCAAAGGGTTAAAATGGGGGATAAAGTTGTGTATGAAAGTCCGTCAGTTTAAAAGTTAGGGTCTTCAAATTTTGTATTTAGGCTAACGATTGAAAATTAATTTATACGTGTCTCAGCGTTTTTGATAATTTCTCCCCCAAAGGAGGATGAACGAACTGACTGAAATATCAACGCACAGTCTAAACTGCTGGTCCTAGGGACATGAGTTTTGGAGGTTGTGTTCTTCGTGCAGAGTAGGTATCGAATAAGAAGGGGTTTTTGGAAATTCAACCTTTAAGAGGGTGAAAAGGGGGGATTTTGTTTGTATGAAAAATCTTATTTATTGAGTTAATAACCTTGAAACTTGGCACGAATACTTATCTAAGTAAATTATGAAATTTGGAATTTTTCGTTTTTCTAAAATACCCCCTAAAGAGGTAATGGGGGGGTGTTAAAATAAGTATGGAAGAATTTTATCGCCCTGTCCGATTAACTTGGAACTCAGTATTTATACTAAGGACTAAAAATAATTAATAACGTGTATCAGGGTTTTTCGAAAATCTACCCCTAACTATATGAATAGAGGTAGTTAATTTTAAAGGGGAGGATTTTACTGCGTGGCTTGATTAGCTCGAAAATTGGTATAAATAAACTTTGAGTCAAGTTATGAACACACATATTAAACGATTTTTCAAAATTCTACTCCTGTGGGGGTGAAAAGCGGGGATAGTTTCTTTGAAAAATCTGATTCCTTTGTTCTATAAACTTAAAAATTGGCCCGAATACTTATTTATTTAAGTTAATTATAAAGATCATACCAACATTCATTTTCGAAACTTTTAGAGGAAAGTACGAATTTCACGCGGACGAAGTCGCGGGCAGAAGCTAGTTGTTATTAAAAACATGAGAACGCTTGTCACATTTCTTTGTGTTTTCTACTGAATATATATTATATAGCTTTCAGACTCATTAAACGAGCTTATTGAGAGGACTTGAAATAATCGAGAGGCAATGGCACCTACTCTATTTACAGTTGAAAATTTGCTTAGTTAACCCAATTCTCCCAATATGTACTCTGTTAACTGCGGATTATGTCACAGGGGTTTCGGAGCTAATTGCAATGCTCGATAGAAAATAACCCCCTTATTCATAAAACTTATCAAACCTATTTTAGTTAAAATGGGGTTTGTCTCTTTCTTACACACAGAAATGACAACGTGACAGATAAAGACAAACGTTCTATAAACCTATTTTAGCTAAAATAGAGATAAAATAGGATTATGAATAAGGGGGTAAATCTAAAACATTAATAAACTTGAAGCCAGGAAGTTTTATATTTATTTTATTATTAGCCATTGATATCCCATTGCTGGGCAAAGGTCTCCCTACTCTGTTTCCACCTTTCTCTATCCAGTCTGAACTCACGAAAAACAATTGAATAGCTAAAAAATTGTAGAGAGACGTTAATGTCTAAGAAACCCGACATAAACTGTAGTAACACAAAAACAAGCAGTAAAATTCCTAATCAATTCGAAAGTATCTTTAATCTCCGTACGGTTACTTTAATAGACGAAGTAAGTAGAACTATAAAAGTGTCAAGATAAGGAAGGGGGCGGGACGTTCGCTTAGGCAGCATTGACGCATATATAAGCGCTGCAGATTCATTATACAGCTTCACTTTTCATATTACTTCGTGGAAATGAAGTCGTTTCTAAAAAACTTCTTGAAAAATTACCTGCCTCTTGCTTCGTTAAATAAAAAAATAGACTTAGAGAGTACCTACTCTCTTTGTCACCTATTCTTTTTTCATCAAAATTAATCGCAATTTAAACTACGCACAATTACCACAGAGCTACTTAAGGCATCTATTTATTATGTAACTTAGATACTGTCGAAACATCATTTCCATTAGTAGTGGCTTTGAACGTGAGGTTTTGGGAACGATTTAAAGTCACGGTCGATAAAACTTTCACACGGATAGCATAAATATTTATACAAAAACGCAATGTAAACAATCCATTAACTTTAATTAACTAATTTTCATATTTAATTGCGATGTCGATGGTTGGATTTCACAGTATTACATAATTCACTTATGTAAGTAATAAGTACATATACGTAAATGTAACCATATAAACATTGATGGTTTAAAACTAGTTTGATTATACGAACATTAAATAGACATAATTTGGGTATATTGCACGAATTTTACTAACACAGTTTATAGTCCCCCAATACGTATTGGTGCAATATTGTGTTTAACTAACTTGATTCTATATTCTATTCGTGAACCGGTGCGTGTGACACGATAAAACAACTAAATCAACCAACAACCAGCCAATACAGTTTCACCTTCAACAAAGTTATAACAATGCATTTCCTATTTCAGTGGAACTGCTAAAAATCAGCCTTCGTTTCAATCGATTTGAAACACAACTTGTAGAAATATCAGTTTCTCTTCATTATCATTATTTTCATTAGCAGCTAATAAATTACTTAATTAACTTAACACGAACTTTGGCTAAATCTGGATTCAGTTTAACTGACATACACAATGCAGGACGATTACATTCATTGTATGTGCTATTGCTAATATTTTAATAAATCAGAAATAATGTTCAAAAGTACAACCACGCACAAACATAAAAGAGTAATTATAGCAATTCGCTCGGCGGATTTTCGCATAAAGGCAAATCACAGCTGTACATATGAACACACATGGTAATTAAAAGTGAAATAATATTAAAATACCTTACGTACGGTTGGGACACACTACATACCTTTAAACGAAAATACGGGAGGAATACATGACATACAAAATAGATAATAATTATCTTAATTATTCACAATAATAAAGTAATTACATGCATAACACCAACTTATTTTGGCAATAAAACAACATTTTCGGTTATTTAAATGATTCGTGATGGTAGACAATATTATCAAGGCAGTTGCAGAACGTAGTTAAACAAGATTGAAATATTATGTACTTAACTTTGATAAATGTAACAATTTCTGTGATACTTTAAAAGAAACAATAATTATTTTTAATTCATGCTACGCTAATAAGTCCATTACTTTTAAACTACATGAGACCTTTGTGATGGTGTTTCATCGTCTCACTTCTTTCCATTCACTAAACCTGGCTCTAAAGGAACAATACTTTGCACTGTACCAGATTTATCCAGTTCTGTGTTGACCTGCGCCGCTATATCTAAAGGGGTACCATTGTACTTTACAAAAAACACCTCGTGCTCCGACGGAGTCCAGTTTGGAATAGCAACCGGTTGCTGAATCTCCGGGCTCTTCACCAACACATAAATCAGAGTCTTATGTTCAACCGAAGGGGCCGCGTTACTCATTTGAGCTATTTGCTTCAAACGGGCCAAATTAGATTCTTGCGACGGCACCTTAATAAACAGAATCTTGTAGTTCTTCTTTACTGGAGGTGGTAGGATCACGTTCTGTTCTTCTACTTCTTGTGGAGGGACATGGAAATATATGTGCTTAAACACCTCCGGAGTAATCGGTGCAGCGCTAGATACACTAACAGTGTTAACATTCCCATTGAAGTTGTTATTTGTAGTTTGCGTAAAACCGATGTTCAAATTTGAAGACCCAGTTGATGTTTGAATATTACCACTGTTTATAGAGGCATCGAAAGTTGATGTTGGATTAAGGTTAACTTTGAAAGGTGTCGTGGATGTCTGAGCATAACCATTATTCAGTGAAGAACTGACAGGTGCTTCGATAGGCTGCGCGTAGGCCGTATTTAAATGAGTGCCAATCTGGGGTATAGTTGTCTGGCTATGGCTGGTGCTAAAACTCCCACTGCCAGATGGTATTAAACTTTGTGAGTATCCAGTATTCAGATTAGAAGTAGCCGGCTGTGAATATCCTGTGCTTAGAGTGGAACCAGCAGATGATATAGCAGTCTGGGCAAATCCATTGTTTGTACTGGCGGTGCCAGATGGTAAGGAATGGGAATAGCCAGTATTATAGTTATTGGTACCACTGACAGCTGACGGTATTAAAGTGCCTGAATAACCTGCATTGCTTGAAGTAGCACCACCGTATGGTGGAGAAGTTTGAGAGTATCTCATATTTTTATTATCAGACGTTACTGAAGTTTGGGCGTAACCATTGCTCGTACTAGACGAGCTGGAATATGGGACGAGTGTGTGCGAATAGCCATTATCCAGATTACCACCATTGTTCAAATTAGAATGACCACTACCAGATGTTGCCACAGCCTGAGCGAAGTCATTAATTATATTTCCACTAGCGGATGGTATAGATGTCTGAGCATAACTATTACTGTAACTAGTTGCTCCAGATGATGCTAAAGGCTGGGAATAACCAGTATTCAGAATACTGCTAGCAGATGATGTTGAATAAGTATTGCTCAAACTTGCACTGCCCCATGATGATAAAGTCTGTGAATCACCAGTATTCAGATTAGAACCAGCAGTCGGTATGGCCACATTGGCGTGACCATGACTCAAACCCGAATTGACGGGTACCCAGCCATTTGAGCAGCCAATATTTAAGTTGGAATTGGCAGATGGTGTAAAAGTCTGGACATTACCACAATTTTTATTGATGGGTGGTACTGAAGTATGTGTGTAAACATGATTCAAATTATTAACAGGAGACGCCGATGAAGTTTGTGAATAACCCGTATTTAAACTACCACCTGCGGAAGATATCGGATTTTGCGCGTAACCAATGTTTGCATTAGAACCCGACAGTAATGAGGATTGTGAATAACCACTGTTTGAATTGCCACTGGTAATTGGTAAAAGGTTTTGAATATGACCACTGTTGAATTGATTATTAACTGGTGCATAGTTCTGCTCGTAATTATTGTTCAGATTCACAGTCGGTGCGGGCGCAAAGCTCTGTGCGTAGCCTGCATTCACGTATCCATTGTTCTCAATGGGACCAGCAGTTGGCTGTATGCTGGGTGCTGCTACAATTCCACTATTACTAGTCCCATGATTAACACTTCCGTGGTTTCCGATATTGTGCCCATTATCTTGTTTCAAATAAACATAATCCTTGTACGATATTGAGTGCGATAACGGTTGGTCATGCTCGTTCGGTAATGCGGTGTGATGCTGTGAACTATGTCCCGGGTGAAAGTTGGCAGGCTGATTACCTGGCAGACCGAGGGTTGCACCCGGTTCATTATACTGATAACCGGCATCTGCTATTGCCAGGCTGGCCACTGTTAAAACCTAGAACAATATCACAACTTGTTAAATCACAATTGACACACAACACTATAACTAAAACTTCACAGACACATTATTTTAAACAATTTTCTTAGGATTAACTAAAGGGACTGACCAGCACGAGTGACATTTTCGTTTTCCCATACACACACCAAATGATGAGATTATCGGCCTAGAGGCAATATTTATAAACACTTTCCCTTTAATCAAATGTGCCTTAGGTTTGCTAATTTTGTATAAATTATGAGATTCGATCACATTTCTGGATTCACTAAGGCGGTGGATTTTGTGTCAATAATGGCGGAATCTATCAAGAGTTGTTGGAATCTTGTATGAACTAATGTTTAAAATTCTATTTACTTTATTTGGGATTATTAATCTTCTTTCATACATTTTTTAAATTCTTTGTTGCATTCTTTTTTTATTCTCGTGATTGAAGAACGTTGAAATTGCGTCGTCATTTGTCCAAGAAGAGGTCAGCCAGTACGGTCCTTTATTTTTATTCATTCTCTGAAATATAATTATGTCATGAGCCAATCACGATGGTGACAATTCGGTAAATAATCCATTTATTAATTCCCATTCGTGATGATTCCCAGTATCCATTTACTAATAATGTATTTCTATGAGCTGATTATCCGCTATCCGCTCTCTTATAACCTCACCATTAAAATATTATAATTCACAGTTTAAATTCGCCCATGATACCGCCATCCATAAATATTTAAAACCGAGCGATAAAACGACGTTTCACACGGATCGGCGATGATAGAAACCCTATCAATGGAAAATTTAGGTGAATTAGGCCTACTACGTAATTATGTAAACTTACTCAATCGCGCCGATGTTTTAATCAAAACTCTACTTAAAGAAATTAATCTAATCTACGAAAATCAACATACTCGTACTATGATACCTTATAACATGGAGGTCATTTCCTTAAAGAGCTTTCAGATGTTGTGTAATATTACATTACTTGCAACACTCTACCATTTCGCAGAATAGCAACATTTTATTGTTACTGCGTGGACCGTACCTACTTACGACCTAGACGTGTTTATATTATTCATGACAATTATTTTTGCTACAGTGCAGGCCGATTCTAATTCGTATTCAGTAAGTAAGTAAGTATAGTATGTCATTTGCAGTAATAACTAGGATTTCGTGGGTAAACAACATTCGGCGCCTTTTTTCTTTTTTCGCTGTCCTAATCCCAGGCTTACAGGGGAAGCGACCCAATTATAAATATAACCAAAATGTTGATTAAATAAAACATAATCTTACTGTAAATAGGAAACTCAGATGTACAGTCAACAAAAGAGATAAGTATGCAGGATCGTCTGATACAGTTGAAATTTAATAAGAAACCGATGGATGTTGTCGAGTGAAATTTAATTTGGTAAATGAGCTGTTTGATTTCTATTAATAAAAATAAATTTTATTCGAGAACAACCATCGGTTTCTTACTAAACTTCAACTATATCCGACGATCCTGCATACTTATCTCTTTTGTTGACTGTACCTATCTATACCTACCATAATAAAAATGATGAATTCAAAAAGCCATTGGCAATAATGTTCATGAAAATCGGTCAGGAAATCCAGAAATATATAACTTTGTGTCAAACTCAAACTCAAAGCATTTATTTCAATTAAACCAATTACAGGCACTTTTGAATTGTCAAGGGGTCGGTCAGTCAAAAAGATGAAGCTAGTTGCCCATTCCAAAGCGTAGGCACCTATGGAGAAGAACGCGCGAGAAACTCCATGGACACGCTTTTAAATCAAAATAATATGGTTACAAAGTCTTGGTTACATCATTCACGTTAAAAATTATACATGTGAGAACGATGCAGAACGTTAAAAACGTTTATCGCCAATCAGTACCGCCAGTTTTGAGAAGGAACATTAAACCCTTGCCCTTGGTATTGTACATTAGAATCGATTTTATAAACATAACATCACGCATGTAGTATCGGCAGAAGTGTACCTATAGTAACTATAAGCATATTCAGCCTATACGAGTAATGTACCCGCTGCTAGGACACAGGCCTTCGAGAGGGAGTGGGCTGTAATCTACTACGCAGGCCCAGTGCGGGGTACCTATTATATAGCACACTTACATAACTAAGTCCCATGTAATAGGGGACGAGTCTATTGCCATCAACCGTAAACAAAATACAAATATTTTGCACCCATATTGTGTAGTTCCTGTCTAAATGCGAGCTTTCTACCGTACAAAAACAAAAACACCGTCCATCCACCCAATTCTAATTAAATGTTTCGTAAAATAACAGCCCACGCCGCGCCGTTCCGAATGAATTTATGGATCAGGGTAGAACCGGTGCCACATGCAATAGCAACGCGCTTCGGTCATATACACAAATAATAGCTATATAATTATGTGTTATCAAAATTCGTCATTAATTTTACTCTTAGGGTGCGTCCACATCTGGCGAATGTGCCGCGAATTTGTAGCTCGCGAGCCGTTTGCGAGCTGCCCGCGAGCTGCGCGCGTGCAGTCACGGCAATGGTTTGGTGCGCCTCTTTAGCGCAACTCATGCAAGGCGCGCGGCGCGCGATCCGCGCGCACTCAATTCTCGCACGGCTTGAGGCGCGGGCGGAAGGAAGACGCGAGCCGCTAGCGCGCCGCCCGCGCGCTGATCGCGTACGGCGCTTAGGTCGCGCGCGAACTGCGCGCGGGCGGCACAGGAGCGGCGCACGAACAAACTGCATTAGGTTTTTAAATAACAAATTTTTCAGAAGCCAGGAGTGTGGATCAGTAACCAGTTCCTGGCAATAGGCTCGTCCCCTATTACCTGAAAATTAAACATAACTCTGCTTACCTCTTCGTGGCATAGGTGTCCATTGTGAACAATTGAACGCATATTGCAATGATTGTTGGAAGTCCAGCATATAGGTATCATTTATCAAGTTCCTTAGTCGTCAATTCTCGTTATAAAATATAGAACATATCCGCATTTCTTTTGTACCTCGATGAGTTTATTTAATTCTTTGCTCTTTGCTTGTTTCAGTTACGGAAAAAGAAATCCGGCTTTGGTATGTATGCTGAGTTTATTTAGGTATTCTAGTTTCTCGTAGCGCTGATAAAATTATAATTACTTCATCATTTTCTTTTTGTTTTAGGCACAAAGGATTTCTTAAGGACTGTCCAAACGGGCTCCTGACCGAACAGGTACGGCCAATTGAACAAATCGTTGACTAAATAAATCATGTTTATTTTGTGCCTCTACGCCTATATTAACACTGTTGTTATCTTCCAATGAGTAGGTTCAATCAGTAGATTGGAAGATAAGTACATAATAAGGATAGAGGCAAGAGTGCGAGGATTAGCTAGTGCTAATCCTCGCACTCTTGGCACTATCCTTGTTTATTTCTCTGCGGAGCTTGTCTCATATTCCATCGCCGTAGTCATCCCTTTCTAGCCAAATCATATTTCACACAATCCATCCATCATATCTTTGGTCTTTTTGTACACTTATTTACGACAACATGCTCCTTAATTCTCCACTTTCAGATTTGCTCATTTCCAGAGGAAATTCCCTTAACATTTTCTCATTCTATCCATGCGCATAACACCACAGTCATGTCCTTATGCCAGTATGCATTATCCATTTTCGATTTTGTTAAGTATTTGGTTCTTGTTGACAGGCGTATACTGTCCTCCCATTCCTATTAACACTGTAATTTGAAAACATTGTAAAAGCCAATCATTGTTAAAAGTAACCGTAGAATTTCTTGCCGGCTCTTCTCCACAGGAAACGACCAATTGGAACCGTGCACCTAGCTAGGCGCTGGGTGTAGGTTCATGTGAAATAAAATAATGTGATTTTGATTTCCATTTGCCATTCATCAGCCCTTCAAATTCTAATCTATTTCTAACCTCCTATTTTTCTACTCGTTCATAAAATAAATTAAAAGCTATAAAATATATCCACTTCTTCATTTTGTATTTCCAGGGGTTCATTAAGATCTACAAACAGTTCTTTCCGCAAGGCGACCCCAGCAAGTTTGCGTCACTGGTATTTCGGGTGTTCGACGAAAACAATGTAAGTAGACTTACATTTTTATACTTACTTAATATTTTTAAGCTTTCGGTAACATGACTTATACTTTACCGAATCTGAGGTCTCCCTCGTTGGGCTACTGCTGGACTCAGATTTAGTTCTGGTTCGATCCCCAAGACGGGCTTAGTGTTATTCACCATATTAGGGTTGTACAGACGCCAGCACATCAACCTAATACAATCTGTCAAATTTCTTTAATAGATTTTCAACTTTATCACTGAAACATAAGGTTCAAAGTTGATTGGGAAAATGTGACAGTTAGGTGTAGGTTGATGTGCTGGCGTCTGTACCATTGAGAATTTCTCAGCAGGTGCCAGCCAGGAGTATGGGTTTTTGTTCGGTTAATAGCAATGGTCTTTCCCTCTTTCTATGGTAGGACTGGCGAAGTTTGCGTGTACTATGAGCTAGTCGTACTTTGTAGGGGGAGAACACCTAATAATCAGCCTATAATGTTCTATCATTTTTTTTATAGAGACGATTCTTCTTGTCACTTTAACCGTAATAAGACGAATTGGTTCTAGGACATGCCTGTTTTCCCACGATGTTTTCCTTCACCGTTTTGAGAGCATCGGTGATGAAAATATTTACATAACGTAAAGCGCCTGCCTGGCTTCGAACCATAGATATCCGTGGTTCGAACCCACGACCGTCTCGTAAGTCGGGTGAACACAGACATCATGTGAAACTGAAATGCATTTATCGCCTAATTCATAAAACAATCAAGGAATATTATTTAAGAGCATCTTGCTGCTAATGATGACCGAGAGAAATATATAGACTGTCACAAAAAAAATTATGGCCCACTTTCCACATAATTAAGATTAGAATATACGGACCTTAATTAATATTAGGTAACGGATGATTTAGTGTTTAATATTCATATAACGATATTTCTATTGGGCAGTTCGAAATGGAATTATTAAGAGAAAATTCGGTTAATGTGAAATGTTACTCTAGAATATGTCTGGCGGTATCGAACGCTACGAAAATGACGAGCTAAGTCGAGCTGTCTCGGTATCTCTGGGACATTTGTCCACTTTTCGTTATTATTCTATGACACCAACACCATAATGTGGAATCTAATAAACGATCTCCTTTTTTTCAGGACGGCTCCATCGAATTCGAGGAGTTCATTCGGGCACTATCGGTGACGTCACGCGGAAATCTCGACGAAAAGCTACACTGTATGTATTTAATGATAAGGTTTTATATATTAAATTGGGAGATTTTAAAACTCAAGGGGATATTATAACTGCTATGACACAATAATGATTAATTTCTGCTATATTTCAATATCCATCCTAAAACAGTCTTAAGATATACTTAAATTGATGTAACAATTGTACGTATACAGGTCTTAAATTCTTTACTTAATAACAATAATGAATAACTAAACAAATTGTATGTAAATGCGTTATAACGTCCACACGGACCACATAATGCATTCCCTGAAAATATCCAGTTAACTGAACCGAAAATTTATTGCAGATACTGCGTATAAACGCGAAATGTAACACTATTGAATTCCCAATAATTAATTATTTCCATCAACTACATTATCCTGTGTAGTGAAAATTTATGCAGGTTAATTGGTGTTATATATTTCAGGGGCCTTCCGGCTCTACGACGTGGACAACGACGGTTACATCACAAGGGATGAAATGTACAACATAGTCGACGCGATCTATCAGATGGTGGTACGTATAAATGTCCCTTCATCAGTTTAATAACCGTATTTATTTTGTTTTAGATTCCCTTATCTGCCTTATCAAGTCTGTTGTCTTTTTCATTCTTTACTGTTCAACACGGATTGGAAGCATTACAGCGTAACACCTGGATTTTCCTCAATAATCTCTCTTTAATAACATCACAATAAAGATATTATCGTGATTGATTCACTTTCGATTAGTAGCAGCGAGACACTTCAGCAAAAGTCTGTTTTCTTCTTCATTTTGTATGAAAGAAAAGTGTTTATAAGAGCTAATAGCGGCCAACTCTTAAGTAGAAAAAATTTAGTAAATTGCGGAAGTAGAATGGACCTTTTACTTAATTTAAAAATGTTTGGTGCTGTAATTTTGCCAAACAGTTGTGTTGACGGGACGTAATGTTTCCTTTCTTTACGATGTTTTGAAATAAGATATTTTTGCTGTCATCGTGCAGATATAATGTTCTATTTGCATAGCAGAATTCGCTATTAGGTATCTTCAATGCTTACCTATTAGTAACACAGACAGTGTTAATATGTAATAAGTGTGTACCGCCGCAGAGTGGCACGTTTCATATTGTAGAAGCAATGAATCAATTGAGCTTCATTAGCTCTTTAGAATTTATTTGCAACCCTTGATGAAGCTTTTGAAATGGTTCAGGGTGGGCGTGCCCATAACTAATTACAAAGATTTACCATTCCGTGGGTGCCATATTATTAAAATAAAAGTGTTAGGAACGCTTACACTTTCGCAGTCCCATTCCAATGTTTTTTAAATGTATAACCTACCTATGTCCATATCAATTTTTATCGCCTTTTTTTTCATTGTGACCCTTTCGTCTGCCTGCAGGGCCAGACCCCTCAGCCTGAGGACGACAACACTCCTCAGAAGCGCGTCGACAAGATCTTCGACCAGATGGACAAGAACCACGACGACCGCCTGACCCTGGAGGAGTTCCGGGAGGGGAGCAAGGCAGACCCCCGCATCGTTCAGGCCCTCTCACTTGGAGGCGATTAATCGACGGTCATCCTCTCGCCGGACTTCACATTTACTTAGGAAGCTAATATCATTCCGCCGCTTGTGTTTGTGTATTCAGTACGTGTTTGTCTTCATTTAGATTTAGGAATGATTTAATTCGATTTAGTCCTTTGATGAACTGAGTAGCTGGATGTTTCGCTAAGTATTGTTTCAATTATCATGAAGAAATAGTTACTAAATTATTTAAATTAATTATTAAATTAGTACTTATAATACCTACCTTAAGTTATTTGACGTAACACCTAGATTAGATTAAACAATTGATCTATAAGTTCTGAAAACTTGTAATTCATTTGTTAAATTTAAAAGTATTTTGGTAATCTGCTATAGCACAGGCGACGGATGTATATTAATCAACATTATTTTTTAAGTAATTTTTGCCAATATAACACCAGGCCAGGAGCGAGGCTTTATTTAACAATCATTACAATTATTTACTTACAACAATAATTCGCCCGCAAAGGGTACTAAACATCTTATGTAACTACTTGGTTAAATTAAACTGCGAATAACTTGGACATTTCCGAGTATTGATCTAAAAAAACCTTTTAATAAAACTGCATGATACAAATATTTTTCTCGAGATAGGCACCTACTTGTTTTTAAATTCCACCTATTTGTAAACTTTAATATCTGAAAACAAAACAGTGAATATGTGTCGACGCGGTACCTACAGCCAACTTGTGACTTGTGCAAGTACCTATTTGTGATATAGGTAGGTAATGTACAAATCTCGTCGATGTAACGAAATAATTGTGTGTCCATGGACAAGATGGCAATGTGCCAACCACCCTGACACTTTTCCAACTAAAATTAGTTGCACATAAGAGCCCTAACATAAGATAGGTAGGTACATTACTTTTCTCCTTGGAACGTTTACCGCCCAAGACAATACCTACCAGCGCTTTAGGGGGAACATTTTTAGTAGGTATCTAGTATCTATGGTATCCTGCAATACACATTCACACGTTTACAACCTAAATTAATTCATGCAGGTTGTTACCCATTGTAAATATTAGTTCTGACGATGGTGTCTTTACAAATTTGGCAAATTGTAAATTACATTCAGTAATTCATTGACTGCCACCGCGGTCACCGGTGACCGCCAACAATAGATTTTCTATTGTGCCTGTTGCCTGGCAGTCAACGTGACGTAAATTAAACTTGTAATAATTTGTCCTCGCCATCCGCTTCGTGTTGGCAAATTTAGTAACGCTGTTTCTGATGTAAATGGTGAACTTGCATTAAGTTCCCAACTAATGGGAATGCGACAACAAATAAAAACATTAATAAAGAATATCCACCGAGCTTCTGCTCGCTCAAATCAAATTTAAATTCCGTGCGAGAGAATGACCGATACAACGCAGACGGCTGTAAAGCAAGTCGCCGGGTGCACTAGGCACTTGATATAACTTTCTATAGAAAAGCGACTATACACCATTTGTTAAACAATCGCCTAATCTTAACGTCATCAACAAAACTTACAATGATAAATTCATAAAGGTGTCAGCACAGACACTCATCGAACTTCCCCACGGGGTCGCACAACGCACCCTGCTGACATTACGCTAACAACTTTGGTATTTTTATGCGTTTTGTCAAAACATAACGTTATCACTTTACTGTTGTTGTTGATAAATTGTTAGTTTTTTAAGTGTTGCGCCCCATTAACGTTAAATTTGCATTTTAAGACAATATGAAACTTTTGGCGTACAGGCGTTTTGGGTTTTTACTACCCCATATTTATATTATAAAATACTCTCATAAAATTTGAGTGCAGATGTGGCAAAGCCATACCTAACACGAATTGTGCCGTTTTTTATCAAATATTAAATTTTGCTCGTCTAAAATTTTTGGAGACTACATTGAAGACGAGATGCAACATTTTTAAACTTATGAAAATCGTAAATTAAATGATAAAACTTAAGAATTAGGCGTTGATTTATTTTAAATAAGTAGAAAATTGGAAAAAGCAATTCGGTAAGAGTAAAAAAGAGGCAATTTCGATAATGAGGAAGGATTGTGTGAAATTGTAATAAAAAAGATATAAAATAGTGTAAGTAACGTTAAGAATGATGATTGTTGAGACGAACGCGATGCGTAATACAGCGCAATTCTTTCGGCGAGTTTTATCACGAGGATATATAAATCTATTTAATTAATTGTGTCTATGTTTATGACAAGTTATCCATGTGTTAGAGCAGTAGTAGATGATGTAGTTTGTGTAATACATTTTAACTTTGAAATTATAGCACGATTGTAACGTTTCAGCCGCCCGGAGTCGTTTCGGCGGTACGTTAAGCACTTTTCTTGGAGAGCACTAATCTTTACTTGTATAATCATTGCCAAATATATAGTTTCTACATATATCTATACAACTTACTCCCTAAAACAGGGCTACCTACATCTCACTCTCCATCCTCTTTCACATAATTACAAATATTTTTTGGAGGACTTTTGGATATTTCCGTTTAGCGATTCTCAACATAACGTAGTACATAAGAGTCTACTTATCGTGTAAGAAACTTACCTACAGCTTTATACGAACTTAATTGTTATCTTTTGCTTATAAAGTAAACTAAACTTCTTATGATACATGTAATGGATTCTATATTAAGGTGTGAACTTTCGCGTTTCGTAACCTTTCAGCTATGTATTGCGATGGCGTTGTCCGTTTGAAGTTCTGAAACATTAGTTAAGTTTATATTGGTAGTTTTGGATCACGTGTCAATTTGTGTCTTTCAACAGTGTTTGTAGACGTTAAGATGCGTTTTTCAAACGAACTAGTGTAGGAAAATTGTCGCGGGCTGTGCATTTGGTATAGGTTAAGTAGCAGATCTCACGTTGTACTGTTGAAAATGTATCTTATACTTACTTACAGCGCTTGTTACTCTCTTACGTTAAGTACTTCCTATTTATTTATTTTTTGTCTTCAATCCTAGATTTTACATCAATTTTGTCTCCAAATTAAATCGTATAACTGCCTAACTATAGTCTCGTTGTATAAGATCTAACTTGTGTTAATTCTCTACTGTTTCTTACTGTTGATTCTTTAACTTTTGTATCGGCTATTTGATTTACTTATAGGTAATACAACTGCTGGTAGAAAGACAATGACAGACAGAATGACAACGATTTCTTGAATGGAGAATACTCCGTGCAACTCACAACCCATAAAACAATCGGGTAGGTAGTTAAACATCAAATTGAAATACATATGTGCATTCCCCTATGACTGAGTTATAAGTACCGGTTTGTCTAAACTCTTGATTACCTATGGCTATAAATCTGACCTTACCTTAAAGGTACCCTACGCTGAAACTTAAATAAATAATCATACATTACTATGAAATAATAATAAATTATATAGAAATAGTATTATTCAGTAGCTATTTTCTGCTCGAAATGTATTTGTAACTGTTTTACTGCTTGAAAACTTCAATCTTCTGTACTTTGTGGGGAACAGGTAGTTATAGATACGCCTTGCTCGAACTAGATAGAAGTAGGCACACCAACGTGGACGGCAGTATGCATAACAACCAAGGTGTACAACACAGGAAAATGTGAAAAAAGTAACAAAGTCTTACTAAGGTGACAATAAAATCTAGCCACAGAACGCCAAGCCAAGTCTAATAACATTTAGATCGAGCACGGATGATAAGTCACGTAATTAGAAATGTTTAACAAATCTTATAATTATACCTTACTTCACAGTTGATTCGATAGATAGTACTCTTGTTTTTATTCATTTAATTTAACTACAACAATAATTGTTGTATTATTTTTGTCCTAATCACCCACTTATAGGACCTGGGTACCTATTTTTAATTTATTTTAATAACGAAGGCGCCTAATTGGAATTTCTTGTGCCTGGTTAAAGAGAGAAGTAATTAAATAAAAGTACCTAGGCATTTTGGATCACTATTCTATCACAGAGGAGCTTACGTACAGATATTTGTACCCAAAGACCTCATTTATTGTTTATAGCGTATTTAAAAACATAAATATGTATCACGTTGATAATGTTTTATTCATATTTAAAGGAAAATCCATCAGATATACCTAAATATAATTCTGGTATAATTTTTTCATGAATAATAAACCTATCTAACATAGATACATATAATAACGATTCGATGTGTACGAATCCTCATTTCCATGTAACTTTTCACGCGTTTATTTTATCAAGTGTATCTTTATAAACCTAGATTAACTTTAAAATAGCAAGCTTTTCATTATTTCCGTGTTATTTCATGATGGCGACGAGCTGACCGAATTAATAATGAGTTTGCGGTTGCCTTTGCCCATCTGGCGTTATTTGACGTCGTTTTGATGCGACGATAGTGTCACTTTAACGCAGCGTATACGTTCGATGAACGCCTACGCTAAATGCAAAGGTGGCTAACATCTATGTAACCTATTGATCTATTCTATAAAAATCTCACCGCTAAAACTTAGGTGAAGTGAGCTTGAAGTGAGCTGTCCATAGTGTTAATCTCTAACATCCAGTGGTATGACAGCTCACTTCACCTAAATTTTCACGGTGAAACTTTTACAGAATGGACCGGCTGTACCTGAAATTAATAACATGTAACTACCTATTCCACGAATAACGAATTAGCAAAAAGTTTATAAGCTCAAAATCAGCAGTAGAGTCGCCTTCCACCGATTTGTAATCATACCTATTTATAACTGATAATACCTACTTATTCTCTTTCTATGTAAATAGTAATTTATTATTCGCCTACCTACTTTCATAGATATTATGATAATATTCACTTTTAATAATAATGATGATTAATAATAAACGAATTGAAATTGGCGTTGTTTTTTTATATCCAACCTTTAAACCTCCCCACCAATTGTACCTGAATATTTCCTGTTTTAGGCTTATCGGGTCAATAATATTGATAATAATTTGATTAACATAATATCAATAATACAACATACTTGAAATATACCTATAAAGTTCAGGCAAATTTTCTCGATTTGGCTAAGGCATTCGACACGTTCTCTGTCCCCAGACTGCTAGGTTAGCTTGAGAGAATGAGGATTAAGGGTTTACAGCTCAAAACTCTTCACAGACTACCTTAATAAAAGATTACAGTGTGTCGGAGTTGGCGATTGGATAAGTGGCAATCTTTCCGTTCCCTATGGAGTTCCTCAAAGAAGCGTCCTCGAACCTACTTTGTTTCTCTTTAAATATTAATTACCTCTGTGGCCAAAATGTGAAGATTATTGCTTTGACTGCCTCGTTGATCAGTACCAGTAGCGCTTGCGACCACTAACCCGGGTTTCGAACCCAGAACGCCCTGGTCCTCGAATCGTGTTGTTGAGTTTTTTCGTATGGATTTTGTCAGTACCAGCCCGGAGTCTAGATCGGTTGATGGCAATATGGCTTGCCCTTATTACATAAGACTTTAACTGGCGAAATGTGGCTGTGTACGTGTGTGTGTGTATGTGCTGTGTGAAATGTGAACTATTTAACCCTTCAGGGAATACATACGTGACGTTATTTTATGTTGCTTTCACAGACGACACGACCCTTGCCCTTACTTCCACACACCGCTCATGAAATAAAACGTTTCACCACGCTCAGTGTGGCTTTGATAATGTTACTATGCTGACATATACCCTAGCTCAGGGGTGGCGAACCAATGGCACGCGTGCCATTGTTAGCAAATAACATTGATTGATAGCAATAGTCTTTCCCTATTTATATGGCAGGTCTACTTAGGCGAAATTTGGGTGTACTATGAGCTAGTCATACTTTGTACCTATTACATGGGACTTAAATATTATTGGCGAAATGTGGGTGTACACCTAGGTATACCTCTTGAATAACCCTAACCCTTGGGAGCATACAGGCGTGATGATGTTATGTTACATAGTTATGACGTACCTATACACTGACAAGCAATACCGCAAAACGGGGCCACTTTGACTTCCAGGGTTACTTTGACAGGTGTTGGAACTACTTTAACAGAGCGCCAAAATCGGTTTTCACCTGTGCTCAGCAAGTGTGCGTGACTTCGAGTAATATTGCGCGAGGCGCGGGGTGTGGGGAACGCGTCATAGCGTTGTGATCGGCCTTGTCAAAGTAACCCTGGAAGTCAAAGGAGCCCCGTTTTACTGTATAAAAAAGCCACATGCAAAGTGCCGAAAAAATCTAAATAAGTAGGTACTAATTACTCCTAAACCACACAAGTTAGTTTCATTAAGATAAAAAAAAATCTTGAAAACAGTATTGTGTTGCACATCAAACTCCAGGAGTGCCAACAGAAGTGAAATCTTGAATAATTACGTGTTTATTATTGAGTTATTCCGGTCTGATCCCTGGACCCCCCTCCTCGATCCCTTACTAGTTCGTCTTCTGTTTTAAACTCTGTCTTATCCACTATTTCTCATTTCGGCATGATCCAGTTTTTTCTTTTGTTTTTATTTCTGAAGGATCGTCAGCAACAAAATATACGTATCTACAGGGTTTATTGAAATACATACGTTCGTAATTCTTAGGCTGCGGTTCCACTGAGGCGGAGCGGAGCAGAGCGGAGACGAGCTGTGCCGCGATTCACCAATCACATGGCTTGAAATCCACATCACCTACCTCTTTTCACAGCTCAGCCCCACTCCGCGCCGCTCCACTCCGCCTCAGTGGAACCGCAGCCTTATTGTAACTGACATTTTTGTGTATGTTAGTATTGAGGAACAACGACTCTACATTTTCGTCTTTGTCTAGTCAGCCTTTTTACCCGATTACGACGAAGCAAAAAGGAGGGTTATTTATCCGACTACGACAAAGCAAAAAGGGGGGTTATAATTTTGACCGGTATGTATGTATGTATGTTCATCTTTTCCCTCATAACTCTAAACTACCTACTTGTCATAATTGGACAAATGAGGTATCGTTAGAAGCGTCTTCATCGTCCGCTGGTTATAGGCTATGTGACGTCACAATAAATTGAGTATGGTGCCCTCTAGCGGACATAAAGACATGATCTAAAAAAAAATCGTTTAAGTAATCATGCCGTGTTGGGTATCTAATGAAAGGGCTTAATTAGCACGTTTCAAAAATATAAATATTACTGAAATAAACCCCAATATAATTAAATAAAAAATAAGTTTAAAAACTAAAACCCGACTACTGAAAAGGATGAAACAAGAAAGTACCTTCCCGTGGTCGCATGCCGCTGTGCTAACATATTATAAGCTATGGTAGCATGCGACCACGGAAAGGTACTTTCTTGTTTCATCCTTTTTGGTAGTCGGGTTTTAGTTTTTAAACTTATTTTTCAATAATTTTTAAAATATAAGTTTGCATCTCAGACTAAGTATCCTCTAGACAGCAGTAGCGGCCCGCTAGGGCGGTGCGAGCGGTGCGACGGCACCGGGTGCCGTCATGAGGGGGCGCTGAAATCAACCGAAATGCGACCACCGGGCACCAGATGATAGTAGCACACCCCGGACACTCCATACAACGATCGCAAAATAATTACCTACTACTACTACATTAAAAAATGACGTTTGTATACGTATGAATGTGTGCGTGGGGTACTTGTGTTTGCGAGCGCTCTTTGTTAAAGAACTGCGACGGTAACCTCGAAGTGCGGGGTGAGGTGCGGTAACTGATGTTAGTGCGGGGAAGGGAGTGGCCTTTCTGTACGTAGTACTTTAAGTATTCTGTGATAGTAGCTAAGCGCGGATAAAGCGTGGACGCGGAGTATCGACCGAGATGCGACGATCATTTGGGCGCGCAAACGGAGCGGGCGGCGCACGAGGTTCATATTGGAAAAAGCTTGTGCTGATTTGCAAATCAGCTTGACAGATGGGCAAAAATGTTGGTTGTGAATTGGTTGAGGAATTTATGAGCTTTAAACCATTATTAAAAGATTTTCAATCAGCAGAGCCCCCTTCAAGTGCTCCGACTTATTAATTAAAAGTAGGTACCTAATGATTGGCGGGACACATTTTTCCAAATGTATGGACAGCACTTCGTATACTGATTATACCTGTTGCTAAAGGAAAGGGGAACGAAGTTTCAGTAAATTAAAACTTAGAAAAACTTATTTACGTTCCACTATGTCTAAAAAGATATTTCATGATAAGTAGTGATTTTTTTATATTGCTCGTCAATATAGTTAACATAGTAACACCATCAAGCCACACTGACCGTGGTGAAACGTTTTATTTCATGAGCTGTGTGTGGCAAACAAGGGTCCTTAATCCTGATAGCATTACTCGGTGCTCCGTAGTACCAAGGACCGAGAAATGACTTCCTAAAAAGTCGTACCTAAATCATACCGCATTTTCTACGACCGTACAAATGCAACGCAGAACTTTGACAGTTTATTTATTTATTTATTAAGGATCTCCAACAAAGGATACACATACACAATATAAATTACAGTAATACATAATAATAATAATAATAATGTATCTTTATTTCAAACAACTTTGAGTACAGGTTACTTAAATACTACATTATGAGCGACGTATAGGAATATTATAGCGGATAGTGGAGCAAACCCAGTTCCGTGCTAGGAATTAACCTGTGTTACAGACACTAGGGCCGCTCCATCACCTCACTAGAAACATTACTTCAGACGTCCGTAGTAAAGAAAGCAAAATATATTGAGTTATTGGATTCCCAATTTAGGCATGCCTGTATATAGGGAATCCATAAAAAAAAAATTACGTACTAAGAAAACAAATAAAATAAAAAGAAAAATACAAAAGAATGAACGTGCCACATTCACGACGTGCTGGGTGTGTCGGTGTTTACTATGTGTGAGTGAGAAAGTGCAGGTGAGGGTGTGCTGTTATGAGTGTGTTTGTGTTATGTTATGTTGTATATACATATACAAAAGGTTCTTTTACGTGTGCTCCTTCAATTACAGGAGACCACAGCATGCACATATAACTAGGAGTCAACACGATAAAAATAGACAAAGTAAATGACTAATGAATACAAAATATAAAAAGTGAAGGAAAAAAATAAAATTAACATGTCAAGAGATTCATATTGCAAATAGTGTAGACAGGATAAGAATAAAATATTGAGAAACATTGAATAAATTTGAGAAAAATATTAAGAATTAAAATGTTGAGATTGAGCATTAATATTACAATTGCATAATTATGTTAGTTTAATTATAATTAATTCACAGTTCTATACTGTCTAAAACTAACTATAGAACCTACGAAACCATCACAAAATGTTCCCCAGGATTTACAATACAACAAATCGGTAATGAGGATGCTATGGATAAAAAAAATTGTGGCTCGAAAGTTTAAATATAATGCCGTGGCCACACTAAACGGGAAACGCCGATAATTATCGCGATAAGTTGTAGCTCATTGGCTGCACCTACGATGTCAGCCAATGAGCCACAACTTATCGCGATAATTATCGGCGTTTCCCGTTTAATGTGGCCACGGCATAAAACGGAGAGACCGGATAAAGTTCATGGACTACTGACCTCCTTGGGGTGTGGTGACGTGATGCGAGAGCTCAATGTTCGTCAACTTGTGACAACGTGACAACTATCACCCCTCCCGCACAGCGCAGCTACCTCAGGCAACGTCGCAGTACTTTAAGTATTCTGTGGTCGCAGTTAAGGTGAATGCGCAGTTGTAGCCCGCGAAATTCAATTTTTCTTACGTTTTTTGCAATTTTCAGGTCAGTGTCAGGGTGTATCTTGATCAAAATATGATTCGCGACTATAACAGGTACGTACGAGTATTTACAGAATTAGAATCATTAATACATCTTTCCAAGTTAGATTTCTACCGTTAAGAACAAATCTCGTATGGAAAAGTGTTTATGGTAGAAATCTAACTTAAAGAGATATATTAATGATTCTAATGACTATAATTCTGTAAATACATGTCTATTATAGTCGCAAATCATATTTTGATCAAGATACAACCTGACACTGACCTACAAATTGCAAAAAACGTAAGAAAATTTAAATTTTGCGGTCTACCACTGCGCATTCACCTTAAGCGGTCGGACTATAGTTCCGTGTATGGAGTTAGTGGGAGTATTCAATCACAACTACAATAGTACAGACGCCAGCACATCAACCTACTACAATCTGTCAAATTTCTTTAATAGATTTTCAACTTTATCACTGAAGCATAAGGTTCAAAGTTGATTGGGAAAATGTGACAGTTAGGTGTAGGTTGATGTGCTGGCGTCTGTACCTATCATCATCATCAGCTGATAGAGGTCTACTGATGAGCATAAGCCTGCCCTAAACATCGTTTACACTTTAACGTAAATCATTTGCATTAAGGTAGAAAATAGGTAGGTACTAAATATGAATACTTCGAAAAACCAAAAGATACTATCCATTAACATGCCTGACCAAATTGTTGAAATGACATTATGGAGGGACCAGCTGCCAGCATTTATGGTCGATATTTCTCAAACAATTCATGTTAGGGACAATCAAATTTCAATACCATCAGGAATTCCTAGTGCGAGCAATCTGACCCATCCACGTAATAAAACAAATGAAATCCGAGTAATTCTTTATTTCCAAATTAATCATCATGTCAATAAATATTACATACTTAATAACAACCTACAATTTAGCATTTATATAAGTAACAAAATGACATTATAGGCGCCAAAACTAGCAGCTAAATGTAAACTTTGTCCGATTTATGTAAAATTTTAAAATTAATGTATCAATGTATTTATTGCAGCATTCATTCATTAAATTCAATATCACTAAAACTTACGTAACATACATAATCAGCCTATAATGTTCCCACTGCTGGGACACAGGCCTCCTCTCAGTGAGAGGGAGTGGGCCGTAATCCACCACGCGAGCCCAGTGCGGGTTGGCAGATGTCACTTGTCTTCGAATTTTTGGTTATAGGACATGCCGGTTTCCTCACGATGTTTTCCTTCACCGTTTTAAGAGCAGTAGTGGTGAAATAATTTTCACAAAGTAAAGCGCCTGTCTGGATTCGAACAACCTACAACTCGTAAGTCGCGGTCGTTACTATTTGGCCACCACTGCTCTCTAAAACTTAACTGACATGAAAATTGATTATGTAATAATAATAACGTCACAAAATATAATTCACCGTATTCATTGGAATCACTGTCGAGCAACAATTGCCAGGAAAATTAAACATTTTCACGTTGCCAGCAATACTGTAACACTCCATTTAGCTACCAAAATGTTGATGCTGAAACATGTTTGTCTCCCAATGAATATGCGGATTGCGTCACGATTTTACCTTAATTGTTGAATTGAATTAAACCTAATTCACTTTATAACACTAATGATACATTGCGTCATATGACAGTCAGGGAAATTAATTATTATGCAAATTACCACCCTATGTCAATTTGCTTGTCATAGCCATTTCATAACACTGTCAAATCACGACAGCAGTTATTTGTATTTACCCAAACCTCAAATAATTCATATTTGCGCTCCTAAAATTATTATTGAACTCTAATATAAAAATGAATGCGCCTCTCTTGTGAACCTCGAAATAATTCCTTTATTGGTATTCTAAAACAACTATGTAAATAGCAATGAGTAAATGCGTCGAACTAGGATAAGGTTCGACTCATCATTTAGTCACATTTCTAACCTAACCCATTTGGTCAGGGTACCCCAGGTACCCTAACTTAGTTACTGCAACCAATTCGTCTCACACGTGGTTGGTTATAGTTATAACCTAACCCATTTGATCAGGGCACCCCAGCTTAGATACTGCGAACAATTGTTAGAAATGGCTAAAAGTTTCTAGAGGTTCATTAAGTTTAAACATCGTTATCAGTCGTCAGTAAGTAGAGGATCAGTATTTGAACATACGAATAATTTTAGTTGATAGTCAATTTTCATAACAATTAGTTTTCCCGATTTTACATTTTAGTTATTTTATGTACACCCATGCTATGAATCCTCTATAACAACCATTGTAACCATAATATCATCCAAACGAGTGTTATAATGTTGTACTAAATTCCATTATGCAAGTCCTTTTAAAAAAAAGAACATTGTCATGCACGCGCGTTTCACTACTACCACGCCGTAATTTATAAAAAGAACTTATAGGTTATTCGAACTCACGTCGTATCCCGCCGACCGCCATTTTTGTTCGAAATTAGTATCGCAAAAACCTGTTTCAGAACCTATTAAAGAGGATTCATATTATGGGTGTAGATAACGTCTTGTATGCAACTGTACACAATTAGGTATTAAAACACTCATGTGATAAACGCACATTCGTGTTTATACCCCTTATTATAGAACAGTTGCATAAATAACTAATAATTAATTCATTATTATCTGGTGACTATTAATCACATGCAGTGAGTTGTCTTATATTAGACTATAACAGTGTATATACATTACAGTAGAATTTTTTGGTTAAACTACAATTACAATAATTTGAGACAAGTTCGATAAGACCCGTAATTTTATTAAATTGTAAGAAAATAGTTTGTTTTCATATTGCTTATTGCCTGTTCTGTCTATTTGACAAAAAATGACATGTGATATTTCTTCTATTATTGTACGATCTAAATAAATTACATGATCTGTTAGAATATTTCCTGTTAAAGCTTTAATAATATTAACCATCGTGGCTGTAATCCACGATTACGAGCAATCGTTAAGGGGAAGCGTCAGGATAATCCGCGAAATTAAAATTTTCATTCAATTTTGCAATTTGCAGGTCAGTGTCATGTTGATTAAAATATGATTTGCGAGCGTAACAAATTTGACTATACAGCATTATTACAATTAAAATCATCGATACAACCCCCTAAGTTATTAGAGAACGCTCGCGAATCATATTTGTTCAACATACAATCTGACCTGCAAATTACAAAAAACGGAAGAAAATTTGAATTTCGCGAGCTACCTAAGATTACTCGTAATCATTTCATCACTAGTTTTGATGAGAGTTAAAACTTCTAAGGTAAATTTTCACAAATTAGCATTTAGTATAAATGCACCAATTTAATTTACTATTGACAATTCAATTACGAACTTTGTATTACTAAGCAGAAGTCCAATAAATTAGTCAATTCCAAAGAACTTCAACAATAATAACGAAACAAAATAAAGATATTGATAATAGAATTCACACACAAATTTCTTTAATCTATCGAGGTCCGCTAATGAGACACAATTGATTTCCTATTGTTTCGTCGCCGATAGGCGACGCGTGGCGCTTGACTGGTTTAAACACTAAAATAACATTACTTTTTAATGTAAATAGGCAAAAACATTACGATAAGGTTAACGTATCACCGAGACGCCACGATAGCGTAGAATAAAGGCACTCAAGGCAGTGCTGACATATGACCGACAGCATCGCTACCGCTACAGTTCACTAAAACTAAATTGACATAACATTCTACAGTTGTTCAGGGGCGCAGCGCAGTCACGCTACTTAGGCGTCTCGATAAAATATAACCAAAATAGGAAGGCACATGATTTGTATTTAAAATGTTTATGATGGACACTGTCTAAGAAACTCTGGATCGAAGTAGGCGATAGTGACGGTTATGTCATCCCTGAACGTGCGGCTGACGTCCGGCGCCAGCGTCAGCAGGTGCGCCAGCCGCGAGTGGTCCACCCCGTACTCCGTGCCTCCAATCGCGTGTCTGATCAGGTGAGTTGCAGCATTCTTATCTTTAGGCTTGCTCTTCAAACTTTCTTTCCTATGAGCCAAAAGCTCATCAATGGCGCCTAGTTGTATATTCTTTTTCGGTAAACTCAGCGGATTAAAGAAAACTTTCCCCTTCATATGCTCACCAACTAACTTTACTGCTTGCAATGGAGTCAACATATCCCAGAGACCATCTGAAGCGATTATTAAGAAACTATCTTTAGGCGTGAGTCGATGGTAGTAGATATCTGGCATCGCTGTTAGATATGGAGGAGTGTAATAATTAGCTGGTACCGCCTTTGGTCCGAAAAATGGTGTGGCTAGTTTTTTTAAAAGCTCTGCGGGCCATTTATATCTGTAGTCTCCTATGCTACGAAGGGGTGCCAATTCACCAAGCAGCCTGTCCCTTCTTATCACAGTTTTCCTTTCAGCTTCAGGATGCTCATTCCAGATTCTTTTTAGTTCATCAAAGTTTTCTGCATTGTGCTCTTTGGTTATTTTTTTGGCTATCCATTCATTCTCATCTGCCATAGTACCCAGCACTGCGTTGCAATCACCCACGTTAGCCACGTACAGATGTGGCCCGTCGATGTGCGTCACACACGCTACTGCCCCAGACAGAGCAACAGACAGGCTTCTTTGACTAACTCTACCATACTTTTTGTAACTCTCAAGAACCTCGTTCGATAAATCGCTATCCAATCGCAATATAGCTTTCTCTAATGACTTCTCGACACTAAATTCACTAGACTCTGCGACAAGATCAGCTAAATATTGCTTGAAACTATTACGATATTTATCTCTTAGACCTTCTACCATTTGTATCTGAAATCCATATATTTTGTACATGTTATTCAACATATCAAATTGAATTGGGCAAAAAAAATTGCTAGCATTGAAGAATACTTCGAAATATGGTGGAGAGATAATAATATTATAGCTGATGTATACTGGACTCTAATAGACAGTCTCTTGGGAACTAGGTGGTTAATAATAGATTTCGCAGCAAATATTTAAGAATGTTCCACAATCGCACGCATCGCAAAGCGAATTTCTGATTGAAGACTTAATTATAATATAATAAGAAATAATTAAAGTGCTACTTCAGTATTTCAACCTCTCTCTGTACAGAGCTGCCAGGGACAAGAAAAGGTGGAAAGAAAAAGGTAGGAAGATTGTAGGGACGCCTTTGCCCAGCAGTGAAACAATAATGGCAAAAAAAAAATACTTGAGTTTTATGCAGTACTAATAATACAAATACCTTATCATTAAATGTTTCCACCAATTTTTCTGGTGGTAATCCACCATCTTGGAACTTTTTGAGGACATCTATTGGAAGGAGAGAAGCAGCGATGTAGGTGAACAGTCGTTTTGATACCACTTGTGCACACTGAGGTCCAACATGTCCATCAAATATGCCCATCAGAAGACCTGGAACATATTGTCGTAGATTCATGAAGAAAACTAAATCACCATAAAAAATATCTATTTATGACAAGCTGCATAATAACCAACTCGCACTTGGGCCCGCGTGGTGGATTATATGTTTATAGTATTAGCCACACAAAGCTGAAGAGTTTGTTTGAATGCGATAATCTCTGGAACTACCAGTTGGATTTGAAAAATTATTTTTGTATGTAATAGCCAAATTCTTGAGGAAGGCTATTTAATGTCACGCAAGGATTCTTAAAAGCCGAGCAAAAAAAAAGAAGAAACAACAATAAAAAAGTAAGAAAGGGCCGGCGTTATGATGCAACAGGGTTGGTCAGGAAAACAAAAAGTTTTACACGGATGAAGTCACTGGAAGCTAGTTTGAAATAAAATCCATAAAAACCTTTTTCATAGGTACCTGGAGACATTGTGCAGACACCCTCTGATCTGCAATCTTCAATAGGGTTGTTTGAAGCAAGTTGGTTGGAGTCATATGACTTAACAGAACCTTCTGTAAACTCTTTATTGAATTCATTTTTCCGCAGAATGACAGTGACCTAGAATACAATAAATAATTAATTATTTTCCACACTGCATAAAATTAACAGGCTGTTTACCAACTACTATTACTAACTATTTACACTGAAAATGTTGCAGATTTAATGCTCAGATATTGAGTCTGCAATCTCATTGCCTGTGAAATTATAGAATCAGACATGTCAATGGATTTTAAAAAGTGGAAACGAAACCAAATATGTTCTAGTAGTGTAATGCCATTACTCCCTACTTTGGACTTCTACACTTTGGTATAAGAATTGAATAAACTTACTTCTTGTGGCGAAGGTAAAACTGTAACACCATCTTTGAGCACCTGAGGAGCGACTGTTGTACGAAAATAACTATAGGAGCTCGACCTAAAGCCGCATTTCTGATTGATAAGTTTACAGTAATCTTTTCGAGTTTTGATCAATAATAATTTACATTTAGTGTTCACATTTAATTTTAAACAGGCATTCAGTGAAAAATTTATATATAAACTATTCATATTTACAAAAGTGGCTAACCGCAGTAGCCGGGCATCACGAACTTGTTATGCAAGCATTAGAAATGTATAATTTCATTACATTGAACAATATGTTTCCAACTAAATACTGGCTCATTTATTTCAGGCATAAGCACATTATTTATCCAAATTACTATCCTGAATATTATCACTGCACATTTTCCATGGGAAAATAGGAGTAGCAAATAATTTGAAATAAATAAAACTCATTGACATTTCAATCAACCTCAAGACGTCAAAATTTACTATTAACCACAGAACACAAATATCCCGCCTTAGTGTTCTGTGACACATATACTCCTTTTTTGTCTAAAATAAAAGTGTCATAATATGCTTTATCACATTCAATTTTTAAATTAATGTAAACCTAAGGGTATCCGCACATTTATCGACGCGGAATCGGCTTAAGCCGAGTGCGTATCACCAAACTACTCGACTTATCGCCGAGCTAATAGGCAAACGGCTCGTTTCGCCGTCGATCGGCGTCGCGCCGCGTCTTCCGCGCCGAGCCAATGCGAGTGGTATTACAAAGTAAAGGAAAAAATCCGAAGACCTTAAATTTGTAGTTTGTGTATTTGTAGTAAATTAACCCGTCATAAACTATTTACATACCTAAATCTATGTGGTGGGTCGACGACTCTTTCTCCGGTTCGACTGTATGTACAGACGCCAGCACATCAACCTACACCTAACTGTCACATTTTCCCAATCAACTTTGAACCTTATGGTTCAGCGATAAAGTTGAAAATCTATTAAAGAAATTTGACAGATTGTAGTAGGTTGATGTGCTGGCGTCTGTACAAACTACCGCATCAGTCTAAAGTTAATTTGAAGGCACGTTTATAATTTTTTTAAATGTTGAAAATATAGTATTTGTGAGTACTATTTTTCTTCAACAGTATATTTAGTACGCATGCCCGAAATACAGTCGGTTGGCAACCCTAAAAAAGGGTGAATACACTGACCTCTATCATACAAGTGTTTATATACAGGTCAGTGGGTGAACATGAACTGCTGATTATCTGAATAGTGTGAATTAGTTCAAATCAATCAGTAAGTATTAAATATTTACGCGCACTTCATGTCATGTGCATATTCAGGTGTTTTTTTTTTTAATACAGTTTTTAATCGACTAATATGGAAAAAAAGTCATCAATTCAAACCAGCAATCCTCGGATCTGATGCCCATCCGTAACATTGGCTATTTCGTCGCTATCCCTAATAGGTGACACATTCACTAATACGTCACCTTGTGCATTTGGTCAGTTTCTCTCGTTTTATGCTGTATTTCGGGCGCGGCCCCAGGGGGGGGGGGGGGTCATGGGGTTCATGACTCCCCCCAAAATCACTCAAGCCGTCGGGAGTCTGAATGATTTACTTGCCTTACTAGCTTAAAACTGGACTTGAACCACGAAAACCCCGATGGGCACATTCAAAAACATTAAGAACATATATTATGCACACATGGGGAACTAAAAACATAAAACTATGAAATGACAGTGGGTTTTTTAACGCGCCTAAAAAAGTATTTCCTTTAAAAAGCCTGTTATGAAATACATAGATGCAAGAGCGAGCGAAGCAAACTCGGGATATTGGGCACCCAGCTCGTACGTAAGGTTCAAAAGGCGTGATTCCAAAACCCAAACTGGTGGAACGTCATAATTATTTCGATAAAGTAACAGAGTGCGTAACAAATAGTTCTTATGCCGTTATGTTGGCAACAATGTATACCACTTCTTATTCTTCACCACTCCTTAATGTTTTGGGCATGATTCTAACACGGACACCTTATAAATCTTAAAAAAAAAAAAGACGGGTTGCACTCCGGGAGTGCCGGCAGAAGTGAAAACTTGAATATTAACGTTGAAATAAATCAATTATTAATTGAATTAATATAACTCATTTTTTTTCACTATTTCTGCGTCCCTTTTTTCATTAATAGATGCACTTTGTTCAATTTCCATATTTTAAACACTTTATATACACGAATGTTACGAATACGCAGCAGTGTGTCCACGTCCACTTCCACTTCCACTTTGACTTTGACTTTGACTTTGACTTCGACTTCGACTTTGACATCGACTTCGACTTCGACTTCGATTTCTACTTTGACTTTGACTTCGACTTTGACATTGACATTGACATTGACTTTGACTTTGACTTCGACTTCGACTTCGACTTCGACTTCGACTTCGACTTTTACTTTGACTTTGACATTGACTTCGACTTCGACTTCGACTTCGACTTTGACTTTGACTTTGACTACTTTGACTTTGACTTTGACTTCGACTTCGACTTTGACATTGACTTCGACTTCGACTTCGACTTTGACTTTGACTTTGACTTCGACTTCGACTTTGACTTTGACTTCGACTTTGACCCCGACTTCGACTTCGACTCCGACTTCGACTTCGACTTCGACTTCCACTTTCGCTTCCACTTCCACTTCCACTTCCACTTCCACTTCCACTTCCACTCCATCCATCCATCCATCCATCCATCCATTGTCGTGTGTCACTAAACTTGGTTCACTTCGGTTGGCGCCGCCGTAGAAAGAGAGGGGGGGGGGGAATCTCTCCTGACGGTCACGTGTCCTGACGCGATGCCCTGACGCGAATTTAACATTTTTTACCCATTACAAAAAGTGTTCAACGCCGCTAAAGAAGTTTTCACTTCAAAAAACTGCAGAATCGTCTTCCCATATCTACTATATTGACAGACATGGGCACAAAACACATATACTCCTAGCGGAGGACAGGGGAGCCAACATTATAACATAGGAACTATTTGTTGAAACGCACTCTAAGTTCTCTTTTTGTATGATGAATAATGATGATCAAAACAGAACCTATTTCAAGGAAGGGTGCTAAAATTTTCAGGCTATCTTCGCTCGCTCACATTCTGCTGATTGTTGAACTTTTCTTCATAAGTCGACAAAGCAAGTAAGTTCTTTTGGAATGATCAAAAGAAAATCTAACCTATCCGAGAATGTGCAAAATTTTCGAGCTCGCTTCGCTCGCTCTTTCATTCTGCATTCTTGTAGTAGCTTGGGCTTGCCTGCATAAGTCGACATTGGCGCCGACTCCCTTGTTCACAAACTAAACTACATAAATAAGTTAAGTTAAGTTTTAGCTTATATTATGTAAATATTTAATTTTATAAATAAGTTCAGTGCATCTTTTTCTTTCTGTTTCATTAAGGTGAATGCGCAGTGGTAGCCCGCGAAATTCAAATTTTCTTACGTTTTTTGCAATTTTCAGGTCAGTGTCAGGTTTTATCTTGATCAAAATTTGATTCGCGACTATAACAGGTACGTATTCACAGAATTATAATCATCAGAATCATTAATACATCTTTCTAAGTTAGATTTCTACCATAAACACTTTTCCATACGAGATTTGTTCTTAACGGTAGAAATCTAACTTAAAGAGATATATTAATGATTCTAATGACTATAATTCTGTAAATGCATATCTATTATAGTCGCGAATCATATTTTGATCAAGATACAACCTGACACTGACCTGCAAATTGCAAAAAACGTAAGAAAATTTGAATTTCGCGGTCTACCACTGCGCATTCACCTTAAGAAAAGGACAGGAGATAAATATTAGTTTAGTCCTGTCAAATTTAATACTAAATTAAGATACTCCATAGACAAGTTTAGACGCGATTAAAAAATTGGCTACTAAAAATACGTCGATATATGTCAGGTGCTGACTAATTTGACAGCACTAAATTAATATTTATGTTACATTTTCTTAAATGAAAAAGAAAGAATAAGATGCACTGAACTTAAATTTAGTTTAGTTTGTGAACAAGGGAATCAGCGCCAACGTAACTCCTATTTCTGCTTGAAAATGTAAAACAAAACCTAACCAAACCGAGGCGGGTTGTTAAAATTTTCGAGTTCGCTTCGCTTGCTTTTCCCACCCTACTTAATCTAATCCCCGAAGGGTTAGGCAGGGGTGTACCTTCATATAGTACTTACACCCCCATGTCGCCAGTTATGTTTATAAGTCCCATGTCATAGGGGGTGACCCTCCTGCCACCTACCGGGCACAAATCCAGACTCCAGGCTAAACCTAATAACACTTTACCCAACCTAGGAATTGAACCCAGGACCTCATGCTCAGCAGTAACGCTTGCGACCACTAGACCAACGAGGAGATGTACCTCCCTTATTAATATTCCTCGGCACCCATGGTGACCCCCCCCCCCCAAATCTTGGGCTGCGACCGCGCCTGCATCTACCAACCCGCACTGGGTACACGTGGTGGATGACGGTTACGGTCCACTCCCTCTAACAGAGAGGAGGCCTGTGTGGCTGTGTCCCAGCAGTGGGAACATTATAGGCTGATTATGATGCTAATCCTTTGGCTTTTGCCCTGCAGTGGGTCTCAATACAGGCTGTACCAAAAACCAGCTCCAAATAGTGCGTAGAAAAATGAAAAATAACAATGCAGTACAATTTTACCATGAACTTATCTGAGCCCGACTTTTAAACTAAAGAAGACCTTTTAAATATAATCCAATCCATCAAAGTAAAGGTTTCCTAATCATTCAGTTTCGTGCTTCAAGGACAAGGATGAAGACGGCGTTTGTAAATATTGATTGATGTCGGGGCTGTTCATAAACAATTGCTTTTTTTTCTCTTTCACTTTACGTACCTATACAACAAAATGTTTTTAGTGACCCATCAACTTTTATAAATCTGATGACTCTAATTTTGTTTCTCTATAATAACATGCGCACGCAATAGGTATGCGATGAACTCTGTACGTATGGTAGCCAAATAATCAAGTGGGTACAATGAGTGGGTATGGCTCCGTGGTTCTACCATATCGATAAATCCATAAAGTAGGTTATTCTATAAAGTACCGTTCCAACAAAGAATACTTTTAATGCTTTTTAGCTATTCTCTATCTACGCTATTTACGAATGTTTTATTTACAGATATTTCACATTAAAAATATTATTTATTTTTATGTAGAAACAGCAGATATTTTTTGAGAACAAAAAGTTTTGATAAAGATTTTATCACTTCAGAGTGAATTTAAGAATAGACGCCAAGAAAAAAGAAAGAGAACGCATGCGCAATGCGCATGTCGAAGTCGTCATTCATCGTTCGTTCGCTTTGGCCGACATCGCGGAACGGTCATTTTTTCGTGATCTGCAATTTTTGCCAACGAGATACTAAACATAAAATAAAACAAAATGCCTAACCAGGTGTTAACTATAGAGCCTCAAAACGAACTAAAATTTAAAGGTGAGTAATCTATCTCTTTATTTTGCGCAAGCTATAAACCGCCGCATTGAAACTTGGGTAGCATACATAGGTCGCGAGCTAGCTGCTGACAAATGGAGTTTCTATTTCCAGATATCGGCGTTTTGTCAGGGTGCGGTTTTTTACATTTTCCTTATAATTTGCTACGAATCACTTATTATAATATTAATTAATGGCGATAAGTTGTATTGTGGAAGTGATCATCCGGAAAAAACGAGATTCTCGAAAATGTTCATGGATTCCTTTCAGTCGTAGAGAAACATAAGTGTTGCGACCAGCTGTAATGTTCCGTTCACGTAACTTATAATAATGGTTTTAGAAACAGCGTGTAATTAAATACGAATCGCTGACTATTGTAGGTACGATAATTATATTACCTACCTACATGTTGTATGTGTACCTAAGTGTGTTGTCTGTCACACTATGTGTGACAAGTGATGTTGAATAAATATCAATAATCTGCATGGTGTTCATGTATTTCATTGGTTACAATAGTTGTCAATCCTGCAGTAGTAGCAACAGCAACACTAATAAAACAATATTTTGATCACAAGAATCTGACAATAGTTATGATGAACCAAGTGACATAATTAAATCAGTAAAGTGATTTTGGATGAAACTAACTCTACAGACACTAGTTTACTATGACTAACAAGTATGAATCATTACTAATTGTTGCACAGACATGTAAATGCTAAATATCTCTTTTTCTATAGTAAACATCACTTTTCATGTAATAGAAGGTACTATTTGCTTTGTAAAAAAATTGTGATATTCATAAATCTGTGCCAACATTAAGTATGGCAAAAATGATAGTTTGTTCTTAAATGAGGTCTTAACTGGCTTACACTTAATAGTAATCAAAAGATCACTAGCAAAAAGCAAAGTACATTACATTTTACTTGGGCTATTATGTTTATTCACATTACTAATTCACCATTAACTAACAAGTTAATTTAAGAAGCTGGTCAACCAAAATAACATTAACCAACCATATTTGGACTTGTTGCCGGTGCCTCACATTGGGCATATTGGCCACAAGTTGCAGTCTTGGATCCAATACACCAATGTGTCCAATCCACACACTGGTGCTTTGATCCAAGACTACAACTTGCAGCCAATACACCCAACCCAATGTGAGGCGCCGGCATGAAATGTGATAACGATACACAAGCCTTCCAAAATCAGATGTGGCGACTCCACATTTAGGTCAATTTAGTCCCTGGATTGGATTTCATCATTTATGTATTATGATTGATTCACCAAAACAACTAAAAGCAATTACATCAATGCATATCTGCCAATAGGCTATTAGGAACTGAAAGAAGACTAGGCTACACAAACACGATGAACTAAATCAAATAGATTCTGCATTATCATAACATAACTCCTGTAATCCCCAAAGAGTTGGGCAGATGTGTACTTAATAGTGCACACACACACACACGTTAGTTTCCATACATTCTGCTTTAAATGGTCACAAAATATAAATAATTTAGAATTATAAACATTCCCAAAAGTTTATTATTTGATTAATTACACCTCAGCCTAAGATCTTCAATGGAAATGAAATAACTGTTAAACTTTTTTACATTATGTTATTTTTATTCCTGGAAATTATGGTGAACCATTAGGTTGTTGTGGTTTCATAGTCCTTTATGCATATAATTTAAAGAAGCTGCCTGAATATTTTACTGACTAGTCCGATGTTTCAGTATACTTAACTAAGTATAGTACTTAGCTTTACGCTCAGTGGTGTCATCTATTTTTTTATAAATGAGTGTTATATTTCATTTTTTAACGAGTCTGGCCTTTTGTTTGTTGTTGATAGTCATTGTTGATGCAACCACCATCATTCTATCAGTCTGCTAAACTATTAGGTGGTAGTAAGTTTTCATGATGCACATCTGAATATAATATAATTTATATAAATTAATATATTATTTTTTAGCATTTTTCAAACAAATATTTTATTTTAGTTCCATCACTTACCCAATTATACATACTACAAGAAAATTATTGTATTTTGTGACATAACACAACGTCTTGATTAACCATTTTCCTATTAACAAGTTGTTAATACGCATTCAAATTAAAGTTATTCTGTAGACAAACATAATATATAAAATTGAGTTTTGGCATAGTTTCAAAACATATGTGTAGGTGATTTCCAAGTAAAAAATACTAGTTCATAGAAAAACTTGTATAATTATTATAATACTAGCCTCTGCCCGCGACTTCGTTCGCGTGAAATTTCTTGTTCCCCCGACCATCCCCGTCGCATCGCATCACCTACCCGCGCTATCACTTCGCTTTCGCTTAGCGTTCTTTCTGACTTTTTATTCTTTTCGCTCGGCTCCTAAGGGTCATAGCGTGATGTTAAATAGCCTATAGCCTTCCTCAAGAATTGGGCTATCAAATGGAAGAAGAATTTTTCAAATCCGACTGGTAGTTCCATAGATTACCCCCTACATACAATCTTACAAACAAATACCTCTTTATAATATTAGTATGGATGAACTAGAGTTGGCTTTATAATTTTCACACATGTACAAAATAGTGATACCTAAACTGAATAGTGTAAATTCATTAATACTTTACATATTGAAACAATAACCTTTTCCCATCACCAATAATTTTATTGTTATTACCAACAAGAGCTTTATTGGTTTGCTGGATTAACAAAAGACTTGAGTTGACAGCTAGGCTAGGCATAGTCTATCTATTTAGAAAGAATATGGTTAGAATTTTAAAAACTTACATTTTAATTCGTGGGAACATTTTTTATTACTTTGAACATTCAATTTCAATTACATGTAATGCTAATGTGCCTATTGTATTAGAGTTATTGAATATTTAAATGTGGTAGACAGAGGTGTACAGTAGGTACAATATATAGGGTGAAATTTGAATCACCATTTTTCTCTTAAGGGGTCATTGTACTCATCATTATGAACAACTTTTACTATGGGGCCAAACATGAAATCATGAAAAAAATCAGCTGTTTCCTACATTTTGATGCAAACATAAATGTAGGGAACAGCTGATTTTTTTCACGATTTCGGGTTTGGTTCCGTAGTAAAAGTTGTTCATAATGATGAGTACAATGACCCCTTAAGAGAAAAACGGTGATTAAAATTTCAACCTGTATTTTGCTGTTTTGGTATTAGTAGGCGATATTTAGATATATTATTATTTATGTTTTACTAGTAACAGACAAACACATCAAAAAGGTAACTCCAGCAAGACCTTTGGCTAAAGATGCTTAAAATCTCCTTTCTGATTCAGTGGGTGATACCATGGTCAACTTGAAAAACTTGAGACAAACCTTAGTTTTCGTGCTCATTTTGGCCATTGCAAAGATCAATATATACTAATGTAGGTCCAATTATTGTTTAGACTTTAGTATTTACATTTAAAGTGTATATGCGGTGTCTCTCAAGCTGAAAATGACCCATCGTCTAGATAGACGATGGGTCATTTTCAGCCTGAGAGACGCCACGGCACGTGGAGCCAGATGGCTCCACGTGCCGCGGCGCCCTTTTACCGAAACACGTGCGGGTTGCGTCAGCATTATTGTTCAACGTGAAGCCTCGGGGATGGGGGTATCTATTCATTGGAAACAAAACGTGCACAACCCATTATCAGAAACATTTTTGTGTTGGGTTTCATATTCATTGGGAACAGTGTGTAGCAACTTTGTGTCCCAGTGATTACATGGCTTGAATCTTGATACCTATATTCGTAGCGTCGCGTCGTTAGTCTAGTTGTCGCAAGCGAGACTGCTGAGCGCAGTTTCAAACTCAAACTCAAAGCATTTATTTCAATTAAACCATTACAGGCACTTTTGAATTGTCAAAATTAAGTAGTCGGTCAGTTAGTCAGAAAGTTGAAGCTAGTTGCCCATTCCAAAGCGTAGATCTCTATGGAGAAGAACGGGCAAGAAACTCCATGGACACTCTTTTTAAATCAAGATATTACAAAATCCTGGGTACATTATTCTTGTTGCTTCTATATGTGAGAACAATGTAAAAAAACACACAAATGAAGAAAAAATACAAGAAATATGATTAAAAATAAGCCTTGGCAGTTAAGAGATGACCAGTCTCAACCGACGGCGTCCGTTCACGAACATGACGCATGGATCAGCACCATCCAGCTCAACCATTTTGCATCCAACACACGCGCCACCATCAATGAGACATTTAAGTGAGCATGACATTTCATGGGTTCAATTCCCGGGATCGATAGTGTTATTTTTGGGTTTCTTCATAAGGAACTTCTTAGTAACAGCACAATAGTCCGGATTCGTGCCCCTATTAGTGGCAGTAGGCTCGCCGCCGATTATCCCGACAAATATGTAATTTTACATAGCAGATAGAGGTACCTATGTGTAAATTAGGATTAAGTATGTAGTTTTTATTGTAAGCATTACACATGAAGTTTTAAGTATTGAACTTTTTACCATTTGTGGATTCTCTTAAACTTTTGACACCATGCCCTCTTAAAGCCACAACATTATACCACGTCATTCCTCTATCTATAATTCAGAGTTAGGAATATCCATTTACTGCTCATCCTTGCAAGGAACACATTTCCTACTTTATCTTTGTATCTTTGGCACATTTAACATACACTAAGCATAGGTTAACTAACTGATTCGCATATTTAACAATATTTCTGTATCTTCAGGTTTCAGCTATCTCACCATTACCTTTGTCATGCTGACGTCTAAATCCTTCCTCTATATCTTGTTGTAAAAACTTAATCTTCATTCTCGTCTTGCAGTAAAACAGCAAAATACACATAACACATATGTACATTGTACACACATCAGCACAATCTAGGATATTTTGGTTCCTTGTGGAATAAGGTCCTAAGTATGACAGAGATGCATGAAAAGTTCACATTGTTAACATTTTTTATTTCTAATATAAAAGTCAACAAAACACAACTTTGGATTTTATTTTATTTACTATTAGGGTATAAAATAGTGCCCATTTTGATATAAATATGTTATAAGATTTTCTAAATAGTTTCTTTTCAATACATGAATAACTGAAATATCCCTAGATTGTGTTGATGTGTGTATAAACATAGATGTTCATACTCATGTTTACATACTCAGAATATAAAAGACTGGTGTTCTGGTATAATTATATGTAGTTATTATTTTCTTGATGTTTTCAGCTATTTTGTGAGCACAAGGAGTACCATTATGTTGTTTTAATACAAGTAGTATATTTTTTGCCAGTTGTGCCGGTCCTCAAAGAAATAGTCATTATAATTGAATCTTTTAGTTGATTATTCAGGATTGTTCGAGCAAGGATGCACAACCTACATGCGATTAACAAACCCATCAAACGATACAGTACTGTTCAAGATAAAAACTACTGCACCAAAGAAGTATTGCGTTCGCCCTAATTCTGGAGTTCTTGAGCCAAACTCCAAGGTGGAAATAGCTAGTAAGTGTAATTCATACAATGTATCACCATAACTCTGTCATGCTCATTATGAAGTGAATGCTCAGTAGCTATGTGTATTTGTCATTGTTTTAAAGTTGCTGCCACAACAAATTTGTTTGGTCTAATGAGCATCTTTTACCAGCATTGTTTGTACCTTATCTGTTGAAATGTCACATCATACATATTGTGTGCAACTAAATAATAATGTGCTGAATGTTTTCAGTTACTCCACAGCCGGTGTATGTGGATCCCAATGAGAAGCATAAACATAAGTTTATGGTGCAAAGTGTCGTCGCTCCAGAGGGAAAGACCAACATTGATCAAGTGGTATGTACACTTGATTGCTATAATAAATATTGTGCCAATAGCCTTGTCCATACCATTATAACTTAAAAAAAAGGTATACATATTTTGTTCAAAGGGACTTTCTTTTTATTTTTAGTACCCAGATTTTTATTGACCCAGTCTTATCTTATTTATTTATTTAGGGACAACAAACAGTAGCGTAATAATAAGTAAACATAGGATGCAATTTAACACAAAAACTAGACACTTTGTTTCAATGTGTGTTACATTGAAAGTTATATTTCACCAATCTGAAAATCAGCTCGAAGACTGACACAAAAAATTTATTATGAGAATGTCGTAATCCATTTATATGGCTCAGGATCTTTTTCAGTGGAAGGAGATCAGTCCAGAGCAACTGATGGACTACAAGCTGAAGTGCGTCTTTGATTCTCCGCGCGGCGCCAACCTGAATGTAAGTAGGAACATTTACGTATTTCATGTGTTCTGCTCTGCACGAGAACGAAGTTAAATCATCTGTATGTATCTTGTGAATACTTAATTTTTGTAATCTTTGTAGGATGCTGGTGACAATGTCGCCCAAAACGAAGTTACCAAGAAACGTGTCGCTGTTGCAGACGAAGCCAAATCATCGACAAAGGTAATGCTCCAACTTATACTTACAACTTTATGAATGTGTTGTTTTGTGGAGTTCGTTTCTACATCTATTCGTAGAACAGGGTTCCGCGCACGAGATTATTGTATGGTTTCCTGTACGTTTTCGTTGTTTGTGAGCTTTTTCAATTTTTATTTGCCCTTTCGCCAATCAGCCATGTAGTATTGCGACTAACGCTCAGCATAGATTACGTATTTACCTGTAGTTATTAAGACGATCATTACCAATGTACCGTTGTGATCTATGAATATGTATATATCGTATCCACATTGGATAATATTAGTCCAAGCTTGGCATGTTATTTCAATTGTCTTGCAGGATGCCGTAGAAGGTCTCATCCAGAATGAAGCAAAGCGGAAGGATGATGATCACACTACTGGCGTGAAAACGGTACCCGACCATTACATTTTTATTCTAAAGTTATGACTCCACAATTATTATTTTTTATTTTACCGCCTTGTGCGCTGAAAATATGTCATTAAAGTTAGTATGCGTCTCATTGATAAAGAACTTTAAATAAAAAAACCAACGAAGTGAAAAGTAAAATAAAAAAGTTTGAAGGGAAAATATATGCATTAACACTGCAACAATTGATGGCTAAATTATAGATTAGCTTAGCGTATCTTTTATACTGCCAAAACATCCTTGACACCCCATTACCCACACAATACTCTGTACATTTCCAACTATTGCCCTTAACTGCATGTTTTTCATTTATTTGCAAAAGTTCTTTTTATATTTTTTTGTACTGTTTACGTAAGTATATAATTAGTCATATATACATTTTTTTTATTATCGTTATTTCAGACTTTGACTTTCCCTAAGTCTGAGATCGCGGAAACTGACTTGCAAAAGGCGGCTTTAGAAGTTATCCTTTTGAGGGAGGAAGAAAGCAAATTAAGACACGAAAATCTGCAATTAAAAGTGAGTCAATTTTTTTATGTTTTTCTTTTGGTTTGGAATTCTATCTAATACAACTAAACAAGCAAGAATTTCGGTTTTTTCCCCTATTGTATATCTATGTACTTAAACATATCCTTATATTGCCCCATGTAGAAAACTACTATGTTTCCTTTATACATTTATAATAACAGATGATTGGCATAATTCCGCCTATAATATTGTGCACATGCACACTAAGCGAATCTGACGAGTTATACAAAACCACGTGTGCTCTGCGCTTTATAACATAATAATTAAGTGAAATACAAATTGATAAGATATTCAGTACTTTACGAAAATCTAAGAAAAATCTATGAAGATACAGATGATAATAATTGTAATCGTTTTTCATAAGCCTCCGTCCTAATCCCTTATACTGCATTTGACCTGTCGAATCTGTAATATTGCTGCTGTAGCGATCTATTCGGGCTTTAGCAACTACCGAATATTACTTATATGTGATGACTGATACGACGAGAGAGGCATTGGTGTGGTCGTGAGGTGTATCCAACAGCACACTAATCTTACAGATATAATAAATATAAACCATGGTTGCTATTGGAATTACGAAAAAACATGCCCCCTTACTAATAAACGATGTATATGGTCTATATAGTTACACAACGCATTGTCTTCTTCTTTTGAAAGTCAAATTACTGACGACTGAAAGAGAGAAATCGGTGTGTACCTATTCATCTGATATAATACGTTTATTAGTAAGGGTTAATGTCATGAAGTAAATCTCGTGCTAACACGTGATTCTATTGTTTTACTTCGATTTGAATTATTAGCCCATCACTGCTTTATACGTCCGTAGGTACAGGAAAAAAACGGATCGATAAGTGTCCACCGAGACCTCCTGATGTTAATATAATGAATTAATTAATCATGTTTTAAACAATACAATACTGATATGTTCAAGTTATGTTAGCGTTCTGCGATTTTTATGTTCTACTATAGTGTGGCCATGTGCGAGGTTTCTTCTTTGTTACATTATTTTGTATGCAACAACGTGCTCGGCGACGCCCGGGTTTTCAATTTCATGTCCAGTGGCTTTGGCTGTGCGTTGTCTGTCAGTCAGTCAGTTCCGACTTTCTCGGTAGATTTTCCAAAAACAAAATCTTTAATACTAAACCTTTGCAAGGTATTCGTGTTTCGCCAATAAATCTAAGCCCTTTTAAAGATGAAGGTGTATTAAAGCACGAATAGGTATCAAACACACATGCTTGTTGATGTATTCACTATGCTTTTTGTCGTGCTATTTATTTACCGCATGATGTCTACTCGTGCTTTAAAACTGCATCATCTAAACGAAACTAGGCCTTCGGGCGTTTATGGTGGCATGGGTTCGCATACGCACGCGAAATTGGCTCTTATGGCTCCCGCAGACATGCGCGACGCGTTGCGATTTGGTAGAACAATTTCCATGATGTTTCATAGAAATTATTCTGCTAGGGTTGCGCTTTCGAGTCACGTCTGTCGTCGGAAAGTAATTGTATGTACAAGTTAAAGTCTATGACTAATTAAACCACCCATTCTAGTTTGATATCTGGCTCTGCTAACCTTACACGTGACTAATCATGTATTCATTTCCAAATCAGAATAAATGGTCATGGTGAAGTGTAACTATCATTCAATTATTTTTAATTGGTTGGTCTGCTGATCCGAATTAGTATATGAAAATATTGTATTGTGCTTAGTACCGAAAATAATTATGGCAAATGAAAGCATAGTCAGCCTATAATGTTCCCAGCGCTGGGACACAGCCTTTTTCTCGGCGTGGTGGAATAGGCCGTATAACACGACGCGGGCCCAGTAAAGATTGGTAGATGTCACATGTCTTCGAATCTTTTGGTTCTAGCAAATGCCAATTTCCTCACGATGATTTCCTTCACCGTTTTGAAAGCAGTGGTGATGAAATAATTTACACAAAGTAAAGTGCCTGTCTGGGTTCGAACCCACTTGGCCACCACTGCTCCTAAACAAAACGAAAATCTAAAAGTCATCTTAATTTCATACATAGGTTAGATGTTATTATTTTTATAATTGAATTGAACCATTCCCTTAATAACCGTTAAAACTTCACCTTAAGATCGATTTCAAATGTAGTATGGCGTAAGTTTATTAATATGGAATGAAGTGTCCTTGAAATGGACTTATCAAGGTTGGGGAAGTCTAGAAATTATTTATGCGCTCAGCGTACAATCGATTCCATGTGTCTATCATTTCCCTGACAAACAAGAAGGGTGTTATGTGATGAAAGAATACAAAAACACAGACAGACGCAAAAACACAATTTCACACTTTTTGCAAGCTATAAAAGCTTGTGTGTTTGTTTTATATAACATACAGATTATCTTACAATAATTAGTTCTGTGAATCAAACAGATAAGCTTTCTCAAATAACTTAGATTAGGTTAACTTATGGATCCAAACTAACTTCACTATTTCATGGTCTCTCAATGCTCGTCCAGATAATGCGTTTTACGCGCGTAGATAATCACATAGCAGAGACAAGGCCGAGAGTAGTAAACTTTACTTAGCTCATACTTTGGCTAAGTATTATTTATGTCTCTTTCGCACAACTGTCAAACTACAAGAGAGAGACGGAACATATCTAAGACAAAGCACTTGTTAAGTAACGTTTATCTCGACTTATAGTATTTTTATTTCACGAAGCGACACTTGCTTTTCCAGTGGTTACCAAGTCTACAAACCAGTGGCGTGCATTGCATATAGGCATATACACACTATTTATTGTTCTCCTTTGTCTCTAATATTTTTGAGTGGGTGCTAATTAAGGCAGCTTCTTTAAAATGTCATTCTCGTCTGCAAATATATTTAGTTGTCTAATGAATTAATAGGTCAGCGACGAACTTTTAGCGTCTAATAAATGGTTTATAAGCGACCATATATTGTAAAACAAGCTACTGTAAATATGACGCAACATGGTGATAATTCTTAAGCAACTAAATTTGTGATATGTCTACTCATTGCCAGCTTCTAATAAGTGTATCAACTTCATCTATAAAATAATATCAACGTACTCTAATTTCATAGAGTCACCTTTATTTTTATACTTTAGCATAAGTAATTGATGAGTGAATCTACTATATTTGAACATAAAATTTCCTTATTATTGTCATCAAATAATGGTCAATGAAAGCTCTAATTTCATGTATTCGCCTATCTATTTATAATGTTACCACAAGTAATTGACTATTATACCTACCCAAATGAACATTCTTCGCGGGGCCCCTATTTCTGTGTAAAGGGTTTAAAGTAACCTAACCAAACCGAACCTCGGGGTGCCCATCGCTCGCTCTTGCATCCTATGCCGACGGAGCCCCGCTTCGCGGGGCCCCTATTTCTGTGTAAAGGGTTTAAAGTAACCTAACCAAACCGAACCTCGGAGTGCCCTTCGCTCGCTCTTGCATCCTACGTCGTCTATCGGTCGCGCCCCTCTGATTCCCAACGAGCGTCAGGTACACTCCCGCGCTTGTGTTGCAAACTTTCACGAAAAAAGAATATGATTTATTAATTTAGTTGTTGAATGAAAAACTTTGATTGCTAATTTTGAGGCTGGAACTTGATTTTATTAGCAGACAGATGTTGAATCTCTAAAATATATAAAGTAGCTCACTTACAACATTAGTCGCTGAGTTATCAAATCAGAAGTAAATATATTTATCGGTAGCTCGGAGTCATATTAATTTACGCTCGTAAATTGACGCTGGTTTTTTGATATTCTGTTGGAATAGTAAAGATGATGAATTAATATAATTGAAGCTGTTCTATTAACTCGTCGCCCACATATAAAAAAAGACGCTAGGTTGCAGGTGCTAAAGAAAACTTTTGTTGCCGCACATATAATTTCCCTTTTTGAGTTAGATGTCATGCATACCTGTTATTTGCATGGTTACTGAAATGCTAATTTCAGTTGATATTTCTCTTGAATTGTAAGTGTCTGAGTTGTTGGTGTGCTTATTAATATAAATAAATAAATAAGCAGTGCCTACCTCGATATACCAACATAAGCCTGCCAATTACATTTTAGTGTGTGTGCCCCACAATTAAGAAACTCACTAAATTATCATACCTAACAAAAAACAAAATCTTCATTCAAACGCGCGGCAGTAGGCAGTCGCCGGACGGCCTACTCGGCGCCCGTACTCTTCGCACATTGTCTTTGTTTTTAGTCGTTCAATTTAATACGACAAAATTAAAAATACGTACGTCTCACGCGTAATACCAAACCAAGACGTTTGACCTTCGCAATTTATCACCCTTAAGTAGGCATGCCTACTCAAATAACCACACTTTCTTTTCCTGATTAGTGACCGCGTTTGTCTAGACTAGACCCGGCCTAGTGCCTACCTATTCTGAAAACCAATGCACGCCACTACTACAAACACGCTGTTAATATTATGTGTGTAAGGCCGCGGCCGCTCTACTAAGGTGTCTGCGACGCGACGGCGATTTTGTGAAAACAAACTCATATAAACATATCTCGGTGGCCGCACTGCGGAAACGACAAGCGAAATGTATTTATTTGTTCATATCGTCGCCACCGCGTCGCTGTCGCCGTACCAGTGCGGCCCCGGCCTAAGCGCGGGAGCTCTCGGTACCGTCCGAGACAATAGCGAAGTTGGAAGTGTCTGTGTGTGTTATGTGCTGACGCTACTCGTCTTCACGCACACAACCACAGCGTCAAAGTCAAATCATTTATTTCAAATAGGCACATTCAAGCACAGATATAGATATACCTACCTAGATAACGCAAGAGCACCTACTTCGCGTGCCAAAAATCGCACCAGTTTACGATCGAAAATCATAAGCCGCCACTTTCGCGCTCAGTCCTGCGTACTGCTGGCTGGGTGATCGTGAGCGAGAGAGCGCTAGCTTGTGACGTCATAGTAGGTAGTCAGAAAGTGGCACGCTTAGTTTTCATACAGTTCGTAATCCTTGCGTTATCTAGGTATATCTATATCTGTGCATTAAAGCCACTTTTGAACGTCAAAAATTACAATAAAATAGAATTGATTCTAGTCGCCCCTTCCAGAAGGTAGTGTTCGTATGGAGAAGAATGGTCAAGAAACTCCACCGTTACTCTTTTAAAATGTTTGTATACTTGGTTACTACAAGTAAAACGCGTGTCGCTTCGTGAGATTAAAATACTGTAGGACGGAAATTTATTCTGTTCACTTGGATACGTTTCATTTGCGTATCCTGTGCGATGGAAGTGCATGAGTGCAGAAACTTCGGGTGCCTTGTTGCTGGTTACGTTTTTTACGCACTTAATTCAAATTTTTAATTAATTGCTTGATTGCGCACGAAATACTCCTTATCTGAACCTACAACATAAAGACTAATGCGAAATTCTCGACTAGTGTTTTATTGATTTGAACTAGGCGTATTCTGTCTCTTGCAGGACACAACTTTGCTCAGCGATAATTGTGAAAATATGTTTTGCCTTTGTTACTTAGACATCCATTGTCGTATTTATAGTAAGTACTCGAAAATATGAAGGGTTTTGTCTTAATAAGATGAAGGTTTCCAAAATTCAAATCAAATCGAATTTATTTGTAAAACATGAAGTACACAGATTTGCATAATTATGTTATTAAAAGCTATGCGGATAAACTTTAGTTTTAAAACTGTTTTAATATCCATCCATATATAGGTGAATTTTCCAAGAGGGCGTGGGTCACAGATATAGATAGACCTAGATAACGCAAGTATCACGAACTGTATGAGACCTAGGCGTGCCACTTTTTGACTACCTACTATGACGTCACAAGCTCGCGCTCTCTCGCTCACGCTCACCTAGCCAGCAGTACGCAGGACTGAGCGCGAAAGTGGCGGCTTATGATTTTCGAACGTAAGCTGGTGCGATTTTTGGCACGCGAAGTAGTTGCTCTTGCATTATCTAGGTGTATCTATATCTGTGGCGTGGATGGCCAAATTTTAAACTATTAGGAATAGCGAAAAGTACTCAAAGGAGTCGCGGCCTCGATTTTGATGAAAACTAAAACTGCATCATTGCATTTTTGAAAAATCAATATTTCTAGCCCGGAATCAAACGTGTTGATTTTGAAAAAAAAAAACGCACACACACTGTATTATTACACCATTCGATAGTGTCGCTAATAAGGAACAGGATACAGGAATAGCTAATGTAGAACAATCAGTACAGTATAACTTGACTGACCACTATCTCTCGCCTTCATAGTTTCATACATCCAAATAGTCTAAAAGAAATCGAGTTGTGCAATAACATCTTATACTGCCATAAAGATTAAAATAAATAATAATGATAATGTAGCACGTTAAATTATAATGGTTTCAGAATTATGAAGTTTTTTGAAATAATATTTTTTAAGGAAACAATTTGAATATATACTGATAAGAACCATCGCAATTTCAGACTAGTTCTAGTTCTGTAAAAAGGATGAATTACTATAACGTACGGTTTATGAACAAAGCAAGACAGACATGTCTGCTTTAAAATTGCATAAATTCTGTTGCATTGCGGGTGTTAGCTATTACGCTCTTGTGAAACTGTATTAATGCATTAGCGATAGCGTTTTGAATATTTTTGTGTGAAAGTAGAGCCAGTCAATTATATAACTGGTCATCGTGTTACAGGAGGAACTGATGCGCCTACGCCAGTCGGCGGGCGGCGACGGTCGCGTGGCCCGCACCCCGCACTCGTACGGGCCCGAGAAGAACGCACAGGTTACGCTCATGCCCTGGGTGATGACCGCTGTCGGCATGGCAATCCTCGGCATCATCATCGGCAAGTTCCTCATGTGAATGGTCTACTAAACCCCGCGGTGACCTTGACATCGCCTCTCAGAAACCGCTGTTACACCGCTCCCGATGCATCCCTCTCGCACAAGGCAGCTTATTTTTTTTATAGCGACCTCTCCAAAGCTTTCGTCATGCCGTACTTGTGTTCCTTATAATTTGACGACATAATCTGTGTAATCCTTATTATTTAACTAAAAGTTCTTCTTTTATGGTTTTTATACGATCACACATTTAATTGCAATCCACAAGATTCGGCAAGACTACTTGTTTTACAAATGACAACTTAAATCAAACCACTGCTTCCATTTTAAATAGTTTGTTAGAATGATTGTTATTTTTTATTAATAAAGTGCTTTATCCAATTCCAAGACAACCAATGTGTTCCTGTTAGTTGTTTATTAATTTAATGACATTCTCGAAAAGATAACAAACTCCTTTTAAATAAAACAAGATCATAGAATTTTGTATATATTCACTTTCACAAAAGTGTATAATATAAGGATTTTCTTAATATTACCTCTTTAAAATACTCTAGTATTTATGCCAAGCCATTCTTCCGAAGCTATACCTAAAGACGCCGAATCTAAAGAATTATTTACATGTTTCCAAAACCAATCATTGCCCTGCCTGGTAAGGCCAGGTTGTTATGACAAAGAACCGTAGACAATCGTCCATACGAGCGCGTGCTACTGCGTATCAACTTTATCATGGGGACCGGGCCTTATATTACTTTAATGTGTGTCGCTTAAGGTTGCTTGCGGAATGACTCTCTAAATAAAGTTTACTTAATATTTACATCCTCCTGTTTCTGTCAGTTGTTTAAAGTCGATAGAGACAGAATGACGTCTTGATTAGGTTTAGCGAGTCGTTGTACAATCCACCCTTAGAATTCTTATAAGAAGTTCTATATTTTAATTGTTAAAACCCTATCCTTAAGGCTAAACATCATTTTTAGATTGTTGTTAACTAACTAACACACAATATCACCATCTCAACTATCTATGCAACTTACAATAGAACTTAGCAATTGACATGTTATTTCATTATAAGTAGCACTACTTGTATTACTTTTAACATAATGCTAATGCCGTTATCAGCTAGTTTGTGACGCTACACTGCAGCATTAAGTATTCTTGCTTCTGATGTCACCATTCACTGTAATCAGGTTAATTCCGATCGGCACATACTCACAAAGTCAGATCAACCCAATCCCGAGATAAAGCGAGATGTTATCATTATGTATATTATAATAAAGCATTTTTATTAACAGTGGTAAGATGTCAGGGCAGTGGATTGGTCAATAGAATATTATATATATATATTATAGATATTTTATTTTGCGTAGTTTATTTACTAATTATAAAGATGTAACTATTTTTCTTGATAAAACTTGGATATTATCTTATACATATTAAACGTGATATTTATATAGTAAGGCGCATACGGTCTTCTATATTATAATGTTCATCGTCGTTATAATTAATATTTGCCATTAAGAATGCATACTTTGGCATATTACCAAAAATTATCAAGAAAACACGAGTTACTAAATGCGGCTTGCCAAGTGTGCTTGTCGGCATTTATACTAAATTGATGATATGATTATAAAATTAGTATAATATTGTACACAGTCTGTGAAAAAATAACAATTTACAGCTTGCGTGTAAAAATAATGAGGTAATGGTGGATACAGTTGACAAAGTCGTGTTGAACTTCAGGCACATAGTCCCAGGTGACGCCGTGTGGGGGTGAAAGGTCATCAATGGTCTCTTAATGAATAAATACGTGTTAACAGATAAGCTAAAATTGACACTGCTTTGTGAAGCCATAAAGTGGACTCGTGGCTAATGTGAAGTACATAAAGTGCCATCATTTCTTCCACTTGGACTGGTGTCAGCTACCCTTCATTGCCTTAGGTACTTACACATAGATTTATGACGTAGGGAAGATTTTTACAGTATTCAGAAATGTTTTAAGAGTTTTGGAACTGTAGTTTGGTGCATCAAATAACATAGAGCATTACACTAAATTGGAGAGGCTTAAAGCCGTTTCTTACTCAACAATTCTTCTCAAAATATTAATTTCCATAGAGGTATTCTCTATACCTACCTAATTGCTGTTGTAAAATCTGTGGTCAGCAAATCATCTGATCATCGTCTACAACACACTAGTACAGTGTACAGACCACGACGTCATAACACTATGTTATTAGCAATTAGGAATGCAGCTGTTAATTATTTCTTCAATTTAGTAAAATATGCAATAAAAATATTGTTTGACTAAATTGCTGCATAAATATAAAGAAAGTTGACGTTAGAAAATTGCACCTGACGACAAAGAGCTAAGAATAACTTATTAAAAACAGAACTTTTTCGGTTACTACGTTTTAAGGCTAATCGTTTGTTTCCGTTTTTAGCCTGTGTCTTCGTGCATGAGTAAATAACATAAGTAAATTAAACAGTGTTGACGTAAATATAATTATTGGCTTATGGCAAATCCATCGGTGTGGAATTAATCATACTTCAAATAACCATTGCACTGTGCAAATATAAATGTTAGTACTGTGTATTGTTACTATTATTATTTAAAAATAATTAAATGTTTAGCGTATGTTATTCGTGACGACGCACTAAACGTTTACTTAATATTCCGGAGCCCCGAGCTTACAGAAGATCGGCCATTTATTTGTATTAGCGCATAATTTGACTATGGCAGTGTACACACTGAAACCACGACTATTGACGCACCGCACATTCGCATGGCGAACTCAAAAATACTGATACACACTGCGTGACCTTTCACCGTGCTCGCATTTACATGTACTGGTTTCAGTGTGCCATATGCCTAAAATAATACAAATATTATAATTATAGAATGTTAAGTCATCGTGTTTTGGTATGTAGTTGTTGTCATACTTACAATATCCAGCCTTGAATACTTAGGAATTAATGTTATGACGTGTTAAGTGGAAAACATAGCGTAAAATATCAGGTTCATATACTTCTTGCGTATTTTCGTGTAAAAATTGGGTGAAAATGTCTCGTAATTATTTTTAAACTTGTATACAATTATGGCTTTTGAAATGTTCGTATTGTAAGTGCATAAGTATTTGGTTATTTTATATGAATTCTTAAAATTCTGTAGAAATTTATACGCTTACACAATTTGGAAACTTAAAAACCCTAGGTAAACGTGATTATGGTATAAACAGTTTCGAGAATCCCTGCTAATTTTATCTACCATTTGCTACACAGATTCTTTTTCTGTGGGTTTGGGGAGCATATTTTTAAACTCAGTCTGTTAGCTGTCATATAATTTTGGGAATACATTCTATTTTAAACCATAAAATTAATTTTGTTACAACGAATATTAAGTTTATTTATTTTAAGTGCACAGCGGGAGTGACAAACAGTGAGGATAGGAACTCGCGTTTATAAAACCATTTCGTTAACAATATGGCTTGGCCTGGCGTTAGCTGAGCTCAACATTTATCTTATTATAGGTATAATACGCAACTTTTAACTTGTTGTAACTTGATGTACTCTAATATTTATTTCGTTATGCTAAGAACTGATCATGTTTCATAGTGTGGTACACATATTGTAGGCTGAATGTTTTGAAGCTCAGCTAGTGTCGGTCTGAGAATCAAGTGTGAAGTGAGGATTGTTCGAGTTAATAAATTGGTACAACCGTGGCTCTGTTGTGTAAACTCCACGGCTACTATTCGATAATATAATAGGCGTCAACATGTCATGTTTCATAGCACATTTAATCGTAGTTTTGTGTCAGTATACTTAGAAGAATTTCACTCTTGTTTATGGCATTTTTAATTCATTTGTGGTGGTTTTTTTATAATTATTGCCAAATGGACAATGTTTTGTTTATATTTAATGTATCTCTAATTCATCTAGATACGATCAAACTCTTAACACCAACTGTACAGAACACCCAAGAGTAACTATATGACAGGCACCTATTTTCCATTATGTACTACACTATAATTGGAAAGGATATCTAATGAAAACTTGTCCCTAAAAACATGTATTAAAAAATAAATTGAAATTCACGATGTTATTGTGTCAGTAAACATATTTAAATAAACATGAGCATTTTATAAGACTAATAAATAAAATGATAATGCATATTAACCACACAAATATTGAACACAATCAAAATTTCAATAGGCCTTTACTAAAGTAGATTGGGAGTTTGAAAGAGTTTCTGTTTTTGTAAAATGAACTTAGGCACGTAATGTACGTAAGAACATTTTACAAGAAAACATAATTTTTTGATTATATAATTTTCAAGAAATGTGCCGTAATCTATAGACAAATATTTGTATTCACAGTTTCAATATACAGTAGGGTTATCTTTAAATTAACAATAGAAAACATTTAAATTTCCGTATGGTATTGTTGTTATATTGTACTATTATGCTATATTGTATCGTTTTCTGAAATAAAAGACTTAATTTATGACTACTTTCTTGTATTTTGCTTTCAACAAACCTAGGTTTAGTAGACCTTGAAATTGCTTTAACCCGCCCGGTTGAATGTTACTTGCGCGTTATAAAACGACAAGGCCCATGTAATACTTTCAACATGCAACAGTGCTTACAAAGGAGAAGTCTCATCTCCCATAGAAAATTACCCCACGTCTGGACAGCAAAGACTACCCATCTCAAAAAATCGCTAAAAATTAATAAAAAGAAATAGTCATACTTTCGGTTTCACTCGTTACTGGCTCACATAGGAAAAAATTGCTCTGAATATTAATTTGTTCAGAGGTGGAGGTGGAGAGGAAAAAAATTGGTACCTTAGTAGTTTTCGAGGAAATCTACTTTGAAGGTGGTCCGGCGGTAGTCACGCTCCATTCAGCAGGACCAGCTATTCTATAATTAGTACCCTTATATTTTGATTCATTTCGTAAAACAACAGAAGTGAAACATTTTTATTTACCGAGAAATCAACGATGATAACTTTCGCGCAATTGTTCAGCAGGACCACGACTTTGAATGTTGATTCCAAGTTTGTCGTTGTCGCTTTCCTCAAACCTACATAGAAAATTAGTACTCTGCAAGATAAAATTAGTACCCCAAAATTCGTACTCTATTAGTTTACGAGATATAGGTACCATGTTATAGGTGGCGTGGCTTAATTTTATTGTACAGACGCCAGCACATCAACCTATCCGAAACTGTCACATTTTCCCAATCAACTTTGAACCTTATGCTTTAGTGATAAAGTTGAAAATCGATTAAAGAATTTTGACAGATTGTAGTAGGTTGATGTGCTGGCGTCTGTACTTGCATGATTCTTGAAAACATGTAAGTAATTTAATTATCTGTGACTGATGGTTAGCTTTTGTCAGGTAGGTACTTGCTCAAAAAGACCGTCATTGTAGCGTAGGTACCAGAGCGAGGAAAAAATAGCATTTCATCCTCTAGACCTTTTACCAGCTGAAGGGTCCAAGTGTAGCAGCAAAATAAAATTTGGGGTATGGTTTACCAAAATGAAGCTTTAATTAATATGCCTATTAGATGGTGGCACGTATATTTATTTGGAACGAATGTACTCCTATACAAGGAAGTCGAATTTTGTAAACAAACATGTCATATTTAAAAAGGGCAAAAAAAGGAAATTAAAAAAAATAAAAACCCCGACTGCAACCTTATACTAAAACTAACTGAAAAGCTAAAAACAATCCCATTTTAAATTAAATAAAAGTTGGAAGCAGGCGGGGCCCATACCATTATTATAGTTTCAAACTCAAATGGGTCCCGCCTGCTTCCAACTTTTATTTAATTTAAAATGGGCTTGTTTTTTAACCGACTTTAAAAAAGGAGGTTCTGTATTCGACCCGTATGTATGTATGTTTGTATGTCCGCGATTATCTCAAAAACTACTGAACCGATTTTGATAATTCTTTTACAAATGTGATCTACATACTTTCAGGAAAGTTTTAGTATATAATATATTAGGTAATTATTCTTATGTACGAAGTTATATGCATAAATGTAATGCATGTCCGACATTTCTATGCGAATTTTGATGATTCTTCGAGTCGTGTCTTCAATGCACTAGGGTTAATTGAATTTGTGTGGGGTAGGTACAACTAAAAAGTGAAAAATAAAAACTTTTTTACAAAAAAAAAACAACCGACTTCAAAAAAAAACACTACAAAGTGAAAAATAAAGTCGGTGTCAAAAAATGAAAATTCGGAACCAACGACACCGACTTCCGAAATTAAAGTTATTTTTCACTTTGTAGTGTTTTTTTTTGTAAAAAAGTTTTTATAACTGACTTTAAAAAAGGAGGTTCTGTATTCGACCCGTATGTATGTATGTCCGCGATTATCTCAAAAACTACTGAACCGATTTTGATAATTCTTTCATTAGTGTGATCTACATACTTTCAGGAAGGTTTTAGTATATAATACATTAGGTAATTATTCTTATGTACGAAGTTATATGCATAAATGTACGGCATCTCCGGCATTTCTATGCGAATTTTGATGATTCTTCGAGTTGTGTCTTCAATTCTTCAATGCACTAGTGTTAATTGAATTTATGTGGGGTAGGTACAACTAAAAAGTGAAAAATAAAAACTTTTTTACAAAAAAAAACAACCGACTTCAAAAAAAAAACACTACAAAGTGAAAAATAACTTTAATTTCGGAAGTCGGTGTCAAAAAACGAAAATGCGAAACCAAAGACACCGACTTCCGAAATTAAAGTTATTTTTCACTTTGTAGTGTTTTTTTTTGAAGTCGGTTGTTTTTTTTGTAAAAAAGTTTTTTAGCTTTTCAGTTAGTTTTAGTTTAAGGTTGCAGTCGGGTTTTTTAATTTTTTTAATTACTTTTTTTTATTTCCAGCTTTTTAGTTTACAAATGTGAAAGATTTCGCAGACGATTTAGTTCTTGATACGTGTTTTTTACGATTTGTCACTTTGAATTACTTTTAACCATATAAGTTGAATATATTTTTGTAATCGCCTTTTAAAACCCTTTGTTTAGATACCCCATCGATAGGTTTTGAGAAAAAAAAATTTTTTTGAAGGCATAATATGGCGCCAAAAATCATCCGCCATTTTGGTTTTTTTTTATTTTGATACCTATACCCAGTGTCACTTTCACAGTCAATACGAATCTAACGACACCTCTCAAGCTAAAATCCATCGAGCCGGTCAGGCCACAGAGCGTGCCAAGCAATTATACAAACATACATACTCTCGAAAAACATAACCCTCCTTCTGGCGCAGTCGGGTAACTAGAGGGCCGTGCTGAATAAAGTATTGAGTTTATGAAACTTTATTACGCTATATATTTTTCAAGTTACACGGGGGCCGTGCTGAAAACGTTTGGCTGGCACGGCCCCCTCTTTTTTACCCGACTGCGCGACGCAAAGGAGTGGTAATGTGTTTATCAGCCTATGTATGTATGTATGTTCCTTTGAAGCACTATACAGAACAAACTCCTGGGCCGATTTTTATGATTCACAAGTCAATCGATTCCTCTTAGTCCGGCGAGTGTCACTAAAGACATGACGTTAATGAAAATTCAATATGGCGACTACTAGACGCCATATTGTGAAAATGAAAAAAACGAAAGTCAAGAAACTATGTCAAGTGGGGTATCGTTGGATAGGTTTTTCAAAAATATCAAGTGTTAAGGAAAGACCGTTTTTTGATTAAGTAAACCGTTCGTGACTTATCAAGCTTTAAAGTACCAATTTTCGTTAGAATCAAGTGTCCCCCCCTCTACCAACTAAACGCGGCAGTAGTACCTATATATTACGAAGTTTAAAGGGAAACTATATATCACACTTAAGTGGGATTTACAACTCATAACTAAAAAGAATAAAATAAAAAAATTAAATTTAAAAAATCAAAAAACCCGACTGCGGTAAAAAACTTAAGTTAAAAAAAAACTGAAAAGCTAAAAACAAGCCCATTTTAAACCAAGGCTCGGAAACCGGTTGAAATTCTTAACCGGTTATGGTCATTGACCCCAAACCGAAATCGATTTAGGTTAAAGGTTGCACTTTACCGGTTTTTACCGGTTTATGCGGCAAACCGGTTTTTCATGAATTTTGGTTTTGATAGTGAAAATTAACCGGTTAAAACCAAGTTTGAACCCCCCCTCCGGCCCCCGCCACTCTCGCGGGCACGGTCTGGACGTTGCGATGTCAACTCATTGTCACTAGAACTTGTTGGAAGCGTTAAAAAAGTAGACAAAAAAAATTACGAATTACGGAATTAACCGGTTAATTTGGGTGTCAAAACCGTTTGAGCTTTGTAACCGGTAACCTTTATCTTTTGGGTTACATAAGAACAGTTCACTTGTTTAACCGGTTAATGAAGGAACGATATATTTACCGGTATTTAATCGAAATTAACCGCTCTTTTTAAACCGGTTCAGAGCCCTGTTTTAAACTAAATAAAAGTTGGAAGCAGGCGGGACCCATACCATTTTTCTATTTTCATACTCAAATGGGTCCCGCCTGCTTCCAACTTTTATTTAATTTAAAATGGGCTTGTTTTTAACTTTTCAGTTTTTTTAACTTAAGTTTTTTACCGCAGTCGGGTTTTTTGATTTTTTAAATTTAATTTTTTTTTGCATATTTCTCCAAAGTACAGAGTACATTGAAAAAGAAACCGGTACATATACTCCTAGAGGCGAGTACATTGCATTGGTGCACACCTAAATCGCTAATTCTGGGGGGCCGTGCGGGGCAAATGTACATGTATAACTCGTCAAAATCTAGGGAACAGCTGAATTGATTTCGCGATTTCAGGTTTGATCCCTTAGTAAAAGGTGTTCATAATGATGAGTACAATGACCTCAGAAGAGGTTGTTGGTGTTTTTCCAATAACCCTGTATATCGGTAACCATCGCGTGTGTGAACTTTTGCCATTAATCTCAAAAGGCCTTGCAGATTAGTCGTAACTCGTAGTCAGCTTGAAGAGGCATTTTAAAAATAAAATAACAAAATGGCATTGCACATGTTTATTAACTTTATTACTTTTTTCCTAAAATAACATTTTCCATCAACAATTACAATAATAATAAATATATTCATGACTAAAATCTAGAAGTTTACAGACATAAAATTTATTTAAACGGTGCACTTTGTGATAGAAATGTGTAATGAAAATGTGAACCTATGTTATGTACGTAAAATAAAATATTTAAGTACAATAAATTATAACAATTAACACTATCTGGACACTGAAACAAGTCCTTGTATAGAAATTAAAAGAGTAAATAATAAAAAGAAAACTAATATTGCCTATAAATATTGCAGCGGCTGATGGCCTGGTGCTGATAAAAACCCAACAAAATTATTAAATACTGTGCATCAATGAGATCATTTTTGGATTAACCCAAGTAAAACATATTTTTAACTAAATAATTTAAAATTTTAATTACAGCTAGCATATCATTAACACATTTATATTGTGCAGTAGTAACCTAATAAGGTTCTACTGATATTAAATACCTTCCTACAAAATACATCTTCATAAATAAATAAAACCTTTTTCCGTGGTCCCACCATTTAATACAGCATGGCAGCTAACAGAAAGGCCATACTTTAAGGAAGTGTAGTATGAAAATGAACATCTTTTACTATGGGACCAACTCTGAAATATCGACGGCGAAGTGCCAATAACACCTAACTGACAAAGTAAAAAATTTACACAAACTAAAAAAACGTTCAAAAATAGACACGTTGGTTTAGTTGGGAGGTATTTCCACAAATTAATTTAATGGTGTTGGCGTTGCAACTAAAAATACACTTAGATTTCACTAAAACATGCAAATAACGCCTGTAAATTCAAAGCGATAATAAAAAAGTGAATTTCTCGAAAAATGTCAGTTAGGAGGTATGGGCATTTCGCCATCGATATGAAAAAAGTAATCAGCCGATACATACAAAAGTGCACAATCAAAATGTACGGAATAGTTTTTTTTTCCATTGGAGATGGTCCCACTGTGAAACTTGGTTATTTAATTGAGTACTGTACTTACGCTTCCTTAAAAGTATGTCCCATCTTTTAACTGTCATCCTGTATAATAACATTAATAACACCAACGATTTTCAGCTGTTGTAATCATTATGAAAGTTAAAAACACGTAACTTCAATGATAAAAACACCCCATTTTTCTTAAAAAATGGGGTATTTTTTATCTTTAATGCAGAGACAATGGGCGAACTAAAACCAATTAAAAGTAGATTAGGCACTTTGCCAATACATTAAAGCAAGTTGTTTCAAAATATTATTGTTTAAATGTACATTACGAGCGCACTACGTATGAGATATGAGGTTTGATACACATTGATAGCTAGTATGTGTTACTTTCGGCTTTAAATACACAAACTCCTTTTAAAGTAGGTGTATTATACATTTTCCATCCTAAAACCAATAATAATGAGACCACTGAAATCGTACTTTATAAAAGTAAAATTACCAAAACAATACATTTTATCACAATCATTATTAAAAAAAAACTTAGAACCTATTTACATAATATTATAATTATATAATTAATTAAGGTAAGATTATATACGTATAAAATTGAAAGTGATGTTGCTGTATCATTTTTAAATGCCTACATAAATTCTACAGTATCCTAGTGGGATTTCCACCTACACTTATATTTAATTAGCTGTGCCCCGCGGTTTCACCCGCTTTAATTTGAGGAAAAAGCCTAAGTACTTAAATATATTCCATTACTTTAGTTAGTACATTACTTGAAGCTATTTTAGATACATCACGCTATGAGCAGTAAGTGTGGAAGGTGGAACTATAGCAAACCTCGCAGAGCTACCGGCGGCCGTGCGGAGTTATTTTAAAACTATGATATCTCCTAAGATATTCATTGAAATCAAATGAGGTCAAGGGCAATTTTGTTCAAAATTAAATACTTGTGATGAATAACGTATTTATTTGGATAAGGATGAATTCATGTTTGTAAAAACACCTTCGCAAATAATGCATAATTTTAGAACAAATTTGATTACCACGTAAAAGATTATAGTGAGTCAATCTTAAAAGTTAGACATTTAAGCTGTCGCGGACTTTTTTTAACTTTTAAAGGGGAACAATTCCGTCATACACGAGTTTTGCGTAACTTTAACCGTTTACGCAGCGTAAGCAACGGAAGCTCCCAAAAGGTTTCTCCGTTTTTGCAGCATTTTTCATTGATGCTCCGCTCCTATTGGTCGTAGCGTGATATTATATAGCCTTCCTCGATAAATCGACTATCCAAAACAAAAAGAATTTTTCAATTCGGACCAGAAGTTCCTGAGATTAGCGCGTTCAACCAAACAAACAAACTCTTCAGCTTTATGATATTAGTACAGATTAAGCACTTTTTTTTTCGGTATAATGTGTAATGAACGAACTCCACGTGGACGGAAAATACCTTAAAAATGTTTTGCACGTAGTTTTCTCTAAGGTTGCTTTTGTCAAGACGCATAAGCCCAATTTCCATATCGGCTGACCAAAATAATATATCGTAAATTCAAGTGACTCCTGGCTCCTGCGAATTTAGTTATTATTTAAACCCCTGACTAATAAACGTTGTATGTAAAGCGTCTGATTAGTTACACAACGCTTTGTCTTCTTCTTTCGAAAGTCAAATTATTGACGACTGAAAGAGAGAAATCGGTAACTATTCATTTGATATAATACGTTTATTAGTCAGGGAGGGGGAGGATCTTTAGTCTCATAAATTGGAATTAGCCGGACTGCGTCTTTTTTTCTCCCAAAAACTAGAGCATCTAGCGAATATCTATTTTTACAAAAGAAAAGGAAGAAAAAAGAAGAAGTGAAATTGAAATTGTTTTTGCGCAGGGGTTTTTTCTGGTGCAGTGACGACAGTCAACATAATTAACTTAACCAAACGCTGTTTTTTCTTACTTAAAATTAATCACCTTCGGAGCTATTCCCTATACTAAGGTTGCGTTTCCACTAGAGATGTGCGAGGATGCGTAGCGAGGGATGTGTTTAAACAAATCAATAACATAGCATCATTTTAATAGTTTGAACTAAGTCAGCGTCATTATTGGGTACATTTTTCACACATTCCTTGCTCATCTCTGGTGGAAACGCAGCCTAATGATTATTAATGGTATTTCCCTCATGGTGGAGTTCGTCGTTCCACCTATGAATACATAAATATATTGTAAGACATATTTACAGTTAAGAAATACGAAGCAGTTCCTTTGCATACATATATTAGTATAATAAAAATTAAATAAGATATATTATTATACTCATTTCACATTTTTCGGAGGGAAGTCTTAGACTTAATATACTTAATACTGAGCTAAGATGTGTTACGGAAAAGAATTCAAATTTAATAGTTTTTTTTTTAAGTACAGTGTATGCTTAATGAATAGAAATATGTGATAAAATAATATTTGACATGCAATTCACCAAATACAATAATAAAATACATTATATGTTACTTTACTCCATGTAAAATACAGTTATTCAGCTGCATCCAGGTTAGACTGGAAGCCGACCCCAACACATTTGGGAAAGGGCTAGGCAGATGATGATGACATTTTACTTAACCTTTTTAATGATAAAAGACCATAGTGCCGATTATGTTGTTCACAAACTAACCAAAATTGAAGTTGAGTGCATATTTTTCTTTCTATTTCATTAAGAAAAGGACAGAAGATAAATTTTAGTTTATTCCTGTCAAATTAATCAGCGCCTGACGTAAATTAACGTAATTTTAGTAGGCAAGTTTTTAATCACGTCTAAACTTGTATGAAGTAGTGTCAGGCGCTGATTAATTTATTCAACGTAAATAAATGTATGGGGCCTTAGTAATAAAATAATTGAAAATTTAAACAGCCTTCTGAGCTCTATTGGCTGAAAGGAGGGTAATTATTTTGATGTCTGAGCGTTTAATTTTTTTACAGCCACCCTTATTTGTACGCCATTAAGACCAAACATGACAGATCTAATAATGTATTGTTATAACTTGCATGCTCTGTATGTATACTTATGTTTCCACAAATAAAGAATCTTGAATCCCGTATTTTTTTAAACTAATGTTGAAAAATAAAATGCTTGCATCACTATCTACAAACATTATTTATATTTTAGGGTTGGCATCCACAGGTATAAGTATGTACATTAATACATTTGTTGACCCGTGCGCAAAATACGCGCTTTGACGTGGAGTTGCGGACACCAGCCCGTATTACCTATTACATTTTTTTACGTATTTTTCTACATATAAAAACTGTTATGGTTTTTTTTTTAATTCAGCGTCATTCTAACATTACAGATTTAACCTTTTTTCGACACGTTTTGATATTGCATTGTCATGATAATCAATATTTTTGTCTCAATTTCATGGAGCTGCAGCTAAAATTATAATAAAATCTCAAAGTATTTAATAGAAACGGAAACTTTAGCCACATTTAAAATAATTATATTGCATAGAAATGAATAAATAAAGGCTATGTGCGGTTTGTTTGTACTGAAACATTTATCACCTTTTTACAAAAACAGGCGACTGAAAAAATATTGAACAATAATCGAGTAGCTTAATACATAAGCTTTCTAAAAAGGTACATCACATTAGCGTAAATCTTCGGAATATTATACCACTTTTGACCTCTCCTTTATCTTGTCCTTTTCTTAACGAAATAGAAAAAAAAGATGCACTGAACTTAAATTTAGTTTAGTTTGTGAACAAGGGAATCGGCGCCATTGTCGATGAATTATTACTACTAGAGTCTACGTTATATTTAGTATAATTATTAAAATGGCAACGAAATTTTAATCTTAATAATCGCTACTTCTATTTCAAATGTACTAGATCCAGCTAGACATTTAAGCATTTTACGAGTCGATAGCACAACAGTAAGTACATACAGAGTGAGTTTTATATAATTGGTTTTACATTATATATCTACTAATAGACAGATGGAAATAATATAGGTAGATTATTTCTTAACTAATATTCATAATAATGTGTAGAATGTCAGATTTATTGTAGTCAATGATTCAATCCATGTCTAAAAATTGTATAAGTTTATTATTTCTAAACAGCAACTTTTTTATTTCTGCTTCGTCAAATGAAATTTTATTTGTTGCATAAAGATCAAACTATTCAACAAGGTTATACTTTGAGTTACAAGTTAATATTAAATTATTCCCTAAATCCAAATTCTATACATTTCAAGTGTGATTGATTAATAGCGTGCTTACAATGTCAGCGCTCGGGAAGAGTGAGGGCAGCACAGAGCGCAAACGCCAGCACTGACTGTCTCAATACGGACTAAAAATGAGCACGCGTCAAAATGTTGTCAAGCACACCATGTTAGCCTAACTATATTCTTATAAAACTCTTTACTTGCCTCCTTGCCGTTACCATAATATTATATATATACAACTCCTAGGAAATGTGTCATTGTAAATAAACTGTCTCGAGTTCTAGACTAGGTAAAATGGATTTGAACAACCCTTAACCTTGACATTGGCAGAATCATCGTTAAAACGATGGAGCCATTACTATAAAAAAAAAAAATCCCTAGGGATAACAAGATATTATATACACATACCCGAAAACATACATAACGGCCTCGGTAACTTGAATAATTACAGAATATACTATGACATCAAGATTATTGAAATAGTGGCACTAATTTTTATAATAATATCCTTTATTTATAAACTTTGAGACACAGGCAAAAACATTTTTACAACTAGAACAAATGAGTTTTTATTCGACTGTGGTGAAGCAAAAAAGAAGAGTAACGTTTTTCATTATGAGCTTGGCACATGTAACTTACTATTATATAAAAGAGAGTTACCAAGGAAAGACAGTTCGATCAGGGGGAGAAAACGAATGAACTAAATAGAAAAATGTTTAGAACCCCTGCACTGAAACCAGCAGCCTAATTGCGGAACGCCAAATCGTCAAATGATTCTGATCAGTTGGCTTCATTTCTATTCACAATTGGCTTCATTTTACGATTTTCGAATTGCGAAACTCTAGTTTATTATGAAACCAATTATGAACGTTAAGGCCCTGCGCAGAAACTAGAGTTTCGCAATTCGAAAATCGTAAAATGAAGCCAATTGTGATAGAAATGAAGCCAACTGATCAGAATCATTTGACGATTTGGCGTTCCGCAATTAGGCTGCTGTATCTTATAATATTTTATACCTAAGGCGTTGTTTAATTAATATTAATTTAGAAGACATTTTTTTATTAGTATGGCCCTATGTTGACAAAACAAACGTAGATTATAAATTATTGGAATAATAGGTACTAACGTAGACGCTTTCTTTAAGAATGAAGGAGAATTTCTGTTGATGTTGTCGGTGCTCAAAAACTTCGAAGCGCGGGAACCTGTTAAGGAAACAAATATTATAATGCATGGTAAAAACCGAAATCATACGAATTGCAATAATAATAATATGCCAGGCAAACATGCGCAGCGCGTCAAAACGTTTATAGTCAGACTAGCTGTGCCCTGCGGTTTCGCCCGCATTAATTTGAGGAGAAAACCTACTAAAATATATTCCATTACCTAATTTAAGATTATCACTTAGTACATTACTTTTAGAAGCTATTTTAGGTACATCACGTTATGATCAGTAATTAGGTATATATACAATGAAGGACTTATAAAAATAATGGTTGAAGATAAGATTCATGAGATGTGTGATCTTTAACTGAGCTACCGACGGCCGGCCAGCGCCCTCCCCCATCATGACCGGCCGCCTTGCAGAGATCTCCTAAGATATTCATTGAGTTCAAATGATGTCAAGGGAAATTTTGTTTAAAATTAAATACTTGTGATGAATAACGTATTTATTTAGCTAAAAATTAATATCGTTTATAAAAACACCTTCGCAAATAATGCATTATTTTAGAACGACCATAAAAAAGGTTGTAGTGAGTCAACCTTAAAAGATAGACATAATAATTATGCTGTCGCGGACTTTTTTTCAGTATTTTAAAGGGGAACAATTCCATCATACACGATTTTTGCGTAACTTTAACCTATTTGGGGGCATCCATTATTTACGTGAGGCGTTTAAGTGGGGGGGGGGGTCAAGCCGATTCTCGCCCAATCTCACGTAGGGGAGAGGGGGGTCCTGGCAAGTATCACGTCTTTTTTTTTCCGCAAGAAACAGTGTACAATTGCAAGAAAACTGGATTGAATTGAGTCTTATATAAAAATAATGAAACATTTTTTAAATAAATCTAACACAATGAAGCATAGATTAACGTATTTACAATGAAAATACGCATTTTGAACAATCTCACGTGAGATTAGAGGGAAGGGGAGGGGGTCGAGCCAAATCTCACGATATCTCACTAAGGGGGGAGGGGGGGGGGTCCAAAAATCACCAAAATCACCTCACGTAATTAATGGACGCCCTCTAACGCAGCGTACGCAACGGAAGCTCTCAAAAGGAATATTTTTTCCCGTTTTTGCCACATTTTTCATTGATACACCACTCCTATTGGTAGTAGCGCGACGTGCGCGCGAAAAAAAGTTCAGCTGTTCCCTACATTTATGTTCGTATAACTCGTCAAAATGTAGGGAATAGCTGATTTTTATTTCGCGATTTCAGGTTTGGTCCCATAGTAAAAGTTGTTCATAAAGATGAGTACTATGACCCCCTAGAGTTATGGGATATAAAATAAACATGTAGTATAGCCTATAGCCTTCCTCAATAAATGAACTATTCAACACAAAAATAATTTTTCAATTCGGACCAGTAGTTCCTGAGATTCGCATAGGTGGACAAGCTGCAGGCGCAAATTGCGCAGAGCGCCCCAAGAAAGCGAGGCGGGCTACGAAGGGGAGGGTGGCACCAACTGGATAGATTCCTCAAACACTAGAAGGAAAAAGCGCAGGATCGCGAGAGATGTAGAGTGGAAGGAAGCCTTTGCCCAGCAGTGGGAAAGAAAAGACTGCCAAGAAAATAAAAATAAACCAAACGTACCTTATGAACTATCTTCACGGAGCTAGCTTGTTTGTAGCGTTCATCAAAGATCCCGGCACTTTGCGTTCATTGGACCTGTTATTCGTTGCGTTCGTCTTGGGGACAAGCCTGCTCCACTTTTTCTGGTCTCTTTAATTCCGACTGTCCAGCTTCTTGCTTTAGTGGGCCAAACTTACAAGTGCTTCATGATCCATTTGACAAATTTATGAAATAAATCATACAAACCATACGCGGCGGACAGTGGGATACATACTAAAACTCCAACTATGCACACGTAACAAGCCTGCAATGATAAAAAAAAGCTTTTAGTCCAGTCAGGACAGAAAAACACTACAAACAGAATAGTGTTTTCTTTTTTTGTAAAATAGTTTTAATAATCATTATAATCACCAATACAACCCTCAAGTTCATATAATACTATTGAAAAAGTATTTTATAAAAGATCAAAACATAAGAAAATATTAAATTCGCGCGCTACCTAGCGCACCTCCTTTAAGAAACTTACATCCATACTAATATTATAAATGCGAAAGTGTGTCTGTCTGTTACCTCTTCACTAATTTAGATGGGTATAGAGATAGTTTGAGTCCTGGGAAAGGACATAGGATAGTTTTTATCCCGATATTCCCACGGGATCGAAACTTATGCGGGTGAAACACAGGGCGGAACTTATGCGGGGCGCTGCTATTAAAATAAATATAACGAAAATTAATCAAAAATAAAGTAATAAAATTAATGCGTAATTTTCCTACACTGCGGAATTGAGCAAAATAGTTGTGAGTTATATCATGATCTTCGGGAGGTTACTGTTTCGGATAAGGCGGGAGGAAACGCCCGGGTGTCACCACTGTGTGGATCGCACGGAGGACACGGTGGAGCATACGGTGGAGGCCTGTCCAACTTGGGCAGGGCACCGCCGCGTCCTAACGGCGGCGATCTCTCGCGTCCGGCCCTGGTCCAGGCCATGGTACGGAGCGAGAGTACATTGGAAGCCGTTGCCTCCTTCTGCGAAGCAGTAATGCACGCGAAGGAGGAGGCGGAGCGCATGAGGGAGAGGCAATCTTTGCGCCCTCGCGCCCCTAGTCGCCGCAGGAGACGCCCTGGGCGTTGGGAATCGATAGCCGATTCCCGACCACCGTAGGCGCGGGCTTGCGGACGGCGAGCAATGTGCAGCTCGCCATCCGGTAAGGACTAGGCCCGGGTCGACGGCGCGTTGTATTCCACGCGCGCCTCAAAGAGATGTCAGCACAAACTGACGGGGTCTACCAGGACCGAAGCCTGCCGGGGTCGCGGGTTGTTCGAAAGAGATACCGTGGCCCCTGGCACAGGCAACTGAAGGAACACGGGTGGGTTTTAGTCAGTAAAAGTCTGACACGCCCTCTCGCTCCGCCCAGAGCGGGAGAAGTTATTTGATAATTTCTCACAAAAAAAAAAAAAGTTATACCATGATATCATCCGCACAGAAATAACTTCGTCAAGGCAATGAGGATGAATATATTAAAATATGTATATAATACTTAAATACGAGATACTCATCAACTAACCGTGGTTGTAATTATGTAAAGCTTGCCAATATTTTCAACTGTATTCCCTGCGTTTCCATAATTATTGTCCTTTTATGTGTCCACTGTCCACGTATTAAATCTTTACAAGTGTTGCAGTATCGGATGAAGCCTGAAAACAGAACTGTTATTACTTTTTTACTCTGTTTGATCATCGTGGTAGGGTTTGACGAGAGATAGGTAACGAGCAGTAAAAAAAAAGATATAAATGGGACACACCGCTTCGGGCCTACAAATCCTCGTCAAGAGGCTTGCAATGGGAATGTACTGGAATCTCGAAACGCCCATTGCAGCTTTAAAAAATACCATGTAAAGTTTACACTGTCGTCTGATGTCATCGATAGCTTTCAATAGGCAACTCCAGCACTACACATCCTTACATAGTATAAAACAAAGTCGCCGAAATGTATGTACGCGCATAACTTCCTAATGACTGCACCAAATTGGAAAAAATATTTTTTGTTGTGTTCGGTATTGCCAGGACAAGGATAGTATACAAGAAATTTTCGGAAATTTGAAAAATTAATTGCACCCGTGCGAAGCTGGGGCGGGCCGCTACTTTAGTATAACGCTTTAATATAAATAGTCATTGACATACTTACTGAGTGCAACGAGGAGCTAACGCCGTACCCACTGCGACATGTTTCGAGCTCAGACCACAGTCAAATGCCAACAGTGCAACTCATTTGCAAGTTAGTTACGAGAGAAATTATCTATCAATAGTAGAATCTTATACATTCAAAGCATAATGAATTAATTAGTAAAGAAGAGCTGAGAAAATGAGAGAATAAGAAAAATATGACGATTTTCTTATGCTAGGTTTTGGATGGCAATCACGCCGTCGACCCAACTGGTGTTGAGTGGTTACCGCCGCTTAACTACATCTGCAATACTAGTGGCATCGCAGATGCGTCAGTTGCGTTGGCGTACTAGACAGAGATGGAATGCCTTAATGTGTCTATACTCATACCCTGGCACCCAAACATTTTAAACAGGAGCTACTCTAAAAAAAAAAGAGTTACTGAGGCAAAATATACATTAAGTGCTTTGATTATAAAATAGAGACACTACTCGATATATTCTACTATTTACTAATTCGACTGAAGATGTTTATTGTGATATATCTAAGTTGATGATGTCGCCGAAAGTGGGTTCATCTTTTAGGAATGTTCCGGAACGTTCCATGACTGGTATTTCTTTGAGGGAGGAGGGCTCTTTTTCGTCTCTGTGAGGCTGTGCCTTGTTAGCGTGGGTGCTTCGCTGGCTTTTTGACATGTTGGTCTTGTGCGTCGCTATCTCGACGAACGATGACTCTTTATCTTGAAGTTGCTGTTTGCTAGAGTGTGGATGCGGACTTCGTTGACTCTTCGACATGTTGTTCCTGGACGTCTCCGACGTCACAAGGGATGACGATTCCTTCTCATCTTGGTGAGACGGATGCCTGCTGTGGTGGGACCTCTGGCTCCTCGACATATTGCTCTTACATGGCGCTTCTGTCTCTTTCACTACCTGTGGTCAAGTAATTGGTTAAAGCGCAAAACACAGAGAATTAGTGCGGGCCAAGTCGGGAGTAAGGTGAGCCTATTAAACAGTATTTATATGAACGACCAGACGATTGCTATTGGTTGTTCTAGTCTTGTCGTCCAGGTTTTCAGCGAATTTTAGCAGTCGGACGGACGCAGTCGGCTGCAACCGCGTTACAATTCGTACTTTACAACAATTGTATTGTAATTGTTTAAAGTCATTGCACTGCATGCTGGTCAAACTAAAGGAGCAAATAGCGCAGATCGCCTCGAGACAGTGAGCCGGGCTCGCGGTGGGCCACGAAGCAGATAGCGGCACCAACTGGATAGACTCCGTAAAATCTAGAAGGAACAAACGCGGGATCGCGAGATATGTGTGGAACGGAGGGACTTTAAAGGAGTGGGATAGAATAGGCTGGCGAGATAATAAAATTAAACCAAACCCACCTTGGGAACTATCTTCGCCGAGCTTGACTTTGTAGCGTTCATCAAAGATCCCGGCGCTTTGCGCTCATTGGACCTGTTGTTTGTTGCGTTTATCTTGGGGTTAAGCCTGCTCCACTTCTGCTGGTCTCTTGAATTCCGAATGTCCATCCCCTTGTATTTTGTTCCTTGGTTTAAATATACAGGTATCTTCGTCTTCATTTTATTTTCCGTACCCGGGACATGGACTGGTTCTACACTTTTAATTTTGATGGCTGTAAAAAGTTTTAGTACATTATTATTCCGTAATATGCGTTACACAGACAAACTTATTTCGTACTTCGAAAACACAATGGCAGCAAGAAGCAAATTGTGTTCAGCACCTACAATGTCGACTTAAATAACAGTAAAAATACAAAATGTCATAGTTAAGGATGTCATATTATAAAGAAGTCGGTTAAAAATCGAGAAGCGACACTATTATGAAGCGAGTACTACTTACATTCGGCAGAGCCTTTAGTATGCTTCTGCTTCGTGTAAGTGGCATATCTGTTGCTGGTCTGTGACTCGCTGAGCGAGTCTGTGCTGGGCTCGGCAGTGCGCGGCCGCGAGCTGGTGGCGAGGCTGTCCTGCGACACGCTCCCCCCGGCAGCCACCCCACGCCGACCCTTCTGCGGGCTCGACCTCAAGTTCCGCAAATGAACAGGGCTTGAGTTACGTGACGACTCACTCGACGAGTCAATCTTCGGCAAGTGTTTATTCACAACTGCAGTTTTCTTATCTTTCTGTAAGGGGTCTAAATATCTCGCCGAGGTCTTCTCGTGCCAAGAAGTTCGGCCCACACTCAATTTAGTATTCACCGATTCCTGAGATTTAGTTTTCTTTGTCTTATTAAATTTAGCCCGCTCCTCTTGCGCTTTCGTTGTTCTCACTTTCGGTGTATGAGGAGAGACAAACGGTTTTTTACAGAGACCGTTGCTGCTTTTAAGAGTATCGACAGAACCGACCGGAAGCAAGGGTTTCGGTGTGTAAGGTACAAACGAAGCGCGCACATGCGCTATATCTACACTGCGAACCGTTGATGTTGAAGGTTTGTTCTTGACTACTGTGCTCCTGGATTTCATTTTTTTCTCTGGCTGATGTGTAGGAGAGGCGAGGGGCAAAGCATGCGCGCCATACTTAATACAACCGAGTTCCCGTAATCTTTTCCGTAAATCAGACGGTAATTCTTTAAAACATTGTGTAGTAACAACTCGCGGCGACGCTCGCACCAAGGCGCCCTCACATTGCATGCGCCAAGTGTTTGCGTGCGTGTACAGTAGGTTGCCAGGGCCGAAAGGTTTGCGGATATCAGTGCCATTACTGATCAAATCAGGTTTCGAGTAGTGACTGTTACGTATTTCTTTTACAAGCGCTGAGAGGTAACCATAAGCACAACATAACACTTCGGGAGGTGCCCATTCTATCGCAGCGGCGAGGAAATCGTCCAGGGCTTGCTTGGCGGCGTGAGGACTTTCGCTGGGTAACGGAGGGATGACTTTGTACACCGCAACCAGCTTGGGAGCTGCGAAGTGCGCCGCTACATTTATAAGCCTCCGACACATGCGCGCCACGCCTTCGGACCATCTACTGTTTTGTAAGGACGCCGCTATAAAGAACAAACACTTCAGTTATAACAATAAACATCAAAATATTTAAATAAAATACAATATGTAACTTTCCGCACAGGTCAATCGATCAAGTTAAGCTCCGCTTGCCGCGGTTGTTCTGAGGATGGACGACCATCTTTACATGCCAAGCCCCCTCCGTGTCTCGGAAACCACGTTAAGCCGTTGGTGCCGGCTGTCATTGGTAGATCTTTGATAGTCGTTACGGGTAGTCAGAAGCCCGAAAGTCTGACAACCAGTCTTACCAAGGGGTATCCTATTACCTAGTAACTGTGTTGTGGAGGTCAGATAGGCAGTCGCTCCATGCAAAAATACGGGTATTCAGCTGCATCCAGTCAGACTGGAAGCCGACCCCAACATAGTTGGGAAAAGGCTAGGTAGATGATGATGTAACTTCTCCCACTTTTGCTCATTGTTATGTTAACTATTTATAAGTACGGAATGTTTAACCAACTTACCAGCGATGCCGCACCCGTATACTGTTTCTACTACATTATCAATGGTTAGATTGACGGTATGATGTTGGTAGCACTTATCTAAGAGATCCGTAGGTAACGTGGCAAATGCTTTAGTTGGCCAAACTTTGGAGAAGTGCTTTGTAATCCATTTGACACATTTGTGATATAAATCATCCAAACCGTACACGGCAGAGAGCGGGAAACATTCTAAAACTCCAACTATGCACACTTCACATGGCTGCAATAATAAAATAAAATATCAAATCACCTTTAATTGGGTTAAAAATATGGGTTTATCTCCCTGTTACCCAAAAATTATTTGTGTTTAGAATTCACGTGGCAATTTAGTATAAAGCGACCAGAATTAAAAAATTTCATTATAAGAATTAATTTTAAATATTATACCTTATGGAAATGATGGCAATATTTAGCTTTAAGCGTAAACATGATGGCTTCCTTTAACCCTTCTAAGCCCAACATATCGGCGATCGTGGCTAATTCTACGATGCTCACAGAGTCTGGGATAGTGGCGAGACCAGAGTAAATGTGACACAGTGCGAAATAAACCACATTGTATGAGAACCTTAAAACACATTGAATGGGTTAATATTGTTTTAGCTTAAAGGCCTATTACATTACGCGATTTTTGGGCCCTGTCTGTCGAGGGCTCTGCCCCTACCAATTACGCTAGAAATCGCTTCCTGCCTTAACTCACTCCCAGTCTTTAGTCTAAAGTGGAAACCTTTTCACGTCTAGCATTATGGTGCCGACTTTCAACTAAAAGTAAAAAAATTGGCTCCCTGATTCTCTGGTGACAGGGAGGTCGTAACTATTCGGTCGCCCTGTTTACGGACCCTGACTCCCTGTTTCTTATTTCACTACCCTGTCCCTGCGGGCAGTGTAATATAATAGGCCTTTTAGCAACAGTCTTAGTATAAACCTTTTTAAACTTCTGCGTGCATATGATGAATGCAGCAAAAGGCACTGGTGAAAAGTATGTTTATTTATATAGCTTCTGCCACGTTAATGTTTAGTCTTTAGCTAACAGTATTCGGTCCACCTTTGGGAGTCACAAATAACTATTAATTAGTAAGCCCAGGCAGCGTTGTGACCACAGATATAGATATACCTAGATAACGCAAGAGCAACTACTTAGCGTGCCAAAAATCGCACCAGCTTACGTACAAAAAGTCCTGTGTACTACTGGTTGGGTGAGCGTGAGCGCTAGTGCTAGGCCTCGGAGGTGGGGCGAGACGGATGTCACACGCGGCAGCGTCTTCAAATCGATTTGATTTTCCCATCACTAAATAGTGCTTGTGACGTCATAGTAGGTAGTAAAAAAATAGACGCATGGTTTTCAAACAGATCGTGATACTTGCGTTATCTAGGTCTATCTATATCTGTGGTTGTGACTGTCAGCAATCCTAATTTAAATAGGAGTCCAAATACAAGGCCTGCAGTAGCAGGCCATGCTGGTTTATTAACATAGTTACTTACGGTGGAAGTACTATGACGTTGCCTAAGCTTTCCACCCAGCCGCCGCTCAAAATACCGGCAAAATACTGACATCTAAAAAAGAAAGGAATTAATATCAGGGCAGGTGTTTTAGATTATTGTAATTTCAGAAAAATCCAAATGGTAGGTCGCTTCGCATTGACAGTCGCGATATAGGAGACAGTGCATTCGCGTTCGCTTGTGTATCGTTAATAATATTTCAATAAACAATTATAATATGACTTCGTAACAAATACTGCATCTTCAATTAATACAATAGTTAAATAACTTTTATGCAGGGATATAAATAAGGTCTCATTAAAATAGGTGAACAAACTTTGAGAAATCATTCAGGTCACCAAAATATGGACGATGGTAAAATACAAGAAAAATAATCAGCTAACGAAAATACACTAATGTGCCGGCAATTTATTAAGTATTTTAGGTCAAAATTAAATAACTTTAATCAGTGGTTTTTTTTTTGCTTGGATGTCTTTGGTTAGGCGTAATGAGCGCTGTGTTAAAATTTGTCCATCTATTTTAATGGGACCCTGTATACTGGTTAATATTAGGGCATTTAGAACAAGAAAGGTACAGTCAGCATCAAAAGTCGATTAACACTATCATTTTTACATGTTATTAAATTGACAACAACTTTTTTCAATAAACAGTTTTTTAGGTTTTCACATAATAGACAAGAGTATATATTCTAAAAAAAATTCTTCTGCTGCAATTTTGAACAAATATTTTGCTCAATAACTAAGATTAAAAAAACTGAAGTGTTAATCAACTTTTGATGCTGACCGTACATTATTCATTTTTCTTCTGATTCAATCTAAGATTTCAAGCAAAACTGGACACATTATAGCATATAACTACGTGAGAAAACCAAATACTATACCTGGATGATAAAATACACTTGTGTGCTTTAAATCGTTTCCCTGACACTTCCACAATGACATCAGGAGCTATTTCTTCCAGGAACATTCTTAGTAAATCTTGACCAAGACGTGACGTACAGTTTTCTATTAAACTCGACGTCTGACTATCTGTTGTACTGTTTCCTAAGGTAATATTTAGTGGTTAGTTTTTTGCTGTCTATTGTACGCACGAAGTCACATTAATCTATACATAACCAGTATCAGCTGACTTCTGATTGTACGAAAAACCTATACAATGCGAGGTCAGTTAAAACTGGAAATGTATGGCTGGATGTGTCGCCGTGTATACCCACATTAGAATATGATACAAGCAAGTAATAGATGGCAGTAGTGGTAAACCAGATGCAGAGGCTCGATTACTGACAGACACTGATCATGATCATCATAATCAGCCTATAATGTTAAGGAGTCATTGAATAACTTTCCCACACTCAAAAAAAAAAATATTTCCCCAGTGGGACACCGGCCTCCTCCCTGTGCGTGTTGAATTACGGCCCACTCCTTAGTGGGCCGTAATCCAACACGCGGGCCCAGTGCAGGTTGGAAAACGTCACGTCTTCGAATTTTTTGGTTCTAGGTCATGCCGGTTTCCTCACGATGTTTTCCTTCACCGTTTACAGTAACTTAAAGCGTCTGGGTTCATATCTCCGATTTACAACTTGTAAATCGCGGCCGTTACCACTGGGCCACCACTGCTCAATGGCGGCTAAACGTATAGATACTTATAATTACAGTATTTTATTTAAAGTAAAACTTACCAAATCCCGAGCGACAGTTGCTGCTCTGCATGCTGCTTATTTCAGACATATCCGACACTTGCTCATCGGCATCTCCCAGGGTAATAGATGCCCCTAATCTTAAAGGAGAGCGTGTTCTGCTTGACAACGAACCTGGCATGCTTCTACTGAATTCGTTTCTCAAATGGGGAAATAATCTATTCAAACTTAGCGCATTTTCTGAATGAAAGGATGTTATAACTTCAATTGATCTAGTGTTGGTAGAAAATGCTTGTTCACCCCAGTCAGGAATGGATCTTGTCATGCGCACATCAACTCTGGTCTCGTCGATTGAGATCAACGTTTCCGTTTTTTGGACTGGCCTATCTAAGTCTGACAGTTTTACGAAAAGATCTTTGGCTTCATCAGTAGAAGCTTCTTGTTCAGGAATTTCTTTATTCGTGGACATTTTGTCCACACTTTTTTTCGCTCGCGACTGGTTTGCTTTGGGTGTAAGATCTGCAAAAGAATCTTCTAAAATTTCTGGAATAGTATCATGCTTCTCCGGGATTGCAATTATTTCTGAAATACTAATATTAGGATCGTTGCACAAAGATTCATATTTCTCAAAAATAGAAACACTAGCATCATTTTCTTTCATAGTACGTTCTTCCGAACGTACTGTATTTGCTGGAGTTTTAGAATTCCGCAGGGTTGACTTATTTTCAACACTTACAGAATTCTTTTTTGTGTTCATAGAAGAAGACAATCTGGTAGGCATGTCTTTTAAAGTTGATTTGTCACCTAGATCTATATACATTGAAAATATATTCTTTTTTTCGTTTACCACCTCATCGGAAGGTTTAGAGTTCGCTATATTACTATCATCTGTTTCTGGAACACTAGACATATCAACAACCCATGCTGAAGCAGAACTGGTCCTTGGTTTTCCTTGACTGTGCTCCGTTGTTGGCTGCGGTAAATACGCGCCAGTTACAATAGGTGTGTTCTCCAGCTTAAATTTCGGTAATGGGCTACTTTCGTGACTACTGCCTACTTGAGGTAAGTGATCCTCAACCGACACGCCCCCTGACAGGATAGGTGGAGAGTTGCTGCCTTTTCTTTGCTTCATTGTAAAACTGTCGGAATCTACAATGGTAGTATTACTTTCGCTGTCTTCAGACTCGTACTGTTTATAGGTTTTTAATGATAATATTGAATTATTTGGAGTGTTGGACATGAAAACAGCACTAACTCGAAGACTTCTTTCTTTGTCAGATATGTAGTTAACACTGTCATCGACTTCTGCATGTTGTTCTGCTTGCGTCGCATTTTCAAATGCATTTGTACACAAGGAATCTTCTGTAATAGGAGTCATTTCAAAAATAGTAGGTGATAAATCTTTTTGTATCGAATCAGGGTCTTTTTTTTCTGCTTGCTCCAAGGAATCTTCATTGTCGTTACTTTCCGACCAATCGATTGGACTGTTGTCGGGTTTAATAGTGGAACAGGGTACCGGTTGACTTGGTGCGGGTAAAATATCTAACATAACGTTAGAGGGTGCCGCGTTGTCAGTTGTTTGAAATTTTATGGTCTCTTCTTCATCAACTAAGCTAGAGGCATCTATGAAACATGCCGTTGATTTGATGGGAGCGTTTTGAACTAAACCGGGCGAGTCCAAACATTGCCGGCGCTCATTGAGTAAAAATTTTTCACAAATTTCTTTTTCTATTAATTTAGGTGGGTATACCGACTCCCAAGAACCCGTTTCTGAAGATAGGGAAGACGACTCTAATATTACAATTTCTTCGTTTTGCCTCTGTTTTTCTTCTTTCAGCGATTTGCCACACATTTCTGTAATGGTATTTTGGCCATTGCAGTCTTTTTCAGAAGATGTACCACTCTGTTTTGATCTTAGTAAGTGATTTTTTTCTGCTAACGAACTAGGTATGGATATTGCAGAGATGCTTGCATCGTCAGCAACTAAATCGTGGAGCGTGCTTTCAGATAAAGACATATTTGTTAAAGTAACGTCCTTGTGACTATTGACGCTACCCAACATTGCTGTATCTTCCAAGCCTGAATCTGATAGGGTGTAATTGTTTTCCATCCTGGACGTGATGTTTTCAACATTTACTTGATGTTGGAAACCAGACGAATGGACGCCCGGAGAACAAGCGTATGCGGCTGACAGATAATCTGAAGAAGAACTGGGTTCATCCGTAATTAAACTATCAGGGGAATATGGAGGATCCACAGATTTATCAGCAGCAAAACTAGGTTTGGTTATGTTCCTACTAGTATTACGTTCAGTTGTATCACTTAACGGTAATGTCTGATTAGTTTTAAAGTCGTTATCAGCGACTGTGTTTGGATTACTATCGTGTTTTGGAGAGATTTTATCTTTTAGAAAAATTTTATTCAAAATATCACAACTACTGGAATGTTTGACTGTTTTGGAAGAGTGACTAGAATTAAGGGATAGCGAAGTTGGCTTATTGAGTTGATTTTTTTTTATTTGACTGGTATCTTCTGCTTGACCTTTTATAATGGACTGAAATGCATTAGAGAGTTCGTCTTGCTCGATAAGTTCCTTTTCAAGCAGGTTTCCTTCAATGGGAACTAGTGCATAGTATTCTTTTGTTAACTCAGTGCTTGGACTAGAATGAATTACTTTCTGGACGTCATTGTCTACGTATGGAGTAATGCACTTCGGCGTAGAAAAAACCTCAGGTTCTTCCCCTTCTTCCTTGGGTTTGTTAGGCTTGGCTGGGATAGGTTTTGTAACACTTAAATTGCGTTGCAGATACTTAATTATTTCTTTTTCTTCATGTTGAATGTTGCATTCAGTATAGACATCACTGCAATAGAATATGAACATCATACAGGGAATCTTTACCAATAACATGGTCTAAGATTTACTTTGTAAATAATGAAATGTTCAGCGTTTTCAAAAAAAATATCTGGTAACAACTGACTCTTACTAAAACAAATTTTAGTAGTCAATTCAATGACGTCAAGGCATTGAATTTAAACGAATAGGTTTTGTATTAGCATTGTTTAGATAATATAAACAATAACTGTACAAGCACCAATAAATTTACTAACTTTATTGCGTCGGCACTTTGGAAGTCTCAATCTTCAATTGAAAGGAAAACAATAAATATTTTCACTCAGCTGTTGCAAGTTTCTGGGAAATTTCTTCAATCGCATTTATATTTTACATATATGATTGTTTCTTTTTCATGGCGAATGTCTTGAATTAACTATTTTTTATCGCACAAAACAGCCTTTTTGTGCCGATCAGTGTATATTCTTGTTTAATTTGGTAAGTTTAAAAAACTAACCTTTCTTTACATGTTGGTAGCCTGTTATTACCACGATATTATATTGTAGCCAGAAAGTAAGAGATATTTAATCAGAAAATATAAGCGTTTTGTAGTCAAAAGAAAGCATATAATAGCTAGATATAAAGCGCATAGTCTGAAATGAGGAACGACAGCAATATTGGCAGTTCGTGTGTTTAGCAATTGGTCTTTTTTTTAAGTGCTCGAGTACTTAAATATTTTTGTATTTTTGTGGACCACACATATACAGAGTGCCTCACGGTAACAGTAGGATTTCAATCAAAATTAAAAAGGGCGACAACACGTTGAGAATTTCAGATTATACAATCCAGTTGTTTGCTCTAGAAAGCAAAGAAATAAAACCTCCTATTGATTTTATGTATCTTTCCAAATTGTGTTGTAAATTTGTAATACAAGTTGGAGTTTGTCTTCATTTGTCATGCTTGATTATGGCAGCTGACTCCTATTTCCGTATGCTGTTTTATTCAGTGACACTTCAAAATTACTTTCCATTTATTGCATGCACATTGAAATCTTCATACACATCGATGCATAGCAGGCTCAATTTTGTTTACTTTGAGCTGAAAAATTCCTGCAGCGTAGGAATTACCGTCGAATAGTTGATGTATAAGTTGTTTTTAAGTTTTATCGCCATTGAAGAAACTCAATGATCAAATCTGGTGATCACAGAGTCCATGTTACCAAAGACAGATGATTATTTTATCAGTTTTTGAGGATTCACATGTTGGATCCATCATCATGCTGGGAGTAATCGGAATATCCTCCCGACCATTTTTTGATAGGATTGGAATTTCAATGTGAAAGTAAGCTTTTAAGTCTCGTTGTATGGTCGATCTAGAGATACAATATTCCATACAAACAATAAATTTATTTTTTACCTTGCAGTGAGGCAACACCCTGTATGAAAACAAAACGCTTTATGGCTGTCGTATTAGTGTGACTAATAGAAATATTGGTAAATGAAAACATGCAAAGCGTACTTTGTGTGATCACTATTGAAATACTTACAATCAATGCTATACAGGTGATATTTGTTTTTGAAATGGAAATTTAGGTTGAATCTGTATCTAAGAACAGTAGAGCTAACTAGTCAGAAAAATCATGAGCTTGATATTGTTGAAAACTAAAACTAAACTAAACCTGTATTATTTTACCCAGCTTTGCTCTAGTTATCAGCAAAAAACAAAAATGCTGCTTTAATTTTCTACAAAATAGAGCTACGTAAACATTTTCCTCAATTTATCAATGTATAGGGATTCGCCCTAAAGTCCCATTTCTAAAATTCACCTGTTGAACGTTATTTTAGCCCACAAACTACATAAAGACAACTAGAATCATAATAATAAATATACCGACTGATCATCATACCTTATGAAAGAATATATTTCATCAAAAGTATTGCGTTCAATGTTCACATGCAAGAATCTATGTAGTTGGTGATAAAATTTATCTGTGCGTGCTCTTAAAATGCAAGAATGAGTCAGGATCTTTAATTTTCCACACACCACTTCAAGATCAGAAAAAATCGATTCGTCAAAAATTCTGTAACAAGTAAATGTAATGAAGCATAGTTAATATATAGGTAACCAGCCCTACAAAGTACATTAGATTGCCTCACCATAACCAGGTTACATTTGACAGAACACAAAATATACATCATAAATGTTTCAACCACAATACGGATTCTGTATTTATGCAGTTTTTACGAGGACACAAAACAAGTTATTTGTTAGTAATGAGCATGTTACGAAAAAGCGTGTGATAATCCCATTAATAAATAAATTAGGCACCAGCTCCCAACCTTAATAGCCAATCCACAATCTCAGTCATAAAAGGAAAAACAACTAGAATATCTAAATACAAAAATTGAATTGTCAAGGGAAAAGTTTGTACTTTGGAATTATTTTTACAACAATTGGCGGGAAAAATGGGTTACATAGAACACCAATCAATTGGTTTCAGGATTTGTGTCTGTTTTCCTTCTACCTGTTTGTTACCGCATCACAAAACGGTTGGACAGATTTCAAACAAAAACTGAAGAATGATTCATCTCAATCGGCTGAGTGAGTTCCGAGATACAGATGACCTCTCTATTGTATGAGAATATTGGATTAGCAGAATTATCTTTTTAGTAAAAGCGTTACGAGATGGCGTAATGCCTTCAATGCCTACTCCAATATGAGTGTTATAGGCAGTTTCATTTTCCGGAAAAGCTGAATTGATTTGTTGGATTATATTTCATAAAATTTAATGCGCATTTAGGTACACTAAATGCAATATTGTTTTCTCAACATCCACCATTCATTCCTACTAGCCATACTTTTTCTACTAGGTAAGCCAGGTAATCCTACTTTTATTGATTGCACCCTTAAATTAGTCAATAGTCCGAACTTACAATCATTAGGATAGCCAACTAGGAATTTGGATTGGTTACTAAGACAGGGATAAGTTATGATAATCCGAGTTATGTTGCATTCCAGGACGAGAAACAGGCAGGTTTATGCCTATGAAATAAGAAAAAAAAAATTAAAAAAGATAATACCGAAATCACTATCGATGTGCCTGGTGGGCAATGGGATCACCGTCTTCGTGTGTACTCTGTGAGATATAAATAAGAATAAAATGTAGGTAGGACTTCTTAAGATTTATGACGTAAACATCGCTGAATGTTACTACAATTCCTCCCAGGACATCAGACATTTTAAATCTTATAGCAAATACTTTAAAGTTGCCTTGTTTTTAAATTGTAGGATTCCAAATAGAATTGCTCAGTTATTGTGCATCGAAAGTAACGCAGTGTTGACGCGGCGTTACCGTCGCATTTGTGCAGGACAAACGCTGTGCCTTATCCATTCTGCTCATAGCAACAAACTGACAGGTAACTGTGAGCATTCTAAGTGCCAAATGTTGAAGTTTTGTAACCACTATTAGTCATGGTCAGGTTAGAAAAAAGGACATTTATAGGCTCAAAAATGGAATTTCAACTAACGCCCGTTTTCATTAACACTAGCGAGGCATCTCCACAATGAATGCCCAAATAAAAGCACGCTGTTGGAGTTTCACCTTTCAGTACTGAGCTGAGCATAAAAAGTCCAACAACATGCATTTATTTAGGCATTCATTCAGGAGTCACCATAATCGCCTCACTTATATTCACCAATAATATAATGTACAGTATTCAAAGGGATGGTTACCTCGCAACATCATCCTCCAGCTGCCTCTGGAGGTGGAGCTCGAGCTGCGACTCCTCGGTGCAGGCCGAAAACTGATCTGCCGGCCCCGGCTTATGGTTCAATTGAGTGACCGGCATCAAGCATCTCTTCTCTATAAAAAAAAAAAAGTCAATATAGATATCTTTTGAATAATATCAATGTTACCAATGCACAAATGCATCTTCCATCAGACCTTCTATGCCATAGCTTTATTCTTACGTCACAACACAAAACAATAGCCTAAAAAACCTTATTCTTTTTCAGAGTATCCTAATTGACAACATTTGTCAAGAGTTGTGAGTATAATGAGAAATCTAAGTTTGTACATCACTTTAAATAATAATTAAAAACCTGAGCAAGAGAACAAAAGAAAAAGCAACCAGTTTCAAATCTAAAAGACTTTCCCATTGTGTCCAATAATACTAATATCACACAAACTGAGCTGTGTTTGAAAACCCTACAGACCATGTAACAGTATGTCTTTATTATAATGCCAATCATAGCTATAAAAGGAACCCTTAATTTTATTTCATTTAATATTCTGATCATGATTCCATTGTGTCCAGTATTTAAATGTCATCAGTAAATACACTGTAGTATCCATAGGCAACTATTGCTAATTTAAATTCTAGTACTGTGATATTAACACATTCAATATGTATTTTTGCCTGAATTTTAGCCCTCACTAAATTTGATCATGAGTGCAGTGAATAGCATACTTTCATTTACGTTCCCTTTGTTAACTATTTCATAGACAATGGTCTGGTAACTTTCTTTAAGTAATGCAGTTACTAGTCAACTATCATATAGACAACTGGGTGGAAAGCAGACAACCCGCCCACTTAGCATCCCAGGATCTGATTTGGGCTCAATATGGTTCAAATTACTAAATTATTTGCAGATGACATCATGTCAGAGCCTTTTTACTCGGAGAAAAATGGTCCATTGGGAAATTGAATTGACAAATGATGTTTAGAAAGGTGTTAATACACCTTAAGAAAATATGTAAAATGGTAAATCAATACACATAAGCGAGTGGCAAATCAATGGATTGTTGAAAAAAAAGGATCATATCAAAGGGACTTTGTTTTAAGTTAGTCAGACAGGTGAGTCTTTTGCCGTATACAGTGGAAACTTCTAATAAACAATTAACCTTTTCTTAAAAGTGTTATTTATGTCCAGGGAAAATTGTTTTGAAGATTATGTTAGATATTATGAGCAGCATTAAAAACATTATTATCAGCAAATTATTATAGCACATGAGTAATTGAAGGTTGGATGGCTAGCTAAATAAAATACAATTAAAACAGACTCGAAATATAAAAAATAACCAAAATATCCCTCCCTCCCTCTCACAGAGAGGAGGCCTGTGTCCCAGCAGTGGGAACATTATAGGCTGATGATGATGAACCAAAATATAGGATCTATTTATCAAATAACCAATTTAATGCACTCAATCTCAATTTAATAGGGCATGCTTGAACTTTCATTTACAAAATATAATTATAGCCAATTTAATTAAGTCGGTAGAAACAGAATTACGCACAAGATTTTATTTCACTAGTACCCAAGTACATAATTTCTTTTATGATACAAGTTTGAATAGACTAACTACAAACAGTTTAAAAAAATAGGAAATATAATTCTAGAGATGACGTTATTTTGGTTTCCAATGTAGTAAAACGAGTAAAACCATCCTCCATACCATCTAATATCAACGATTTTAAGATTTAAGTACTCAACAAGTCACGTATTGTATTCTACATCTCTATTTGTTGGAGTAAATACTTCGAAGACACGTAGCAAGTTTTTCTCTAATATAACATAATTTCAATAGAAAAAGTGTTAGTAAGTAAACAATCGGCGTTTCAATAAAGGTCAATCGATTTCTTTACACACAGTACTGTTGGCGTATGCACCTATTACATCAACCTACCTTACATGCTCATGAAACTACATGGAGGATCTCAAACTAGCGCCATTATTTCCGACGTCAAATACATTGTGACAAAAAAAAGCGACGGCAATACTAACCTTTTCTTAATCTCCAACTTGCTTGATCAATCTTCTACAGTAATTCTATCACGAAGATGGATTACGAACAAAATTCGCTGCTAGCAGCCGCTACTTGCTTGCAGTGCAGTGCTTGCAACGAATCACAACGAATCCTCGAAAACAATCTATAAACTTTTTTTTTACAGTGTTGCCACTCTGATTTTGGGACTGGAGGTCCTGATGACGATTTTTTCAAACTTTTAACCCCGGCTATTTGATCTAAGCGACATTTTTTGCGAAATTGAGTTATAATAATACGTAATTGGAATCAGAAAAATTCGCTGATGTCGCTTAGATCAAATAGCCGGGGAACCGTCATTATTATATTTTTTCATACTTTTACCCCAAAAAGGAAATAAAACATAAATAATGAATATTATGGCATAAAGCCCTGTCCTTACGTTTGAATTTGTATTAGTTTATCGAAGTAAAGCAGGAAGACGGCATGAATGATTCACGCTACACCGTGTTGCGACCGGGCCGCCGGGGCCCGGCCAGGGCACGGTCACACATTATGGTATACTTTTTGTATGAAGTGATTCATGCCTGCTGACCGTGGCTCGGCCGTGCGCCGCCGGGTCTCGGCCGGGGCACGGCGTTGAAATGTCATACTTGCTATAATCAATCACACCGTGTGATTATAGCAAGGGTGTGTGACGTGTGTGTGTTTATATTCTCATTTTTGATCAGCCTCCTTATTCACAAACACTCGATATGCTTCCGTATCGTATCGAACATTAATCATTGTTATCGTACGAGTCTTCTCAACGCTGTTCACAAGCCCAAAACCCGAAAATTTTGTCAGTTTAAATCAAATAGACGCCCGCTATTCTTCCAACAGCTGTGAACAGCTATTCTATTCTATTTTTAATAAATGGCAAGCAAAGCCGATGTCGACTATTCTGCCAATGCATAGAGGAAAATAATATTGTGCCAATGTCTAAAGTGAGCTGAAAGAACAAGTGCGCATGAGAAAAAAAAAAATGGTTATAAACGAATAAAATTATTTGATTGATTTAGTTGATACAATGTAGATCTTGCTGGATTAGTACGGGACTGAAACAAACAAAAAATTGAAATAAATAAATATTATAATTGTTAAAACATAGAATACACGCATACCACACCCACACATACAGAATAATTCATAGTTTTATGTTATTGTGACGGATGAAGGTCATCAGCGCCACAAGCAGATCTGGAGAGGAGTATGTTAGTAGAGACGGGAAATTAGTCGGAAGAGGGATCTTCAATTTTGGGAGACGCCTATATAAATCTAAAGGTGGAGAGTTATTCGAGCATTCAAAGAAGATGTGATCCAGAGTGCCCTCTTCCAACCCGCACTCACAGAGAGAGGAGTCACGAACACGAATCTTTTGCAGAAAAACCGGAGTGCAACAGAAACCTAAGCGAATTCTACAAAGGGTAGAAATAATTGTTTTGGAGGCTTTTTTGTAGCCATAGAACCAAGGTTTTGATTTTATTATTGGTTGTACAGCATAGTAAAATCTGCCCTTTTTCCTTCCAGTGATATTCCACTGTTCCTGCCATGAGGATTGGAGCTTAGCTTTTGGAAGGCTCAGTAAGTCATACCCCTGATGAGAATTGTAGGTGAGATCAGCTGTTGCTGAAGAGCAAGCATCTTTGGCCAAAGCATCAACACATTCATTGCCCTTAATGCCACAATGACTAGGTATCCAAACTAACTGAACTTCCTTTTGACGACTAGCACAAGAAAATAAAGAATTTTTAATTTTTAAAACAAGGGAACTGTGCAATTTACTTTTGAAAGGGTTTTGTACTAAGGCTTGCAGACAGCTAAGAGAGTCAGTGAAAATAACGGCTCTGTCAATATTGTGATGTGACTCTATGAAAAGACAAGCTTCCAATAAAGCCACACACTCGCCAGTGAACACGGAAGACTCCTCAGGGCATTTGAACTGTAAAATAATTCTGGAGCTTTGGTAATAAACCGCAGCGCCAGTATTACTGAGATCATTAAATTTTGAAGCATCTGTAAAAAACCTTTGAAACCCGGTCCATCGTTCTCCCACCGCCGCATTGAAGGCTGAATCCGCTGAAGGGGACTTTTTGGAAATACCGATGTCAAAGAGAATTTTTGGGGTGAAACATAAGACTTCATAGGGAAAATTAAAAAGAGGTAATCGGGGATTCTGTTCTATTGGACATCCTAAATTATGAATTTGACGAAATGCTTTTATGACTAAGGGAGTTTCTTTGTTTTTCCAGAAATTTGAGTTTCTACATAAGGCATCTAACTCATTTAGTTTTGGTAAAAGGGGATGTGAAGATCTAGATATTAACCTAGCCAGAAAACGGGAGGCCAGATACTGCCGTCTTAATAGTGCAAAAGTGTTTAGCTGTAAGTTTTCCAAAAAACTGTAAAATAAAATAAATAAAATAAAATATTGGAGGATGTGACAGTTATTATTTAGGCAGGAGCCAATATCTACTGTATATAAGTTATAAAGAAGGGGGCTCAGCACGGAGCCTTGCGGAAGTCCCTTTCAAGTCTGCCTTTCATCGAAATCCTCCCCCTGGACCCTCAAAACCAGAGAACGAGACAAGAGAAGAGCACAGATACATTCGATCATCTTAACCGGGAGACTCAGCTGGTGCAGTTTCTGCCTGAGTACGGGAAGAAGAACGTTGTCGTATGCAGAGGAGATGTCTAGGAAGGCGGCAACAACGGATTCATTTTTAGAAAACGCTAAGCGAATATCCGCAACTAAAACGCCAACACTATCCATAGTGCCGAGCCCTTTCCTGAAACCAAATTGGTAATTCGGCAGCAAGTCTCTCGATTCGACTATACATTCAAGTCGGTTCTTAATAAGGTGTTCCAATAGTTTGGCCAAGACTGAGGATAAAGCAATTGGTCTAAAGCCGTTCGGATCATCTACATGTTTGCCTGGCTTCAATAGGGGAATAATAATTTGTAACTTCCACTGATCAGGAACCCAACCATTACTGTAACAAAAATTAATGATGTCAAGGAAGTATAGTTTAACCTTGTCTCCAGAATGAACAATAAAAGAATATGGCACACCTTCAATACCGGGGGCTGAGTCCCGAACATGCTTGAGGACCACATTCAATTCTTTCAAAGTAAATGGCACATCAAAAGGATCCTCTGAAGCACTTTGCAGGGACATATTATTAAAACATTCAGAAGAGTGAGGAACATATGGTGGAGCAATTTTGTCAAAAAAAAGGTCAGCTGTTTCCCTAGTGATCGGTGAAGACACTGACGGAGAGCACCCACGTCTAAACCTGTTGATGCTTTTCCAAACTAACGAGACTGGAGTAGAGGGAGATAAGGAGGTACAGAATTTAACCCAACCCACACGTTTTTTCTTGCGAAGGTGACGCTTGGATCTGGCATTTATCCGCAAATATGCCAATAGGTTTTCGGTGCTCATATCTGCATTATAACACTGCTCAGCCTCATTTCTATCCTTGACTGCCGCAGTGCACTCTGGGTCCCACCATGGGGGAGAAGGTATTTTGTCACGGGCACTGTTTTTCAGGGGAAAGCAGGAATCCGCACTGGAGGTAATGGCTGCAACGAATCCCTCATAACAGCTTTTGGCATGGCAGTGACCAGAAGGATCTAATAAACTTGAATTTAAATTTGGAAGAACATCAATTTTTCCCTCCAATAATGATACAAATTTTGTCCAATCTGGATTGGACAGGTTATATTTCAAAAGTGGAGGGGGAGTTTTCTCTAAATAAGTCTTATTAACCAAAGATATGACAATAGGGTAATGGTCACTACCATGCGACAAAGTCGTGCATTCCCAATGGGTCGAAGCTGCCAGCTCAACCGAACAAAAGGTTAAATCCACACAACTTTTCTGTTGACCAGGAGGAGATCTGCGAGTTGGGCAACCATTATTAAGGATGCAGAGATCCAGATCGTCCAAGATCTCAACCAAAGCTACACCAAAGGCATCACAGCGTTCCGATCCCCATCTGTAATGGTGACAGTTAAAATCACCCATGACCAAAATTGGTCCATGAATATTGGAAAAAATGTTTTTTAAAATAGCCAAAAAATCTTGATGAGGATGAGCAATGTAAATTGAAAACACTGTAATGCCTTCCACCCTTCCTGCTACAATACTCATATCACCCGTGAGCGAAGGCAAAGAGAAGGGCAAAAGAGGGACCCGATTGTTGACAAGGAGAGCCGATCCTCCATAGCCATCAGATCTGTCACATCTGAGAATGTTAAAGTGTGGCATACGAAAGCTAAGACTTGGTGTAAGCCAAGTCTCAGCTATGGAACAAGCCAATGGCTTGTATTTATTTAAAAGGAATATGAGGTCGTGCTTTTTATGCCACGCGCTCCTCACGTTCCACTGTAGGAATACTTGGCGAGACGCCATTTCTAATGTCTAGAAGAAGAGTTATAAGTTGGTCGGCAACGTTGGACGGTGATTGAGTATTAGAAGAAGAAGAAGAAGAAGAAATAACGATAGGTAAGAGTTTTATAAGGAGTTCAATAATAGAACCAGTATTATTAGAGGACACATTATTGTAATTAAGAGAGCAACCATTAGGCTGTGAAGGTGGGGGAGAACTAACTATCTGCTGATGAGCAACTTTGTCATAAGATGGGGAAAGAGGGGCATGAGTTTTGGGTTTAAGTGTCACAGTTTTGCGGTAGGACTGTGAAATTGGAGTTTTGGCGATGTTGGCGTAATTGCGGGAAGCTGTTGGGATAATCTTACTAGCCTCAGCATAGGGAATGGATTTCTCAGCCATGACAGTCTTAATAGCCTTCTGTCTACCATACTCGGGGCATGACCTGCTATTGGCGAAGTGATTACCCGAACAAAGCACACAGAAGGCCTCGCCCTCAGAAATGTTGCAACCATCATCAGGGTGATCGTGGCCACATTTACTGCAGCGTGGTTTAGACCTGCATAGATTCGACACATGTCCAAATCTGCAACACTTGCGGCATTGAATTGTCGGGTATATGTACTGCTCAACAGGGAGGGATGTGTAGCAACAGTAAATCCTATTTGGTAAAACTTGTCCATCGAATGTCAGAACACATGTCTCAGTGGGCTTCCACTCATTAACCCCGTCTCGTTGAGTTTTCCTGTTAATACGGCGGACTTTCAGTATTTGCCCGCAGCCTGAGGGCACAGTCAAATATGTTATAGCTTCTTCTTCAGTAATATCTGAGGGAACACCAGTAACAACACCCATCCTTGTGATATTAAATGTAGGAATTGATGCAGTATAACTATATTTGGACAACAGACTATTAACCAAGAAAGAGTTAGCGTCCTGAGGGGAAGTAAACTCCACTGACACACGGTTTCTACCGACTCTGTTAACACCACCACGAACAATGTTCGCAATGTTGTTATTGAGGAGGAATTTACCAAAATTAACGGGATGTAGGGTGGTGCCAGCATTTGGTTGATTCTCAATACGAGAAACGTGGACAATATAGGGAGCTTTATCCATTACAGAGTATTTAGTGCGACCAATTTGGCTTTTTGGTTGCTTGCTTGGAGGGGTAGGTGTCAAAACTTCTTCGCTAACAGGGCGTTTGCGTGAATTTTGTTGTGATTGTGTTACATCCATTTCTGTAACACTACAAACAACATCCGCGAATTGGGATAGTGGTTTCGGAGAGAAAGGGGAAAAAGGAGTTGAAGGATCTGGAATATCTGGGGGGTCAGGATCAGGGGGTTTATTCTTATCCATCTTGAATAAAACGAGACTTAAAACAAGACAATCACAATACAAACCTATTTACGAACACTAACGACACACTTAAACACTAACACAAGTCACAAAAGTATCAACAATACCACAAAAACAGTTAAAAATTCTAGACACACGTGCTAACTCAGAACACCGAGGCGAGACGCTCGGCACCAACTTCCTTCCAACAGCTATTTGCTGTTGAGGGCAAGTCAAATCAGGTTATCGAAATGTCAGGTTTTCGATACGACAGCCTGTCGTATGGTTGTGAATCAGGGCTCAGGTCGGTCTAGTTTTCGTTTAATCTGTAAACAATAGCGATGTGTAGAACTGTGTTGCCTTGCCACCTAAGACGACCTTTCAATTTGTAACCCCAATTACGGCTCATTCAAATTTTAATTACTGGTCTCCCACGACAAACTTAACTTGAGAACCGATCCCAGAGACACGGGAGGTCTTTACAGGAAAACAAATTAACCAGTGCGCAACACAATATTTTATTTTGATATGTTTTATAAAAAATAAAGTTATTGTTTATGAAATGTTTTAATTTGAAACTCATTTTATGGTTATTTGCCGGCGCGCGGCGCGGTGTTACTTACGTAGGTACCTAAAGCGCCCTGTAAACGATTGCTTGATGGTAGGGGAGCCCAGAGGGTTTTTGAGCAAGCATATTCAGGGCGAGAAGTTGATAGCTGAGTAGGTCTGGCATGAGGAGAGAACACCGAAACTATATTTAAAAAGTTTCTGATAGGAGACCCCTAGTCAGGAGACCACTTTCAGATTTCAAAAAAGGGCCGAAATTAAAGTGATCTTCAGAGGCGTTGGTTTTGGCATGATCGGGTCTGGCCTAACCCATAATGACTTAAATAGGCAAATCTGACGGAGAAATTGTGGGCTTTCCCCAAATCTGACGACTTTGAAAACTCAGATTTGGGCCATTTCTAAAAGGATATTCAGGGCGAATGAAAATAATTCTATGCAATAGTGTTACGTGTCCTGATAGTGAATATATAAATATCTGACGGGATGATGGAGCCTTTTGGCAAATATGAGGAAATTTCATCAATTCAGAATTACCCAATAGTGGCCACAATTTTGCATTTATCCCTAAATCAAGGAACCTAGTAGCTTCGATTGCTGTTTGCATTGGAAGGTGACACGTTTGTGAAGATTTCTCCATATTCAGAAGTTTGAAAAAACTAAACACTTGAACGTAATGATTAAAAGTTAAGTAGCAAAATTAAAACATCGTCGGAGTACACCAGAAACAAAGTTGATTATTTCAATATTTTACTATGACAGCAATTAAACCAATTATTTCAAAAACATCCTCATCTTATGGGCTATCTAACGAACTAGTAACGTTCTAAAAAATATTGAGAGATGCCCGTCAATTGTTTGTTAAAGCCGGCAAAGGTGGAAAGCCATACTTACTAAAATTAACGAAAACGTTAAAGTAACGACTTGTTTACGTCGTAATACTTTTCTATTCGAGGTTTTATTGTAACTACAAACCTCTGCGCTCGATATCGTTACTGATATCGCCTCCAATTCTCAGTGATAGTTCGTTATGAGAGTTTTGTTAAATAAGTCCCAACACTTCTGCTTAGGCCGCCAGCTGCTAGTTAACTAGATTAAATGACAGATCATGAGATACAAATTTATTTCTAACCGATTTCTAAAAGAGGGAGGTTATTAGTTCGTCTGTATATACAGGATGAATGTTTCAAGTCATCATGTGGATGACCAAATCCGAAACTATAGGTAATACCAAAAAATTCTTAAAGGAGTCACGGGGTGGATTTTGACGAATACTAAAACTCCATCATTAAATTTTTGAAAAATCAATTGCTCTAGCCAGGAATCGAACTCGTAGATTTTGAAAAAAAAAAACACTGCCTGTTTTATTGCACCCTCCGACGGTGTCGTTAGTAAGGATCAAATTCTGGAAAGAAATGATACACGCCAAAGTAAAAGAAAGTGGACATTTTTAAGATTAACTAAAATCAGATAAACAAATTGATTCATTATGGTTTAACAATGAATTCAAAATATGATTTAAAACATAAGTTAACGGCCAAATAACTACTGCTACAGTGCAAACGAACAAATCACTTACATTCTAGATACTTAAAAACTGTTACTATCTTAAAATAATTGCTTTTTGTTAAAAATGCGCCCTTTACTGTACTTTGTCGTATATCATTTCTTTCCAGAATTTGATCCTTATTAGCGACACTATGGGGGGGTATACGACAAAGTACAGTAAAGGGCGCATTTTTAACAAAAAGCAATTATTTTAAGATAGTAACAGTTTTTAAGTATCTGGAATGTAAGTGATTTGTTCGTTTGCACTGTAGCAGTAGTTATTTGGCCGTTAACTTATGTTTTTAATATAATAAATCATATTTTGAATTCATTGTTAAACCATAATGAATCAATTTGTTTATCTGATTTTAGTTAATCTTAAAAATGTCCACTTTCCTTTACTTTGGCGTGTATCATTTCTTTCCAGAATTTGATCCTTACTAACGACACCGTCGGAGGGTGCAATAAAACAGGCAGTATTTTTTTTTCAAAATCTACGAGTTCGATTCCTGGCTAGAGCAATTGATTTTTCAAAAATTTAATGATGGAGTTGTAGTATTCGTCAAAATCCACCCCGTGACTCCTTTAAGAATTTTTCGGTATTACCTATAGTTTCGGATTTGGTCCTCCACATGATGACTTGAAACATTCATCCTGTATATACAGACGAACTAATAACCTCCCTCTTTTAGAAATCGGTTAGAAATAAATTTGTATCTCATGATCTGTCATTTAATCTAGTTAACTAGCAGCTGGCGGCCTAAGCAGAAGTGTTGGGACTTATTTAACAAAACTCTCATAACGAACTATCACTGAGAATTGGAGGCGATATCAGTAACGATATCGAGCGCAGAGGTTTGTAGTTACAATAAAACCTCGAATAGAAAAGTATTACGACGTAAACAAGTCGTTACTTTAATATTTTCGTTAATTTTAGTAAGTATGGCTTTCCACCTTTGCCGGCTTTAACAAACAATTGACGGGTATCTCTCAATATTTTTTAGAACGTTACTAGTTCGTTAGATAGCCCATAAGATGAGGATGTTTTTGAAATAATTGGTTTAATTGGTGTCATAGTAAAATATTGAAATAATCAACTTTGTTTCTGGTGTACTCCGACGATGTTTTAATTTTGCTACTTAACTTTTAATCATTACGTTCAAGTGTTTAGTCTTTTCAAACTTCTGAATATGGAGAAATCTTCACAAACGTGTCACCTTCCAATGCAAACAGCAATCGAAGCTACTAGGTTCCTTGATTTAGGGATAAATGCAAAATTATGGCCACTTTTGGGTAATTTTCTGAATTAATGAAATTTCCTCATATTTGCCAAAAGGCTTCATCATCCCGTCAGATATTTATATATTCACTATCAGGACATGTAATACTATTGCACAGAATAACTTTCATTCGCCCTGAATATCCTTTTAGAAATGGCCCAAATCTGAGTTTTCAAAGTCGTCAGATTTGGGGAAAGCCCACAATTTCTCCGTCAGATTTGCCTATTTAAGTCATTATGGGTTAGGCCAGACCCGATCATGCCAAAACCAACGCCTCTGAAGATCACTTTAATTTCGGCCCTTTTTTGAAATCTGAAAGTGGTCTCCTGACTAGGGGTCTCCTATCAGAAACTTTTTAAATATAGTTTCGGTGTTCTCTCCTCATGCCAGACCTACTCAGCTATCAACTTCTCGCCCTGAATATGCTTGCTCAAAAACCCTCTGGGCTCCCCTATCATGACAAATTTGTTGGTCAAACTTCACGTTTTCTACTGTAGAATGTTTGACAAACGCGTCAAACACAGCTGCGCACTCAAATAATTTGATAAACACGTAAAATTTCACAAACAATTTTATCGTTTACACGGCGGGCGCTTTACAGCGAGGGCGCTTAACAGCTGTCCGCTAGCTCTATGCACCGACGCGTGACGCCCCCTTTATGGTATACATATATGTTCTGTGGTGAGTGGTGACGAGTGTGACGACCGTCTGGCAGTGTCTGGTACTAGCTTTACAGTGTTTTGTGCAGCGTGCAGCGGACCTAAGTATAACTAAAACAGATGCATTTTATTGAATGTTTGGATACTAGATAGTTTGCTGAAACAATACAAATAAAACCAATATCATAAAATTAATCATTTATGAACGCATCGTAGACGCTTGTTTTTTCTGAAGTCTGAGATCTGAGATATTGATTTTCTTTCATTTGACATTTCCAATTTCCGCCAGTACCTAAACGCCATATATGTGTATTGTGTGTAGCATAGTTTTACAAGTTTACTTTGGCCTGTTCGTCCAGTTTAAATAATTTAATATTTTTTGTAACCGCTGTGGAGACTTACATATATCCATGTTTTCATTGATTATAATACTCAAAACTGTTAGGCTTTAATTCAACCGGGATACAAAATTATAATAAATAGATTTTCAGCATCTCATGCACCCCTGAAACTTATTCCGACCGAATGGAAAACCTACAGTTTTTTAAATATAAAAAATGGTTAGAGCAATTCGTGCAGATGAATTCTCTGTTTAAATCAAATTAACAATTAGAAAAAAAAAAACGTTTTTCAGTGTTTTTTTTCGTCAACTCATAGGTTCTTAGGGCGCGGTTATACATAATAAATCCTAATTTAGCACGCGATGTTAGCTACATGAAATAGGGTGTAATAGCTGAATGTCTGTATTTTCCAAGGGTCACTATCTAGGTGAAGTGGAACTTTGTGACTATGGACTCCTCATCTGATCACTGGGACCCAGGTATGTGGAATTTTGAAGATATTATTCTTATGTAATGTACTGTACCGGTATTTACTAGTGTAAAGAATACCATACATCTACATTATGGGGTTCCTATCCCCAAGTTCTGGGTCTGGGTCCATTATGAAATCCGTGTCACAATAAGGATTGAATGGGTCTTATCAAACAGTTCAATGACAGTATTCCAGCTGGGTTTGTTTAAGAACCTTCTGACACCATCATGATAAATATTTTTGACAATCATAATTATTTATATCAAATAGATCTCATTAAACACCCACTTGTTGAATTAGTCATGCATTTTGGCTCAAAAGGAAGCTAAAGGTGTATCATATGTTTTATGTATTCCTGGCTTGGCTGTAACATTATTACAGGACAACAAGCATATTGGTTAATCAAAACTTGACAATATTCTGGTTCCTGAAGTACTGTACTTGTTACTGTAACCAGGTACTATAGCAGTTTATCTGACCCAAAGTACCACATAAATGCGCGGACAGGTGATGCATTGCATCAGGGGAATAAGAAATTTCATGTGGACGAAGTCTCGGGCAGAAGCTAGTTTCAAATAAACCAATTACAGGCAGTTTTAAATTGTCAAGGGGTTTGTTAGACAGATGAAGCTAGTTGCCCATTCTAGGTGTAGGAGGTTCTTATGGCGAAGAAAAGGCAAGTATCTCCAGTGACACTCTTTTAAATCAAAATATGGCTACAAAATATTGGTTAAATGCTTAAAGCATTCGTAATTAAAAAAGAAAATACAATTCAAGAATGAAAGTACGTTGTAGCAGCTTTGAGATGACTAGTCCCTTCTAACGGAATCAGTTCCAGAACATGACTTATGGATCAGCACCATTCAGCTCCATCTATATTTTCAAATGCTAATCAATTAATTTATTCACCCTTATGGTGCAGGACCACTGTTGAGCCAAGCTTTTTTATCAGCGATGTAATCTGCCAACTTATAATATGCTTAAATGCATAGTGTACGTTTTATACAAGATTTTAGTTTCGTGTAGTTGAAGTATGTGAGGAGGTATTTAAATGTAACACTAGCTTCTGCCCGTGACTTTTTCCATGTGTAATTTCTTGTTCCCCCGACCCACCCCATTGCACTGCTGCAAAATGCAAAAATAATTTGCAAATCCAACTGGTAGTTCCAGAGATTCGCGCCTTCAAACAAACAAACAATAAAAAATTAACAAACTCACACAAGCACAAACACACGCTTTATTTTTAGTTTATAGATATATAGATTTTAAACATTACCCCATGAATGACGAGCAGTCTACTTTAGCCAGTCGGAAGCCTGGTTGGGCTGTAACAAAAGGCTATGTCTAGGTCTATTAAATACATACAGTGACCTCATTTCAGGCTTTCAGTTATTTCAATTACAACCTCGTATTTAGTTATTGTGAGCCAAATGAAATTCTGACTTATATTATGATTATATAGCTATATTCGGACATCATCAACTTTCATGCAATTAAATAAATGATGTAATATTTCTTTCATAGCTCTCACTCGCCTCCTTGCATCATTGAAAGAAGTACAGTCAGGTGGAGAAGATGTAGCATTTTTAACTGAACTGCTACAATCAAAACAGCTTCATGCCCTTGTTCAAGTACATAATAAAATAGTGGCCAAAGGAAAAGATGATAAGTTCTATCCTCTTCTATCCAATGCCATGCAAGTAACTATAGAAGTTTTTGAGCTACTCCATGGTGTTGTACCAATTTCAAAAGAATATGGAGAGCTCCTTAGCTTATTGCAGAAACCACATTTTCAAGTAAGTAATCTTCTGTTTTATTAATTTTTCAGTTGAAATACAATTGCCCAAACAATGCTAGATTATATTAGTAAATCTGAAGATGGTTAAAAACACATAAAATATGCCTGACCCTGCTGTAACTCTAGACATCAAAACAGCCCAAACAAACTCACTTGCCCTTTCATCGGGCTAGTTAGGATGACAGCTGTAAACACAGGCTGTAAAGGTCAATCCTATTCCTATTTAGATTGCATTGAATAGTAGATATGCCTCAATTATATCCTCATTTTAAAAAACACTTTCTAAAACCATGTTTATGTGGGTTTATACACTACTCAACAAAGTTTAGGGAAATTGTTCTCGCAGAGCACATTCATCACCAGCCTGGCTGTGTGTACAGTCAATAAAAGAGATAAGTATGCAAGATCGTCGGATTTAGTTGGAAGTTTAGTAAGAAACCGATGGATGTTATCGACTGAAATTGAATTTAATAAATGAGTTATTTGTTTTCTATTAATAAAATTAAATTTTATTCGAGAACATGTACCGGTTTCTTAATGAACTTCAACTATATCCGACGATCCTGCATACTTATCTCTTTTGTTGACTGTACACGCGCATTATCTTGCATGAATATGGAATCTTGGCCATACTGCTATCGGTAAGGTATAACCATAGGTTGCACAATCTCGTGACAGTATTTTTCCGCATTTAAATTGCCTTGTATCAAAAGGAGGTTCGTTCTTCCATCCAGGCGAATTCCAGCCCACACCATAAACCTACCGGCCTGGTACGAATGAATTTCTTGAAGATTCTGGACTCGACTCTGGCGACCTGGAATACACCAAACACGCCCTCTTCTTGAATCGATATGAAATACAAAGCGCGACTCATCAGAAAAACAAAAACACGAGAACACGATTGTCGGTCCAGTGCGAACGTGCGTAAGCCCACAATAATCGACGCCCTCGATTTCCGTGTCGAAGAACTGGAGCTCTAAGCAGTCTGCGAGCGTGAAGATTAATTTCATGCAATCTTCTACTTGCGGTTTGGTCACTGATGACCACTTGGTGCTGAGACTGGAGTCTTCCTACCAGCTGGCGAGCGGTTTTGTCTCTGAGTAGTGACCCTGTATCTTTCTCGGTGACGTTCAGTATCATCTCCTGCAGCCATGTAACGCATCCATAATCGGCAATTCCGTTTGGCTGCGAGTGGACAGCGTCCGCAGTTTCACGTTGACTGCGCCCTGCTTCCTGCATACCCACAGCCTTCAGCATCTCTTCTCGCATTAAATGACGACATGACATGATATATCGCTCCAGAGTCACAAAAGTTACAAGAAAGCAGCGAAAATGATGTTCCCAAACCAAAAAAAAAACGATTATGGATAGTAATCTCTTAAGTTATTACGTTTCAAAACGCCGCCGTACGCTGCGTCCAATTCAGGTTTGGTCCTTATTCCAAAATGGTTTTAGTTTTAGGATTTATTTATAAACAACATTTATAGATTGTTGTGGCCAGAACTTCTTCTAAAGAATTTTCTTAAAAAGTTGATATAGTCTGCGTGTTGCCTAGACTTTGTTGAGTAATGTATCAATGTGATAATAACACTCTTTTTTTTGGGCGGTCGTGTAAAAAAGAGAGCAAAACTTTTATTAACTATAATTTAAGAAGTTAATAATAGTTTTTAATTGTATTTATACAAATTAAGCTGTGTATTCCTCAGGCAATACTCTGCACTCATGATGCAGTCGCTCAAAAAGATTACTACCCACACCTCCCCGATATTCCACCGGAACTGGATGATGAAGAAGAAACTGTGAAAATTGTTCAATTAGTTAAAAGTGATGAGCCTTTGGTAAGAGTTAGCATCGAATATATTATATTGTATAATTTAGCAGCAGATATTATGACAAACACCAGTAAATTCATTTAGAAATAGCAGCTAAATGTGTTAAATGAACATGATACTCAGCAAAAATAAAATAGTTTTAACTGAAATCTTATATAGGTGAAAGTGTTTGCTAATTTCATAGAAGTAAATAATTTATTTTAATATAAGTACAGTATGAAGCAGATGCATGGATCATCTTTATACAATGCAGTGTCAGTATGTCTTAAGCATTATGTAATATTAGTGAATAAAGTACCATGACATCATTTAGGGTATATTGAAATTATTTTTTTATTAAAAGGGTGGAGCACAGAGTGCAGAGCCAATAGTGGTAAGTATTGATATATGTTAAGTACTTATGCTACTCATTTGAATGCTTCCAATATTATTTTCAATCTTTTCCACATAGTGTACGTATACGCATTCACCTATTTTTTTATTTGACTTTTTGATGTTCTTCTGTGTTTGTTATTCTTCATTTTCACCGTGTCTTCAAGTTCAAGAATGATTAGCTGCTATCTCTAGATGCCGATGCAATTTGTATTGTGTTGTCGACACCATTTTCAATGTTTTGTTTGTTACACTATTACCTCACACAATACATCTTGCTTATTATTTTGATTATCAACCTAACTTATATGTATTTGATTTTTTGCCTAGTGTCTTGTTATTATAATTTATTTCTGTAACCTAGTACTTATAAATGAATGTGAATCAAATCCTCCACATTTCTAATAGGTTCATTTAAAAAAAGTACTTATGTATTTTTCCAAATTAAGAGTACGTACGAACATGTCGTACTTATACGAAATTATCAATTATCATGGCACTTATAAATCAACTGTAATTTAATAACATGGAGCTATCCGGATTTAGACTCTTTCTGTGTGATAGGGTGCAACAATTAAAACGGACGAAGAGACCGGGAAAATTGTGATAGCTCGTGTGATGCACGGCGGGGCCGCCGACAGGTCGGGGTTGATCCATGCTGGGGACGAAGTTATCGAGGTCAACGGTATCAGCGTGGAAAACAAGACACCTGCTGACGTGTTATCGATATTGGTATGTCGTTAACAGCCTCAATTAATATACAGAATAAATTGATCCCCACAAAATGAAGGGCAGCTAAAATAGTTTCTTTGATATTACAGCAAAGTTCTGAGGGCACTATCACCTTCAAATTAGTGCCTTCTTTTGGTAAAGGAGGTTCACGGGAGAGTAAAGTAAGAGTTCGCGCTCTTTTCAATTACAACTCTTCAGAAGATCCGTACATACCGTGCAAGGAGGCGGGCCTGGACTTCAAGAAAGGAGACGTACTACATATAGTGTCCCAAGATGACGCATATTGGCAAGTTTTTAACCATTGATATTTGACCAACCATTATAAGCGGATTTTAACTGTTGCCTTTCTGTGTTTAGGTGGCAAGCTCGAAGAGAAGGCGACAGAGTTATGAGAGCAGGTTTGATACCGTCAAGAGCACTGCAAGAAGGTCGCATCATTCATGAAAGACAAACGGATCCGCAGACCTTGGACGGTGCGTTTTAGTTCTTTAGAGAAAAAATGTATTTGTGTCAATCGCGAATGTTACAGAAATGCAATTATACCTTGACTAAGAATAGTATAACTTGTCGATTCATTATACCTATAGCTGCATGTTGTGTCGTTTCACTGCCAGCTCATGATCATTATCATTTACCCATTTTGCATGCCCGGCGCAGGCAAGCCGGCTCTTTGCAGTGTCTCCGTTACAAACTCAGATTGTGCTCCGAAAACACCATGCTCACCATCGCCAACGGCCACCGCACTACTGCCCTGCAAGTCCACACCCAAAGTGAAAAAGGTTATATATGACATTACAGAGAATGATGATTTTGATCGTGAAATGATACCAACGTACGAAGAGGTAGCGCGGTTATACCCCCGGCCGGGGATGGTCCGACCAATCGTGTTGGTAGGTGCGCCCGGGGTCGGTAGGAATGAATTGCGCAGAAGACTTATCGCCACTGATTCTGAAAAATATGTCACACCCATACCATGTAAGTCCAAATAAGCTTCTTACTAAATAATGACTATTGCAGCTATGCTAACATTGACCGCAAGAGATTTAAAAATTCATTAAGATGTTTACAAGCGAACTTGCGAATTCATATTTTTTGCTATAAATGAGCTCAAAATCAAAGCATTTATTTCAATTAAACCATTCACAAGCACTTTTGAATTGTCAAAATTAAATAGTCGTTTACAGGTAGAGCAATAACAATAACTATTCTTCAAATCTTTTTCAGTTACTTCTCGACCTCAAAAATCGAGCGAGCAAAACGGTAAAGATTACATGTTTGTTGCTCGTGAAAAAATGGAGCAAGATATAGCTGATGGGAAATTTATTGAGCATGGCGAATATAAGGGGAACTTATACGGAACTTCGGCGGAGAGCGTCGAGACCATCGTAAATTCTGGTAAGTCGTAAAAGCGAACCCAATTCGTAACAAATTAGTACCTAATTGTTATTTGTTTGTACGAGTATCGTGCGTTTATAATTAGGACATCCAATCTCGGTATACCGGGATCCCGCACGATTTTCTAATACCGCAAGAAGCGAGATTTCTCGTGCGGGATTCGCGGGATTAAAAAAGAATATCACTAAAATAGAAATGACTGTATGAATCGGGAGGTTCGTTGGGCAAGTATTTAACATTCGCATTTCATGGCCTCGAACCTATTCCGCCCACTGCTGGTGTGGAAGCTGAAAAGGCATTTTCTGCTGCCGGCTATTTGGCTTTTGGCATCCCATATCCGAAGCAGACAAAATGTTAGGTATGTGACCTGTTTTCTCCGAAAACATAAAAAGAAGAAAAAAAAATATCCCTGTATAAATGTAATATTATCTTTCTAATAAAAGAAAAACACATATTTAGATTTTTGTTTTAAATTACACAGCTCAGTATGCGGGATACCACAAATATCACGATCTCGCTAGATCAAAAGTATCGATTCTGCGAATGTCTAGGTTACAAATAACCTGCGGGACTGGATGCCCTATTTATAGTGCTTTCGACAGTTAGACTACATCTACAGGGTGTTACAGAAAGGGTATATCAATACAAACGGGTTGAAGAGTGTATCTGAAGGTCAATTCTCGTAATTTAAAACGTTCAAAATCTAGTCGCAGTCTCATCTCGGCGACAAACAAATGTCAAAAACTTGTCAAAATGTAGGGAAATTAGAGGTATTTTTGACAGATTGAGACTGAGATCAGACTGTGACAGTTATTAAAATTACGAGAATTGCCCCTCTGGTCTAGAATCTCTGTACAAAATTTCAGCTCAAAAGCATTAACTTTGAAAATGCTTAATATTTTTTTATTTCGACATCTTGGCGCTGCACTGGCGCGCGGCGGCGTGATGTGCGTGTACTAGGCGCACAGACACGCTACAAATAATGGATAATGACCCTCGTAGTGCGGTGACACGTTTGTTATGATTTCAATTTAATAAACTATCGAAATAAAAAATATTAAGCATTTTCAAAGTTACTGCTTTTGAGCTGAAATTTCGTACAGAGATTCTAGACCAGATACACTCTTCAACCCGTTTGTATTCATATACCCTTTCCGTAACACCCTATATATCGTCTGTCTACCTAACCCTTTCTCACCTAATAACTATATTGGGGTCGATTTCTAGTTTAGTCGGATGCAACTAAATACCTACAGAATCTATTTGTAAAGTTCATAATAATGTAGAAAAAGAAATAGAAAATATTATTTGTTCTCTACTAAGACCGGAGTCACACGATGCGTTGTTGTTGCGGTGTGAGCACGAGTCGCGCGGCTGCGTCATCGTTATCTGTCTAGCCTTTTCCTATGTTGGGATCAGCTTCAAGTCTAATCGGTTGCGTCTACCTATCTGACCTCCACAACCCAGCTACTGGGTAACACGATACCCCTTGAAAATGCTGGTTGTCAGACTTTCAAACCTCCGACTATCTGTAACGACTGTCAAACATTTACGTATGACAGCTGGGGACCAGCTGCTTAACGTGACGTTCTTTCCGAAGTATCGAGGGGTCTCAGTATGTAATAGATGGTTACCCATCCACGGACGGCAAATGTTGCTTAGCCTTGAAGGTCGACCCGTACTGCCGCTCTTATTATTTAGCGGTGCGTCGTCGTGCAAAACCGCACCGCAGATTTTCAAATATCTAACATTAGATTCAAGCTAGGCAGCGCAGCTGTTTCGCCGTTGCAAAGTTATACCGACCGCCTGGCATCTAACTAATGCGCCTAAATCATAGACAACGTATCGTATGGCCCGGCTCTAATATTAACACTCTCAAGTAACATTCTATCATTCTTCAAAAATGAGTCAAATACGGGTCTATTAAGGTAAGGTTCAGAGAATAAACTTAGCTTAACTTTACCTACACTAACTACCCTGATTGTGATACATTGAAGCGTAAGTTTCGTTTGTGTTTTACCATATGGTATTGCGTTTTATGACATTATGAAATGAATACGATGAATGTTTTTAGGTCGCGTGTGCGTGCTAAGCCCCCACTGGCAGGCGCTTAAGATGCTCCGCACACCTCGGCTGCGCCCCTACATCGTGTTCATCAGACCACCCGCGCAGGAGCGACTGGTCGAGACTCGTACGGCAGCCAACGCTCGCTCCACCTTCGATAAAGAATGCTCCCGAGCTTTCACGGTTAGTTATTTTAATTTTATTTCATCAGGCTGGCTAAAAGGGATCCCTTCTTTTCGCACAATCTTATTTTTCCTAATATACTTTGGCATAACTATTTTGGCACAATTTGTTTGGAATAATAATAATTTGTCATATTTTGTTTGTGGCATACAGTTTATGTTGGCATAATTATCTTTAAGGCTAATTTGTTTTGGCATAAATTTAATTAGCATAATACTAAACGACGTCAGGGGCACCCCGAGGTTCGGTTTGGTTAGGTTCCTTTAAACCCTGCAGACAGAAATAGGAGCCCCGCGCAGCGGGGCTCCGTCGACCTGACGTCGTTAGAAATAAAACGAGCATGCTAAATTTATGCTTTATAATGTTATGCTTAATCATTATTATGATTAGAGAAATTATGCTTAAAAAAATTATACGGAAGCTGTTATGCGTAAATAATGTTATGCGAAAATGTAATTAGAAGAAACAATAGTATGCCAAGTTATATTCGGTCTTAAAATGTTATGCAAATGCACAGGGAACCTGGCTAAAATTACAGGATTTCCATTTATCTAATGGGTGGCTAGATGTGTTAAAATTATCCAATTTTTGTTCTTTTCTTCATCTTCGTTTTGCTCTTGACAGAGCGGTCTTGGTCACGATGAATTGTGTCCAAAAGTAGTTATAAACGTAGTTCGCCTGACGATCCCTCTCTGGTTCTGTTAGATGATAGTCTGGCGCATTAATTAACGGGACTTCCAACGGCGGATTTTTGATTGGTCCACCTCATTGGTGAACTCCCGCAGGGCCTATTGCCCTCAACTCTGCACTGCACCACTAAACGCTCAATGGAGTCACTATTCCGTGTCGAGCCATGACCAAAGAAATTCTGTATTCGAGACAGTGCTGATAGACGCTGTTGTTGTTGATGCCGAGTTCTTGGAGTCGTTTGTGCGGAATTCTGTCCATAAATCCCAAGCATTCTTCTCAAGCACCACATACCTAGAGCATCTACTTTTTTCTTTTCCAGTTCTCATAGTGTCCACGTCTCAGCTGCGTACAGAACTATGGAGAATACGAATGCACCGACAAACATGTTCTTAGTGGCCTTTTAATAATGTGGCGATTCCTCCATATTTTTTTTAGTTTATTCATTGCCCCTCTTGTTATAGTTATAGCCATACGCCGTTTCACTCTGTGTCACTTCTGGCGAATTTTGATTGCTGCGGTCTACAATCATCATCTTGGTTTTACTCCGAGTAATCGTTTACCCAAGTGTAAGACTCACGCACTCCATCTTATGGAGTAGTTCCCCCATGTGGTCAGTACTAGTCGCAAACAAGGTTGTGTCATCAGCGTACTTAGCGTAGGTTCGTAATTTGGTAGTCACCAATCGCAACACCGCCAATCCAGTCGTCGAGGGTGATTCGTATGAGCTATGTAGGTTGAATAGGAGTGGAGATACAATACATCCCTGGCGGACACCTGCACAGAAGCTATCCGAAATGTGGTCGACTGTTGGTACTGATGCTGTTCCTCCCTCGTAGAGTTCTCTAAGAAGGTGCACAAGGTGTTTTGGTGTGCCCATTTCCAATAGCGCTGTCGATAAGGTTGGCCATTTCAAAGAGTCAGATGCTTTTGAGAAATCGCCATAGAAATTGTAGGTCGGCTTGTTGAACTCTCGTGCCATCTCGATAATCTGACGAACTTTAGAATCTGTTCCCGAGTTTCCTTTTTCTTAACAAACCCAGCTTGTTCTTGCGCAAACTCTCGCGATCGATGAGCTTTCAGTCGTTCGTTGAGAATGTGTATTAATATTTTGCTTGCGTGATTGATCAGAGTAATAAGGCGGTAGTTGCTTCCCTTTTTGGTGGAAACCTTTTAGTGAAGAGAATTCCGACGGCTATTTTCCTGCCAGCCATATGTTATTGCAAACGGTGTAAAAGGCTCGAATAGTCTCGATTGGGGTAGCATCAGAGCCCGTAGCCTTTCCATTATTGAATCGCTTGATGGCAGCACTGATCCCTGACTCAAGGATATCTGGTTCCAATTTATCACTCTCTGGTTCTGTTGATGACGACTGCGTACCTTCAAGCAGTGACTGACAGTAATACCTCCAAGCTTCCGATATTTGCTTCAGTTCGCTGACCACTTGACCATTACCGTCTTCAATGGTTTCCGACGGCTGTGTCTTGGCAATAGGCCGAATATTGTGATGCAGGTCCCTGGATTTTTTGTAGCCCTGGCCTGACACTACTGTTAGCTCAATTCGACACCGGTTGGCGGCCACGCTGGCCAGGAATGAAGTCGTGTAACAATATTCTCCTTCTGTCTGACCTTGTCTCGTGTTACATGGAGTTGGCGCAAAATGAATTCCACCATTCTCCCGTGTTAGCTGTCACGTTATCAATTTATCACACTCTCTTTTCATTCATGTCATCTCTCACAAAATCTTAAGTATCCTAACTTTCTTCTTCTTTTCTTAACTTTCTTTGATCTCATCATAATTTATATGTGTATATGGGGTACCTCGAAAAAAGTCTACGCTAATAACCCTCGTTCGGTCGCGTAGTTGAAAGAAAAAGCTTCCTGCAGTGTTTTGTGCGAAACCCGACGGCCCGGTTCGAACAGTGTGTGCGGCAAAACGGACGGCATTTAGATGATATTATTTTTTTTTAAACATAAAATCCGCAACGATTCTGTTTTATTTTATAAACTCTTTCATTAAACAATATATTCATAGTATTTCTTTTATCGACTTTTATAAACATATATTCCCCACCGGACACCCTGTACCTATTTATTTCGTTGCCTATCTAATTCTGCGAGTGAGCTATAAACGCAATTAAATAAGCCAAGGGGAAGTTACCCAAATTCTGTTAGCCCTCGTACGCACAGGCGATTTTTCATCGCGCACTTGTATTCCGGCTCTCGGTATTGAGAATCCAACTGAGCGCATACCAGCCGACAACAAAGCGCACTGTTGGATTTTCAATCAACTCGGTGATAAGCAGTGAGTTGAAAATAGAGGCGCGATAAAAGAAATCGCTCGTGCGTACGAAGGCTTAGTTATATTGCAAAAAAGCTTAGTTATATCACAAAGGCAAAACCGTGCAACTAGCGGTTGACAACAGAGTACAGCCGTTCGCTGTTAGCTGTAGCTATGACGACAATCTTATACCTACAAAAATAACATAAAATCACGCCGGTATTCCCCAAAGGGTTCGGCAGAGGTGTACCTACATACATTTCGCCAGTTATGTTTAAGTCCCATGTAATAGGGATAGAACCTATCGCCATCAACGGGGCAAAAACACGACTCCGGGCTGCTACTGATAAATTCCAAATGGAAAAACTCAATAAGACCTTGCCCAACCCGGGAATCGAACCCATAACTATCAGTAGCGGTGGCGACCACTGGACCAACGTAGCAGTTAATAAAATCAAAGGCCAGTGGACGGAATGTAGCTTGTTGGTCGGCATTGTTCCCCTCCCGCATAACACGAACCGTTAGGAAGGTCGAAGTACTATCTCGCTATGCAAAACAGTCAAAATAGCAATCCTCAAAATGCTTAGTGGGACAATAATATAACAACTAACATAGCTTGGTGAACTAGGCTCATAGCGTGAATGTTTTATTTATAACTATTTTTCATGTACAAAATCAAAGTGTATAAAATGCTATAAGTATCTGCCTTTATGATGCCACTGGAAGCTAAAAATTATGATCATGGATTGGTGAAAGAAGTGTGGGGTAAAATATCGCCACCGAAATTTTGTTGGTGGCGATATTTTACCCCACACATCTTTGCCCAGTTTCCTCAAGTAGTCATTAATGTTCACAGGAAGAAGAGTTCTCAGACATCGTGCGGTCGTCCAATCGCATCAACTTCTTGTACGGATACATGTTTGATGAAGAAATTGTGAATGATGACCTGCCGAGCGCGCTGTCGCAGCTTCTGAAGGTGGCATGGCGAGTCCAGTCCGAGCCCCTGTGGGTGCCGGCTTCTTGGGTCCAGTAAGATAAAAATCTCCAGTCCTAGTCCAAATCTATTGTTTGAAGAATTTGTAAAACCTCGCTGCAGATGTTCATACCTAGAATAATTTTAGCACCTTCCTATGTACAGACGCCAGCACATCAACCTACCCGAAACTGTCAAATTTTCCCAATGAACTTTGAACCTTATGCTTTAGCGATGAAGTTGAAAATCTATTAAAGAAAATTGACAGATTGGAGGAGCTTGATGTGCTGGCGTCTGTTTAAGGAACAGTTTTTTTTTTATCCTTTCAATATATTAACTGAATTGCGAAGCGCAGTAAAGTAGGATAATTTAGCCCAATCGTGTACAATATTGTTATACAAATAGAATGTTTAATTTAATTTTGTTCGAAGCATTAAGAGTGGTTCCTTATTAAAGATGAAAAGCCTTAAATATATTTTTGCTTAATAGAATATTATATTATCACGAACAGGGCTTCGCAAAAATAGATTAAGATATTTTATTATTGTGATTTTTTAGAAGAAGATGTTAAACGCATATCGTAGGGTTGATTTGAGCATCAATATGTTACTCGGGCGGCTGTTCGTGTTTGCTGCGTGCTTCTGTTGCATATTATTAACCGCTGGCAAGTAAGATATAATGTTGGTGATAGTCATATTGTAATAAATTATTTGTCTTAGTCGAGTAAAAATAATGCAATAACCCTGTATCCGAAACTGCCTTATTACTCATGAATATGGTACTTATGAGGAATGATTCTATAATCATTTAATACGAATTAAAATTAATCAAATCTTTATTGATCAAACTCGTTACTAAAGATAAGCTTATACCCTCGGCGATTATATTAGGAATTAGTTATTGAATTTATAAATGAAATAACTTTTACAACAATTATCATAAATTGGCTGCGTTAATTGGGTACCCTTCGCCTTTGAGAGAATTAGTATGGTCGCCCTTATGTATAGGGTGTTACGGAAAGGGTATATCAATACAAACGGGTTGAAGAGTGTATCTGGTCAAGAATCTCTGTACAAAATTTCAGCTCAAAAGCAGTAACTTTGAAAATGCTTAATATTTTTTTTTATTTCGATAGTTTATTAATTTGAAATCATATCAAACGTGTCACCGTACTACGAGGGTCATTATCCATTATCTGTAGCGTGTCTGTGCGCCTAGTACACGCACATCACGCCGCCGCGCGCCAGTGCAGCCCCGTGATGTCGAAATAAAAAAATATTAAGCATTTTCAAAGTTAATGCTCTTGAGCTGAAATTTTGTACAGAGATTCTAGACCAGATACACTCTTCAACCCGTTTGTATTGATATACCCTTTCCGTAACACGCTGTATAAGGGCGACCATTCTAATTAGTTACTCCCTCTCAAAGGCTGAACTCGTAATTTCTTTACCACGCTAATCACCACTTGCAATTCATAAAAAGACAAGGTATATTGTGCTATGTGACAGATATTTTCAACCTTAATGAAGTCTCAATTTACTGGGAATTGTCGTCATATGTGGTAAAACGAGGTCGAAGATACAACAATATATCGTCGGTTCAAAGGTAAAACACACAAAGTAACATTTTGACCCAAAATGAGATTTTGATACATTTGAAAAAATCTTATAAAATACATACTTTCATTTCACAGAAACTATCATTCTATGATTTATCAGACTAAAAAAACGCAACATCTTAATTATCTCCATTAGTCTAATTATGCCACTAAATGAGTTTTACCTTTGAACCGACGATATTATGTACGCCTTCTTCCTGGCTACTATCGCTTGAGCAACGAGCTGTTGTACAGTGAAGGCATTTACCGCGTGTGCGCAGACGTAGCGCCTTTCACGCCTAGTACAGACGCGTGCACTATCCATCCTGCGCTATGCCTAGCTACTAAATTTCCGGGAAAAATACAACATGTCAAAAGCTACGGTTGCCTGTGCCACAACAAACGAGAGTGCAGTGGTTGTTCACTTTAGGAACTTATAAGTTGCGGTTTAGCATACACCGCATATGAACGCAACAGCGGCGCCCGGGCTCCAGACCTAGTTGCTTGTGGCAGTCTTCGCATCTGCACAGACTACAGGCCAGCGATCCATTTTGCGCTTTAGCGTATTGATTTTTCGAGAGAAATCCTCGGTTGCCAGTGCAACAAAAATCAGTTGGTGGTTGGTCGCTTCCGCAACAAAGAAACACGCTCTTAACACTCCCGCGATAGTAGCCAATGTACGGCTAGCCGTCATGTTACTAATTATTTAATTAATTTTTATTACGTAAAAGTAAGATATATATATTTTAATCGACGGTGGATTAAAAAAGTCATGCGTCATAGACCTATTTAAGATTCGATCACATTTATCCATTCATGTACAGATGTAATTATTGAATTACATCTGTTCACACTACAGTGTTCAGTTCAACGACTACACCAATAATAATCTAATTAGTTTAATAAATATAATATTATTTGTGAAAAATATAAAGGAAACATCTAATAGTTAAAATAATCATTATTATTTATATTAATAAAAAGTTGCGCGCCGATTAAAGTTATTTGTTGAAATATTTAATGAAGTTGGTTACTTAATCTGTAAGATCAAGTACGCACGCGATCCCGGGCGCTGACGCATGGCGGCGTCGTGTGAAGCGGCGCAGGCGACTGCACTTCCACTTGACCTCATGCATCGGCGCAAATGATGATCACAAAGCACTGATGACACGCTCCGTTCGTATCGCGTTACTCACTTAAATTCTAAATGTTGACCCAACGACGACGTTACTAATGTCTTATAGATTCTTATTTCTATAAAGTTTACGTCTAAAGGTAGATTAATTCTAAAAATAGCAATGATAAGTAAGTAATTATAAAGTGTTGACCCACTATAGATATTAATTAGTTAAATAGTTCCCAAACTAAGTTTGCGCAACCAAGACAATGAGAAAATGTTTCGCATTGGAATATAAGTAGAAATAGATACGTGTCCTATTGTAAATAATGTGTAAAATAGATATTGACTTTGCTATGTGGAAGTCCTTAGGCATTGAGAAAATACAGGCAGTCTAAGTTTAGCGGTACTTTTTTATACCGATTACAGTATTTAGGAAATATTGCCCTATTAAAAAATCTACTTTTGACCTCGTATTAGCGTAAACCGCTGTAAATGTCAAAGCTTTCAATGGCGTATGAGTGAGCAAAATAAATAATGAGAATCATACTGTATAAAATAAAAACATGGTTCATAAATGGAGCTTTTAATGCCATCGGCTCTTAAAATTCATTTTATGTAATCTAACACAGACTGCCTGTATTTCATTACGGTTGGTACGAATACATTCTAAAATAGTTCAATAAGATAGCAAGAAACGAATTCTCTTAACAAGAAATTATTTAGTAGATATTATTTAGAGACAAAATATACACTTATCCCTTAGAATTTATTCATCTGTAATCCTCCCGATGGCCATGAAAGTAAACGAGAATCCAAAACATATCGTACTCAGTGCTCTGCAGAGGATTGTTTCATGAAATGCATCTTTTTACCACAGTCAAATTAATACGACCCATAAATATTTTGGTCAACACGTTCGCACATTTGAAAAAGGTGTTAATGGATAAATTAGAATATCAAATGTTTTTAATTTTTACTGTACTTCTTAACAAGTCCATGAGTGGTGTAAAATGGAAGATGTAATTTGAAACTGCACTGTCATCACTATGACCGATATACCAATATCTTTCGCTAACCGATTACGGTGTTATGACATAAAAGGGAGTTTTACAACAAACAACATGCAATATTGCACCAGTAGTTCAAAATGTCGGCTTAGGCGAGGTTGTATGTGATTAAATACACACACATATATCTATACTCATATTATAAAGAGGTAAATTGTTTGTAAGTTTGTATGTATGGGGTAATCTCTGGAACCACCAGTCGGATTTGAAAAATTCTTCTTGCATTTGATTGCCCAAATCTTGAGGAAGGCTATAGGCTATTTAACGTCACGCTATGACCCTTAGGAGCCGAGCAAAAGCGCTATGGGGAAACGAAGTGATAGAGCAGGAGACGCGGGCAAGTGATGCAATACGACGAGATGGGTCGAGGGAATAAGAAATTTCACGCGAACGAAGTCGCGGGCAGAAGCTAGTATATATATATGCTGATTCTTGACTGTTTTTATTTTTCTTTTTAAACTAGTTTTGGTCTGTTCTCCGACAAATATTTATCGATAATTTCATATTAAACTAATCTGATCCTTAATCTATATTATGACGTACTATATTAGAAACTGGATAACCTCGCCTTAAGTGCAGATATATATATACATTCTAAAAAATGCAAAAATGTCATGACTGATACTACCCAATAGGAGGCCTTAATGAAGTTCATATACTTACTTATTATTAGTTAAAAACACAGCTTTGTTAATTCCGCACTTCTTAAGAAATAATGTATATTGTATAAATGTGCAATTGTTATTGACTTTGCTAAAATTGTAACGTACATATTTTATTATGTTTTAGATATCTCGAGTATAGTGTTCGTTATCGTAAGTAATAAAATGCATCAAATATAATAAATGTACTGAAGTAATGTTTAAACGCTAATGTTGTCTTTCTTCGTATGTAGCCAATTTTTTTTATTATAGTTAATTTGAATATTAAATTAAAGGGGGATGCGCTAGGTAGCCCGCGAAATTTAATTTTCTTACGTTTTTTGCAAATTGCAATTCACTGTCAGGTTGAATGTTGAACAAAATATGATTTGCGACCGTAATAATAGGTAATACGGGCTGGTGTCCGCAACTCTACGTCAATGCGTGTATTTTGCGTACATTTGCGACCGTAACAAGTATGTATTTACAAAATCATCAAGACAGTTCGTAAGTTCATATAATTCTTGCATGAAAAATAAATAGTCATTCAATAGGATTATATAAAGTTAGAGGGTTGTATTGATAATTTTAATAATTATAATTCTGTAAAGCCATATTTGTTACGCTCGCGAATCAACATTTAACATGACACTGAGTTGCAAATTGCAAACGTAAGAAAGTTTGAACGCTTTCACCTTAAAGCCAATCTCTATTAGATACCATTGTGACCTGAGTAGTTGATAATTTTGTTGTTAGTAAATTACTGTACCTTCATAAAGCAATTCATTGTTCTAGTCAAAACTTCACAAGGGAGCCATCTTGGCAATCAATTTCATTGTATTGTTTAGTAGTAGGTACTAGTGGATATAGACTGAAAGATTCAATATTCTTATGTTATATAGCTAAAGGCTAACTACCACATAATAATAAGTTTCAAAAAGATCTCTTGTCATTATCTAATATGAACACCATTACAAGCGTTAACTACAATAAATACCACTAGAGTCGTATCAATCCTTTAGCTACCTTATTTACATCAGGTTTCTAAAAAACACATAAAAAAATGGTAAGAGGCTGTCAAACTCATGTCAATGGGAATTTGAGTAACTTTTATTAAGCCACTCATTCACAGAAGTTAACACGAGTTTCGCAGCCTGCTAGCTTATTTTTGTTTTGATTATTGTAGCTTTTTGGAAAATGATTGTTATTGATGTAAGCAATTTTAATTGTACCTATAGGTAATGTTAAATGTCATACTTATTGTTACGCTTATTACCAACTTTCTCGATTTAAAAGATTAAAATTATCTAGGCATAATTTGGGATTATAATAAATTGTTACACAGGGGTCAAATAAAATTAGCTAACGTAACTTAGGACACGTGATAGATATCGATATTTAAACGTCTGCTGAGTTTTGGTAACTAATTTAATTCGGCACTATATTAAACCCAAATGAAAGACATTACTCTAAAAGTCTGAATATACAAAATGGGACTTGCCCAATGTAAATAGTTAAACGTAGTTTTTAATTCAAAATATATGTATGTACGTGTACAATGTTCGTTTATCCTTCGTGCTTTTAAAGCATACAAATGTATTAAGTAATGTTTATTATTGACAATCAAATTAGCGCATTATTGTATAATGTATTACCGTTTTTGCATGATCACCCAGTTTATATAGGATTAATCACTCTTAAATACCAGATGATATTTGAAAGATATCCAGTCAATAGACATATTCTTTGTTGACCCAGGAGCACTGGAGCTTGTACAAAAAGGATGATAAAAGTGCTGATCAAAATTTTTAGTAGTACTTGCCTATATAAGGTCCCATTAAAATAGATGGACAAACTTTTAAAAATCATTCAGACCAACAAAATAAGGACGATGGTAAAAAAATATATAAGAAAAACGCATTAGATACTATACAAGAAAAATAATCAGCTAACGAAAATACACTATTGTGCCGGCAATTTATTATTTCAGGTCAAAATAAAATCACTTTAATCAGTATTTTTTTTTGCTTGGATATCTTTGGTTAGACGCACTGAGCACGTTAAAAGTCCATCTATTTTAATTGGACCCTTTATACATTTCGGAGATAACGCTCTACGAAGCCGAAATTAGCCGATTGTCTCTTTCCAAAGATCGATGTGCAATATTTATCGCCGGGTACTGTACTTGTTTTTTTTTTTAATTTTTAAATCATCAAGCGAAAAATTCGATCGAATCCTGTTTCTTTCCAAAGGATTCTTTCTGTTAATTTTTCTATGTAACATGCGAAAAAAACCCACAATTTGTTTTTTTCGTGAAAAATTGTTTTTTTGGCATTTTCAACGCTAGTCAGGACTTTATGAAGCCGCAGTTCCGCGCGCTCGCGTGCTTGGTCTAGTCGCTTAGTGATCATGAGACCAATATTATATTCTTTGCATAGGGTAATAATATACCTCACTTATTCAATTATCGGCCGACATAACAAATTAACTCAAAATCTGGGCCTAATGCTTGTAAATTTAATTATCATTAAACATAAGGAAAAGTAACAATTTTAATGATAGTACATAACCAAACAACACGTTTTACGCGCGTATATTCGGCGCAAATAGGCCCCGAATGTCGGTCTCACGCGTAGTTACGCAAGTGAAACGCGCGCATATGGACTGGATGGATTAGTTCATAATAGCTTAGTACGCGCGTAAAACGCCTTATCTGAACAAAGTCTAAGTGTTCTCTCCGTGTTCTCAATACAAATCTGTCTGGTATGATCTTCAGGAATTATTTTTGTATTTGTTCGATTTATTGTCAGCTGCGAAACGCACGTCTCACTCAAGGTGTCCCTCACACGCGGCATAGTTCTCGTATCACGAACTATGCATTAAAGTAAACGTTGAAATTCCCTTGGTAAGACTGGTTGTCAGATTTTCGGGCTTCTGACGACCCGTAACGACTGCCAAAGATCCACGAATGATAACCGCGACCAACAGCTTAACGTGCTTTCCGAGGGGTCTTCGTATGTAAAGATGGTCACCCATCCACAGACCAACCGCGGCAAGCGTAGCTTAACCCGATCGATCGGCCCGCGCGGCTGTTATAACTTAGCCACAAGCCCCTCAAGCAAGCTATTTAATTACATATATTATACATCATATTACACATATACATATTAATTACATAATTATATGCTTTGCCAATAAATCGAATTCTTACTCAGTGTTCATAACTTGAAGCATTGACAATAAGTGTTACAAAATCAACAGGCTCTTCTGCCGAGTTGTTTACAAATAAGTGATAATCGTCAGACACAACTGATTGTGATAAGAATAATGAATATAATTATATAGTTATATTTAAATTCGTTACAAAACAACAAGCAAATACTTGGAGAAAATTCGTAAAGATTATGAGAGCAGAAATAGCTAGCAATAGTAATTTAGATGTTTTTATGAAAGTTTGCGAGTTGTAGAGGTTGCATAGTAAGGAATATCGAAACTAGTCGCGTGCAATTATTGTGTTGACTTAGTTATACTTAATTATACATTTTAATGAATTAGTTGCCGGTAGTTGTGGCGTGCCGTGTGAGAAGTCTAAATTACGACCTATTTGAGTAAAGAAAACCCTTCATATAACATGTGTTCACAAAATCTAGATAATAATATGTACGACGATTAAAAAATAACGTGATATCTAAATGTTGTCCAACATAATTTATTTTCACACTTTAAGAATCCTTCAATATCTATTTACGTACGTGCCATTTAGTTGCGAACTTGTTATCATTGATTACTTTGTATGTAAATGTACCCTCCGATTAACAACTCAGCAAGAAATGTCTGGCCAAGTTCTAGTTTTTTACTTTTTGTAATCCAGCATCATCTCATAATTTTTCCCGACTTCATAAAAGGAGGAAGTTCTCAATTCGTCTGTATATATTTTTTTCATATTCAGTCTGTAACTGTAGTAAAGATCATGTATAAGGTGTAACCAAAGAAATATCTTAAATAAATGATAATAAAAGTATGCAATGTCTTTTATTTGAAGTATGCAATGTCTTTAATGTGAATAAATGAATATGAATATTTAAGTAGGTAACTAGGTACCATGAATAAAAAAGTTCAAATGCCATGTTGTGTTCATTATGAAATGGAAAACCTTTTTTATATTTTATTTATAATTATATATCCTTTGGAATGACAGTTAATTATACGTACCTAAGGCTCCTGAGTAATACGTGAACGTCTGACTGATGATATGCAAAAAAAAAACTCGGTAACTGGGTTCCTAGCGACGATGTTCTTTTCAAAATCACCAAGACTGCATTTCTATCACTTACATTCAAACTTCATTCAATACATACAGCGCTACAAAGTTATTTTGGCGCGTGGCCAAAATCGGAACTAACGTCGCCATCTTGATTAATCAATACAATTTCTGTGACAAAATTATTTCACTAATGTTTACCAACAGCGCCCGCCTGTCAATGCTATTCAGACGCCAAATATCCTTGCAACTGTTACCAGCCAGAATTTAAATGGAATTTGATACTAAAGAATAAAATAATAATTTTGCAACGACAATCAATATGAGAGCGGTGAGATTGAGAGCAGTGGTGGCCCAGTCGAAACGGTCCCGAGACACAAGCTGTAGATAGTGGTTTCGAACCCAGGCAGGCGCTTCACTTTGTGTAAATTATTTCATCACCACTGCTCTAAAAACGGTGAAGAAAAACATCGTGAGGAAACCGGCATGCCCTAGAACCATAAATTCGAAGGCATGTGACATCTACCAACCCGCGTGGTAGATTACGGCCCACTCCCTCTCGCAGAGAGGAGGCCTGTTTCCCAGCAGTGGAAATGTATGCAATATGTATGTAACTACGACTCGAAGTGAATCTTCACTTGACCACTAAAGAAATGGCGCTAATAGACAGAATTCGCAATCTTTCGTTCAGTGTTCGCTATACGCTATAGGACTAGGTACAGTCCCAAACACTATTATGTAATTTGTGGTGTATCGTTTTTATTAGGGTTCCGTAGTCAACAAGGAACCCTTAGAGAGAGGCCACGCAATGCGTTAACGTTGCGGTGCGGCGCCGGAGCGGTGCCGCAACCTACGACATAAGTCCTTGGTTATTCCTGCATCTTTGGCACAGTACATATACAGTAAGTTATCTAAGGCCGCCCGCCGAGTTATTAGCCTACTCTTGCGTTGATCCCCAGGGTTGTCACTTTTACTTTTAGTTAATATTTTCGAACAAGCAGCACTTGATCTAAATTTATGAAATAAAAAGCATATAATGATTGAATATTTTACCAATTTATAAATTTAGTAAAAATAAAAAGCCTTTATTCACATAACATTTATTATACTAAGTTACAAATTTGATACCGAGAAAATTTTTCTCCTGTTTCTGCACGTCCGGAACGCTTTATTATTATTTGTTAATGTAAAGTAAATTCTCATTCTTATGTAGGTAAAGTTTTTGTAAAAAGCTTTTGGGAAAGCATGGACAGGGCATCCTAAATTCTATATCATTCAGTTGATCGTAAATTGACCGACCAATTTTAATGTTGATGTGGTCCTTTTCGAACGCTTTGCGAAACACCTGCTCCATCCTTTCTACATTATCGACAAAATCATCAGGTGGGATCATGAGTAAATTTCGATCTTTGCCGTAATTCCTGTAATGGGTGTATCTAGATTCTACACTTAAATTACACGCTCGTTGATTAACGTCGACGTAATTATTTAAAAAATCGCAGTTCTTATGGTAATCAACACATTTTTTTAGCAAAGCGCCACAAACATAAAAAAATGCATTTTTTTCCGGTAGCTCATGTTGTATTGGTACATAGTCAGAACGTAAGATTTCCGATAAAATATTTTCATTTCCTTGTGTTTGATTGCTACTGGTAACTAACTTTAGCTCTAAACATAGTATTCAGAAAGTAAATTTGGGAATACATTTATATGGAAAAATGCGACTCGGCTACGCTCTTAATAAAGCAAATAAACTGTGAAATAAACAATACAATACCACATTTTCTAATAATATTTAAGTAAGTATAAGTAAGTACTTACATTTCTGGTTGAGTAGGAACTATGAAGAATGATAAGTCCGGGTTTGCGAAATCATTATTGAGGCACCCGAAAACACTACAATATTTTTTTCCCCTTTTTGAAGTCATGATACTCGTAATTTAAATGGCCGCCGCCGGCGAGAGTTGACGAACGCAAGCGGTCATGTAGCGTACGCGCGTGCTCACAGTCGCGCTGCACAGCCCGCACTGCCGCCACCTTATTCCCTCATATATTATGCTATCGTGTGCGTGAAATCGCGTGCCGACATGGCGCGCGGCGCGCACGCACACATTCAAACCGAGAGCGGCACGTTTGTATGAAGATGTTTTACTGTATATTTACTGTGTCTTTGGTTAGCTACAACCTACACATAAAACTACCGATCTATAATCTCTTTGGGACTGCAATGTCACAGAATGGCACATGCTGTCTTGTGTACCTACTTGTTGTGTAACTTTTTATAAAAATGAATAGAATTACTTTGGTTCTTGTTGTTCTCACTTGCCTAGCTCATGCAATTCACAGAAACCGAAAGGAGGACAAACTGGTGTTGAGTCCCATCGAGTTGATTGATCTCGTAAGAGAAGAGCAGCATAAAAATAAGGCGCCTCTGCAAACTTCAACCACGGTTGTGCATACAGAGAAGACTAGTAAACCGTTGGAGCCAGATGATTCAGAGTTTGAGACAGGTGAACACATACTGTTGGTTTTTTTGCAGACGACCATGTGCTGCATCACAAACATAGCTTTACGGAACCATCAGCATGACCACTTTACTAACTTACATTTGCTAGAATATTATACATACCAAAACATCACTCTTGTATTTCCCAAAGGCTTGGGTAGGGGGACCCAGTACCTAAGTGCGGGTACGTTTCACCAGATAGGTGGTACCGAGGTAATCAACTACTATAACGTTTCATGTAGCTGATGCATCCCCATGCAGTAGGGAGCGAGCCCATATTGCCATTCTTCTTCTGCCTGTCAATTTATTGTCCCACGTTACTTGGGATCTCCGGTGGGCTCAAAATCTTTTCTCTTCCATTCTCCCCTGTGAGCCGTCTCGTAGGTAATCCTTCAGTCCAATTTCATTCGATCATGCTTCCAATCTATACACCGTGAAATTTTAATCACCGTTTTCCTCTTAAGAGGTCATTGTACTCATCATTATGAACAACTTTGTATCTACTCATTTGATTTTGACGAGTTATGCGATCATAATTGTAGGGAACAGCCGATTTTTTTTTTTCACGATTTCGTATTTGGTCCCATAGTAAAAGTTGTTCATAATGATGAGTACTATGACCTCTTAAGAGGAAAACGGTGATTAAAATTTCACGGTGTATATCTCTAATTTGTAGGACTCGCTGTCCCTCTGCATCATTTAACATTTATATTCATCACTCTATTTAACACATATTTGTGGATACCTCCACATCACGGTCCCATGCCAAGACAAACATTTCACTACGTAGTTCAACTTTTCTGGCATTGGAGCCATTTTCAAACTTCACTTAGACTTATTAATTTCTGACTTTAAATCATATGTATGTTGTCACTCCACTCCACTGCTCGACACAAACATCTCAACATTGCCATCTTCGGAATCCGCTATATGCAATCCTCTTTCTTCCGTGTTCTTCCAGTATTCCGTTTCATATACAGGGTCATATTAAATTAGCTAGCGAAACTGCAAACGTGATGGGTATCGATATCTAAACAAACGTGATGGGTATCGATATCTAAACAAACGTGATGGGTATCGATATCTAAACAAACGTGATGGGTATCGATATCTAAACAAACGTGATGGGTATCGATATCTAAACAAACGTGATGGGTATCGATATCTAAACAAACGTGATGGGTATCGATATCTAAACAAACGTGATGGGTATCGATATCTAAACAAACGTGATGGGTATCGATATCTAAACACTATAAAAAATTGATGGAGTTTTGTGGGGTCGATAACCCGGTAGTGTTGTTATGAGTTGAGAAAACCTGTTTTATTTTCTTTTATCGTACGAGTATTTAGATATCAATAACCCATCACGTCTCTGAAGTTTACACACTAAAAACAGATTTTTTAAACTGTTATTTGAAGTGACTAGGTACTCTAACTACGGTAAATGACCCCACGAAAAAATACATTATATTAGTTTTTGTTTTATCATATTTACCCATAACGTCTGCGGACGCTAATTTAATTTGACCATGTAGATAGCCCAAGTAGCACAGATAGCTGTATAACTACTCACTTTTAGACCTATTTGAAACTCTATGCATATTAAGACTCTTTTAAGAGTACACTGGTGATCCTACAGCTGCTTAATAGCTGTCAGTGATATTTAAACAGCTTAGGCTGATTAAGAGCTGCATTAAGGCTGATTAAGACCGAAAAAAACTACCATTAATACGCTAAGAGCGCTATAAAGGTATATTTTCATCGACTCTATTCAGCTTTCAACCTTTTCTAATGCCTTAACCATAGTAAGGGCTGTTTAGTGGATGAAATTACGCCAAATGCTGTATAAGAAGGTATTTGTGAACTCCTATTACACTGACATATTAAAGGGACACGTGTGAACTATTATGACGTTAATAGCTGTATAATGGATGATTTGTGGCCCACATTACAGCTTATTGCTGAATATGTCTACCGCTAATCAGCCTTTATACTGCCATTGATAGTGTCTGCATAGCGTCTGTTTAAACATTCACTAGATGCCTCGCAGCTGCTTAGAGACTCACTAGTGTATCGAATTAACGGCTTTTACTTTATAGTGGTTCACATAAATACCTTTAATCAGACTTTATCTGAATAAAAGTAACATGTGGTACTGTAATCAGTCAGTGTAACTAGTTGATGGCGATTATACTGGCGCGCTGATTTTATTGCTTTATAAATATGAACTACTGGGGGAAATGAAAGCTAGAACAGAAGAAAATTATCGAAAGAGTACCAAATAATTAACGCAAAGCGTGACAAATAGTTTGAAACAGGATGGTTCCGTACAAAATATTAGTAGCAATAGCTCGGAAGATGTTGCACATTCAACAAATTATGCTCGTTGATAATATTAATTGTTCAATTCTAAACACCGGCAATTATAATTCAGAAAAAATATCGAGTTCTGAAGATGATGACGACGGCAACGATAGCGATGATGTAAAGCACTCACTGTTTAGGGAAAAAAATAGAACGTGGGTTGTAGAAAAGAGTATTAACCATGTTGCTTTAAAAGATCTGGCGGCAATTATCGACGACTTGATTCCGCAAATATTACCAACTGATCTAAGGACAATTTTAGCAACTCGTCGAAATGTGAACATAAAAGAAATCGAAGGTGGCGAATACTGGCACAACGGAAAAGCCAATTCTGTGATTAAAATATTGAATAGTTGGGATGAAGCTACAGACGAAATTTCATTAAATATTAATTTTGATGGATTGCCAATATTTAAAAGTTCTAAACATTAATTTTTGCCAATTTTATGCAACACCCACGAGAATACTGGCATAAAGCCATTTAATATTGGTATCTACTTTGGAGTTGGAAAACCAAAAACCTTGGACAGTTACTTAGAAGATTTTATTAACAACACGAAAAAAAATTTTGATGAAGGTATTCATAATTTCGAAAAGACTATTGCTGTAAAGATTTTTTCTTCCAATCAGGACTCGGCTTCGAACGTTCTTCCTTGATCAGCTTCGAAATTTTTATACTCTTTGGAGGCCAACTTAATATTCCATTTATCTCCCAAAGTGACGGTACAATGCTCAATCGATCACCATCCGGTTCTGAAGCACTAACGATCTTAAAAGGCATTATTCTGTAATAAAGAAATGAAACAATCACTTAGTTATAAGTAATAAATACATAACTTGTACAAAGGTATCATCTGGTATCATCTGTCACGTTTTAAATAACAGCCTTCTTAGAGTAAGTAAAAACTAGGAAATTAAAATATATTGAGGATGAAATATTGCATTTATGTTTATGTTGCTGTACAATTTATTTTACAATAAAAAAAAAATATATTTATTTATACACCGTGAAATTTTAATCACCGTTTTCCTCTTAAGGGGTCATTGTACTCATCATTATGAACAACTTTTACTATGGGACCAAACATGAAATCGCGAAAAAAAATCAGCTGTTCCCTACATTTTGACAAGTTATGCGAACATAAATGTAGGGAACAGCTGATTTTTTTTTCACGTGTCAGGTTTGGTCCCGTAGTAAAAGTTGTTCATAATGATGAGTACAATGACCCCTTAAGAAGAAAACGGTGATTAAAATTTCACGGTGTATATGAGTATCTTTTTACCAAATTTGAAAGGTGTGTTAATTAATATCACTGTGAAAATTTTGAACTACAAGTTATCCATGCGGTGGTTTTAGATATAATACTACGGATCCCTAAAGAGTCTGTATAACAACTGTTTAATTGTTCACATTATGGCTAACGGTAGAGCTTGTGGACCATTAAAAGTAAAGAAAACAGCTTATAGCTGCATACAGTTCACATGTGTCATTTTATTCAGTTTCTTGCTGATTAACAGTACACTAGTGAACTATTAGACAGCCTTTTGCAGCATATAAGAGTTTTAACTATTCACGTCGCTGTATAACATTGTATTGTATAACCTATAAATATACTGATTCATTTTTCAACTTTTATGATGTTTTGTGTATGAATTAGGAATATATTGCATTCGTTTTCACTTCCTGATAACATAATAATAACTTTTTATCTTATAATTATTTTCAAAGCACTAAAAAAATTTTATTCAAGTTTTCATCACGGCTTATTTATATCACAAAACTAATTAAAAACAGAATATTTTCGTGGCGCACTAAAATTTTCTTAGACAATATATATGTATAATGTCAGTGAAATTACATTCCCAATCATTTTTCCACTACTAATATGTAAAACAATGTACTTACCAGGGAATATTAATATTATCCACGTATAATTCACTCCACGAAACAAGTTGTCAATTGGCAGCTAGGGTATAATTTGCTACATCAAATATGTTCACTTTTATACTGGCCGCAAGCAGCTTTTCCCGGTTTAAAACATCTCTTAAGAGCGTAGATGTGACATATTTACTGAATAAAGAGTAACTTGTGATCTCTTAGTCAGTCGATATTCAGCGCATAGTACTGTCGATACCCCTTATAACACTGTTAAATTGCTGCTACACAGCTCCTAAGCAGCTACGTGAACTTAAGGCTGAATAATTTGTGCCCATTTAAGAGCTATAAGAGCTGTATAAGGCCCTATACAGCCCTTATGCAGCTTTTTTATTCAGCTTTAACCATGATGGGAATCCGTTATTCGGCTGATAAGCAGCCTCGTGTGCTACTTGGGAGAACGACGGTTCTTTACGGATTGTAAGATTTATCCCTTTAGCTTGAGCCCTTTATCCGTGGCATTGCTACTGAGAAGTTCCTGATGGAAATGCCCACAACACTTCACCCGACCAGGGTTTTAGGCCGCGCTAAATTTGCTAAGGATGTAAACAACAATGGCCGCTCGAAATTGAATAAAATCGATATTATTATACAAGAACGTGTATTTTAAGTAATGTTTGTTTTCGTCTAGTTAGCTCTTAAATGTTCTTGTTTATCGATTTTATTCAATTTTGAGCGACCATCGTTGTTTACATCTTTGGAAAATTTTGCGCGGCTGGCTGGACCTTAGGAGTCCTAGCACCTCACGCTGCGCAGTTGTGCTGGTTTGCATACCGACTAACTTTGTTATTGTTAACTAAGTAAATAATATCTTAAAAAATCCAGCCAGCTATAAATAGAACTTGCAATTTGAAATAGTGTGCATGAAAGTCAAAGCATTAATTATTTCAAATAGGCACATAAAAGGCACTTTTGAACGTCGAAAATTACCATTGATTCTAGTCGCCCATATGAATAGTTGTAAATAGATACATACAGGCATACAGGGCCAAATTTAATTAGGCTAGCGAAACATGACAAAACAGAGAACAAAAAAGATTTGATGTTTTTTTCTGAGTACTGGTAGTGTAGTTACTTGAAGTACCTACCTACTTAACAATTCTAAACAAAAAAAAAAAAACAGATTTATTAACGGCTGACAAGTTCGTAGGTTCGAGCCCAGACAGGCGCTTTACATTGAGCAAATTATTTCATCACTACTGCTCTCAAAACAGTGAACGAAAACACATTGAGGAAACCGGCATATCCTAGAACCAAAAATTCGAAGACATGTGACACCTACCAACCGGCACAGCGGCGGCGTGGAGCGACACTGAGCCCGCGTGGTAGACTCCATCAGCATCGAGAGAAGGCCTGTGTCCCAGCAGTGGGAACATTATAAGCTGATTATGATACACGATTATGTGTAGGTACATATCGTCTATGAAGTTTACACAGAAAAAAAAACTTATTTTGAAACTGATAAGTACTTATTCTATCGTCTTTGACTCCAAAAAAACTTTTTTTTTGGTTTTTTCTTTTTTGATATCGATACCCATCATCATGTCTGCAGTTTCGCTAGCAAATTTAATTTGACCCTGTGTATAAACACATGCATTTTAAAGTAATATAACTATTACATATTCACGTAGAATCGTAGATACAGTCTACGGTTATTGGGTAGACCAAGTAATGGTAGATACAGTAGACTCCGTGGCAGGTGGTACCGCAAAACGGGGCTACTTTGATTTCCAACTGTTACTTTGACAGATTTTGGAGCTACTTTGACAGAGTGCCAAAATCGGTTTTCACGTGTGCTCAGCAAGTGTGCGTGACCTCGAGTAAAATTGCGCGAGGCGCGGGGTGTGGGCAACGCGTCATAGCGTTGTGATCGGCCTGTTCAAAGTAGCCCCGTTTTACGGTATTCAGTAGTTCCTGCCTACCCCCATGGAAAACAGGCGTAGTTTATGTTCTTTATATTATATTGGTTCAATCTACACTAATCTGCATTCGCAATTTATTTGCCAAAAATATAAAAAATATGAGTTTATGGAAAAATAACTTTAAATCCTACACCGTGAAGTTCAGTTTACGCTACAACTTCATACGTTTTTATAACTTTTCAATAGTAGTAGTCACTCTGAAATCGACTTAATTGCCATTAAATTAAAGATATTATTATTATTGATTGATTATTGATATTTGTTTAACTTGCAATAATATTAATTTGAAACATAAGTTTGAATAGACTTTAGGTAGGTACATATTTCGTGGTATTTTTTCCAGATTTTTCGAAAAACATAATTTTTATCCAAGGACAGCGGCGATTATTAAGCTTTTACCGACAAAAAATCACATTTGCCTACGTATTTAGTGCACCACAACGCGAGTACATAATGAAGAATGATGATTCGATGATTCCCATGAACCAATCACGTTAGTTCTGTCGCAAATGGTGGAGACGCAGTAGGTACTGACGATTTCGGGGGGAGACGGGCAGGCAGGATTGACCCACCCCCTGATGCAATTGTATCGGAATCAAGCCGCGAACAACCCCAATGTTACGCCTATAAATAAATTAATACGTACAAAACTACGTACAGTAGAATCTAGTCTAAGAGGTGACGAGATTTTTCATAACAATCAATTTACTTTTATGGTTTGTAGAGTAGTCCCCTAATGTGAATGATGTCGGTTTGCCTGCTCTCAGTGGTTGCAACTTCGAGTTATAGCGCTTACAAGAGGCTTCATTGTTGCGAAAAAAAAACGATCAGAGAAATGGTCAGTTTGAGTACACATTCAATGTATGGCGTCTCCGCAGATGAAACAAGTTAGTCTGCCGGCTCTCAGTGGTTGCATTTCAGAAATGCAACCACTGAGAGCCGGCAGACCAACTTGTACAATGCATTGACTTGCGCGCATACTAATAAAATATCTGATTCACATGTGTTTGGTTCAGGTGGCATTATGATTACAATGCCTACTTTATAAAATTTATTTTATTGTTTTAAAACTTCAATCTGTGTTTCGTGTAATGCTTTTGGGTTATGGAATCGTGTAGAAAAATGACAATAATGAAGTCTGTATGTGTGATGAGTTATGCACGATTGTAGGCAAAGTTCTGATTCAACTGTGCCTGATTCGTATGGTCAAAACCCCCATATAATGAAATAAATTAGATTTCCCCTCTCCAGCACGAAAGGAGAGCTTCTGTTGCATTATAATGTCCAATGTTTGACCGTGTACAAGTCAGTAGTTCTAGTCTCATTTATTATTATTTATTGAATAATTAAAAAGTGACAGGAGTATAAAACTGTTCTAAATATAACACTTTTGATATCTTAAGTAGTCTTAGTTAAGAATGAATAATTATTGTTTAGAATTATCAATCAAAACTAACGGTGTATTTATTACTTTTTATTTCTGTTTCTGATTTATCTGGGCACAAAATATTCGAACGTCGATATCTTGAAAACTACTTTATAAAAACGAGTCCCTCGTACAAACATATGTTATTTGGTACGTCTATTTTCATATGAACCATATGGATCAGTCGAAGAATCAAATTTCGAAGAACTACCCATTAAAATAAATACATAATGTACGTAATGTATGTAAAAAAACAGGAGATTGTTAATTTTCTACAAAATGCTTTCCCTTCGATGCCATTAGAAACGAATACCACTGCTTTGGCAAAACAGTGTTTGTCTTGATTATTAACTATGTTTTCTATGCAAACAGTGTCATGCGAAGACGACCAAACATTGAAGAATCTTAAAATCTGGAGTCGGTGGAGCAAATGGGGCGATTGTTCAGTTACATGCGGTGGTGGTACCATCACGCGGTACCGGTTGTGCGTGGTGGGGCGATGCGCACCCGGAGAACGTGAAGAACAGCGCCGTCCTTGCGCCCGCGCACCCTGCCACGCAATCTTCTACAACATGACCGATGACCTTCGCGTGGCCGATAAATGAATAATTAAATCCGTATTTACATAGCCGTACAAAATAATCCTTCATAAAAACTTGATCAAAACTACTGTTTTTACTCATTTTTTATTTACTTACCTAGCACTTCTTGAGGTAATTCTCTACCCACTGAGGTACTCGTATATGTCCTTTTCTCAAACATGCTTGGGAGCATTATGTTGACAACCTTCTTCGAGATTTAAAATCGAAATTGCTGTACTGGCCAATTACATGCGAGCAGCGGCCGACAAAACTTGTATGAAAATCCATATCTGTCGTTGTTTAGCGGCCAAAAAATTACATGGTAAACTCATATCTGTCGTGTAATTTAAAAATGGAATGATCTTTTACTCCGAAACATGGCAACCAAGAAGGTAACTTATCAAAGGTTTTATTTAAATTTCGAACTGGCTTGCAAATAGAAAGCTGTTTATTGAAAAAAAAAAACAAATGAATACTTTAACGCCGGAAAAATGATTGTTTTTCGTCATTAATTTTGAAAAGTAATTGTATTTGACAAAAAAGTTCTGCCTAGGTACTACTTAGTTTTAATTTCCGCGCATTATACAAGTCCTGGCCACAACTAGGAATTGAACGACTTACATCTACACGTTCGTCCATCAATGCCTCTTTTGCTGGCCGCTGCAGTAATGTACTATACCTACGTTTACAAGAAGTTTACGAAAAATGGGGTTGATAGTTGGTGTTTAAACAAAAGAAATGTAAGCACCTTCGATCAATAATTATTGATCGAAGGTGCTTGCTTACATTTCTCTTCCACCAAGCCCTCCTGGTGATAAATTGTTACTGTGGTCCATGGAAGCACATGACATATATTCAGACTGACATAACACCACAACACGCCTGTATTTCCCGCAGGGTTAGGCTGAGGTGTACCTTAGTACCTACACCCGCATTTCGCCAGTTATGTTTAAGTCCCATGTAATAGGGGACGAGCCTATTGCCATTAACTGGACACACATCCAGACACGGGCCGCTACTGAGAAATTCCTAATGGAAAAACCCAATAACAATTAGCCCGACCTTGGAATCGAACCCGGGACCTCGTGGTTAGCCTCAGCAGTAGGGCTTGAGAACACTTCTTCTTCTTCGTAGCACTCTTGTCAGAGCGGTCGTGGTCCTCATGTAGTTTCGGCTTGTCTAGGGGCTGATGTGATTCGCCTCACGATTTCTCGCCACCTACTCCGATTTCTGGAATTTTTTGTACACTCATACAAGGGATCACCCACTGCGGATTTAATTTGGTCAGTCCATCTCATGGGTGACCGTCCGCGTGGTCTAGTGCCCTCCACTCTACCCTGCACGACAAGGCGCTCAATAGAGTCTCCCTCACGCCTCAAGACATGTCCGAAGTATTTAAGGATGCGCGTTTGGACCGTAAGGCTGAGGCTATACAGTAGGCAACGATTTGCGATGCGACCGGATGAGCGAAACGAGATAAACATAGTATGGCTACATTATAAGCGAAAATCCGGCGATGACGTGGCTACAGTACACATGCTATCAAATCATCCATCGCGGTTTATTATGCGCATAATGTAGCCACACGCATATTTAGTAGCACTATTAAACTAGTCGTGCAAGTGAGAAGTTTTCTAATAAATTCGCTTCTTTTCGCTGATATGTTGATGTAGCCGATGGCGTGATTACAGTAATGTTGTTCCTATCGCATAAAGAAATCAAAGATCGCTAGTAATATTTTATGTACGGTGTAGCCATATACGTGAGCATTCATTTATCTGGTTTAATCGCTCATGTGTCGCAGGTCGCGTCGCGGCCTAATGTAGCCTCAGCGTAACAGATAGACGCTTTTTGATGTTGAGGTTTTGGCGTATAGAGAGGTATTGGTACGAAACTCAGTCCACGATACCCCAAGCATTCTTCTCCAGCACCACATTTCCAAAACGTCTATCTTCATCTCGATATCTCGCTGCGTCCACGTCTCAGCAGCGTATAGGAAGATAGGGAAAACCAGTGATTGAACAAGCCGGACCTTGGTGGCTTTTGTATGATCTCTGTTCTTCCAGACTTTTTTCAGCTTGTCCATCGATGCTTTAGTTATCGCCATACGTCTCTTAATTTCATCTATGCATCCACCCCCGTTCGAGATTAACGCTCCAAGATAAATGTAGGACTGGACCACGTCGCAGTTCACACTACGAACAGTCGCAGTGCGAACACTAGGCATATGAGAAACTCCTGATGAAATCCTGATTCAGGACTCCATGTTTAGCAATCGCGCTAGCGAAGTTGCGACCACTACACGAACGAGGCAGTAAATTAACAAGTAGATACTAATTACTTCTTGCTATAGTATTACGTTACGACAGGGACATTGTGGAACATTGCTTCGAGGAATAACTTCGACTGGACAGCATGCATTACCGCGTAAGACTAAATGTTTACAAGTAGGTACAGCCTTACAAAGAAAAGTATGCGCTTCGGAATTCATCGCCTATCTTCGGAAATACGAACGCGCGATGATCAGATCTAATATAGAGCTGTTACAACCATGGGCGTACTTGCCTATTTTGTATTATCATGTTTGAAAAAATATAGATTTACAATTCTATGTATTTCCAAAAAGCTTTTATAAAAAATGTTTTGAGTGAGTGGCAATTGATACCGGAGTAGGTAAATCGACAGAGGGAAAACTTCATACAAACGCGCAATGGTAGGTGAACTACTAGGTACAAAGCACGATAGTAAAGAATTGAGAAGCATTGCCTTTTAGGCGCTCCACCCACTGCACCGCATTACGCAGCGGAGTGCGGGAAACCGAGCCGAATTCCACGCGCGGGAGCGCGTTTTTATTGAATTTGTATGTAAAAAATCACGCGCGGGGGCGCGTTATTGCGCCCCGTCGCGTGGTGCGTCGTAGTGTGTGATCCGCCTTAGGATTTCTCTGTGGCGCGCCGTTCGCGCTAATTCGGAAAAACACGAATATTAACGAAGCGCACACTTTTTCTGGCTTACCTGTAGCTAGCTAGCTATTTCTTACGGAATTTCAACCACTAACAATCGGTGATAATATCAGTTTCATCCATACCTCGACGCGGATAACACGGTTATTGTACAATTCAGTGTAGTTACTTGTTAAGATGTACATTTACATTACGTTCGTTGTTCTTCCTCTTGTGGCTCACATTGTATCTTGCGAATGTAAGTAAATAATAATATCTGTTTTTAGGGTTCCGTGCCAAAATGGTAAAAAGAAACCTTTATTAGGTCACAGCTGGATATCTCAAGAACTACTAACTTGAAATTTGGAACAGTTTTAGATAACGTTTGCCCAACTATTTTGCAAATAAGAAAGAATTTTTTTTTTGCAACATTGACTAAAAGTACCTACATCTGAAAAATTCTAAGTGGGGCTACTACAAAATGTGGGGTATCATAATGAAAGAACGCAGTTTGTACATTCTCAAACATTTTTCTTTTTTTTTTAAGCCGCATAGTTTTCAACTTTTGATGAAAAATGTAAAAAAAAACATGCCGTTCGATATTTATCTTTACGTACTATGCAATATGGGACAGAAGAAATGGTTATTTTACTCTCGTGAAAGAATTGACTTAGATATGTGCTTAGGCAGGAATAGGTTCCGACTTTAATGGAAAATTGGCCAGTGGGTAATTGCCTAATACACTAGGCTAACAGTAGGAATGGCTTTCATTTTGACAGTTCAACAACATTCATTGCGTTAGTTGAGCAGACATAATATATTATGAATCATTAGCAGTTTTTAGTGTGTCACGCAATTTGGATGCAGGTATTTGTCATTTAGATGTATAGTTTTTGACCTGGGCGAGTAATTACGGTACACCAGTTCTTTAGACTGTTGACTTTAGAGTGTAACTTGGTTCGGAACCCGAATTTTGCGAGCCCGTCTTACTCATGACCCGTTTTTTAATTACCTCTCACACAACGATGATTAGAAATAAATATTTGTGATTATCCTGAAGATTAAGTTTAAATAAGTACCTAAAGAAAAAAAAACTAAGTAGGTAGGTACCTAATATTATCCGAAAACAATTTGTAGACTCGAAATACAGACTTTCCTGTAAACACACAAAATTCGCACTAAGTTTATTAACGTGCTTGTTTACAAATTTCACAAAAAAACTCTTCAGCTTTATCTGTGGGGAAGTGTCCCCGCCATGACGAGCCAAAAACAAAAAGCAGGGGCACTACCTAGCTTTTCTCGAAGCGTATCGTCGTATTTTCATACCCTCATAGCTACGTCCAGGATAATGCTAGACAGCTCAAATTCTCAGGATAAAAAAGATGTCGTTAGCAGACTTATATAACACTGCAACAAGTTTCATTTGTCTAGCTTTTATAATTTGGATTTTATTAATCTAAATAAAATACGTGGATTTCGTCAGTGACTGACTCACGCACTCATCAAAACGTTAAGGGCCAAAACAAAATGAGATTCGGCTTTCACCCAATTTGAATTAAAATTTAAAGCCAGTTTGCTGTAGCCAAAATAGTTTTTTAACGTACTTACTTACTTAATTTCCTTCAGACACTAATGAACCACCAAAAGATATAAAGCAAGCGAAATCATCCCTCAATACATCGACAGTTGAAGCGTCCACGTCCGCGGCGCCTCCAAATACATTAAACTACGGATTTATATGGGATAAGACTCCTACGTCATATTTTAGCAATGTAAGTATCATCATTATCATCAGGCCTGCCTTTTTCTACCTAACCACTACCATAGCAGTTTAACCGGATACAGCTGAATACCAGTATTTTACTTGGAGCGACTGCCAATCGGACCTCCATAACTTAGTTACTGGGTAACATGATACGCTTGGTAAGAATGGTTGTCAGACAAGAGAGGTTTGGATATCGATACCCATCAAGTCTTCAGAGTTCCGCTAGGTAATTTAATTAGTCCCTGTATACTTGCCATCGACACGCTATGAAGAAGACGTCTGTGAAGTTTCACCAGTCAATTTAACCTTGTAGTAGCTGTAGGTATGTTACTATTGTACTGTACTAGCGACCCGTCCCGGCTTCGCACGGGTGCAATGCTGATACTAAATATACTACAGAATGTCTTTATATGTTACAACGTTCACAGCTTTTTTGTCATTATACAATACAAACATGTTTTCTTTAGAGGTTACTCTTGAAAGAGCGAACTATAATTTGGCCATGTGAAAAACACTCAACGCTCAACCCCCGACCGGTACCGCCGCAACCGCTATGTCCCTGCATTTTAAATCTAATATCTTCGAAAATTTCCTTAAATTACATGCTGTAAAGGGCCATATTAATCTATGTTAAATGCACAATGTATTTAAGGTACTTAGTTCTTAATTGGATAAGGATTAATGCTGTATTGCTTAAAATCGCTTCGTAAATAAGCCATTATTTCTCGTAAAAGTAAAGGATAAAAAATGGTTATTGTGGGCTATCACTAAGAGGTAGACATATACCATCGTAGACTTTTTTGTAGACCTTTTTAAGGTATTTATTTTGATCTATCTCGTAGGGTTCAGCCATCATTTCAATGGAAGCGCAAAAAAATGTGTTTATTTACGACATCACATTAGAAACCTCTAAAATTATCAGTGTTTCTCTACTATATTATGCATGTATTATAAATATAAACCTTCCTCTTGAAACACTATCTATTAAAATAAACCGCGTCAAAATCCGTTGCGTAGTTTAAAAGATCTAAGCATACATAGGGACAGACAGCGGGAAGCAACTTTGTTTTATACTACGAGTATGTAGTGATACCATTCTATATAAAATTATGTCCTGTCACACTTACTACTGGCTACAACTACAACTACTACCAAGTGGACAGTGGTACACACACATTATAAACAAAAAAAAATGTGTTCATGTAAAAGGAAATCTTTGAATTGTATCGTTACTTCCACTTCAGCAACATTTTTGAACACGGTCTTTGTTATGTAATGGAACTAGGGTGGCACATCTCTATGGTGGTATGGTTCAGTCCCACCCACTGTTTTTTCTGTTCCGTTCTGTCCCTACCCCCAGGGGTATGGCCAGGGTTATGGTGGGTCTGCACTCATCTGCAGTGTCATTTTACTAGTTCTACTTTGTTAATTTCTATGCTTATTAATATAATTATTACTATTATTTTTTTTAGCAACCAGAAGTGTGGGGAAGTAACAAAAAAAAATATAAAATGTTACTGAAAACACCGCATTCTTTGACGAAACTTGTCAAAACCCTGTCACAGGCATTTGATCCTTCCTTTAATAAGGTGAGCTATATTATCATGGAAACAATGACTTATTATGGTACTAACAATTTAGAATTTTTAACCTCTTCAAAGTACCTATCTCAATTCTCAATAGGACTTTAGATCATTGGATCTTTAGGATTTTAGATCTTTTTCAAGTCAATACTTGAAAAGGATCTAATTTGTATATGTTCGGGCCCCGAACATATACAAATTTTTTATGGATGTGGTACAGACCATCAAACTGAACAACTTTCTCCATGGCACCAATATCGTATTCGTAATCGCGAAAAATGTACCAACTGTCCCATACAAAACTTCAATACCTACTCGACCTAAACGTGTGGGACGGCTGAATTTTTATTCGCGATTACGACGTTGGTCCCATGGACCAAATTATTCAGTTTGGTGGTCTGTACTACACCCGTTTTGGCTGGTCATTGAAAACTAACCCTGTATAGTAGCAGTCGCCGTCCAATTGGAGGGGGGTGGCGAGGTCCCAGCGTATATAAAATGTACTGTGTGGTCGGATGCCGACCCCATAGCAACATAACGTAATTGTTTTGTCCCATATTGTTAACAGGATTACTTCGAACCCTTTGAGAGACGTCTAAGGCCGGTAACTCTAGTTGCCTTTCGGAGGAAGGGATATGCGATGCGCCATAATATTATCAAAGTAAGTTTGGTTTTTATTTGATTTTTAGGGTTCCGTAGTCAACTAGGAACCCTTATAGTTTCGCCATGTCTGTCTGTCCGTCCGTCTGTCCGTCCTCGCTTAATCTCTGTGACCGTTAGCACTAGAAAGCTGAAATTTGGTACCAATATGTATATCAATCACGCCGACAAAGTGGTAAAATAAAAATTGGAAAAAAATGTTTTATTAGGGTAGCCTCCCTATATGTAAAGTGGGAAGTGATTTTTTTTTTTAATTTCAACCCTAACTTTAGATATTTTGTTGGAAAGGTATTTAAAAATGAATAGGGGTTTACTAGAATCATTTTTTGATAATGTCAATAATTTCGGAAATAATCGCTCCAAAAGTAAAAAACAATGTGTCCCCCCCCTCTAACTTTTGAACCATAAGTTTAGAAAATATGAAAAAAATCTGAAAAGTAGAAGTTTATAAGGACTTTCTAGAAAAATTATTTTGAACTTGATGGAAACAACAGTTTTTGTACAAAAAAGACAAAAAGTTGTACAAAATAATTTCTAGACTATGTTTGTAGTATAATCGTATATGCAAGCATTTTTTTTAACTTCGTTTACATATTTTATTATCCTGAACGTATCTTTTTTCAAACAAAAAAATAATTATTAAAACCTTTAAACTCATAAGTGGGAACACTTATTGTGACGGACGGGAAACTACGGAATCCTACACTGAGCCTGGCCCGACACGCTCTTGGCCGGTTTTTTAACAAAGTTAAAGAAGACATAGGTAATACATGGGGCATAGGGTCAGGCGGGGTAAATATAAGACATCCAAAATTTCGAATAAAAATAAGACATGATTATAATTCCGTAGAAAAAGATCTAAAAAGAACCTAATTTTATTAAAAAGTATGCTTTATGTGTATTCTGTTAGGAGCCAATTTTTTAAACTTGTGACTCATTGGGTTGAACACTTTATAAGACATTTTGATAAGTACAAAAAAAATTGACGCGAAAACTTTACATCGGGCACTACGAACTTTCCGTTTGAATCCTCTCATTCAAGCGTGTGCGACAGCCAACCCCGCCCCCGGCATCCCTTGCGAGCCGTATTTGCGGGGGAGGGCAGCAGTTTTAGTATACGTGCAGTCGTTTAGCAGGGAATTAGCGTTGTTTGCAGGGTAAAAAATGAGACGCGCATTTGGGAAAATATAAGACAGTGTGTAGTGTAATATTGAGACAGTTGATATTAATTGTGCACCAAGATGCCTCGCAAATATGTGCCAAAACACAAAAGTTATAGCGACTCAAAGCTGCAAGAAGTGATAGATAAACTAAGAAAGGGTGATTTATTATACAGAGAAGCTGAAACGAAGTATAAAATTGATAAATAGTCGTTATGGAGGAAAATTTACAAATTAAACACAAATAAGCAAGGAAGGAAGACAGTTTTAAGCATAGAAGCAGAAGCAGATCTTGGCTTCAACATTGACTACGAAAAACATCAAATTGACTACTAAATCTTGTCAAGAGTATGAGTAGATACATGAGAAAATGTCTCAAATTTACACCTTTTCAGATGATCCTTAAGTTAAAAAAGAATTATGCATAATTCTGTATCAGGTTTTGTATTTTTTCGTCTTTTGTAGGTACTAGGTATCATCGGTAGGCAGATAAGTTTAATTGTAACATTAAATTGGTGATTGCTGTTGTGATTGCCAAATAATTTAAACCAAAAAACAAATTATATGTAAGCAGAGTATATATAGTGTGTTGGTTTTTTTTATTTTTAAAAAGTTCTAACATTATTTTTTAAATTTATAACAGTTTCCGTATTATATTTAACCCCGTTGTCTTCTTATTGCCCCTGTATCTGAAAAACACGCTGAAAAAAAGCTGTTTCATTTTTTTACTTCTGTGTCTTATATTTCCCTCATTATTGAGGAAAAAAATGAAACACATACTTTGTACACAAAACTATATATCTAGGCCAATTATCTTCAATTTAAAATTATCATGTGAAAGATACCAATGGATAGTATAATATAATCTGTTCTAAGACTCACTAAATAATCTTTAACAGCGGACTTTGGATTGCCATCGTGGTGGTAGGTAAAATCGTAAGGAAAAATCGGTAGGACAAATCGTAAAAAATACGTACCAAGGACTAAATCGTCTGCGAAATCTTTCACATTTGTAAACTAAAAAGCTGGAAATAAAAAAAAATAAAAAACCCGACTGCAACCTTATACTAAAACTAACTGAAAAGCTAAAAACAAGCCCATTTTAAATTAAATAAAAGTCGGAAGCAGGCGGGGCCTATACCATTATTATAGTTTCAAACTCAAATGGGTCCCGCCTGCTTCCAACTTTTATTTAATTTAAAATGGGCTTGTTTTTAGCTTTTCAATTAGTTTTAGTATAAGGTTGCAGTCGGGTTTTTTATTTTTTTTTATTTCCAGCTTTTTAGTTTACAAAATATGTGAAAGATTTCGCAGACGATTTAGTCCTTGGCACGTATTTTTTACGATTTGTCCTACCGATTTTTCCTTACGATTTTACCTATCTGGGTTCCTATTATATCATCTTTATCTACTTACATAATTGGAGGCCCAGGATTTGAGCTTGACCATACCTTGTTCCTTGATTAGAAAAGTACATTTACCTAATAAAATCTATTACTGTTTATACAGAAGTACTCAGAAAGCAGTGGGGTGGCAGAAAAACAGTCAGCTTTCAACGAAATCAGCGGTTTCTGGCAAAATGATTAAACGGACGCATAACATAACAAGGAAGTGAAGTTATTAAGTTGAACTTGAGTTGAACTGTATGTAGATACCTAGTTATACAGGGTGAAATTTTTTTCAACGTTTTCCTCTTGAGGGTTCATTTTACTCATTATTATGAACAACTTTTACTATGCTGCTGTTCCCTACATTATGACGAGTTATGCGAACATAAATGTAGGGAACAGCTGATTTTTTTTTCGCTTCTATCTGGAATTGTTAGTATTATGTGAACAGAAATGTAAAAATTCATCCTGCATAAGAAGCAAATACTGAATTTAGTTCCGACTGTCGAGTGTTGAGTCAAGCTCCTTGCCTGATAATAATAGTTACCGTTTTTTATTTAAAGTTGAACATTGTCATAGTAAGTAGGTACTAAGTATCTAGATTATTATGTAATCTACCCACGTCCATCCTATGTCTGATTTCAACGGGTAGATCTAGCCTTTTTCAGTTTTATTGTAAATTATTAACTATTTATTTAATTTACATTCGGCCTTCACCCTGATTAGATACTGTTGTTTTGGCCCAAATTTTATGTATTTTCTACGCTCTTCCCCCTTATGGAAGCAGCCACACCTCTTGAACAAAATTGACCAAATTATTCGCAGCACACTAACATCCATTCTAAATGTGGCCTTGGACGACCGAGCGTGGCTTCAAGCCACACTACCCATCCGTTTTGGTGGCCTCGGCGTCCGCAAAATTACCAGTATTAGCTTACCGGCGTTCCTGTCTTCTGTCCACAGCACTGAAAAGTTGACCGGGAAAATTTTAGCTCCCTGCCTGGTTGACTGTGAAGTGCCGTGCTTGACCGACGCGGTGAACGCCTGGAAAGCGGCTTGCCCGGATACAGATCGGCCCGTAAACCCATCTTCCCAGAGACAGTGGGATGAGCCGCTCTGCAGGTTGGTACGGAATAATCTTATCAATACGTCCACCAATTCTGCTGAGCGTGCCCGCCTGCTCGCTGTGGGTGAGTGGGAGTCGGGGCTGTGGCTTCATGCACTCCCGTCACCCAACATAGGCACTATGCTGGGTGACACTACCTTTCGGCTCGCTACCTGCCTGCGTTTGGGCGCTCCTTGCGGGGCTCCGCATCGCTGTCAGTGCGGTGAAGCTGTCGACTGCCTTGGACACCATGGCCTATCCTGCAGTAGGAGCGCAGGCCGGATAGCACGGCACGCCAGCATTAATGACATCATCCGTCGTGCTCATGTCACCGCCGGGGTGCCAGCTGTTTTAGAACCCAACGGCCTGGCACGCGACGATGGAAAGAGACCAGACGGAATGAGCATAATGCCCTGGAAGTTAGGCAGACCTTTGGTGTGGGATGCAATATGTGTCGACACCATTGCGCCATCCCATCTTCCTAGCACGGTGGGCTGTGCTGGGGCGGCTGTTGCAGGTGCAGAAAACCTCAAACGGCGAAAATATTGCAACCTGATTGGGACTTAGGTATATGTTCGAGCCGTTTGGGGTTGAAACACTAGGGCCATGGGGTCCGAGTGCCCACTTGGTATTTCGGGATATCGCCAAGCGGTTAGTCGACTCTTCACGTGACCAGAGGGCTGGCCTATTTCTTGGCCAAAGAATTAGCATTGCCATACAACGTGGCAATGCTGCCAGCCTTTTGGGCACTGTTCCTGTTGACAGCGATGCGGATGAATTCTTTGATGCCCTATAATGATTGTTTCTTTTTTCATATAATTGTACATATTATTATAGTTTATATTTAATTTATATTATGTAAATATTTAATGTATGACAATAAAATACCTACTATTTATTTTGTATGTATAGGTTTAACCTACTCGTATTATGTAACAGAAAATAAAATGTTTTATGTGCTTTGTTACAATCATTTATTTTTAAACTACTTTTCACATACCTACACGTTTACTTGTAAAATTGAAACGCTCTTAGCCTAACTAGAAACATTATAACGCAGAATTTTATTACTTACATCGATTTCTATTGACATATAATGTTGAAATAGTCATTTTATTTTTGGACAAGGCAAGAAATGTTCATAACATTATGATTTTAAGTACGAAGCTAATGAATTTATTAGGGATTTTAGCTATAGGAAGTATCAGCCTTGAGGTGGCTGTAGCAGTCGATGATCTCGATAACACTCTGAAACAAGCCTTGTTCTTGGTTAAGCTACTTAAATCAGGTAAGAATATATTTATTTAAATAGATAGTAGTAAATTAAAATTTTCATTATAATTTGAACGTAAATAAATGTTGTTGATTTGCTCTTGAAAGACTTTGCACAAATTTTGCGGACAAACGATGATGTTACGGCAAATTCTACTGAAGAAGAAAATAATAGCACATGCTCGCTACCTTCAGAGGAATTCAACTCAACGATGGCAATGAATGAAACAGAAGTAACAGGTATTTGTTTATTTAAGGGATTATACCTCTGTCGAATGTCTCATTTCTCAGGTAGTGAGTAGATAAGGTGATAGTCAAGTCGGATTTATTTAACATCAGGATTTGCAATTCAGAACCTATCAAGACTGCTCCAGTTATTAAAGTTGGTACCTACCGGTAATCAACAGGCGCTTATTTAGCTACTACACTCAGAACGCCAGTATAATTACCTACCTACTTAGACAGTATTAATTTTTCCATAAATTTTATCTGACAGCGAATCCAGTGACTACTTCGACTCCAGGATCGCGACCCCCTTCGATGCCGGATGCACCACCTGTACCGCCGAACGTCATGCCACCTGGGGCGCCTATGATGATGCCATACGCGGGTTGGCCCTCTATGCCTATGGGCTACCGCCCGCCTCCCGGACCAGGCCAACAAAACTTTCCGGATGAAAATTATAGATTCCCGTACAGTAAGATAGTTATCTTATGGGTACATAAGTAAACTACTCACCGTTATCTTCTGTCGGAGCTGTCATTCAAAGTAACGTGGTGGTCAAGACTACCGAAAATCGAAACTCATAGCTGTCGAAACATGCGCATTTAAGTGACTCGTGGTGCAACTGTAAGCGGGCCTAAGTTACCGTTCTGCAATCTTCGTACATGTACAGTACGCACTGTAAAGGTTGTCCTCTAAAGCCAGCCTTATGTAGTGCAGGACTGCAGGCTGTATAATTTAGCGCGGGTTCCATTGAAACACTCAAGCAAGTGTAGAACGGGGTGTCAAATATTTTATTAGGTTTTTTACCAGACTGCGCCAGAAGGAGGGTTACGTTTTTCGAGTGTATGTATAGTATGTATATTACTTTGGCACGCTCTGTAGCCTAAACGGCTTGATCGATTTCAGCTTGAGAGGTGCCGTTAGAATCATCTTAATTGTGAGAGTGATACTGGGTATATCACAACTGAAAAAAAATTAAGTGGCCGATTTTTGGCGCCAAATTATCGTTTATGTCTTAAAATTTTTTTTTCTCGAAGCCTATCGAGTGGGGTATCAAAGTAAAGGGTTTTAAAAGGTGATTTCAAAAATATATACAACTTGTATGGTTAAAAGTAATTCGAAGTGACAATTCGTAAAAAAACACGTAACAAGAACTAAGTAAATCGCCTGCGAAATCTTTCATATTTGTAAACTAAAAAGCTGGAAATAAAAAATAGTACTTACATAACTAAAAAGTAAAAAAAAAAACTGAATAGCTAAAAACATTTTAAATTAAATAAATGTTGGAAGCAGGCGGGACCCATACCATTTTTATTAAATTTTCAAAATCAAATGGGTCCCGCCTGCTTGTTTTTAGCTTTTCAGTTTTTTTTAACTTAAGGTGAATGGGTAGTTGTAGCCCGCGAAATTTAATTTTTCTTACGTTTTTTGCAATTTTCAGGTCAGTGTCATCTACCGTTAAGAACAAATCTCGTATGGAAAAGTGTTGATGGTAGAAATCTAACTTAGAAAGATGTATTAATGATTCTAATTATTATAATTCCGTAAATACGTACCTGTTATAGTCGCGAATCAAATTTTCATCAAGATACAACCTGACACTGACCTGAAAATTGCAAAAAACGTAAGAAAAATTGAATTTCGCGGGCTACTACTACCCATTCACCTTAAGTTGTTTTGTCGGGAATATGTAAAAACGTTCAGTCAATATAAACTTAAAGAACTCCTATAGTTGTTTAAGTTCTTTGAAGGGCTCATCTAGCCCTTCACAAAGCTACCTACATATTATGTCCTACGCTGGACCAACGCCAGAAACAAGGCGGTTAGTCAGAATCGACTCAAATTATATTATTACGTCACGTCCGTCATGATGAATCATACGCAGGAAGTTGCTTTGAGAATAATTCAAAATGAAACTTCCGCTATTCAGCTGTACGGACCTATTACTAAGTATTTTAAATCGTTTGCGTGGTAAACTAAGCTAGTTGTAAGTTTATGAAATATCGATTATCTTTTTAGGACCCAACCGTCGACGAATGATGCCTGATTATTACTATTTTGGTAAGTTGACATTAATTATATACCTACTTAATTATTAGGTAATTTAGGTAAGTCCTTCCTATCATTGACTGACGCAACTCAAGTTGCGCATAGCCCACAGAAATCTTAATAATAAGGCATTGCCTTATTATTAAGATTTCTGTGGCATAGCCTATACCTTTTTTTTTTATCGTGTGGAAATCCTCATGGATCTCCACCACCCGTGGGTTGGTGGAAGGGTCTGTCAGTCTACCCTTAGCCGGGGTGCTGGAGTGCTTGCGCATTTCGTCACGCTCCCCCGGCCAGATTTTGGCCCGCATGAATCCATGCGGACCCGTCACCCTCAGCGGCTGCAAACGGCCACCATTCCTCTAGAGAGAGTCGCGCGCGGAACACGGCGCACCCCTGCTGAACAGTGAAAGGCGCATAGCCTATACCTAGTTAGACCTTCTTACCCGGCGTTAGTTGCCTCCCGACAATGATGGCGGTGTGTTTGCCTCGAGAGTTTCAACGTGTACATATTATAACCAGCCCACTGCTGGCAGCCTTGGTTGGTGGAATCTTTCATGTCTTCCTTCAGTTTTTGTTTGATTCTAAACATCCCGGTTTCCACTTTTACTAACGTAGGTATTTATTCAGTATAGCCCTACACCTACCTCTGCACATACATTTATACTTCCACACGACGTTCTCTTTCTCCGTTTTAGAAAACGGAGAAAGAACACATCCCGTACCTACGCATAATACGATACGCGCATTGACGTGGAGTTGCGGACACCAGCCCGTATTACCTATTACCTAAGAAAACATTTTCGTACGTTCGTGCTCTAGTACGGCTCTAGCAGTGCTGTAAGTATTATGCGATCCTGTAGGTGTCATGTGGGTACCATTGTTAGATAAAATCAATACATTACAACTTTACATACTTTCCAGATTCTCCTGCTACAAGTCGTGGTAAGTCTGACAAACTCTAGACTTAACCTTATTAATTCGCATTCGCTTACACGAGTAAATCTGTAGTAATACTAGGAGATGAGCACATCACTTTTTCCTGAACAATAAAGTTTAATGCATTTCGTCTAGTGCAAACATTTTTAACGTTTCCTATACAAACATTCGACAACATAGATACTCGGAATCACAGGACAGTTAAATTATATTACGGATGCAGTCGAGGAACTTGTCGTAAGTAGGGGAAAACCGGGAGACTTGCCCAGGTGGGAGAGTTGAGCCACCTTTCAAAATTGTATTTAAATTTAGCGCGAACGAAACGTCAAAGCGTTCATTGGTCGCACGCAAGAGGCCAATAACAAGTATGCAGCGATTTTGCATCTTAGCAGTGTTGTCATAGTGTTGTTTGTCAATGACAATGTAAAACGTGTTTTTGTTGCTGCGGAGTATATTTTTCTGTTTTAAGTAGTTTTGTGATTGCTGTCGTATTTATTGAGGTACGTATTGTGTGTTGATATTATTATATTGCCAGACAAATGTAGTTTGACGTGTGCTAAGTGTTTTTTCTCTACAATCGGAGGTTTGTCTTTGTCATAACCTAAATGGGGAATTAGTGTGAGCGGGAGAGTTGCACCAGGGTGGTTGCGGGAGACTTGCTCAGTCAGTGGTTCATGTCTCCCTGTCCCGGGAAATTATACTTAATTTTGTTTTTATTGTTTTTTTTTCGGTCTTAATATTATTTATTGTATTTGCAGTGCCAACTTGTATGATGCCTTTTCAATACAAGCCTCCTGAAAATGCACGCAAACGAAAAAAACACACAAAAGTGAAGTTGCAAAATGCCATAGATGAAATTAAGGGAGGCGCTTCTATTAGACAAACTTCAAATAAATATGGCATAGATAGAAGTACTTTGAGACGGTATAAATTAAATGAAGATAAAATTCATAAATTTGAAGAAAAAAACAGTCAATACAAAGCATCACAGGTATTTACAACAGCCGAGGAAAAGCTTCTTGTCAATTATTTGTTGACATGCAGTAAAATGCATTATGGTTTGACAAGAAAACAAGCAATGCAGTTGGCATTTGAATATGCGACAGTAAATTCAAAGAAATTGCTAAAGTTTAATTATTTTTAATAGTTTATATAAAAAGTTATTATTGTGATTTTGTTTATTTTGGAACAATTTTACAAAAAAATGTTATGTTAATTACATTTTCTTTGATGGCAGTATTAAAAACAAGTTAATTATTGTATAAGATATATAAAACTATGATTGAAGCTGAAAATGATTTTTATTTTCCACATAAATGATATGGTCAACTTTCCCCATACCCCGGTTCAAGTGTCCCTGCAGGTGGGGAGACTTGACTCATTTCTCATTTTTTAGTAAAATGCCAATAAAATTTTACCTGCGCATTTATTAGCAATACAATTAAGCACAAATGTGCCTACTAAAGTAAGGCATCGCATAAGTGTATAATCGATTCTCTAAACCCAATAAACAAGTAATTATGATATTTTATATTAAAAGTGGTTCAACTCTCCCGGACTTACACAACTTAGCTAATACGAATTGCGAGTTCTGAGTTAAATTCTGAAAACAAGTAAGTAGATATGAATCATGTAGTACGCATAAAAGCGGATCTGATGACCATTCGTCACATTGGCTATTTCGTTGCTATCCCTAATAGGTCACATTGCGGCATATTAGTTGATTTGCATGAATTTACTCGCCCGATCGGATGTATTGACTAATAAGCAATAAATGCAATGAGGAAACGCCTACGCAGCCAGCCGAACGTGGACGTGGACGTGGATGTGGACAGGATCTCTATGGACATAATACTTACCTACTCCGTTGAATTATGCTAATAAAAAAACATCATTACACGTATGATGATATTAGATAGTAGTAATTGGAAGTTTGGTAGTCAAAGTGGTAGGTTAGTACAGTCAGCATCAAAAGTCGATTAACACTATCATTTTTACATGTTATTAAATTGACAACAACTTATTTCAATAAACTGATTTTTAGCTTTTCACATAATAGACAAGAGTATAATATTCTAAAAAAAAATTCTTCTGCTGCAATTTTGAACAAATATTTTGCTCAATAACTAAGATTTAAAAAAACTGAAGTGTTAATCAACTTTTGATGCTGACCGTACCTTGTTCGCCGTAATAAAGAGTGGCTTCAGTCTACTCATTCACCCTTGTTCACTTTATTACACTGTGCGAGGTATCCTTGCGTCATTAGCAGTTAGTAAATGAATTCGGACAGAAGCCAATGGGAAAAATGTTCCCCTCTTGTTATGATGTAATTGGTCAAAAGAACGGAAAATGAAGACATAATAACTTACTGTAAAGCAAAACCCTCTCCCGAACGTGTGTTCTCTTTTTTCTATGACGTAATTGACCAACGTCCCTACGGACTGTAATCAAAATCGAGTTATTACGCTACGCCCTGCAATATTGGCTCGTATTAGGTATAGCAGGATTTTATCTGCCATCTACATTTACTGGTTGGCCGTAGGTATAATAACGCTTCGAACCAATGATATTCTATACAAAAAGTATCATTGCTTCGAATTAATTAAAATCATACTACCTACGAGTACTAGCCATACATTCGGGAGTACGATGCACACTGATACGATTATTTCATTTCTATGCCTTCAGCTATTATTTTGCAAAGTAAAGTTACACTTTATGTATTAAAAAGGTGTGTTCATACTTAATGTGTTACAGAGTACAGACCATCAAACAACAACTGATATATCCTAACTTTCTAATCCTATCCTAACTAATATTATAAATGCGAAAGTAAGTTTGTTACCTTTTCACGTCTAAAGTTTCAGGACGATCGGTTCAGTGGTTTAGACGTGAAAAGGTAACAAACAAACAAACATACTTTCGCATTTATAATATTAGTTAGGATTAGGATAGGATTTCACGCGGACGAAGTCGCGGGCAGCAGCTAGTTTCTTATAATGATGTGCTCCTAAGATTTTGATCTTTTATATAACAATTACGAGTTTCAAGTTGAGTTCACTTTGATCGCTGACTTTACCTATACTTACTTTATTTACGTACTTAAAAAAGTTCCTAAAGTGGTACAACTGTCTTGACTAATAAGTACATGAATCCTCATGAATCAACATCTAATATTACAATTTACAATATAGAACTCTTATTTTTAGGAAATTTTCGAAGATTTGGCAATGACCCAGCTGATGATCCCCCAGGTAAGCTGCATCCAAGCAAAACGACTGCTTCGAAATAACAGCATATTATTATTATTTAAAACGTTATTATTTAGCTGAGAAATAAATCCTGGCAGATTAACATTTTCTGTTATTATATTGTCAATCTCCATCTCCTAAAGTTCCCAGAGATATAAAATCTACTTAAGATGCTGATGCAAATTGCAAAAAACATAAGAAAATAATTTCGCGGGCTACCTAGCGCATCCCTGCTAAGTGATAAAAATCTTCTTTTAAAATAAGACTAAGCTAATTAACTGACAAACTACGCACAGCGACCTGGCTCTAGAGCCATGGAATTTAGTACAAGGGTTCCTAGTGAAAAACAAAAGTGAGCACCAAGAAAGGATTCCAATGGGGACTAGACTGGGGGACCACGGGCAAGTACCGTTCCCATAAGGGGTTAAATATTACTAATCTTCTATACAAATAAATAAAATTGGAGTGTTTAAAATATTAAATAACCGCTTTTTACTAAATGCACGGTACATATACCAAAATTATTTATTTGTATAGATAACATTTTTTACAATTTTTGTGTGTCTGTTTGTTCCGGCTAATCTCTGAAACGGCTGGACCGATTTTGACGGGACTTTAACTGGCAGATAGCTGATGTAATAAGGAGTAACTTAAGCTACTTTTATTTTAGAAAAAAAAAATAGAGTCCCAGAAAAAAAATCCACGCGGACGAAGTCTTGGGTATAAAAATATGAAAGTTAGTATGGAAGTTCCTTTTTACCGATCGGAAATACTATCGGGCATACAGTTTGTCGCCACACATGTTAATGTAAAAACCTAAATATAAACTTAAGTATGAAGCAACAATAGCAGGGTGAATAGGGGTTGATCATATCTACTTATCGACGCTTGAAAGGCAAAATTGGCTGAGCGACATAGGGCTAACTTTACAGAACCTTAGCAAAAGGACTTTAAAAAAAAAAAAACAAACAACAACAAACTGTTCTCCAGTAATTAGCCATGTCGCCCAGTCAATCTTGCCTTTCAAGCACGTTATTACCGCACTGGTGAAGGCTAGCTGCGGGGTAGTCGCACATTACAGCCGCACCGCCCGGGCCGCAGCGCAACGCATTTTAGTACAAAAAAAGTGCTTGTAGTGTGCGATAGTTCATACAAAATATACGAAATTGATGCAGGTTTTTACAATGCGCGGCATTATACATTACGAAACTAGTTGATAGTTGCACGTGTAAATAGATAATATTTACACGTGAAAATAATTGTACAAAATATTAATAATATACAAATTTCTGACGTTTTATTTATATTTCCTTTGCAAGTGAAGTTTGATTGAACGATTTTCAACAGAAAATCGTCGTTTTCAATCAAACTTTGCACACTTGCATCAAAATGTACCTGCTATTCCTGTAATGAAACATAATAAGTAGGTACTTACCCCTATGGTCTAGTGATCACAAGCACTACTGCTGAGCTTGGGGTCCTGGGTTCGATTCCCAGGTCGGACAGTGTTATTGGGATTTTAATTTAAAAAAAAAAAAAAAAAAACAAATTCCATATGGAATTTTCTCAGTAGCAGCCTGGAGTCTGGATTTGTATACGTTTGATAGCAATAGGCTCGCCCCCTTGGACAATGGCATGACTTAAACATAACTGGCGAAATTTCACCTCTGCCTCACCCTTCCGGGAAACAAGGTGTTATATTATGTTTATGAAAGAAATAACCTCAGGTTGTAAGACCTAGGAATGCAAAACATCCCAAGGACCCTACCCTTAAAGATGTTTGATTCAAACTTTGTCATCCTACAGCTCGTAAAATTCTACAAAAAAATCTAAAGTAAGAAAATTTGATTTGTGATATCATGTGGCTTCAGCTACTTCACAAGTTTTGCAAATCAATGAAATCACAACTAACCATGAATAACCTAAGTCACGTCTAAAAGTATGTATACACTTGGCAATTTTCAATTGCGATTTTTTCGTGAAATAACGAATGCAACTTTGAAACATCGGTTCGAAAATACTATTTTCGTAATAACAAAATTTCATTCAAAAATAAAGGAGAAAATCGCCTTTGAATAAAGCCAAGTGTATCTATACATACTTTTAGACGTGACTGTACCTAGTATTTCCTTGCTTATCCTGAGTTTCAGCTTCAGATGTGTTCAGACAGTACAACGTGTATGTATTGCCACTCAGTAATAATAACCAGTTAGGATCTTCAAAACTTTCCTACTAATAATTGTGACGAGTTGCGATAACATGTGGTTTCAGCTACTTCACATGCGCAAACCACATCTAGCCCATCAGCAACGAGCGAAGCGACAACTTTACACGTGGAAGAGACAACGGCCTCAACAACCTCTTTACCAACAACGCTGGCACAAACGTCTACGTCAATCCTACCGACAACCGAACAGCCTATCCTACTGACAACCATTTCTGCCAACCATACCATCCTAACGACGGCCGATTCTGCAAAAGAGTCTATCCCAGCCGATCCTTCCAACCATACAATCTTACCGACGACCGCAAAATCTATCGTATCGACAGCCACATCTACAAAACCATCTATCCTACCGACAACTGAAGAGCCCAACTTACCAACAATCAAATTGTCAAAAAAGCCCAAACACCGAAAAAGGGTTCGACATAGAACGCGAGTGCCTGTTTCTAAAGGTGATTATGTCATCGTCGCTTTTAAATTATTTTTGCAACAATTTGTCTGGTGAGGGACAAATGGTCTCCCTGAAAGTTCAAAGCTTCATTTTCTTAGCTATCCTGATGCGTGATCATTTTGAAAAGTTTACTTTTAAAATATTTTTGACGCTGACTGTAGGTATCTACCTATTAACTTGGAACGTAACCTTTTCTTTTCTCTTCGATAGCAACGACTTCAGTAAAGTCTACTCGCAACGAGAACCATCACAGCCGTTATCATCTGCGTCAAAACACTCATCATACAACCACAACCGAAAACAGCACTAAAGAAGATGTTGAGATGATGTCTCAAGTCGCTTTAGAATTGGAAAAAGAGTTGGAGGGCACTTACACAGAGGATGCACAAGCAAGTTATAAAGACGACACGCATCAGAACTTGAAAAAACGTATTAAGAAAAAGAAAACAACAACAACTACAACTATGAAAGTATTTTTACAGGGCAGTTCCAGAATTCCTATACCATTTCCGGAAAACAACGGATTTTGTCATTTCCATCCTGAAAATGCCCTGTGTGGTGCAATCTGATGCTCCAACAAAGGAATAAACTTTTAATCTGGATCTTTTAACCGAATATATAGGTGATATATCGATTAAAAATAGTTTACTTATATTTAGTTAATGGTTTTTATTTCATTTCTTGGCATTTTTCATTGCAAGTTTTTTTTTTGTTTGAAATTACAAAATGTAAATATGACTTCCAGTCTTCCAGGAAGCCGACCCCAATAAATCAAATATTAAGAATGTTGGTTGGTGACACAGTTCCATACTCATAATTAAAGAAATCGCGAAAAAAAACTGCTTTTCCCTACAATTATGTTCGTATAACTCGTCAAAATGTAGGGAACAGCAGATTTTTTATCTCCGTTTCAACCGCGCGGCCACCTCATAATATTTGATGATACTTTGCCAGGAATTAGTGCTAATTTGTTACTTTACACACCTCTTTTCGTGAATTTGTTACAAGAAAAACTAAGACGCTATGACCAAGAATAGTTGGCCGCTAGAACCGCCACTTGCCGTAGTCACCGCCCGTGATTACTCAGAAACCATATAATGCAGATAGACGAATGATGCATCAAAAGAAAGGTCTTAATTTGTTCAATTTGTTACAAAAATAAAAAACATCAAAACGTAAATAAACAAAAAGTTATGCGATATTTAGTTTTCAGGTTATGAGTAGGTAGGTATGTCACCGTAAATATCAAATTAATAGAAGCTAATGTGTATGGACAATTAGTTATTAATTTGTTACAGCGAATAAACTGAAAAAAATACTAGAAAGTAGGTTCAATAATTTGTTAGAGTCGATTTTAGTTGGCCGCTCGGAAGGCAATATGCCTAAAATACAATGGCGTTTAGCTCGTTATTAAAAGTAGGTTTAATCTTAGTTAGAGTACTAATCGACGGGTAACGTAACCTAGTTTGGATAAATATGGCGAATATAACTGCAGTATTCATATTTTAGAAGATATTTGTAAAAAAGCAGTAGTATGAAACCGTATGAGAGTAGGATGACCATGATTACATTAGTGCTAGTGCAAAACTTAGGTTCCACTACTTTCCTAAAATCTAAATTACGCCGAACTAGGCGTGCCATGAATAAAAATATTTATAAAAAAGAAAAGGTAAACCCTAAAAAACAAATCCAACAAAAACGAAAAGAATTATATTTTTCCAGTGATTCTACAAAGTGTAAAAAAATTAACCTTAAAAACTTTAAGAGGTGCTTTAGACCATCGAACTGAACAACTTTCACTATGGGACCAACTCCGAAATCACGAAAAAAAATCAGCTGTTTCATACAAAAGTTCAATACCTACTCGGCCAAAATGTATACTTACTGGCTGTTTCATATAAAAGTTCAATACCTACTCGGCCAAAATGTATATGTGTAGCACTTGTAAAATATTTTATAAATATTTTTTCAAATATGTAAGCCACATTGCAACTGCAGTCTTTATTTTGGAAAAAGTTTTTGTTATTTCTGATCTACAGTTGTAAATTTGCTCTATATCATGTGCTCCGTTCAAAAGCATAAAAATGTAATTAATGACACAATCTCCTTTTAATTTACTCAAAAAGCTTTTGAAAGCTGAACTTCTAATACAGGCTTGACCTATCAAATAAAATGCGGAATCGAAGGCACATGTATTGAAATAACCTGAGCTTTCCTTCAAAGCTAAATTCCCGTTTCTTATAAATACTATTTCATCTTCTTTTTTCAGGCGATTATTTGTATTCGATTCTCCTCGCCAGTTCTCCAAATAGGATGGTCTATCACTAAATATACAGTAAGATTTTTTTATCACCATCCAAATTTTTACAGGGTGTTCTACCCATGAATATGAACAACTTTCACTATGGGACCAACTCTGAAATCACGAAAAAAATATCAGCTGTTTCATACAAAAGTTCAATACCTACTTGACCAAAATGTATGAAACAGCTGATTTTTTTTTCATGATTTCAGAGTTGGTCCCATAGTGAAAGTTGTTCATATTCATGGGTAGAATACCCTGTAAAGATTTGGATGGTGATAAAAAAATCTTCCTGTATAAGGTGTAAAAAAATTAACCTTAAAAACTTTAAGAGGTGCTTTAGACCATCGAACTGAACAACTTTCACTATGGGACCAACTCTGAAATCACGAAAAAAAAATGAGCTGTTTCATACATTTTGGCCGAGTAGGTATTGAACTTTTGTATGAAACAGCTGATTTTTTTTTCGTGATTTCGGAGTTGGTCCCATAGTGAAAGTTGTTCAGTTCGATGGTCTAAAGCACCTCTTAAAGTTTTTAAGGTTAATTTTTTTACACTTTGTAGAATCACTGGAAAAATATAATTCTTTTCGTTTTTGTTGGATTTGTTTTTTAGGGTTTACCTTTTCTTTTTTATAAATATTTTTATTCATGGCACGCCTAGTTCGGCGTAATTTAGATTTTAGGAAAGTAGTGGAACCTAAGTTTTGCACTAGCACTGATGTAATCATGGTCATCCTACTCTCATACTGTTTCATACTACTGTTTTTTTACAAATATCTTCTAAAATATGAATACTGCAGTTATATTCGCCATATTTATCCAAACTAGGTTACGTTACCCGTCGATTAGTACTCTAACTAAGATTAAACCTACTTTTAATAACGAGATAAACGCCATTGTATTTTAGGCATATTGCCTTCCGAGCGGCCAACTAAAATCGACTCTAACAAATTATTGAACCTACTTTTTAGTATTTTTTTCAGTTTATTCGCTGTAACAAATTAATAACTAATTGTCCATACACATTAGCTTCTATTAATTTGATATTTACGGTGACATACCTACCTACTCATAACCTGAAAACTAAATATCGCATAACTTTTTGTTTATTTACGTTTTGATGTTTTTTATTTTTGTAACAAATTGAACAAATTAAGACCTTTCTTTTGATGCATCATTCGTCTATCTGCATTATATGGTTTCTGAGTAATCACGGGCGGTGACTACGGCAAGTGGCGGTTCTAGCGGCCAACTATTCTTGGTCATAGCGTCTTAGTTTTTCTTGTAACAAATTCACGAAAAGAGGTGTGTAAAGTAACAAATTAGCACTAATTCCTGGCAAAGTATCATCAAATATTATGAGGTGGCCGCGCGGTTGAAACGGAGATGATTTTTTTTTCGCGATTTCTTTACTTAATTATGAGTATGGAAAATACACCCGTCATTCTGACCCACACAACATACATAGTTGGGAAAAGGCTAGGCAGATGATGATGAGGTTCATATTCGTATGGTACGCTTACTTAGTAAAGTCAAAGCGCGATCAGCGAATCGGGTCAGTCCACATTATAACAGAATGGACAAAAAAAGTCCTATTTGTTATAATGCTCAATATAACTTTCTTACTCGAGAGTACTTTGACTTTACTCTAGCTAGATAGTACCTAATGTACGAGTACAGTAGCGTTTCATACGAAAATTCGAATGAAACGCTTGTTTACAGTTGAGAGCCATTGTCACATATATGTGACAAACGAAATCTTACCCTACCAGAAGAGGCCAGTGATTTCGCGCTGCTCCGCGCGCCGCCGCGAGACGCATCGCAACGTCGCGAGCAAGAAGCTTACAGATAAAAGTGGAGGCAAGACTCTGAATACCTAAGTGAAGACGACTGTGGTCGGACACTCTCTTTCTAAATACACACACAAGAACGAGGCAGTGATATCTGCTTTTTTTGTCATATGTAGGTATGTATTTAGAGAGAGCATCCGACCACAGTCGTTTTCACTTAGGTACTTAGTGTTGTGTCCATTTTTAGGGTTCCGTAGTCAACTAGGAACCCTTATGGTTTCGCCATGTCTGTCTGTCCGTCCTCGCTTAATCTCTGTGACCGTTAGCACTAGAAAGCTGAAATTTGGTACCAATATGTATATCAATCACGCCGACAGTGGTAAAATAAAAATTGGATTTTTTTTTTATTAGGGTAGCCCCCCTATATGTGAAGTGGGAAGTGATTTTTTTTAATATCAACCCTAACGTGTGACATATTGTTGGAAAGGTATTTAAAAATGAATAGGGGTTTACTAAAATAATTTTTTCATAATCTCAATAATTTCGGAAATAATCGCTCCAAAAGTAAAAACAATGTGTGTCCCCCCCCCCTCTAACTTTTGATTGAACCATAAGTTTAGAAAATATGAAAAAAATCTGAAAAGTAGAACTTGTATAAGGACTTTCTAGGAAAATTATTTTGAACTTGATAGAAATAACAGTTTTTGTACAAAAAAGACAAAAAGTTGTAAAAAATCATTTCTGGACTAAGTTCGTAGTATAATCGTATATGCAAGCATTTTTTTTTTAACTTCGTTTACATATTTTATTATCCTGAACGTATCTTTTTTCAAACAAAGAAAGAATTATTAAAATCGGTTCTCGCAATCCAAAATTACCACCGAAAACTTCTGGCACGTCTATGTATTAATTAGTAACCCAATTCCCCGAGAGATGGCGCTGTACGTACTTATTACATTGGGTCGGGTATTATCGAATTGTACGTGGGAACCCTTATTGTGACGGACGGGAAACTACGGAACCCTACACTGAGCGTGGCCCGACACGCTCTTGGCCGGTTTTTCCTTATAAGCTTCTTGGTCGCGAGGCGCATCGTCAAACCGTTGGCAACACGACGCCTCGCTGCGCAGCAAGACGCCGCACGGCGCAGCGGAACGTGTCTACATTTGCCACGTGATCCCGCCCCGCCCCGCGTCCGCCCATGGTATGGTAGAGACAAGTCGCCACGGCGGCCTCGGCTGCGCCTCGCGTCGTCGCGCTGCTTCGTGACGCGCAGCGCCGCTCTTGCACGCTGCGCGTACCGGCGATGCATCGCCGAGGCATCACGAGGCGCAGCGCTGCATGATGCAACGTAATCTGAACTCTCACAATGAAATGTGTATCTTTTCGCGTGTAGAAAATAGTTTCGAGTCGTGCGCGCACGCGTCTCGGTGTGCGCTGACCCTAAAGGTACGATTCCACCAGTGTGCTGAACTGTGCGGCACTGTAATGCACAGTGTACGACACAAATGTTTATTCTGGTCGACTCACTCAAGCAAACAATAACAAATTGTGCGCGAACATTGTAGAAATGTTCGCGCACATCTGCATACTTTTATGCGCGCACACATGCATGCAGTGGACTCGCGTCGACGCGTACACACTTGCTGTTCGCGAACTCAGTCTTGCTTCCGCTACCGGAGAGAAAACATTTATTTGTCCGCGCACATTGCCCCGATTAGACCCGAACACACGAACCTCCGCCGGCTCGGTACCGGGTCCCATCGGACCCAAGAATGACGACATACGACACCCTACATTGATTAAATTATGTATAAATATTTATTATGCTACCCATCAAATCTTACGAATGTGCGTTAATTAAAAGAGATGGATAAAAAACTTATATGTTAACGCCATTAAATTTTTCATATTTAGCGCGCAAGTTCATTAATTTACCTTTATTCGTTTAATCGTTACTTGGCCTTTATATTGAAACTGAATCAATAACTAAGTACCTTTGACCAGAGTCATAAATTGAATTTTGCGGCGAATTGTTTCTATATTTAAATCTACGATTTGATTTTATAATAATATTTGGAATGCGCTCGCCGTTCAAAATTATTTTTATTTATTGTACAATTATATATTTTTGATAGTTTCTAATACTTTGCTACAGAATGCCCAGTGAACACTCTGCTCAGTGAACATGTTCGTGCACAAGTGTGCTACACTGTGCGCTTACAAAAATAACGCACAGCTTTGCCGGTGGAAACAGAGACTAACGGATCTGCAGCTCAGTACGTGCACTGTTGGAGTTCTGCACAAAATGTTTGTGAACAAATGTGCTGCACACTATTTTGGTGGAATCGTACCTTAAGACCACATTTGTGATCTTATATTTTTCCGGCCGTTTTTGAAGCGCTCATCGGAAATCTAGCACTATTGTTGATTGAAGTATATCGACGACGAACTACCAATACCTCTTAATTTGTAAGCAAAATTCTGTTGTATTGTATAACTATACTATGTACTAGTATAACTAGATGGACTGACAAAATACTTTTCGATTTTTAATGCCAATCGACGTAAAATGATAATGGTAGTTTTAGAATAAAAACATGTTTCACACCATATTTCAATTCCAATAATCAGATTATTAAAATAGATAAAACCGGGACATTTAATAAAATAAAAAAATGAGACGTTTTTTTCGTTTCCTGTAAAGTTGCAATTGTTTAGAAGATATTGGTAGTTCATCGTCGATATTATGAAAGTGACGTGTTCTGTCGTGACAGCGAGTTTTGCCAAGTTTTTACATTGGCGTGTGAGGTGTGAGGGGCCTGCAGCCTAATTGCGGAACGCCAAATCGTCAAATGATTCTGATCAGTTGGCTTCATTTCTATCACAATTGGCTTCATTTTACGATTTTCGAATTGCGAAAGTCTAGTTTCTGCGCAGGGCCTTAACGTTCATAATTGGTTTCATAATAAACTAGAGTTTCGCAATTCGAAAATCGTAAAATGAAGCCAATTGTGAATAGAAATGAAGCCAACTGATCAGAATCATTTGACGATTTGGCGTTCCGCAATTAGGCTGCTGCTTTGGCCTTATTATTTCTGTCGTGAATTATTCTCGGAGGGAAGGTGGTGCAAGAAATTAAAAACAAAGCCAAATTTCACCAGTTTTATTACGTTAAGAAACCTAATTTTGACAACTTTCTGTTACTATGTTTAAAATAGCAATCTTATACTATAATGAATTATTGTATTCTTTTAAATTCAGTTCCCAAAAAACATGCACAAAGATAATTATCATATTCATTTAGAAATATTGAGGTAGTTATTAGTTTCAGAACTTATACCAATTATAAAATGGTTCCAAAAATAACAGCAAAAATTGAAATGCGGTGAACTATGTATGTCAATTGTCTTGCAAGAATCGTGAAAACAAAAACAATATATCAATGAATATTGGACCTTGATACATTCATTTGAGAAGCAACAACAACAGCTTCTCTATATCTAAACAAAAATAACGCATACTGTGGGTCCCGCCTCATGAGATCGCGTATGTACGCCCGTTATTTTATAATATATTTATCACATGGCGGGCGGGACGAGACGCGACGACACGAAACGAGTCTGGCCGGGCGGTGGCGTCACCAGCCCGGTGCGACGTGCTCCTACACCCGCCCGGCCGCCACGCGACCACGCTACACACTGATATACATGCTCCAGCAAGGTACATAAATACATACGACATACATAAACACTATTCTATTACTATAGACTCGGTAAACTTCAATAGCATACACTGGAGGGGATTGTAACATACGAACAACAGAATGAGTGCTCCATTTCCCCATTAAATAAAATTAACAAGTAATTGAAGAAAATAAAATGCAATGTGCGCTCGAGGTTTTCATCATTCATGCACATTAAAATGAAATCGATCCTTTCACACGTAAATACACAAAATAGTGGTTACACACACGAGAAAGAATTATAATGTAATGTAAATAACAGTAGAACCATCAAACAAGAATGATAATAGCGACAATGACAATATGTAAGTAATGGGCGCGAGGGCGCGGCGGCAGGGGTGTAGTTCAGTCTCGTGGCCGCGCGCCGCCCGCGCCTACATCAACTTAAACTACTTCGCAACGATACAATAATAATCAACTAAATCTATTTCTGCATCCTAACATTACAAATTATAATGAACCCTCTCTTGCTAACATTTGGAAGGAATAAACAACATGCCTATATGTACACTCTTCATGTCGCAGTGAAAGTAACCGTTTATTATATTCCATTCTGATAGCCGATGCAAGCGGAATCTGGCTGTCTGTGTGTCGAACAATAATCAGCCAACTAGCTCCAGCTGTAGTCGACCGATATTGAACACATAATACAAGCCAATTTCTCTTTTCCAGAAAATATTATTTATTCTACTAACGAGTGGAAATGTTACACCAATATGAATTCTAACATTAATTCAAGACATTCAAATACCGATAATGCATACAATTTTCTTTTAGCGAAACAATAATTAGCTTGCATACATCTACACATATATTTTTCACTCGTACCGTATAATAAGTAATAACATTGAATGCGAAATTATATTATAATTTAGTAAATTTTCTAAAATACTCAATTGCAGGTGGTCGGTCTTTCAGCAATAGGTGTTATTTCGTGAAATATGGAATGTAAAATTATTTGCCGATATCATAGGACTCATCTCAGCATCCTGACAATATTATATTATACGCTAAGCGCATAAACCATTACGCTTCTCCTAGCATCAAACATTCATATTCAGTTTATTAATAAATTCAGAGCCCTTATAGTAAACTCAATATGTATTGTAGAACGTAGATAGTTATTGGTACTTTATACACTACTTCCTGGCTTATCAGTTCTAAGTGATACAGCTATTGTGGAGAGTAACAAAGTTAGCGACGAGTGCGGTCAATCGCACGATATTCTAATCACTAAACACTCATTTTGTAAAAAGTTTGATCCTGGCCCAATCATTAAAGTGTTCGCATTGTGTTGCGTCTGCGCACGACACCACAGGCGTGGCGCGTGCCAATTAGTGGACTCTCACTGCTCTCCGATATCATAGGCAGTTTAGACGTTTATTCTTCCTGATATGTTTGTAAAAATGAAGTCCGTTTTCTAAAATGTCATACGTTATTTACATATCAATGCCTTCATGCGTGTTCTCTATAGAAGAGCACACATTACTATCCGTAGCGTGTAAAGGAACTCACGTACATAAAACTTGTGAATACTATTCTCGTACTACATAAATGTACCGTTAATTATAATAGACGGATTTGTCGCATTAAAATAAAGCCGTTATAAGTTTACGATTAGTTTACTTTTTATTGTAAATATAAATATTATTATGTATTTGTGTAATATAACAACGATACTCTGGTTCAATAATTAACAGTAACTAATTTATGGGAGACTTATTAATAGTATTTAACATGGCAGTATATATTTTAATAGAGTAAAATTGTAGTCATGAATCTATTATATTATGAAGTATGTAAATCATAAAATTATAACGGCGACATAATTGTATTCATTCACGGCTTGTTCTTTAAAAGTGGTTTCTTAGTTTATCGTTGAATATAAAGCACCTACAGCACGTTGTTTTCCGACTGACTATAAGGAATTATTTGCCAAATGTGAGATTATTTTCAATAATATGTGGAAGCAATACAAAATTGCAAAAAAAATACTATCACACAATTAGGAGTACTTATGTGAAGTACTTGTCTTCAGAAAATTTTAATTCACCACAAAAAATTAAATTTAAATAAAGCATAGAACAAATAAATTAGAAGTAACAAATAAATTATTACAATAAAGCAAAGTCGCACCAATTTGCAAAGATACCGTAGTATTACAACCATATAATGATCTATCGGCAGATCCATGATATTGGTACGAAGAGAATATGGCTCGAGAGGATATCTTCCGATAGTAAACTGACAGTAATTTAAACATTTTTTTCTACCGTTAAAAGAACAAAGAAATCGGATAGTTGAACTTTCCTCAAACGTATTGAGGAATGGATAAGCTTGGAGGCAACAATATGCACTCATGAAAGGAAAGAAGTGACGGCTGGACGTCGAGATATGGTATCGCCAGCTGGGTGGTGGTGGGGGAATTGGAGATGGGCTTCTATCGGAAGATCTAAAACATGTTTATTCTTTCTGAATAATATAAATGCAAAATGTTACTAGTTTTATTACCTAATAACAATGGAACAAACCAAAGTCCGAGGGTTGAAATTATAGTGGACCCGTATATGAACGCAACGGCTTCACTATCTGAGTTAGTGTGACGGCATAAATCCAGCTCGATGAGAGTCCGTCACAGAAACTAAACGCGGTCAAAACGCAGCGTAGCGGTCTTTCATAACTTTGATTTGTTGAAGAGTTATTAGGTAATCTCTCATTTGTAACATAAGTAAGCATGCATGTTGTACCCTTTACATTCAGCACTAAAACTGTGCAACTGAGAAGGTTACGCCACGTAACCATAATGAATTGAAAATTATTTTGATGCATTTGGGACACGGAATATACGTGACCAGATGTTAAGAGACAAGTGTTGAAGTATCGGGACATCAGCTGGTGAGGCGCGCGCGCAGGCGGGACGTGCACTCGTCTACCGTGCGCCGCCGCGCCATCGCTACCGCCTCACGACTTACAATTTATAATTTTATTATAATCTAACCTAAAAAATGATTAAATGGAAATAAGAATGTAAAACATTCTTAGTAACATTTTTGCCAAAACTTCCATATATTATCACATTATACATATAAATATCTAAGCTTTTCATTAATTTTGATATTATTCACTTAATCTTAAACTCTCATAGTTAAAATTATCTCACTTGGCACAATGATAACGCAAATCGTACAATTGAATAATAAAACATAATTATCACGATAGAACCGAACAATACGACCGACGCGACATTTACACTCGCACCATTAAACGCTACGGTATCGTTCAATGACGAAACTTTTGTATTACATTTTCAATACAAGAAAACATTATAAAGCTAACAAAGACAAAATTACAAAGAAAACGATCAACAAATGTTACTTACAAATTAAAACTCATAAGTTTACTCCTTACTCTCCAACAATTACTATTATATCAAAAATATTTGTCCATCATAATTAGGTAGATCATCGTCTCCATATCGTTGATAGGAGCGTTGCGCAGGCGCTTGGCGCGGGCGCAGGTACCCGGCCGCGCCGCGCTTAGTCAAGTCAAGGCTCGTCACTACGTCAGGCCGATTCGACACACGATCGGCGTTCACTCTTTGGATTAGTTACTTATCACCCAACACACATCAGTTCAATAGAAACCATTGTACGACACATTCTCAGCAGCATGCATGCAGAAACTCCGTGTATCGTTTAAAGAAATATTCTTACAATATACTTTGCAAAGCCGTTTGTCCAATGAGCCTCCTCGTTAAAGCAACGTCGTGTATTTTCCGTTCCTAGTAGTTGTATCCCACACACCCTTCAAAAAATTACATTTAACAGTATGGTGCAGTGATTTTAACAGATTAAACTATTACTTTATAACAAAAAAACATATTTTGCACTTATTGTTTGTATATAGAAACGGCGCGATACTATAGAAACTGCTATTAACATTTGTAAACAGTATACAGAACATAATCATTAACTATTGCAATCTATGACAACTCTTTACATGACGTAGCAGAATAACATGGTATGAAAACAACTTAACAATCACGCTATTATTCAAAAAATAGTGTATATGAATAATATTATATATATGTATTATATATATATTCAAATATTAATCATCAACATAGATAATTCCCGGGATAAAATATGGATTTATCAATAGATTTAATTACAATTCACTACAATAATAGAATAATTATGTCAACAACAACATTTGGACACAAATAGTCAACTCGACAGCCTGCGCAATGTTCGGGCGAAGCGTACGATACGGTCTTACCTTTTGTGCAAGGCAAGTGTGCAAGTGAAGCTATGTCTAGTGATGGTCACTGGCATGTGGTGACGAGAACCGTGTCGGCGCCGCGCCCGCTCGCGGTCAGGCTGGCGAGTCGGCGGGTGTTGCGAGGGCTCGAGGGTGAGGGTGCTTGAGGGCGCGCGGGGATCGTGGAGGTGCGGAGGCAGTTTACTGCGGCACGGGCGGCGGGGGCGCGGCGGCGCGGCGGCGGGCCGGCGCGCTCGCCTGCGCGACCATCGCACGAATGCGGCGCTGCGCCGACTGATAACATACACAACCAAGTGTTAAGAGTACAACTACTAAACGATGTTCACATTCGCACAAGACAGGTATACACATTTAAATAAACAACGGTTTATAAGACTTTTTGCCGGCCGACTATTTAGCATTGCATTAATACACAAATATATGATAGAAAAAATCGCTTTGCGTTACTTAAAATTATTTAAAACAATGAAATTTATACACCCAAATATGAATTGCCGTACGTATTAATTAACATCCGTTATCACTTGACCAAAAAAATCGTTTATATTCTAGATACAAGTTGAAAGTTGTATCCATAAAATTAATTATTATCTTGATATCATCCTCCTGCTGGCAATTACATTATTATATCAAATAAAATCTTACTTAAACGTCAGTTCTGTACAATACATATACATGTAGTTACATAGTCCAATAAAAATTAAAAGGCGTAGCATATAAATTAAAGATGTTTCATAGAGAATATATTTTATTGACAATCTTAACATTCGCCATATTATTTATATAATTGATTATTTACGTTAATACTGGAATAACTCACCTATTGTTTAGCATCAAAGGCATAAAATAACTTGGCATGGCCATGGTGTGATGCCATTTCATTGGCTCACAGTGAGGATTGTATCCTTAGACAGGCAGTGTCTTGATAATGTTTCATCCCGCGTCAGGTGACCGCTACAAAACGTAAATATCTTATTATGCCACAGTGAGTCGTGTTATTAAAATCGATTAACTATTGCATCGCATTGCGCCAGCTATTAGTAAAACCATAATTATACTTATCTTTTTGACATTTTGAACGTATGTCGCGTCACCATATTATCTTCTTACAATATACGCTTAGAAATAAATTAAATTTGGACTCGTAACTACATGTATACATCTTACAGTACAGTACCGTTCTATAAAATTTCGCTTGGCAATTTATTATGTATCAAATACACCATACACATACCCACCCTTAACAGAAAAATAAAATCCAGACAACCCCCGTTTCCCAACATTAGTTAAGTACTAAAGTGCTGCAATTTTATTATTTCTCTTTATCTACAACTCATCCTAATTTCCAGAGGCGTCTCCTCTTAAAATTCCTTGAATGATCAGTTATTTTTTCGTAATATGCCGTAATATGTATTTCAGCATTTTCACAAACTAATTGGATGATTTCAGAAACATCACCTTTCATCATTCTCCTGCCCTTATCCCAATTTATTTAGGGCCGGCGCGACATGTCCGTAACATCACCTTTCTCGAGAGAAAATAGGAGCAAGTATTTTTACGTATTCATACCTGAACGCTGTAGAAGGGGCCGACGATGTGCACAGTTGTGTCGTGATCCTGCGCCTGCCCGCCGCCCTGCTGCTGCTGTGGCTGCTCGGGTAGCTTGATGAGCGAGCCGGTGACACGCTGCAGCTCTCGCACGTTCTGACCTCCCTTGCCGATAATGCGGCCGACCTGCGACGAAGCAACCACTATCTCCACTGTCAGCCGCACGTCATCCGAGCCAGACATGAATCCTTCTTCTCGCATCTTCTCGAAGATGAGATATTGAGCCTGAAATGTCAAGTGTAAGTAATTAAAACATTGTCCAGTATGTTAAAAACATTTGAAAGTATAAGTATCAAAATAAAATCTGTAGTATCGGTACATACCTTCCACTGAGCCTCAGGGCTGCCGACTATGGTGACCTTACGCTCCTGTTGCGGATTGCTTTGGTTCTCGCCCTGTTTATCTTGCTCCAATGGAGCGATCTTCACAGACGCGTTGCTGAATCGAATAATGTTGCGAATGTGCAAGCCCTTGGTGCCAATAATCGCGCCCACAGCATTATTTGGGATGTATAAGTATGTAGTTTCCTATTGCACAAAAAGACTTGCGTTAGTCTACATTTAAGAAGTTTGCAGCTGTTTCAAATAAATCACTGCCCAGACAACATATCTACCAACCCACACTGGGCCCGCGTGGTACACAGCCCATTCCCTCTAGAAAAGAGGAGGCCTGTGTTCCTGCAGTGAGAATATTATTGGCTGATCATGATAGACATCACAGTTGAGTTCAATCGTCATTGCTAGTTATAGTTCGGGAGCATTCAATCAAAAGGAACTATACTTCGACACCGACACTATCTTTTGTGTTCCGACCCCAGCTACAAAGAAGCAGTAGTGACTGACTATGCCCAAAAGCAGATACAATAAAATTAGAGGTCGTCAGAAATGTAATGGTAAAAGATTTCTCTGGAAATCGCAAGTAGTACCTGTGAGTCACCGGCTCCCTGCTGTGCGCCGCCCTGGCCCGGCAAAGGAGCGTATATAGGCGGCGGGAACGGTGGGGGAGCACCGCAGAATCCACGACCAGTGGACATCATGGCCATAGGATGCAACCCCGGGAACATAATGCTTTGAGGCGCCAGCATCTATAACACCAATAACAAAAACATTAAGCAAATATGCTAACTAACTATAATATATGTAACTACGGTACAGTAGCGACAGATTACCTGCAAATCGCTTTCATAGCTCTGGCGTAATTTGGCTGAAATTTGTGACTCCGCTTTAGCCATATTTTCAATGGTGCCTTTGACGGTGATGATCCGCTCCAGGTTGAAGCTGTTGATATCATTGATAGAGGAGACGGTAATCTTTGTATCAGTTTCTTGCATGATCCTCTTGATCGTGTTACCGCCTTTACCAATTATACGGCCGATTAGATTGTTGTGAGCCAAAATTTTGAGGCAGATCTCACTGAAAACAAAAATGAAGCAATGTAAGACGTATCATCATTAACAATAAAATTATTACAACAAATGTCTTATTTAATTAAAAGATTTTACCCCTTGTTGGTGTTGTTGGCCTCCTGTTGCATGACCTCCAATATTCTTTTGCATGCATTGGTGCAGTTTTCGGGATTGCCATATATGGTGATGGCCTTCTCGAGAGAGCCAACGTTGTCCTTGCGGTGGACATCAACGCGAGCGCGGCTCTGCTGTGTAATGAGGCGGATGGTGCTGCCCTGGCGGCCAATGATGGCGCCGACCATGTCGCTCTGCACGAGCAGCCGCAGCGGAAAGTCGGTGGGTCGCGAGCCGCCGCCGGTGGCACCGCCGCCGCCGCGGCCGCCGCCAGGGCGTCCGCGCCTGCCGCCACGGGTGTTCTGCTCCGCCGCTTCAACCTTCATTCGACTCCCCTCCAGTTCGCATCCGTTTAGCCCATTGATGGCTCTGCAACAAGTTGAGCTCGTGTAAAATACAAACAAAGCTGACAGCAAGCAAAACAGCACCATCCATGCGTATTCTATGACTAAGACCGGTTTCGCACTACATCCGATCCGATTCCAAATTAAAGATCCGACTTCAATCCGATTGGAAATGTTCTAAATTCGGACGGATAGAGTTCGGATCTAGTGTGCAACCCCTTATACAAATAGGGCTATGGTCACTTCGGACCGGCATTTCTCGGATTCGGATCGGGCGTAGTGCGAAACGTATAGGAAAAGCAGAGTTCTCAGTAAAAAAAATTCAATGAAAACCGCAGAAGAAAGAAAAACTTCAGAAAGAATTTTCTTCACATGTTTTCTGTCTTCTTGTTGATAAATTAAAATGTACTCCGTAATGCACTTTTATAAAACCTTAAAACGCAAGAAACCAATGATAACTGAGGTATTTAGTGTTTATTAGATAGATTTTGTGACTATATAACTTGTAAATTATACCTTCTATGCACCCTGGAAAGCAAAAAAGCAAAATAGTAGTAAAGCCAAACATCACCAAAGTCACCATGCGAACGTACACACAATACAGATACGAGAGATAGAGGAAAGCTGGAACCGAAGCAGACGGTGCGAACAAGGCAGCACATCCCAGAGAGAACCCTCAAACAGACAAGAATACTCACTGCTGCGCCTGCTCCGGAGTCTCAAACGTGATGAACACCGCCTGGGTGTTGGCATCGCGCGAGTTCGCTTTGTCGCAATGTTGTACGTTGCCATACTGTGAGAGCAGGGGCTCGATGTTGTCGAAGCGAACATGCAGGGGTAGCCCACTGATGAGTACTTTTGATGACCGGCTGCGAGAAGCGACATAACCACTTGTTTACAACAATTTGCTATTAACTCCTTATAGGTTGATATTATCAACCTATCATAAACTAGTACCTAGATATACATCACATTTATATGTATAGTAAGTAGACTTTCACATAGTATAGTCGCAATCTTATTACAAAATTATTCTTACAGCGCGTCAAAGAACTTTTAATAAACCTACTTAATATAATTATGTATTTGTCTCATCTCAGATAATGCGAAAGGGTCTAAATAGACGGACTCCGTTTGAACTGCATGCCAGCTGCAACATTGCAATTTGGCTGCTGTTGACATAACTAGGTTCGAAGCAGTTAAGTCAACTGCATCCAAACTGAGATGTTGCAGCTGAAATGCAGTCCGCCTGTTTAGACCCTAAGGAGTTTTTTACATCCATGTATAAAAATTTGAATACGTTGTTTTACAAAAATAAAACACCTTACTGGTTTATCTCTCCTGATTATTTACCTACTACTAGCTGTGCCCCGCGGTTTCACTTATACGCTTATGTCCAGCTGTGGACTGCGATAGGCTGACTATTGATTGACCCTAGCTTAGTTACTACCACCAACTGTGACAAAAGGCCAGAAAGTTAAAAAGAGACTCGAAGACTCGACTTTAAAAAGAATAACTTCTTTAAAGTGCATTTTTAGAAGCGCAAAAAGTTTTTGGAGCTTCATTAATTGCAAAAAACCGGCCAAGAGCGTGTCGGGCCACGCTCAGTGTAGGGTTCCGTAGTTTCCCGTCCGTCACAATAAGTGTTCCCACGTACAATTCGATAATACCCGACCCAATGTAATAAGTACCTACAGCGCCATCTCTCGGGGAATTGGGTTACTAATTAGTACATAGACGTGCCAGAAGTTTTCGGTGGTAATTTTGGATTGCGAGAACCGATTTTAATCATTCTTTTTTTGTTTGAAAAAAGATACGTTCAGGATAATAAAATATGTAAACGAAGTTAAAAAAAATTCATGCATATACGATTATACTACAAACTTGTCCAGAAATGATTTTGTACAACTTTTTGTCTTTTTTGTACAAAAACTGTTGTTTCTATCAAGTTCAAAATAATTTTCCTAGAAAGTCCTTATAAAGTTCTACTTTTCAGATTTTTTTCATATTTTCTAAACTTATGGTTCAAAAGTTAGAGGGGGGGGGGGACACATTGTTTTTTACTTTTGGAGCGATTATTTCCGAAATTATTGACATTATCAAAAATTATTTTAGTAAACCCATATTCATTTTTAAATACCTTTCCAACAATATATCACACGTTAGGGTTGAAATTAAAAAAAAAAATCACTTCCCACTTTACATATAGGGGGGCTACCCAAATAAAACATTTTTATCCAATTTTTATTTTACCACTTTGTCGGCGTGATTGATATACATATTGGTACCAAAGAAGAAGGGTCACGTCCCATAGAAAATTTACCCAGGCCCGACACAAAAGGAACGCATCTCAGTTATTTTGTTATATTAAATATAACAGAAATAAATTAACACTATTCTGAATATCAGTGGCTATCACCCATATATTGCCATTTGATTTTGGTAAGTCAAAATATTTTAAAATATTTTTTTAATGAATATCAATTATATCCATTTAAAATGACGCCAATTTAGATAAAAATACAAAAATAGACAGCTGGAGGCTTAATTTATTGAGGCATCCACAGGCAAGCCCAGTTAAGCAGACGATAACCTCAAAGTTAAACTGCGAGATGTCATTAAAAAAATATAAAATAAAATTGGCTTTCTGTGTTGAGATCTTTGCGTTTTTTAACCGACTTCAAAAAAGGAGGTTCTGTGTTCGACCCGTATGTATGTATGTCTGCGATTTTCTCAAAAACTAATGAATCAATTTTAATAATTCTTTCACTAATGTAATCTACATACTTTCAGGAAGGTTTAGTATATAGAAGGTTCATTATGTTATTATTATGTACGAAGATACATATATACATAAATGTACTGCATCTCCGGCATTTCTATGCGAATTTGGACGATTCTTCTAGTCAGTGTCTTCAATTCTTCAATGCACTAGTGTTAATTGGATTTGTGTGGGGTTGGTACAACTAAAAAGTAAAAAATATTTTTTTTTTTACAAAAAAACCACCAACTTGAAAAAAAAAAACACTACAAAGTGATACATAACTTTAATTTCGGAAGTCGGTGTCTAAAAACGAAAATGCGGAATCAACGACACCGACTTCCGAAATTAGAGATATTTATCACATAGTAGTGTTTTTTTTTTGAAGTCGGTTGTTTTTTTCTAAATTGTTGTATCGTCATTGAATTACCTAAATACAATTACGAATTTTGTAGGTAAATAGGTAATAAAAGAAAATTGTGTACCGCCTGAACAAAAACACAAGGCAATATTTTGGTGTTAGTCATTGATTTAGAATATAAAAAATATATATTTTAGCTATATTTAAAATAACAAAAAAACTGAGATATGTCTCTTTCGTGTCGGGTCTGAGTCACAAATGACCGTTCTTCTTTCAGCTTTCTAGTGCTAACGGTCACAGAGATTAAGCGAGGACGGACAGACGGACGGACGGACAGACAGACATGGCGAAACTATAAGGGTTCCTAGTTGACTACGGAACCCTAAAAAAGGTCTATCATCAGCAGGTCAATAAGTTTTTAGAGGATAAGTTATAAAGTTACAAGTTTAAACCTTAGTGGTTTTTGGTTGCTATTTAATATGAATAATCCTGTATTCTTTTTTTCTTAGGATTAATTTATCTACTCCCTGAGGGCATAAAATATAGACTTAGTTCATATTGCTGCAGTCAAATTATTTTTTGGGCACGGGTCCATAGAGAATTACCATTGTCCTTTGATTACTATAAAAAAAGGTTATAGTGAGATAGAAATATGCTGTAGCAGACTTTTTTTTAACTTTTAAAGGGGATCAATTCCGTCATACATGATTTTTGAGTAACTTTAACTGTTTACGCAGCGTACACAACGGAATCTCTTAAAAGGAATAATTTTTCCTGTTTTTGCAACATTTTCATTGATGCTCCCGCTCCTATTGGTCGTAGCGCGATGTTATGTAGCCTATATAGTCAACTCAACGAATAACCCAAAAAGGAGGCGTAGAGTGCATGAGCTGGGCCCCAAGCGATTTCTTCAAAAAGTTGTTCAGGGTGCTTAGGGAGTAAACATACTAAAAATCCCCGCGTGTGAGCCGGAGTGGGGAGGGGGGATAAAATTTCCCACTTTTTCGTAGTATCTTTAAAACGGTGCGTCGTGGCGAAAAAATTCTACAACTTTATAAGTACTTACACTTTTTTTTCGAATTTCTACCCATTTTCGAAATACACGTTCCGGAAAAGTGAAAATTTTCGAGAAAACGACCACTACATGTTGCCTGCTACTTCGTTCACATTATTTCGGGATAAAAAGTAGCCTATATGTTAATCCAAGTCCTAATCTATCTACCTACCAAATTTCATCCAAATCCGTTCAGCCGTCGAGTTATCAAAACTTTTATCTATTGTTGCGCGCCATAATTGATGGTGATATTAGCTACCACTAGCGCCATCTAGTATCGAGTAGCAGAACTAATAGTCGCGACCGTTCTAGAAACTTCGATGATAGAACTTTCCAGAACTATCGATGTCTGGTCGGCCGGGACCGATATGTACTCGAACATTCTAGATGTTTCTACGATAGAAGGTTCTGGAACTATCCGAGGCCTATATAAGACCGGTGTCGCCGCGTCCCAAAAACAGTGTTGGATAAGCGATACAAGCGAAAACATCGAAGCGATCTTCAAGTGCGACTTTCAAGTGATCTTGTAGTGCGATTGTGTTTTATAATTAGTGTGTTAAAATTGTAATTGCTGTTTTTAATTAAAGTGTCTATTTTTGGTTATTAAATCGGCAGTTTTTATTGTCACGAACCGCAAGCTCGTAACAATTGGTGTCAGAAGCAAGGATTAAAATCATGCCGATTCTACCGAAGGACGACACGGAGGGTATCCGTACCCGGAGTCAACGCCAGCTAGAGACGGACCAGAGGCGATTCGGTGGAGCAACGCCACAGACGTCGGAGGGCCAACTACCGATCACGGAAGCCGGACCGTCCACAGCTGCTCCAGCATCATCAGCACCAGATTTTGCTGCTCTAATGATGATGCTGCAGGAACAGTCTCGCCGTCAGGAGGAACAGGCCCGCCGACAGGAGGAACAGGCCCGCCGACAGGAGGAACAGGCCCGCCGACAGGAGGAACAGGCTCGTCGGTTGGAGGAACAGCTCCAGCGGGACAAGGAGGAACAGGCCCGCCGTCAGGAGGAACAGGCCCACCGTCAGGAGGAACAGGCTCGTCGGTTGGAAGAACAGCTCCAGCGGGATAAGGAGGAGCAGGCGCGCCGCCAGGAAGAGCAGATGCTCCTTATGAAGGAACTTCACGCTACCTTCGGGAAAGACATGAAGGAGATGAAGGATAAGGTTGCTCAACACGACAACCGCCTGCTAGAAGCTGAAACCCGAATCGACCAAATGAATAATCGGGTTGACACCGTGATGGCTGACGTGAAGAAAACCGTAATGGCTGACGTGAAGAAAACGCTGGATTACCTTAAACTTGAGGATGGAATCGCAGCCCCCGTAGCTACAACACCTTCGCTACGGGGATTCAAAGTGCCACCGTTCGACGGAACTTCTTCCTGGTCGGCCTACAAAATTCAGTTTGAGGCTGTCATGAAGGCGAACGGGTGGAGTAAGAGTCAGGCCATGACTGCCCTCACCCTAGGCCTGCGCGATCAGGCCTTAACTGTGCTGGAAGCTCTTGGAAAAGAAGTGACTTACGAGCAGCTCCTTGAGGCATTGGAGGCTCGGTATGGCGACGCTCACCTGGAACACGTGTTTCGTGCGCAGCTCAAGGATCGCGTGCAACGCAATAATGAAAACCTGCAGCAGTGGGCCCTTGAAGTTGAGAAGCTGGTTCGGAAAGCATACCAGTCTGTACCTGCGCTTATTGATGGGAACCTGGTGCAGGTATTTATCGACGGCATCCGTGACCTTGAAGTTAGAGCTGCTGTAAGGCTCGGTCACCACGGGACCCTTAAGGACGCCTTGGCCCATGCACTGGAGGTAGAAGCTGTGCGGCAGGATCATCGTTCCCATCGCGTCAGGGAGGTTGCAGCGGCTACAGTTCGCGACCGCAACAAAGGATACAGCCCTAGGTGCTATGGCTGTGGGGAAAGGGGCCACCTTCGATCTAGTTGCCCTAAGCGAACTGAAGAAAGAGTAGACCGAGCTCCAGAGGGTAGTGCGGCTAACAGCACCGCCCAGCACCAGCAGCAGGGAAACGAGTAATAGCCAGGACTGCGGGGCGGGTGCTGGCTGATGCTCAAAGAGCCCCAAGGATTTCGATCACTCAAACCCATGACGGGAACAGCTTAATCATCAAGGGCGAGGTCAACGGAACGCCGTGTAAGCTAACCATAGATACTGGAGCCTCTCGTACGGTCGTCAGTTCCCAACTTATAAGTCGGTTCCTTGGGGACTCCGCATACAACCGAGAACGCATTAATTTGGTAACAGCCACCGGTCAGCGTATACCCGTCCATGGAGAGAAGAAGATGGAGTTGAAGCTAGGCAACAGAATCTACCTGCATAATGTCATCGTGGCTGATATAATGGACGATTGCATCTTGGGCCTTGACTTTATGAGGAAGAATTATTGCGAGATTGACGTCAAGCAAGGTGTTTTGAAATGTGGACAAGAGGAACTTTTTATGGAAGGGGCATTACCAGGGAATGTGTACAGCCTTAAAAAGATTGTTCTTCCGCCGAGATCAGAAACGATTGTGCCGGTTAGTCTTCCTCGGAATCCTGGGCAAACTAATCGTTGTGTACTCGTGGAAAGGGTAGACAATGACCTTCCATGGAAAGTGGCACGAACTTTGGTCAGAGCCACCGACATCTCAGGGGTACGTGTGCTGAACCTTTGTGATCAGGAACAGATTATAGAAAAAGGCACACTAGTTGGTACTTGCGAGGAAGTGGATTGGTTACGTCGATGCCAATATCTATCGACTGGGACACTCAGCAAGGATGCACAAACGAAAGTGTCCACACTTTTAGAAGACTGCCGCAGCGCTCTGTCCCAAAATGAAATGGTCAAGGCGAAGAAGATGTTACTCAAGTACGCCGGTGTTTTCTCGTCAAACGATGCTGATATTGGGAAGACTGGCTTAGTTCAACACAAAATAAACACAGGAGAAGAATTGCCTATCCGTCAGCGGCCAAGGAGATTGCCGGTAGCACGTGAAAAGGAAGTGGAAACCATGATCGAAGGAATGGTGAAGGATGGTGTTATTGAACCTTCATCTAGTCCATGGTGTTCACCTGTAGTGCTGGTAAGGAAGAAGGACGGCAGCATGCGGTTTTGTGTTGACTATCGTCGTCTGAACGACGTTACGAAGAAGGACAGCTATCCTTTGCCAAGAATTGATGACACGCTGGACATGCTTACTGGAGTAAAGTGGTTTAGCACTCTAGACCTGAAAAGTGGCTACTGGCAAGTTGAAATTGATCCCAAGGACAAGGAGAAAACTGCATTCTCGACAGGAAAGGGTCTTTGGCAATTTAAAGTTATGCCGTTTGGATTGTGCAATGCTCCGGCAACGTTTGAAAGGTTGATGGAACTTGTACTTACCGGGCTAATTGGCGATGCCTGTCTGGTCTACTTGGATGACATCATCATCGTAGGCCGTACGTTTGAAGAACATCTTCAAAATCTGGAACGCGTGCTCATGAAGATCCAGAGTGCCAACCTCAAGTTAAGTCCAAAGAAGTGTTCACTATTCAAACGACAAGTTAGCTTTTTGGGGTATGTAGTGTCGGAAGAAGGTATCCGCACGGATCCAGAGAAAATCGCCGCTGTCAAGAATTGGCCAGTTCCAAAAGATAAGACGCAGGTCAGAGCATTTTTGGGTTTGTGCTCTTATTATCGGCGATTTGTTAAGAACTTTGCGGATATAGCCAAACCCCTGCACAAGCTAACCGAGGAAAAGCGACATTTCTGCTGGGATGAAAGTTGCAATATCGCATTCCAGGAGTTAAAGGACCGACTGTGCAAAACACCTATTTTGGGGTACCCTGATGCAGGCAAGGAATTTATAGTTGACACAGACGCAAGTGACATAGGACTTGGTGGTGTATTGTCTCAACGGAATGGTGATCAAGAGGTTGTAATAGCGTACTTCAGCAAGTCGTTGTCAAAGCCGGAAAGGAACTATTGTGTCACGAGACGGGAATTGCTTGCTGTGGTAAAGTCATTGCAGCATTTTAGCAAATATCTTCTGGGGCGGAAATTCCACTTACGAACTGACCATGCTGCACTGAAATGGCTATTGCAGTTCAAAAATCCAGAAGGTCAAGTTGCGAGATGGATTGAACTACTGCAGGAATACGACTTTGTGGTCGAACATCGCAGCGGAAAATCTCATGGCAACGCGGATGCATTGTCAAGAAGACCTTGTCCTGAAGACTGCAAGCATTGTACTAGGCAAGAAAGTAAAGAAGTCGTACCTGTGAGGATGCTCAAGACAGACCTCAGCAACGAGTGGAAGGAAACCCTACAACGTGCCCAGCAGGAAGATTCAGACCTCAAGCCGATTCTCGAGTGGATAAAGGCCGGTGCACCTAAGCCCACGTGGAGCGACGTCTCAGCGATGAGTTCGATCACAAAAAGCTATTGGGCCCAATGGGACAGCTTGGTGATTCAGGAAGGAGTCCTGTGCCGTAAATGGGAAAATGCTCGGGGAGACAGCTGTCATTTGCAAATGGTTGTCCCTAAAGCTCAAGTACCGGATGTTCTACAGCTGTACCATAATGGTTGTTCAGGAGGCCATCTGGGAGTTAAACGGACCCTACTGAAGATACGAGAACGGTTTTACTGGGTCCACTGTCGGGACGATGTCGAGGACTGGTGCCGCAAATGTACGAGTTGTGCAGCTGTAAAGGGACCTCAGACTCGTAGTAGAGGTGCATTGAAATTGTACAATGTTGGTGCACCATGGGAGAGGATAGCCCTTGATGTTGCGGGACCTTTCCCGGAGAGTGAAACTGGTAACAAGTATTTCATGGTTGTGATGGATTATTTCACTAAGTGGCCGGAAGTCTTCGCCATTCCAAACCAAGAAGCTTCAACAGTTGCAGATAAACTGGTTCATGAAGTCTTCTGCCGTTTTGGAGTACCTTTAGAGATTCACAGTGATCAAGGAAGGAATTTTGAGTCCCAAATATTCCAGGAAACTTGTCGAGTTATGGGTACTCATAAAACGAGAACAACTTCTTACCACCCACAATCGGATGGAATGGTGGAACGATTTAATCAGACATTGGAGAGATACCTGGCAAAAGTTGTGGAAAATCGGCAACGAGATTGGGACAAGCACATACAACCGTTTTTGTTGTCATATCGAAGTGCTGTTCACGAAAGTACATCAGTGACACCAGCTTTCGCAAACTTTGGAAGAGAATTACGGTTGCCTGCAGACCTGATCACTGGAATACCACCTGATGCCCCACGCAGTATAACCGATTATGCGAATGACTTGCGGAACAAAATGAATGACATCTATGAGCACGTCAGACAATCGGGCCAGCAAATGTCTGAGAAGATGAAAACCCGTTATGACCGCAAAATGAACAATAAAGGGTTCGACCAAGGTTCACTAGTGTGGTTGCACAATCCAGTCCGCAGCAAAGGGAAATCTCCTAAGCTTCAAGCTAAATGGGACGGACCGTACCGGATTGTGACAAAGATCAATGACGTAACCTACCGGATACAGAAAGGTGCGAGAGGTACTCCTAAGATCGTCCATGTGGATCGACTGGCGCGTTATCATGGGGCCAATGATGCTCGGGACGAGCATGTTTTAGGAGGGGGCAGTGTTGCGCGCCATAATTGATGGTGATATTAGCTACCACTAGCGCCATCTAGTATCGAGTAGCAGAACTAATAGTCGCGACCGTTCTAGAAACTTCGATGATAGAACTTTCCAGAACTATCGATGTCTGGTCGGCCGGGACCGATATGTACTCGAACATTCTAGATGTTTCTACGATAGAAGGTTCTGGAACTATCCGAGGCCTATATAAGACCGGTGTCGCCGCGTCCCAAAAACAGTGTTGGATAAGCGATACAAGCGAAAACATCGAAGCGATCTTCAAGTGCGACTTTCAAGTGATCTTGTAGTGCGATTGTGTTTTATAATTAGTGTGTTAAAATTGTAATTGCTGTTTTTAATTAAAGTGTCTATTTTTGGTTATTAAATCGGCAGTTTTTATTGTCACGAACCGCAAGCTCGTAACACTATGTACTAGCAACACCCCACGGTTTCACCCGGCATAAGTTTCCCGTGGGAATATCGGGATAAAAATTATCCTATGACCTTTCCCGGGACTCATACCAAATTTCATCTAAATCGGTTCAGCGGTTTACCTGGTTGAATGCCGTAATTACATACAATTAAAAAGCCATTGTGTCTCGCGTGGATCCACGTTTAAGCATACGAAGGGTTAAGCGTGAAGAGGTAACAGACAGACACCAGCGGAGCTTTTCAGAGCGAGCGTGATGCTCGAAACCTGATTAGAATTTAGATAAAGTGTGACAAAGTTGTTGTTGTTTTTCTCTACGACGCACTGTGTTAAAGATATTAGCGAAAAACTCAAAAGTGGGAACTTTTATCCCCCCTCCCCACTACTCCGGCTCACCACCTAGACACGGGGACTTTTAGTACGTTTACTCCCTGACCACCCTGAACAACTTTCTGAAGAAACTGCTTAGGGCCCAGCTCACGCACTCTACAACTCCATTGTTAAGTGGACTATACAATAGCCTTCCTCGATAAATGGAATATCTAACACAAAAATAATTTTTCAATTCGAACCAGTAGTTCCTGAGATTAGCGCGTTCAACCAAACAAACTCTTGAGCTTTATAATATTATAGTACCTACAGATTTACTATAGCGACCCGTCCTAGTTGGTAGCTAAACTTTTTTTTTCTGTTAAGAGTTTGGTTTCCGTAATGTCTCTAGCTAGAACCAGACTAACTTATTTGGTTTCGATAGTAACTAGACTAACTCGGAGCTCAACTACCAAGACTCCGTGTCACTTGAAAACCAGTAATTAACTAAATCGTGTGAGTAACCGATAGCTCCATGTGCACAAATCATTAGATATACTTTACAAATATGTATTACAGTAATGTACTAGATAGCAAACTACATAGCATCATAATACATTATGTAGAAATGCTTAGTAGTGACTGACAGATAATTTAGTAATTGATGTTTTTGGTTTCGTTTCAGTAGCGTCACGTGGAGTTCATTTTTAGAATTTCAAGAATTCGTAAATATTAATGGCGTTACATACTGCGTTCGATCGCTGACATCGACGGCTGATTCGATGTGTGGTGTGTGGTGCATGGCAGAATATTGTCGACTTGATCGAAGTCATGTTTTCATCCCACGTCGATCGATTATCGATAAAAATCCGTGACCTCGGGTTTTTTTATAGGTCCGAAACTCCACCCGTTGTGGATGGGATTTGGCGTCACCCAAGCATTTTTCCACCGGTCGGCATGGTAACTTCCTGGCGACGGCTTCGGCAGCCGATGGATGCCAAAATATATTATGGCGCGTCTTTTCATTTACCGGCAACGCGACGACTCGCTTAGGCGTGACACTGGCGGTCATTGCAGTTTCCCTAATATCTCTCCGTAGGAACCCAAACAATAAACTATGTGTGTTTGGGTTCCTACGGTTTTTCGTTATTGCAGCATGTTGAAGATCACAGGACGGTAACGGACATCATTTTAGTTCTTAAATTATAGAAAAAGCTAGTAAATGTAGGTGGGTCAATGACCGCTAGTACCACGCTAAAGCGATTCGGTTATACCCATCGTACTAAACCTTAGCCGGGAGGGCGCCCGGCGCGGCGGGCGCGGGCGGGCCGATGCCCGTGCGCGGGTGCGCCCAATGCACAGTTATGTTTGTAAACTGTTGTATGAACCTGAAGAATCTCGGGACACGCTTCGAAAACGAAAGCTTGAGTCATGGGAACTAGGCCTCGCCAATGCTACCAACCAAAACGTATTGCTTTTCAAACAACAGATTTGAATAAAAAATGTGGCAAAAGTATGGAAAGGGACACGTTGAAACTAATAAACGACGGCATAAATATTGCCAAATTGCTTTCAGTGGATAAGTTGCGTTATTCGGACATCATTGGCTACAAAATGGCGGAGCTCCGGAGATGACATCATCCGCGCCCTCGTCACTACGCCCGCGGCGCACGGCGCAGCGGCCCGACGCCGGCAGACGCTCCGCGCGACCTGCCTCTCCCCCCGGCTCTCCCCACTACTCGCACGCCATTCACAACTTAGTTCCATTGCACTCGCTCGATGCATGACCCCTCGTAGTGAATGTACCTACCTACTCACTATCTCACTCTACACATTTATATAGGTACCTAGATATCAACACAAACCGACCGCAGGATACAACCAACAATCGAATGATACGTTTTACTTCGTTTTCGTTTAGTGGGTTGGGTATCTATCTAATTTATTTGGTATAGTGTAATAGAATATTGTGTACTTACAGTATCTATCAACTTTTGTTTTATTATTTTATAATAACCCCTTTTTTTCACTATTAGGTAAGTAGGCAATTGTGTCACAACATAAAATATAAAATGTTTAAGTCAGAGAAGTAGTTAATTTCTTATTATTTTCATACGCGAGATCGAACGATAACGATGCATTTAATCGTAGATTGTACAACTAATGCATAAAAGAAGCTATATTACCCCGATATGTGGATAGTTAAGTCGAGAGGTAAAAATGGCTTGTTTATGCCTGAGTTTATACATACACTCTGCTTTTCACTTCGATTGCGAGAAAATGAAACAGGCATAAAGTATACAGTACATAATTAATCAAAAATGTTGCAAAGCATAGCCAATTCCCGCCACGAAGCTTTTTAAGTTTTTTTTTTAATTTTCAACATAAATGTCATTCGACTTGGGTACTTCATACTGCCAAGTCATAAAAAGGTTTCTTTGCGTTTTTAAATAATAAATGACAACTACTTTATCTGGTTTTATTAAATTAACGATAGAAAACACGGAAGTGGTATAAATTAAAGAAAATGAAATAAATCATGACTGCGAAGTTTTATTGTGCGTTGGGCCTGATTTACCTTAGTCATAGAAAAAAAATCACTTTATGCACTACAACATAAAAAGCAATTTTATGTCGCCTAAGCAAATCATAAAGACGAACTTTTAGAGCATGAGAAGAGAAAATAATATTTGACTGCGTTTTACATTATTTAATAAGCTAGTAAAAAAAAAAGAAAAAGAGTAGGATATATTCTAAACTTGGTATATAAAATATCCGTAATAATACTATAATAATATTATAAATGTGAAAGTGTATTTTATGTCGCCTAAGCAAATCATAAAGACGAACTTTTAGAGCATGAGAAGAGAAAATAATATTTGACTGCGTTTTACATATTTAATAAGCTAGTAAAAAAAAAAGAAAAAGAGTAGGATATATTCTAAACTTGGTAGATAAAATATCCGTAATAATACTATAATAATATTATAAATGTGAAAGTGTATGTGTGTGTTTGTTTGTTTGTCCGTCTTTCACGGCAAAACGGAGCGACGAATTGACGTGATTTTTTTAAGTGGAGATAGTTGAAGGGATGGAGAGTGACATAGGCTACTTTTTGTCTCTTTCTAACCCCCCACTCCTCTAAAATGGGGGGTGCAAGTTTGTATGGAGCATTCCGCAATTTTCAAGGTAGAAAGCTAAAAATTGGTATGCGCGGACTATTTGTGACTAACAAAAAAATCGTGCATCATTTTTTTTTGGGAATCTGCCCCGAACCCCTCAAAAGAGGGGGTGAAATTTTATATGGGACTTTTCGCAATATTCAAGGTAGGAAGCTAAATATCGGTACACAGACTCTTTGTTACCAACGAAAAATACCTGCCTTATTCTTTTTGGAAATCTTCCCCCAGCCCCTAAAATAGGGGATGGAAATTAGCGTATTAAAATAATATTCTGTCCCGAGTTCTCTTCTATGTTCTAAACCGTGTTACCCCGAATTTAACGCGAGCGAAGCCGTGGGCGAAAGCTAGTTACCTATATCTACCAAGTTTACGTTAATAATTTTGCTACCAGAGCCCGTAACCTGGTTTTCCAGGGTCGTTCCACTCTCGTGAATCAATATCTCCGCGCATCGATTTCTTCTCAGTGGGTAACAAGATAGAATACATCAATTGATTATGCCAGAGTTTATTGTGATTTGAGACACCAAGGCGACATTACTACTTACTTCTAAATTGACTTGTCATAAAAACGATCGGTTAAGTTTACATTCGAGGGCAATAGACCGAAAAAAAAGTACTCTAAAAGTGGAACGAAGTTTATTAATGGTGGGATTTTCATGGGAAATTTCGTTGAATTTCAATTTTTTGAGGTCAGGAAAAATATTTTATTTTAAATCGACACCGTTTCCCCTCGACTTAACTATCCACCCTCGCCTGCGGCTCGGGTGGATATAAACGTCTCGGGGTAAAATAGCTTATTTTATGCCTTAGTTGTACAATCTACTATTTTAGCTTTGTGCACCGCACTGTCCCTTGAAAATCAGACCACATTATCAAATCCTATTATTGAACATACACGTATTTTAAACAATTACAATAACCACTACATACTACTACTCAATAATGACGTCATACCTTACAGAGGTCAATAAACTTCTGAGAACTGTATTTTTATTATTAAACTTCATTGAACACCTACAACAACAGATACTTGTATAATTTATAATATTATTTAATCGTCTATCAATATTTGATATTAGGTAATTCTTGTTTCTTTTTAACCGACTTCTAAAAAAGGAGGAGGTTCTCAAATCGGATGTTTGTACTTTTTTTTTTGTGTTTGTTCGCGCATAACTCCGTCGTTTGCCAACCGATTTGAAAAATTCTTTTTTTGTTAGAAAGGGTATACTTTTCAAATGGTCCCATGAAAATTTTATCGAAATCGGAAGAGCGGTTTTTGAAAAATCAACAAAAATCTAAAAACTTATCTACATTGTCTACATTAATGACCTTTTTGTTTACTTTTTTGTGGGGTAGGTACAACTAAAAAGTGAAAAAATAACTTTTTTACAAAAAAAAACAACCGACTTCAAAAAAAACACTACAAAGTGATAAATAACTTTAATTAAGTACGGAAGTCGGTGTCAAAAAACGAAAATGCGGAATCAACGACACCGACTTCCGAAATTAAAGTTATTTATCACTTTGTAGTGTTTTTTTTGAAGTCGGTTGTTTTTTTTGTAAAAAAGTTTTTATTAGACGAATTTTTCTTATTTTTTTTAGGGTTCCGTACCTCAAAGGTAAAATGGAACCCTTATAGGATAACTTTGTTTTCCGACTGTCTGTCAAGACCCTTTATCTCGGGAACGCGTGGAGGTCTACAGTCCCTTGAAGCTGGTTAACGTAAAAATCCGAAAACCGTAAATTTGTAGTTACATTAAAAAAAAACCCGTGATTTACATACCTACAAAGTACGGAACCCTCGGTGCGCGAGTCAGACTCGCACTTGACCGGTTTTTTTTTTCAGTTGATAGACGGGTATTACGTATTGGTAGCTTTATTTAATAAAATGATTCAAATTCAACAAAAATGTGGTATTGATCGTTTTTGGGGTCCCGACAACCTTAGAAGAAAAAATGAACCTTTATATATAATCACATTTTTCTGTTAGTCTGCAGAGGTTTTTCTCGAGATCTACATAAACAAAAAAACCACATTTTTTGTGTCAGTTTAATCGTGTTAGGTATCATATTTATAAGATGCGAGCCCGTCTTGCTTTCGGCAGGTTTTTTTAGACCCGGTATAAGGTGGATGAGTATCTCACCTGTTGATGGCGTCCAGCTACCATACATTTTCATGGCAGCGCGACCATGGTACCCCAGTATAAAATATCTAGTCCTCCTTATCGATTTCGTTAAAGGAGACCGTAAATATGACTCGCCAGCCCGAATTTCATTTTAAATACCCGGTCATTAACTAATAGAGCAATAAAGATGGCTGCAGAGTTAAAACTACCTATAAGATAGGAGGGCTTAGGTCTCTCTTCACATACTATATTGGCTACCAACTAACCTAAAAATGTTTCCAACCATAGATTTATAATAACGTCCAGATGCCTAGTACGCGCTGTCAAAATGCTTCGAATTCACAGACACCAAAATAGTGTATTCGTTCGTTAGCCCCGCCCACAGGCCGCCATTACGCGACAGACGTTCAACGCGTGTACGTCAGAAAACGCTGTTAAATATAATTGAAAAAATGACGGTTTGTGCAGTGAAATCGTGTAAAAACTACACTCCAAAAAAAGACAAGGATACGAACATCACATTTCACAGGTAAGTTTGCAATTTTATGATGAATTTCTACGTATTTCATTGAAATTATTACGAAAACAAAATAAAAACAAAACGACGCCATAATATTTGAGTATTGCCAAGGTAAGGCATGAAATATTTTTACCCTTTTTTTATGCTGCGATATTTTAATATTGTATAATGTTACGAAATCAACATTATTATTATCAACAAAATGATATCAATGGTTGCCAAGGGTATGAAATACTTTTACCATCTTTTTTAATACTACGATATTATTGAGTCAACAAACGGATTTGGAGCGAAACAATATTTTAGGTATGTTTGTTACATTAACGTATCATCATCATCATCATCAGCCTATAATGTTCCCACATTAACGTATGTTTAGCGATAATTCTCAAACCAGTACCACTCACAAAGTTTCTGATTTATAATATTAGTACCTATGATATTAAAAATTTTTTGTTCCTTCACACATGTTTACGAAAACCATGTTAAAAATAAAATTATAACAATCTTCAAAAACTATCATAAGAGTCAATCGGTATGAATGTAAAAGGCGGGTTTCATTTTGTACACATATAATAACTATATAATTACCTAAGTGAATATGAATAAGAAAACTACACGAATTTTCCCACATTTTGGGGTAATCATTTTGCGCTGGTATTAGAAAACGTCACGCACACAACTGCAGAAACGATAATAATACACTTGCGGTGGGCGGTACCAACGCACACGCGTATCACTAAATGCATTCAATAAGAACGGTGCGTTTTGTACGGAACACTCAATCTGGACGTTATTATAAATCTATGTTTCCAACTTTTAACGTGCAATACAAGAACGAGTCAAGAATTTCAGAGCTGTCAAACTCGTTTTCATGTTCTTTGCAGTTCGCCAAAAAAGGCGGCATATTGTGGGGTGAAGTGGGGTGTCGTCTAAACCTGTTTGATGGTAGGTACATACCTAAGTATGTATATCATTTTAGTTAAAATTCTCTTGATAGCCAACTTTGTAATTTAGTAGAACCTTTCTACCAAATTACTTAAAGTTAAATTTTAGTCGCGCACTAGGTTGGTACATACAAATCTGGACATTTTAAAGTTGTTAAAGATATAGCCATGTAGGTGCTTTTAGTTAAGTTATTCCAAACTAATGAAATCTTGAACGCTGTTCTCTTGAAAGTTAAATAAGAATATTAGTTGCCTACCTGTTTAGGTGTATGCAGTACAGTTTCAAATCTAAAAAGTACATCTATGCATTTAGACATTTAGATAAATTTACTTAATTATAATTATTATTTATTTACAAATAATACATTACTGGTACAGCATATTTGCACTACGAAAATCGCCCTCACTGCTTTAAAGGCATACTAACGAATGAATAGTTCCTATTTATTAAACCTTGCGAAATGTGAGAAGTTGTTATCAATAAATCCATAGCATATTCATGGCGGCTGGCGGCGATGCCGGCCGGCGCGTTCGGTATCAGTGATTCATGACCACGGCGCGACGGGCCGCAGTACCGGCGGCGGCAGCTCTCTGCGCGCCGCCATTTTCTTTACGCACCACGTGTTCATGTGCATCGAAACTATTGATGAATTTTAACGCTTTTACTGCATTTCAGAAATGCATGTCAGCAAATGTAGATGAAATGTAAAATATTATGTAAGCAGGCACCTGTTTACGGTTGTCAAACTCCAATCGTTCTATAGGTACCAGCTGTAACGAAGGTTTAGGAATGTGGGCGTATTCGTGTGGATAGGATAGCCTAGTAAACTATTCATACCTGCGGTATTTCGCCATTCTGTAAGCCATAAACAAGTTGTAAAACTTAACACAGCACGCGCCTGATGTGGATGCACACCGACGCTTTCAATTTCACCACTTTAACAGAAATGTCCACCACGATTCCAATTGAATTATTAGAAACATCAAGCGTATTACGATCTCTGGTACATGTAATAGTTTTATTAAATGAATAAAACGACCGGAAGGAGTGATGAACCTAGCCCATTCGTACACGAGCTGTGGCGCAACTGCGAGTGTTGCCGTGTGACTGAAGAATGAGTGAACCGACTCGAACCGAGTTGAGCACCGGGTGTATAGCGGACGCGACGCGGGTTCAGAACGGACTTGCAATGCAAAACGACAATGCCGCACTGCCCTCCACCCACCCTCCCGCGCTCATGATACTGATAAAAACAACAATCCATGCCATTGACTAATCCCATATCATTGAGACTTGTTTAATTTTCGAAAATAGTAAATAAGTTTGCTTAATAAACAGAAGGAATTTATCAAATAATAACTTGATGAATTTAAAATAGTAATAATATGCCTATTCTGCCCTCGTAATAGCAAATGCAGTAATCGACATTTTTATGCATTTTTACGATTTTCCATTTTTGTCAAAAATGACATGGGGAGACTTCAAGCTATACGACGTAGATTTTTTTTTCTATCATGTTCCAGACATGATGAAATTGAAAAAATTAGAAAAAAAAAGATTGAAAAACAAAAACAAACGCGTTTTTCTCGAAACCGCCATTTTGCTAGTACTGCATTTGCTGTTACGAGGGCAGGTATTACACCGCATTTATTTACACAAACGTGTTCGCCATTCGCCTCGTCACTCGACGAACATTCGTATACGAGTGCCGTCGTCGCGAATACTGTTCACACATTCGCGGGGTGAATTATTTTGACATTCGCACACGAACATGGAGGGCGTGAAAATAATGGTGGCATGCGCGCTAATTGAGTTTATAAAATTAGGTAGGTATTTAGATAACCTGCGTAGAAAAGTAAAAAAAACCGACCAAGTGCGTGTCGGACAAGGCACAATGAAGGGTTCCGTAGTTGGGATGAATTTATCCCAAGAACAAACTTAACATTGTAGTTGAAAATCATGTTCTCCCATACATTGCAACTGCAGATTTAAGTTGGTCGACTATTACTCGTAAACTTGTAATGTCTACTTACCTGTGATAGTTTTCCTTTTAATTTTGTTATATATATGTATACTACTGCCGTGAATTTTTCCACATATCCAAAAGCAACCATTTAGCTGGCAGGGGGGGTAGCACACTTGACTAACAAAAATTAGCACTTTAAAGCTTAATATTTCACAAACGGATTCCTGAATTGAAAAATGGCTTTCACAAACCCTCAATATTTTTGAAAGACCGACTAACAAAAATTAGCACTTTAAAGCTTAATATTTCACAAACGGATTCCTGAATTGAAAAATGGCTTTCACAAACCCACAATATTTTTGTAAGACCTATCCAACAATACCCCACACCATGGGGTAGACGGCAAAAAGAAACCATTCCCACTTTTCGGGTACAGGAAGTACCTACCGTAAATTTTTTTTTCATTTCATTTTATCATGCCGGCGTGATTAATAGGTACATATCCATGCCAAATTATAGCTTTCTAGTACCAAGAGTCTCTGAGCTAAGCTGCGGACGGACGGACGGACAGACGGACACAGCGAAACTATAAGGGTTCCTTGTTGACTACGGAACCCTAAAAAGAATCGTCGACGCAGATGATGGCGTAAGATGTTTACGTACCATAATTATAAGTACATAAACATCTGCTCCCATTCCAGATTTGATAGAAGATTTCTTCTTTCGAAGATGTGTACGAAAACAGGCCATTAATGAATTCTTCTTTGCTGACTGGCAATCCCATACTAGTTGATAATTATACAGTTCCATGCATAGTTTATCTTTTTTCTATTTTTATGATTGCGATGTTTTGGGTTCCAAATGAACTCTTCCTTTTGATAAAGTTCTAGGAATTCTAAAATTCGCACCAATCCACTCCATTTTGTCTACAAGTCCTGTTGGGAAGGGCGATAATGCAGGCGAATGTATAAACAGTAAATTCGTGTTCGCCATTCGCGTCCGAAAAACCGCTCCCAACACGAGCGCACGAATCGCGAGGCGAGACATGAGGCGAATAGCGAGCGCACTGTTTACATTTATGCGTGTTCGTTATTCGCCTCGCCATTCGCCTCGCGATTCGCACGAATGTGTAAATGCGGCATTAGATAGAAAGTTTTATGAACTTCACATACCTATACGAGTTATCTGTTTTAAATACCAAACTGCAATCAAAATAAGTGCAATACGGGTAGTACATAACATGCAACTGCACAAAATTTGTCGTGGCTCTCGAGGCAGGATAGCAGCCCGAGCCGAAGGAGGCGAGGACGTAATGGAACCGAAAGTGCAATGGCAAATACGCTCACACTTTTTAAGAGCCCTCTTACATTTTGGTATTGATCGCGCATGTTTTTTTTTGCGGTAAATGGCATAATTTCGCAGTTCACCCTATGAGGTTGTCGTCTGCTTAACCGGGTTTGTCTGTGAATTCCTCAACAAATCAAGGCCTCCAGCCAGGGGAAGCGCGCATCGTCAGCGCAGTGAAATTTAGGGTAGGTACTTTTGTTTTATTTATTAAAAAGTCAAAGTATGTTTTTTTTTAATTGATATTGTTTAAGCAATTATTGAAGACTATTTTGGTATAAATACTACGTGAAAATGATGTAGAAGTTCGGAGATATTCAGACTTGTTTGCAGTAGAACATTGAATTAGGTCCAGTAATTTTTTCTTTATTTATAAGGCATATAACAAAAACTCGTTGGATGCCAGAAGCACAAAACCGGTCGAAGTGGAGGTGCTTGGGGGAGGCCTATGTCCAGCAGTGGACGTCTTTCGGCTGAAATGATGATGATGATGATGATAACAAAAATGTATTCTATTATTATAAAAGTATAATGATATTTATAATATGAAAAAAAAAAAATGTGTTGATGGATTATATTCAACAGAATCTGCAAATCAGTTCAATTCCCATGAGTTTTTGCCTAAACATGCATCGGGAGGACGATAAATTATTGCTAAACATATATGTAGACAAACGCTTAAACGCTTTAGTATTATTGTAGATGAGAAAACTTTAACAATTAATTGCTTTATACCAACCAACGAATAGTATTTCAACGAGGAAATCATGAATCTACGCGCATTTTTGAAAGGGTGCGTCTAGATTATGTTATAGTATAACACAAAATTATGTGTTATTATAACACGTCCAAATTATTTAACACTAGCTGCGTCCCGCGGTTTCACCCGCATAAGTTTCGATCCCGTGGAAATATCGGGATAAAAAGTATGTCCTTTCCCGGGACTTCAACTATCTCTATACCAAATTTCATCTAAATCGGTTCAGCGGTTTGAGCGTGAAGAAGTAACAAACATATAAACACACACACACACACACACACTCACAAACTTTCGCCTTTATAATATTAGTGTGATAGTGTGATTGCTAACTTCTCTATAGAAACATGTTTTACTATGTTTAATAACATGTTATGTTACAAACACAGCGTGGACGCACCTTTATAGGCATCTTAACCGACGTTTTTCAACACACAAAATTTCATGACCATAATAATTATGGAAAAAAAAAACCGGCCAAGTGCTAGTCGGACTCGCACTCGAAGGGTTCCCGTACCACCGCACAATATTTAACATTACATAATTATATAAAAAAATCACGTCTTTTGTATGGGAGCCCCCCTTTATTTATTTTAATTTAATTATTTATTTTAAAGTGAATACACAACTAACTACCTATTCTGTAAATATTTCAAGGGTCTACCTGTTGCCGTTATTAATATAGAGCAAAAAACGGTAAAAAAATCACGCCTGTTGTATGGAAGCCCCCTTAAATATTTATTTTCTTCTGTTTTTAGTATTTGTTGTTATAGTGGCAACTAAAATACATCATCTGTGAAAATTTCAACTGTCTAGCTATCACGGTTCATGAGATACAGCCTGGTGACCGACAGACGGACAGCGGAGTCTTAGTAATAGGGTCCCGTTTTTACCCTTTGTGTACGGTTTGGTTTTAGAATTTTAATAGAATTGTCTTTTCGTGCGTATTTTTAGAGGTATTGCCGGACAGCCTAATATTTATGCTTACCATACTTATAATAAAATAGTAACGAAGTCAAAACTGTACATTGCAATATTTTGAAGAAAAAAAAGAGGTGTGTGGGAACGATTCTGATACCGAAAATATAGTTTTTACAAGTCGTAAATCGCGGCCGTTACCACTGGGCCACCTCTGCGCTCTGTCAGCGGTACAAAAGTCTCTTATAAAGACCCGAAGCACACCCGAAGATTTCATATCCTAGTCCTAGTTGGATCAGTAAGTAACCGCTCGGCGCCGCGGCGCCTGTCTTGGACCGGCCGCAAACGTCCGGTTTCCTGATTCGGAATTCAGATTCGGAAACCCGAATGCAAGCATTTCATACAAAATGTTCTCTTTAGCGCACACGTGCTTATACATAAGATCACACTACGACCAATAGGAGCGGAGCATCAATGAAAAATGTTGCAAAGCGGCAAACATTATTCCTTTTGAGACATCGATCACTAAATGAGAGCTTCCGTTTTCCGTTGCGTACGCTGCGTAAACCGTTAATTTCAATGAATATCTTAGTAGATGTCATAAGTAATGGTATTGAGTATATGTTAGTAAGCTTTCCCTCAAATTAACGCGGGTGAAACCGTGGGGCACAGCTAGTATTAAAGAAAAATCAAAGAAAAAACACATCCATGATGGCAGCTTTAAAGGATATTATTACTGCTGATTTTTTTTCTGTATCAACATCAGTCAACGTTTTTAAGGTTCCGTCGCCAAGTGGCAAAAACGGAACCCTATAAACTCGCCGTGTCTGTCTCCAGCTGGCGCGCAGATCTACCTATGCACTAGTTATGATTATCCGCTGGTAGGAAATAATTTGCTCGAACTAACGCCACCGCCTGTAATATTAAGTTCACTTAAATTCGCGAAACAGAAACCGCGTGTAAGCATCTTCGCTTCGATCTAAGTTGAACATGTTTTTTGCGATATGGGATATTTTCGGATGCAACCCCTACAAGAAGCTTGTTTACTATAGTTTTCGAGAAATACTATGAACAAACATAACATCACGCGTATATTCCCCGAAGGATATGGTATAGATTTAGTAAACCCACATTTCTCCACCGGACAAATTATAAACTCCAGGCTGCTACTAAGAAATTCAAGATCAAAACACCAATAACACTGCGCTTTGCAAGTTTTTGCTGCCGATTCAATAAATACTATTATTATTTTATTATGAGCATGTGTTGTCCCACTACAGAGCAAAGTCCTTTCTCTCCACCCTTTTTTCAAGGTTTACTGCGATTGCGGGCGAATCCAGGTCATCCTGCCATCGGCTTGCCGCTTAGTGGGATCCACTGCTGTGCATGCGTAAATATTCATCCCTTCTACGGAACCTTCATTTTGCGTGGTCCGACACTTTCTTGGCCGGTATTTTTTATAAGTTTGAAACTCCTTGTGCAGTAATAATTTATTTGAATATCAATTTAGAAAAAAAAAATGAACAGTTGGTAGGTAATCTGAAGAGCGCGGCAACGGCACGTGCGCTGGACAACAGGGCCGAACCACCTGCCGGCAGGTGCACCGTCAGCCGCAACAACTGCGCCGCGCCGTGATGCTCATATTATGCACAGGGCATACATTATTTCAAGCTGGCTGAGGAAAACTATCTTTTAAGCGATCGTATCATCGTATCGCACAAAATTATGCTCTGCTCAGGAATAGTCAACAATGGTCCTTTTCCGGTGAAGTATTTTTTGGCGTTTCGACGTCTTGGATTGGTATCAGTTCAGACTTGATACCTCAGTCTGTATCATTTCATTGTGCATCAAATCTAGAGCGAAAGGTTAACGTGCATTTCGTATACCCGAATTAACCTTTGTTCTTTGCCCTTACCTTAAACTTAATCAAAACAAAACCCAACATAGTGTAGGGATGGCTAATAATGAGCCACTTAGCAAGAGAACTGTTAGGCGCGTCCCCCACACGAGCTAGAGTCGAGGCGGCGACAAGGCGCGGGCGCACGTTTTGTATAGGAATAAGTATAGGTATGTTGCCTATACATACATACCTATAGAAAACGTACGCCCGCGCCTCGTCGCCGCCTCGACTCTAGCTCGTGTGGGCGACGCGCCTTAAAAAGATCTCGTTATCGATAGGTTAAGTAGAATCAAAGAAAGCTAGTAGTAGTAGCTAATTTATAATATTAGTATAGATGGGTCCATACTAATATTATAAATTCGAAAGTAACTCCTGTATGTTACCTTTTCACAGCTAAACCGCTGAACCAATTTAGATGACATTTGGAGAACGGCCGGCAGCCGGAAGAAAGGACTTGTCAAATCGAACGCACAAAATCTTTTTTTTTTAAGTTCGTATTAATTGAGAAAATCCGTCCAGCAGCTAACTTCACAAACAAAGATCCTTGGTGGATACTGTATGATGAAACCTATTAGCTGTTAGTATGAATAGCTCGCGCGTCGCGTCTGACGTTCAAAACAATCTCAAGACATGGACAGTAGGAGTAAGGGCGCTTTTTGTAGTTTAACATGTTACAATAGACGTGCGGTTGACCGTACACATTCTATGTGAAAGTGATGTAACCACAAAACAAACCCTTGTTTGTATTTATTCAAAAACAACAAGCCTTAGAAAAGTTAGAAAAACGTCTTTCAAAATTCTCGCGAAGCATTGTTGAAAAAAAAAGTCCTTATCGTCAAGCCTTAAAAAATCCCTTCTTTCAAAACTTTTGCTAAAGAAAAATAGGCATATATATTTTTCTTCAATACCTATTTATAGTCAAGCCTTAGAAAATCCACTCTTTCAGAATTTTTACGAAAGATTGTTGAAAAAAGAAATATATAGCATTTATTTATCGTCAAGCCTAAAGAAATCCCTTCTTTCAAAGCATTGTTGAAAAATATGCATAAATATTTTTCTTCAATAGGTACCTATTTATAGTCAAGCCTTAGAAAATCCGCTCTTTCAGAACTTTTACGAAGGATTGTTGAAAAAGAAAATATACATAATATTTCTTCAATATTTATTTATCGTCAAGCCTTAAAAATTCCCTTGTTTCAAAACTTTTGCTAAAGAGTTGTTGAAAAATACGCATATATATTTTTCTTCAATATTAAAATTTATAGTCAAGAGTAAAGACTTAAAAAATCAGCTCTTTCAAAACTTACTGAAGCAGTGTTGAAAAAAAAAATCATTTAGAAGTATATTTATTTAAACAACAAGCCTTTATTTTATTTTTAGCATAGCATGATACGTTCCCACTGCTGGGATACAGGCCTTTTTGTAAGAGGGGCGGGCTATAACCAACCACGCGGAACCAGTGCTGGTTGGGGAGGTCAAATCATGTCTTAGAATTTTCGGATTCCTAGAACCAAAAATAGGAAATGCCGGTTTCCTCTCGATGTCTTTCTTTTTTTCACCGACCTTAGTAAAAGTCACCCTAGACCCGCTCAATGCGTACCACTAAGTGAGCGTCTTTCCGCAGGGTGCAACCTGCCCCGGCCTACTTGGAAGTCCCTGAACCGCCTCCGACCCAAGTGGGAGGATGTTAAGATCTCAAGCACCAAGTGTGGCTACCTCGACGGTACGGCAGCAGGGTGTGGAGCAAACCATGTAACTATCCTGCTTTCTTGTGCCCCAAAAAATATGGCCATAGCCTCAGCGCTGCCACCGCCGCGATAATGCCCATGCCGTGACTAAGTTTTTGGCCAACAATTTTTTTTACTGTCGTGCCGATACGACGAAGAAAATGAAGACCATAGTAAAAGATGTATTTTTGACGATATGATACATACACAAATCATTATCATGTTTCTGTCAACATGCGTTTTCAGGCGAAATGTGTATTTGACCACTTGCGTTTCATATTTGACGACATACATGCTAGTAATTCATTAGTATTGGTCGCATCTTTGGGCAACATGTTTGGATTTTTTAAACCGCGCTTTTACTGGGAAAAGTTGCATTATCCTCTTCACAGAATGTTTTAATATAGCTTCTAACATGGCAAAAATAGAGAAGCAGCAGCCTAATAGAGTTACACACACAACCAGAGACACCATTTCGGTTACCCGTTCAAAGGGTTCCTGCAAAGGGTTATAAATAGCTTAGAGCAGACACCAATATTAATGAATTACCCACACACATACATACACACACAGTGTGCGGACAGGCCGCACAGTGGGCTGAAACGGGCCGGTAGAGGACTTAGCGTTTAAAAAAAAAAAGTTTATTTTTCTGAAATTTTAAATAGTGCGTTGGATTTATCTATTGATTATAAGTAATTATTTATATCAGGGCCGTTTAGATAACTTGAGTATTTTCGGAGTTATTAATAACCAAAGTAATTTTTGTATGAAGCAAAACAAAAAAACTTGAAAATCTAGAAATTCTCAAATTTTCTCAAAGAATTGACTTTACGTATGTATAGTACGTATTTTTGTCCTATTTTAGCACCTATTCTCGGGTTGCGATTTTCTGCGATTTGGTCGCAATTTCAAATTTTGTTCTCTATTCCACACCACCATAGAGGTTAAGAACCAGGCACGGTTTTTTTATGTAGTGGTCTCCCCGTTAGGCCTAATCTACTAAGGACTAATAAAATAAGTAAAAATCACAATCAGGTACTGGTCACTGCACTTTTTTAATTTAATCACTATCAAGAGTATCCATATTAACGAATGCAAAATTTTCGTATTCGTCATCATCAAATGTTTCCGTTTGTTCAATTATTAATAAACTTTGTGCTTCTTCTGACAAAGTTTTGTATTCTGCGAAGTTTGCGGCGTTTCGCTGAGATGAGTGGATCAGAGCTGGTCAACAAATTATTTAAAATGTCTTCATTTGTAGTTTTTCTACTGCATTTCCTGGAATGGTGTTGGCGGTACCTACGAAAGTCTTTATTTCTAGCTTCAGCAGCTTCTTCAGATAGCTGTCCAATTGGTATTAGACCAAAACTTTCAATAATAGCTGCACCATGCATAAGAACTTTATGAACACTTGAAGGCATAATAATATAATACCAGCCATATAATTCCAATTACAGTCGCATGGTCACTTGAGCATATTCGTGAAATTTGACTGTGTCAATGTGGTAACCTGATGAAATTGCCTCTAAAATGGTTGCAAACCGCCTAATTAAGTCTTCACTAACACCAGTTATCTCAGCAGTCACGTTTGGGTTTGCAAAAAATCTTCTAGCAGTATTTCCGTCATTCGTGGAGCCGTGCCCTTGTTTGACAACATCTATCAGAAGTCCCATTCTATTTTTAAAAGCATCTTGTATATTTTTCTTCCTGCTTTCCATGATGCACTTGTTGTCTCCCTTTACTGTCCATGTCTTTATCGTTAATCTGCATAATAATAAGATGGAAATAATTATATTACCGTCTTTCTCGTTAACACTTTTTCTTAAAGTATTGTATTGCCACTTGGTCAGCTTAAGTGATAAAAATAATCCTAAAGCCTCATCCGGAGAAAATACAGATTTTGTTTCTTTAACAGATATGCACTTCTTAACTTTTTTTACATGTTGGGGATTCTTAAGTAAATGTTCTAGTATTTTAGCAATCTCATCATTCCCATCCGCTTTCAACTGCTCAAAATATGCATATTTTATTTCGTCCGAAGATAAATGAAAGTTTTCTGCTCGTCGTTTTTTCTGTTTAAGCGCTAATTCACAAAACGGTTTTCTAGGGCTTTGCTCGGTGGAGACACCGACAGAAACTTTTGCTGGTGATACATACTGAGTTGATGTACTCGGTGCTGGTTGATCTTCATTACTGGTTATTAAACACTTAATAAAGTCTGGCCACATTATGGTTTCTTGTAACCATTCGCTATTTTTAGTTCTGAATATAGTTTCTTTACGATGAGCGTTTTCCCATCTTCTATTTAAATTATTAAAAAAAATTGCACAAAATAACTTTAAGGTCTTTTCATATTGATCACTTAATTCGACTAAAAATTTAGACCTTATCTCACTACACAAACTTTCATTATTTTTAATACTGCCACTGTTTTTTAAAATAATAAAAAGGTCGAGGTTGGTCACCAAATCTTCATACATTTTCACAAACACAAAATAACTCACACTCACTTCACTTCTTTGTATAAGTAATAAATATGTGAGGGTAGTGCGTCTATTATGGTGGGTAATAGAACACTGAAGTACGTTTGAATGCAATAGTACATTTTGTGCCCTATTATCGTTGCACCAATCAGGTAACGACACGTGTCATAACTTGATGTTGCGGTCGCGCATTCCTATCTCTTGATTCCCGGAAATAAGTGTCAAAACAAATTACGTCATACCTACCTATATTACCTATGGTGGTGGAAAATGTCGAACAATTTTTTTTTATTTAAAGTACTAAGTAAGTATTGAAGTACTTCAGGCCGTTTAGTGTACATTATTTTCAATTTCAAATTAGCAATTACTCATAATGGAAACCTACATTGATACATATCAACATTTCAAATTAATTGGAATAAATTGCTAAACTAAAATTTCATGACTCTTCATACAAATTTGATATGGCTATATCTCCGAAAGTACGAGTCCAATTAAAAAAAGTCAAAGAGTAAAAACTTTTTAAATTTATGTCTAGATACTAAAAAAATACGTTTTAGTTCTTAAGACCCAACCTTGGAATCCCAGCCCACTGTGGGCCGGTGCTCCGGTGGTAGTAGTAGTAGGTAATTACTGGCGGTTACTGACCTACGCGGTTTGTGCTTGATAGTCCTGTTATGCAGAAATCAGGGACTAACGGTACACTTTTTTTTTATTACTGTTACACTTTTGTAAGTGTTTTAGGTTAACATATTAAAAAACAGTAACGCTTACAAGCGCTCTACATTTCGGTTCGTGTTTGCACTAACTAGTAGATCTGTCAGTAACAATTATTTTATGAATTCGATGAGGTAATAAGCGCGTGCAAGTATATTATCTACGCGCGTACGTTCAAGAGGAACGTTTAGCAAAAGCGCGTGTGTATATACAGAGGAGTAAAGCGCGTAGAAAAAACTATGTTAACGCTGTAAATCACTTCGCTTGTGAAGTGTCGCGGATGTGTTTTATTACTATGTCGCCGCTGCCTGTCTTTATTATTTACCTAATTGATAAAAATAACCTTAATTATGCGGGTAACGTCCTTTTAGCCCGGCGATCATTTGTGCCCGCCCAGAACTTGGCTACGAGTTAGCCATTATAATCAGTGGCGTCTATTTAGTACCTACTTTTTTATCACCATCCAAATTTTTACAGGGTGTTCTACCCATGATTATGAACAACTTTCACTATGGGACCAACTCTGATATCACGAAAAAAAATCTGCTGTTTCATACAAAAGTTCAATACCTACTTGACCAAAATGTATGAAAAAGCTGATTTTTTTTCGTGATATCAGAGTTGGTCCCATGGTGAAAGTTGTTCATAATCATGGGTAGAACACCCTGTAAAAATTTGGATGGTGATAAAAAAATAAGCCTGTATATTAAAAAATTCTGGTAGAACAATTACAAAATCCACGAAATGTGTATGTTTTTATAGAAATTGTTCTACTAGAGTCGCGTCGCGTTTTTACGTCGCGCCTGTGTGCGGTAGCCTTAACCCATTCGCTACGGGCGGCGCCGCGGCGCGGCGGACGCCTTTCGGCGTTTTTTGATTTAATACTTAGTTGCGAAATACGCCCATCGGCTTTTTTAATTTCTTTTATCTTGGCAAACACAAGTCACAAAAAATTATACTTGCAATATAAGGTCGGGCGGGGCTATTTCGACTATGGGGCTATTTCGACTAATGACAATAACTTTTATTCTACTGTATTTAAACCAAAACCCCATCTATCTCCAGGTAGGCGAACAAATTATTTCTACAAAATTTTATAGATGGAGTTGCTAAAGCGCGAACTGTTTGACCCACACGCCTTTTTTTGTCAGGCGACATTTTGTGCATGTGCTAACAAAAGACGCTCGTCACATTTTTCGTCAAAATTCATGTTTAAAACGCTTGTTTTTACAATATTAAACAGTGACTAGGGAAAATATAAACCGTAAGTTGTTTTTCACTTATTTGTTCTTTGGAATGATACGTTTTTGATGAGATTTTTTGTTAGTTTAAATAGCCCCACGGAAAGAAAAAGTGGGGTTATTTCGACTAGCCAAAGTTGAAATTACCCCGCTTAATTTTTGTATGGTATTGCGAAACACTAGTGATGTGATGATGTTCCATTATGTCGATACCCTATGCATAAAAAAAAAACATTGGCACTGTACTGTACTATGAACCACTATTGGTAAATTAAATCTCTAAATGGTGATTAAACCTTTTACTATGGTTGTGCAATGTGACTGTCATGCAGTTTGAAGAATTTCCTATGTTGTCATAAAAGTTTTTTTGTGTTTCGTCCGCTATTCACTACTTTTGCGCTTTGATTGGGTTGGGCATCCTGTGCATGTATGTTTCTGTATTATTTTAGATGGTGCGAAATTATAAGCCAAAAAAACTAAAAAAGTGCACATTAGAGGAACAACACAAGGCTGTAGAAGATGTTAAAAATTAAAAGATAACTACATACCAAGCAGCTGAACTATAAATAAACAATTGCCAAAGTGTTTGATATTTTAGCAACAGCTACTTAATTAATTCAATAATAAATTATTTTTATGAAGAAATTTGTTTCATTACAACCTATCCAAGGATCTTGAAAAATATTAGCGTCCGTCCATGTATTATTAATTTGAATAAAAATTGTCAAAAAATATAAGAAACAGAAAATAAACAATTTCCAATTCTATTAGAATTAGTTTAAAATAACGTTTTATTTTTATAAAAGTTTATTCATGGTTTTTGTTGATCTGATTTATCGACAATGTTGGTTTGCATACGTCCCTGCACTACTACCTATGTGAAAAGTCGAAATTGCCCCTCCAAGGTGTTTTAAGTATTTTATTACGTTACTGAAGCATGTTAGGAGACAATAAGCCATAGATTGGTATGAATTATGCCATAAATATGCTCTGGCTCTCAATTTCAAAACGATAACGGCTTTAGTTCGATAAATATGTGGCATAGTTGAAATAGCCCCACTGTGGGGCAATTGTAACTATTTCTTCCTAATTTCATAAACATCGTTCCTTTGAACATATAAGATGAGTATTCTGTTTAAGACCTACGTAAGAAAGATCTCAATTAAATCCTTTATTACATACATTTATTCAATCTACCATAGCGTATTCAAAGACGGGTATGCAGACTTTTGAAGTTGACGTTTGTGTTTTTATAGTCGAAATAGCCCCGCCCGACCTTATGCACAGATTTTTAAATACAAATATAATAATAAATCGGCGTTCCATATCCTAATGAGGTGCGGAGGACGCCCATCGACGTTCGCGACGAAAAGTCCAGCACTTTGCTAATAATCGTAATTTTTATCGCCGTAGCGAATGGGTTAACCTTGTTTTAAGAAGAGGAATAATGAAAATTGAATTCCAAACATACGTTGGTACATTAATTTGACAAGGATTCATTTAATATGCTGGAATATAATAATATGTAATAATATAAATAGACGAAAATAAATGTACTCACACGGGCACAAAAAAGTTGCACGGGCACTTTTAATAAATAATAATAAGGTTGTAGAACTTGTGCTGTGAGCGCTAGCAAGGCCATGCCTACAATTTCGGACCGAGTTGGCACTGTTCAGGAAAAGTTATTAGTTTTACAAGGTTTTGTAAAACTAGGATAAAATATAACCCTTACGCGCAAGCCATCCATCGTTTCTTTGGTCTTCCTCTACTCTTATATCCATCCACATTCATACTCAAGACTTGCCCACGACGCACAGTGGGCTGGGACTACAAGGTTGGGTCTTAAGAACTAAAATGTATTTTTTTAGTATCTAGACATAAATTTAAAAAGTTTTTACTCTTTGACTTTTTTTAATTGGACTCGTACTTTCGGAGATATAGCCATATCAAATTTTGTATGAAGAGTCATGAAATTTTAGTTTGGCAATTTAATCCAATTAATTTGAAATTGAAAATAATGTACACTAAGGCTGCCTGTCCACCGGAGCGGAGCGAGGCAGCGGAGCGGAGAAACGGAGAAATATTAACCAATAGGATTGCACAAAGTCTCCGCTCCTCTTCTGTCCAATTTTTGTATTGGTTAATATTTCTCCGTTTCTCCGCTCCGCAGTCTCGCTCCGCTCCGGTGGACAGGCAGCCTAAACGGCCTGAAGTACTTCAATACTTACTTAGTCCTTTAAATAAAAAAAAATTGTTCGACATTTTCCACCACCATAGGTAATATAGGTATGACGTAATTTGTTTTCTTATTTCCGGGAATCAAGAGATAGGAATGCGCGACCGCAACATCAAGTTATGACACATGTCGTTACCTGATTGGTGCAACGATAATAGGGCACAAAATGTACTATTGCATTCAAACGTACTTCTGTGTTCTATTACCCACCATAATAGACGCACTATTCTCACATATTTATTACAAGTGAGTGTGAGTTATTTTGTGTTTGTGAAAATGTTTGAAGATTTGGTGACCAACCTTGACCTTTTTATTATTTTAAAAAACAGTGGCAGTATTAAAAATAATGACAGTTTGTGTAGTGAGATAAGGTCTAAATTTTCAGTCGAATTAAATGATCAACATGAAAAGACCTTAAAGTTATTTTGTGCAAAATTTTGTTATAATTTAAATAGAAGATGGGAAAACGCTCATCGTAAAGAAACTATATTCAGAACTAAAAATGCGAATGGTTACAAGAAACCATAATGTGGCCAGACTTTATTAAGTGTTTAATAACCAGTAATGAAGATCAACCAGCACCGAGTACATTAACTCAGTATGTATCACCAGCAAAAGTTTCTGTCGGTGTCTCCACCGAACAAAGCCCTAGAAAACCGTTTTGTGAATTAGCGCTTAAACAGAAAAGAAGACGAGCAGAAAACTTTCATTTATCTTCGGCCGAAATAAAATATGCATATTTTGAGCAGTTGAAAGCGGATGGGAATGATGAGATTGCTAAAATACTATAACATTTACTTGAATCCCCAAGATGTAAAAAAAGTTAAGAAGTGCATATCTGTTAAAGAAACAAAATCTGTATTTTCTCCGGATGAGGCTTTAGGATTATTTTTATCACTTAAGCTGACCAAGTGGCAATACAATACTTTAAGAAAAAGTGTTAACGAGAATGACGGTAATATATTTCCATCTTATTATCAAGTGCAACATGCGAAACAGGAATGCTATCCACTAAAAGATGCTATTACAGTGACGGACACCTCAGCCAAAATAAAGTTACAAGCTCTATTGGATATAACGACAAGAAGAATAATGACATCACTCGTCATAGATAGTGGTTGTAAAGAATGATAGATGTTGTCAAACAAGGGCACGGCTCCACGAATGACGGAAATACTGCTAGAAGATTTTTTGCAAACCCAAAAGTGACTGCTGAGATAACTGGTGTTAGTGAAGACTTAATTAGGCGGTTTGCAACCATTTTAGAGGCAATTTCATCAGGTTACCACATTTCATCAGGTTACCACAGTCAAATTTCACGAATATGCTCAAGTGACCATGCGACTGTATTTGGAATTATATGGCTGGTATTATATGCCTTTAAGTGTTCATAAAGTTCTTATGCATGGTGCAGCTATTATTGAAAGTTTTGGTCTAATACCAATTGGACAGCTATCTGAAGAAGCTGCTGAAGCTAGAAATAAAGACTTTCGTAGGTACCGCCAACACCATTCCAGAAAATGCAGTAGAAAAACTACAAATGAAGACATTTTAAATAATTTGTTGACCAGCTCTGATCCACTCATCCCAGCGAAACGCCACAAACTTCGCAGAAAACATAAAACTTTGTCAGAAGAAGCACAAAGTTTATTAATAATTGAACAAACGGAAACATTTCATGATGACGAATACGAAAATTTTGCATTCGTTAATATGGATACTCTTGATAGTGATTAAATTAAAAAAGTGCAGTGACCAGTACCTGATTGTGGTTTTTACTTATTTTATTAGTCCTTAGTGGATTAGGCCTAACGGGGAGACCACTACATAAAAAAAAAAGCGCCTGGTTCTTAACCTCTATGGGGGTGTGGAATAGAGAACAAAATTTGAAATTGCGACCAAATCGCAGAAAATCGCAACCCGAGAATAGGTGCTAAAATAGGACAAAAATACGTACTATACATACGTTAAGTCAATTCTTTGAGAAAATTTGAGAATTTCTAGATTTTCAAGTTTTTTTGTTTTGCTTCATACAAAAATTACTTTGGTTATTAATAACTCCGAAAATACTCAAGTTATCTAAACGACCCTCATTTAAATAATTACTTATAATCAATAGATAAATCCAACGCACTATTTAAAATTTCAGAAAAAGAAACTTTTTTTTTTTAAACGCTAAGTCCTCTACCGGCCCGTTTCAGCCTACTGTGCGACGTGTTCCTCATTCTTCCGCATCACATGCCCCATACCATGGCAACCAATTTCCACACAACTATCGGTCACCGGCGCCACTTTTAAGATTTCCCTAACATACTCATTTCCTAAGCAATCGATTCCGATTCGCGTAACGCATACACATTCCTCTGATAGATTATACTGATTAACGTTCTTAGCTACATGTTATTGCCTCTAATTCATCCTTGTTTCACAGTGCGTCTGCTGCGGGTTAGTTACTTGGTCCCTTTCACCTTATCCGCCGCCTCCATCGGCCTCCTCGCGAGGTGGCGATTGTGTTCCGTCGGCTCTACACTCACAGAAAGTAATGCCGAGTGTGACAATGTACGATGAGAGCGCTTTTTTCCCGGTGTGTCCCTGTGGCTCTCACTTAGCTTTTTTTTTTAGGAAATGGCATCTCGTAGTTGAACTTGAGAGGTCGTAACTACTTAACCAGCCCTGTTGTTGAACTCCAGCCAGGGGGCGACTGCACGCTAAGGGCACCTACCCCCTGTGGGGTACGAACCTCGGCTTAGGGCATCGCTGGGCCTGGTGAGTGTTTTTGCAGTCTGATCGCATGTTATATTATAGGTAAGCACCAAGGTGTAAGGTGAGTGTAAAGCCGACGGAACACAATCGCCACCTTGCGAGGAGGCCGATGGAGGCGGCGGATAAGGAGAAAGGGACCAAGTAACTAACCCGCAGCAGACGCACTGTGAAACAAGGATGAATTAGAGGCAATAACATGTAGCTAAGAACGAGGTGGTTAATCAGTATAATCTATCAGAGGAATGTGTATGCGTTACGCGAATCGGAATCGATTGCTTAGGAAATGAGTATGTTAGGGAAATCTTAAAAGTGGCGCCGGTGACCGATAGTTGTGTGGAAATTGGTTGCCATGGTATGGGGCATGTGATGCGGAAGAATGAGGAACACGTCGTGGGCAAGTCTTGAGTATGAATGTGGATGGATATAAGAGTAGAGGAAGACCAAAGAAACGATGGATGGCTTGCGCGTAAGGGTTATATTTACATTGTGCTTGTTTATTGTAATTTTAAACAACCCAGTTCTGTCCGTTTAGTAACGAAACACTTAGGGAGGACACCAAGTTTTATATCACTATTTTAGCACATAATATTTGCCGTCTTTTACACAATCACGATTCACGTAGCCGGTGGCCCGGCGCCCTGGGCCCCAGCCTGTACCCCGCGGCTCCGGCGGACGGCGCCGTGGTTTGAAATAATTTATGTTTAAGATTAAGGCATATATTATTATTCTAATTAGTCTGAGAGTCGGTACGGTAGGTGTGCTTCTCACGTACCGCTCGCGCGCCTGCTCTCGTTTTTTGACTTATGTAAATGTGGACTCCTGTTCACACGTTCAAGTGTGTATTGTTGTAGTCCAGTTCTTACGTTTTTAAATTGGAGACATAATTATAGTACCATATTCTCTCTTCGTAGTTTGTGCCTTTTATTTCTAAGATGGGTGAGGGGGGGGGGGGAATATTGTTTTAATTGTTTCAAAGTGAATGATGACAATGAAAATTACTTCTAATGTAGGTAATTTACCCCATTCATGCAATTAACGTCAATTAAGTCCTTTCTGCTTAAACAAAAGTACCTGTGACATTTAAGTAGGTAGGTAAGCTATGTAGGTGCCCTAAGGGTCGCTAGTGCTACACATTGGTTCGGGAACTCGGGACTAACGATTCGGCAGTATTGTTGAACAACAAAGCCGTCCTGAAGCATTTACAACAATGTAGGTAGGTAATTGATTCTTCATAATTATTATCGTCCATGTTTTTTCGTGGCTATTTATCATTACTCAGTGGATGCTCACGCTAATACCTCACGTTGATAAAAATATAAATTTATAGGAGATAAACCAGTAAGATAGGTAGGTGGCGCTGTAACCTCATGGAATTATTATTATTAATGTGCTGAGCCAGACTATCACTTATTTGTATTATTTTACATATAGATACAAAAATAAAAACGAACATTATAGGTATCACCAGTGGATCGGGTCTCAAAGCTGAAACTAAAAAACCCGGCTTACAAATCCCTAATCTAGGAATAAATTTAATGCAAACAGCTAGTAAAAAAAAACCAGACAAAATTAAACAAAATTTAAAAATAAATCATTATTATTTGTACATACTAATCATGAAGGATTTTTAGCGCCCCTTCACTTGGCTGACTTTACCATAAGACATTTTTTTTTTATCTAGTCAAATCTAGTAGAGAATGAATAATTTTCGCGCAATTTTTTGTACGAAATAGGTTTTTTGTTAAATTCCTTTGGTAAATTAAATTAAAAGGCTAGCTATAAGGTCCAGTAGGTACATAGGTAAATTATTTGTAACGTTATTGATCACGTTTGGTACTAACCTTTGGTCTTGATGATCCTCTGGTTCATATTGATCATGGTCCTCTTGTGACAAACTAAGCTCGCTAAATTGTTGTTCCACAGAATTAGACATTTTCACTTGTTTATATTCGATTATCTTAAGCCACGATAATAATATTTAGATTTTTAAAATACTGATTATAAGATTGGAATGTTTTTTTTATTTGTTTCACCTATCACTCACTCTTTGATATTAACTGAGGTTTGGGAGCGGATTGGATGTTCAAAATTATTACGAATTTATATGTAAGCCGGCCGGCGCGCACACGTGGTTGCTTTGAGCTGTTTATTTTCGTATTACATAATATAGTATGATGTAGCAAAGCTCCGTACGGCTACGGGACGACACCGAGCACAAGCGGTGTCGGCGGAGTAGCGACGGACGGTGGTGGCGTCACCGAGCGAGCGGCGAAATCGCTCGGGAGTGCGGTGCGGCGGAGAAGGGATGGGCGCGAGTGGCACGTGTGCGCCGTGCGTACGGTTCGTCGGCTATCGAGATCACTACTCAACTGAGCTGCCTGACTGATGTGACGTGCGTGACTGAACGAAACGAACGACGCAGACTCTACTCGATTCTTCGCACAACATTTTCTGCGGATTTTGTTTGAGAATGCGCGCGCTGGGCGTGGCTGAGCCGGGGCCCGCGGGGAGAGAACGCCACACCTTAGTGAAGCGCAAGTATCGATCTTAAAGTTATATCGAGTGTAGTAACGGCCAGTGTTGCTTAGGATTTATTCATTTTACTTTCGTCCTAGATATTTTTTCGCGGTTAAATAAATTAATAATACCTACCTACCAATATATTTTTGTCGATGAACAATCAAACATATTTAAATATCTTTTGCTCGCGCTGTTTACGACACTATCTCTTATTGCCCTAATTGCTCGCCCTAATTTATTGTTGCTTTAAGCATTTTTCCTTGACTACCTATCTATGGGTACCGTTCTTGCTTATCAAAAGAAATTGCGGAAACAGACCCTGAAAAAAATACTTACATTTCTGTAACCCGCGACTAACTTCTTGATGGCGTGCACTTAACTTTTTATTACCACACAACCTGAGGCCAAGGCCCAAATAGCAAAAAAAAAAATTGGAATTTCGCGGGCTAGCGCTTTCGCCCCATCCTGTAGTGCTGGAAAGCTTGTGGTTCTTCCATTTCTTAATATAATTACTCATTCCGAACAGTGTAACGTGACGTGTCCCCACTACATACATCTCATAATTCCGGTGTATTAACCTCAATTAAAAATTACATCTTGTTGCACTGTTCAACACCTCACTATGACTACGTATTATGAGACGCACAAACTGCCCAACTCATAGCCGGATTTATTTGCAACTGTAAACTGAAGCAATATTCAAGTTGCGATCCGTGATGCACATCCGAAACTGTCGTTTGTCAGAAGAACGAATTGCAACAAGCGATTTGCGTAGTCCCCGTCAGCATATAGCTGTCGGAAGAATAGCGGTCGTCTATTTGGTTTAAACTGTCAACATTTTCGGGTTTCTGATTTGTGAAAAGCGTTTTAAAGGACTCCTTGATTGACGTTCGATGAGTTCGATCCGGCACGGAAGCGTATCGAATGTTTTTGAATAGCTATGCAGTAATGAAAAGAAAATCTCATCTTGTTAGCGCTACAGTGTTACAGTGCTACGTTATGCGCTGAATTCTCACTCGCCGTTACAATGCAGCAAAGCACTGCTGCGTTCCGGGAATTACATTAGTATTTTGGTTTTAGAAGGATAATATGAATGATTCTAATAGTTTTTCAACATTTAACAGGTACAGGTACAACATTAGATACTTTTACGCTCACAACGACATGTTAGCATTTCATTATTCTTAAATTACGCCCGAGGGCAATGGGGTAGGTTTTAAAAGGGTATTTTCTGAATGTAAAAATTTCTAATTAATTTGAGTATAACTAATATCGACAAAATGGAACTGATGGTCAATCACTAAGAGCGATAACAGGTTCGTGAAGTATATTTGTTACTGGGTCCGTGTGACGGCGCCCCGCGCCCATGCGTTTTCCACAGCGCTCGGCCGGGGCCCGCGGAGGGCGGTCGCCCGACACCGCCTACTTCGTCTGGTACAGGCGTCGCCCGCCTCGTGTCCCGCTTCACCTTAAAATTACAAGTAGACGAGACGTAGCTCCAAGGAGAAAACGCCCTTCAAATAGCTTATCCTGCCCTTAGACGAGGGAAAGGCACAAAGTTACTAACATCAGAAGGCCTCGGCCCCAACTCCACTGAAGCTGATGTTCCACTACGCGAATCAAATCGACAAACCTCCAGCAATTTAATAAGGTAATCCAATAAAAGCAAAGTAACGCCCGGGCTGTCTTTTGACCAAATGTGAAAAATATAAATGTTTTAAAGGAAAAGTATTTTTGAAATATTTACAACGTATCGACCGATTTTTTTTAGGTGGGACGTCGCATACTCCATGCGTGCGTACGAGCGACGAGAACGAGCCCACTAAACACAACACAACGAGCTCAATCCAGAACGCTTGCACTAAACCGACGCTATACCTATCTCTACATACATATATACGTCATTGTATGACTCATTATTTTACTTACAGACGTACCTTATACAGACGCCTATAGATATAACGGAGTTACGTGCAGTAGTTCATTTTAATAAGGAATTTCTATCATTCATTATCGTGTGAAATCTTGATGATTGTCTGAGCTTTAACAATTAACCTACAAATGTGTGGATAATTAAATTAATGATGATGCCTTTCACAGAATAAAAATACATAGACTTCCAAATATTAACCTAGGTACTTTTTATAAAAGTTTTTTATAAAACTATTGGCGCTACCTAGGTATATATATAAATACTCATATATATTTGAGTTTCATGACAGCCAGGCTCAAGAAAATAAAATAGATAAATAAAGAGATAAAATTGCATTTTGATCATTTGGATGAAAATAAATCACGCGTGCGCCCCATTGATATTAAAAGCGCACTTGGAGCTACAAAGCGGCGAAAAGGTGACTCTGACTGCCTAAGTACCCCTAGAGTGGCTGTGCGGGCAAGTTATGGTAGGTAGGAGGTACCTACCTATATTTTTACTTGTGCATGGCAATTGCGAATCGTCGTCGCCGTCGCCCATGAAAGTCTCCCTCGTCCACCTGGTGGAAATACCTACCCCTTTAAAATAGTATCCATCGTTTATTTATTTCTTCCTAAACGTAAACCAAGTAGGTAGGTATTATGCATCTTCTCTCAAGAAAATGAGCCCAATTTTTTCTAATACTACCACTTTTGAATCTCTCCGCGTTGCCGGCCGTGACCGCGACCGGCGGGCGACCTTCAAACGCAACCGAAGATGCCAAATAAAATTAAAAAAAAAAACAAAGAAGCTATAGCATCAGCAGGCGGCAGCCATTATGCTTGTTATAAGTAGTAGGTACAATTTTTTATATACATACGTTTTGTTAGGCGTCGCTGCTGACGACGTCGAAATGGCGCCCATGGCGTCCTAGTAAAATTAGGGTCCATTGATATGGACTTAAATGCCTTTGATATAGAGCGTGTTGTCAATGGGGATCTAACGCTGTTCTAACGTCGACGGCAGCTGTGCACCGGCGTGGCGTCGTCGGTTTGGGGAGACAACCCCTCATGTCCAAAATACACATTACAATATACTCTCGACGTTCCCATTGTGTCGGGACTGCACCAGCTGCTTAGGCCGCGGGCGTTCCTTTGACCTCCAAGTCTCCAACATCCTCGACAGTCACATAATACTTGCTTATAGGTAGGTAGGTAGGTACATTAATTCCCAGAAATAATTTTAGTAGCAATGTATAAAATACATTGCTTCTAAAATATATTTCTGGGTATTAAAAAGGTACCATGAAATGGTACCTAATTACAATAAATTAGTACCTAATATAAACCTTGCATCCAAGGGTTCACGCATATTTAATTACATATAAGGAAATGACGCAATCAACCAAACCTAAAAATCGAAAACCATAATTATCATTTTTGGACTGTCCGATTCGAATTAACAATTACTCGTATCTAATATGTAGTAGCCCGAAAATCTGACAACTGAACTGGTATAATCTAATCTTGTAAAACCATATTGTGGGCTTCAGCTGATGGTCAAAAATGCTTCTAAGAAAAAGAAATCCGTCTGTCTGTCTATAGGTGAGTACATTGTGCAATGTGCATATCGACGATACGCGGAATTTTGTGGTCAAACGAAATTGGTAAACTGGTAAGTATACCTACCTAGGTCTTGGGTTAAGAAAACATTAAATAGGTAATTAACATTTGGGGAAGAAAATTGTCCAAAACAAGGCATTTCAGTTTGTGGTGATTGCTTCTGCGTACAGTAGTCCCCTGGTTGAAAATGAAATGAGACCGGACATAACAACACAGATCAATACAGGTTCATCGTTCATTTACCTAAGCTTTAAATTATCGAATGAATTGGGCCAACGGAAAATGGTATTTAATGTTATTTGGTGGAATACGAACGAAGTACTCTATGAAAAAGGATCAGATTTTAAGCCAGGTCGTCCCAATAACAGGGTATCAGGTTGATAGCGCAAACAGCATACAGATAGTGGGGGCGGCCTGCAAAATACATAAACTGTACTGATATGCCAAGCTATGCTAATGTAAAACGTAATTTGGAAACTCCCATGACCTGCGATTATAACGAAATTCTCTATCATGTAATAGTTCGATGCCCCGAACTAGTCTGAACTAGTGACATCAAAACGACATTTAGTAATGGTGTTCTATATTTCATTAAGAGCTGTTGGTAAAATATGACTCCAGACGGCGGCGGCGTGTGTGAATCGATAATTGTATTTGACTCCCTGAGAATCGCGTTCTACCTTTTTATGATTTTCTTCTGGGACACCATGATAAATAAAACAGGCACGGATATAAATAGTCAAGCAAATTGACACTACGTGAATTTGCAGTCTTATAGACATTTCATGAAACCGCCAAAGATTAGTTGATATTCAAATTACAAATCACAATTTATTTTCATAACATCACCAAGGCAAGTCAAAAGGCAAGTTTTTGAATACAACATAACGCTAATAATACGAGTAATACCGCGTGATCGTTACGAACGTTAGATGGCATCCGCTTTCAGTGCCAACCCCTCCGAAAATGAATTAATTGACGATCAGGTTTTGGGCAGGAGAAAACTTTTGTCCGACATATTCCATCGAGAGGGGTAAAATTAAATACTATCTCAGAACGCAAATGTTTGCAATATTTGGATATTAACGGCTGTTTACCCTAAAAAGCTATTTTTGACAGGGTTAGTACGTGACATCTTTCTATGAACATTCCGACAGCTAAGGATTTTCCCCTCGCTCCGCCGCCCTCGTGGATTGGAAAGTAGAAAATGTGTTTTTTTTTTTTAATACGTGTAACGGCTTATCGCGACGGACCAACTATCCCCGTGTTGTTCAAAAGCAAGGACAAATTTCTCAGAAGCAAAGCCTACCTACTAATAGAGATATTGCAGATGTGGAAAGGAGAGTGAATGTAGAAGTGAGTGATACTGTACAAAGGTTGTGGCCGAGTGGCCACAACCTTTGTACAGGTAAAAGTTTTAAAAGTTTTAGACCTTGACTCTTGCTTTCTGAGGTCTAAAACTTTTATAAGTCACAACTTACGCAACGATAACTACCCGACCTTGGACCTCCCCCCGCCTTTTTGTCTATCTGCCGATCGGGTTATTGTACGTACTTTTCTTTAGTTATCCATCCCGTCATAAAATAGTGACACCACTCAGAACTGGCAATGTTCGAGAGCCATTCAACCTGTTGATTTCGTGCTCTTACATTACAAACAACACAACATTCCTTTGGTGCACTAGTCACTTGACTACACAGTACACATTTTTGATAGGATGTTCGTGGAGTGCGAATGCTCAAGGGCGATCCGTCACAAACCGACTACTTTAGATTTTAGTTTTTGTCGACCCCAGGTCCTTTGATCTTTTGAAATCGTTTTAGAACCTGTTCTCTTTATAATTCTCCGAGACTTCAAACACATAGGAGAAGCAAAAACAGCCTAACAGATTCCGCAAGGTCTACTGCTGAGGTCATGATCGCGAGTACAAATCCCGCACGTTGGAGTATTGCGTGAACTTATTAAGAAGAGCAAATATTATTAATGAAGCTTAGTAGGATGGGATTTAAAGAATATAAGTAAAATGTGTGCAATCCACACTGAACAAAAAATCATTATACTTTAATATAGGCACAGAATACTTAATAGTACTACGTAATATAGGTAAGGTAAGTACTTCCATGGATGTAACAGCTCTTTATTGGATCTTATTATCGCGCGTTCGTTTGCCGAAGATAGACGATGATTGTCGAAAGCTCATACTTTTGCTGGGAGATCTGTGCGTTCAATTGCCACTAACCCAATAATATTTTGAGTTAGTGGCAATTGATAGTGATATTCCTAGACAGTAATTAGGTATACTTCTCCACTTTAGCCTTATTTAGTCTAAATAATATGTTGAGAAACCATTGTAAGATGTCCTAAGTTCCCCCCTGTTGGAAGACAATAGACTGTTGCTCTTTTAAATTCTGAAAAGTTTAAATAATCGTTTTTCCATTCACAACCGGGGGAGCCCAGCCCTCATTGCAATTAAGTATAATCAATTTACATAATATATTTATAAAAAAAACGGTACGTTTATTAAATCCTTTCATAGTACCTACGCAGTTTAGTACCCAGCAAGGGGGTAAAAAAGGGGGAAATTGATTTACACGAAAATTCTCATTCTTTGGCTTATGGAGTTGAAACTTGGCACGAACACGTACCCTCTTAACTGCCTTCCAAAGGGCCTCTGCCTCTATTCAGAGGCTCTATTATATATTGTCTTCCAAACTTTAGGCAGTGGTAAAGATTGTAAGTAAGAATCTTAACGCGTAGTCCAATTAATTTGGCATTTATAATGTTAACAAAAAAAATAAGAATTAGGGGAAAAACGACTTAAAAAAAAAAACAATACAAAGTGATAAATAACTTTTTTTTCGGAAATCGAAAATGTGGAGAAAGTCGAAAACGAATGGATGAGTCCATCGTTTTTTTTTACCCGACTGGGCCAGAAGGAGGGTTACCTATGTTTTTCGAGAGTATGTATGTATGTATAATTGTTTGGCACGCTCTGCGGCACAGAATAACAGTACAAGTCTGCGGCCTGAGTCTGCGGCCTGAACGGCTCGATGGATTTTGCCGTGAGAGGTGTCGATAGATTCGTCGTAATTGTGAGCGTGAACACAGGGGTATATAAAAATTGAAAAGAAAAAATGGCCGATTTTTGGCGCAATATTGTCTTCAATTTTTTTTTTTCTCATACCCTAATGAGTGGGGTATCAAAATAAAGGGTTTTAAAAGGTGATTAATAGTAGATTGTACAACTAAGGCATAAAAGAAGCTATTTTACCCCGAGACGTTTATATCCACCCGAGCCGCAGGCGAGTGTGGATAGTTAAGTCGAGGGGTAAAATGGCTCGTTTATGCCTGAGTTATACACTCTGCTTTTCACTTCGATTGCGAGAAAATGAAACAGGCATAAAGTATGCAGTACATAATTAATCAAAAATGTTGCATCTAAAGCTAATTCCCGCCACCACAGATAATACCGCTACCGCCAGAAAACTTTTTAAAAGTTTTTTTTTTAATTTTCAACATTTGTCATTCGACTTGGGTACTTCATACTGCCAAACAATGAACACGTTTCTTTGCCTTTAAATAATAAATGACAACTATTTTACCTGATTTTATTAAATTAACGATAGAAAACACGGAAGTGGTATAAATTAAAGAAAACGAAATAAATCACGACTTTAATCTGCGAAGTTTTATTGTGCGTGTGGCTGTTGGGCCTGATTACTTTAGTCTTAGAAAAAAAATTTACTTTATGCACTAGAACATAAAAAGCGATTTTATGTCGCCTAAGCACAACATAAAGACGGACTTTTAGAGCATGAGAAGTGAAAAAAATATTTATACAACTTATATGGTTAAAAGTAATTCGATGTGACAAATCGTAAAAAACACGTAGGTACCAAGAACTAAATCTCCTGCGAAATCTTTCACATTTTTTAACTAAAAAGCTAGAAATAAAAAAAGAACTAAAAAGGTAAAAAAAACTGAAAAGCTAAAAACAAGCCCATTTTAAATTAAATAAAAAATAGGTCCCGCCTGCTTTCAACTTTTATTTAATTTAAAATGGGCTTTTTATTACTTTTTTTACCGCAGTCGAGTTTTTTAAATTTTTTTATTACTTTTTTTTTCAATTTCTCAGTTGCTTTTCGTTTGAAAGAAAGAAAATACATTTATTTAGCACAGACTAAAAGACACCAGCACCCTAATTGCGTAACACGCTATCAATCGGAATCAGAATCTTTTTTGAAGCAAATTGCTAATCCATTGCTTCATAAGTTCGAAAAAATTTGTCTGCTCAACACGTAAATAACGCAATGAATGTTGTTGAACTGTCAAAATGAAACCGATTCCGATTGATAATGTGTTACGCAATTGCCCCGCAGATACATGATATATAAAATAATAACAAAAAGTAAAATTTAATTAAAAAAAAGGATAAAGTCCGATGTAAAAAAAAATAAGCAGGAAAGTGTGCCTCACGGCTGCGCTAAAAAAGGGCCAGTTCAGCAAAAATGTCAGACAACTAGTGCCTGACGCCACAGAATACTTAAAGTACTACGTACAGAAAGGACACTCCCTTCCCCGCACTAACATCAGTTACCGCACCTCACCCCGCACTTCGGCATATTTGTCGCCGGCTCTTTGACCAGAGCGCTCGCAAACACAAGTACCTCACGCACACATTCATACGTATACAAACGTCATTTTTTAATGTAGTAGTAGTAGGTAATTATTTTGCGAGCGTTGTATGGAGTGTCCGGGGTGTGCTGACGCTGCCGCGCTGGTGTGCCGTGGTGGTGTTTATGAAGTAAATTAAACTAAAAAGCACTAGTTGATGAATAATAAGTAGGTACTAATTGTTTTTGATGGTACCTATTGATTTGAATAAACCGAATTTATTAATTAAGTACCTACTTACCTAATCTGAAAGCCGATATATCGCTCATTTGGAGAAACATCGACGTAACTGCTACTTTTTTTAAATCTTTGCTTTCCTAACGTAACGCTTTCTAAGTGCTTTGTCATATTTAACTCATTTTTGGGGAAAAATACATTTACGTCGATGTTTCTCCAAATGAGCGATATATCGGCGTAAACCAAGTGTCCACCGATGGAAGTATTACCTCACAAAGAAAATCAGCATTTTTTTAATTATTTGTCTCCTGAAATCCTGCCATTCTCTCTCTCAAATGTGTTTTTAAGGTGACTTTGAAAATGTTTTAGGGATATCATAACATCAACGCTCCGCTAATCTCGAGCTCGATGATCGCTGTTATCACTTATCTATAGCGGTAACAACCCTTGAACGTTATGCAAGAATCAGCGAGCCGGGCCAATGGCACGCTGGCCACACCCCTCGCCCCGACACTAACACTGCATGTGCACCCCACCCCGCCTCTTCGTGCCTTAACTCATAGTTACTACTATTAATACTACAATGCATTGCTATCATTCGGGAGTATACAGAACTAAGTATTTATAATGTTATCCAACAAATAAAAAAAATATCCTGAATCTGGCTTGGGGCGGCCGCCACGGAGACTTTGCAGTGATGCAATATCGATACAGTTGTGAGTGCCTCTGGACACTACAGGCAAAATAGACTTAATATTGGATGCACCTATTTAATAAAGAAACATTACGTGGTAGCCATTATGTTAATCAATACAGTCGCGCGTCAAGTAGCGATACTGAGTTAATAGTCGCGCGTTTGCATCGATGCGGATGCGATGCTGTATCGATATTATGCGATTGTATCGCTACTAAATCGCTTTTGTCGTGTTGCAAATGCGACAAAAGGCCAAAACTAGCGATGCAGACGAAACGCGCTACTGAATCGCTCGAAAAGTCGCCGTGGGTGGGCCATTACCCTCACTGGTTCGGGTGTCAGACCAGCACAAGGTTCTGGGCGCTTTACGATATATGGAGAATGCAGGATGAAAGAGCGAGCTCAAACTTCATAGCACTCCGCCTCGGAAAGCGTATGTACCTACTCTCTCTGCGAGAGGGAGTGGGCCGTAATCCACCACGCGGGCCCAGTGCGCGTTGAAAAGGAGCTGTTATTTTAACTAGGTACCTGTTGCCCGCGACTTTGTCATGTCTTCTACGTATTGAAAGCTAATAAAATTTTCTACAGCTTTCATCTAAACACTTTTTCGAATTCCTACCCATTTTCGAACTACACGTTCTGGAAAAGTGAAAATTTTCGAGAAAACTACCACTAGCTGTTGCCTGCTACTTCGTTCACATTATTTCGGGATAAAAAGTAGCCTTTATGTTAATCCAGGTCCTAATCTATCTACCTACCAAATTTCATCCAAATCAGTTCAGCCGTTGAGATATCGAGACTTTTATCTATGTACTAGCAGCAACCCGCGGTTTCACCAGCATAAGTTTCTCGTGGGAATAACGGGATAAACACTGTCCTATGTCCTTTCCCGGGATTCAAACTATCTCTATAACTTTCATCTAAATCGGTAAGCGTGAAGAGGGAACAGACAGACAGACAGACACCAGCGGAGCTTTTCAGAGAGTGATGCTCGAAAACTGATTATAAGTTAGAACATAGATCGGAATAGGTAGAGCTGTTTTACGTACTTGCTTAGAATAATTGGTTGGTTAGAATAATATGGATATTCCCTGAGTCCCGGGATTTGGTTTTTAAGTAGTAAAATCATAAAAACTATTCACGCCTTCGGGACTAATGAAATATTACACTTCCTTTCTGACGGGTAAATATAAGAAGGACGGGATTAAGGATAGTATTATAAATAGATAATTAAACTTGATTCATGAAACCACATATATTTTTTTACGTAACAATGGTGCCGATTTTCTTGTCACAAATGCCTCTAAACTAGACTAAAAATTAATTTATTCCTGTCAAGCGACGATTTCCCATTCTGAAATTGACTAAAGACGCAAACAACAACTATATTTTAGTTTGACAGTACTAAGATGGCACTGAGTTATTAATCTATTGAAGATGGCAATTTTGCTATTTTGCATTTCACGTTTTTCACTAAAAATTTTGATTGTCTAACTAAATTGAACTAAATCTAACTACTTACATATTTTTAATCGCGATTAAAAAGGTGTGGAATAAAATTAGTTGATGAATAGAAATTCACACCAACACCTCGACTTCAGGTGCAAAAACAGAACTGTCTGTATTTTTTTTTTCTTTTGCTTATATCTCGAAAATGGTGTATCCTATCGCAAAAATAATGAAAATTTGGACCCCCTTTATAAAATCCATAAACTCCTAAAACTCAACATGTAGGTAATCATTTTTCATATTTTCCATACAAAAAGTGAAAAATTCCTTAAAAAACACGTCAAGGTTGCCCCCTCCGCGCCTGCGGCTCTAAAAAACAATTCACAGGGTAGGGAAAATAAGTACCACGTGTCGACGAGTCGCGATTGTCAAATTCGATTTTTGTTGTGTCAAAATTATTTTTAAAATATAGTTTTTTATGCAGAATAGCTGTAAGATTCTCATAGCAAAAAGTAAGGAATTTTAGTGATAGTTTAGTTAGTTTACTTCGGTGTACAGACGCCAGCACATCAACCTACAACAATCTGTCAAAGGAGAACGAGTAAGACCGTACCCAGAGACAAAGTTAATTGTACCCAGAGACAAAGTTATTTGTAGTACGGTCTTCTCAAAAACAATTTAACTTCCCTAAATATCTTTTTTCTCCAAGTGAATTCAGACATGCTGTCTTAGGATTAATTAAACTACTCCGTGAGGTCAACAAATACCGACATAGTTCATAATGCTACAATTAACCTTGTCTCTGGGTACGGTCTACTCAAAACCAATTTAACTTCCTTAAATATCTTTTTTCTCCAAGCGAATTCAGACATGCTGTCTTAGGATTAATTAAACTACTCCACGAGGTCATACAAATACCGACATAGTTCATAATGCTACAATTAACCTTGTCTCTGTGTACCGTTTTCTCAAAACCAATTGTACTTCCTTAAATATCTTTTTTCTCCAAGTGAATTCAGACATGCTGTCTTAGGATTAATTAAACTACTCCATGAGGTCAACAAATTCCGACATAGTTCATAATGCTACAATTAACCTTGTATCTGGATAGGTACCGTCTTCTCAAAACCAATTTAACTTCCTTAAATATCTTTTTTCTCCAAGTGAATTCAGACATGCTGTCTTAGGATTAATTAAACTACTCCATGAGGTCAACAAATACCAACATAGTTCATAATGCTACAACTAACCTTGTCTCTGGGTACCGTCTTCTCAAAACCAATTTAACTTCCTTAAATATCTTTTTTCTCCAAGTGAATTCAGATATGCTGTCTTAGGATTAATTAAACTACTCCTTGAGGGCAACGAATACCGATATAGCTCATAATGCTACAATCATCTTTTTTTTTGGGTACGGGGCCCATACAACTTTACCCATTGTTCTTTCTTTAATAGATTTTCAACTTTATCACTGAAGCATAAGGTTCAAAGTTGATTGGGAAAATGTGACAGGTGTAGGTTGATGTGCTGGCGTCTGTACAAGAGAATCAGCACCAATTTCTTATTCAAGAATCAACAATCATTTAAACATTTTTCTTCTGAAGTTTTGCAAAAACATATGACCATAAAAATTATTTGTTCCTCAGTAAAATCAAAACATTATCAAATAGAATAATTTGTATTTAAATTAAAATCTGAATTAAAATAATCAATACGCTTCAACAATAATTAACTTATTTAAACAAAAAATGTCATTGGTCTGGTTCGTTTTCAGCTTCACTAGAAGACTGAGTATGACCAGAGTTAAAATAAATCACCATTATTTTTTCTAAATTATCTAATTTTAATCTATTTCTTTTTACATATAACACCCATTTATATATGGAAAACGAGCGTTCAACATCTGTAAATGTTAGTGAAGCGAATTTATATGACACAAATCCCGTAGTATCAGTCGGAATCCCGTGGAATATCCATATTAACATCAATGTTTGCGGTCAATGAACCTAAATAGCTCTACCTATTCCGATCACTAGAAGCACAGTATAATATACTAGAAGGCACCGATGACGGGCGACGACGACGCAACGTGGCGCGGAAGTCGGAGTTGAGGTAACTAGATAAGGACCGTTGAAGAGCAATAACCTCTATGTGCTTTTGTTATGTCTCCCGATCCAGCAAATGCGTAGTTAGTAATAAAATTAAATCGGATTTTAAACTTTTTATACCCTTGGACAAACAAGGGAGGGAGGAACAATATACGACGCGACGTTATAATTTATTATTATTTTTACGTCTTGAGTTTGACATTTCTGGAGACCCTGGTGTCCCGGACTTTTGGAAGGCATACAAGAGTAACAAGAAAACTGGAAGGAGAAAGCGCAGAAACGCGAAAGATGGAAGATTGGCCAGTTCGGAATTGAATTATTAAGGTGCCACTATTCGATATTTTTTCCATACAAATTTCGGGAGAGTATTACTCCACTGTTTGACATTGTACATCCAAAGTTAAACATTGTATCGTTTTGTCTAATTATTAATTGTGTCTGTACGGAAGCAGAATTGTAAAATAACAAGCCATTAAAAAGTTATGAGCCAACAAAGATTCGTTTTTCTTGCTATTTTTAACGTAACTTTGGGTGTAAATAAGTTATAAAAGAACTGAAAAATATTAAAAATTAAATCCGTACCGACAAAGCTCAGTTATCGAAGAGTTCAAAAAACTTTATTTGTGATTGATTTATGTAGTGGATTTTTCATAGAACTCGATTTTCCAAAGCACTTTTCAAATATTTTTATGCGCCTATCAGTTCGGAACGGTGTTTCTGTGCGTGAGCACTAGATGTTGTGCGTGTAGATTAGCGTCTAACTGCTCATCACTGATACTAGCTCCGTCAGACACGAAGCCAAGTTAGACAGCGTGATTTTGGCCATGACCACCAGTGAGTTCGAGCTCGCGTTTAGTTTACTCTTAAATGACTGAATTTATGTAAAAAACATAATTATCATGTTTTTTAGAAAGAAATAATAAAGTTAGCCTTTTTCCGCTACCTAAATGAAACAATCACATAAAACTTTACGTATGATATTACTCGAATAAATTGATTACATTGAATGATTATTTTACAAGTAAACTCAGTAACATGAATCAGTAAAAAAATCTGCCAAATGTGAGTCGGACTCGCGCACTAACGGTTTCGAACCACTTCTTCGCATCTATGGAGAAATAGCTACCTACCTATTTTTGGTTGTTCGAATAATGTCTTCTTGTCCTAACATCTTTTCGCATGTTCATTGTTGCTGAATTTCTGACTTACTAACAAAATTTTCCAAAAAACTTAGCTAATAGAATTTTTTTTTCAGTGTCTAATGGAAAACTAACCAAAAGAAGCAGAAAGAACTAATTGGTACACATTTTATTTAATATTTCATGTTAGAAACACAATCCAGAAGGTTTTACACGAATTCATTCAATCACCTAATTTCGGGGTCCTCCTGTAGTCAGTAGGACAGAATATACTAGTAACTTGTAACCACAGAATACTTAATAGTACTACGTGTACTTGTAACAAAGAAGTGAGAATATGCAACGTGTTAATTTATAAAAACAAAAAACTGATACGAGCACGTAAATTATACTATTAGCTGCATTAGCTGTTTAATCTATGATACATATACCTACTTCTTACAGAGTCAACGAACGCGAAAAGGAAATGAACGTCTAGACTACGTACTTAAATTAATTGTAATTTAAAGATCAGTTATATCGTAACGTCATACTATGCTTGTTATGGAACCTGAGAGAAGCTGTACACAGAGCCGTTGCATGTGTTTGAAAAAAGAACATCAGACTACGAGCGTTTGCGCACTACATCTGATCCGATTGCGAGAATTGACGGCGAACAAAACTGCGCGACATTGCTGCGTCACATTGCTGCTGTGCTCGGAATGTAATCTCATATAAACCCATAGAAAATGTATGAGGACCAGTAGTGCTGCGACCGCACTGCCGCGGCAGCACTGTTGCTCGCTGCCGAGATCGGAATCATTAAGGTAATTTTACCTTAAAGGCATGATTCCGATCTCGGCAGCACGCAGCTGTGCTGCCGCGGCAGTGCGGTCGCAGCACTACTGGTCCTCATACATTTTCTATAGGTTTATATGAGATTACATTCCGAGCACGGCAGCAATGCTGCGCGACATTCCTATAGAGAATATATGGGGACCAGCAGTGCTGCGGCAGCACTGTTGCGTGCTGCCGAGATCGGAATCATACCTTAACGTGTACCGGTGACATGGAGGAGTCATTTTATACGGGCTGAAATCAAGTAATACGGTGTAAACAAGTCGTTAGTTTAATGTTTTCGTTAATTTTAGTAAGTATGGCTTTCCACCTTTGCCAATTTTGCCAGCTTTATCAAACAATTGAGGAGCATCTCTCAATATTTTTTAAAACGTTGCTGGTTCGTTAGATAGTCCATAAGATGAGGATGTTTTTCAAATAATTGGTTTACTTAGTGTCATAGTAAAATGTTGAAATAATCAATTTGGTTTACTCCGACGATGTTTTAATTTTGCTACTTAACTTATAATCGTTACGTTCAAGTGTTTAGTGTTTTCAAACTTCTGAATATCGAGAAATCTTCACAAACGTGTCACCTTCCAATTCAAACAGTAATCGAAGCTATTGGGTTCCTTGATTTAGGGATACATGCAAAATTATGGCCACTTTTGGGTAATATTCCGAAATTATGAAATTTCCTCATATTTGCTAAAAGGCTCCATCAATCCGTCAGATATTTATATATTCACTATTAGTATCAGGACATGTACAGAATAACTTTTATTCGCTATGAATATCCCTTTTAAAAATGGTCCAAATCTGAGTTTTCAAAGTCGTCAGATTTGGGGAAAGCCCACAATTTCTTCATCATGGATTATTAGGCCACACCCGATCATGCCAAAATCAACGCCTCTGATGACCAAAATATTATTGGGCCTTTTTTGAAATCTGAAAATGGATTCCTGATCACGGGGCTCCTCTCAGAAACTTTTTAAATATATTTTCGGTACACCTACTCAGCTATTAACTTTTCGTCCTGAATATACTTGCTTAAAAACCCTCTGGGCTCTAGCATAAGGTAGAGAGAGAATTAAGAGATAGAGAAAACGTCGCAACGAGAGTGATGAATTTGAACCATCGGAGGAAAGTGATGCAAAGCTCTGATAATAGTTTCTGTGTGAAAAGATCGTCAGTTCATTTGTCGAGACTTGCAACGCTCAGAATCACTGAGCGTGTAGCGTAGATAAACGTATAATATCATGAAATAGAACGCGACACGATTGATATTGATTGACGCACTAATGATTGATATTTGTCTACACTTCTATACTAATATTATAAAGAGGTAAAAGGAGACTGTTAAAAAGTGGTCTATGAACCAATAGCGATACTGTTACGATATTTCTGTGGGGATACCTCAACTATACCCTTGTGCAAAGTGGCATCAAAATCTGACCCGGCAGTTTTGAGAAATATAATATTTTAGAATACATAATTTCATGATAACCTTAAAAAGTGGTCTATGAACCATGTCAATAGCAATACTGTTACGATATTTCTGTGGGGATACCTCAACTATACCCTTGTGCAAAGTGGCATCAAAATCTGACCCGGCAGTTTTGAGAAATATAATATTTTAGAATACATAATTTCATGATAACATTAAAAAGTGGTCTATAAACCAATAGCGATACTGTTACGACATTTCTGTGGGGATACCTCAACTATACCCTTGTGCAAAGTGGCAACAAAATCTGACCCGGCAGTTTTGAGAAATATAATATTTTAGAATACATAATTTCATGATAACATTTTTATTTTAAAAACGTTTTAAAGGTTATTTCTGACTTTAAAATACTTAATTAATGTGTTTCTTTCCTAGATTGTTTCGATTTTAACCGACTTCAAATCCGTTGCGAAGTTTTAAAGATCTAAGCCCCTATGTATAGGGACAGACAGCGGGAAGCGACTTTGTTTTATACTATGTAGTGATGTATAAAAAGTTTTTTTTACATACACCCTTTTTTCTGCTGCTACAAATAGAGTTCCTTCTTATTTTAAGACGTATCCTTCCTACATATATATTTAAAAAATGCCTAAAAATCGGTAAGTACAAAAAAAAAGTTGAGGGGACAAGTGACTTTGCTTAGTAGAGAAACACATTAATAAAGTCAGAAATACCCGTTCAAACCTGACGGTGACAATGGGAACGCTTGGTAAAGTATACCCTTTCAAACAAAAAAAGAATTTTCTAAATCAGTCAAGCCGTCTTCGAGAAATCGGTGAATATAAATATTAAAAATGTAAAAAAACATTCCGACGAACTGAGAACCACCTCCTTCCTTTTTTGAAGTCGGTTAAAAACGAAAAAAAAAAAACTGAAATTCAGCACTATCGAGGTGGTAAGTGTCTTTGTTTAGCAGAAAACCACATTAATTAAGTAGTATAATGGCAGAAATACCCATTAAAACGTTTTTAAAATATAAAAATGTAGCAAGAAATGTGAATTTTAAAATTATTACTTTTCTCAAAACTGCCGGGTTAGATTTTGATGCCCCTTTGCACAAGGGTATAGTTGAGGTATTCCCTCAGAAATACCTCTACAGTATCGCTATTGGATCATAGACCACTTCCCATACAAATTTTAACAGTCTCCTTTGTTTGTAAGCTTGTATGTAGGGGATAATCTCTGGAACTACCAGTCGGATTTGAAAAATTCTTCTTGCATTTGATTGCCCAATTCTTGAGGAAGGCTATAGGCTATTTAACGTCACGCTATGACCCTTAGAAGCCGAGCAAAATCGCTATGGGGAAACGAAGTGATAGAGCAGGAGACGCGGGCAAGTGATGCGATACGACGAGATGGGTCGAGGGAATAAGAAATTTCACGCGAACGAAGTCGCGGGCAGCAGCTAGTATTTAATAGTTGTACAGAAGATGATTTTAATGATTATAATTCTGTAAATATATACCTGTTTGTGACGGACGCGAATCATATTTTGTTCAAGATACAATCTGAGACTGACCTACAAATTGCAAAAAAACCGGCCAAGTGCGAGTCGGACTCGCACACGAACGGTTCCCCGTAGCACCGTACAATATTTAACACTACATATATGTATAAAAAAAAACACGTTTGTTCTATGGGAGCCCCCCATATTTTATTTTATTATTTATTTTTCTGTGAATATTTCAAGCGTCTACCTGTTGCCGTTATAACTATCGAGCAAATAACGGCAAAAAAATCATATTTGTTGCATGGGAACCCCCCTTAAATATTTATTTTATTCTGTTTTTAGTATTTTGTTATAGCGGTAACAGAAGTTACCGCTATAACAAAATACTCCCGCCGAAAATTCGTACTTATATCAAATGAATAAATACAGGGTGAAATTGAAAACATGCGACAAAAATGGGAGATTGTAGGTACTCATCATTACGAACAACTTTTACTATGGGACCAAACCTGAAATCGCCCAAAAAAAATCTGCTGTTCCCTACATTATGTTCGCATAACTCTTCAAAATGTAGAGAACAGATGATTTTTTTTTTGCGATTTCCTGTTTGGTCCCATAGTAAAAGTTGTTCATAATGATGAGTACAATCTCCCATTTCGATTTGTCGCATGTTTTCAATTTCAACCTGTATAGGTCGTAAAAAAGTACAACGTAAAAGCACATATCATAAGTACTAAAATCAATAAAACAGCCTTTATAAGCCAACTACTTTTCATCAGCCAATCCATTTGCCGACTGCCGTGGGATCTACAATTCTAGAACCGCTAAGTAAGAGTGCCAGTCGTTCATTTAGTTAAGCCAATTAATTAGAGAACTCCGTTCCAGCATAAGGAGCGTAGGAAGTAGACAACCTATTCTTTTAAACAATTAAGTAAGATCAGCTTAATACTGGCAGGAAAATAACATATTCTGCGAAATAGTAGATTGTTTGCCAAGGGAGCAAACAATTAGGTATTTTGAAGGCGAGAGTATTTCTTTGAATCCAGAGCGGAACGAAGGATTCTAGAGTAGAATCTCGAGCGCAGCGAGGGGTTCTAAAGTAGAATTCTGCGCACAGCGAGCAATTCAAAGTACGTCACTCGAGCTTAAAATAGAGTTGCTCCCGAGGTGGACACTACTTTTTATCACCCTCTATGATATAATAAGTGGAACTTATGAATAAGAATAGTAACTTTATTTATTTATATACTATTTTGAGTAAACAATTACGAAGGCAGAATGCTTTTCGCGCGTTTTTTACTTTTCACAATTTTTTTTTTAAATTTGTTCCGCGCGCGTTTTACTTTATCCTACAGCCTGTTACTTATTCATAGAATGTTCGTGATTGATCTCTTTGGTTATTGGAACTTTACTAACAATATCCACATTCCAAATTCAAATCACTTTTAGTCCCTAGGGATTAAAGAGCTATTTTAGTCCCTGTTTACGAAGAATATTAGCTCTTTTTGAATAGATGTGATAAAAATACATCTTAGTCACTAGTTCACTGGAATTATCTTTATTTAAGCAGTACAAAGGTGAAAATCACTGAAAATCTCGTGATGTGAATATGAAAAGTATTTGTTTTACGTCATTCAATGCTACCACAAGTTTATTTCTTATAAAATCCTGCACAAAAAAAGAATTCATAATGGAATTTCACACAGTATTTCTAAAGCCTGAAAAAGATAATCCTAGTGATTTTTCACTAGATTTTATTTATGCAGATTTGCCTTTAATTTATTTTCCTGGGTTTGGTTGATTACCTGGAAGACCTTCGATGGTGATGGCGAATTAGTTTTAGGAAGCATAAGTACGAATAATTTAGTTGGTAACAAGCAGATCATGAGCGTGAACGCTTGCAGACACCTGAGACGGCGCGCCTGCACACAAACAAAGTTGTGGCTAGCGCGACAGACGTAGACGCCCCGTTTATACCGTATCGTGCACTTCATTATCATTGTTGCATGATCCATAATTATTATAAACAAATAAGAAAATAGGTGCTACCGCAAAATAGGTGATTCTGAGGCGTAATGAGTTATTTCTATGTTTTGTTAACAGGCAGAGTTAGAAAGAGACAATTCGATTTTGAACTAGTATTGAAACATTGAAACTTCAGTGTGTTATTATTCGATGTTATTTTATTTTAATAGCTTGTGTTTTGTCACGTTTTATATTAAGTAAAAGACTGAAATAAAAGTTAGTAGGTACTTATAATTATTAATTCTGTTACAAAATCATGGGCCAATGGTGCCGATCCACTAGTCCACGTTGAGTTTTAGGGGTTCATGTGGGCCGCTAAAGGTGGTCGAAATTTTCATTATTTTTGCGATAGGACACCATTTTTGAGGTATAAGCAAAAGAAAAGAAAAAAAAGATACAGTACTGTTTTTGCACCTGAAGTCGAGGTGTTGTTGGTGTGAATTTTAGTTCATGACAATTAATTTTATACCACGCATTTTTAATCGCGATTAAAAATAGTTAGACAATCAAAACTTTAGGTGATAATAACATCAAATTTAGAATAGCGCAATTGCCATTTTCAATAGGTTAATAACTCAGTGCCATCTTGGTGCTGTCAAAATAAAATATAGTTGTGTCACTAAATGGAATTGAATGGGAAATCGTCGTTTGACAGGAATAAACTAAATTTTGGTGATTTTTAGTCTAGTTTAGAGACATTTTAGACAAGAGAAATGCTGCACCATTGTCCGCTAAATTTTGCGCAGGGCGCAGGCAGACATATTTTAGTCTTCTTGAACGCATTCGTTATTGGTATTACGTACAAATGACATGTTCGCGGTACTATCGCATTAGCTGTCATTCGTTTTGACAAAGCCCTTCTTCCGATTCTACCACTAAACAGGGGGTCCCATGTGAATGACAAACCGAGGGGGTGAAGGGTTCCATTGGCTTCGGCAAGATAATACTTTCAAATTCAATCCAACATCACACATGTTGCAAAGCTGGCTAATTTTTTATTTAATTTTTAAGACATGTGTGTTGGTGCGTCTCTTCGAAAATTTAATACCTGCTAGTACTATTATAATTATTCTGTGCCTGTATTATTTTATTAAAATCCGGACATATAAAACCCTACCTATTAAAATTTTGTTTAAAATAATAATACAAACTTGGTAATGGAGTAGGTACCATCGGAATGATTGATGTTAATTTACTATTTGAACGCAGATAATTAAGGGAGTTTTATTAATATGAAATTATTATGCCTATTAGATGACTTTTCTATAAGTACTATTAGTTATTCTGTGGTTCTACCCAAACCATACCATTCTGAGCCATACTTTTCCACAGAAATAGTAATAAAATTAATTACTTACCAGTATTTTGTAGCGTGTGTGCCTACCTAGCCTACATAAGTACGGGGAAATAAAATATTCACCGTTATTTTAATCGGTTAAAGATGAAAAGACCAACTTGGGACAAAATAGGGCAACAGGTTTTGGGGTATTCAGCACAAAAAAAGCGACTATGTGCGCGTTTCTGCAAGCAAGCCTACGAGAAAAATAGTATTATTACACCGTCATTCCGGATTAAATCAAGGCCATAAGAAGACCTTGAATGTGTTTGAATAAATGATACTATGCGTCGGGCTCGGTTTTATGAAGCTATTGTCGAGTTATTGAAAAATTTTTGAATTTTACAACTCTTGGTTGGTTAGATAATAAAATGATGTTGGCTTTGGTAATAAAATGACAAAAAATAGAAAGTGATCATCAGCGAGGCATGGCAGGGCAGGTGCTCCGTAGATTCATTTGTCGAGCGAGTCCACGCGCTGAACACGTGCCGATGGCCACCTCTCACCCCCCTTCCCTTAACGGCGGGCGACATTCTAAAAGCGAAACTTTCTCGGCGATGCATCTCGTAAACACGTTGAACCCTTTATTTGTGAATGAATTATGAGAACTGCATAATGCGTAAAAACTTCGTAGCTTTTTAGTTGTTACTGCACGTGTCATACACGAGGCCGGCACGTAAGTAGGAAACGGAATTTAATAGAACACAAATTGTGCACAGCAGATAAAACAGGTTTTTTTATACATATTTTAACATAAAAAAAGAAAAAAAAAAGATAAAAGAAAAAGATTGGAGTTTTTATAAAGGTCAATGTAGATGAAAAGTAAATTGTCATGCGATTCTCAACAATTTGCGGCATAACTGTTAACTGTCACATTGACTTGCCCTGTGCACATCAACGGCCCTGATGCTAATGATTATTATGATAGGATTGAGTCTTTCTTTCTTCCTATAGAAGAATATACCTCGTACTAGTACTTACATACAATTTTTTAGGTTCCGTACCTCGAAAGGAAAAAACGGAACCCTTATAGGATCACTTTGTTGTCCGTCCGTCCGTCCGTCCGTCTGTCAAGACCCTTTTTCTCAGGAACGTGTGGAGGTATCAAGCTGGAATTTATATCAAATACTCAGGGGTCTACTGTCCCTTGGAGCTATGAAAAATCAAACTTTAAGCCAACGCAATCAAAAGATACAGCCGCTTATGCCGCAAATTTCCGCAAATCGACACTCGTAAGGAATCAAAACCTACAGGGTACTTCCCGTGAACTCAGAATCTTGAAATTTGGTACGAAGCAACGTCTTATAGCATAGATAAAGGAAAAATTGCGAAATCCGTAAATTTTTAGTTACATCATAATTAGTAAAAATTTTTAAACAGGTTTGTACGGAACCCTCGGTACGCGAGTCCGATTCCCACTTGGCCGGTTTTTTTAAATGTATGTTGAATTCATTCGAAATTAATTTTTGCATTAAGTTTGTTACTGAGATTGTGAAAATCTAGTGTTATAGAGGGAATAGGTACCTTAAAATCAAGCATCCCATTATTAACTGAAGTGTAAATGTAGGGTGCGCCAAAGTTCACCTAAATTTTCAACTCCGATAATTGGAAATCCGAAAATGTTCTTCCTAACATTTTTCATCCTAACAATCACAATTCCCAACTACTCTGTCTCTAATGTTCATAATTCCGAATCATTCAACTTCATAATGCCAGTAGCAATAAACATCTATTATACTTTTATTTGTTTTCCTATATTTTCTCAACATAACCATCTTTTACACTATTATTCAAAGTCATATCTTTTTTGTTTAGATCGTCAACATAGGATGCAAAAGCGAGCAAAGGGCACCCCGAGGTTCGGTTTGGTTAGGTTACTTTAAACCCTTTACACAGAAATCCCCGTGAAGCGGGGCTCCGTCGACGGCGTCGACGTAGGATGACATAGGATGAAAAAAAAAGTGTTTATCATATTAGACTAAATAGGTTTTATGTCTATTGAGTGGTATATCAAACGATTTTATATTAATTGTCTGTTATTCTTATAGAAACTAGTTACATTAAAATTATATCAATCGTTTCTTATATTAAATGATTATTATATCAAATAAAATTATAGGTTCAGTTGTTATATCTTGTAAATATTAGAGGTTTTGTAATTATATCATATATTACTTACCCGTATAAACTCCCAGGCCATGAAAATATTGTGGTAATTATGTTTAGGGATAAAAGCGTTACGATAAAAAACAGTAGGAGTTTAAAATATTTACATTAATGATATTATTGATTACAATTTTCGGAAACATGAGTGTTATGAACATCGCCGGTAGCACTACAAATAGTATTAAAGAAAACTTTAGGATGAAAAATTTTAGGAAGAGTGATCATTCGGATTACAAATCGTTAGGAAGAACAATTTCGGGTAAAGAACTTTAGTTGAGCCAATATGGACCCGTAAATGTATGGCCAAATGCAAAAACACCGCAAGCTGGCACAATCACAAGAAAGTTTTTGTCTCTCATGAAAAGTAATGGTTTTATGAATAACGTATGGTTCGAGACCCCCGATATGTTGAATTCATTCGTGATTAATATTTGCATTAGTTTGTCATTTTATTGTGATTGTGATTGGTATCAACTATTCGGTCTCCGGCCGTATTTTCAATAGACTACGAAAATTTCAAAAAGTGCACTTTCTTTTTGAAGTGTTGTGATAAGCCATTTATATAAAAAAAAATGTAAGTTACGTAAGTAAATAAAAATCGTTATTTGCTCGCTATACTCATGAACGACCACTATTATGCCCGAAACCACACTCAATCATGTAGGTATGTCTGGCCGGATATCCGTTGCACTAAGTATAGGTATAGTTATTATTATTACCTACTCTTTCCTTACTTCTTCCCTGATCTATGTTAACAATATCATAAATACATGGCAACACTAATTTACTTTAATTAGTGTACAACTATAATGAGTTGAATCCGATAAAGAAATGACCGCTCTAGTATACAGGGTGAATTTTCCAAGTGGGCGTGGATGGCCAAATTCTAAACTATGAGGAATAGCGAAAAGTACTCAAAGGAGTCGCGGGCTCGATTTTTATGAAAACTAAAACTGCATCATTGGATTTTTGAAAAATCAATATTTCTAGCCAGGAATCGAACCTGTTGATTTTGAAAAAAAAAATACACTGTATTATTACACCATTCGATAGTGTCCTTAATAAGGATCAAATTCTGGGAAGTAATGATATACGGCAAACTTAAGGAAAATGTTGAATTTTAATAAACTGCTTCTTATTTTAAAGTATTCATACCTTCTACATTACGTACCTTGTTCGAAATGATGCTCAATATTTTTATTAACACACCCGCAGCGCAGTCACCTTCACAACATTATGTTCTAAATTCAAATTTCTATTACGGTCTTTGCAATCCATCAGGTTAAGCTACGCTTGCCGCGGTTGGTCTGTGGATGGGTGACCATCTTTACATACCGAGATCCCCCCATGCCTCGGAAAGCACGTTAAGCCGTTAGTCCCGGTTGTCATTCCTGGATCTTTGACAGTCGTTACGGGTAGTCAGAAGCTCGAAGGTCTGACAACCAGTCTTACCAAGGGGAAGGAGTATCGTATTACCCAGTAACTGAGTTGTGGAGGTCAGATAGGCTGTCGCTCCATATAAAATACTGGTATTCAGCTGCATCCGGTTAGACTGGAAGCCGAGTTGGGAAAAGGCTAGGCAGGTGATGATGAGGTAGGTAACATAAGAAAATAATAAAAGTATTTTGTTAAAAATGAGCTCTTTCCTTTAGTTTGCCGTATGTCATTACTTCGCAGAATTCGATCCTTATTAGCGACACTATCGAATGGTGTAATAATACAGTGTGTTTTTTTTTTAAATCAACCGGTTCGATTCCTGGCTAGAAATATTGATTTTTCAAAAATCCAATCCAGTTTTAGTTTTCATCAAAATCGAGCCCGCGACTCCTTTGAGTATTTTTCGCTAGTCCTCATAGTTTCCGATTTGGCCATCCACGCCCACTTGAAAAATTCACCCTGTATACTTTTTATAATTTATGTTGTTTTTTTTAAAAAGGTGCTATGAAATAAAATTATTACAATAATTTTATTCATGTAGTTTCATCCTTATTGTACGAGTAGATTCGTAAACAAGGTTTTATTTTATTGCATATTGTCATAATAATAGCGCATTGTGCAATTAGATCGGAATCCGATCCGGATTTATATCATAGGACCGTGCGACACATTCCCAAGGCATGCATGTGACGCCCAGAGAATTCTCAGCAGACAGTAAGTGAGAACTTCAATCCATTTGGGATTTGACTCCGTACACTCGCTTATATCGAGCCCTAGCCATAGGTAAGTCGATTGCGCTAGATGTTCGCTGGACAAAATTAAAAAACCCGCGTAAATGTCGATCCCGTTGGAATATCGGGATGAAAAGTAGCCTATTTGTTAATCCAGTGTGTCAGTTACTTCCATACAAAATTTAATCAGAATTGGTCCAGCCGTTTGAGCGTGATGAAGTAACAAACATATAAATACACACACACACTCGCAAACTTTCGCCTTTATAATTTTAGTGTGATTAGCTATTAGTTTATTTGTACAAATACTAGGCTGACCCGGAATAAATAATTAATTTTACCAAAACATCACACTAGCCGTAAAAAGTGAGAGAGTGAAGGGAGACCCTTTGTCCAGCACTGGGACGGAAACAGAATGCTGTCCCACTAAAAGTTCATATTATAAGTAGGTACCCCTCTTGTTACATTAATTACTAAAACCAAAGTAAGCAGTATCAAATCCTTTAACTTGTATGTACTTATAACTGTAGGTACCTCGTATAGTACCTAATCAATAAGGTAATCACAGTTCGAGCATGTTGATTTTACTTTAAATTCTTTTAGCACCTTATCTAGTACCACAGAAATCTTAATATATTAAGATTTCTGTGTCTAGTACTTATACTTATGAATTGAGTACCGAGAGCTAGTGGTGAGGCATAAATCAACGACCTTTAACTGGAAGCAACAGTTGCTAAGTACTAGGGGTGTCACCCCTCCCAAAACGTAGGACTCCTGGCCCCTCGCCGCCGTTGACGCCCCATAAGCATTATATTTGCTACAATCAATGTCACGAGATTTAACAGTACTTTTTACACATTGCTGTACCTATATTAATTGTTGTGATTTTTTAAGCGTTTCCATTCAGCGCAATTAAAAGTTTTATTAAATCTGAACTGAAAAAACTATTAGGTATGGGGCCCGACATCATAACGAGATGTGAGAAACCATCGATAACGGTCCGTAAACTTAGCAAAGATTGCAGTTACTGAACACAAATTCTTAGCTGATATTTAGCTAAGAATTGTATCTTAGCACGTCTTACTGCTATGTGTTTGATTATACTCCATTGTAACCGAATTAAAAGCCAGGCCGTCTTCGGTCGAGTCGGTCCGGATCCGAACGGAGATGAGAAGTGGTAACTGCTAGAGATAAGTAAGTACTTAGATGCGGTAAAATATGAATGCAGCGACAACAACTTATAATAATGATAGTTCTGTCAATATTAGATTCATCAGAGTTACTGAAGGCGCCTGTAGCAGTGGCTTTATATTAGGTCCTTACATATGAAATTGGCGTTTTTCGTACTGGCCACTTTAATCACGAATTTCTCCTCTTTGGTAAGGAATTCCAAATTCAAATTTGTACAGCTATTTACTCATGTATTTGTGCTTCGATGACCGTCATTCATTTGTTTTTTTTCTTCTGTTTTTTCTGTTTGCGTCACTCATTTTACAAAATGGAAAATTTAAAATATCGCATTATTTACGAGTACGAGTTCCGCCGTGGCACTAGTGCTGCGGAAACGACTCGAAGGGTGAATGATGTGTATGGCGGTCATGTTGCAAAAGAAAACACAGTTCGTTTTTGGTTCCAACGTTTTCGTTCTGGAAATTTCGACCTGCAGAACAAGCCCCGTGGACGGCCTGAGACCCAAGTTGATAATGGAGAATTGAAGGCTATTGTGGAAGCGGACCCATCGCAAACCACGTCCGAGTTAGCTGCAGGCTTCGATGTTAGTGATAAAACTGTTTTAATTCACTTGAAGCAAATTGGGAAGATTAAAAAGCTTGAAAGCACGACAACGCCAGACCACACACTGCGCAACAGACGGCTACCAAATTAGAAGAGCTTGAATTGGAATGTCTTAGACATCCTCCGTACTCCCGGGACCTTGCTCCAACAGATTACCATTTTTTTCGCAATTTGGATAACTTTTTGCAAGGGAAAAAATTCAACTCCGATGGGGCAGTCCAAATCGCCTTCAAAGATTTTATTGATTCCCGTCCGACTGGTTTTTTTAGTAAAGGGATCAATGAACTACCTATAAGATGGCAAAAGTGCATTGAAAACAATGGTTCATACTTTGATTAATTAAATATATTATATTAAAAAATATTCGACTTTTTGTTCCTTCCATACAAAACGCCAATTTCATATGTAAGGACCTAATATCATCTGGATCTTGGTCTATCATCTTATTATAAAATAAACTACATAGTTGGACTGCTATCTTATTGGCAGTAAAGTACAACACTTTTTGCACTATGCGTGTGTGAGTTTGCTGATCTTTTTACCCGACTACGGCGAAGCCGATGCCGATGAAGCCGATGGAGAGCAGTGGTGGCCCAGTGGCATCAGCCGCGACTTACAAGTTGTAGGTCGTAGGTTCGAACCCCGACAGGCGCTTTACTTTGTGTAAATTATTTCATTACCCCTGCTCTCAAAACGGTGAAGGAAAACATCGTGAGGAAACCGGCATGTCCTAGAACCAAAAATTCAAAGACATGTGACATCCACCAACCCGCACTGGGCCCGCGTGGTGGATTACGGCCCACTCCCTCTCACAGAGAGGAGACCTGTGTCCCAGCAGTGGGAACGTTATAGGCTGATTATGTAACGGCGAAGCAAAAAGGAGGGTTATGATTTTGACCGGTATGTATGTATTTTAATGAATGTAGATATTGCTTCTTAAGTAGAAAGTATATAAAATGGTTTTGCTGTGATATCTAATATAACATGAGCTCACAGTTCAGCCCTGTGACCTAGTCGAGAGGCAATCAAACAATATTCTTGATTTGTCGAACCCTATCCTGCTTGTTAACGGAGCCCCTCTCCCCGAGGATATGCACATATAAACTAGTAACAGTGGTGTATTGTACACTAGTTAACAGTTATCTAGCAGCCACTCCTGTTTTGATCTTGTTATCGTCGACTCTGAGCTTCTGAGCATCTGCAACTGACAAAAATTCATGGCCGAGCTGAAACCGAACTTTTTAACGAAGTACCTCAAACTCAAAGCATTTATTTCAATTAAACCAATTACAGGCACTTTTGAATTGTTAAGGGGTCGGTCAGTCAAAAAGATGAAGCTAGTTGCCCATTCCAAAGAGTAGGTACCTATGGAGAAGAACGGGCAAGAAACTCCATGGACACTCTTTTAAATCAACCTACAATGTAGGCATTTATTTAGTCAATGTCAGTCGACACAACGCGTAATGTACAAAATCTACATTGGCTAAATAATTCTAAAAGCCTATGAGAAGCCCATAGTTTCCAAAATCTGGATCCGATGACCACTGTTCACAATTCTTTCTGGTTTAACTGGTCGCCCTGCTATATACAATTGCAAATCTTACGGGTTACCTACAAAAAGTCATTTTATAAGCTGATGTCTTAGGTATAGCAATAAAAATCCAGTTCGTTTAGGGTCAATTTATACTAGCGCAGAATCGAAGCGCATCTAAGCGTTAATCTGAAACACAGCAAATTCACCCTTATCTCCACAACGTAATGCACATATTTCTTCTGAGATAAAAAGAAGACGCGCGAATTCGCGCGCATTCGACGGAATTCGCGCGTCTGAGCGCGACCAACGCTGATTGGTGCGCGTGCATTACGTTGTGGAGATAAGGGTGAATTTGCTATGTTATGTTTCAGATTAACGCTTCGACGCGCTTCGACTCTGCGCTAGTATAAATTGACCCTTAATCTGTCAAGCTCCGCTAATGAGACAATTGATTTTCTATTGTTTCGTCGCCAATGGGCGACGCGCGGTCCAATGGCAAACCCGAAAGAAAGCATTTTAATAAAGAAGGCATTTCGCAGTACTACCTACAGAGAGGATCATATACATTTCAATCACAAGAAAGAAAAACCAGAACCTATGTTTTAATTAAAACAACGTCGGCCAAGCAGTTGTAGAAGCTTTTCTAAGTTTTTTTTTCCAGCGCTTTAGAAGATGAAAACCAACTTACGACTAAGAATCGAATCATCCGTAGAAGTGGAAATAGAATATAGTAGGGACTAGGAAGGTAGGTACTCCTCGATTATTGCGACCAATTTAATACCGAATAAATTTCGTTTGTAGCAGTTGTTTAATATTCACTAATCATGAATGACGTGAGAGTCAGCTGCCGCACCCGAGGGGGAATATCCAAAGATATAACATGTCAAAGTTGTAAAAAAAAATCTTTAATCTGTTCTACGGGCACAGGCTCTACAGCTAACGAGGCATACGTATAAGTTAGGACGTTAGGACGCGTCCGGGTTGCCGCGCGCACGGTATCTCTATCCTTGTGTCATCAGTTCATCACCTATACGTGTATCAGAGGTGATGAACATACCACTTAAGCAAGCGAGCGCCGCTTTGGAATCATAGAATTAAAGTAAAGAGAAACCTGCACCCTAATTGCGTAATTCACTATCCAGCACAGTCTGAATGATTTATATTAGGGATTCCTAATCCATTGCTTCATATATTCGGAAAATTTGTCTGCTTAATAACGTAAATAACGCAATTAATGTTGTTGAACTGTCAAAATGAAAGCCATTGCTACTGATAGTGTATTACACAATTACCCTGCTCCATTGTTAGTTTAAGGGCTGATTTTTTCATCGCCAGATAACTTTTATTCGAGGAATAAAATTGACGTTTGACAGTTTTTGTATGAAATAACTGTCAAATTTTCAAAATTATTTCTCCTTTATTCATCTGGCGATGGAAAAATCAGCCCTCAGTGACTTTTGCAATAGCCCTAAACATTATTTTGTCTATATTAGATAATAAGCTTCTGCCCGCGACTTCGTCCGCGTGAAAGTTCTTGTCCCCCGACCCACCCCGTCGCATTGCATCGACTGCCCACTGCTATTACTTCGTTTTCGCGTAGCGTTGTTTCTGATTTTTTTTTGCTCGGCTCCTAAAGGTCCTAGCGTGATGTTAAATAGCCTATAGCCTTCCTCAAGAATAGGACTATCAAATGCAAAAAAAAAGAACATTCGAATCCGACCGGTAGTTACAGAGATTAGAGTTTTAAAGAAACGACCAAAAAAAAAACCTTTTCAGATATCGAAATAACCGTGAGCGAAATCATAGCCAGGGCAAGTTACAGGTCCGCTAGAAAAGAAAATCAATCAGTTTCATTTCGATGAGCAAGAGGCTTACGAAGTGGTAGAAATGCAACAGGTCAAAATATCTGTCGACTGAAATGCCACAGAGTAAATCTGTGGAAATGCTTCGTCCGATTAATAATTAATTAATTCTGAGACGACTCTCAAAGGCGCTTAACGCAAAGGGAAATTGCGTCAATTTATTTATGAATCGACCAAGTATTGACATGATTGCGACAAGTAGTAGAGTTCAACGAAACGGTGCGTGGGGCGTTCAGCAGAGTTAGACAGGAAATATAATTTAGCTAATACTCAATAGTAGATTGCTTCTTCACACCGTAAACTTGCAAAGACGGCCCTGAAACCATCTTGCAAGCCCGGGAACGAAATAAACAAAACGGACTGAAGAATGAGGAAAATATCATCAGGAATGTGGATGGACTTATAAGAGTAGGGAAAGACCAAAGAAAAAGAAGAAATGAAAAGAAGACCAAACTACCGAGATGACGACTAATAGAGTATGGATGAAAAAAACGACGTAAAATGTTGCGTCGACCCCAAATAAATTGATTTATTTTCGTTGGATCCCGCTTTTGAATCCCATTTTAATATTTTTGGCGTTGGATCCCGCAAAACATTATTATGTATTTCCGTTGGATCCCGAATTTAAAAAAATGCAAGATTATTAAGTTTTATTGTCGTTGAATCCCGAAAAGTATTACCCGTTGGATCCCGAATTCTTAAAAAAATCTGATTGCGGGTACTTTCAACAACAAAATTGTTTATAATAAATGAGGGGTTCACTAATGTTTCACCAAAACTCCATTGACAAATTTTTAGTTTACAACCAACGTTTCGTATACTATTTTTAGTTTCTAGCACTCGCCGGCCGCTGCCGCGGCACCGCTCGCTTCGCTCGTTCGGCTCGTGCGTTAGGGGTCACAGTTTTAACATAACCAAACCTAACATTGTTTTTTTTTAATAATTAAAATAATCATAACTAGTTCGGTTCCAGGTAGCCCACTAAAAATAATCTCTTTTTTTCTATTAGCGCAAGTCGATGAAAGAATGACTTTCATTTTTAGGAAATTGCGTAATGAATGATAAGTCAATATGTAAAACGTTTTTATTCCAAACGTCGTTTTATGAGATAAAATGAATAAAAATGAATTCCTTGTTAAATAACACGTTATTAAACAAAAGTTTATCAGTTTAGTTTATAATTTTAAGTACATATAATTATGTCGCTTTAGCGCAAGTCGATGAAAGAATGACTTTCATTTTTAGGAAATTGCGTAATGATAAGTCAATATGTAAAACGTTTTTATTCCAAACGTTGTTTTATGAGATAAAATGAATAAAAATGAATTCCTTGTTAAATAACACGTTAATAAACAAAAGTTTATCAGTTTAGTTTATAATTTTAAGTACATATAATTATGTCGCTTGCTACCGCGTCACCAGTCCTAACTCTCTAGGTATATATTTTGGCTGCTGAGACCAAAACTACAAACGTACAAGTGTAAAGGGATGTTTTGCCTTTTTTGTTTTGCTCGAATTCTACCGGTCTTAATTACTTCCACGGGTTCCAGAGATTAGCGCGTTCAAACAAACGAACAAAAAACTAAAAATCTCTTCAGCTTATTAGTAAAGACGTTTCTCCAAATGAGCGATATGTATAAAGATAGTGAAGAAAAAACCTTTCTGAGTTTGAAATGGATTCTGGACTCTGGTAAGATGACACGACGGCATGATTCAAGCTATACGAGTACGAGTACATATCCAGTATAAGCTGATTAGCGGACCAGTCTCATACTCTCATTGTACGGAAAGCCTACCTATACATACAACGCGAGCTTTAGTTTATAATTGAAATGAAGCTTGATCTCGACGTGTCACGTGTGCTCGTCGTGTCACGTGTTCTCGTCGTGTGTACTACCCAAGTGCGCGTTAGAACTTAAAAGAGGCTGAATGTATAACAAAAATGTGCGTGCCCGAAGTAAGTCGCTTCTTAAGCAACGAGAAGGTTCAACATAATTCGCCAAACCCTGCTTTTGAAGATTTCCTTAGCATGCTTGCATTTTTTTTATTGCTTAATCGCCCCCCCCCCCCTCTTTTGACCTCGATCATGCGTGATAGAAAGCGATGGATGAGGTCTAAGATGGAACGAGCGTGCCCAGAAGATGCCTAATAAGGCACGAACTCCCACGCATCGACGAAACAGCAGGCTGCTTGACGCCGGACATGCCATAAATGTGTGTTTATCAAGAGTATGTTTATCACAGACAAGCTTTTGCCCGCGACTTCGCCTGTGTGGATGTCGGATATTATCTCACGGGAAAGTACTACCGGGATAACATATCCTATGACCTAAGCCAGACCATGGCCTATCCGTATATGCCTTTCATCCAAATCCGTTCAGCCATTAAGAATAAGGAGTGAATACTAATTTTGCCCCCTTGCGGGATGATGCCCCCTGCAAGGCGTAATTCCTTATTTCTTACCAAAAGATTAAATTTTAACTTTCATAAAAAATGCTGGGTTTCCGATAGAAACTTTGTTTCGGAGATAAGCGTGTACAAACAGTGACATGAGATTTTTATAGATAATTCTGGATGAATCTATACCGTATCTTTTGATTGCGTTAACATAGCAGTTTGATTTTTTCACCGCTTCAAGGGATTGCAGCCCTGAGTATTTGATATTAATTTCAACTTGATTACTCTACGCTTTCCAGAGAAAAAGGGTCTTGATAGACGGACAGACAGACGGACAACGAAGTGATCTTATAAGGGTTCCGTTTTTCCTTTTGAAATGGAAGTGGCTTCATGTTATGTCTAATAGCTGAAGTTAGGTTTTAATTTTGTTATTTTTGTTAATAACACACATGGTTTAATTGAAATAAATGCTTTGAGTTTGAGTATAGCTGAATTGACTGACTGAAGCTTTTACTAGAGCGATGCTGAGACCCTAAAAATTAACATGAAACTGAACTTTATGCCATTAATCAGATAATAAGACCCACTACTCTTACGGGTTACTCAAATACATTTTTGCCTAAATTAAAAAGTATAAGTAATATTTTATTATAGGCAGAGAGGCACACGTACAGTCAACCGCGCCTCGGTGGCAATTTGACATTGACACCATAGATATGCAGGGCGAAATTTTAATCACCGTTTTCCTCTTAAGGGGTCGTTGTACTCATCATTATGAACAACTTTTACTACAGGACCAAACAGGAAATCGCAAAAAAAAATCATCTGTTCTCTACATTTTGACGAGTTATGCGAACATAAATGTGGGGAACAGCTGATTTTGTTTCCCGATTTCTGATTTGTTTGTAGTAAGAGCAGCAGATTGATTAGTGGTACGAGCGGTTTTCGAAGTCTTAGCGCTAATGTGAGTAAGGGTTTCCATACGTTCGGGATTTTCTTTTTTTTATCTAGTAACCCTACCTACGGGGGTTGGTTCAATCTGTTGTACCACAAAACCTACTAAGGGCCGGCGCGCACCTCTGGCGGAGCGCAGTCGTCACTGCGAAACAAATATCGACCTTGCAACAGTTAAATAAAGTTGAAAATAAATTAACTTTCATAAGCTCGAGAGCGCGTCTAAGCGGAAAGAAGCGCGCGTCAAAGGATATTTATTTTCAACTTTATTTTTAGGCACATACTATTTCAATAATAATTGGGGGCCTTCCAGTGGTAAAATTGTAGTGCAATCGCCATAGTTACGACAAAAAACATAAAATCAAGCGTAAAGTAATATCTATGAAAACTATCTGTCCGACGATATTATCGATTTGTAACCCCATTTATTAACTGGGTCACTATGGGGCCATCCTCACCATGCATTATTAAGTACACTGTGCGATCGCAAATAGACCTTTCTCCTTGCCAAGGTGACACTCTAGAATATACCTGACGAGCTGACTTCGATGATGGCTGGTAAGTTACTTGACTCATCAAATAATAATCGTTATCCTTACACATGTCTCTCCGTAAGTGCGTTTCTAGCTCGACAGCCATTTACCAATTAATATTCTAGTATTTTGATTTCTTGGCTAAATTAAAACAGTCGCACATGTCGATTGATCAGGTTAAGCTACGCTTGCCGCGGTTGGTCAGTGGATGGGTGACCAACTTTACATACCGAGACCCCTCTGTGTCTCGGAAAGCACGTTAAGCCGTTGGTCCCGGCTGTCATTCGCGGATATTTGACAATCATTAAGGGTAGTCAGTCTTACCAAGGGGTATTGTATTACCCACAGAACTGAAGGCCAATTCTCGTAATTTAAAACATTCAAAATCTAGTCGCAGTCTCATCTCAGCGACAAACAAATGTCAAAAACTTGTCAAAATGTGGGGAAATTTGAGGTACTTTTGACAGATTGAGACTGAGATCAGACTGTGAACGTTCTTAAAAATTACGAGAATTGCCCCTCAGAACTGTTCTGTGGTATTACCCAGTAACTGGGTTGTGGAGGTCAGATAGGCAGTCGCTCCATGTAAAATACTGGTATTGAGCTGCATCCGGTCAGGCTGGAAGCCACTGCTGGCTAGGCAGATGATGATTTTGATTTCTTCGGCATAGGTTCTACACGGTTTCCACACGGCGGAATTATCGTCGCTTTCCTGCCCCTATCCCATGTTACTTGGGGTCGGCGCAATACGATCTCTCCTTCCATTCTAATTTTTTTGGCCTTCCTCCTTTTCTCCATCCATCCACATTTATATTCTTCACTCTTCTAGTCACTGCGTTTTATCCATAGATATATGAAAGAAGGTTTTAAAATCCCTCCACAACACATCATACCAATACAAACTAGGTATTCTCCCTCTTTTAACTTTTCTATGACTGGCGCCACTTTCAAACTTTTTTTTTTTTCAAACGCATTTCTTAGTTTCCATTCCACTTTCGTCACTCTAGCACGTTCATCTCCGCTGCATTCAATCTTATTTCATCCGCCTTCTTCATATGTACAGTATCCTTGAAAATAGAGCTTTGCAGACCAACTCATTGTGTGGTGCTCATAATGTGCTTTCTGAATAAGTTCGGTTTTGATTTTGTGCTTCAAAGATGTAGGATTAAAGCTCAATCTAAGCATTACTACCGCCCGGCAGCGGGCCCTACTTTGTTAACGAAAAGTCGTTTTTAACGTCATTATTTAGTGCTCTGGATAATACTGTCACACTTATCTGAAAAGATGTTTCTGCCTTTTTTGTTTAGAAGTTATTTACGTTTAAGTTTTTTAACTTTCAGCGGGCCTTACTATTTCCACAATAAATAGTAATGGTCCATAATGTTTGGACCAAAAACCCAGTAATTGATACCAAACCAATAGATTTCTTGTGATGTAAGGCATAATCCTACGGAGTTAGTAACCTCGTAAATCATTGGAGGATAGGAGCTAATAGGGTGAAGTTTTTATGAAAAATCCTAATGTGCATTACTATAATTGTCATCATAAGTTTTTCAAACCCATCCCCCTCTAAAAAGTAAAAGAGTGGGTTTAAAAATTCTCAAAACTGTAATAATACAATTGACTAAAAATCACGTGTTCTAATTGGTCGTATCGATTCATGGATGATAAATTATGATTACTTTCGACATTTATTGTACCTTCTAACGCTACCAAAAAAAGGTGCGATTCTGTCAGTTTAGCATGAATTGTCAATAAATATTATGTTAGAGAATTTAATTTTGCCTGCGCTGGCCCTTAATTGCGCTCTAATTACAGACAGACAGGATGAAATTCCTAATTACGTTTTTACCAAAAAATTGGCTTACGGTACGGCGCCCTAAATAATTAGTGATATATGCAACGTTATTTGATTTGGCGAATAAAATTTTCACGCAGGATTTGATCCTTATCAGCAGCAACGCTCGGTGCTATAATAATGATGTATTTTGTGCAACACATAGAAATGATATCTATGGTGCAACACATCGAGTTCTTTCTCTTTTAAGTTCTTTCGTCAAATATACCCTAGATAAAATTGTTGTACTTTTCTTTCACAAAGCTAATAAATCCTTCGTCACTTTTGTCTTTTTCGTTCCGATGGTTTTAGTTTTCGCCCTTATGTCCAATTTCCTAATCCCATATCCATCCAATCCAAAAGCAAAATTCATTTTGTACCTAGTTAACATCAGGGAAACCGAGAGATAGGCCCTGTTGCATCAGGATCGACAAATTAGCAGCCCGATACCTAAGTAGGTAGGTTACTGTTAGGAAAATCAGATCTTCAGCCAGTAAGTAGGTAGTAGGATAGGAATCAAGATTTGGAACCCATTGTTCAATGACTTATCAACTGCAATAATCAAGTACCTATTATGTAGATACATTAGATAGGTGCACACCTACCTGTAATACATAATTACATAGGTATTTAGGTACTATCATCTGACTAGTAGTACTATATTATGATATTAGGTACGAAACAGTTAATAGTTACTTACGAGCTGCAGAATACCGAATTGGTTACCTACCTAGTTAACCCATTTGGTGTCGTGCTTTTGGATACCTATATGATTCACATAGGATAAGTAAGTACTTAACCTCTGCCAATCAGCTGACTAGGGGCCTTATTCTCTATGACACAATGAACGAAACCGCGCGAAATGAACGCGAGATTGGCGAGAACAGCTAAGGAATTGACGTGGTTTTGAAGAAAGGAATCGAATTAGGGCCCAGCCAGAACTCTTAGGGCCGCAAACGTCCGGTTTCCTGATTCGGAATTCAGTTTCCGAATTCAGATTCGGAGACCCTGACCCTGATAAAGAGAACATTTTGTATGAAATGCGTGCATTCGGGATCTCTGAATCTGAATTCCGAAACTGAATTCTGAATCAGGAAACCGGACGTTTGCGGCCGGCCTTAGACTCAGACTTAGGCTGCCTGTCCATTGACGCGGAGCGAGGCTGCGGAGCGGAGAAACAGAGAAATATTAACCAATAGAAAATAATATTGAGATTTTATGCAATCCTATTGGTTAATATTTCTCCGTTTCTCCGCTCCGCAGCCTCGCTCCGCGTCAATGGACAGGCAGCCTCTTACGCGAGCTTACTATAATCAAAATAAGAAAATTGAGATTATGAGCCGTAGGCCCGTAGCTCGCGCTCATTCCCATTTAATCAATTGAGCTGTCTGTTCCTAAGTAGGTACCTATAAAGTGACATCAATTATTAAGGCTTGCGTGTTTGTGATTGGTTAACATGATCGTTAGAACCAAATTAATGTTTCAAATATTTGTATGCCAGTCCATGGCGAGACATGTGGATCATAATAAAATAACCCTATTTAGGAAGACCATTATTGTACAATGTTTTAATACAAATACAAATGCGCTAAACTGTACCTAATCTATTCTAGTCCTTTCCTTCATTACCCGGATTTTGATGACCTCAAACAGACGAAGTAGGTGCTAAAGTCCCTCATACAAGATTGCTTGATTGAAACCTTTTGGATTTTGATTGTTCATACTGCCTATTTAGTTTCGACCCAGGCCATGACCCCACATAACCAACGTTATGTAGGCACCTACTTAAAATATCAAGTTTTCCTCATTCGGCTCCGACTCTGCACTAAGGATTTTCGCGGTCCGTCGCGCTTTTCAACTTATTTACGGTAAGAGTTTAGAGAGAATTAAACCAGTAAGTGCAAATATAATATGGATGTAGGCCGCATTGGGTACCTTCCTACTTCCTTCCTAATGTGAATTTTGGACAAAATATTTGGGCAGCACGAACTATTAATGTTGTACCTGTCCATCTCTTTATGTAAATGTGCATGGAACTATCTGTCAGGTTATAGGTTCCCTATACAATAATATGTTTAAATACCTACATAAAGGTAGGTAGTTACATGGCTAATTATGTAATTATGCAAGAAAAAAAAACAACCATCTCTGATTTAGACAGGGTAAGTAACTGACTCCTTTAGAGCTATTATGCACTGTCGACTCGTCGTCGGTGACCGTGACTTATTTTAGTTTAAATAGGTGTTTACGCACATGGTCGAAGGATGGTCGCCGATGACTGAGTCGCCGGCGACCAGTCGAAAGTGCGTAAAAAAGTTCACTATCTATTGTACCTACTTAATGCAAAATATAGGTACGTAGGTAAAGCATGTGATTATGAGTAAGATTCAAATCCCACTCAAATCCCACAGATGTCGAAAGAGAAATGAATACACAACTATTAGAGATAATAATATCATTAATTATTGTTCCTACATAGCCTTAGAAGTATGATGTAGTACCAAATTACGATAGGTAGAGGCATCTACCTGTTGATGTATGTGTGTTGTGGTATTAGAACCGAAATGCACATGACATCCTACATCGCGCCAATAAGATTCCAGTCGTAAAGTACAAAATTCTTACCTATCTTCGTAAACGGGAGAGGCGTCGCCGGAAGCACCCTGAGACAGGTCACCGTCCATGCTGCGATGTTAAGTAGTTCGGTATCGGCGACGGGAACTTGGGCCTCGAGCGGCGTTTAGTTTACGGTATGAAAAATGGGCACACGGAATAAACCGGTGCGCGCGTGTAGCGAGTACTGAGCGGAGTAGTTCCGTTCGTTCGGTCGGTCGGTCGCCGGTCGGCGCGGTCGGCGGGCGGGCGAGCGGAGCGGGCGCGGTGCGGCGCGGGGACCGAGCGGGCGGCGACAGGGGGCCCCGCACCGCCCTCGTTCCGCCCGCGCGTCTCCAAGGCAACGCCGTTGCCACCAAGACGCACGTGGTGGCTGTTTGGACGTGGGTAACGCCATCATGCGTTATTATCATTTAAGTAGCAACCCGACCCCGACCCGGCGCGGCGCGGCGGCGACGTAAAGCCCGGGGACCGAGGGAGACGACACCGAGAGAGTTTTTTTAAAAATGTTTATTAGCCGCCTGCGCCCCTCAGAAGTTGAAACCTTAATTGAATATGGTAGGTACTTACTCAATATCTACCTTTCAATACAAAGTTGAGTGCGTTTCCATCAGCAACGGGACAGGTTGTACCTGCAGGCGAGGTGTTTGTGAAAAGATACCTAACTTTTAACTTAATCCTATATCTAGTATTACCTATCTAGGACCTACCTAACCTCACTCAGGCATAGTACGCGCCACGAAATATTATAATATTGTTAAGAATTTTATCTAAATGTCATCGTTATATCCCTGAATAGATAGATATTCACATTATGGGTAACTATTTCGAACACGACTTGCCTGCGCAAACTCGCTACCTACTAAGCTTGTCAAGTCTCATCTTTCGTGGCGCGTATTTATAATCAAAGAGAAATAACGCAGAAATAATTAGACAAAACTTGACAATGTAGATAGGTACCTACCACTTTATTTAGAGAATTACAAATGTTAAATAGGTACCTACATAACTAGATAGGCGCGGGCGCAGTACTATTATATCTGTGGCGCGGGTTAGTCAGCGTGAGCGCGCGTCGTCGGAGTCACAGACTCAATAAGTAGGTAGTGTTTCTCGATTTGATTAGATAACGTCGCGTCGCTATTTCTCTATTGGTAGGCAATTATTAAGCTCTATTTAAGTACTTATACCTAATCAGCCTGTAACGCTCCCACTGCTGGGACACAGGCCTCCTCAATGTGAGAGGGTCCGGAACTCCGGACCATAATCCAACATGCGAGCCCAGTGCGGGTTGGTGGATGTCACATTTTTTGGTTTTAGGGCATGTCGGTTTCCTAAGGATGATTTCCTTCACCATTTTGAGCGCAAATTCAAACCCACGACCTACGACACTAAGTCGGGGCCATTATCACAGTGCCATCACGGCTCACAGTAAACCAGTTTTGCTGGCCTCTTATTCTATGGAAGTAAACTCCGCACTACGCCAGGCCAGCGCAAGTTCAAAGTGTTGCCAGGGACTAAGTAGACTCATTAGTAAAACAAAATTCATAGAGGAGGGTCTTAGTTCCACAGTAGCAATAGGTGCAAAGCATACGACATTCCATACCTAGGCGTCTCAAAAAACAAAAGGATATAAACAGCATTGGCAGTCAGTCATTCGTGGGGAAACTTAAAAACATTTTTTTTAAGTTTTGAAATGTAATAATAAGTATCAAAAATGAAAATTGCATTATTTGTAATTTAAAATTATTAACATAAATGATGATTAATGATTATTAATATACATGATGTCTGGTTTTGACAACTAAGTATTGGCACTCCCGACCCATTAGTCCGATCAATAAATTATACATAAGTAAATTACTATACATTTACACACCACGACACACGTCACGATATAATATCAATTGATATTATTTTAAGAGGATATATTATCATTATATCAATGGATTGATAATAATACAATTATTGTCAAAACTAGAAACCTTAGCAGATTCATAATTTTCCCTAGCAAACATTTGACTAAGAACTACAATTTGGATTACCTTCCCCGATTAGGTTTCGGGGTGTATCACCAAATTCGTTTAGCTTTTTATTGAAATTCAAACCTTGTACTCGTATCCATAGCAGGGTTTATAGTAGGTTACGTTACTGCAAAGTATTCCATTATATTTAATTATTTTTAATTTTATGGGAATCTCCTCTATCAGGCGCGTAGGCGTACCGTTCGAATGTTTTTACTATCCAAACTAAACTAGTATTATCCACATGAGATTATTAGAATTAGAGCTAACTAGTTACTATCTAACACATGACATTTAAATCATTTACAGAATGAAAATCGCAATATTTTTAAAATCCTTTTTTATTTATTTTGTATAAAAAAGTATTGATTTATTTAGGCAACCAACAGCGATACAAATAGTATGTTACAGAGTACGTGTGTTACAGTATTGTGTGGTTAATAATAGGTTATGGTTAATAATAGGTTTCCCTGTATAACTATAGTACATTATGATACATGGGTGCTATGTTGAAGCCGAGAGTATAATTATCAATGCACACGCGTTTCATACGACGTTTTTCAACACACTTGCGAAGAAAAAAACAGGCTTGTTAAATATGAACTTGTATGGATAATGGCGGGCTGGGTTTGTTTTTCCGCACGCCGCGCTAGCGTGCGCGCGCAGGATTACCCATAGAGTAAGTAATGGCGCGCATTTATTTATTTAAAGGCACAGATAAAACCGATAAACAGCCTATAGAAAAAATATAATAAACACAAAATAATGTTTAGACTGATCGTAATGTTGTCGTATGTCAAATTGTAGTTTAGTTAGTATGGAATTAGAAAGTATTATTGGCATACAGAAATATACATTAATTTAGTGAGAATCCGCAATAATAGAACGCCAGTGGTCTTTTCCGTTTGGTTTCCGCAAGGGACGACGGACAATTATAAGGTGCATCCAGACAGAGCGAGGCATGCGCCGCAAGTGCTTTTTTTGTATGTTATCCCTCAGCCTGAGGCAACCGTACATATAAAAAAATCATTTGCGGCGCATGCCTCGCTGTCTGGATGCACCCTAAGGTGAATGCGCAGTGGTAGACCGCGAAATTTAAATTTGCTTAAGTTTTTTGCAATTCGCAGGTAACTATCAGGTTGTATCTTGATCAAAACGTATATACAGGGTGTTACAGAAAGGGTATATCAATACAAACGGGTTGAAGAGTGTGTCTGGTCTAGAATCTCTGTACAAAATTTCAGCTCAAAAGCATTAACTTTGAAAATGCTTAATATTTTTTTATTTCGACATCACGGCGCTGCACTGGCGCGCGGCGGCGTGATGTGCGTGTACTAGGCGCACAGACACACTACAGATAATGGTTAATGACCCTCGTAGTGCGGTGACACGTTTTTTATGATTTCAATTTAATAAACTATCGAAATAAAAAAATATTAAGCATTTTCAAAGTTACTGCTTTTGAGCTGAAATTTTGTACAGAGACTCTAGACCAGATACACTCTTCAACCTGTTTGTATTGATATACCCTTTCTGTAACACCCTGTATATAATAGATATGTATTTACAGAATTATAGTCATTAGAATCATTAATATAATATGTTGCGGACGACCGGGGTACGTCCAGTACCTGACGGCCGTGCCTGGGACAGTCTCCCACGTTTTTGACGTATGTTCCCTAACTAACTGTGCTGGCGACACACGTCCCACGCACCCCTGAATGCGTACGTAGTGGTGGGCACAACCCACTAAGAGGACCTCGGAGAGATGGGCGGCGAAGAGGCGGCGAAATGAAACGCAGAATTTCTTGATGGTTGGCTTGCAGATTTCGGCTTATTGTTTCTTGATGTTGTTGCCTCTTCGACGGCTGAGCTGCGACTGACTTGAGCCGAAAAATGGCCCCATTTTTATACCGGCCTACGTAACCTTATTGGCGACCGCGATTTTTTTACCCTTTTTGATCGCCAATTTCATCAAGCCGAAATCTGTTTGAGCCCCTTTTTATTGAGTTTTTATGCTATTTCCTTACAAGTTTTTATTATAAATTATTGTCTACAAGGTCCTTATGCTAATTAACACTTACTTAACTAGTTGGTCCTTATGCTAATTAACACTTACTTAACTAGTTAACAATAATTAATAAAAATATAGCAAACAAAAACCGTAAAAATTATGACTTTGCAATTTTTCACTACAGCAAATCCTTTATAACTTTTGAACTCGTGGCTCGATTTGCAAAATTTAAACGTTATTATCATTTTAATGCATAATCCTTTCATTTAAAACCAAAATAATTAAATTTTATCCATAAACAAAAAAGTCAATTTTCAAGTTACGTAATTATAACGAAATATCTTAAAACTTACAAGAAAACCTTACAAAATCAGTCTTATTCTTAGAGCATTTAACCTATGCTCTAAGGTCTTATTAGATCAGAATATGAATTCTAATAATAATCTTAACATAATTAATCACATTACTATCTACTTAGACACATAGAAAGAACATAACATAAATCATTGAAATTTTAGACTATTAATTAAAATTTCTGCCTTACTTTCTACATAGCGGTCTTGCCACTATTTGCGCCCGCCATGTGCCTAGATAGGGTCTCGTCGCCGACATAATATACCTATTTAAGGTAGATTTGTTCCCTAAGAACTTATCCATTAGAAAGATGTAAGTATTAATGATTCTAATGATTATAATTCTGTAAAATACCTGTTATAGTCGCGAATCATATTTTGATCAAGATACAACCTGACACTGACCTGAAAATTGCAAAAAACGTTACAAAAATTGAATTTCGCGGGCTACAACTGCGCATTCATCTTAAGGTAAATAAATTTTAGTTCATTTTGGAACCAAAGACAATTCAGACTTAAAAAAAAAGTGAAATATGGCTCGCGGATTCCTTTTGGCATGAAGTCTCTTTAAAGAGATTTAAAAAAAAACGCACTTCTCCGACCTCCGACTAGTAAATTAAATAGTTATCTGTGGAATAAAAGCACAAGTACCGTAACGTAAAGAAAAAGCACGCGTTTGTAATACACTGCATTATGGTCCTAAAAGCGGTGCCTTAAGAGCCATTTTACGAGCAAGTGCGTTGAAAAGATATACAACATTATTTTTAGTATATGCGAAACCTGAATATAGTTTGTTCAGAATAAGTAACTGAATCGATTCCAATAATTTTTACCCCATGTTATATTTTGGCCCAAAAATATTTAAAAAAGGTTAATAGTTGGACACCCCGAGGAGCGACTAAGTAGGTAGTTATCTACCATACGCGCACAATGGCGCGGCGCAGGCGCACAGCGAGCGGGGCGACCGGGGCGGGGGTGCAGCAACCTCAGTCGCCCGGGTACTTCAGGTTGGCGCGCACGTGTCGCGTGGGTCCAACTGCATAATCGCGAGCGCGCGGCCGCCGCGCCGCGGGCCTTACAGTGTTGTGTTTCGGTTGATCGTGTACTTACCTATCGTATGTAAAAAGTGTCGTGTGACTTTCTCATACACAAACGTCCAGTACATAGACACAACGATAACAGTGATAACGTTTCCCTGGCAGTGCGGCGGTACGAGGAGCAATCAGAGTATCGTGGAACACAATGCTTTGCCGTGATGATTAACATTTTTAAACACGCCAAGATGGTCAATTGTAGAAAGTTATTATTTGTACCTACAGCCTGCTGTGGTTAAGTAATGCGATGTTTAACACTTTTCATCCACTTTGAACTTGTGGTTGACATAAGGTGCAACAAATCGCATTGACTACATTGTATCACTTACGGCTTACGAATAAGTAATTACTTATTCGTAGCTTACGGCTGCATTTATTTACGAATAAAGTACATTATAATAACTACCTACACTTGACCATTACGACAGTCCAAAGCCCGCAAGTGTGATGGAAAATGTTATCACCAGTTAATTACAATACAATCGCCGCGCCGCCGTACCGAACGGCACGCGGTGGGGGAGACCATGTTTTTGGACGGACAAACAGGTAACATAACAAGCTTATAACTTGGTGATTATTCATGATACAGTTTTGAAATTTTGTACATAGATTCTTTACATAAAAATACTAGACACGTGTTTCGGGTTTCGCATATACTAAAAATAATGTTGTATAAAACATGCGAACGGAATAGAGACTATAAGAAATATTTAAATACAAAAGGTTCAGTTTTAGATAGGTATAGGTATAACTTATACCTTCTTATAATTAAATTTTAGAGAAAGAAAAAAAAAGTTTGGTTATTGAGAAAAAAAAAGTCTGAACAAAATAAGAGATTAGTTGTTTATCAATTGCCTTCGTAAGTATATGGTTTTTATTATTTGTTTTTTGAATGTAGGTTTATTACAGTTAAATATATCCACTTTTGAGAAATCTGTACTCGGGGCAATCGAGGCGTCCATTGAGTATGTCATAAAGCAAACACATACCACCTATCCATAACTTTCATCGAGAGTTATGTGTGGTCAGATCACTGATCAGTGCCTAAATAGGTAATGTAAACATCGGATTTTTACGAACCCTTGCATACAGCATGTCATGTCGGTAACGCGAACCCATGAGACTTTCCTACCAAACATCGCTCAACGCGCCTAAAGAAGTTTTTACTTCAATAACAAATTTTTTACAAAAAAAAAAAACAACCGACTTCCAAAAAAGACATTATAAAGTGAAAAATAACTATTTCGGAAGTCGGTGTCGTTGGGTTCGCATTTTCGTTGTTTGCCATCGACTTCCGAAATTAGTTATTTTTCACTAGTGTTTTAAGTATTTTGGAAGTCGATGTTAATTTTTTTGTAAAAACGTTTATTTTCACTTTTAAGTTGTACTTTACCCGCACAAATTCGTTTACCTAACAGTACTTGCTATGTGAATATCAGTGACAGGAAGCTATTAAAACATCATCAATATTTAAAACTAAGTGGCAAAAATACTTATTATTGAAGCTAACTCAAAAACTACCCAAGCGAAGTTATAATTATATGGGACCACCCCTGAGGCACTATATTTATTAAAAAAAAAAAAACAATTTTTGAAATTGGTTTAAAAAAAACACGAATCAAATTGAGAACCTAGGTACTCCTTTTTGAAAAGATAACTATCCATGCACTTTATTGTTAAAAGAGAATAAATTCAAGAGACAGTGAGACTTGCGAGGTAATAGAGACCCCAGCACGTGCAACGGTGCGATATGTACGAGTATCATGTAATAAAAAAGCGCATGTGTAAGTGTAAGCAAGTACAAATTACTCTCATACACCATAATCAAAGCGAAAGCCGCGGAACTGCAGCCGAAACAGCTACACATCAAGTTATACATAACCAGTATAAGCTGACTTTTGTAGCGAAATGTAATGGAAAGACAAACACGTTTAATTTTTGAATAAAAAATCGAAATCACAAAATTAGGAAAAAATATAAAAATACAAAAAAGAGAAACTAAATATGAAAACTTGTCACATGGGTTTTAAATAATAAGAAACTATTGCATTACATTTTACATTTAGTGGTTAGTATCAAAAAAAAAAATTTGGTTTTCAATACAACGCGATAATATAATATCGATTGCAATCAATACCGATCCACGCCAACGTGGTTGAAAATAAGTCCTCAAAAGGATACCAACCTGCTACAGCGTTAAAGGAAAAAAATATAAGGTCTATAGCTACAGGGTAAAAAAAAGGTAGTTGGGGAATCGCTCTTGGTCCTGGAATACTTGCGGAGCGCGGCCGGTGGCTCGCGTGGTCAAAAAGCAGTCAGCTGGTCAGGAGTCCAAATATAAGATGTCTGGGTGGGTGGATGGAGCCGAATAAATCGGCTCGCAGAAAATTCGGACTTCTATCTGGGGCAAAAATTATCACCATAAGAATCCCGAGTTGCAAGCAGATCTCAATAAACCCCAAAAAAACGTACAATTATACATACCAGACAATAGGATTCTAATCAAAACGTGAAATGTAGGTAGTCTTCCGTCGAAGATGTGGGGAAACCTTTAGCACAGAACGGATGGGATTAATATATTGAAACATGACGAAAGGCTATGAAAGGACAAAAAGATAAAAAATACATAGACCCCGAATCAAATAATTAATAGCACGATGAACATGCACGATCCAATAAATTATAATATGTTGTTTTATTCAATAAATGTTGATGTTTCTTTCACAATAAATAAAAATTCCGGACGTCGTATGAGAGAAAATTGAGACAAGTGAAGTATGTCACCAGGAAAAAATCTCATCTGACGTAAAAGAAATTATTTCAAAATTATTATAAAAATAAAGGTTTTTGATAGGGCCAGTACAAAAAGAGGTTGATTATAATATTGAAGAAGGACGAATGGCGAAAATAATCATCATGCAGTAACTACTAATGCTGCACTTTGTACGAAAAACCTACTTATACAATACGAGGTCAGCTAAAACTAGAAATGTAGTGTGCGTAATGTATGTAATAGTATGTATAGCTTGATGTGTCGCTGTGTGTACCACCACCGCAGCAAAATTCATGATGTCATATTGAAGTTAAATATTCGGTATTCTGAGCAGCGACGTTTCAAGCTGGAGCTGTGTAGCGTTAATTAGGGCAGCTAATAACTTTTATTTTTTATTTCCGTTATTCATGTTATAGATTGTTCATGTTTAGGTACCTATCATCATTTTAGTAAAAGACGGCCATTACCGGTAGGGGGGAACCCAGAGGGTTTTCGAGCAAGCATATTCAGGGCGAAAAGTTGATAGCTGAGTAGGCATGAGGAGAGAACGTGGAAAATATATTTAAAAAGTTTCTGATAGAAGCCCCTGGTCAGGACTCAGGAGTACACTTTCAGATTTCAAAAAAAGGGCCAAAAATAAAGTGATCTTCAGAGGCGTTGATTTTGGCATGATCGGGTGTGGCCGAACCCATTAAGTCATTTCATTACTTAAATAGGCATCTGATGAAGAAATTGTGGGGTTTCCCTAAATCTGACGAATCTAAAACTCAGATTTGGACCATTTTTAAAAGGATATTGAGGGCGAATAAAAGTTATTCTGTGCAACAGTGTTACATGTCCTGATAGTGAATATATAAATATGTTTACATGTATATAAATATTTGGCAAATATGAGGATATTTCATCAATTCAGAAAATTAATTGGCTATCTAACGAGCCAGCAACGTTTTAAAAAATATTGAGAGAGATGCCCGTCAAAGCTGGCAAAGTTGGAAAGCCATACTTACTAAAATTAACGAAAACATTATAGGTACTAACGACTTGTTTACGCCGTAATACTTTTCTATTCGAGGCTTTATTGTAACTACGTACGAATTTCTGCGCTCGATATTGTTACTGGTAATGGGTAGGTACCTACTGGTTATGGGTACTGGTAATAGGTCACTGTAATGTCAAGCAGCCTGCTGTGTTTCATCGCTGCGTGGGAGTTCCAGTACCTTAGGCATCTCCTGGGCACGCCCCGCCCGTTCCATCATAGATCTTATCCATCGCTTTCCATCAGGCGTGATCGAGGTCAAGAGCGGGGCCCATTCAGCAATAAACAGAATAGGTACCTACTGGTAATGGGTACTGGTAATGGGTATTGGGAATGGGTAATGGTACTGGGGTACTGGTAATGGTTACTGGTAATGGGTACTGGTAATGGGTATTGGGCATGGGTAATTGTAATAGGTACTGGTAATGGGTATTGGGAATGGGTATTGGGAATGGGTAATGGTAATGGGTAACGGTAATGGGTAGGTAATGGTAATGGGTACCGGTAATGGGTACTGGTAATGGGTACTGGTAATGGGTACTGGTAATGGGTAATAGTATCAAACGAGGTTTTTGGAACAACAGGACAAGGACTTTTTGGTTGGCCACCAAACACCTAAAACGGAACAAAAACAAAACACTCAAAACCAAAAGGCGCAGCCGATAACAAAGTTCTATTGCGTTTAGGTTGGTAATTGAATTTCGCTTATTTTGCGCGAATTTGTTGGTAAAAATTGTAAGTTGGACAGAAAACCAACAATTGGTAAGTACCTAGATCTAGATTCCCGACGAGAATAATTAAAATGACTAGGTATAAAAAACTACCAGACAATTTTATTTCTGAAGTAGGTACCCCCGCAACAAATCAAATTTTGCTGATAAAACCCAAAGCAACTCTGTAGGCATTCAAATCTTTCCCCTAGCCCTAGTTTAATATGCACCAAATGTACATATTTTAATATGATTAGACATCACGGCTAGCAATAAATCAATATGGCTGTTTGAGTGGAGGTAGGAGGGGAGTGGTCCGCATCTCGCCTCAGCTCGTCAAGAAGCCTTGTTATTCCTGGAACTGTTCGCCCACTTGTAAACAATCTTGATTGAGTATTGATTGTTGGTACTGCCATAAAATAAGTACTAAGTAACATAATATTAGGTCCTTACATATGAAATTGGCGTTTTTCGTACTGGCCACTTTAATCACGAATTTCTCCTCTTTGGTAAGGAATTCCAAATTCAAATTTGTACAGCTATTTACTCATGTATTTGTGCTTCGATGACCGTCATTCATTTGTTTTTTTTCTTCTGTTTTTTCTGTTTGCGTCACTCATTTTACAAAATGGAAAATTTAAAATATCGCATTATTTACGAGTACGAGTTCCGCCGTGGCACTAGTGCTGCGGAAACGACTCGAAGGGTGAATGATGTGTATGCCGGTCATGTTGCAAAAGAAAACACAGTTCGTTTTTGGTTCCAACGTTTTCGTTCTGGAAATTTCGACCTGCAGAACAAGCCCCGTGGACGGCCTGAGACCCAAGTTGATAATGGAGAATTGAAGGCTATTGTGGAAGCGGACCCATCGCAAACCACGTCCGAGTTAGCTGCAGGCTTCGATGTTAGTGATAAAACTGTTTTAATTCACTTGAAGCAAATTGGGAAGATTAAAAAGCTTGAAAGCACGACAACGCCAGACCACACACTGCGCAACAGACGGCTACCAAATTAGAAGAGCTTGAATTGGAATGTCTTAGACATCCTCCGTACTCCCCGGACCTTGCTCCAACAGATTACCATTTTTTTCGCAATTTGGATAACTTTTTGCAAGGGAAAAAATTCAACTCCGATGGGGCAGTCCAAATCGCCTTCAAAGATTTTATTGATTCCCGTCCGACTGGTTTTTTTAGTAAAGGGATCAATGAACTACCTATAAGATGGCAAAAGTGCATTGAAAACAATGGTTCATACTTTGATTAATTAAATATATTATATTAAAAAATATTCGACTTTTTGTTCCTTCCATACAAAACGCCAATTTCATATGTAAGGACCTAATATTAGGTAGACGGGACTCTTTTCTTTCAAGACGTGTTAAGAATATGATAATAAAGATATGACGTTGACATTGACGTTAATGATAATGTTAGGGAAAAGGTTCCAATGGGGTAGTTAGGTAACTGCGTAACATACTGTCAGTAGCAATGACTTTCATTTTGACAGTTCAACAATCATTTCGTTATCTACATTGTTGAGCAGACACATTTTTCGAACATAATATGAAACAATGGATTAGCAAAATAGTTGGGCAAACGTCATCATCATTCCAAATTTCAAGTTGATGGCATTAGTAGTTCTTGAGATATCCAGCTGCGACAGACGGACAGATTACTTTAGATTATTCAACTAACGATGTCTTGTACGTAATATTAATTTCTGTGCTAGTGCTGTGCACTTCTGTAAGTGACGAATTCACAATTCCTAAAACTGTAAGTGTTCTAGTTTGTGTAAGTCTTCGCATCAGTTCAAATCGACTGGAACAATTTGGCAAATTAAAGTGTTCGTAATAGTCCAAAATCTGGTTCTTACGGAATTACGGATAGAAAAGTTTGCCGGAAAAAATAGTGCGTTTTCTATGGGAATTTAAAATGGGTAGGTAATAGAAAAACATGACAAGTCGAAAAAGGTGATATCATGCGCCCGCTAAGTATATTATGGCAAGATTATTTGAAAATTGCTTAATATTTTCGCTCCTTGACTGTGTAATCAATGTGTAGGTAATTGCATATACAGACGCCAACACATCAAGCTACTACCTGTCAGAAAACTGATAAACTTCCTGCACGGGACCACTATCGTATGAGATTCACGAAAAAATATCAGCCGTCCCATTAATGCAGGTCGAGAAGGTAAGTATTTAAGTATTCTATGTTTTGTTTTGTTGGTCAGTTTGATGCTCTCCTTTATTATGAGCCCACCTTTCTGATGCATGTTGTATAACAGTCATCATTAGAACGAAAGGTATAACAAGTAATATGAATCCCAACTTCATTAAAACGCAGCCTTTTGTTAAAATCAACGTACTAGTATGTAGTACGTAAGATTTTAGCCAAAGGTTGCGTTTTAATGAAGTTGGGACTCATATTACTTATCACTTTGATAATAACGAGTTTAAACTTACGGTTTTTACACAAACTTCCGAGTTTACCGAACAACAAATGTTAATAAGTACTGTTTACTTTGCTTCAATATACACCGTGTTCTTCACGTTATCCATAAACTTTGTCAAACGCTTTTACAGCTTCTACAAATTAAATCTAACAAAGGAAGTAGTACTTAAAAAGGCTTCGTTACAAAGATATTTGTAATTTCATTTAATGAATAATAATTGAGCTATGCAATGAGATAGGAGCCCGCCAAATCTTATGAATGAAAATACGTCGTTGCCAATTCGGTTATGGAGGCATGCATGTCGGGTGATTACGTCAAAGTATTTAGTTTGTATGAAAATTAACAAAAAATATAAAATAAGAATTCATTAGTGTGTCCATACCATAATGAAAAATGCTTATTTCCATGGTCTAAACATCTGGTCGAAGTTCAAGAAGTACAGGGTTTTTCAACAAGAACTTTGTTTTATAAAACAAAATAAATCAAAGAATTAAGATGAAGATGATTCAAATTTTTATTGTATTACGAAGAGAAAAGTTTGGCAAATATGAATGAAAAATGATATCTGGCAAATGTCCACCACGACCACGCTGACTGTCAATTCTTTCATCAAAGTCTTTAGTCACTTTTTGGCAAAATGGCGGGTCTATTTCGTTAATCACACCTCGGATTTTGAGTTTTAAGGCTGCAATCGATTCGATTGGCTCCGTATAGACTCTGTCCTTAACATAACCAAGCAAGCAATTGCTTAACATAATAGCAGTCTCAGAAGGACGATTATGTTGTCCGAAAATATCACGAATTTTAAATGTAACTTTAACAGAACCACCATTTTCATAGTGGATTTTAATTATTTTAATTCAATTTTCGAGCGAAATTTAATTCATTGTAACAATTGACAACATTTCAAACCTGACACGACCTTAAAACAAAAATACTATTTCTTTATTTTCGTATCCTGAGTTCAAATATATTTTTATTTTATTTTTTTATTTCCAAATTTCTGAGAAAAAATATAAAAATCAAAAAACATGTGATGACGTCACATAAACGGCGAAATGAGGTAGTTAGTTACCTTTACGCATTCCAATGTCTTTGATTGAAAACATTACATCAAACAAGACATGTCAATGTCACCTAAGAAGTATATTATACTGTGGTAATATCGCCGTTTTACCGTAAGGCTGACGTCATCTGGCACTTACGTCTTTTTAGAATACACCGAATTTCAAAGTTAAAATTATGAATGAAAAGTACATAATTTCGAAAAACGAAAAAATATGGGTGCCCTAGATTTGAATTTACTTTTATATAACGTAAGAATACATGCAGGTTAAAAATATGAAATGTTGTCAATTGCCAAAGCATCTACTACGAATACGTCAAAAAACTAAATGTCAAAACTGTCATGTTGTTGGTGCTGCCCCAATTGAAAAACAAAGTTCTTGTTGAAAAACCCTTTATATCGTCCGGAACACGGTGTATAGGTATGTGGTCGCGGAAATATACATCTACTTATACATCATTATAAATTAAGTAAGGGTGTACCCACATTTATCGACGCGGAAGCGTATCACAGACTACTCGACTTATCGCCGAGCCGATGCGAATGGTATTAGTAACACCCTTATTACGTATACATAAAGGCTTTTTTGACCGGCGTTAGCCGATTCCGCGTCGATAAATGTGGGAAGACCCTAAGTTTTCGTGTGTCTGTGTGACCGCGCGGTGTTCTTCTGTCGTGTTTCCTGCGCGTGTTTTTTTTAATATTAGGACCTACCTAATGTTTAACACAAAAACATCAAAACAAAGAGGCGTGGCCATACACATTTGTGTATGAAAACACGATGTTTTGTTTTCCGAGCTGCATGGAAAACATTCGTGCGAGCATATCAGATTTTTTTAATTTCCTATTTATACAATTTTATTATACAAATAAATAAAATTGAAGTGTGTTTGTAATGTCGTCAAAATAACAGCTTTTGTACTAACAATTAAAACCCGTGAAATCCAATTTGTTTTCCGACATGCACGCGAACGAAATATGAATAAGTACATATAAAGTACTGCGCATTTTGGCTGGACACATCTGCCGCATGTCAGACGAACAGTGGGCCAAACTTACGACCCAATGGGTCCCTCTTAATGGCAAACGACATCGTGACATGCCCAGACGGAGATGGCGGGATGAGCTGGACTCCTTCAACAAGAACTGGTCCTTAGCAGCTTTAAACAGAGAGAGGTGGAAAGAGAGTAGGCCTTTGCCTTGCAGTGGGACGTCACAGGCTAATAATAACTGCGCATTTTGATATAAGTACTTTATATTAGAAGATTTTTAAAGTAGTTTCTTTTAACTAAAATATAAGTAGTATTGATGTGTGTATAAAGGTGTATTTTTGATAATAAGCGTCTAATCTGCATTCGCAATTTATTTGCCAAAAATGTAAAATATCAGTTTATAGAAATATAACTATACTTAATCAGATACACTATACAATAAAGTTCAGTTTATGCTACAACTTCAAACATTTTTATAACTGTTTCAATAGTCAGTCACTCTGAAATCAATCTAATTACATCAAAAATAAAGTTAATATTTGTTTAACTTGAAATAATATTAATTTGAAACATAAGTTTGAATAGACTTTACACTGATTCTGCAATTACAAAGCTGTAGAACGTGGTAGAACTCAAACTGGTTAGAAAAAAAAAACCGTTTTTAGTACTTGTTGTTATAGCGGCAACAGAAATAGGTACATCTGTGAAAATTTCAACTGTCTAGCTATCACGATTCATGAGATACAGCTTGGTGACAGACAGACAGGCGGATAGTGGAGTCTTAGTAATGGGGTCCCGCTGTCCCGCGGGGCAATTGCGTAACACATTAAGTTTATTAATCGGAATCGGTTTCATTTTGACAGTTCAACAAAGTTCATTGCGTTATTTACGTGTTGAGCAGAAAAAATTTTCGAACTTATGAAGCAATGGATTAGCAATTTGCTTCAAAATGAGTCAGATTCCGATTGATAATGTGTTACGCCATTAGGGTGCCGTTTTTACCCTTTGGGTACGGAACCCTAAAAACAAAATCACCCCAGAATACATATTATTATGACTAGGTACTGCTATGCTGACTGCCAAACTGGTTCGTAAGAACACGTGAGAATAGGCGCGTGCATGCAGGTTTTGTTTGTTTAAGCGCTTAATTAAAAATGTCCTACGCTCTTTTTTTATGGATGGGAAGTCATCAAATGACCCCTCCCGCTCTGGGTGGAGCGGAAGGGAGTGTCAGGCTCTTACTGACTAAAACCCATCCGTGTTCCTTCCTTAGCCCTTATGTTCCGGGGTAGCGATAACCCTTTCGGACAATCCCGCACCCCCGGCAGGCCTCGGCCCTGGCAGGCCCCTTCCTTTTTGCTGACATCTCTTTGAGGCGCGCGTGGAACACGTACGCGCCGTCCGGCACCGGCCTGAGCCTGATCGGACGGTGAGCTACCCATTACACTATTTACATTGCAGTGATATTTTTTTCGCAACGCTTCTAAGCCCTTCTCATTCCTACGTCTTCTTGTTTAAATAAAGGAGTTGCACACTTTCTCTGCTGGTTTAATGCATGATGGGCAGTAAGTAATTGGATTCCTGACCCTCCATCGCTAAATTGCTTATTATAGACATTTCTACGTTCAAACGTTACCGGCAGATATTTATGCTGCCAGTAGAATGCGGCATTTTCTTTTGCAATATGAGTGGCACTGAGTGCGATATGGAAGAATACTCGAAACTTAATACTGTCAGGTTCTTATGCTGCCAAAGCAATTGTCACGATATTTATGACGAGGTATCATATTCTTTTTCTGCCTACTAAGGTAAATTCGGAAGACTTAGTAGGCAGAAATTTATTACGCAAACCATGTCCGATATTATTGCATTCTAAGAGATGACACCTTTTTGGAATCGATGCAGCATCCTATATTTTGGCTCGTTAGACAGTTTGTGCTTTTTCGAGGTCACATATTTTGTGCTGTCACTTGTTATGCCTTCTTCTGACGACCCGTAACAATTGCCAAAATCCACGACTGACAGCCGGGTCCAACGGGCTTACTTAACGTGTTTTCTGAGGCACGGAGGGGTCTAGTCTATGTATGCAAAGATGGTCACCCATCCACGAACCAACCGCGGCATTATTAGTGGTTCTTTGACGTCGTCAGAAGCCTCAAAGGCTGACAAACAGTCTTACCAAGGGGTATCGTATAACCCAGTAATTGGGTTGTGGAGGTCAGATACGCAGTCGTTCCATGTAAAATACTAGTATTAAGCTGCACCCGGTTAGACTGGAAGCAGACCTCATCGTAGTTGGAAAAGGCTAGGGAAATGACTTATTATTAGTTATTTTATTACATATAACTCAGGATAAACTTTATTTTAAACCCCTTTGAAAGGTAACGCGTTGGCAAAATTATGGACAAAAGAAAGTCCCCAATTGAAAAAATAATCGGCTGCGTTCTATTTTGCGCTAGTAAAATCAATGGTATAGTAAAGTAAAACATGCATTTCGAGTAGGTACCTAACTGAGTAATTATTGAAGTCTGAAAGTCGTTTTACTGGTACCGAAGTCAGTGGATCGTCTGACAGTATACTTACTTTATTGTAGGTAAATATTGTTATGTTTGTGATTTTTACTGCATGTGACAGCAGAGCAGGTCGTACGTTCAGTGGTAAGGAAACCAGTATAAGCCGGCCTTTTTAACCGACTTCAAAAAAAGGAGGAGGTTCTCAATTCGTCGGAATCTTTTTTTTTTTTTTTTTATGTATGTTCCCCGATTTCTCGAAGACGCCTGGACCGATTTGGAAAATTTTTCTTTTGTTTGAAAGGGTATACTTTCCAAGTGGTTGCATGATCATCAGGTCAGGATCTGATGATGGGATCCCAGGGAAATCGAGGGCAACCTTCAAATTTTATAGGCACATAGTACCATTTTCATATATTTTCTAAAGCTGTTTAAGTATTTGCATCTGATAATCATCATCTCAGGTGGATGAGCTGATGATGGAAGGTACAACTCCTCAACGGCTTGGAGTTAAAAGAAAATTCTTTCAAAATTATTTATAGTAACACTCGTGCATTTGCTCTCGGAAAGCACCATTTGGTGAAGTGGAACTGATGATGAAGACCACAGATGGCCACCGGAACTACTCAATAATATCTCCGTACTATTTCACGGGTTGCGATTCGATACTTTAACATGGTTGCTAAGCAATTTATGCTCGTCACAATGTGAATGGTGATATGGAGCTGATGGTGGACCAGGAGAACTCTTCAACAATTAACTTCCCTGCATCAGTAAAAGCAATATTTTGTAAAAGGCGATGAGAAAGTTGACACTAGGCTATTGTAACTGAGATAAATTATAAGCAGACCCACTAAAAAGCGTGAAATAAAAACTTTTTAACAAAAAAAAAACCGACTTCCAAAAAACACTAGAAAGTGAAAAATAACTTTAATTTCGGAAGTCGGTGGCAAAAAACTAAAATACAGATCCAAAGACACCGACTTCCGAAATTAAAGTTATTTTTCACTTTCTAGTGTTTTTTGGAAGTCGGTTTTTTTTTTGTTAAAAAGTTTTTTTATCCTATTGTAACTCCTTTACTACGCAAGGCCCAAAACAGTGTTACCATAGACGAGCGCTCGACTGGTATTTAGGTACGTCAAGAGTGCTTCCCGATCTTGAAGACGCGCGGCGAAGCAGCCGCGGCATCTTCGCGCAAAATTCAAACCAAAAACCGAGCTCTTGGGGAAGAATGGCAATAACCTAGAGCCACGGCTCAGCATCTGTTGGAAAACCGCATCTTAAGACATGGCTTTCCACCAGACCTGTGCGAGAAAGCGGAGGGTTGAGCGAGTAATAATTCCACTAATACATAATTAGGTATAACTGCTTTATTTTTGAGCCGTGGCCGCCCAAGTAACAAATTTACGTTGTATAATAGTTGAGTAAACGTTTTTCATTTACTGTTGGTTCTTTGAGGTGGGTTGTATAAACGTAGTTGTAGACGTTTATACAACGCGAAATAGGCCCAAATTATATAACATTATTGTTATTTAAAAGTTACATAAAAGTTAGTGGAGAACTATTTTAACGTTGCTTAAATGTTAAATAAAAGTTTCCGACCGACCTTTTTGGTTAGATAATGGTTATATCTCGACTGTTATGGAACCACTGAAGTCCCATAAAGGTTATATAGACATTAGAAGATGACTGAAATGTCACACAAGTGTTTAACATCGACGTTTATAGTATACATTCAGTCCATTCCATTCATTCTCATTCGTTTCTGATATTTGCTGGAATATAAAAGGTAAGTTATAAATTATCATAACTAAATTTACATTTACTTTACAAGGTTTATGATATACGCGAACAGAGTGCACCTAATTCTTATGGGACCTTTAGTTTTATGATGAAATATAGGTGTGTTGTTGGGAAATTTTTTGCGCCCCCCTCGAACTCGTTAAAAATTAACTATTGTTGATTATTGTTTAATTTATTTTTTTATATTAAACACCAGCCATCTTGTCAAAGTTAAAAAGTGACTTCTATACAACAATTATAGAATGAAAAGGTCAATAATGCGGTTTCTTGCGACCGAGATAGCCGGCCATTATGAATGATTTTAGAGTTCTGTGAGATAATAAACATTATGAACACAGAATGATGATCACATTACAAATGACATTAATTTTATTGAATGTACTTGATTTTAATGACTCAATTAAAATTATATTACTATGCTTGTGTTGTATTTACCTACTTTGCAAAATAATACACGGTGTAATATTTTATAAAAAACGCGTTATCTAATTAATTACCTACGTATTATTGAGCGCAGTGTCCTGTACTTTTTCTGTTCGACCATAACATACTAAATAGGTGCATCTTGTGATTATTTGTTTAATTTCTTGAGTTCCTTTATTGATACTGAATTCACCCCTGAGATATGGCACGACATTTTTTGACACCACACGCTGCACGTGAAGAGCGTGGATACGACCGGGGCGCGCGGGCCCACACGGCCATAATAATTCGTATTTCTAATATAATACCAACATATACCTACATCTTAAATGAATAGTTAACAATATATCAAATAAAATTCACTAAAGAAGATGGGTCATACATAATATAAACAAGTCATCAATGACACATTCATTATACAAATGTGACTTTTTTATTATAATTATTACTTCCGGACCCACGTTCCATAAAATGACCGAAAATTAACATTTTTTATCATTTTTCAGGTGAAGTAGTGTGTGTGGACAGTAGACATCAATAAATTATGGTAGTGTTTTTGGATGTCGATAAAGTTATAACACGGAATGATTTAAAAAACCTCAAAAGGCGCAAGTGGCCTTGGAGAAGAACTCATTTTATATTGTCAAGCAATTGCTATAACTGTCACAGTTGTGACATTGTACTTAAGTACAGTGATTTTGCATGCCAAAACTTAGTAAATAAAAAGATATTAACAGTTTTTTCAGTATTTTTATTTTTCAGTTACCACTTACAACAATGTATGCACTAAAGGTACAAAATACATGTGCTCGTTAAGCACTGTACACACCAATTTGCATTTAATATCTAAAACTGTACATGTTATCTCTCTTTTGGTCACATTATTGATAATACATATAAATATGTTGAGTAGAGAAGATTTCATGGGTTTTTCAAATGCATCGATGCAATCGTCTAAATACTTGCCAAGTATTAATATATCTTCCTGAAATTCGATATCTTTGTCAGCAGATAAGCTTGAAGTATCGGAAGATAGTCCTTCAGAGGGCTCTAAATACTCCAAATAATCATCAACGGAGTCACCTAAAATAATTAAATCAACTTGAGACATTGTAAATAGTTATAATATATGGTGATTATCTTAAAGTATAAACTTACTGTTTATTTCTGGTACAATATTCTTTTGTTATATGTCAATGCCACCAGATGAACTTTTAATTTTTGATCTTGCCTCATAAGTTTCATCTGGAATATTTAAAAAATGTCATTTATAATAGAATTATAATAAAAAAAAGCAATAGAAATACTTCTAATAAAAAAAAAATTATACGGAACCATTTTTGTTGTTGAGGCTTTGATGAGGTACAAAATTCGCAGATGACGGGCCAGTTTTCAGTGATTCAAAAGTTTTTCTTACTTTCCGCTTGAAAGCCCCACTTTGTTTAAGCTTTTTCCATAGATCTAGATTCATATTTTTGTAAATATTGTATCAATGTTTGTTTAGCTGACAAAATGGAAGTTAGTTTTAAAAAAGGCCCTTTTGGACCTTTATATAATTTTAAGGTCTGCTTAAAGTTCTGTAACGGTTACAAAATAACGCTTAAGTCGTATAATGATTCGTAATTCACCACTAAAATACTTCGTTATATTCAGGTCTAAAAATAAACTTTTGGCGACGGTTTGATTACATAAAAGTCGTGTTAAGGTTACGTAGACTACAACGCTGGTTAAATGAACCCTTTTATCTAACTGTTATATAACATCGTATTATTTAGTTGGGTAAACGTTTACCCAACCTACAGTATACGACGTTGTATAAAGCAGTCGTAAAAACGTTTACGTAACTTATTCACTGGCAAAATTATACGACGTTATATAAAGAAGTCATCAAAACGTTTACCTAACCTATACACTTGTACCACTATACGACGTTGCATTATATAGTTGTAATAACGTTTACCTAACCTATTTTTTGTACCATTATACGACGTTGTATAAAGTGGTCGTTAAAACGTTCACTCGACTATTTAATAGGACCTTTTAGTTACAGGGACTGAATCGTTGTAGAAATAACGGTTACACAACGTCGTAGTTGTCTAATAACGTCTATTCAACAGTTATATAACCGAAAGTCGCGTAAGATATGTTTTATATAACCAATTTGTTTGTTGGGCGTGGCCTCGCTCAGCGCATCTCTTGTGAAAAAGGCTTACGGAGCGATGATTTTTACATACAACCGTAGTACTATTAAGTATTCTATGATACAACGCGACCGAGAGATGTTTGGGACGTAATACGAGTTCCTAATGTAATCAAGGAATATTATGTGAGCGAGGGATGCAAGCGGAGTTTTACTTCTCCGCAAGTCCGCTACATATCTTCGCGCCGCTTCACTTCCTCGCACATATTTTGGGAAAGATCGCTTTAGGTACTTAACATTTGTGGTGATGATTGTTGTAAAACCAATAAATGTCCAATTGTCCAATACGAATGAATAAATGCACCTCACCATTATTACATAACAGCCTTTCTGTTCCTCGAAGGTTTGGACAGATATTTTCCTATACCTACTTAAATCATTATGGGTTAGTCCGCACACGATCATACCAAAATCACCGGCTCTTAAGATCAATTTATTTTTGGCCCTTTTTGAAATTATATTTTCGGTGTTCTCTCATCATGCCACATCTACTCAGCTGTGAAGTTTTCAGCCTGCATTTACTTGCTCAAATATCCTCTGGGCTCCCCTGCCAATACGAACAAGTTGCAAGATTGCTGCTCATCCTCCATAATGTATAGCCTACCGACTGACCAAACTTATAGGAAATATCTAAATACTTATGCAAAATTTTTACAAAATCTAACGGCTAGTATCGGGATGAAAATACATTCAGACAAACGGTCAAAAATTTATCTGGGCTCAATCAATCATGACACCGATACAAGGTAGATTTTCGAGATGGGGCCATAAGGGCAGATACGTTTTAACCGTTAGTTGTCGCTACAAGAAAACTTTCGTAAGACACTGTCCATATCTTTTTGGAAACATTTTCATCTGCATTCACAGATTTTGAAAAAAATGTAAAGTCAGCATAAAAATAGGCAATTTTAGCACAAACTTTTTTCATGACAATCGATCCTGTTTCATAAAAGGATAAAAAAATACTATATCGGACTAACTGAGGTTTGAGTACTAGTAAGTGAGTAATCGCAAAAAAAAACTTCCCATATATTTCGTAGAAACAGAGACAGATGAGAGAGAATACAATACAGGGTTATTGGAAAAACACCAACAACCTCTTATGAGATCTTTGTAGGTATTCATCATTACGAACAACTTTTACTATGGTTATACAACTTTTACTAACCAAACCTGAAATCGCCAAAAAAAATCAGCTGTTCCCTACATTCAAACTCATAACAATTTACAGGCACAATTGTTAAGAAGTCGGTCAGTCAGAAAAAATGAAGGTACATTCAAACTCATACTCTAAGCATTTATTTCAATTAAACAATTTACAGGCACTTATAAATTGTTAAGAAGTCGGTCAGTCAGAAAAAATGAAGGTAGTTGTCCATTCCAAAGCGTAGGTACCTATGGAGAAGAACGGGCAAGAAACTCCATGGGCGCTCTTTTAAATTATACTTTTACAAAAATATTAGTTACACCATATTTTTAATAATATGTGAGAACGATGTAAAAAAAGACGTACGCGTTAAAAACGTCCAGAGTACAGCAAATAATAAAAAAAAAATCCAAAAAATTAAATAATTAAAAATAAGCCGTGGCAGCTAAGTGCTGACCAGCCTCAACTGACGGCGCCCGTTCACGAACATGACGCATAGGATCAGCACCATTCAGCTCTACCATTTTGAAGAGAGCTGCTCTAAATGATCCAACACACACGCCACCGTCAGCGAGACATTTGTGTGAGCATGGCATACTATCAGCCGCCAGGGCACATCCAAGTCAATGAAAGAAATGGTAGCTCTACAGTACATAGAACTATAGCTCTACAGTACATAGAACTAACATGTGTGCTATGAAAATTAATGAACAATACAAAAGAAATTGAGTTTATACAATGCAAAGATAGTCTTACAATCTTCAGCAGCTCCAACAGTATTATCAAGTGTTCATCAATTAGTTGTGGTTGTGGAGCAGGACCAGCATTGAGCCAGGCATTTTTATCAGCGATGTATTATAATATGCCTCTCTGCATAGTGTGCGTTTTATACAAGACTTGAATTTTGTTTCATTCAGTTGAAGAATGTAGGGAGGTATTTTATTATAACATTTTAAACAGTACCTACCCCATAAAAGATGAGACTACTTTAGCCAGTCTGAAACCTGGTTGAAATAATAGGTCCCCATTTATGTTCATATAACTCGTCAAAATTTAGCGAACAGATGTTTTTTTTCGCGCAATTCGAGACGCGCGCGCGGCGAACTCGCGATGGGCTCGCTGTGCACTCGCCTCGCTTTGGACTCGCTTGCATATCGCCAGTGTGATAATGCCCTAAATTACATTCCAAACAATTTTGTACTTCTTTGTTTTTACATTTTTTTATTACACACCAAATGTGTCTAGAGATCAACCACGTTTTTGCTAGTTACTTGATTTTTAGTATCTCCTAATTTGAAAAGGGTTTTGAATTTCGGTCAAAAGACAAAAATATTTTATCAAGCCTATATGTATAATCCTGCAATGGGTTTGAGCACAAAATCAGTAAAATTTCTGCCATACTTCTGAGTGAAATCAATTCAAAAGAACGTTATTAAGGAGGGAAGACGTCATTTGAGCCAAGAAGAAATCATCAGAGCAGAGAGACATGAAGGACGAGCTCACATCAGCACACGCAGGCAGACGCAGGTCATAAGATAAGATCAAGATCATCGTTAATCGTACAATGACCGCGATGATGATGGTTACGAAGCTTTATAGCTCTTCAGGGATTTAATAAGTGATGAAACCAGAAGAAATCGCTTGCATGAAGTCAATCTCCGTTCCCGAAGGCCGCCGTTACGACGAGTACTGTAGAGGTCGGCTCTAAAGCAAGCCTGGCTGGAAAGCCACACCTCTACAAGACTCGATGGTTATATTTGTATTAAGTTCCTTTCGAACATTCAAGCAGATGTCATATGGGAGTCATAGGTTTGACGTCTATAAAATAAGTCGAATATTATAATTAATATGAAAAAGGGATAAAAGTCTTCTTAAAATATATCCTGATAAACAGTGGATGGGATTTTATTCCGTAGAATAGAGCCCCCTATTCTACATTTGGTGGAGGTGTGTTACGATCGCCGGATTTTCGCTAAGCTTGCGAAATAGTTTTTTGTTTCAGCACTCATAGAAGTGAACAAAAAAAACCTCTTGTATGCCAAGCGAGGCCACAAAGTATACTGTGAGTATAAGAAAGGAGACGCGAAGAAACGTCGCCAGAAAAAAAAAGCTAAGTGGTTATATGTATTTTTTAATATAAAAAGAGTAAGATGGCTCAAGTTTTTGCGGGCATGGACGGCGTATGCCTGGAAGATTTTCTTAGGCGATTTGAAGTTGTTGCCGCCTATAATAAATGGCGTGAGAGCGACTGGGCGCTCATATTAAGCGCATATCTTGAGGGTGCTGCCCTAGCAGTTCATAAGTGGAAATACTATGACGACATGTCATTTGATGAGATATGTGAAGTGTTATGGGAGGAGCTTCCATGTAAATGTCACAGAGACAAAAGAATGAATAAGGTGCAAGTAGTCGAGTTAGCACAAGATCTGTCTGAGGAAAGCAGACAAGAAAATGTTGTAAATATTGTAAATTTAGATAATGATGCTTCTGTATTATTTAGTGGAAGACAAGATGACCCGCTACAGAACGAGCAGTGCTGCCTAGGAAGCAGCGTGGAAGTTGGCAGTGATGGAGATGAGGACGAGCGCAGCAGCGAGGCGTGCATCCTCGCAGAGGAGGAGAAGGAGCCGATAGAAGTGTTCGAGAGCGAACACAATGATGAAAACAACGAATCGGGTCAGTTCTGTCCAATTATTAATGTAATTAGCAATGTTTCAGAGCCACAGAATGAGCACGATGATCGCGATGTGGGAATAAATAAAATTAACATCGCCGCTGATCATTTTGGTGTGGATAATGTGTCGATCGATTCGTCCGAAATAAAGGAGAATGGTCATTTCGATTTTTCCGAAATAAAGGACGATGGCCATTCCGATTTTTCCAAAATAGAGAAGAAAGATCACTTCATCATCGACATGAATAATAATGATAAGATGATTAGTGATGAGTTAGTTGAGGATGATATGATCTTGGATGCAGTCAGAGATGAAGATGCAGAGGTGTTGAACGACTCCGTACGATCAATAGACTCATTTAGTTTTCCTACGGATGAAGTTATAGTTCGTAATCGTAGTAATTGTATAATATGTCATGTAGATGTCCCTAATTTTAATAAGTTTTATTCACGATGTGCTGCAAACAATAAGAGAAAAGCACGAAAGAAGAAAAGAATCCCATTTATTAAGAAAGCGAAAACTAAAATATTATTTCCAAAAAGTTTTTTAATAATTGATAATTTTATAACAACATTTTTTGTAAACAAGCATCATTTTATAAAGAAGTTTTCGATTTTAAAATATAAATTTAGAAAAAGAAAGTTTAGAGATAGAAACCTTTTTAATTCAGATTATTTAATTAAAACTTTTTCATATTAGTGTGTTAATAGTTGTTGTGTTTTTTTTAATTGTCATGTATCTTGTCATGTAATGTAAATATGTCACTTGAATGTAAACATCATATTTTAATGCATTATTTTTGTTTGGATAATATGTTACAATTTATTAATATGTGTTCATTTGTGTGTTACATATGCTGTGAGAAAATACATCGGACGCGGCCGGGAGCGTGTGAGGTATCCGCACCTCCCAGAGGGCTATGAGGTGCGCCCTCACACCTGCAACGGGTCAAAGGGAGGCCTGAATAGATTGTCGATTTCAACGTGATTACAAGTAGGCCTAGGATATGTTTCGTACTCCAGTATTTAATGACGCGAGTGATAGGAGGATAGTTATTTTGAAAACTGTGGTCACTCCTATAGAAGGGGGAGTGACAGACACTCAGCATAAGTTGTCACCGACTTTGCTAACAGGGGTATAACCCTTGCAAAGTGTGTTTGGTTGACACTTTTGGTTCAACTTGTGTTTGAGGACACACAGTTTTATCAGCATTGACTGATATTTAATGATATTAGAATTTTAGAGAACGTAGTAGGACTTTAAAGTTTTTTTTCTGGAGTACGAGCATAATATATTAGTTTTTTATTGAACCCTGGCCTCTTAAACTTTTCCCTCCCTCTGGCTCAATCCCGTCCGATGGAGTTAAAAGAATCCGATGCTAAGATCGTTTAATTCTCTTAAGCCTCTTCTAGGTCGATGTGAACTCTCACATCAAGTGTTAGTATTAGGAGGCCGCGTCGCGCCTTTTACCGGGGTTTTGACACGACGAGGTTTAAGCATGACGGCGTTAGTTTGTATGGGTGCATATTGGCACATATAGATGTTAGCTTGCTTGACACTTAACGTAGTGTTGGATTCGCGATTCGTGCGTCCTGACTTAAGCTTACTCTTGCAAGAGACGGACCTCATCTTGTAAATTTCTTCCCCGGATTTAGGTAAACTTATAATAGGATAGGTAGATAGGGCTTGGAAATTCGAATGGTGTGAATAAAAGTCATGACCTATGCCCAGACTGTTATTCAAGGGTGGGCGTAGCTCATGTAGAGGTCGGCTCTAAAGCAAGCCTGGCTGGAAAGCCACACCTCTACAAGACTCGATGGTTATATTTGTATTAAGTTCCTTTCGAACATTCAAGCAGATGTCATATGGGAGTCATAGGTTTGACGTCTATAAAATAAGTCGAATATTATAATTAATATGAAAAAGGGATAAAAGTCTTCTTAAAATATATCCTGATAAACAGTGGATGGGATTTTATTCCGTAGAATAGAGCCCCCTATTCTACAGTACCACCTATTGAGCCCCACAATCGCAGAGCCCGTTTACAACGGGCTCGTGAACACAGAAATTGGGCAGAAGAAGAGTGGCGTTTTGTGTTTTCTGACGAATCTCGCTTTAGTATGAGGCCAGATACTAGACGTACACGGCATTGTAGGAACCCTGGATGCCAAGAAGTCCATGCAGTGGTCAAACAATCATGATATAGGCGGGTAAGTATTTGGATCAGCGGAAGAACCGAAGTGATTTAGATCAGAGGCAATCAAAAGCACAGATTTACGCTGAAACGACTGTATCAGATGTTGTCATGCATTTCAGCTTATGCATGGTAATGTACGACCCGTCCACATACTGTCAAGAGTCGTTGCAAACACACTTACCGCGCCCGCAGGTAATATCAATGTCCTACCATGATCTGCTCAATGGCTAGACTTGAATCGCATTGAGCACGTATGTGGTATATGCTTCAAAGAAGAGCTTTACAAAATATGGCTGCCGTACACTCACCAGAAAATCTTTTACGCCTGTTACAACGGCCGTGGGCGGCCATTCCACAACATGATTTGGATAGTCGCTACGCGCGGCGGAAATACAGACTACGAATTGTTTATTTAACGCAATAAAAACCTATAAAAACTTATTTTTATCACATTTAACTAAGGTGAAAAATCCAGCATACCTAAGCTAAAACCAAAGAGTACCTACTTCGTCGATCTACCCATACGAAATAGTAGATTGTACAACTAAGGCATACAAGTAGCTATTTTACCCCGAGACGTTTATATCCACGCGAGCCGCAGGCGAGGGTGGTTAGTTAAGTCGAGGGGTAAAATGGCTCGTTTATGCCTGAGTTATACACTCTGCTTTTCACTTCGATTGCGAGGAAATGAAACAGGCATAAAGTATACAGTACATAATTAATCAAAAATGTTGCAAAGCATAGCTAATTCCCGCCACCACAGATAATACCGCCACGAAACTTTATAAAAGTTTTTTTTTAATTTCAACATTTGTCATTCGACTTGGGTACTTCATACTGCCAAGTCATAAAAACGTTTATTTGCGTTTTTAAATAATAAATGACAACTATTTTACCTGATTTTATTAAATTAACGATCGACGAACGAAATTAAATAAATCACGACTTTAATTTGCGAAGTTTTATTGCGCGTGTGGCTGTTGGGCCTGATTACCTTAGTTTCAGAAAAAAAAATACTTTATGCACTAGAACATAAAAAGCGATTTTATGTCGCCTAAGCAGAACATAAAGACGAACTTTTAGAGCATGAGAAGTGAAAAAATATTTTCTTTAATTTATTACCACATTACCACTTCCGTGTTTTCTATCGTTAATTTAATAAAATCAGGTAAAATAGTTGTCATTTATTATTTAAAAACACAAAGAAACGTTTTTATGACTTGGCAGTATGAAGTACCCAAGTCGAATGACAAATGTTGAAATAAAAAAATAACTATTAAAAAGTTTCGTGGCGGTATTATCTGTGGTGGCGGGAATTAGCTATGCTTTGCAACATTTTTGATTAATTATGTACTGTATACTTTATGCCTGTTTCATTTCCTCGCAATCGAAGTGAAAAGCAGAGTGTATAACTCAGGCATAAACGAGCCATTTTACCCCTCGACTTAACTATCCACCCTCGCCTGCGGCTCGCATGGATATAAACGTCTCGGGGTAAAATAGCTTCTTTTATGCCTTAGTTGTACAATCTACTATTTTTATAATACCTTGATCCTTACTTTCGACAAGTGTATGATAGTTCGTAGAACATTGCACAGAAAACCACTCCACCGACTTACCCCTTCACAGTCCACGCGCTGCGGTTGTGGAATTCACTACCGCCTGACATTAGGGACTGCCAAACTGTTTCATTTTTTTAAGAGAAGAGTATAAGAACACTATCTTTCCATTTTATCATAATTGTGTATGTATTTATTATTTTGATTACTTTGTAATTGATGACCTTGCAGCCAAAGGGAGGCAAGTCCAAGTTTAAGAAATGTGCCTCGTACATGCATCAAACGATAGTCCTAATTTTTGTTGAAATCGTAAGTGAAAAAAACAGTAACGGCAAAATTTTGGATTTGCCTCCCTTTTGTTGCAAGGTCCTCAATTATTAACATTCTAGTGATATTTATTTTGGAAAGTATTATTTGTATGTATTAAGTAAGTATTCGCATAATATTTGTTCAGTTTTATTAAGTGAATTGTTTATGATTTTATGCTTTTTTTTAGTCTACATTTCTATTTCACACGCTGTCTACATCTCTTTATCCACAGATATAGATATACCCATAAAAGTATCACGAACTGTATGAAAACTAAGCGTGCCACTTTTTGATTACCTACTATGACGTCACAAGCTCGCGTTCTCTCGCTCAGGCTCACCCAGCCAGCAGTACGCAGGACTGAACGCGAAAGTGGCGGCTTATGATTTTCGATCGTAAAGTGCGATTTTTGGCACGCGAAGTAGGTGCTCTTGCGTTATCTAGGTGTATCTATATATCTGTGTCTCTATCTATTGTCTTACCGCAGGCATACCGCAGGTATAATGCTGGAAGAGATTTCTAATGGAATAAGCATCACCTTTGTACCTATTTTACTATTCTGTTTTTTTCTTGTCTGTTCATACATACATATATGTGTGTTGTGTTATATAGGTATAAATGGTAAAATAAATAAAATAAAAACAAAGCTTTGGCCTCTTCTGTCATCTTTGGTCATAATAAAAATAAATATTTACGGTTAGGTGGTGACTGTTAATAAGAAATCCAGTGTTTACAATCTACCTACTGTTACTTATATTATTTTAGTGATAGCTGTACGTTAGGTTAGGTTAGCATCAGTCGGTGTATCAGGGTTGTGTCGTTAGGTAGCAATATGCAGAAAAGCAGGCTTTCATTAATTCACTAAAAAGGAATCATTTCCCACGCAACGGGAAACCTACTGAAGGCTGAACTGAAGGTGTCGACCTTTGGACGAGCTGCTAATTCTCACACGGACAACTGTACGTCGATTGCTGACGCGTCACCAGTCCTGACCAAAAATACAAACGCAGTATATAGGAAAGTTTTATAAAAATGTGGCGGTTTTTGTGTATATTGTGGTGTCTTTCGACTTCCACGCGAACGAAGTCGCGGGAGCTGTAGACAGGATGGGGAATAAAAATTGAATCTAAAATTTCCACTGGCAGGTATTTTCTTGGGAAGCAAACAGGGCACAATAAAATCTAGTCGCTCTCTAATAAGGCAGCCGTCTTTTATTAGATTTATCTGTTATCGCAAATATTTCCCTTTTCTTATTTTTCAGCTTACTCAGTCCTTAAGAAAAGATAAAAACATATTAATTTTAGTAGCCCTACCATATTTCTTACTGTATACAATTATGTAGGTACTTATGTAAGTATAAATCGGAGGCACTGTTGCTAAGCGACTCATGCGAGCTTCTCTTTGCTTGGATTCAACACAAAGGGTCTCCACAACAGTTCCTTACGTAGGTACAAGTAAGTATATGAATAAACTGGTCGTGTGAGGGTCTAAACACTTGCTCTAGAGACATGTGCGTAACAAAATTTATGTAGGAGGCTGTATTTTCAGGGGACGTTTCGATAGGTCCTGGCCGATTGGCGGCTGAATGGCGGGAGAGTCGGCGCGTGCGCGAATGTGTATCGATCGGCATGGAGGCACGTGGGCGCTCCTCGGGCACACCCGGCCAACACGTGTCACGGCGCGCCCGTCTACTTACGTCCTACACCTACACTTTTTCCGCGCTACATGCTCCGTTGGTCTGTCACTTTCATTGTTTTCTATGTTTTCCACTTCAAGCTTAGTTACGTCCGAAAATACACAGGGTGAAATTTTAATCACAGTTTTCCTCGTAAGGGGTTTGTTGTTTGATTCATCATTATTAACAAATTTTACTATGGGACCAAACATGAAATCGCGAAAAAAAATCAGCTGTTCCCTACATTTTGACGAGTTACTTAAAACGAAAATTTGACCCTCTAATCATACCTACTTGTGACTTGGCCAGGTATTAGGTATATTATGTGGAATGTTGGTCGCGGATGATGATCACAAACAATGTGTACGATTTGTACTCTATCTACGCTACACGACTTGTTGAACATATTACGTAGGTAGGCACATCTCCAATGTAGGGGTTATCCTCCATAGTAGTAACAGGACATTCGCTGTATGAGACAATGCGGGCAGTAGGTCGCATAATGGCATTGTGCCGAAGTTGTAGTGTCCTCACACGCTGAAGGTAACGAACATTTCTTAGCACAATAAGTTGCAAAAAGAGGAAATGAATTACCTATGTTTGATTGTTAAAAAATGTAAGTATATTATACATATGTATAAGGAGGTATAAGCGGTGACACGTGCCCGATGGAAATTCCTATTGGTAAAAATTACGTACTTCCATACAAACTTTCATCCACTATACCTACACTATTGCCGTGCTCACTTTCATTGTAATTAGGGAACTCTAGTGCAAAATTCTATCAAATATTTGTGTGGCGTCTGTACGAGTATAACAGACAGAACATTATCTATCAGCCACGTGACGTGTTTAGGTGTAGGTAGGTACCTCTCTGAATTCAAAATATGTATGTAGGTACTCCGGTGTTTTTGTACCGCCTGCCTACCACGTAAGTCGTACATGTAGGTATAATATCATTTGATTCAACGGCGTGCAATAAAAGCCCACTTGTACCGAGATCGCCGATAACGTAGTAAGATAACAGCGGCAATTCGTCCTACCCACCCCTTCTATAGTCCTATGCGTGTCGAGTTGCCGACACAGGGCAGCCCGCTTCTTATTTTAAACTTCCGAGTTAGAAGCGCCCGCGGCCGGATTGTTTACTTGTAACTGGCGCGCCTGAATGTTAACTACTGAAAATTATTTTTGAGGAGTATAATTTTAAGGCAATTGACAACATTTCAAACTTGACACGACCTTAAAACAAAAATACTATTTCTTTATTTTCGTATCCTGAGTTCAAATATATTTTTATTTTATTTTTTTATTACTAAATTTCTGAGAAAAAAAATAAAAATCAAAAAACATGTGATGACGTCACATAAACGGCGGAATGAGGTAGTTACCTTTGCGCATTCCAATGTCTTTGATTGAAAACATTACATCAAACAAAACATGTCAATGTCACCTAAGAAGTGTAACTAGAAAACCACTAAAAACTGAATGGAATTCAACAATTTTTTTTCCTATCAACTCTACACGCTGCTTACTGTTAATATTATCAATTTTTTATTGATATTTCGCCAATAAAATGGATCCCAATGAAAAATATACGCCAATGAAGGACAAGGAACCAAAACAATGACTGAGACAAGTGACATCTAATAGTTTTTTTGACCGGTCACAATAAAGCAAAGGTAATATCGCCATTCTACCACAGGTGATTCTACCGTAAGCCTGACGTCATCTGGCACTTACGTCTTTTTAGAATACACCGAATTTCAAAGTTAAAATTATGAATGAAAAGTACATAACTTCGAAAAACTAAAAAATATGGGTGCCCTAGACTTGAATTTACTTTTATATAACGTAATAATACATGCAGGTTAAAAATATGAAATGTTGTCAATTAAATGGATCGGTGATCAATGTGATCATACCGTAATATGACACAATCACAAATTTGACGAGGGGCTGTTCATTTTTTACGCAAGGCAATTTTGACCACTTTCTGACCCCCCGTCCCCCTTCGTAAGAAAAGATAAGACTCGGATTAACCCCCTCCCCCCTTTTTCATCTTAACGTAAGATCAGTATCTACCAAAATTGCAAAGAAAATGTAGCAAAAACTTATAATTTTTGCTTACTTTTGTGATCTTACGTAAGAACAGTCTAAACCCCTCCCTGACCCCACGTAAGAAAAAATAAGACTTGGACCCCCTCCCCCCGTCAAATCGTCTTACGTAATAACACTAATAACACAGAATACTTAAAGTACTAATTAACAGCCCCCGAGCTAGAACTTTCAATACTGAATAGGAATAATGGTGTCGAGTGCTCGAAGCCCCTCAAAAGCTCAGGCTGCGGTGGCAGCCGGGTTACCAGCGGGGCAATTGCGTAACACATTATCAATCGGAATCGGTTTCATTTTGAGAGTTCTACAACAATAACAACATTCATAGCGTTATTTACGTGTTGAGCAGACACATTTTTCGAAATTATGAAGCAATGGATTAGCTATTTGCTTCGAAATGATTCAGATTCCGATTGATAGTGTGTTACGCAATTAGGGTGCGGGTGGCGATCATTTTTAAATTTTTTTTCAGCACTAGTATTTCAATTCATTATTGTTTCCATGTGTCTACGAGTACTTAATTCAATGATATTATATTAATAATTGACTTAATTCCAAATAGGTACTCCATAGATTGAGTTGATATTTATTTCCTACAATTTCCGGAGTGAAAATGAAATATGGTTTTCTAGGGAAACTATTCTTTGCTATTTAAATAATAAATGTACTGATTCGAAAGAAAACAGAACCTACACAACAAGCCGGAGTGCTAAAAAATAAGTTTAAAAACTAAAACCAGACTACTGAAAAGGATGAAACAAGAAAGTACCTCCCCGTGGTTGCAGGCCGCTGTACTATTTTATAAGCTATGGTATTATTATTAAGTATTAAATTATCCCTAGGAAACACCTTTTTTACTAGCTTCACTTGTAACTATGTATGTCAATTTTAACCTCGGCACATACAGGCGTATCTCATAAAAAGTCTAAAATGAATTTAATGTACCAATAATGAAACTTTGTATGTAGGTACGAGTATATGAAGTTCGGAAGACAAAACTATAATTTGGTATCTTCGAGCTGATCTGATAATGGAGCTAGGAGGTGGATAGTGGAACTCTTCAGTGGCCACTAGTAAACCCATAGATATATTTACATTTCTATGAGAAAACCCCTTGAGTTTGCTAGTACTCGTAGCCCCTAATCGTCATAACATCGAGCTCCGTTAACTTTAGATATACTTATTTACTTAATGAAGAATAATTACCTATACTAGACACAAAGGTTAAAAACAGAAATTAAAAAAAAAAAAAAAAAAACACGCTTTTATTCACATTTTTAGTGCATGGTAATTTTTTTTTTTATTTTCGTTACTTAGAGGAATAATTTCGTAATACATTAAGTTTTCATTTATATTACTCGTAAGTATTGGTATAGATACGCAGCGCACCAGAAAAGCACCCCCAGTCGGCATGATTATTTTCGACATCTTCAACAATCATTATCATATTTCAGCCAATTTACACGACACCTTAATTATAAACCCTCAACATTCCGTACCTTTCGTATGAAAATCCGTTCGGTAGGTTTTTGGGTTTATCGCGTTCAAAGAGACACAGACGCAGCGGGGGGACTTTTAAAATATGTAGGTAGGTAGTAGATATTAAAGTAGAATTTAACAAAATACGGGCTAAAAATCAAACAACGACGGCGGAAGAAAATCCAATTAAGCCAGATATGAAAGTTCTGGAAACATGGGGTGTTTCAAAACATAGTCTGTGGTACCTAGAACTGGATTCACCAGCAAAAAACATCCATCCACCAGAAAGTTTCTAGTTTCAAGTATGGAGGAACCTAACCTAACGGCAACGGCTTCCACCGAAATAAAAGCAAGAGTATATTTTAAAAGAAATACGGTTTATGACCTTCAACCTAACTAAGGGTTCAGCAAAAAACGAAATCATTTAAATCCGTCGAGATTTGACCGGTTCAGAGATTAAACGCTATACTCACTCCAATAGAATTATATTAATAAGATAGGATATTATATAACGCTAACGTTCGTATGAAACTGGTTGTTTGAAGTTTAACGAATTTGATAGGGGAGTGCTGAGACAGGGCTGTCTCGCCTTTGCATAGAATTTGATACTTGTGAGTTGAAAAATTGAATATACATAATTTAAATACTTACAGATACATATTTGAGAATGAGATTCTGTGAGATGGTACCCCTTTTTAAGATCTTGGAAACAACATAAGTACCTACATAATATATAGAACTACATACATTCGTGGGGCTCTTTTTCTGACCTGTTTTATACATTTTATTTACTTTTCAACCTTTGCAATAAGATAAGAAATTAAAGGCGTCATGTGATCAATTTTAGAACAATTTTAATAAACCAGTGATCAAAATCGGTTTCGATCCGATAGGATTCTTATTGCCTAAAACAAGGTACTTATTTTTCCCACCGCTGGACGCTGAGACTCAAGCTCAGACCTCGTGGGCCCGTAGGCACCCGTAGGTAATCCACCACGCGGGCCCAGGGTGGGCTGATGAAAGCTGAGACTTAGGCTCTCAGGCCTCGTGGGCCTCGTGGGGTAATCCACCACGCGGGACTGATGGATGTAACTCTGTAACTTACCACTCATGTTTTTGAGTTTTTGGTTTAGTTCATACATCCCGTTTTTCGTACACGCAAAAATTAAAAAAAAAGAACATTGAATCTAAACTGCAGCCTAATTGCGGAACGCCAAATCGTCAAATGATTCTGATCAGTTGGCTTCATTTCTATCATAATTGGCTTCATTTTACGATTTTCGAATTGCGAAACTCTAGTTTATTATGAAACCAATTATTAACGTTAAGGCCCTGCGCAGAAACTAGAGTTTCGCAATTCGAAAATCGTAAAATGAAGCCAATTGTGATAGAAATGAAGCCAACTGATCAGAATCATTTGACGATTTGGCGTTCCGCAATTAGGCTGCTGACCTTATCTAATAAGTATGCTATTATTTTTGGAGTCAGATTTTAACTTTAGAATAATCTAATTTAGCATGAACCGAACCTCTCCCAACTTTTATTTATTCACAATAGTCATGTAGATTTTCTAACTGGCCTAAAGGCCATTTTGTGTCGAATAAAACTTGACGCCATCTCCCTTAGGAATTACAAGTGCCAAGATAAAATTGAGTTCCTACGGTATCTATCAAATAAGACAATTATTGGCCGCAATCGATTCGGTTCGATCGAGCTGTTCTAAATTGTGGGTTGCTGCAGCTGGTTAAATACATAGAACACATGTCCCAACTCCCATACTATGAATAATTGTCAATGTGTTGGGGAAATAAATACTGCGCAGGTAGGGTGGGTGAAATGTCGCTCGATGATGGACGGTGGCCTACTTCTAGAGTTTGTTTGATTCAACGTCTGCTTTACCGTACACCATGGCTAAGTTATCTTAACTATAAGCAAAATTTATATATATCCAACTATCTACATAAGTACCTAGCTCATAATTATGGTCGGATAGTCTTTGATCTGATACGAAACAGAATCATAAAATATTAAGTGAGAATTGTATAGTTTTTCAGCTCGTACCTATAGGTACGGTATACAGATTTAAATCAACTCTCAAAAGTATCGGAAGAACGTTTTGATGTAGAATCAATAGTTTTAAGGCAGACAACCTTACCTGATAGGCTTATTCCCAGGAGCTCCAAATCCATTGTTCTTCAAACAATTTCACTCCATACATTTGATTCCCAAGAGTTCCATATTTTATTAAAATATTAAAATACCTACTAAAATTGTTCCCATTGCTTTTTTAATTTGGAACCTCCGGGAATAAAATTATGGAGCGCCTGGGTATAAGCCACCTAATACTCCATCTCGAATTACCACTCTTTACACAAGAATAGCTAACACGTTGCATGCATGATTGTAAACTCATTTGTTAGTCAGCACTCAGCAGTAAGTATAGGGGGTTTTGCCACACCAAAAGGCAAGGTAAACTTTTTGAATAATTATGTTGTAAGTATGCACACTCGATACTACTATCTAACTAAAATCCAAGTAAGTATTCAAGGTCGCAAACTTGGATTCTTCATTGGGATTAAGGTTCACAACATCCAAAAATCTTTTCCACCATTGTAAACTGTGGCAAAGACATAATAGGATAGGCATCTACTCGATTGATTGACTATTAGTAATATCAAAAAGATAAACAACTGCTATCTTTTGAGTGAAAATCCTGCGTCATACACCGCATCAATTATACTATTGAAAAACGGGTGAGTAGCAGTGTTTCAGTTTACTTATACTTGAACAATATGGGGGTACGGCATTTCAGTCTAAACTCGGACTTCGATACTTATACAAACGCTAATAAAAGTGCCTCTAGAATGGAATTGTTTGTTTTGTAAGTGTAACTCCTTGATTGGTTAGTTCTTCATTACATGGCGAGGAAATGTTTGTTCTAGACTTCCAGTCAACAATTCCACATTCAAGTCTAGTAGCAACAACCTAATTTTCCATTTTCATGGCTGATTTTAAGTATTGTTTTTTAATACGTCATTTTACCCTTTTTGATTAACCCTCTTACTAATAAACGTATTATATTAGATGAATAGTTAGTTACAAACCGATTTTTCTCTTTCAGTCGACTTTCGAAAGAAGAAGACAAAGCGTTGTGTAACTATACAGACGCTATACTTACAACGTTTATTAGTAAGGGGGTATGTAATTACAAAGATATTTATTTCAAATAATTATGTTTCGTACCTGGTCAACGCGACCATTGTACCTGGTACATTGGTGTTGGTGTGAATTAAATGTACCTATCTGTCTGTATGTGTCCGAATGATAGCAAACACCGAGTTCATAATTAAATCTCGCGAGAATGTAAACTGGCGAAAAACTGAAGTAGGTACATAACCTATGAGAACAAACGCTGACTTCAGAAATTACTGTGCATGTCAAGGTAAGTAAGAATTAACTTCTAAGCCATTTATTTACATTTAATTTTCATTAATTGCTCTATTATTATGGCGCCGACCGCTTTGCCCATCTGGCGTTAACTAAATAGTTGGTTGACGCCAAAACCAACCAGATCACCGTATTTATCAATAGCTCTACGTATTTATTTGTATGAATGTGGTTTAAACAGGAATTTAAAGTCTTCATAATTATTATGCCATGTGTTGCGTGCAAATGACAAAATTATACCCCAGGTACCTAAGTACTTATTACGCACCACCCACGACCTAGGTAATTGTTATTTTTTAAAGGGTTAAAGGGTTAAATAATTACATACCAACTTCCCCTACTTCTTATAGGAAATCGTTTATAAAAATGTTGTATGTTTGGTACCTACCTATACGTAGGTAATATCGACGGCGAAGTACCAATAACATCTAACTGACAAAGTAAAAAATTTACACAAACTGAAAAAAAAACGTTCAAAAATAAACACGTTGGTTTATTTGGGAGGTATTTCCACATTTTAATTTAATGCTGTTGGTGTTGCAACTAAAAATACACTTAGATTTCACTAAAACATGCGAATAACGTCTTTAAATTTAAAGCGATACAAAAAGTGAATTTCTCGAAAAATGTCAGTTAGGAGGTATTGTCATTTCGCTGTCGATATGTGCTTCTATTAGGTGCCGCCTGCCCTCCTGAACTACAGCAACAATGTCGGTGTAGAATGTTCGCTTGTTGAATGTACCTTTCTAATCGGACGAAAATCTTTAATGTACACACACCGCCACAAAGAAATCGTTTCCATTCAGCCCTCTTCGTTATTATGTTGCTTAGAGACGAACATTTTATTGGAGATAAGTATTCCTTCGATTTACCTTTTGCATTATCAATTTATTTTCCTCTCTTCTTAATCTTGGAGAAATTACATTGGAAAGTTTTTCTGTAGGTCCTACAATCGGTCAGATTATATTTTCGCCCTATGTTATTTAGGCCGAAATTTTGGAGGACATGTGCGTTGCACTATTGCCATCATCAGTACGTTCTATTTTTCTCCTACAAAAATCGGTCACCGATTATTGGACATGGGCGTCCCTTTCTATTCTTATTATTTAATTTACTAATGAAAGTTGCACGCCAAATTAAAGCATTTTCAATGTACCAGCCTACCTATGGGTATTTTATTTGTTTTGTACGCATAGATATATGAATTTCTATGTTTGTAAGTTTTCATAATGTGACCCTAAGGATTATTTATACCAATTTTCAATTTGAAATTCCTTGTTCCTAACTTTAGTTATTTATGGAATCCTTGTGCAAAATTACATGCTTCTAGGCGTCCTTGGCTATGCGTCGTCTTCAGTGAATTAATTGTCAGTTTTTTTTATTAGATAAGTATAATACCAATCAGAATTTTTAATTCAGTGTGGTTAAGAAGTGAAAAATCATTCATAAGTAGGTAAATAGTTCCGATTCAGTTCAAAACAGTGGTTATAAAGTAAATACAGTTGAAAACAACGGTTGTTGAATGCTTAATGAGTTAATCACAATCATAACAGGTAAAGCACGCTCAGCAGTTTACTCGCTTCTCGCAAACCGGTATCCCGAGCTACCCCTCTGTTTCTTCACAGTACAAATTAAATCAGTTATTTTTCTACAACTTAAAATTAGCAGAATTTGGGGTACATAAAAGCTCACTTACCTCCAACCTCCTGGAAGAGAGTCATTATTGCCCTCCTTCAGCTGAGTGGTACTTGCGCTTTGAAGATTAGGTACGTTGACTCTGAAAAAAATTAAAAGAATGAGCAAATCTGCCAAGCCAATACCATTAAGACAGATCGACGGAAAGATATCTATTAAATAACGTTTTGTTATTGTTACAAGTCAGTTAATACCGAAATATTTTATCGTAGACAGAAAACCGAAAAATATGTGGAAGGTTTAGTTATTTATTATTAGTATTTGCCTCGTATTCTTATTCCATTGTTCAGGGTGAACAATGGGATGTAATCCAAAACCACGTACACAAAGGTAGGCAGTCTCCGGCAGACTTCTCTGGAAAGTTTCAGGGAAAAGATCATTCGAGATACTTCCTTCCAGTCGGCTCCACTCGCTTGATGTAACTAGGTAGGTAATAGTATACAACTAGCTCGCCATGTACTTACATTTTCTTGTTAGCAACCGAAGGCTCAACAATCAGTGGCAGGCCACAATACGAATAACCTGAAATAACAAAAAGCTTTATTAAACAGGTACATTTAAAAATTTAGTAGGTACCTACATTATTATGCTTGTGAAGAGGAATAGGATTCGATGATACACTTCTCGCCACCAAAAGGCAGATGGCGATCTGCTGATAGGTATAGGCCTTTTCTAGGAATCGCCGAGCACATAGTACGATACAACTTGCGCAAACTTGAGAACTATTATGTCAAAAACCACAGTCAAAAACTTTGTCAAATCTAGTTATGTAGATTTAACAAGTTTTTGACATATTATTTCTCCGTACAAGCTTTGCTACGATTATATTACTAATGTTACAGTTGTTATGGCACTATACCAACAACAACATCGTGAATAAATAGGTACAAACTCACATTCTTACTAATCTCTACGCAACGATATGTTTAGAAGGATATATTTTAGTTACCATGCAGTTTATCTATGGCCCGATCTGCAGCTGATTGATCAGGAAAGTCGACAAAAGCGTAACCACCTCTCTTTACAGAGATATCAGCAACAGTCAAATTCTGTTCAGCGAATAGCTGTCTCACAGCTGCTTCGTCGGCTTCAATGGGCAAGTTGCCTACGTACAATTTGTTCATGGCAGAAACAGACTTCATTGGCTCACTCATTTTAGTTGTAATAGGTATTTCAGGGAATATATTTACGAATCCGATAACAAAGTCGCAAAATTACGACAGTCACGTCCAACACCAGCGGCCAGTCGGTTTTCTTTTGTCTTCAATTGTATTGAATAAATCTGACTGACGTCAATCTAAAAATCGAACTAAAATCATTTAGCTTTTTAACGCGACGGCCATGCTTATTTGATTTTACCAGAAAAGAGGTTCTTGCATAAAGTTTCATGAACATTATGTATAATGAAATAAGAAGTAGCTTCGTAAATTTTGATTAGGTACAGCTTAAATTTATTGTCCCTCCTTATTTAACCGACTTTATAATAATAATAATAATGATTTTATTATCAGGCAGCTGAGGCCCATAGACAAAATACACAAAATAATCTTATGCTATAATAAACTAATACAATATATTAAAAACCTTAAAGCTATGACTCTACACGTAACGTTGTTGTCGGCGTCGTGTTTCGCTGCGTGGTGTCGCGTAACCGTCCTCGGAAACGTCGATATACGACACCTTTCGGCCAAAAGTCCTCTTTCAGGCAGGTCTGTAGATGTTGGGTTGGAACTCGTACCACGAATGACTTAAAGTTGATGTTGTGGCGCGATTCCAACCTTTCGACCCTCCGAGTCCAGTTGGTCTTCACCTTCAAATACTGCACTACGTCCTCAGTTGTCGTGGAGTCATGCAGACGCGAAAGGTACAGCTGCGTCGTAGGCACAGCAGGGCGCAGCAACATGTTGGGTCCACTCGGTGCGGTGCCACACAGGTTGCGAGAAAAGGGCTTCTTTTTCTTCCTTTCTACTTTCGTGAAACCCTCCTCATCATCTTGGCTGGCTCTTGGCAAAGAGCTACGGACCGCAGTCAGGGCAGGTTGAGCACCCTTAATCGGTTTTTTCTCTTTTTTAGTTTGTCGCTTAGGCTGCGACGCATCTGATTGTCCGCTGGTGACAATAGCAGCGTAGGCACGTTTAGGGGTCGTTTATAGGCACACCTATAGCGATTTGGGTATTTTTTATAGTAACTCGTGCATTTGCTCTCGGAAACTACCATTTGGTGAAGTGAAACTGATGATGAAGACCGCAAAAGGCCACCGGAACTACTCAAGTACTTCACGGGTTGCGATACGATTAGGTACTTTAGTATAATATGGTTGCTAAGCAATTTATGCGCGTCACAATGCGAATGGTGAAATGTAGCTGATGGTGAAATACCAGGATAACTCCTCAACAATTCACGTCCCTGCATCGGAAAAATATTTTGTAAAGGCGATGAGCAAGTTGACATTAGGCTATTGTAACTTAGATAAATATATTAAATTATAAACAGACCCACTAAAAGGCGAGAAATAAAAACTTTTTAACAAAAAAAAATCCGACTTCCAAAAAAACACTACAAAGTGAAAAATAAATCAGGTGTTGGTCGAGGCTCTTGGTTATTAATACATAAGTCAGCATAACCATAACATAATCGGCCTATAATGTTCCCACTGCTGAGACGAAGGCCTCCTCTCTTCGAGAGGGATTGGGCTGTAATCATTAATCTACCACGCGAGCCCCACGCGGGTTGGTAGATGTTACAATCTTCGATTTTTTTTGGTTATAGGATATCTTCGCTAATCTAACTAACTGACGTATCTGACATTTTGGACTAAGCCGACCGGGACCTAACTATAGTAATTTGATACATTTTCCAAGTCCAATCTGATATCTGATCATGTATTCCGAACCAAATAAAAACAAAGATCTCACGAAGTGACGTATCTGTTAAAATATTCATTATTAAAACAATATTAACACGATAACAATAGTAAGTAGTAATACTAATACCAACATAAAGATCCTACATACGTGCTCTATTTTGTATCAGTAGAATTTATATAGAGCAAGCTTCCCTCAATCATAGGTAACCCTCAACTGCAAATAGCTTGCCCTGTAAAATATGCCTTCAATCATTTACGTCACCTAGTTAGATTAGCGACGATATGCCGGTTTCCTCAAGATGTTTTCCTCCACCGATTTGAGATCAGTGGTGATGAAATTATTTACACAAAGTAAAGCGCCTGTCTGGTTTCGAACCCACGACCTACAACCTGTAAGTCGGGGCCGTTAATATTAGTCCTACCTACTTACAAAATGGTTGAACGTAGATGTGCCGCCGTGTGTGCTCACTGCTCAACGATAATTTATAGATTAGGAGCTAGACGGTTTTTAATAGTTTTTGGGAAATTCTCACTTTCCCTACTTGATATTTTTTTTATTTTTCACTTTCTGGTTCGCACTTTCTGGATATATATATTTTTTATTATAAGTCATTAAAATATGATCTACAATCGATAAAAATATGGTCTGCCTAAACACATCCTAAACATCACTCAAAGCCTAAAGAGAACATTTTTGCTCGACTAAATTCGTTCCAGGTTTTCAGGCATTAAAAAAAGAACTGTGGCAATACCCCAATAATTTTTAAAACTTTCAGGAACTCTCAGTTTTCCAAAGCTATACTTATAATAGGTACCTTCGGGACACTGGTGAAGTTTGAGTTCGAACGTGGTAGGTAAGCAAAAAACAATATTTTCATAATTACTTAGTATTGTAGAATGTAAGTGTTTCTAGTTGAAGTACATACTTATTTTTCATGGACTTGCTGGCATCTGTTTAACTTGAAAGGATATGAAGGAGGATATCATAAAAGTGCCAGCCAGGTAAACCGCCGACCTCAAAACCAATCTTTCTGCAGCGAGGTGAGAGACAGGGAGACGTCATTGTTTACATTCTGGACTGGAAACTACTAAGTATGAAAATATTGTTTTTCGCCTTCTTAGCTGCCATGTTCGAACTCCGATTTTCCAAAAAGTTGGTGATATTAGTTTTTTTTTATGGACAAAAATGGAATTATGGAAGAAAATAACTATTGTGTCATACACAAGAAGCTAAAAATGAATAAATCAGAAGTCAAGTGAGAATTTCCCAAATGTTATTAAAAGCCATCTAACTCCTAAACTATTAATAATCGCTATTACTATAGAACATACATGGGGGTTAGAAGCTGGGTACGTATCAAAATCCCGAAAGTTCATAATACCTATGATTGAAATACCGACGTCCAAAACACCGAAATTCAAAATACCGAAAGTTTTAAATGCCGATAGTCGTTATATCGAAACACAAAATACCGATGTTCAAATGCCCGAAATGACGAAATCCCGAACGGACGAAATCCCGAATGGACGAAATACCGATGGACGAAATACCAAAGAGCAGCGACGCAGTTCCCGCGATTACTCATATATACCTCAACGAACGCAATAGACGACGTAGGATGCAAGAGCGAGCGAAGGGCACCCCGAGGTTCGGTTTGGTTAGGTTACTAACCCTCTATTGCATGAATTATTAAATTGAAAAGAAAAAAAATATTTTTATGTTTTAATGTGTTTTAATAGGGCTTGTAAGACAAAATATAAAGTGAAAAAAAAAATAAGTATCTTATTTTAGAAAAAAAAAACAGAAGCCAAAATTGGCTTCCCATGCAATAACGTCTGTGTATGAGACTGCCATTTTTGGCTTCCTATGCACAACAAATACCAAAACTTACACAAGGTGAAATTCTCTAAAACAGTTTCTTTTCTCATTCAAGCAAAGAAACACGTCACATTTCTCACATTTTATATGAGAACGCAAAGAACAATCATTCTGACATAATTGACGATTCTTTTGGTGTATCGGGAAATGGTCAATTTTGTCTGTACGTACTGAATTTAGGGGTAGGTCTTGCACTTTTGCTGGGGTTTTCCGTGCCCTTTTTCGAGGTGCGAAAGATTCATTTCTACTGGTAGGAGTACCCGTTCTAGATGACGTAGGAGTATTTCCTCTTGACAAGGTAGGTGTACCGGGATTACTGATACTAGGACGGCCTCTTTTTCTTGAGATGCTTTTGCCAGCCTTGCAATAATGTTCAGAAATGGCTAGCTTGAAGTCAAATAGTGACATGTATTGGTCAGTCTTGCGTCGCCACAGTAACCGAGCATTAACTGCACACATATCAACCAAGTGGAAAAATATTTTTTTATACCACTGACGAGATCTTATTTTGATCCTATACAGACCTAACAAAGAGTCAAGCAAATCAACGCCTCCCATGTGTCGGTTATACACATCAACGCATTGTGGCGATGTTATGTCCTTGTACTGTTTATCTTTTCTGAAATATCTAGTCTTAGTAGAAGTCGGTTCACTACCAACAAACGCAGACAGTAAATTGACCACTTTATTGTCATACCATGATACCAGGCTTAGTTTTACGTTATCGACGATGGCGATTTTCTCAACCATGGTACCACGACCTATTTTCTTCAGGTCCTTTTCTGTAGGCATATCAGCGTTAGGTACTCTGTTCATCCTAATGGTTCCCAATGGCAGCAATCCATTTTTATACAGGTAAACTTGCAATTTTATACTATTGAACCAGTTATCGAAAAATATTTTGTGGTTTACATTTCGAGGCACAGTAGATGTGAGTCGTGTAACAACGTTGGAGCTGACACCAAGATCTGGTGCATCACTTGGAAAAATGTTGCTTTGATCGCCAGCAAAAATATCGAAGTCATAACTGAACCCTAATACGCCACTCAACACTTGATTTTTGTACCCCCACTTATGAGGTTTGGCTGGATTGTACTGTTTGAGTTGGTGGCGAGCTTTCGTGGGTATAATTTGCTCATCTACGGCCAGATATTCTTCTTTGGGTATCAAAAGTAACCGCTCTCTTAATTTTTCTATGAGAGGTCGAATTTTAAACAGTTTATCGTGACTTTGTGTACCGGGTGGTTTGAAATCTTCATTATTATTGAAATGAAGATGACGTTTTATCATTTCAAACTTATTACATGTCATTATTGAATTGACTTGATGCTGACCAATGTTGTTGGACCAATACATCCGTGTAGATGGCAGGTGAACTAATGAGGTGAAGATGACAATACCTATAAATTGCTCAATCTCAGTAGTTGTGATATTTGCTGGCTTGTTAACATTGACCTGAGTAGATTTCAGATTTGACTGTTCCGTAATAAATGTTATCAAATCTTCTGTGAAAAAAAATTGGAAAAATTCGGCAGGTGATTCTAATTCTTGAGTAAACTCTGGCAATTCCAGGCTACCACTAAAATTGAAATTATTTTCATCATACGCTGGCATTTTTCCTTCAGTCCAGATAATTTTTTCCTTAACTGCTCGCTTCTGTTTCAAATTTTTAGGTCTAGGATCAACAATTTCGTCATCGGAAGTATCGGAATCGGATGGTAGAATAATTATAGGCTTTTTACGTGTTTGGTTGCGCAAGCGCGAAAGCGGAACATCGTCATCGGAATCAGATAGTGAATCATCGTTACTAAGAGAGCCATCACCAGGAATAGGTTTAATGCAGTTAGCAGTGCCATAAAAGCGTGAAGGAAGCATTCTGGAAAGATAAAAAAAAAAACTCTGAATGCATGCGAAGCCATTTTAGGCGCAAACATACTTCATCGTAAATGCATGCGAAGCCAAAATTGGCTCCTGTAGAAAATATTGAAAATGAAGTATAAGGAGCAAATATTTTGAATAAACTGTGATATGGGTCAAAAACAGAGGTTTTGCAGAACATTATTTTTATTTTTTAACATCAATTTTCTTACCTTTTCTATTTAATTTCCACCAACAAAGCTGCAATAAATTTCACTAAGAACGACGTCGCGTACGCACCGGAGAAAAGTGAGATTATAATGACACATGACGTTGGCCATAGATAATAAAAATTACGTTTCGGTTCAGTTTGAATTCCTTAATATTACTACATTGACATTTTATAATTTCGTTTAAAATTAGGGTAGAAATAAATTACTAAAGTTGAACAGCCAAAATTGGCTTTGTATGCAATAGAGGGTAAACCCTTTACACAGAAATAGGGGCCCCGCGAAGCGGGGCTCCGTCGACTTAGGATGCAAGAACGAGCGAAGGGCACCCCGAGGTTTGGTTTGGTTACTTTAAACCCTCTACACAGAATAGGGATTTAAAAAAAAAAATGGGGATTTTATATTCATTTCCTAGCTAGTTCTCCTGTATGTTGCACCTGCCATGTTTTGTCTCTGCATCACCCTAAGGTTGACTGGTAGAAAATGCCTCAGGCATTAAGTCCGCCTTTGTACAGTATTATTTTTTTTTTTTTACTTGTGCATAAAGTATTAATAAATAAATAAATAAATAGGGGCTCTATTGTTGGTTTTGTGCCATCTATATTCTTACAATTGGAAATATGTGTTTTCTCGGAAACGGTGGCAATTTCGAGATTTTGTACTTCGGGATTTTAAACTTCGGGATTTTAAACTTTCGGGCAAATGAACTTTCGGGATTTAAAACATTCGACCAAACAACCATTCGGCGTTTCAATTATCGGGATTTCGTCTATCGGTATTTTAAAATTCGGTCTATTAAAATTCGGGATTTTGATACGTACCCTAGAAGCTTCTTGGAGAGTTGAGGCTTCTAAAATTTTCCTTTAAATTGGACGTCGTTTCGTGGGCCACACTGCCCACACTGTATGTGGTACCTAATATATTTTGGTAAAATACCTACACATAATAAGGCAGATACCTATATTTACTGGAAGCCACCAGTAGCTGCCACGGTCCATGTTTTATTACGGGTATATAATGTACTCTGTGATTACGGGGGGCCGCGCGGCCGCGGGTCTTCCAGTAGCTATGCGATGTGATGTGACAGACAAAACTTTTTTAAGGTACTTATGTTTTTTCTTCCTCAATTGATTTGTTTACCCCTTAGAAACAAAACGTGGGAAAAATAAAATTATAGATTAGGTAAATTATTATGTTTTTGACATTTGAACACAGTGAGTGCGCGCGGTCATCGGTGGCTGCTTTCGGCCGCATGGAGACCGCGCGGTTTTTTTTTTTTTGGGTATGTCATCTCGCTGTTCAACATGAGGTTTGCTCCGCACGGTTGTTTACGACATGAACTTAGATAGTATTGCCCACTTAGGTAATAGAGTTCGCACTGGCTAGTGTGAACTCGTGTAGATATCAGGGGGGCAATTCTCGTAATTTTAAGAACGTTCACAGTCTGATCTCAGTCTCAATCTGTCAAAAATATGTCTAATTTCCCTACATTTTGACAAGTTTTTGACATTTGTTTGTCGCCGAGATGAGACTGCGACTAGATTTTGAATGTTTTAAATTACGAGAATTGGCCTTCTGAACGCGCGCGAAAGACGCTTGACTGGGCGTAAGTTTTCGTGAAGGTCCTTCTACGTCTAAATGCAGCCAATGAACTCGTGGTCGTGGTGCATCTGACCCGGGTGCTCCCCATGAATTTTCCTTAAAATACTTCAACAACGTTTTCAGTAAACGATTGTAAAAACCATGATTTACCTAATTTCTTCGAATATTGAAAACGGGAAAGCCTTATTCTCAATACGAGCGCCATCTATTAGACTTTTAGTGAACACAAATAGACAGGCAGGATATCACAAGTCTATAGATGCTGGCGGGAAAAATTCCGAATCATTCCCGTCGAATACTTCGGAAGTATTCCGAAATATTCCGAAACTTTGGGAATATTTCTCATTGAATTATTCGGGCGAAATATTCGGCGGAAACATTCGATTGCGGGGTACGAATGTTTCTCGAGGGGCGCGGGGGGGAAAACTTCTCCAGGGAACATCTCCCCTCTTACCGCACCCCGCACCGCCACCGCCTGCACGCACGACTCGTGCAGCCGGGCGCGCGCGGCACGCACGACTCGTGCAGTCGGGCGCGCACAGAGGGACAGCGCGGCGGCGATCGACGATCGATGCAAAATACGATTTTTCAGCAAAAAAAATAAAAATCTTAATTAAATTCATTTTGAATAATTCTGATTTAAAGAAACTTTCCTAGAAGTATTCCGGAATTTTTCAGAAGTTTTGCAACTAACGCACGCTTATTATTAAAGTGACCGAATTAAAAAAACTAGTTTTTTGGCAAATCGAAAAAAACGTTTTGCAATTAGGACTTCGGTTGTTTATTTGGACATAAATGTGACAAGATGTTAGTTGCATTGTTATTTTTTTTATGATAGAATATGAATCACATATTTCACAGATGGCGTTGAATTAAAGATGACGGTGTATCTAACTCATTTATGACTAACTAGCTGCCCGGCGCGACTTCGTTCGCGTGGTGTCCTACCTTACTCCTACCCCTACCCTTCTCCTACCTTACTTGTACACTACTCCTACCCTATTCCTACCGTACCCCTACCCTACTCTTACCCTACCCCTACTCCTACCCTATTCCTACCGTACCCCTTCCCTACTCCTACCCTACCCCTACCCTACACGAACAATAGTAGCAGTTAAAATAAAATAAAAATAGTTTACGTCCTATTCTTGGACCTACTGAATATACACAAAAATTTCATAAGAATCGGTCAAGCCGTTTCAGAGGAGTTTTGTTACAAACACTGTGGACACGAGAATTTTATCGCTGCGCTACGTCGCGTCGTACTGTGGCTGCGTGGAGCAACACCACAGTATAAATATACAGTAAAACATCTTCATACAAACGTGCCGCTCTCGGTTTGAATGTGTGCGTGCGCGCCGCGCGCCATGTCGGCACGCGATTTCACGCACACGCTAGCATAATATATGAGGGAATAAGGTGGCGGCAGTGCGGGCTGTGCAGCGCGACTGTGAGCACGCGCGTACGCGCTACATGACCGCTTGCGTTCGTCAACTCTCGCCGGCGGCGGCCACTTAAATTACGAGTATCATGACTTCAAAAAGGGGAAACAAATATTGTAGTGTTTTCGGGTGCCTCAATAATGATTTCGCAAACCCGGACTTATCATTCTTCATAGTTCCTACTCAACCAGAAATGTAAGTACCTACCTACTTATACTTAAATATTATTAGAAAATGTGGTATTGTATTGTTTATTTCACAGTTTATTTGCTTTATTAAGAGCGTAGCCGAGTCGCATTTTTCCATATAAATGTATTCCCAAATTTACTTTCTGAATACTATGTTTAGAGCTAAAGTTTATTTTAAGAAGTCTAGTTTTACTATAAAACAGAGGATTGAGTTCGAAACATCGTTTAGGTAAACGTATTTGTCGCGTATAGATGTAATAAGGGCAATATCACAATAATTAATATTGCAAATTAATTACTATTGAAATTATTATTTTTTCTATTGTCTGATGTGTTGTTCAATCCAAATATGGTGTCTTATACACCCATTACAGGAATTACGGCAAAGATCGAAATTTACTCATGATCCCACCTGATGATTTTGTCGATAATGTAGAAAGGATGGAGCAGGTGTTTCGCAAAGCGTTCGAAAAGGACCACATCAACATGACATCAACATTAAAATTGGCCGGTCAATTTACGATCAACTGAATGATATAGAATTTAAGATGCCCTGTCCATGCTTTCCCAAAAGCTTTTTACAAAAACTTAACATAAGAATGAGAATTTACTTTACATTAACAAATAATAATAAAGCGTTCCGGACGTGCAGAAACAGGAGAAAAATTTTCTCGGAATCAAATTTGTAACTTAGTATTATAATGTTATGTGAATAAAGGCTTTTTATTTTTACTAAATTTATAAATTGGTAAAATATTCAATCATAATATGCTTTTTTATTTCATAAATTTAGATCAAGTGCTGCTAAGTAAAAGTGACAACCCTGGGGATCAACGCAAGAGTAGGCTAATAACTCGGCGGGCGGCCTTAGATAACTTACTGTATATTTACTGTGGCAACACGCACCTTACGCACGTATTTTTTTTTCTACTGACATTTTTAATTTCGTAATATCTTTTGAATGGAATGTCCGATTTCAATAATTCAAAAAGTAATCAACAGGTATTGAAACAGTCTTGAATACAAAATAATTTATTTGGATAAGAATTAATACAAAGGTATAGATAACATGGTCTGATTTTGATCGGCATTTATCATTTATCTATCAACTTTTAAAATGTAAAAAAGTAGTTATAGTGACATAACTACAATAGTTGGACATATGGTATCGCGAAGTTTTTTGTAGATATTGATATGTTCTATAATATTGTAGAACATTTTTTTGTTCTATCATCAATACTTTCCGCAGCGTGCAGCGCATGCGATGAAAGACATTATATGGCTATTTTTTAGGGTTCCGTAGTCAACTAGGAACCCTTATAGTTTCGCCATGTCTGTCTGTCCGTCCGTCCGTCTGTCCGTCCTCGCTTAATCTCTGTGACCGTTAGCACTAGAAAGCTGAAATTTGGTACCAATATGTATATCAATCACGCCGACAAAGTGGTAAAATAAAAATTGGAAAAAAATGTTTTATTAGGGTAGCCCCCCTATATGTAAAGCGGGAAGTGATTTTTTTTTTTAATTTCAACCCTAACGTGTGATATATTGTTAGAAAGGTATTTAAAAATGAATAGAGGTTTACTAAAATCATTTTTGATAATGTCAATAATTTCGGAAATAATCGCTTCGAAAAGTAAAAAACAATGTGTCTCCCCCCCTCTAACTTTTGAACCATAAGTTTAGAAAATATGAAAAAAATCTGAAAAGTAGAACTTTATAAGGACTTTCTAGGAAAATTATTTTGAACTTGATAGAAACAACAGTTTTTGTACAAAAAAGACAAAAATTTGTACAAAATAATTTCTGGACTAAGTTCGTAGTATAATCGTATATGCAAGCATTTTTTTTTAACTTCGTTTACATATTTTATTATCCTGAACGTATCTTTTTTCAAACAAAAAAAGAATTATTAAAATCGGTTCTCGCAATCCAAAATTACCACCGAAAACTTCTGGCACGTCTATGTATTAATTAGTAACCCTATTCCCCGAGAGATGGCGCTGTAGGTACTTATTACATTGGGTCGGGTATTATCGAATTGTACGTGGGAACACTTATTGTGACGGACGGGAAACTACGGAACCCTACACTGAGCGTGGCCCGACACGCTCTTGGCCGGTTTTTTACACCTTGGGTTGGTTTTAGTAGGAATTTCTAAGGATCCCTAATTTTTTTTTAGTAATAAATATAGCCTATGTTACCTACTCAGTGATAATGTAGCTTTCTAACGGTAAAAGAATTTTTGAAATCGGTCCAGTAGATTTTACGTTTATTCGTAACATACAAAAATACAAATCTTTCCTCTTTATAATATTATATATTATATAATATTATTAGTGTAGATTTTGAATTCGGTCACTCAAGCGGACAAGTAGAACAGATGAACAGAAAAAAAACAATTGACGCCTCCCTTCAAGTACTTTAAGTATTCTGTGCTTCAAGGACATCCCGAAACACCATCTCCTCATGTATGTTCAGTGATTATTTTTAGTTGACATTATGATTTTTTATTTACCTATCTCTGCAACGCATTTTTTAAATAATTTATTCACTCCTCTTGCTCAAAAATACCGTCATTGTAGCGTACCAGTCGACTTCAAAAGAAAATTCACTCAAAATAAAATTATGAAATAACTTTAATTCCGGAAGTCGATGTCTTAGGATCTGTATTTTAGTTTTTACCACCGACTTCCGAAATTAAAGTTTGTTCATAATTTTGAATGAATTTCCTTTTGAAGTCGATTTAATTTTTTTTAAATTACATTTTACTTCGTAATTTTTAGTTTTAAATAAAAACTGGAATTTTTGTTTGTAATATAGGTAATAGTTTTGATGTGTGCGCACTAGAATTTGACCAAGGTTTGGAGATGTTTTCCCTTTGACACTATACCCGAACACCCAAATATTCCGAATTTCATAATACCTAAGAACACTGACCTCTATCATACAAGTTGTATAATAGGTCAGTGCATAAGAATTATGATGTCTATTCAATCAATCAACTCAGCCTATCGCAGTCCACTGCTGGACATAGGCCTCTCCCAGAATGCGCCACAGCACCCTGTCCTCCGCCTTCCGCATCCAGTCTACCCCAGCCACCTTCTTTAGGTTAGGACCTAAATGTCTATTATTAATCACGATATTTATTTTATCGAAAGTCATAAATGCGATTTATTTGTTTTCCGATTTTCATATTATGTTCGAAGAATCAAAGGCGTGATCTATGTAAGTAGTTCAAGGACCTATATTTTGCAAAGGAAGAACCCTAGCTAGTCTTGGTCACCAGAGAACCACATTGACCCATTTTTTGATTATTTTTGAAGAGGGTTAAAAATAAGACAACACTTAAATATAAAATAAAAATCTTTATTTAATTCAATCCAAAAATATAAAAAAAAATTCAAGTTTTAATTTATAAACCAAAGTATTTCAATTCGAAATTTGCCGCCAGAAAGCGGGCCATAATTATGTTTCTTGTTATGAGTACCGCGTTAAAGATGGTGATCAGATATCGTTTCATAGTCACTAGGTAATTAATGCTGTTAAAAATTATGCCGTTTTACATATTATGGATAATAAAGATATAATAAACAGCAACAAAAGTTTTACACACTTAATAATTATGTAAGACAAAGTAATTACATCTTTTTATCATACATTTTTGATAACGGACGTTTGTTGTTATCTTTAGGAATGAAGTACACAGGGTGGCAGTCTCATCGACACGCAAATGTAACTATGAATTCAGCATATGATTCTGAACCCCAAAGGGTTTTAAAAAAGCTGCTTTTTCATACAAAAGTGCCTATACGCGGTCAAATTATAAGGAACAGGAAATTTTTCTTTTAATAACTGACGATAAATTTCAATGCAGGGGTGTACAGAACCATGAAACCATGTTTACAGGTTGCGCGTTGATATCTCTACCACCCTGTAAATACTTTATTGGTTAGGAGAGCGGTATGTTTCCAATGATGCACGATACCTGTAAATACTTTATTGTAAGGAGAGCGGTATGTTTCCAATGATGCACGATATTATTGTAATTTTATATTGTTAAGCGGTTATAAAGGGCTAAGTAGGGCCATCTTTTAAGTAGCTGTTGGGCAATAAGGGCCTCAGTGTCCATGCAAATAAGTTATTGGCGCCGATTCTCTTGTTCAAAAACTAAACTAAATTTAAGTTCAGTGCATCTTTTTCTTTCTATTTCATTAAGAAAAGGACAGGAGATAAATATTAGTTTAGTCCTGTCAAATTAGTCAGTGCCTGACGTAAATTGACATATTTTTAATAGCCAATTTTTTTATCACGTCTAAATTGTCTATGGAGTATCTTAATTTGACAGAACTAAACTAATATTTATCTCCTGTCCTTTTCTTAAAGAAATAGAAAGAAAAAGATGCACTGAACTTAAATTTTGTTTAGTTTGTGAACAAGAGAATCGACGCCATTATGTAGTTGGACTAGTTGGATTGATTAAATATATAGTTTACACAGTCACGTGTTTACGTGTTAGCCTTATCTTTAATTAAAACAACAAGAAGACAACAACATAATAAATCTGTGCCGCAAAATGACTCATCATATCAGCATTGATAGTCCAGCGGCATTTAACAAAAAGTGATAACAGTAAAAATAATATTATTATAATTAATTGTTTTATAATATATTTGACAAGTAATAAAAAACACAACAACTAAATACATTGTAACATCGCATTTCGCTTAAGTAATAATCGAAATGAAAGTAGGTTATATTTCATTGGAGCTGATTTTGAGTAATCCTCTTGCTGTTCAGATATCTCACAGTCGTTAAGTCAGCAAAAATATGTTTTTTTTTTTTAAATCTCTTGGACTGAATTACGTTATTTGCGGCCAATACACGTTGTTTTGTAAGTTTCACGTATGAATTATTGAAAAAAAAAAAACGTTGCTTTAAGCATACTTAGTTAGGTATTTGATTTATGAGCTAAAAATATCTAAAGTTGTCATAGTGTTCCGGAATACATAATTAATAAATTTAGTAATTTTTTACCTTCATAGTTTTAACAAAACTTATAACTTAAGAAACGGCAATGCAATATGTATTTAGCGCAAACAACTACATTTTTAACGTTACCCAACAATATTTTGCGTAAATCTCGTGTTCTAAACGAATAAAATTAAAATAAATAAATTATAAGCACTATATACATATTATAATTGAAATACTTATTTACTATCACCCCATATCACACTAATACTTAATTCAACAAAATAAAAAACAAACACTATTTACTGGGTGTTTATGGAAGTTTTGTTTTATGTTAGTTTGAACCTAGTTAATGTCATTCACAGCCCTGTTATTTTACTTTCATGTTCAGTCAATTAATCAATCAACTCAGCCTATTTCAGTCCACTGCTGGACATAGGCCTCTCCCATGCTGCGCCTCAACACCCTGTCCTCCGCCTTCCGCATCCAGTCTGTCCCAGCCACCTTCCCGAGTTTCCTTCTTTCAGTTTATTCATGTTAAGTACGGAGAGGTTTTAATGGATGGGTTTGATTTCTTCTCCAGCTGCTGCACATTATATCTAACCAACATGAGTTTAACGTAGTATGTTATGCAATAAAATACATATACAATTCGAAAAAACCTTGAACTCGAAGCTTTGTTCAAAAAGTAGACATCTCTAAGAGTAGCTTTACGTGAAATTAGTATATGGAGTCATACTATATACGTAGTTTTGTTATTAGAATTGCTTATATCAGAAAACTCGACGACACCACCCAAGTCTTATAATCCTATTTTCTAGCATCACCGTAAAACAAGCTTGATAACGATAAAATATTCCATCCCTTATAATTGGGGGAAAAATAATTATTAGAAAAAATAGTACTTATCCTATAAAAGCCTAAGGCTGAACTATAATGTAACTACCAAAAGTTACAACCTTTGTACCAACTAGTATACTGTAACACCGAGATTTCAGTAAATTAAGATTTGTTCTATGTATTTATTATTCTAATAGACATTATACATTATTATGAAAATAGTATTTATATTGAATATATACATGTAGGCTGCTGATACAGGTCAATATACTTTTACCATATAAAATGTATTTGTGACATTTCACTACCAGATAGAATCGTAATTTCTTAAATATTGTCTACTCGAAAATCGAATGAGAAAGGATTATATATATCTTTCTCTCCCGTCCTGTATGCTTGGGTTAAGCACCCCATAATATATGTATATCATTTTTTGACATAACTAAAATTAGTAGATACCAAGTACCCTAAAAAAACGTGAAATATTGTAGATCAGTTAAGTATATACATATTGTATGCTTGGAGAAAGCCCGAAAGCGCTACTTACATCTAATCCATTATGGATTAGATATAAGATGTTGTGATGATATGTTGAAATGTATGGATTATCCATACATTTCAACATTAATTAAATTCCTACATTAATCCTACATTAACCTCTCGTCTGTCGGAACGTAGATCTACGCGAGACACAATGGCTTTTTAATTGTGTCTGTAATTACGACATTCAATGGGTTAAGTAATGGACGCACTACAGAATCCAAAAATATACAGGGTGAATTTTCCAAGTGGGCGTGGATGGCCAAATTCTAAACTATGAGGAATAGCGAAAAGGACTGAAAGAAGTCGCGGGCTCGATTTGGAAGAAAACTAAAACTGCATCATTGGATTTTTGAAAAATCAATATTTCTAGCCAGGAATCGAACCTGATGATTTTGAAAAAAAAAAACACATACTGTATTATTACACCATTCGATAGTGTCCCTAATAAGGATCAAATTCTGGGAAGTAATGACATACGGCAAACTTAAGGAAAATGTTGAATTTTAATAAACTGCTTCTTATTTTAGAGTATTCATACATTTTTATTAACACACCCGCAGCGCAGTCACCTTCACAACATTAGGTTCTAAATTCAAATTTCTATTACGATCTTTGGAAAATATTCTAATGGAATCAATAATATTGCAATGCTGAATGCAGTACAATCCTTGAGACCTCGAATCCAGCTATGTATTGAAAACAATGGTCATCATTTTGAACAATTAATCAGTTAAGGTTTAGTAGGTAGGTAACATAACCCGGGCCCGGCTAAATAATAACAGCCACACAGGTCAATCCATCAGGTTAAGCTACGCTTGCCGCGGTTGGTCTGTGGATGGGTGACCATCTTTACATACCGAGGTATTCAGCTGCATCCGGTTAGAATGGAAGCCGACCCCAACATAGTTGGGAAAAGGCTAGGCAGATGATGATGAGGTAGGTAACATAAGAAAAAAAAAAGTATTTTGTTAAAAATGAGCTCTTTTCTTTAGTTTGCCTTAAATGTCATTACTTCCCAGAATTCGATCCTTATTAGCGACACTATCGAATGGTGTAATAATACAAGGTGTGGTTTTTTTTTTTCAAAATCAACAGGTTCGATTCCTGGCTAGCAATATTGATTTTTCAAAAATCCAATGATGCAGTATTAGTTTTTATCAAAATCGAGCCCGCGACTCCTTTGAGTACTTTTCGCTAGTCCTCATAGTTTCGGATTTGGCCATCCACGCCCACTTGAAAAATTCACCCTGTATACCCACTCGAAAATTTTACACTCTTAGACACTATATTACAAACAAAAGTACGAAAAGAAAATTCAGCTCCTTTATCATCACAAGTTCTTGCACTGAATGTATGTGAATATAGATGATTATCTAAAAATAAATAACACGAAGAGAAAGGAATTTTGCAAATTCCAGAAGGTTCAGGATCGATCCTGAACCGATTCAACAAGTTGAATCGATTCAACAAGTTCGCAAAAGCAATATAAATTAGATTAGACATTAAAAATATACGTAACAATGATGAATACATATTATACAGCATAATTATATCAGAAAGGGGAGGTACAGGCCATCAAACTGAAAACTTTCTCCGTGGGACCAACTGTCCCATACAAAACTTCAATGCCTACTCGAGCCAAATGTATGAAACGGCTGATTATTTTTTCGCGATTACGATTTTGGTCCCATGGAGAATGTTGTCAGTTTGCTGGTCTATGCCAGTCTTCAATATAACCACACCTCTCTCATACACGGTGTAGACTACACAACATATCCACAGATATAGATAGACCTAGATAACGCAAGTATCACGAACTGTATGAAAACTAAGCGTGCCACTTTTTAACCGACTTCAAAAAAAGGAGGAGGTTCTCAATTCGACGGAATGTTTTTTTTTTTTTTTTTTTGTATGTTTGTTACGCGATTACTCCGTCAATTGTGGACCGATTTTCAAAATTATTTTTTTGTACGAAAGGAGATACTTCTGAAGTGGTTCCATAGTCACCAAGTCAGAATCTGATGATTGGATCCTGGAGAAATCGAAGGAACTCTTCAAATATTATAGGTACACCTATAGCGATTTGGGTATTTTTTATAGTAACTCGTGCATTTGCTCTCGGAAAGCACCATTTGGTGAAGTGGAACTGATGATGAAGACCACAGATGGACACCGGAACTACTCAATAATATCTAAGTATTTCACGGGTTGCGATTCGATTACTTTAATATGGTTGCTAAGCAATTTATGCTCTCCACGATGTGAATGGTAATATGGAGCTGATGGTGGACCAGGAGAACTCCTCAACAATTAACTTCCCTGCATCGGGAAAAGCAATATTTTGTAAAAGGCGATGAGCATGTTGACACTGGCTATTGTAACTTAGATAAATTACAAGCAGACCCACAAAAAATCGTGAAATAAAAACTTTTTAACAAAAATACAAGCGACTTCCAAAAGAAACACTACAAAGTGAAAAATAACTTTAATTTCGGAAGTCGGTGGCAAAAAACGTAAATACAAAACCAAAGACACCGACATCCGAAATTAAAGTTATTTTTCACTTTGTAGTGTTTCTTTTGGAAGTCGGTTGTATTTTTGTTAAAAAGTTTTTGACTACCTACTATGTACAAGCTCGCGCTCTCTCGCTCACGCTCACCCAGCCAGCAGTACGCAGGACGGAGCGCGAAAGTGGCGGCTTATGATTTTCGAACGTAAGCTGGTGCGATTTTTTGGCACGCGAAGTAGTTGCTCTTGCGTTATCTAGGTGTTGGAACTACTTGGAAGTGGTTATTGAGTGATATGCGGAAAGTTTCTGGGTAATTACGACACTGTTGTACTTTGAGACAAGGGTAATGCAAGTAGTTATCTACAATAGATTATGTTATAATTATATCTAAAATGCTCTTCTTGTATGCTTGAGAGATTATTATCCTAAATTACGAAAATATACTTATATGTGATTGTAAAATTTCATTATAATATATAAAGACTTATTTCGAATAATCATAATTGAAGACATAAGATTTAATTTACACATTATACAATATAATAAATTGCTTGTATTGCAATTTAAGTCACACTCAAGCATGTAAGTCATAAATAATTTCTAGTCTATCCACAAGAAATACCAATTTAATACATTTTTATTGATTATAACATTCTGTAAGAACGGAATATTGCATTTAAAATAGATAAATGACGGATTCAAAAGATTCTTAACAGTTATAAATGAGAGCGTAGAAATGATGTTACTAGACATAATAAATAGGTACCTACTATACTCCATTTGTTTAGGTAATTAAATAAAGGTAAACAAAAAAAACCACGTGCCGTGGTTAACCAACTAAACGTAATACCAGTCTATTCAGTTGTCATGCTACGTCACAGTTGTACTCTTTAATTTAGCAACTTTATAATTCGCTAATAATGTTGCTAAATTGAAGAGTACAACTGTGACATAGCATGACAAGTGAAGTGAGTGATATTACGTTTAGTCGGTTAACTAAGTCACGTGGTTTTTTTGTTTACCTTTATTTAATTACCTAAACAAATGGAGTATAGCTACTATACCATGTGTCAATGTGGCGTCGCTTTAAGATGTACTTGAACGTTGACTTGGGCTCGCGCCGGGGCTGCCGTTCTTGACAATTTGTAGCTTTGAGTGCAGGCGGAAATGTAATCGTGACTCCAATGAATATCCCGAATATTTTTTCCTGTAAAAAAATATCAGTGTAGTTGCAACATCATAATTTAGTTATTTCCTTTCAGTGGCGTGCATTGGTTTTCAGAATAGGTAGGCACTAGACCAGGTCTAGTCTAGGCAAACGCGGTCACTAATCAGGAGAAAAAAGGGAGGTCAAAAGTGTGGTTATTTGAGTAGGCATGCCTACTTAAGGGTGATAAATTGCGAAGGTCGAACATCATGGTATTACCCGAGAGACGTACGTATTTTTAATTTTGTCGTAGATATTAACTTGAACGAGTAAAGACCAATGACAATGTGCGAATAGTACAGGAGCCGAGTAGGCCGTCCGGCGACTGCCTACTGCCACTCGTGTTTGTATGAAGATATTGTTTTTTGTTAGGTATGATAATTTAGTGAGTTTCTTAATTGTGGGACACGCACACTAAAATGTAATTGACAGGCTTATGTTGATATATCGAGGTAGGCTCTGCTTGTATGCCTATATGCAATGCACGCCACTGTTTCCTTTACTTCTATTAGTTAATTTATCTTTTAGCAAAAAAAGCAGGTTTGAAAAGAAGTACGGTCACGTGAGGGAAGTACGTTCCGGTACAGTTTTGGGAAAGGTACGGCGCTTGTGCCTGTCACTCATACGTGTCTGAGTTTCTTTCTGAAATTCAGTTTAAGTAGTAAGTATGACTGCCCAGTATACTCACACAGGCCGTTAGTATGACGCACTGAGCTTTAGAAACTTGGAAATAAACTGTACATTAAATCTATACTAATAATAAAGCTGAAGAATTTGTTTGTTTTTTTATTTGTATAAGTAAGATTGAAAAAAAAAAAACTTTTTGCATTTGATAGCTCAATTCTTGAGGAAGGTAACATCACGCTACGACCCTTGGCTTGGAGCTGAGCAATAAGAAAGAACGTTAAGCGAAAACGAAGTAATAGCGCGGGCGGGGCATAACTCCACGCGGACGAAATCGCGGGCAGAAGCTGGAGATTTGTATGTAGGAAACGAACCTGGCATCATGCAGCATTTGCAGAGCGCGATCCTTATCACCAAGCTGATAGTGACACATCGCCATCTCAGCAACGGAGTAAGGAAGAAGGAATGTATCTTCCTTTATATTATTCTTAAGTCTGTAAATAAACAAAATTCTTATTTCAGATTAGGTAGGTAATAATCGTTCTTACTTTTTATATCCTTCTTATTTAGTTTTCGTTTTGAGACAAAATGTTCTTGTGAACGGAAATAAAACAACAAAAAGATCAATTTACTATCTGTATTAATTCTATATGATTTGCATGACACAAACCAAAGACTGCTGAGAATGGCGTCTTGTGTGCGATTCCTAAGTCGCGCAGTAGCAGGGCGGCATCAGGAACTCTGGATTTGTGCCTGTTTGGTAGTAAGCCCAGCCACCGATATCGCGAGATTATAGAACCACAAGACAAAGAGACGCTTAGTTTGTGACGCACCGCATATATCACTTTGTATTGTTATACGTCTACGAAACCTGGGTGGGTGTACTAAATACAATGTGTTTCAGAGGGGTCTGACCAAACTTGGGGGTATGGTACAGGCCATCAAACTGAACCACTTTTTCCCCAGGACCAACATTGTAATCGTGAAAAAAACATCCGTCGTCCCATACAAAACTTCTATACCTACTTGACCAAATATATGGGACGATTGGTTCTTTTTTTTCACGATTACGATGTTGGTCCTCGGGAAAAAGTTATTCATTTTGATTGCTTGTACTACACTTCCAAGTTTGATCACACCCCTCTGAAACAACAAGTACGACATTATGCACTTACTGCAGCACGGAGTCGAATGTGTCGAGTGCTAGACGCGGCAGGTTCATGGAGGCCAGACAGCAGCCCTTCAGAAAGCGCACTAGCGCTCGGTTGTCTCCCTCGTGCACACCCATCCAGTCGCGGCTCTCGCTCTCGATGCGTTCGCTCGTTGCTTCTATTAACTGTTTCACACATATTTTGTAATAAGTAAACATGAAAGTTCGCAATATGATATACAGGGTGAAATTGAACACATGCGACAAATCGAAATGGGAGATTGTACTCGTCATTATGAACCACTTTTACTATGGGACCAAACCTGAAATCGCGAAAAAAAAAAACAGCTGATCCCTACATTTATGTTCGCATAACTCGCCAAAATGTAGGGAACAGCTGATTTTTTTTTCGAGATTTCAGGTTTGGTCCCATAGTAAAAGTTGTTCATAATGATGAGTATAATCTCCCCTTACGATTTGTCGCATGTTTTCAATTTCAACCTGTATGTATATTTGTCGAAAATATGTACGTTGGTCATTCGTTTGACTGATCGAGACGCCAGCGCCACTTGGTGGCGCTCGACAGAGTCTACAACATACCGCTGGACCAGAGTGAAGTACACTTTGTCGGTGGAGGTCAAGTAGTGAACACGTTTAGAAACTGTCGTGCGTTCCGTATCGTTGTGTCGTGTAACTACAGTGCGTGATTCGCTAGTGTGATTAAACTGTTTTTCTGTTGCGTAATAACAAATACAACCCATAGTACGCCCACAGTAGTTAAAATATAGCTGATGATAACGAGATAGACGTACCTACTCCGTAGTATTTTTTTATACTTACATAGATATTTTTTTTTATTCTTGGGATATCCTATAGTGATAGTTTGTGTTGGTAAATAAATACCTACACCGCAATAGACATACCTCGATTACATGGACCTTAACATAACTGGTTTAGAGTGGGTAATCCTATGAGGAACACAGGCATAAATGATAAGTCTATATCTATACATAATTTTAACTAGCTGACCCGGCGAACTTCGTACCGCCTCAGAATCAATCTTTATTATTTATTTTCGCGAATTTTCCCCATGTTTTAATAGTTATTCTGCTATTCGGGGCGGAGACAAATCCAACAAATCAACGATCATAAATATCGGTCTAGCCGTTCTTTGAGTTATAAAAGGTGTAAGTAACCCGACTTTGTTTTATTTATATAGAAGATAACGTCGCTTTTCTCGTCTGTCTGTGCGCCCGCGTTCTTCTTCTAAACTACGCAACGGATTTTGATGCGGTTTTCTCCATCACTTATAGGATTTATTCCAGAAGGTTTCTGGGTAAAGCATAATCAGCCTACATATATATGTATATATAGCCCGCTGCTGGGATACAGACCTCCTCTCTGTGAAGGAGTGGGACATAATCCACCACGCGGGTCCAGTGCGCATTAACGAATGTCAAATGTCTTCGATTTTTTGGTTCTAGGACCTGCCGGATTCCTCACGATGTTTTCCTTCACCGTTTTGAGAGCAGTGGTAATAAAAAATTTTACACAAAGTAAAGTGTTTGCTTGGGTTTGAACCTACGACCTACAACTTTTAAGTCACGCCCATTACCACAGGGCCACCACTTTATATTAAACGTACATAATATACTTAATAGAGAATTCTCTATGTTATGTCGAGTCGTAAAAACCGTGAGATACATAATAAATCCGGACATAAGGCAAGTTACCTTGAGTATGTTCTGTATGCCTCGTTCGTTCTTGGCGAGGATGTGGAACATGTTCCAGAGGCACAGCAGCTCGATGGTGGGCAGCAGAAGGCGGCACCCCTGCACCTGGTAGCGTGCGCATCGCTTGATCACGAACTTCTCCATCGGCAGCGACTTGCCCGCGATGCGCTGTTTGTAGTACGACGCGTTCCTGCATTTGAGTGGATAACATTAATACACTACCTGCTGGCGCTGGTTTACTCGCATTTGAGGCGAACTACTTCATGTTTGATTTAAATAAAGTATCGTATGTCCTTCGTAAAAAGAAAACGATTTTATAATGAAAAACAAGCAGAATTTCGATTTCTCATTGGTACTTGCCAGGATTTGAACCCACAACCTCGTGAATGAGGGCGTGGCTTTAACCACTGGGCCATCACGACGAATTTTATCTTCATCTTCATATTGAAATAAAATTCATTGGTAATTTATACAGATTAATTATTGGACGTTTAAAAATTTTTGTTGCCCACCTCATAAGATCGGTGCACTGTTGTTTCTCCGAAGGCGTGATGTCATCGAGTTCCAGCAACATGGCCGCTCGGGAGTATGAGTAGATAGTCCTTGACCACGAGCTCTCATCGATCAGTTTACTTGCGTACAAAGCTGATTCGCGCCAGTCCATCTTTAAACTGAAACCAAAAAATGTTGAGATAGGTGTTTTTTGGCCTCGTGCGATTGATTATACAATTCGTTTTAAATAGTTATTATTTGTTTGTGATTTTCTTTTGGGTCTGGTACGGTCACTCTTTTTCATTACCATTTTATTCTAGTTGATTCGGTATTGAACATAATAAAGGTCGAGGTGTTACAAGTTTATTTTTTTACTGATATCATTAACTTTCGTTAAACTTAAAAAGGGCAATGATAGTTAAAATTTTAATAGTACCTTGTCATCTACAAGCTGTTTAAGTTCGTTTTTGATAATAAATTCATAATGGACTTTCTTGGAAAGCAGCGGTTTTCGAAAGGTTGTCAATTTCTGCTTTGTGGGTGCAAAGAGCTTACAACTAACAACGAAGAACCATTTAACCTCTCAGGGATCGGCTATTAAAGTTATGGTTTCACGTGCCATACAGGGGCAAATTAATTTAGTTACCAAAACTCCGCAGACGTCATGATGATTTCAAGATACCCATTATCTTGACATGATAAAACATCAAAAAAATGATTGGTGGTTTTTTGTTAGGGGTAGTCATTTTATGTATACACATAAAATGACTATGGCATTAAGTCCGCCTCTGTACATTTATTGTGCTTGAAGTATTAAATAAGTACATAAATAGGTGTAGTTACTTAAAATTAAACTAGCTAGCACAACTCCGCAGACGTGATGAGTTCGACTAAAAAATGATTTCTCAACTTATAATTTTCAACTAACATTACAAGCTGAAGTACTCTCCCTAAAAAAGGTTTTTTTTTTGTTTTATCGCGTTAAGATATCGATACCCACCAAGTCTGCGGAGATTTGTTAGCTAATTTAATTTGATCTTATGTATTTGTTATCTCACCTGTTCGCCCACATGATCTCCCAGAAGCACACGTGGTGGAACTGTTGCCATTGTTTCTGACTGTTGACGGCGCGATTGTATGTCTCGATGGCGGTGTCGAACTGCCCTCGCAGAAGCTCGATGCGGCCTTTAAACATTAGAAACCAAACGCTGTCCGGGTACACCTGTAAATTGCAAGGGTTCATGTTCATAAAGCCATGTATATAAATACGTTACATTAAGAGTTGAAAAACGGATCTAAAAGTGTAATAAGCACTTATAGTTCTTGTTATCTTGTATAAATTGTACTGGATTCCAAGCTGACTGACACTGATCAGCACTATAATTGGTCCCCCTGTGCATACCTTATGCAATTGAACTTCTAACACCCGGCAAAGGCTATCTGCATATAATGAAATAGGTATAGTACCCAGCCATTTACTTGGTATATCCAGTTTAAGAAAAACTTTGGCTTTGCAGAGCTTTGTTCTTCCAGAAAAATCTTTCACAAGCTCGTTGTGTAACATTATTAATATAAATAAACATCGAAACACGGTGCAAACCTTCAGCTCTTTTTCTAATATCCTCTCGCAAACTGCCAAATCTATGGGTGCGCCGATGAACTGGCACATGACCAGATGATAGCTCAGCAGCGTCAGGTCGCACAGTACGGAGCGCATTCCCGGCGCGAGCGACCCGGCTTCCAACTCCGCTAGACCAACAGTCTGAAACATTTCAAACATACGTTTATTCAGGACCATAGACTTCGCCGATGGGCGAATTTCGCCAAACTTTTTATAACAAGAATAAGTCATACTGAGAATAAATTTTGAATTTTTGACAGTTTTACCATACTAGAACTGTCATACGCCAATTTTATTCCACCCGCCATAAAAGCCCGGCACATTCTAAGCAATCGCCTGGATAGCCGTGCTACCATTCTACTGAACGACTATTTATCGTTCTCGAATAGTTTGTGCTGACGCCATTGGCTCAGGCTGACACGAAAGAAAAGATTAGGTAGGTACGTCAAATAAGTAATGTGTGGTGCACAATGAAATAAGTATTAAATTATGACCTCTATGTCCCAATGTGTAATTTAAACATAAAATAAAGTCGCATTCGTGTTTGTCTGGTTGGGCGATTAGTTCTTCTAAACTACACAACGGATTTTGATGCGTGCCGGTTTATTATATTGGGAATGGCTTCTCAAGAAGCATAGTGTCCAAAGTCGCGCGCGCTCCGTCTCGAAATCTCGAACGAGATTGCATTCCCAAGATATAACTACATAATAATTTTTGGATTTTTTCTTTACTACTCGTACTGTGAGACTTTGCTTCTTGCCAAGCATGCAGTTAGAATAACAGGAAGTACAAAAGTCAAAGTCAAATCATTTATTCCAATTAGGTCATTAAAATGCACTTATGATCACGGAATACTTAAGTGTGGATTTGAAAAGTCAGATAATCATCAAACTACGTAACTAAATTGACCGCATCAATTCATTGCATTGACTTTGAAGTTTCAATTTTTAACTCTTCCAAGGGGGTCATATAATTAATTTCAACTTAATAACTCTACCTGTTCCTGAGAAAAACTGTCCTGACAGGCGAACGACAAAGAGATCCTATAAGGGTCCCGTTTTTTGTATTTGAGGTATGGAAACCCTAATGAACAACTTATTTACTGGAACCATGAAATTGCGAAAAAAATAAATCTGCTGTTTCCTACATTTATATCAAAGTATCTCGAAGAAATGTAGGGAACAGCTGATTTTTTAGGGGTCCGAACTTAAAACGAAATAACGGGACCTTTATAAAATCACTTTATTACAACAAAATACATAATTAAAATTTACTGAAATCGTTTCAGTAGTTAATTATGAACAAACTACTGCGTTTATTCAGTTACACCTTGTATAAATATAGAACAATAGATAGTGATTATAGTGAATCATCCTTGCATACTTACCTGTGTTTTTTATACGTCAAACACAGATATTACCTAGCTTATGTGCTTTGGCTAAATGTCTGTGTCACGTTAGGTAACATAATTATGGCCCAGCTCGTTATATAATAAAATTGTACGTACAAAACGAAGAACCTCAGTCAATTCTGCTGTGCGGGTCTTGAGGTGGATATAATATTTGAATTTGAGTCGTGCACGGAAATTAAGAAATATTTGCTTGGCCTACATTATTGCATATATTGTTCCGGATCTAAGTAATTTTTGCTCGGATCTGTGATGGGTGACTTTACATAAACGCACACACTATGTAAGAAGAATGTAAGTGATAGTATCTCATTTGTCACAACTGCGTACATACATATTTTGATAAAATAAATAACAAGATTGAGAATAAATCATCATTTGACTGTATAAGTATTAGTCTGCAATTCTTACGTAATAAATATTATTCCATCGAAGTTTCCTGAACACACGGCTACACATTAAGCCATACATTTCCAGTTTTAGCTGACCTCGCCTTGTATAGGTTTTTCGTACAATCAGAAGTCAGCTTATACTAGATAAGTATAGCTTGATGTGTAGCCGTGCGTACACTGTGATGACACAGGATACCTTTTCACACATTTTGCGTATATACTTGTTTCGAAGTCACAGTATCTTCACCGCATTCCTATGCCTGGCTAAAAAAGCTCGAGACAAGGACATGTGAGTATAAGGTAGTTCATACATTATGCCGCAGAGGCAGCGGCACCGACGCCGCCGCGGCGCCGCGCGCCGCTACAACAGTCACCCTTGGATTTGTATGAACCCCCACACAAGGCGCCGCAGTCACGGCATACTAAATAAAGGGCCAAACATAATATGGCGTAACATTATGAAGTCTGAATATTTTATGCCATTTAGCTACCTATTCAAAACAAGTTGTTTTGTCTTTTTTAAATTCGTTTCACACCCCACTATGAACCCCTTGTGGTTAAAATGACTTAATCTTGTAATTATTATAATGATAACAACCTCCAATTTTCAGCAGTGCCTTGTCTTACGTACCAAAGAATAGAATTGTACGGTTCGTACAGTTGCAGAGTTGTTGTTGTTGAGGTTCTGGTTCGGGTTGAAGCGCGTAGAGAGCAGATCACTTAGTTCCCGTTAGGTTTATTACGTATAAATAGTCTTTACAAGTAAAACTGTTGACGATTCCTTTCTCTAATGTTAGTCACCGAGTAGCAGTTATCGTACTCGTTGATTTATAGTAATAAAATGACGCAAATCTGGTGCAAGCCACCGCGTCAGCAAAACATGTACAGTTTAAGACTGTACAAGAATACTAGTTTATTAAACTTTAAGAGGAGAATTCATCGTCAATTTTAGTTGCTCATCGTCAATTTTAGTTGCGCTTTTGACAAGGCATATTTAATAATCTAAGAGCGCAGTTTTTGTTGGTCGAGATAACATAGCGAGTGGCAGGTCCTTGTTTTTGTTTTAACTTGAATGATGTTATGAGTGTTCAATTATGTTGAAAGTCGACGATTCATATTCATATGCTAACTAACTATTGTTGTGTTACAGGAGACAAACCATCACAATATTATAAAGGTTAAAAACATGCATGTACAAAAATAAAAATAATGAAGTAAATAATGTTACTTACCTTGTTCCCAGAAAAGCCGACGAACTCTAATACGCTTATAATCTTCGGCGGAAGCAGAGATATCATCACGTTGAAGGTGGCGACGCCCAGCCGCACACCGCTTTGGAAGTGTATCCTCGATTGATCCGACTCCCATTGCTTTTTTTCTAGTATTTTTGAGCACTCCCTGTTTAAATACAGCGGAAATTAGTCTGTCAACAGTAATTGGATGGAAGTGATTTAACCATACTTTGGAAATTAATATATTTTTAAGTTTTTTTTTTCCACTTAGTTTATATTGATGATGTTTTAATAACTTCCTGTCACTGATATTTACATAGCAAGTAGTGAATTTGTGTGAGGTTGGTACAACTAAAAAGTTTATAAAAAAACATTTTTTTTTTTTTTCAAAAAAAAAACAACCGACTTCCAAAAAAAAAAACACTACAAAGTGAAAAATAACATTAATTTCGGAAGTCGGTGTCAAAACACGAAAAATGCGGAACCAACGGCACCGACTTCCGAAATCAATGTTATTTTTCACTTAGTAGTGTTTTTTTTTTGGAAGTCGGTTGTTTTTTTTTGAAAAAAATTGTTTTATTATAAACTCCGGCTTTTTTCCCATAGGGGTAGGCAGAAACTACAGAACGTCACCTGTCGTAACAGGAGACGTTCTGTAGTTTTTTAACCGACGAAAAAACGGAGGAGGTTATCAATACGACGCGTATATTTTTTTTTTATTTTTTTTTTTTATGTATGATCACGCATAACTTTTTACAGAGCAGTCCGATTTTGATAATTCTTTTTCTATTGGAAAGGATATACCCCGAAGTTGGTCCCATATAAATTTGGAAAAAAAAATCCAACCCTAAGGGTAGGAAAACAGGGGATGATTGATTGTTCACTCACTGGTTGTAATGTATGAGCACGCATAACTTTTTACAAAGTAGTCCGATTTTGATAATTCTTTTTTTATTGGATAGGACATACCTCGAAGTTGGTCTCATGTAAATTTGGAAATAAAATTCCAACCCTAAGGGTGGGAAAATAGGGGTGATTTATTGTTCATTCACAGATTTTAATGCTGAGCTTGTATTACAATCAAAATAAAAGGCCTATCAATGTTTGTATATCAAGCCTGTTTTTTTAAGTATTTTATTATACAAAAAATAATAATTAAATTATTTATTTATTAAAACTTTATGCACAAGTAAAAAACTGTACAAAGGCGGACTTAACGCCTTGGGCATTTTCTACCAGTCTACCTTAGGGTGATGCAGAGACAATACACAGTAGGTGCAATAACAGAAAAAAAAAGAAAATATTTATACCTACAACCACTTAATTTTGAGACGAATCTGCCAACTTCTTGTGCATGTTTTCTAGAGCTAAATTAGGATTATATAACTGTTAATATCTAAAGTAAGGTAGGAAGCTATTTTAAAAGTAATAAAAAAATTAAGCATGTAGTAATTAGTAAATTATAGCCTCAAAAAATTATAAAATAAAAACTTTTTAACAAAAAAATTAAACCTCCGAAAAAACTGAAAAGCAAAAAATAAAAACCTTTTTTATTTTACCTTAATAAATAAGTTCTTAAACTAATGCAAGTATACCTAAGAAATTTTGAGTCGGCGCCAAACAATCAATGAACAAAGATCACTAAATTACCTTAAATTTAAAGAAATAACCAAATCAAATTAATAATGCAACGTGAAATCTCCAGTGATAAATATAACATTCCAAACAAAAAATGCGCTCTCCGCACGACCACTCTCAACGATATTAAGTTGCTTGTTTGGCGCCTACTCAAAATTACTTAGGTATACTTGCATTAGTTTAAGAACTTATTTATTAAGGTAAAATAAAAAAGGTTTTTATTTTTTGCTTTTCAGTTTTTTCGGAGGTTTAATTTTTTTGTTAAAAAGTTTTTTGTAGTGTGTAGTTTTATGTGTACTGTATGTTTCCTTCATTTCCGTTCATACATCTGGACGCACGCCCGTTGCGAGTACTACGCACCTCACTTTTCTGAAGAACGTCACCGATAAGGTCACCATATGCTACGGCGTCCCCTCCCGGCGTTTCCACTCACATCGGCCTTGTAAATACCTTTTGTTAGACGCCTTGCATTCATTTTCTCATATTTAAAAAAAACTATGTACTGACTACTGACAAAGAGCATGCCTGACTAAGCATCCTCTTAAAAATTTTGTCACTACATCTTTTTTAAACCTCAAGTTACCTCAACGTTGCCTTATACATCATTCCAGTCTCTCATTCGTAGTTACACCACTCATACTTCGCAAGGAATGCATTTCCACAGCATTTAATTGCCTCTTTTGCCACAGCCAACATTCACTTCCATACATATGCGTAGACACCAGCACACCATTGTGAACAGCCAGTCGACTCTATTTGAACATGGACGGGGGTTTATATCCCGCATTCACTCTCCTTTCCAATCTTCCCATCTCTTTTGAGCACAATCCCCATAATACAAACACGCTCCACACTCTTCACTCTTTCGTGATTATTGATCTTGATCGTAAATTCTTCAATTATTTTGAAATGATTAAAGCTAAAATACAATAGAATATTAGTTACTTGTAGCTGTTGTAGCAATTTTTGACCTTGATAGTGCCCTTGATAAGCCCAGTGAGGTCTTCTCCGTCCATAATAGTCATAGCTGCCTGAAGCATAAGGGCTTCTGCGTAGCATAGTTCAGCGTGAGCTTCCAAATCTGTATATGTGGCATAATTTGGCTGCAAGAAAAATTTCTCTATTTTAGATGAGTATTTAATACTTCAAGCACATAAATGTACAGAGGCGGACTTAATGCCATAGGTATTTCTGATAGGTACCGATACAATATAAATATGTAACCAATTAATTGGGCTATGATTATTCTTACGTGAGTGGTTTATAAAGTATTGATCTATTTTAGTTCTGTATGTAAACATTGGGCACCACTCCCAGAAGATTTTAATAATTTGTTCTAGCGTGGTTATCTAAACTTAATTTAGAACTACTTACACCACTATTTAGTATGAAATGCTATAAGTGAGTGTAGTATTACGTACGTACGTAACGTAGCGTACTTTTATGTTTTCATGGACAAGCGCCTAAATACCACGAATGAAAAAAAAATAGAGATTTTGTTGTGTTACATAAAAATAATTAACTATTAGGTTCAAATTAAATCCCCATTAAAGCCTGGTTGCACAACATTTTGTAAAATTAATAGCCATTATTCAAGTTTTATTAGTTTACTTCATTAGGGCTCAGTATACGACCCTTTTACAAAAAAAGGTTTATCTTCAGAGCTAGGTTTAAACCATGGAGCCATTTCAGGATTAATAGTAACTAAATTGTAACTTTTGTATTATAAAGAACTGTATTTCAATCAAAATTATGTTATTTTTGCAAATATTGCCTCGAAGGACGTAACCTTATACTTTAGTTATAAGAAGTAAGTTTATTTCCGTCTCATTACAAACCGAGTTTTAACTTTAGTTAAAACTTAAACCGTCGAGTCAGTTATTTAATTTTCAACTATATTCCGACTGACGTAAAAAAATGCCTATTTAGACTTGGTTCTAAAGACAGTTGAACCATACATCTTTGTTTCTTTTAATGATCTAAATTAAAACATTTTTATTACTGTCCACAGAAGTCATTCACACATGTACTACCTACATATAATATTTAATCACTTTATAAACGTTATAAACAGACATTCTAGAGGGAGAAAAATAGAAATATTTATGATGTCCCTGCCATCTGAAGCGACCTAATACACAAAAATAAAATTAATATTCTACCTTTTTGATAATTGTGCCGATGCTCTCTACGAAAGTGTAATTTTTCCTGTGTTGATTACAGATAGAGATGGATACTTTGAGTGCAGCCAGGGTCCGATTGATCTGTGCGTGGTCGAAAGTCAGCATTGCTGGTATAAACTCGAACATAGAAGTGCCAAGACTGTGGTAAAGTGATGTGCGTTCCCTAGACATAAAAAATGGTGTGTTATTTAAGTATACACGGGGTGCTAGGCTAAAAAGATGCGATAAACACTAAGTTCCTACATTCGGCATCGTGTCACGTTGCTGGGTAATCAATCATGTATAAAAATAATATACCTAGAAAATAGTCGGGCTGCGCAAAATAGTATGCATATAAACACTATTTAACGCAGCCCGACTATTTTGGAGTATGTACTAAGGCCGCTACAAAAACGCTATAAGTAGCACTGAAAAGCGGTTCTGTAGATTCATAAAAGCCCGATATTTCTCAGATTTTAAAGGTTTTTAAAACACGTTTTGAACACAAAAATAAGAATATAATGACACTCTGGGACCCACAATTTTAAGCCAGGCAAAGGGTTTACCGTACCAAAGGTCTAGGAGAATCACGAGCCTATTTTTATTTACTTATGCATATTTTTAGAGTAGGTAAACGAAACTCGTCTCACCATGGTTTCATCATGTTAGTGGCACCAAGTAAATCGTTGTTAAAGAATTTTCTTATGGCCACTTCACAGTCATCGAAAGCAGTTTGTAAATCCATTATGTTCCTATAACAATAAGGTCTTATCAACAAAAAAAAAAACTTTTCACACAAAAAACAGATTACTTACATAAAAAACACTACGAATTCAAAAACCTACGAATTTGTGTGGGGTAGGTACCCAAAACAAATTCGTATTACACACATACCATATATTCAACTATAAAGTAAGCTATAACATCGCCATACACAAAGTGGATTAAATACTTACGTGTATAAATGTAACTAAATCTAAAACTGCTAAAGCGAAGTTAATAAAAAGTCTTATGACCCCGCACGAGCTTCCTCTACCTAATGAAATAGGTAATATCACAAAAATCGGCCCAGCTACCCGCATGAAAAAAAAAATAGATATCTACTCGCGAATGCATAACCTCCTCCTATTTTCGACTCGGTTAAAAATAAAATGCTAAAGCCTAGTACTTACGTTGGATGCTCATCTGTGGCATCTTCAAACTCATCCTGCAAGAATGATAAAAGTTTTTTACCTACATGCATAACAGGTTTAAATAGATTGACTTTCAGATCTTTTAATTTAAAATAACTCTTTATACCGGGTGGCAGGGATTTCGACGCGCAAACTGAAACCATGAATTCCGCACTGAATCTAGACACTTTTCGTCGGTTATTGAAAAAACCGGCCAAGTGCGAGTCGGACTCGCCCATGAAGGGTTCCGTAGCAGCAAGTAACATAATATAAAAGTTCTTGTAGTTCGTTGTAACTTTGTGAAAGGTAAATTGCGGTTTTCGATTTATGCCCTTTTTAAAAAAAAACTACTTACTAGATCTTGTTCAAACCAATTTTCGGTGGAAGTTTACATGGTAATGTACATTATATATATTTTTTTAATTTTATCATTCTCTTATTTTAGAAGTTAGAGGGGGGGGGGACACACATTTTACCACTTTGGAAGTGTCTCGCGCAAACTATTCAGTTCAGAAAAAAATGATATTAGAAACCTCAATATCATTTTTGAAGACCTATTCATAGATACCCCACACGTACAGGTTTGATGAAAAAAAATTTTTGGAGTTTCAGTTGTAAGTATGGGGAACCCCAAAATTTATTGTTTTTTTCTATTTTTGTGTGAAAATCTTACTGCGGTTCACAGAATACATCTACTTACCAAGTTTCAACAGTATAGTTCTTATAGTTTCGGAAAAAAGTGGCTGTGACATACGGACGGACGGACAGACAGACAGACATGACGAATCCATAAGGGTTCCGTTTTTAGCCATTTGGCTACGGAACCCTAAAAAATATCAGTTGCAGCAGTTCATAGAAAAGTGAAATACCTACGCGGTCAAAATGTATGGAACAGCTATTTTTCGCGCGTCGATGATGACACCCTCTACAGCTTCAGTCATATAAATGAATGGGTCCAACTGTCATACTCATATCATATCATATTAGCTACATGGTCATTGAGTAAAGAAAGCTATTGTATAAAATAACATAAGTACTTAGATGTAAACTCACTTCAAAATGTTCGTCGGCGAGAGGCGCGCCCTCCACATGGTATGGGTCGTGGAGCGGAGTCAGCGCTGGAGCGGTCTCTTGCTTTAGAGCCATTTCCAAAATCTAAAGCAATGTGTAAAAACAATGAATTATTGAAATTATTCGCTCTTATTTTGAATTCGCTGTAGCCATTTAACCTGCACCCTGATTGCGTAACACACTATCAATCACAACTTGAATGGTTTTGAAGGATATTGCTAATCCATTGCTTCATAAATGTTCGATAAAATTGTCTGCTCAACAACGTAAATAACCGGTAAAGATCCTAGTGATCATTGTTCTTACAGGCCGATTGCTCTATCGTCCATACTTATAAAACTTCTAGAACACTTGATTTAAAACCGTCTTGAATGGTTTGTAGAAAGCAGAAAACTGCTCCCAACGAGTCAATTCGGCTTCAGGAAAGGTTTGGGTACAGCTGATAGTGTGGGGACCCTTACATCAAAGACCCGACTGGCCCTTAGCAGGAATGAGTCTGTGGTAGCCGTTTTCTTAGATATTTCAGCTGCCTATGATTCTGTTCTTATCCCAGTTCTCAGGCAGAAGATGCAAGAGCTGAGAATCCCGGCTAGGATTCGTCAAATCATATGCAGCATTTTTTTAGAACGTCGTGTTAAACTTAGGATACCGGGGGAGAACTCTGAGCTGAAGTCAGTTTGGAGGGGTCTACCTCAAGGATCCGTGCTTAGTCCACCCTTATATAACATTTATACTTCCGATCTTCCTTCTTGTTTAAATTTTAACTGTAATATTCTTCAGTATGCTGACGATATGGCATTATTGGTCTCTGGCACTTCCATCCAGGATGCCGCTCAGTCCATTAATATATCTTTGTCCTCATTAAACCAATGGCTTTTAGATCACGGGTTATCTTTAAGTGCTCCAAAAAGTTCAGCAGTTGTCTTCACTCGTAAACGTCTTATCCCCCAAGTCGACATTAATATTGACGGCCAAGCGATTCCAATCAAGGAGAAGGCCAGGTTCCTGGGGGTTACCTTGGATTCCAAATTGTCGGGAGTGGACCACATTGGTAATACGGTTAAAAAATGTGAGAGCTCGATCTCAGTTCTTAAGGCTTTGGCAGGTGTCTGGTGGGGTGCTCACCCATACACCTTAAAACTGGTCTACAATGCGCTGATTAGAAGCGTGCTGGATTACTGCAGCTACTTAATTGAGCCGTGTAACAAAGATGCTCTGCGTAGACTGGATTCTGTCCAGGCCAAATGTCTGAGGATCGTGACTGGTGCTATGAAATCCTCCCCCATAAACGCGCTCCAGGTAGAATGTGCAGAACCCCCTCTTAACCTTCGCAGACAATACTTAGCAGACCGTTTCTTGTCAAAAGTTTTCTCCCTTTCGTCCCATCCTTTACTCCCCATTTTAGAACAAATCTACCTCTCCCTTAACGTGTCTTCCTACTGGAATAATAAATCTATTCCATTGATGAATAGGTACAGAGAGCTTAAACACCTCTCCTCACCTGTTTGTCAACACCCCACTCTTCCGGTCTTTTCCTCCGCATATGAGGTGGTCCATTTCAGACCAAAGGTTGTTTTGGGACTTGGTATCTCCAAAAACTCTCAGGACGTAAAAGGTGACTTCGATCGGGCCATTAAAAGATACTGGGCGGGTTGGAATTTATTTTATACGGACGCATCCAAATTGTCTTCAACAGGATGTACAGGTGTTTCTGCGTATTTTCAAAATTCGAAAATTGCCCTCTTATTCCAATGTCCACCAGAGACCTCAGTATTTACAGGGGAATGCATCGGTATCCTAGAAGCCATCAATTTTATTCTAACTCATAACGTTAAAAATTCAGTCATTTTCTCAGATTCGCGCAGTAGTATTCAAGCTTTAGCTCAAAACCAACTTAAATCTAAAATTCACAGTAAAATTATCATTGATATCCTAAATTTACCACCTATACCTGAGTGACTGGGAACCCAAGCTGGGTTCCCAGTCACTCAGGTATAGGTGGCAACGAGTGTGCCGATTCACTGGCAAAATTTGCTACGTCTAACCCGGTGGATCGGAAGCACTACGTGGTGCATAGCTACGACTTACGGACTGACACCAAACGTAAGCTGTTCAACTCGTGGTCAGCAATGTGGCAGTTAAGTTCGAAGCTCAAGGGGGCGTACTACGCCAGTATTCAACCCGACATCCAGCGGAAACCTTGGTTTTTTAAATGTCCAAAATTATCCAGAAGAACTGTTGCAACCTTGTGTAGACTGAGACTTGGTCACTGCTGTAGTCCAGTATTCTTAAATAAGATCCGTGTTCGTGACAGTTCCTTGTGCGAATGCGGTCTTGATGATTGTACTCTGGACCACATCTTTTTCTCTTGTCCATTAAATTCCCAATCATTTGACTTGTATCATAAGCTCTCCAAAATTAAAATCACTCTTCCTACTAACTTCCATTCCCTCTTGACTAACTTTTCTCCTAAACTTATCCAAATCTTGTCAACTTTTTTAAACTTAAATAATATCAAATTGTAGTTTGGTGTGTAGTAATAACTTTGTAAATACATATTATGTAGATTTGTGATGTTTTAAATGTATATGTATATAATATATATTCTTCTTTTTCTTCGTCTTTTAAGCTACTATTTCTTGTAACTAGCAAACCAAGGAGTGCAAAGTTCGACGGCTCACCTCGCTGTATTGCCGTCACCACATGACGTTGGCAGAATAGTCGACATCGGCTCCGTTGCCAAAACACAAACAAAAAAAAAAAAAAAACGTAAATAACGCAATGAATGCTGTTGAACTGTCAAAATGATAGCCATAGCTACTGTTAGTGTGTTATGCACTTACCCCGCTGGATTCCTTCATCAGTGGCGTGCATTGAATGTAGGCATATAAGCAGTGCCTACCTCGATATATCAACATAAGCCTGTCAATTACATTTTAGACACCCAACAAAAAACATAAGCTTCATAGAAACACGCGCGGCAGTAGGCAGTCGCCGGACGGCCTACTCGGCTCCCGTACTATTCGCACATTGTCATTGGTCTTTACCCGATCAAGTTAATACGACAAAATTAAAAATACGTACGTCTCACGCGTAATACCATGACGTTCGACCTTCGCAATTTATCACCCTTAAGTAGGCATGCCTATTCAAATAACCACACTTTTGACATCACTTTTATTTTTTATTAGTAACCGCGTTTGCCTAGACTAGACCCGGCCTAGTGCCTACCTATTCTGAAAACCAATGCACGCCACTGTCCTTCATCTACCGTCCAGGGCCAGCACCAAGTTCTCGTCATCGTGTGATGAATGATTAGAACTCGTTAAGGCGCAAGCTCCAGGGTAATATTTTCTTGTTTTTTTTTTTGAAATTTTCAGGTCAGTTCAGGTTGAAAGCAAAGTTCGCGACTGTTACAAATTATAAGTACATAAAGGGGTACAATTATTATTACGATTAACATGCACTCGTTACACATCTTCGTGGCTCCGAATAAAGCAACAGAACGGTGCACAGAAAGCTAAGAATAGGCACACAAGATAAGACAAGGATTTGCGGAAGGCCGAGGACGAAAGAGGTTTCTAAGGCGCGTCGCCCACACGAGCTAGAGTCGAGGCGGCGTCGAGGAGCGGGCGCACGTTTTCTATAGGAATAAATATAGGTAAATATAGGTATGTATTTATTCCTATAGAAAACGTGCGCCCGCGCCTCGACGCCGCTTCGACTCTAGCTCGTGTGGGCGACGCCCCTTAGTTCCTAAGTAACGAGTTCGTTGCACCTCCCTTGGTCGTCAGCCTTCTGTAAATACGGTTAGGAACGCGGATGTCGAAACGAGGCGGGAAGATACATTGTAGTAAACCAACCGTAGAGCCTAGAGGACTCTAAGCAGGTATGTACTACAAAACTTCTCGAGCAAATAAAAACCCTGGCAATTTCAAAATTAGTCTTTGGAAGGAAAGTATTTAAGTAAGCATTCAAAAAATTGTTTTTTAAAATATTTGTTTAAATAACTACAAATAAGTATTAGTAGTACAGTTATCCACCTTTCCAAGAAAAAAAAAAAAAAAAAAGTTGTTTATTGATATCAGAAAATAACATCGCAATATTGTAATTTCTAGATATAAAGATTTTTAAAGTTGCTTGATTCAGCCGTTAATCGAACCGACACTTTAAATGCGTACCTTCTAATAAGTAATAACATTTTAAAAAATCGGTTGGATCCATCGTAAAGAACAAATCTCATAACATAACATTGTGTCAGTAAAAATGTATTGATATTCGCAGCTTGATCACAAACGGCTGAGCGGATTCGGTTCATAGAATCGCAGAGAAAACACTTTTTATCCGGGTACATGAAGAAGAAACCCTAAGATGCGGCCGACGCAGGTAAAGCCACGGCCAAAAGCTAGTACTAAAAATAATTGTTAAAGTAATACCTTACTTTTAAATTTAAACGATTATGTTTGGCAAAAATAACAGATTTTCCAGATTTTCCGTGATCTATATGTATAGACAACAAAGGTACCGGTTCGTAGCGGTCTTAGAAATATGGTACCCTTTAAAATTCAAACAGACGAACAACGAAAATAATTTGGAGATTAAAACTGTGTTCTTCATCTCTAAAAATTGAGCGTGTATGTATTCTTGCTTGCATACGAATATGTTTATATTAATTGGTGTAAACATTTAGTGAAAGTTGTCGGCAACTGGTGTCTACCTCACTTTCTCTCTTTACTATCTCAGTTACTCAAGTCGGCTATATGCATGAGATGAGAAGGCCGTTTTATGATACTAAAATCATTAGCTACGTTTTTGTGCACGTTATCTAATTAGTTTAATAATTATTATGCATATAGAGTAAAATTTGCTGTGTATATTATGTAAAGTGGTTCTGATATTTTCTTCAATGAAAACAATTAAGAGGTCAGTTGTTGAGCATGAGCTGACAGTAGGTATGTCAGGAAAAAATATAATAATAATAAATTAATTTGATCCTAATAATTACGCTATAATCTACATATAAGTATTTTATTGAAGTACCTTTCCCACAAATAATTAATCGTCAGAAAAGCAGAAGTCGACATAAACTAGTTTTTTCTATCCCATTAGTATAAAAATATTTATTGAAGATAGGTACTATATTATTAATACACGCATAGATTGTAAAGTTCGCAGTTGCTCTGAGTTTATAATAATAAGCTGCACGACCTACGCTCACTGACGCAGTCATAAGATCATCAAGTGCACAGGTGACAGGTTGCGGCGCAGAAAGGAAGGTGGGCCATTGTCTGTGAGGAAGTGCCGCACACGCACTTGAGATCTGAGTCGTCCGTGAACCCCCATCTGTAGAGATTGTCTTTGCTCCGGCCGACTTGGGTTTGAAGTCTATTTAGATATTTCCAAGTAGACCACGGTAACGCGTGCCCAGGCGGAAGGCTCTCAGATGGTTCGGTAAAATTTTCAGGGGCTTATACAGCTCCTGCTATAGTTTACATCTTGCTGTGGAGGCGTTACTATTGGCTGGACTAGGTGGACCCTCGCACCCAAGAAAACTTTTTCGGCTTTTCAACCTCGGGGGCACTGAGACGTAGTTGTGATTTGGGTGACGTGAGTCAGCTGGTAGCTTCGCCCTCTCGATGCGGCTGGCCATAGCCAGCCGCATCATCATTCGCAGGACCATAGTCCTGCGAATGGTGAGGCGCAATGCCAGTCAGTGGATATAGCTTTCGTACTGGGGTCGGTTCGAGGCAACCACTAATAATCTGGCACGTCTCTTTTAGAGCTGTATCCACTACTTCTAATGTTGTACAAGGTCAGCGTGGGCAGAACGGTTCCATACTAAACAGGCATATTCACCAATGGAAAAGCAGAGCGTCATTCCAGTTCCTCGCAGGACTTGGGGAGACGCCCCCATCTGGTGGATATTAGGCGGCATAGCAAGTTATTTCTGGCATGAACTTTCAGTTTTACATTTTCCCAGTTATTTTTGTAGGTAAGTGACTGGTCCAGAGTAATGCCGAGATATATTGGGTGAACACTGTGAGTAATTGATACCCCCTATCATGAGATGTACAGTCTACGACCCACCTATCTGTTACGGACGTGGAAGACTGAATGCGTTTTTGAGGGATTCGGTTTCAACGAGTTATCAACATAATAATAGTGGAAAGATTGACTTCAATCTCCTCAAAGTTCGTCAGCGTGTAGAAAGCGGGTCGTGTTGGGGCTAACCGGTTGGTCGTTGGTGTATATTATTATGTTAAAAAGTAGCGGGGCCAATACGCTACCTTGAGGTAGTCCATTTTTGGGCTCGCCATCTCCTTCAAGATTCACTTGAAATCTCGGTTACTGAGCAGTTTTCTAAAAATTCCTGTAAAGTTTAGATCTTTGTCAGATTGGTAATCTTCCACAGCAAGCGTTTAATATTTACGTGTCATACGCTGCTGACAAGCCCACGAATACTGCGCCCGTCACTTTCTTTGTTTCAAACCCATATTTAATACGTTGAGTGAGGTTAAGGACCTGGCTGCAGCAAGATTTGCGTAGTCTGAATCCAGCTTGCTCTGGAATTAGTTTTATAAGTTCCAGTAACTGGATTGTAGAGGGCAGATAGGCAGTCGCACTAAATTATACTGGTTAAAAACAAAGGCTAGCCAAATGGTATCATTTATGGTGCAAATCACTGTTAAATTATTAGTATCTTATAAAAAATATAATTTTCACTTCTCATGCTCTAAAAGTTCGTCTTTATGTTGTGCGTAGGCGACATAAAGTCGCTTTTTATGTTCTAGTGCATAAAGTTTTTTTTTCTAAGATTAAGATAATCAGGCCCAACAGCCACACACGCACAATAAAACGTCGCAGATTAAAGTCGTTATTTTATTTCATGGCTTTATATATTATATATCACTTCCGTGTTATCTATCGTTAATTTAATAAAACCAGATAAAATAGTTATCATTTATTACACTTGGGAGCAAATAAATCGAGCCACTTGCTTTTTTTTTTCACGTATAATGGTTATTATTTTTGGTATTATGGAACATATCAATTCGAAACATATATCGCCTAAGAGCTTATTTAATACCTTTACAATGAGGGTAAATTATTGAATGATAAGTAGATAACCTTATTTAATAATAAATTATTGGCTCTGAAAGAAAAACGGTAATTTTGATAGAAAATTGTAGGGTTAAAACAGTCCAGAAAATCTATCGAAATCAGGGCGCGGGGGGGTAATACAAGATATTAAGAATAAAATACCATAATTTTGTTTTTAATTCTTTTTTTTCTGGACTGTTTTAACCCTACAATTTTCTATCAAAATTGCCGTTTTTCATTCAGAGCCAATAATTTATCATTAAATAAGGTTATCAACTTATCATTCAATAATTTACCCTCATTGTAAAGGTATTAAATAAGCTCTTAGGCGATATATGTTTCGAATTGATATGTTCCATAATACCAAAAATAATAACCATTATACGTGAAAAAAGGAAGTGGCTCGATTTGTTTGCTCCCAAGTGTATTTAAAAACGCAAAGAAACATTTTTATGACTTGGCAGTATGAAGTAGGTAGAGGTACCCAGGTTGAATGACACCATCATGTTGATAATTAAAAAAAAAGTTTTATAAAGTTTTGTGGCGGGAATTAGCTATTCTCTTCTTAAATTTTGCAACATTTATGAACAGTGAAAATACTGTTATATACTTTATTCCTGTTTCATTTTCTCGCAATCGAAGTGAAAAGCAGTGTTTAACTCGGGCATAAACGAGCCATTTAACCCCTCGACTTAACTATCCACCCTCGCCTGACGTCTTGGGCTAACATAGCTTCTTTTATGCACTAGTTGTACAATCTACTATTAAGGCGCTTCTAAACGTGCCATACTTTTCCAGCAATGTGTGGCCCGGTAAAACATAAAATATTGCGGCCCAGCCACTCTGCCAACTATTACAAGTACTGCTGCAACACGATTCCTCGATTCCGTATCGAATACATTGAAAGTATTTCCGGGATATACTATTGCTGTTTCCCTTAAGGGTCTGTTCACACAGACCGGCTCGGAGAGCATCGGCGCGCATTTTTCTTTTCACACAGACCGGATCGTATACGCTTGGAGTTGGTCGGAGCGGAGCCGCCAACTATTTCACATAGACCGGCTGGAAGCCAGTGGCGTGCATTGCATATAGGCATATAAGCAGTGCCTATCTCGATATATCAACATAAGCCTTTCAATTACATTTTAGTGTGTGCCACACAATTAAGAAACTCACTAAATTATCATTCCTAACAAAAAACAAAATCTTCATACAAACACGCGCCGCAGTACGCAGTCGCCGGATGGCCTACTCGGCTCCCGTACTATTCGCACATTATCATTGGTGTTTACTCGTTCAAGTTAATACGAGAAAATTAAAAATACGTATGTCTCACGCGTAATACCATGACGTTCGACCTTCGCAATTTATCACCCTTAAGTAGGCATGCCTACTCAAATAACCACACTTATGACCTCACTTTTTTTCTGATTAGTGACCGCGTTTGCTTAGACTAGACCCGGCCTAGTGCCTACCTATTCTGAAAACCAATGCACGCCACCGCTGGAAGCTATCTGAAAGCGGATGCGCTCGGAGCCGGTCGGATGCGCTCGCAGCCGGTCGGATGCACTCGCAGCCGGTCGGATGCACTCGCAGCCGGTCGGATGCGCTCGGAGCCGGTCGGATGCACTCGCAGCCGGTCGGATGCGCTCGGAGCCGAGTGGATACACTACAAAGGCTGTACCAGTATTCCACGCAGTCCAAGTTTTGTTTGGCGGCGTGCACGCAATCAGAGCCGATGGCTGCGCGAGCGAGAAAGAGCACGCAATCGGAGCCGATCGGCTGCGCGAGCGAGAAAGAGCACGCAATCGGAGCCGATCTGCTGCGCGAGCGAGAAAGAGCATGCAATCGGAGCCGATCGGCTGCGCGAGCGAGATAGAGCATTTAATCGGAGCCGAACAGCTGCGCGAACGAGAAAGGCTGGGCGCAAACTTCCGGTTTCCTGGTTCGGAATTCAGTTTCGGAATTCAGATTCGGAAACCTGAATGCACGCATTTCATACAAAATGTTCTCTCCAGCGCACACGTACTTAAATTTTCCGTCCGGGTTTCAGAACGGAAAATTTAAGCACGTGTGCGCTAGTGAGAACATTTTGTATGAAATGCGTGCATTCAGGTTTCCGAATCTGAATTCCGAAACTGAATTCCGAATCAGGAAACCGGACGTTTGCGCCCGACCAAAAAGTACGCGATCGGAGCCGGTCAGCTCCTCTTAGGCAGGCCGCATACGTCCGGTTTCCTGATTCGGAATTCAGTTTCGGAATTCAGATTCGGAGACCCCGAATGCACGCATTTCATACAAAATGTTCTTTCCAGCGCACACGTACTTAAATTTTCCATCCGGGTTTCAGAACGGAAAATTTAAGCACGTGTGCGCTAGTGAGAACAATTTGTATGAAATGCTTGCATTCAGGTTTCCGAATCTGAATTCAGAAACTGAATTCCGAATCAGGAAACCGGACGTTTGCGCCCAGCCTTAGGCAGGCCGCATACGTCCGGTATCCTGATTCGGAATTCAGTTTCGGAATTCAAATTCGGAAACCTGAATGCAAGCATTTCATACAAAATGTTCTCACTAGCGCACACGTGCTTAAATTTTCCGTTCTGAAACCCGGACGGAAAATTTAAGTATGTGTGCGCTGGAGAGAACATTTTGTATGAAATGCGTGCATTCGGGGTCTCCGAATCTGAATTCCGAATCAGGAAACCGGACGTATGCGGCCTGCCTTATTATTTCACACCAAGCGCGTTCAAGCATTCTTAATGACAAAAGCAGTGCATATGCAAAAATAAACCTTACTACAAATACTAAAAACTCTATTTTCAACGTGATAAGAATCTGCTCTCCTCTCCGAGCCGGTCTGTGTGAACGGACCCTAAGGTGCTCCTAAACGGGCCAGCAATAGGTAACTGCGTCACATGCCAGCACAAGTCCGCTTGTCCACCGCAGCCGTCACCGAGAAAAATTGTCTTTATAATCAGTTTTCATTTGAGTTACGATCATTTTCACTCATATTACTCGTTTTATTTATTTCTGTATCGGACGCCATTATTGTTGTTTTATCACCAACGATCAGAATAGGCTGAGTACAGAAACTGGAGACTTCCTTACGACAGCATTTTTTTTTCCCGGAATTCGGGAAAATTCACAAATAAGTAGAAAATAAGCGTTATTTAAGATGGGTCAAGGCTATTTTTAACTAAACTAGCAATTACCAAATTTTCGGGGTTTTCACATAATATCCCGAAATAAATAGTCTAACTTTAATTCATGTATTCGAATTATACATGTATGATACAACGGTTACTTTAAGGATCGTAAATATAATTCGAATACATGAATTAAAGTTAGACTATTTATTTCGGGATTTTACGAGAAAATCCCAAAAATTTGGTAATTGCAAGTTTAGTTAAAAATAGCTTTTACCCATCTTAAATAAAGCTTATTTTCAACTTATTTAAGGAATTTCCCGAATACCGGGAAAAAACATGTCGTCGTAAGGAAGTCCCCACTTTCTGTCTCTGTTCTCCGAAGTTTAGGTAAATATACTCAGCCTATTCCGATCACTGGTGATCGGAGTAGGTAGATTGAATTGGGGCCATTGATCCGAAACATATACATAATTATACTAATATAGACATTCCTCTGGAATTTCAGAGTTCGATTGTTTTTATTGTTCAACAGATAAATAATAAATTAATTCAGTTTTGATATCTTCCTTCAAATTTTGAATTGAGTAGTAAGTAGTAATATCACTACCAACATTAACAATATTTAATTGGATCCGGAAATACTGGAATTACTTTTTGGGAAAATAGCTTATCCACATTATTTTTTCTGTGGGCATTTATGATACAAGTACCAAAAATCAATCTACCTACTCCGATCACTGCTTATCATATCATTCCTAAATCTATCATTCATAGTATCAACTCTCATACTTTGCAAGAAAAGCTTTTCCCATGGCATTTATTCTACTTTCCTCTTTTGCTCGAGTTTCACTATCATACATAAGCATAAGGTACGTCGTTCCTAAATTTGCCAAAGATGTAAACAACAATGGCCGCTCGAAATTGAATAAAATCGATATACTTACAACAAGAACCTTTATTTTAAGTAATGTTTGTTTTCGTCTAGTTAACTCCGAGAATCTCCGAGCTAAAACGAATAAGTGTGGCGTTTGTAAATTTAGCAAATTTAGAAACACTGGACTATAGGCACCAGCAGACTATTGTGAACAGCCAGTCAAGATTTTTTGGACATCCAACTTGTTTGTCATAATCGCCTGTACTTATACCATTCATTATTTCCTGCATTCACTCTCTTTTCAATATGTATTTCCATGTCTTGTAAACAGACTCACCAAATATACAAACTCATTTGCTTGCTCCTTCGCATTCTTATTTATTATTTTCGCATCACACACCAACACATCTTGTGTTCTTTGAAACACCTTTGACTTAGTCACATTTTATATTCATCCCTTTCATTTGGCAACCCCTATATTATATAAATGGAATAAAGATCAAGGATAAGTTATTAGTACAATATGCATGGCAGTACAAAATTTACTAAAAGATCACTTTAAAGAAATCGCCGCCTAATATTACATTCGCATTTAGCATGAGCCAATTATTTTAATAGTGGAAGGGACTCAACCAATTTTATTATTCTAATTAACAAATGAGAGAAGAAAAGTAAATGTTAACAGGTGATAAATTAATATGATTTGGGTCAGTGGGTACGTTATGCCAAAATTTTTCTCTGTACAAAATCCACAAATTTTAATTGTATAAAATAATTCGCAAAATCTACTGTAGGTACTTACATTTCAAATCTACTAAGTTACTGTTAATAGCACAAAGCCTGAACATCAACGACACACAGAACCGAATGTACACATTAATAAAATAATACTGTATTGTTCATTCAATGTACGTGAATCACACAAAATGTCGTAAAACAGTTTATTTGTATACAATACACTACTATGCGTCTACACTCCACTCGGCACTTCGGCAGTCGGCACCACCTCGCCCTCGGCAGTCGGAAGTGTTGCCAACTCAACTTTTTTTTAATTGAGCGAAATTTTTGGAAAATAAAGATCTAAAATAAAAGAAGGTTTAAAAATATTTTTTATTATAGATAAAGAAAAACGTAACATCATATTATATCTTGTTAGATATTAAATATTATATAAGAGAGATATTAAAAATACGATTATTTGTCATCATAACTATCTAAATTCTTATTTGCAAAGAACTCCAAGATGATCTACCGGTAGTATAGAAGCATGAGCAGCTAATAAGCCTCAGCTGAACTTTTTGCATCGTCAAATTTAGGTTTGGGTTGGAAGACCGATTTCTGTTGTCGTGATGTAAATGGCTCTGCAGCTTTGATATGTTTTTTGCGCGTAATGTGGTTCAATAAATCATATTGTTTTTCGCATTTAATTCACATCGAGGATAGCAGCAATACGTTTTGGTTTTGTCATTACCAACTTTTGTGAGTATGGCCTTCTCGATGACACTTTGCATTTTGCACTTTCCTATACTAATTTATTGTAATTCGCACTACAACTACACAAATAATCAACACACTACTCCACCACGATCGTACACCAATTACCAAAATCAAGGAATGAATCATCTGATGAAACGAAGTAGTTATATGAAACGAACGAAATAAAACAATACGGGGATTCCATCCTGGCCGGCTTCGCAAGCCGAAGCTGCGGTGGTGAGCGTTAAAACCATCGACGACGATAAGCTCGCGTGGGACCACCGGAGCCCCGCAGCGCCGGAGCCTTGACAGAAACCATGCCTGCTGCATGTGGCATGCTCGCTTGCATTTTTCGTATAAGCAAATCCATTTAGTTGCACCTTAAATCCCCCTTTTTGAGTCTTGAAAACTTCTAATCCGTTTTCCGACATGATCATATTCGCCAGGGTGTCCCTGGAAGTATGGATCAAATCGAATCGGGACGTGGGCAAGGTCATTTCCAAACGTTTTAGCAAAAAAAAAGTACTAAAAAGAAAACTAAAAAAAAAATACTAAAAAAAAGAGAAGAAAGATCGAATTCGTGAAACTATCAGGGACATCAATTTATTTTTTTTTGATAGCCCTGATAGTATTAATTTATTTATTTATTTCATTTATCCTCACACTGAAACGCCATACGGCAATTACACCAACGGAGTAAAAAATCACATCATCTGCTGCTTTCCATCCATGTTGTGCGCGGCGGACATCGAACGAGTGGCCACAAGGCCACAATGGATCTCGCACGCTCACGCAACGTCAAGTCATTTCTCCATAACCCCATCACTCCTTCCATAAATTGCACACATTCATTGCGAATTTTTAAAATACGATGATTTTACAAAGTAAAAACATTAAAATTGAAAAAAACGGAAAATTTTGAGGTGTCATCCTGCCTGACAGATGACAGATTAATTTCTGTATTTTTTTATGATTAATTTCTTCGAACACTAAGCGAAGGGATTGAAAAAAAAAAAATCGGTCATAACTTTGCCCCTATTCAATCCATACTTCCAGGGACACACAGAGTAATGAGTTGAATTATGCGTTGCCAGAGTGTGATAATTTCAAATCTACCGACATTTATGAATAATAATTATAATTGATAAATCAATAATATAATTTCCAATCTACCTACATTTTTCCTATATCAAAATTTGTTCGATATTTTAACTAGTAGGTATTTTTGACTCTTTTTGACTGACTGAATAATGAAGTGAACTAATGTGTATTAAATTTTGACATTTTGAACTTAGGTATAATGAATATCGATATGTTTGATCATTACATATTTTTATCACTCGGCATTTCAATGTTTGACATTTTAAGTTTAGGTGTAACAATTTTCGATATTATACAATATACAATCGATATATACATTTTCGATGTTTTGAACGTTGACATTTTACCCGTAGGCATTTTAATGTATATGTACCCCAAAAATGTTTTTTTTTGCTGGTGATTGAAAATAGAGCTAAATTTAGCTGTAATAGAGCTAAATTGGCAACACTTGCAGTGACACATAGTTACATACTATTTCTACTTGTAGTAGTGTAGTGCAAAGGTAACTTCTCTTCTTGTCTAGTCTGTGGTAGGTAGTACATGAGGTTTACATTCTTTTTGGTGTAGTGTTATGCTGTAGCCACACTAAACGGGAAACGCCGATAATTATCGCGATAAGTTGTATTGTAGCTCATTGGCTGCACCTACGACATCAGCCAATGAGCCACAACTTATCGCGACAATTATCGACGTTTTCCGTTTAATGTGGCCACGGCATTAGAAATTCAGATTCGCAGACCCCGAATGCACGCATTTCATACAAATTCTTTTCTTTAGCGCACACGTTCTTATATTTTCCGTCAGGGTTGAGTGCATTCGGGGTCTTCGAATCTGAATTCCTGATTCGGAAACCGAATAAGGAGACCGGACGTATATGGCCGGCCTTACACCGCATTTACACAATCGTTTTCGCCATTCGCCTCGTCACTCGACGAACATTCGTTACATACGAGTGCCGTCGTGAACTACTGTTCACACATTCGCGGGGTGAATTATTTTGACATTCGCACACGAACATGGAGGACGTGAAAATAATGGCGGCATGCGCGTTACATCTATTTAGTTTATACAATTAAGTTCAAACAATTTTAATAAATAATGTATGTGCTTTTTTTTGTAAGTAACAATGTATGGCATACAATAAAGCATATTCTATCTATCTACTCGTCACGATGCTTGGATAGGTACAGACGCCAGCACATCAACCTACTACAATCTGCCAAATTTCTTTAATAGATTTTCCACTTTATCACTGAAACATAAGGTTCAAAGTTGATTGGGAAAATGTGACAGTTAGGTGTAGGTTAATGTGCTGGCGTCTGTACATGAAATTAAACAATTTTTAGTGACGGGTGCGCGCCGGCTGTCACCGATCGGTGACCGAGTAAATCTGACGGTTAAAAACAACTTTATATAAACCGACAAAATAAAAAAAAACAAGTGCTGCCACAACTTATGAAGGGAATAGGTAACATTTTAGATTTGATAGAGTATATAGTGACATGAAAAACGTTCCCGGTACTGTCCATCCCTGCTTCTTTTAGATTTTAAAGATTGACACGACAGCATTTTATGTAAAAACTAAATAATATTAAATGAAAGCCTTGTAATTTCAGAAGGTAGATAGAAATAAGTACAATTTAGTGTGACTGCTGTTAATTGATTATATTTGACTCTACATCAATCTTGACTGTAATAATATTTGTTGTACAGACGCCAGCACATCAACCTACTACAATCTGTCAAATTTCATCAATAGATTTTCAACTTTATCACAAAATTTTAAGGTTCAAAGTTGGATAGGAAAATTTGACAGTTTCGGGTAGGTTGATGTGCTGGCGTCTGTACTTTTATTACAAAGTGTGCCCCTAAAAGAGCCTTTTTTAACTTCTGTCTAATGCTATAGTAAATGGAGTATAGGAATTCTAAAATTCGAACTTCATTCCACTCCATTTTGTCTACATGTCCTATTGGGTCGGGCGCTAGCTGTCAACTGAATACAGGCGAATGTAATGTGTAAACATTTAAGTTCGTGTTCGCTATTCGTGCCCTTTGAATCGCCTCCGAAAAACCGCTCCCAACGACGCGAGCGCGTGAATCACGAGGCGAAGCACGAGGTGAATAGCGAGCACACTGTTTACATATGCGTGTTCGTTATTCGCCTTCGATTCGCACGATTGTGTAAATACGGCATTATACGATAATTTCGCCGTGGAAATTCGAACTTTTGGAGTTGGCAATACTGGCCAGTGAGCGCTTCGGCGAGCGGCCCGGTCGGCCGGCGGATCAACAACAAGAGAAAAATATAACAAAAAGAAAATGGCCTCTAATCAGGAATCCGAAATAAAAACTGAAGAATTGTGTAGAACGTGTTTGTCTAAGGATAATGAATTATACTCGTTATTTGATATTACTATAGGTTCAACGATCACGTTAGATTACATCGTAACATCAAGTACTGGGATAAAGGTAAAAATATTGTTTGTATTTTTATTTCATTGGATGGAATGTTGACTCCTGAGGTTGACTGCGAAATGCGAAATGGTACTTATTTTTATTCAAATTTCACTTAAATTTCGCTGTTTTTATTGTAACCGGAAACGAAAAACATTTTGTTTATGCATTGTACCGAAATATCCGGATTTGTGGTTTTTGTGCTTGTCTGTAATGTACAGGAAATAAGTTCGTTTTACTAGCCGACCCGGCAAACTTCGTACCTTCGTACCGCTTCAGAATCAATAAGAACGAATGTATGAGAAATTGAATAATCTTCATAATTTTTTATTTCGCGAATTTTGCCCCTGTTTTTATAGTTTTTCTGCTATTCGGGGCGGAGACCAATCCAACAAATTAAAGATCATAAAGATCGGTATACCTACTCTTCACAAAGAACACACCCTCCATGTCTCTAGGACCAGCGGTTTAGGCTGTGCGTTGATATATCAGTCAGTCAGGACTTCGAATTTTATATATTAATAGCACTTTGCCCGCGACTTTGTCCGCGTGTATTTCGTACTTTCCTCTAAAAATTTCGAAAATGTATGTTTATGATCTTTATCATTTATTTAGATAAATATTCGAGCCATTTTTAAAGTTTATAGATCAAAGGAAATAGATTTTTCATATAAACTGTTCCCCTGCTTTTCACCCCCACAGGGGCGGAATTGAAAAATCGTTTGGGATGTGTTCATTACTCGACTCGAAGATTTATTTATATACTTACCAATTTTCGAGTTAATCAAGTCACGCAGTAAAATCCTCCCCTGTATGATTAACTACCCCTTTTCACCTCGTTGGGGGCAGATTTTCGAAAAACCCTGATACACATTATTCTTTATATTTTTGGTCTTAAGTACAAATACTGAGTTTCGGGTTAATCGGACCGCATGTTAAAATTCTTCCATACAAATTTTGACACCCCTCAATCCCCCTATTGGGTGTAGTTTAGTAAAACAAAAAATGACAAACATCATAATTAACTTAGATAAGTATTCATGCCGAGTTTCAAGTTTATTAATTCAAGGAATAGGATTTTTTATACAAACAAAATCCCCCCTTTTCACCTCCGCAGGGGGTGAGTTTTGGAATATCCTTTCTTAGCGCACGCCTACATCATAATAACTATACATATGTGTGCCAATTTTCAACGCAGTCCGTTCAGTGGTTTGAGCTGTGCGTTTATAGATCAGTCATTCAGTAACGGTTACCTTTTATATATATACAATAGCTTTGGCACTTCAATTGCTATAGTCTATTGGTTATTTTTTTTAGTTGTTTTGTTATTTGTGACCTGTTCAGTTATAACACTATGAATCACAAAGCTCCATTATTTCTAATAGCTCTATTATTTTTGGTCATTTCAACTAGATCAGCAAAAATGATGGTTTGCCTGCAACAATTTGCTGCGAGTGTAAAGAAAAAGCATCAAAGGCATTTGAATTTAAGAAAAAATCGGAAGAGGCTAATAGGTACCTTAGAGGGATATTAATAAAAAAAGAAGAAAGCTCAACATCTACAAAAGTTTTAAGTCAAGTAAGTTTGTTCCTAACACTACCCAAGGCTGCTACTTATACATTGCTAATTTCCCTCCTTAAATGATAAAATTAAAGAAAGGATGCTGGAGCTTTGAGGACATAAGTGTCTGAAAGTGCAAAAGGTATTTTGCATGCAAGCCTGCGAAGCTTGCATTTATATTGTGTAGCTGTCTTTTATAAGTCTATTCTCACCAATATCTCAGTCTCAATAATTATTTAAATGGCATTGGTATAAACTAGGCTAACCGACATTATGAAAAAAATTGTTGATTCCAGACTAATACACAAGGTGTAAAGACCGAAGATTTGTCATCACATGATAATGACGACTACGCCGATAGTGATTTCAATGTTTCCCTAAGTAGTGCGCCAGATTTACATGAACAAGGTGATAATTTATTTCAGTGATTTTGTAGTCTGCGACTAGTCGGCCATTTACTTTATTCATATTTCTATACTTACAAATATAATTTTATTCTTGAACCAGCCTTTCAGTTTGTAATATAACCTAAGAATAGAAACTCTTCCTTTGCACTTAAATCAAGATCAATATAATTTAAACAAAACACTTAAAATAACCTATTTATTACTACTTATTTTAAAATAACAGTTGTAATTTTTAATCAAACTTAAACTCCACCAAGGGCAAAGTCGGCCAAAGTCATAGCCTTTAATTTGTTTAATTAGTTTGCTTGACTGAATAAGTATTAAGTAGAGATCATTAATATAAATAAATAATAATTTTGCAGGGGGTGATGAATGTGAGAAATTAATAATAGTTATTATTTTCAGAAGCTGTTAAAATTGAGCATGAGAGCCTAGAACGCAAGTCATGCTTTGTGTGCAAAAGCTGCTTAGTCGTTTTTGATACACATTATAAGTTACAGGAACACCAGAAGATATGCATAAAAGGTTAGTATGACAGTAATATAATATAAGAAGTTGCATGTTTACAGTTGTTTGCTGTTTACGTAATTTAAATATTTAACTATCTACTTTTGTGCAGCTTTCAAGCTGACACTATTGAAACTATTGGAAATTCTGAAACCATTTCAAGTAGAAATGTAGAATAATTGTTCATAAAAACCAATTCATTGATTATAAAGTAAGTATTACATTTAAATCAATCAAATAAACATAAAAAGATTACAAAAAAAAAATTTACTTTAAAATACTGCATGGTGTTTTGTTGCGGTATCAGATGGATTGTGTAAGCCTTACCATTAATCAGATATTGAATATAATTCTATTATTACCTTTCTGTCTACATTAAAAAAAAAATCTGGTGTTACTTATTTCAGTTGAGTGTGATGAAACCAACCGTACTTACTGTCCACTTTGCGGTACCTGCTATAATGGTGCAGAGAATTTAACGAAACATATGTGGGAAAATCATGCAGACCTTATGGGCCCTAAAAAGAGAGGCAGACCTAAGAAGATGCTAACTAGTGTGAGTGTAATAACTAATAAGTTTAGTGTAATGTTTACGTAGACTTCATTGCTTGCTGATTATTTGGATGTTGCGAGATAGACTCGAACTCAAAGCATTTATTTCAAATAAATCAATTACAGGCACTTTTGAATTGTCAAGGGGTCGGTCAGTCAGAAAGATGAAGCTTGTTGCCCATTCCAAAGCGTAGTAGGTACCTATGGAGAAGAACGGGCAAGAAACTCCATGAAAGCTCTTTAAAATCTAAATAATATGGTCTTGGTTACATCATTCATGTTAAAAATTATGCATGTGAGAATGCGGCAGAAGCAGAACATTAAAAGCTTCCAAAAATCAATTCAAATATTAAATTAAATTGAAATAAGCCATGGCAGCAAAGAGATGACCAGTCCCTACTGACGGCGTCCGTTCACGAACATGACGACATAGTTTTTGTCATTTTAAAAATCATTGTGTTTTTATAGTTTTATTGGTAGTTGGAAATGAGCGCGCCTATGTTTGGTATTACTATTAAAGGAAAATTCATGACTTCAGATATTAACCATTGAGATTCAAAGAGATAGGTCTCAGCTCATAGATCTGTCTCTTCTCAGAGTATTTACGGGAATTTTTGTGACAACTAAATGACTTCCTTATCATAACAGAAAGAAAGACACTCTTAGACATCATTGTGTTAAAAAGAACCTACAGTTTATGTTTTAAAAGTTTACCCGAGTAAACTAAGTAGCCGTAAGTTCTCCCGAGAAGAAGTGGAATGTTCACAATATTGTCGTCAGTGGACGACAATATTGTGAACATTCCACTAGTTGATTTTGGTCGGACAAATTACACTCACATAAACTCTGTTCACTTTTTCTCACTAGGGCTGCCACTGTTGATTTAATAAAATATTGTGTCGAAAATACGAGATTAGGCCGACTCTGAAGCATCTGAGAAACAATCTCGACCCCAGACTTGGCATGCAAGACCCCAAGTTCTCTCAATTTCGACTCGAGTTTGCATTTACTTTTCGCAAACATAGCTGCTGAGGTCCTAGGGTCGATCCTCGGATCGGGCGTGGTGTTATTGAGTTTTACCTATATTAGGGTCAAACCCCACTGAAAGAGCAGCGCCATTCAGTGTCATATAATTTTAAAATTTATCTTCATTACAATAATACATAGCATCGCTTGAGAAACTTGAGTCGTCGGAAAGCGCGCGACCTTTCAAGTTTCTCAAGCGATACTATGTATTATAGTAATGAAGATAAAGTTTAAAATTATATGACACTGAAACTGCTCGCCGCTTCGCTGCCATCTCGGTGTGACTTGAGCCTTAGGAATTTCCCAGTAGCAGCAGCCTGGAATTTAGAAGATGGTGGTGGTCACTCAAATGTCTCGCTGATGGTGGCGCATGTGTTGGATCATTTAGCTCCCTTCAAAATGGTTGAGCTGAATGGTGCTAATACATGCATCATGTTCGTGAACGGGCGCCGTCAGTAGGGACTGTACATTTCTTTGCTGCCATGGTTTTATTTTAGTTTAATTTAATATTTGAATTGTTGTTTTTTCTCATCTTTTCATTATGGACGCTTTTAACGTTCTGCATCGTTCTCACATGTATATTTTTTAACATGAATGATGTAAACAAGACTTTGTAACCATATTATTTTGATTTAAAAGAGTGTCCATGGAGTTTCTTGCCCGTTCTTCTCCATAGGTACCTACGCTTTGGAATGGGCAATTAGCTTCATCTTTTTGACTGACCAACCCCTTGACAATTCAAAAGTGCCTGTAATTGGTTTAATTGAAATAAATGCTTTGAGTTTGAGTTTGGGTCCCTCAGCATGCACGAGGAATAACTCCTCTGTAGTCACAGTTTTGAATTGTAACAATGTGCATTTTAGCGTTTTTGTAATGCTTTGTTTATTTATGTTGAAACTGGAACATTTCAGACCATTCTTAACAAGTTGTCAGAAAATGGATTTTGTATAACATCAATGCCAGCTAAAAAGATTGAGTGCGCATTTTGCAAGCAACATTTCGAAACCAAAGAAGAATTAGGATCACACTCTATAACTCATAAAGGTTAGTCCTATTTAATGAAAGTTCTAAAAGTAATTAAAAAATATTATTTCAAAGTAACAAAAAAAAAAAAAACTTTACTGTAAGTTACAAACATCACTTGAATAGAATATAATTTGGGACATGATAATTATTTGTGGTGGCATATTTTGAGGCGATAGTTGTCGTGGATTGGCCTAGGTCTGGTTGTTCACTTATATTCAATAAGTTCTAAACAGCAAAACAGCATATTTGCATAACAATACCATTGTCTTTATGTGCTCCAACAGGTGAAATCAAGGTTTTATTATTGTTTTAGATATGAAAGTACTGCGTTGTGGCCTTTGCAAGAAAATATACCTTGATAGGAAAAAGTTTGATCACCATCATGGCTGTATTGAAGAGAAAGCTGATGTTAACAATGCAGAAAATGTGAGTACTGTAAGAATAATCTTTCAGTCCTGCTATTGCTAAAAAATACTTAACGTAAAACGTTCCTATTAGTTATGAAAAAGATTTCTTTGAAATGTCATCAATTATAAGACACGAAAAATTAATCCCTTCAGTTAATCAGTTTTCTCAATGAAAACATAATCACGATCTCAGAGTATAAATTTTGTTGCTTTAGTGGTGGGTTAACATTAATAGTACCTTCTCAACAGGATCAATTTTTATCCCATGCGCTAACTGTTACCATAAATTCAGCATACGATTCTAGACATAGAGAAGTAATTTTTGGTTGAAAAAAAAAAACAGTACTTTCATAGAAAAGTGGAATATCTACGCGGTAAATGTATGGAACAACTAATTTATTTTATTATAACCAACGAATTTCTACACTAGGGGTCTAGAATTATATGCTGAATTCATGGTTACAGTTTGTGAACTGGTTAAAACTTTTTCCTGTATACATTATAATGGCCAGCAACAGCCGCGTTTGCTTCAAATTAACTAGTCTCTAAATGTCTCCTTGTTACTCATCACAAAAATATTTATCTCCTCTTTCAGGATACGGCTAAACCAGAAACCAATGAAAATAAGCCATTAAATTTTCTGTCAGAAATTACACTTCGAGAATTTCTGGACCCGAACATGGATATGGTATGTACTTATTTGTAAAGTCAAAAAAATAAATTGTGTAACAGCTACTATACTCCATTTATTATAACATTAGAAAAAGTGGCTCGCAGAAGCAGGAGTACGAAACCTTTTATTTTCAAGTTAAGTTCAAACAATTTTAATAAATAATGTATGTGCTTTTTTTGTAAGTAACAATGTATGGCATACAATAAAGCATATTCTATCTATCTACTCGTCACGATGCGTGGATAGGTACATGAAATGAAACAATTTTTAGTAACAATCAGTTTATTAAAAACAACTTTATATAAACCTACAAAATTAAAAAAAAAAACACGTGCTGAGTTAAGTTACGGCGAACGAGTTTATTATTAAAAAAAAGTATTTATTTGAATTAAAACAATGTTTAATGATTGAAATGTTCTACAAGACTAATTTACAATTATGATATTTCTATTAACTAAAACTTATTACTAAAATGTGCAGATCTGCAATTGTGCAGTTTGTTAATGACGCACAGGCGCATCCGCTGCATTAGTCAGCGATTACGTTACTCAGGCGATTGCCTAACTCCTCCCTCCTTAAGATGGAAGCGCATCCCGCAGCTTCCCGCAGCGTCCTCGGTGCGAGGTTGATTCTGTATTGCTCGTCGCTGTTTAAACTGCCAAAGCTTCCATAGAATGGTTGTCATCAGAATGAGGTATAGTCCTAGTGTTGACCAGCTGGGCGTAGCCATCATAGTCTGCCAATCGATAGTGGGTTCTTGTAAGTTGTCCGCTCGTTCTATCAGTTCGTGGATGCTATCCAGTGATATATCTTCCAATTGTAGGTTGAAATGGATGTTCTCCTCTGTAATCACGGCTTTACTGGGAAGTGGTATGATTTCGTCTGCTGCGACAGTATTGATGTTTGTCGTTAGAGTTCGGTTAAGTATTTGCATTTGGCAATCATTTGTAATACTGGCGATGTGTATTCCTGATATCCTCTTGTATTCCGATTTAGTTCCACATTTACTTCTTAGGACTTCTTCTTCCTTCAGGATGATAAGCCACTTGTTGTCTTGGAGTTTCTGGATTCTTCCTTGTTTGAAGTCTATCTTGGCTCGTGTGCAGTTTGCGTTTTGGTGTTTCACAAGGGATATTATGCAGTCTTCTGATTTATCAACAGGCTGGGTGTTCAACGACGTGCAGAGTTGTGTATCTTGTGTGATCCGTTTGCAATCTTCTTCTAGGTACGAGTACTCGTTGGTACCCAGTACGAGGTATTTGGATTTAGGAATGATTGCCAGGTTTTGCTTGTCGGGAATGGAGTATAGATGGATTAGGTCATATTGGTTTGTATCGATGGAAGGGACATCTAGTATAAACGTTAACGTATGATCTGTACTATAGGCTTTTACGCTAATAGACTTCTCTAAGCTATGTATTTTGCTAATAGTTACGCTATCCACTGGTCTAAAATTGTATGATTTTTGTATAGCTTACATTTCGTTTATAAGAATGTGTGGAGATATAATGCTTGGATGCATGACTTCTAACTGGGCAAACGTCATGGCGTCTTCTAAGATTACTAACTTGTCTAACAGCAATTGCAGACTGAAATCTATTTGTATATATAAATCTAGGAAGTGCAACCTATTTACTATAATATTATTAAAAGTGGTATTTCTTAACATTAGACTTAGTTTTTTCTGGTTCTCGTCTAAAAGCTTAATCTGTTTACTATACTCTTCGACTGCATGTTTTGCTATGAATAATGATTGCTTTTGGGACGCATTAATTTTATTTACTGAATTTCGTAATTCTGATATTTCATTTTCGAATTTAATAGCATCTTCATAATCTAAATTACCTGTAATGGTTTTAACGATGGAACCTAGGCCGTTAATAAAACCACGTCTAAACCTATGGTGTGGTGCAATAAACACTATTTTCTTACCTATTAAATTTAAGCTATTATCTATTTGATCTTTGTATGCCCTATTTGATTGCTCGTTATTTTCTGCAGCTTTAGTATTGGCATATAAGGACATAAGTTTTAACGTTGTTTCGTGTAAATAGGATACGTTATACACGCAGGCCAAACTAAACGTATCTACTTGCTTCAAAATTTGACCTTGTTTTAATAAAAGGATGCCATTGAAGTTATCTACGGGGTTAAGAGTCAGGTTGGCGGTTGCGTAGAGCAGGAAGGTTCCTGTGACGAGGGTCCTGGAACAAGATGTTGTCTTCGTAAGAGTTTGAAATGAACTCTGATGGATTTTGAGTTGGGGTGGCTTCCTATGATTTCGGCAACATTGTTAGGGTGAAGGTGAATAATCTTATACGGACCTTTAAATACTGGCTTCGTTTTGTCACTCCTCGTAGTCTTTGCAACCTGCTTATATACAGTTTCACCTACCTTAAACGTGATCGCCTCAGCAGCCTGATTCCGCTTTTCTATCACCTGCTCCTTATTTTTAGATACGTGGGCAGCTATGCACTCCTGTACCGCTTCTGCATTTTTGCGATGGTTAAGTACATAATCCTGATAGAACTCCTTAGGATAGTATAGTTCTAGTGGATTTCTGGATGCTGTATGACCAAATAAAAGCTCACGCGGCGTGTAGCCTGTCGTAGAATGAATGGCATTATTGTAGGCGATAATGGCGTACTTCATTAGTAATTGTATGGGGTCATCTTCATTTGTCATTCTCTGAATTCTAATTATTTCAGCAATGGTAGAGTGAAAGCGTTCAATGGGTGAGTTTGAATTCGGGTTATAAGGAGTCGTGAAGTGTATGTTAACGTCGTGAGACGCGCATATTTCATTGATGACGTCGTTGTCGAATTTCGTGTCTGAGTCTGTGGTAATTTTTAGAGGTAATCCTAGGATGGAAAATACTTGTAATAAGGCTTCTGAGATATGAACGCTGCTTGAAGCGTTTAGTGGTACAGCCTGGGCAAATTTTGAAAAATTATCTATAACTGTCAGGAACGTTGCACCTCCAGTGGAATATAGGTCCATAAACAGATGTTGAAACGGTTTCGTAGGTGTCTCTGTTAACGTTAGTGGGGGTTTCAAAGGGTTTCTTTCGTATTTAGCTCTCAAACACATGTCGCATTGACTAATGTATCTTTGAATTGTCAATAGCATATTAGGCCAGTGATAGTTTTTGTGGAGTTGTTTATACGTCTCCTGAATACCTCTATGTGACGATTTGCCTTCGTGATATCGCTTAATGAGTTCTTGTTGTTCAGTTTTGTTTTCAACAAGGGTAACTCGTGACGTACATCTTATAAGCTTAGGACCTCTGTCATTGAAAATTGTAGTGTAGACTCTCGAGAAGGCCAAGTACAGATTTTCATCGTAGAAATAGCAGTGGAAGATACGGTCTGCTATTGTGTGTTCTTTTAGGAACCTGATGATTTCGGGTTCCGTATTGTTTACGGGGATGAAAACATCTTTAATGACAGTCCTAGAGTTAGTTGATCTATTGTCTACTCTATATGTTGAACCCGGGGTGGACCTAATATAAAACTGTTTCAGTTGTTTATCTATTGCATCAGATAGAATCGGGATGCCATTGTTTTCATTATCGGGTTGGGTATGATTTGTCGAGACTAATTGGTCAGGGTCGACTGTAACAATGCTCATTGAGTCTGTTCCGTTGTCAGTGTAGGGGTGTCTGGTACTTCTTTCTTCTACATCGTTATTATTACTAGGGTAGTTACTATTGTCGATTGGTACTTCGGTATTATTATTGGCAAGTCCGTCATTGTTGTCGTCTCGGTCATTATTTATCTCTGCTTGTCTACGTGCATTTTCGAATATTCTGTTTATAATCTCGTCGTCGTCGTTATCGTCAAGATTAACAGCTAGAGAATCTATGCTGTTGTGAAAAATTTTGGCTCTGGATAACGCATCAGCGTTAGTGTTTTGTGTACCCTTTTTATAAACTACCTTATAGTCGTATTCCGCTAGCTTTAGTTTCCAACGTGTTAATTTTGAGTTGGGATCTTTTAAAGACATCAGCCATGTCAGAGGTCTATGGTCTGTATAGATGGTGAATTTCCGACCGTACAAATAGGGCCTAAAATATTTGATAGCCCAAACTATCCCGAGTAATTCTTTCTCTATTGTCGAGTACCGAGTTTCGGTTTCTGATAACGTTCTTGAAGCGAAAGCTACTGGTTTATCAGCACCAACATTGCCTTGCGATAGAACTGCGCCTAACGCAAAGTCAGATGCGTCTGTTGTCAAGATAAATGGTTTGTCAAAGTCAGGGTATTGTAATATTGGGGCATTAGTCAAAATTTGTTTACACTTATTAACTGCATCTAAAAATTCGTTACTATGAACAATTTTTGCGTTCTTTTTAAGACAGGCTGTTAACGGTTTTGTAAGCTTCGCGAAATCTTTAATGAATTTTCGGTAGTAACCTACTAATCCTAGGAAAGACTTTATGTCCTTTTGTGTTCGTGGTACTGGGAAATTTAAAACTGCTTTTATCTTGTCTTTGTTGGGTTGTAGTCCTTGGTCAGTCAATTCATGTCCTAGAAAATTCACCTGCTTTTGTAGGAATTCTGATTTATCTAGTTGCACTTTGAGATTATGCATTCTGAATCGCTGAAATACTAACTTGAGTTTTTCGTTATGACTCTGAAGTGAGGTGGCTGCAATTATGACATCATCTAAATAGGTGAACACGTTATCTATTCCTCTAAGAATATGGTCCATAAGTCGCTGAAAAGTGCTCGGAGCGTTTTTCAAACCAAACGGAACTCATAGTGACCTCTTTCTGTAGTGAACGCTGTTTTTTCTATGTCGTTGGGGTGCATTTCCAACTGGTGGTAACCACTTGCTAGATCAAGGGTTGTAAAATACTGTGCGCGTCCTAATCTATCAAGTATGTCGTTGATGTTCGGTAACGGGTACTTGTCTTCAACAATTCTATCGTTCAGTCGTCTATAGTCTATAACAAGTCTCCATTTAACCTTCCCTGAAGCGTCGGGTTTTTTAGGGACGATATGGACAGGGCAAGACCAGGGTGAAATACTTTCCCGTATAATTCCCTGTTTTAATAAATTATCTATTTGTTTTTTATTTCTGTACGTTGTTGCGGGGCTTGTCTATAGTTTCTAACAAAAATAGGTGTGTCGTCAGTTAGTCTTAGTTCATGTTTTACAGTATGCGTGAAAGATAACGGTATGTTCTCAGAGTGAAATACGTCACGATATTGGTAACAAATTTTAGTAACCTCACGTTTTTCTTCTTCATTCATATGGCTGGTTCTAATTTTCTTTAAGTTTTCGTAAAGTTCTTTGTCAATGTCAGTTTTAGTTTGAAGGGTGTTAATTTCGTGTGTTTTATTTTGATTTGTCAATTGTGGCGGTAAAGGTTCAAGGGGTAGGTGGCAATTGTTATTAATTACTTGTTCTTTATTGGTCAAGTTAATTATAGATGTTTTAAAAATTCCGTTTTTTACCGTTACCACAGCAGCGGGTGACTTGAGTCCTTTAAACCAATTAAAGTCGTCGCAGATATAGTTACCGTCCATACAATTCGTCTTTACTGTTATAAACTTTTCGCAATTAGGTTCAATTTTGAGTCTTTTTACTGGATAATCGAAATAAATTGGTATTTCGGTATTATAAGTTTGCAATAGCTTATTTTTAAAATCTATGTTACACCCTAATTGTTTTAACAGGTCCATTCCTATTAGTCCTTTATACTTTGGGTCAAAATCGAAAAGTAAAAATTTATGATGTATGTCTGTCTTAAACTGTGGGGGTAAAGGTAAAATAGCAACATGTTCATGACGAGTAACAGCATGCGCAGTTTTTACTTGAAATGGCTCGCGCTCAACGCAGTGTTCAAGATTAGTACCGGCTATTACATCAGGTGATATCATACAGCGCGAAGCTCCCGTGTCTAATAAAAATTTACCTTGGAATTCTGGCAACTCTATATAAGGAAGATGGTCTTTACCTTGGTTGTTGAGGTGAACAGTCTTTACTAGCTTTGATTCAGTGGCTCCTCGTTCTGGGGAAAATCCTGATGGCTTGGTCCATCCACAGGCGACTCCTGCGTGTAGCTATAGTCTTCACCATTAAGTTGTACATTATTATTATACTCACCTTCATAGTAGGAATTGTAGTCAGGGTAACACTGGTCTTGGTTGTGCTGTGTATAAAACATTTCTTCAGAAGCAAAACGCGGTGCTTCGGGCTTACTTACCGATCTCATGGTCACGTCAGACACCTTCTGTGGCGGGTTCACCTGCTGGCGAGGTATATTCGGCTGAGATCTAAAATTACCTGAGTTTCTGAAAGTACCAGAACCACTAGGTCTTACGTTACCTGGGGCAGGTCTTCCTTGAGGTATGCCTTGACTCCTCTGTTGTCTCTGATCTATGTTCCAGTTATTACGCGGGGGAAAGTTATTATTTTGGGTTACTGTTTGGTTTGGCTTGGGTATTTCTTTAGGTTTGTTATGGATGGAAAGTGCATTAAAGCTATTATTGAATCTATTGAATACCAAACGCGCCTCTTCTTGCCTAGCCGTTACTATAGCTGCTTCAAGAGTCGTAGGTTGCGCAATTCGCACGCCAATAGAAACGTGAAAGTCCAAATGGTTAACGTATTGATCTATGACCATACTCTCATAGTATGACTTATCTGTATGCCTACCTACTACGTTTAAGGTGTCTAGAATTTCCCTTAGTCGTTTACCAAACGTCTCAGCGTCTTCATTTTTATTACGACGTAAACGCGTTAGTTCTTGCATCAGCTGTATTTCGTTACGCGGTTCGCCTAATCTACGCGTCAACGCATCCTTAATTGTCTGCCAGCTATCAACTTTTTCTTCGGATGCTATTGCACTGATCGCTGAACCGCTTAATTTGCTTTTAATTAAACTAATATAGCAGGGTTCACCCTAAGTTGTGGATCCAGTAATTGCATCACATTTTCAACCTCTCTAATAAAGTAATTTAGTGTTTTAGGATTGCCATCGTATTTTGGCAACAGCTCTGAAACGAACTTGAAAGTCGCTAGGTCAATGCTTGCCATAGACATCGTGATTTAATCGTTAATAAGGAATACAAAAAGAAACAAATCTAATTTACTTTAAAATACTATTAAGATTATGTCTAATACTGCCTACTCTCTCAGTTAGCTTGAAGTTATTTTAATTAGGTCATACGAATCACAATTATAGCGAATAAATATCTCTTGTTACACAATGAGTTGTTGTGAAATGCAATATGTATACCGCGATTTTAGCACGTATACATAAACACCTAAATTAAAATGAATGTAATATAGTTAACGTAATTTGCCTATAGCGATTTTAGCCTATAAACAAACACACATAACATTCATAGAAATACGGCAGGAAATATAGCATGGGAAACTGGGTATACAACAAGCACTCACCACAGTATCTTCTGCATCTCTAGCCGGGCCTTGTAGAACAGCAGGGCTCCCAATTCTCCAGGACTCCCGCAGGTTGCTCGCCTTCGTAGATTCAATTTGTGATCGCGAAGATAACGATAGATACCGTTCACTCTTACCGAAGAGTTGTATTCGAATTAGAGTGTCGCGATCCTACCGACTGCGCCAGTTAAGTTACGGCGAACGAGTTTATTATTAAAAAAAAGTATTTATTTGAATTAAAACAATGTTTAATGATTGAAATGTTCTACAAGACTAATTTACAATTATGATATTTCTATTAACTAAAACTTATTACTAAAATGTGCAGATCTGCAATTGTGCAGTTTGTTAATGACGCACAGGCGCATCCGCTGCATTAGTCAGCGATTACGTTACTCAGGCGATTGCCTAACTGCTGCCACAACTTATGAAGGAAATAGGTAACATTTTAGATTTGGTAGAGTTATAGTGACATGAAAAACGTTCCCGGTAATGTCCGCCCCTGCTTCTTTTAGTTTAACACGACAATATTTTATGTAAACACTAAATAATATTAAATGAAAGCCTTGTAATTTCAGAAGGTAGATAGGTTAAATAAGTACAATTAAGTGTGACTGCTGTTATTTAAATTGATTATATTTAACTCCACATCAATCTTGACTGTAATAATAATCTCTCCTATCGCATGGTCTCTCACGAGGTTCTGGAATGGTTTTCTTCCTATCTTCGGGGGCGTCAGCAATCAGTTCTCGCTGGTGATTCTAGGTCCAACTGGTGTGATCTTGAAACTGGCGTCCCTCAAGGCGGCATTTTATCTCCACTTTTGCTCTCTATCTTTATAGATCTCATAACTTCAGAGCTTCAGTGTGCGTATCACCTTTACGCGGACGACTTACAGCTTTACTGTCAGGCAGGTGTTGACAGCTTATCCGGTGCGATCGAGGAGCTAAATCGGGCTTTACGAGTCGTCAAAAATTGGTCTGATCGCTTTGGGGTGGCGGTTAACCCAACCAAATGTCAGGCTATCATTGTAGGGAGCCCCTATAGCTTGAGGAGGCTGAATGGTTCAACAGTGCCACCGGTTACCTTTGATGGCACAGTGATTCCGTTTAGCTCTGACGTCAAGGATCTGGGTTTGCATATTGACACTTGCCTTGACTGGCGTAAGCAGGTCGCGATTGTGAGCAAGAAGGTCACTGGAACGTTGCGGTCGCTCTATCGGTTGAAGAATATTCTCCCATCACACATTAAGGCAATGCTTGTACAGTCCCTTATCTTCCCCATAATTGACTATGGTGATGTGTGCTACTATGACCTGAATGCAGATCTCCTCAATAAACTTGACCGACTTCTTAATAGCTGCATTCGATTCGTTTTCAATCTTCGCAAGTATGATCATGTATCCGCACATCGAGTGCTATTAAAGTGGTTACCTATCCGGCAGCGCAGAGCGCTGAGGGCTTTGACTACCCTGTTTTCTCTTCTTCACAATCCCGCTTCTCCTTCTTATCTGACTTCTCTTTGTCAATATTTATGCTCTGCACACAGCAAGAATCTTCGGTCCGAGAATAATCGTCTTCTTCGTTGTCCTTCTCATCGCTCTGGTTTTATAAAGTCGTCTTTCTTTGTCCAGGCGGTTTTCCTTTGGAATGCGCTCCCTCAGAATATCAGGACGGTAACCAATCGGTTCACGTTTACAGATTCGTCTCAGAATTAAGTTGTTGTAGGGTTTCTTATTTATGTCTCATAACTATTTATATATATATATATATATATTGTTGTACATATGTATGTATATATGTATTTATTATTATATCTATTCTTATATCTTAGTTATAAATATTTTCTTATCTTTTCTTTCTGTTATTGCACCTACTGTGTATTGTCTCTGCATCACCTTAGGCATTTTCTACCAGTCTACCTTAGGGTAGACTGGTAGAAAATGCCTAAGGCATTAAGTCCGCCTTTGTACAGTTTTTTACTTGTGCATAAAGTTTTAATAAATAAATAAATAATGTTTGTTGTACTTTTATTACAAAGTGTGCACCTAAAAGAGCCTTTTTTAACTTCTGTCTAATGGACTATAATGTAGCATGTCATATCGCAATCAGTACTATTGTACATTCTTTGACAGCTGTATGAAATGGCTATTGCACAGCACATTAAGGTAGTGTATCACCAATCAAGCATATTAATGCTGCATGCACTATAATATGTCCGGTGTACTTGACTAATCTCCGTTGTGCGATTGGCCGCTGTAACCAAAATTCGTCCAGTAGAATAATAATAATGCAAAAAACTACTGATAATAATAGGTATCATTTTAGCACCTAGTACAGCATACAACATTTTTTTGCATCAACAGTCTGAATCCTGGGGGAAGCCTAATCAACGCTCTTAGCGTAGGCCCTAGTCCATAGGGTGGGTCCAGAGGTGTACTAGCGATAACTGGCGAAAATTAAGTAAAATGATGTTGTCTGATGTTTCAGGAGAACATCAACTTGCTTATAGTATGTAGTGCTTGTAGCTGCATATTGCAATCAGAATCGGATCTCATTAACCATCGCGATGCTGAACACCCGGAGTTGTCTCATCGGTGCAACCTCTGCACTAAGGTACTTTGTTTCTTTTTTTTAATCGGTCGCAGATTATACTCTAAACCAACGCAACGGAATCAAAAGCATTAGGCCGTTGTTGGTGACGGACGGATACACGTCGTCGATCACGTTCGGCGTGTAGACCCCAGCCTAATGGCGCAAGGCGTTGGTTTGTCAACGCCTTCAACGTGCGTCTTTGAAGCACGTTGAAGTGTTTCAAGTTTTTGACTAAACAACAATAAGCTATGCTACCCTGTGCTATGCTGTGCTGTGCTTAGCCAAATTAACTTTCTCTTCATTGTTTTTCTACAAATATCTTTGAGCTGTGCGGTAAACTGTGCGACCAGTGCGACTGAGTCAGTTCTGATTATTATTATTAACTCATGTGTCCAGTATTACAATAATTGCAAACAAGAATGTGATATTATTTGACATGCATGCGGGTAGGAGCTGAGTGCGACCGAGATAGACGCAAAACCGAGCGGGGTGGGTGCGCGCGTGCATGCCAGCGCGTATCGCGTGATCCTAAGGGCCTGTGCACACCACGTTTTTTAAACGCGCCGTTGACGCGCGTTTTAGAAACGTGCGTCGATGGCGCGCTTTTATCGTACAGAAGGTCTACAGGCTGCGTCTAACTCGTGTGCGTGTCGCTACAAACGCGCGTCAACGGCGCGTTTAAATAACGTGGTATGCACAGGCCCTAAGCAAAAGCGTAACATAAAATTTCTGGAATAAATGCTCTAAATTAGGGAACGAAAAAGGCATCAAATTCTATTGTGTAGTTTAGAAGAACACGGAAAGCTACTTTGTTTTATGCCATGTATCAATGTAAATAAATGTAATAGCGAATTAGCTAAATATTCTCCAGCACAGATCAACATAGCTCATTGTTGATTAGTCTCTTTAGACTCATGTGCAGTAAATATTAATTTTTACGCCTCATTCAAATTTGGCGTGGTCGGAAGCTATCGTATCTCTATAGACGTGCGAATATAAAATTTTACGCATGTTGAGTCTCTATTATAATAATTTTTCGGCAACTGAGTTTTATCTTTTCAGGTGTTTGCCTCTTTGCGATCAGCGGCGCGCCACAGAAGCATTTGTAAGCAAATTGAAAGAAAATATAAATGCAGCACGTGTGGACTGAAATTCGCTTATGAAATATCTTTGAATAAGCATATTTTAAGATATCATGAGGGACAAAGCGTGTCGGTTAAATTTATTGATTCCAAAACCAAACGAGAAGAGAGACAGTTTCAGTGTGATACTTGCAATAGAAGTTTCTACAAGTAAGTGTGCGGGGTTTTGTGAAATCGTTAATGATCCGAAGCTGGAGAAAAGAATGGAGTATAAGACACGGCATCTATATCGTATTTCCTAACGCAATTTGGAAAATGTTAGTATAGTTTTAATTTTTGTTGTTTCCAGGAGAGACTTGCTAGTTAAACATACTAAAATACACATGCCAATCGAAAACTTCTTCCAATGTGATGTTTGTGAAAAGAAGTTTCACAGGAGTGACAATCTTCGGTTAGTCTGTTTTTATGATGCACTAAATTAACAGTAATATAGAAAAATACAACATGTGGTAATATTTTCAGCTCTCACAAACGAGTTCATCAGCCGCAGCGCGAAAAGAGTTCATCTAGTAATTGCTTATGCCTTTACTGTGGCCGCAGTTTCTCTAACTCGTCGAACTTAATCGTACACATGCGGCGTCACACTGGAGAGAAGCCCTACAAATGTGATTTTTGTGGCAAAGGTTAGCCTTTAGCTGAATATCCGACTTGTAATAAAAGTGAGTTTTTATCCTTATCTTATTACCTTACAGGTTTTCCAAGATCTTCCGACCTTCAGTGTCACAGGAGATCTCACACTGGAGAGAAACCTTGTATATGCCGTGTCTGTGGTAAAGGTAAATACGTTTTTCTTTTTATTATACATTACCTCGTGTTTGTCCTGAATTTGCTAATATGACAATAAGATTTATTAAATCGAGTGTTTTCAAATCTGTCTTTTCTAAAGTAATGAATCAAATTTAACTATGAAAATAAAAGTGATTTGCAACTTTAGCGTGTTCATTTCGCAGTAGTGTTGCGTTTCCTAAAATAATTCCTTCAAATCAAATCGTTTATTTGTGATACATGGGTTACATACAGGTGTTCATTACATAATTATATAACTTATAATGTTCATTCCATGATCAGCCACTTGGTCATACAAATTATCTATGCTAATATTATAAAGCTGAAGAGTTTGTTTGTATGGTTGAAGGCGCTAATCTCAGGAAATACTGGTTCGAATTGAAAAATATTTTTTGTGTTGGATAGTACATTTATCGAGGAAGGCTGTAGGCTATACAGGGTGAATTTTCCAAGTGGGCGTGGATGGCCAAATTATAAACTATAAGGAATAGCGAAAAGTACTCAAAAGAGTCGCGGGCTCGATTTTGATGAAAACTGCATCATTGGATTTTTGAAAAATCAATATTTCTAGCCAGGAATCGAACCTGTTGATTTTGAAAAAAAAAAAACACACTGTATTATTACACCATTCGATAGTATCCCTAATAAGGATCAAATTCTGGGAAGTAACGACATACGGCAAACTTAAGGAAAATGTTGAATCTTAATAAACTGCTTTTTATTTTAAAGTAAGTATTCATACCTACATTATGTACCTTGTTCGAAATGATGCTCAATATTTTTATTAACACACCCGCAACGCAGTCACCTTCACAACATTATGTTCTAAATTCAAATTTCTATTACGATCTTTGGAAAATATTATAATGGAATCAATAATATTGTAATGCTGAATGCAGTACAATCCTTGAGACGTCGAATCCAGCTATGTATTGAAAACAATGGTCATCATTATAAATTAATCAGTTAAGGTTTAATAGGTAGGTATAGGTAACATAACCCGAGCCCGGCTAAATAATAACAGCCGCACAGGTCAATCCATCAGGTTAAGCTACGCTTGCCGCGGTTGGTCTGTGGATGGGTGACCATCTTTACATACCGACACCCCTCCGTGCCTCGGAAAGCTCGTTAAGCCGTTGATCCCGGCTGTCAATTATGGATCTTTGACAGTCGTTACGGGTAGTCAGAAGCTCGAAAGTCTGACAACCAGTCTTACCAAGGGGAAGGGGTATCGTATTACCCAGTAACTGGGTTGTGGAGGTCAGATAGGCAGACGCTCCATGTAAAACGCTGGTATTCAGCTGCATCCGGTTAGACTGGAAGCCGACCCCAACATAGTTCGGAAAACTGAAAAGGCTAGGCAGATGATGATGAGGTAGGTAACAAAAGAACAATAAAATAAGTATTTTGTTAAAAATGAGCTCTTTCCTTTAGTTTGCCGTATGTCATTACTTCCCAGAATTCGATCCTTATTAGGGACACTATCGAATGGTGTAATAATACAGGGTGTGTTTTTTTTTCAAAATCAACAGGTTCGATTCCTGGCTAGAAATATTGATTTTTTTTAAATCCAATGATGCACTTTTAGTGTTCATCAAAATCGAGCCCGCGACTCCTTTGAGTACTTTTCGCTAGTCCTCATAGTTTCGGATTTGGCCATCCACGCCCACTTGAAAAATTCACCCTGTATAACATCACACTACGACCAATAGGAGCGGAGCATCAATGAAAAATGTTTCGAAAACGGGAAAAAAATATTCCTTTTGAGAGCTTCCCTTGCGTACGCTGCGTAAACGGTTAATGTTACGCAAAAATCATGTATGACGGAATTGTTTTCATTAAAAGTTCAAAAAAAAGTCCGTGGCAGCATGTCTTATCTTTTCAGGTTGACTCACTAAAACCTTTTTTATGGAAATGAAATTTGTTCTAAAATAATGAATTATTTGTGAAGGTGTTTTTATAAAAATGATATTAATCTTTACCCATATAAATACGTTATTCATCACAAGTATTTAATTTTGAACAAAGTTGCCCTTGACTTCATTTGATTTCAATGAATATAGAGGAGATATCATAGTTTTAAAATAACTTCGCAAGGCAGCTGGTCATGAAGGGGGAGGGTGCTGGCCGGTTTCTGATCATTAGCGTGATGTACCTAAAATAGCTTCTTAAAGTAATGTACTAAGTAATAATCTTAAGTAATACACTTAAAGTAATGGAATATAATTTTAGTAGGTTTTGTTCCTCAAATTATCGCGGTTGAAACCGCAGGACACAGTTAGTAGAATTTTATAATCATTTATTATAAGTACTTATTCATTATATTATTTAATATAATGGAAATCATCTGCATCATCTGCCTAGCCTTTTCCCAACTATGTTGGAGTCGGCTTCCAGTCTAACCGGATGCAGCTGAATACCAGTATTTTACATGGAGCGACTGCCTATCTGACCTCCACAAGTCAGTTACTGGGTAATACCCCTTGGTAAGACTGGTTGTCAGACTTTCGGGCTTCTGACTACCCATAACAACTGTCAAAGATCAGCCGGGACCAACAGCTTAACCTGATTGATTGAAATTTGGAATAGTTTTAGATGACGTTTGCCAAACTATTTTGCAAATAAGAAAGAAATAACAATATATATATATTTTTTTAAGAACAGGGACTGAAAGGTGATCTTAAAAATTCGAAGGCCTGTGGGGGGGTAACATATGAAAAGGCCGCATAGTTTTCGAATTTTGTTGAAAAATACCGTAACCCCTCCCGTATCTCCAAATTTTGCATAGAGAAATCTTAAATTATTCTATGTGATAGAAGTTTATGTAAAGATTGCAGGAAAAATAAAACAATGTCTCTTAAATAGCACACTTTCAGAAATCATCAACAAAAATTACATTAGTTTCACTAGCGGTCAAGAGATGGCGTTGACCTAACACTGAAATATTTTACACCGCAGTGTTAAAATTCTCTGACGAATATAGGCTTGGCTGATGAAATTTTAAAACATTTCACGTTTCACAAACAAAATGTCTTTCTTCCTACTTCCTCGCAGGTTGATTTGGGTGAAGCACAATTCGATACCGGAAATATGAAATAACGTAAGGGACAAAACTAAGGTTTACAGGAGAGCAAAAATAAGATATTTTTTTACAAAAACTGACTATAACTTTTTAACTGTATGTTTTATGTAAAAAGTGTCTAGGACAAAGTTTCTTAGATTTCTTCATTCTTTTAAGCTAAAATAGCAAACATTGATTAAAACCTATAGTTTTTAAGATAGCATGTCCCTTACGTTAAATAATAATGAATACGGGTGACATACGTTTACAAAATTTGAGATGTAAATTAACAGCATTGATGTAAGGGACATTATAGTAAATAAACAAATATTTTTTTTGATGTAAGGGACATTATAGCAAATAAACATTTAGTGGTTTTCAAAGTAAAGGTCTCTTTAATGTTGTACTCTTTATTGCTTATGCTGTTAATAAATTTTAAAAATAGAATTTAATACATTCAGGACCTACTGCGCCTATCAATATAGTTTAATTCTAGTTGCTGACATAAAAATGGTACTATGTGCCTATAAAATTTGAAGGTTGCCCTCGATTTCCCTGGGATCGCATCATCAGATCCTGACCTGATGATCATGCAACCACTTGGGAAATATACCCTTTCAAACAAAAGAAAAAAATTCCAAATCGGTCCAGGCGTCTTCGAGAAATCGGGGAACATACATAAAAAAAAAAGATTCCGACGAATTGAGAACCTCCTCCTTTTTTTGAAGTCGGTTAAAAAGGATAAAAAATAAACGAATAAAATAGATTAAAACTTTTATTTGTACTCACTAATCCTCTTTTATAAACGCAAATAACTCGCATAAATTATGCTAAGTACAACATAATTGCTCGATAAGCAAGAGGAATTTTTCTGGCTGATTCCATAAATGATGGCCACTGGAAAGGTCCCCAAACCATCAGTTTTTTAATCTCCCTTTGAATGATAACATGCATGCTGTCTATTCATCCTGCGTTAACTGCTTAATAAGTTGTAATTTTTACATGGCCTACTTATTACACACAATTATATATCATACTTACCAATATTTTACCTATTGGAAGGTATGTTTTTATTAGGATTCGAACTATTCTACCTCAATCAATCAACTCAGCCTATTACAGTCCACTGCTGAACATAGACCAGGCTGCGTCACAACACCCTGTCCTCCGCCTTCGGCATCCAGTCCGTTCCAGCCACCTTTGTTAGGTCGTCCGTCCATCTAGCTGGGGGGCGTCCCACACTACGCTTGCCGATACGCGGTCTCCACTCAGGACTCGTCTGCTCCACCGGCCATCGGTCCTTCGATAAACATGGCCAGCCCACTGTGTGAATGGGGCTGGTGGGGTGGCAACTGTTTACTCTGCAAGCTATGTCGGTAACTCCGGTTCTTTTCCGGAAAATTTCAATCCTGATTTCATCTTTCAAAGAGACTCCAAGCATAGCTCGGTCCATAGCGCGCTGAGCGACCTTGAATTTGTGGACCAGCTCGACCGTCAGTGTCCACGTTTCGGCATCATATATTATGACGGGCAGAACGCACTGGTTGAAGATCTTAGTCTTCAAACACTGCGGGATAGCGACGAGAAGACTTGACGGCTTCTTCTGTCGGCTTCTTTCTCAAAGGTGTGTGTACCGAGCTGGATTATTTGCCCTAGCTAGACATAATCCTTCACAACTTCGAGAAGCGACCCTTCGATGTAGATTGGACTCGGCAAGACGTGCGAATTGTACATGACTTTCGTTTTGTCCAAATTCATGCCGAGGCCAACCCGCCGAGGAGCTACATTTAGGCTGTGCAGCATTTGGTTTAGCTGTTCCAGCGTCTCTGCCATTATGAAGATGTCATCGGCAAATCAAAGATCTGAAATGTATTTGCCGTTCACGTTGATAGTCCAGTTCAATCCAGCGTCTTGAAGACGTCCTCCAACGCATTTGTAAACAATTTAGGGGATATAATATCCCTCTGTCTCACCACTCTGAGCAGTTGGATGGGGCTGGTTTTCTGATCCTGGATCTGGACAGTCATCGTGGCAGTGTCATACAAACATTTCAACACTTCGATGTAGCGCTAGTCAATTCGACATCGTTGCAGAGAGGCCAGAACTGCCCATATTTCGATGAAGTCAAAGGCTTTCTCATAGTCCACAAATGCCATACACAGCGTCTGATTGTACTCCTCGGTCTTCTGTTCAATTTGCAGAACAGTATGGATGTGGTTTACGGTGCTGAAGCCTTTTCGAAAACCGGCTTGTTCTGGCGGCTGGAACTCGTCAAGTATTCTGGCGGGACGGTTTGTGACGACCCTCGAGAACGCTTGTATACGTGGCTCAGAAGCGAGATGGGTCTATAGTTCTTCAGCAAGGATTTAAGGTTTTATTCCATCTAAATAGACCAATTTTTTTAATTACTGAACTCCATTTATGATTAAACAATAATTTACCAAAAGTAGTAAGAAATAATTACCTTTTTATGTGATACCTATAATTAATGTTCATAAATTTTTGCCTGCGGGCTAGAGAAGTGAAGATAACTTTTCATCACTCATGTTTAAAATCCAGATAAAACTTTTACTAGGTACTTGTAGTTAGATCAATGAAAACGATGATGTATTACTTAAATGAAGATGTGTAATGTCACAAATAGTGTTACGAAATACTAAGTAAGGGTCACGACCGCGCAGGTAAAATCAAACACAAAATCCGTATTGCTATCTAGCTCAGACATGTTGCACCGTTTTGCGTGTAACAGAGACGTATAATAATATTCGTTTAGATAAGTTTTAGATGTAAAGGACAGGTCAATTATTTTCGATACTGACAAATTAACGTATGGGTCAATATGATTATGATAATTCGAGCCACAATTTAACGTAAGGGACATGGTATTTGCACCTACTCAGGGAACACTAATGTATAAGACCTGTTGTAAAATGTTCTCGATTTTTTTAAAATGTAAATACCAAATACTGTGAGTAAAGAGACTTACATTAGTTTTTATAAAAATATTAATTTAAAACGTCCTATACAGCCAGTTTTTATAAAAAAAATGGTCTAGACCTGCGGAAAATATGTAATGTAAGGGACATTTTTTTTGAGATATTGAGATTTTAAATATACCAATCGATAGAGCAAGAAATTACGAATCCAATGATATATATAACTCATTTTCGACAAAATGTCCCTTACGTTATTTCATATTTCCGGTATCGAATTGTAGTTTTTTCTGGGCACAGAACTATTTAGGTACCTATACGAATGAATCTCCTAATAGGTTACTAAATGAATAAATATTATATAAAAATAATAAAAAAATATGGTACTGATAAAACGCGTTCAGCTGCTTTTATGGGCGATAGTCTGGTTTATACAGGATGGGTATTAATGAACCCTCAAGAATTCAGCCGGGGGTTTAGTAGTTTTTGGAGAAAAACAAATAAAAAGAAACACCCTCCCTTACATTCATTGCCTCTGTTAGTTGACAATAATGTAGGAGATAATGTTTTTTGTATTTTTTTCCAAATAAACTTCACATGGGTAATTACTTAGACTTCCCCTAGCTGAATTCTTGACGGTTTATTACTAATATAAACAGTTTGTAATGTGGAGTGGCTGAAACTTTTCAGTCACCATAAGCAGTTGTGGCTAATATTTTGTAAATTAACAATAAAGAGTAAAATACTATCCGCCTGTCCGTTCATCCACCTGTCCGCCTGTACGTCCATCCACCTGTCCGCCTGTACGTCTATTCTACTTTTGAAGGATTGTACGTAAAGTAACACACTCAAAATAGTTATGTATGGTGGTACGGAACCCTCGGTGCGCGAGTCCAACTCGCTCTTGACCGGTTCTTTCTACAGGGTGAAATTGAATAGATGCGACAAATTTAAATATACAATAATACGTGTTGTCAAGAAAATGTAGAACATATCAAATGTAAAATTAAAAAATAATTGATCAGTGTTACGAAAAGCGTTAAAATAATTAAAGTATCAAAGAATTTCGCGTACTACCGTTTTCGTGTAGCACGATTTAGGTACATTATCGCTATGAATGAATCGCGCCGCCCCCGTCCGCCCGCGCATCTCTTTCCCGCGCGCACGATTAAATAAAAGTTTTGTGAAACCAAATTTTCCTTCATACTTTTGTCGGCTTAGGACGATCAAAAATACAATAAAAGTAATAGTGAAAAAATGTTTTAGTATGAGGTATAACCTGAATAATGTTTGTTACAACAACAATACAATTACAATTATCGTATTTTTGGCGTATTTAAAAAGTTGGAATCACAGTATTTACAATAATTATTATGAAATCAGTACACTTACGTGTATTTTAGTAATTGTTCAAAATGTCCACCTCCGTTTTGTAAACACAATTGAGCACGGCGCCGCAAAAAGTCTTGTGATTTTACAGTTTCGAATGCACTAATGATTTTGTTTTTTAGTTCGTCTAAAGTTTCGGATTCGCGTTCGTTTAATTTCTCCCCACAAATAAAAGTCCAACGGTGTTAGGTTAATCGAAATCTTCGCTGCGTTTCACGTAGATTTCTTACGGTGTTGTACCACACGACAATATCGAGATACTGCGACTATTTCGTCTCGTCCTAGGCATTGTTATGACACAAACACAAGACAACAACACAAATTATTCGCAATACGTAAAGTAGGATTTGCGGAATGCGCGCGCGACCATGACCTACAAACGTTTTAGGACGACTAATGAACGAAGGAAGGGTGGTGGGCGGCGGGGCGGTCGCCGGGAATTTCCTTAGTCTGAGCCGGGAAGGAATGTCATGCGAGGTTTGGCAACGTCGCGGATACTTACACTAGAAAATAGGCAAAATTAGGTAAATGACCGCTATGAACGGCAACGTTTAATGACATGAGTACTCCACGACGATTATTGAGCACTGCGATGAGATTTTTTGATACTTTAATTTTTCTTATTTATTTTGCATATTAATTATTTTGCTGGAATACCGATAATTCGTATTTAAATAAAGATAATAACATCAGTGGACCTTTTGAAAACGATAATCACGTAATTTTTTTAACGATTTAGATTGTAGAAAAAACAGTTTATAATTACTATGTTACTGTAACTGAAGCTCCCATTTCTTTTTGTCGCATTAATTCAAATTCACCCTGTATAGCACAGTGATATTTTTAGGTTTTTCGCGCAGCAATAAGTTGTCCCGCCACATGCGCGTGCACACTGGCCAGCGGCCGTACAAGTGCACCTACTGCGAGAAGGCGTTCTCGCAGAGCAACGATCTCAACCTGCACATACGCCGACACACTGGCGACCGGCCCTACATCTGCGAAGTGTGCGGCGACAGATTCATACAGGTGATGCTCTCATTATGTTTTATTTATTATTATATGAACCCATACTATCCCAAAGCTGGAAAAAAAGGTTACTTTTCTCATTTCATTCATTTTTAGGGTTCCGTACCTCAAAAGGAAAAACTGATTTAATTTGTTAAATGAGCTGTTTGTTTTCTATTAATAAAATTAAATTTTATTCGAGAAGGCCCATCGGTTTCTTACTAAACTTTAACTATATCCGACGATCCTGCATACTTATCTCTTTTGTTGACTGTACATACCTAAAAAGTAGTTCGGAGCCCTCGGTGCGCGAGTCCGACTCGCACTTGACCGTTTTTTTAAATTTGAATATTGTATACCAGCCGCATGCCCGATAAGTTCCCATCGGCTACGTTTCTACCTTCAAAATTGACGAACTTCCATAAAAACATTCTTCCCCTATTAAACCCCTATAGGTGATGAATTTTCAAAAATTCTGTCTTAGTATTCTTCCTTGTTAAATAACTCTTGTGCTTTCATGCTTCTAGACCCAGTGGTTTGGATGGTGCATTGTCTATCAATGAATGAATCTGATTTTTTAGTAAGTAGATCATTAGCATCATCAAAATAAAGGCCGAAACATTTTACAATGTTTATAGTATGTCTCTTACCACATCACGCAACAACCACTGGATAAATTTTAATGTAAATTTCCAAAAATAGTGCAATAAGAAAAGCCAAGCGTTTCGTTAACTTGTTTGAAAATTGCTTAAAGTTTTCGCTCCTTGACTGTACGTAGCTTTTTTCGTCTTCGTTACCACTCCCTCTTTCTCTCACACATAACGCATAGTGAAATAAGTTTTTGTCGCCACATACATAGTTCTATTCGTTTTCGCTGACCCTCTACGTTACTAGGATGTGTGAGTTCACTCTTTTCAGTATGGACACTTTTTTGCGCGACCTTAGTGAGGCCAATTATAGAGATTTAAATATTTGACAGCTTATAAATTTTTGTTTCAGGGTACCGCGTTACAGAATCACAGAAGAGCTCATGGTCACTTTCCTGCTCCTCCCGCAGAAGCTCCTTCCGAGGTGCAAGCACTGACTTTTACAGTTCAGAGTCTAAGCCATAATAATAGTCACTAAAGTTTCCTATGATGCTAAGTATAATTATAATAATTTATAATGTTTCATTACATACCAATGATGTTATATAGAACTTACTGATAATTCCTGGAATCGTGGTAGATAGCTATTCAATTATATTTTTATTATTATTTTATGATGTAATGAAGTTCATTGATCTTTATCACTTATCTGTTTTGTGATTTATACTTATTAATCATAACTGTGCATTATTTTGTTGAATTTATATGTAATGTATGGTTAATGATTTATCCGATCACACAGCTCATGGATGACTTAAAGCGCATAATTTAATACGCTTTCTGCTGTGTATATAACATCTTACAGCATCGATTAATACGCCTGTATTATTTAAAAGTATGTATATAAAGTAGTGCAATTTAAAATTTAATAAATCCGTCATCAAATTTTATTTTAGTGTTTTTTTAGTATCCGCGTATTAAGGAGCCGGCGAACTGCGCATGCTAATGCGTGGTTCATACAAACGTAATACCAAAATAATGTGTAAATCAAACATATTCTTAAGGTACTGTGTATTTATTCCGATTGGATTAGAGAATATCTAGGTTCCCAAATATATATTTTGAAAGAACTCTGATATAAAGACGGAATTTAAAATTAAGAAAACTTATTTTTCTCATAACACTTCTTAAAATCAGTGTCCATTCAAAATATATATTTGGGAATCTAGATATTCTGTAATCCAATCTGAATAAATACACACTACATTAAGAATATGATTGATTTACAAATTATTTTGGTATTACGTTTATATGAACTAGGCATGCTCCGCCGGCCTCTTAACAACTACTGGCAAGGTAAAGTGCCGGCAAATTCACACGCCCTCACCCTCAAACTCTCAACTCTGTTTTTTTCTGAAGGTACTGTTGTTGAGTGAGAAAAATAAATATCTAAATCCAAGATGTCGGCCATCAAAGTCGTGAATTTTTCATCGTTGTGTTCATAGTTTTTGGGATGCTGTTACTGAACACGTAGTTCATTTTCGAATCTAGATACTCTGTATGACATTTATTGCTCGCTGTGGATCATAATTATATTACATAAAACAAACTAAATGGATTCAAACGGAAACAACAATAAAATGGATAAACTTGTTCGAAGTTGAACATGATAAAATGGATCATTTTCTATAACCAATAAATACCATAACTTTTTCTAGTGGTTTCTTCACAAAGTCAATTTTTTTTCAAGTCTTGCTCGTAGTGAGTTATCATTTAAGAAATTGGTTGTTGTAAATATTATTTTTTCCTTATTGTTACTAAAAAGTGCATCGAGTTTTAAGCATCTTAGTTTTCTATACTGCACTTTAACCCCCTTACTAATAAACGTCTAGCGTCTATATAGTTACACAACGCTTTGTCTTCTTCTTTCGAAAGGAAATTACTGACGACTGAAAGAGAGAATCGGTGTGTAACTATTTATCTGATATTATGTTAGTAAGGGGGTTAGTGTATTTATTTTTAACCCCTGGCGTCATTCATTTCATTCATTCAACCCCTGACGTATAAAGGGGAGTTATGTTTGACGGCTATTTCGTTGTGTGTATCAGTGTCTGTCTATGGCATCTTAGCTTCCAAACCGGTGCGGTGGTTCGATTTCAATACGTTTTTAAAATTAATTGAAGGCTGCTTTTATCGAGGTGGTCCTTAAGCTATGTTTGATGAAAATCTGTTCAGCAATTTTGAAGTTTTTTTTTTCCTATTCCGTGTCGGGATCTAAGCCACGCAACGGTCGTTTATGTCTATATATAACTCGTTCGATCGTCTTGGAATTTGGTATACTATAATAATATATTATTTTGTCAACACTTCAATTATGTGGTAACCTTGACCTGATGCTCAAGTCAGGTAAGTCTGCATAATAGCCAACTATCAACAACTTTACAGTAGACATAATCGTGATTGGGCTCATTCAATTGGTTTCGATGAGTAGTTTGGTAAAGAAGTGAACATAGTCTGATGTTGGGGTAGAAAGGTTGGCACATCGTGGAAGGCGCATAAGTTCCCATGATCCCCGGTCGAAGTGTGGGAAGGGGACACCGGGGTGGTTTTTAGCCAGTAAGAGTCTGACAGACCCCTCCGCCCGCCTCAGGGCGGAGGACATCCATGAGAATTTACCACACTGGAAAAAAAAGAGGCACAGGATCTCGAATTGGATTCGTTGAATTGGTCTAGTTGAGTAATCTGATGATGTAGGGAAGACGTTTGGTCAGAGGATTTCATGGTAAAAATTGCTTGGTAAGATAAAATGTGTTGTATGTGTTGTTGTTTTTAATTTTGCATCTTATTAACCTTTTACCTACTTTGTATTTTATTCACCATAAAAAAAATCGATTCTTTTTTACCCGACTATAATGCGGCAAAATGAGTAATCAGTTTATCAGTTAATGTATCCATAGCTGTTCGATCGTAGCACAAAACATACTGATTCGTTTTGAAAAATGAGTCGATTGTGTGACCACTGGTATAAGAGACAAAAGTTAAAAATATGGTCGAAATGAAAACAAAGAAAAAGAAGATTAGGTTTTAGTTAAAAAGGTTGTTTGGGTTAGTTTAGATCCAGAGATTGTCATATCGTCATAGAAACGAACTGCGAAACTGTATGACTGTGTGTGTGTGTCGAACTGTGTCCAAATAAACTTTTTTCTTTTTCTTTTCAAATTCTAAAATTGTTAACATGATAACCTAGCATAAAGTAGAAATTTCAAGGGACTACTGAATTAGTTTATGTAATGTTTCTTGTTTTTCTTCTGAGGGTACTGGTGTTGAGTGAGAAAAATAAATATCTAAATCCAAGATGTTGGCCATCAAAGTCGTGAATTTTTCGTCGTTGTGTTCATAGTTTTTGGGATGCTGGTACTGAACACGTAGTTCATTTTCGAATCAGATACTCTATATGACATTTATTGCTCGCTGTGGATCATAATTCTATTACATAAAACCAACTAAATGGATTCAAACGGAAAAAACAATAAAATGGATAAACTTGTTCGAAGTTGAACATAATAAAATGGATCATTTTCTATAACCAATAAATACCATAACTTTTTCTAGTGGTTTCTTCACCAGGTCAATTTTTTTTCAAGTCTTGCTCGTAGTGAGTTATCATATAAGAAATTGGTTGTTGTAAATATTATTTTTTCCTTATTGTTACTAAAAAGTGCATCGAGTTTTAAGCTTCTTAGTTTTCTATACTGCACTTTAACCCCCTTACTAATAAACGTCTAGCGTCTATATAGTTACACAACGCTTTGTCTTCTTCTTTCGAAAGGAAATTACTGACGACTGAAAGAGAGAATCGATGTGTAACTATTTATCTGATATTATATTAGTAAGGGGGTTAGTGTATTTATTTTTAACCCCTGACGTCATTCATTTCATTCATTCAACCCCTGACGTATAAAGGGGAGTTATGTTTGACGGCTATTTCGTTGTGTGTATCAGTGTCTGTCTATGGCATCTTAGCTTCCAAACCGGTGCGGTGGTTCGATTTCAATACGTTTTTTTTTTATTAATTGACGGCTGCTTTTATCGAGGTGTCCTTAGCTATGTTTAATGAAAATCTGTTCAGAAATTTTGAAGTTTTTTTCCTATTCCGTGTAGGGATCTAAGCCACGCAACGGTCGTATGTCTATAACTCGTTCGATCGTCCTGAAATTTGTATACTATAATAATATATTATTTTGTCAACACTTCAATTATGTGGTAACCTAGACCTGATGCTCAAGTCAGGTAAGTCTGCAGAATAGCCAACTATCAACAACTTTACAGTAGAAACAATCGTGATTGGGCTCATTCAATTGGTTCGATGAGTAGTTTGGTAAAGAAGTGAAGATAGTCTGATGTTGGGGTAGAAAGGTTGGCACATCGTGGAAGGCGCATAAGTTCCCATGATCCCCGGTCCAAGTGTGGGAAGGGAACACCGGGGTGGTTTTTAGCTAGTAAGAGTTTGACAGACCTCCGCCCGCCTTAGGGCGGAGGACATCCATGAGGATTTACCACACTGGAAAAAAAGGAAGGTAGGCACAGGATCTCGGCCTTACAAATCGTAGACCCTCCGAGTTTGGATTCGTTGAATTGGTCTAGTTGAGGAATATAATGATTTAGGGAAAGCGTTTGGTCAGAGGATTTCATGGTAAAAAAAACATTGAGTTGATAGGGGGTTTTTAATTTTGCATCTTATATTAACCTTTTACCTACTTTGTATTTTATTTTCCATAAAAAAAACCCATATCGATTCTTTTTTACCCGACTATAATGCGGCAAAATGAGTAATCAGTTTATTATGTATGTATCCGTGGCTGTTCGATCGTGACACCAAAACTACTGATTCGTTTTGACAAATGAGGAGTCTATTGTGTTGCCACTGGTATAAGAGACAAAATGTTTTTTTTTTTTAAGTTAAATAATGTGGTCGAAAGGAAAACAAAGAAAAAAAAGATTAGGTTTTAGTTAAAAAGGTTGTTTGGGTTGGATTGGCGGCTATGTCGTCACTGGCCATTTCGTCGCTATCCCTAATAGGTCACTTTCACTAATACGTCACCTTGTGCATCTGGTCAGTTTCTTAACTCGTCTCACGCTGTATTTCGACTCATTCCCAACTCGTCCGATGGATATGTACAATTAAGCACAAAAACAAACATTTTCAGTAAAACAAAATTTTATTATAAAGTAGGTAGTACTCGCACAATCTTGTTTGAATTTTTACTTGAAACACAATAAAGAAAAAAAAAAAAACTTAAATAAAAACAACTTTAATAAAAATGGACTCTCTCGTAACATAAATAGGTAGGTACCTAACTAGCATTTTAATTTACACAAAATCGCCTAAAGGTTGACGATTAATTTAAAAAATGTAGGTTCTGTAATTACCGACTTCACAAAAAGGAGGAGGTACAGGGTGTCTCACGGCAGAGTTAGGATTTTAAATTTGAATATTTAAAAAACCGTTGCAAGTAAGCGCGGGGGGAGGAGCGCTGTAGCTTCGTCGTTCGTGCGGATTCGTTAGTCACGATGTCGCAGTGGTCGGGTGCGCACCGCGCGTTCGCTATCGAAGCGTTTTTGAAAGGTGGAGAATCGTACGTTGTGGCTCGGAGACAGTTTTGTTCTCACACTTTGAATACTGTGTTTTGGAGTGACGAAGCACATTTCCATTTAAATGGACATGTTAACAGACAAAATTGTCGCTTTTGGTCAGTTGTCAATCCCATACAAAAACATCAAAGACCGTTGCATAGCCCAAAAGTGACAGTGTGGTGTGCTCTTTCGGTCAATGGAATAATCGGGCCGTATTTTTTTGAAAATGCGAAAGGTGCTACGATTACTGTTTCTGGTGAGGTGTATCGGCAAATGATATCCAATTATTTTATACCCCAACTTCAAGAGCATCCAGCCTACAGCTCAAGAACGTGGTTTCAGCAGGATGGAGCCACTTGCCACACTGCAAGAGCCACTATGGACCAACTTCGTGAATTGTTTCCTCAAAAATTGATATCCCGCTTTGGTGATATCGCGTGGCCACCGCGATCACCAGATTTGACCCCCATGGACTTTTTCCTATGGGGGTACCTTAAGAGCAAAGTTTACGTCAATACTCCGAGGAATATTGCTGAGCTAAAACAAAATATCCAACGAGAAATACGAGACATCGAGCCGGCTATGCTTAGGCGCGTTATGCAAAATGCGATGAATCGATTCCGTGAGTGCGTGCTACGAAATGGAAGACACCTGGAAGATGTTATCTTTAAAAAATAAAATCCGCATTATAGTTCAATAATTTTCAATAAAAATGGTTTCACAAAAATATGCAAATTGACTTTTATTTCATTTCAAAATCCTAACTCTGCCGTGAGACACCCTGTACTATGTTCGGATGTTTGTATGTTTTTTTTGTATGTTTGTTCATCGAATACTCCGCCAATTGTCGACGGATTTTCAAAATTCTTCTTTTGTTCGAAAGTAGATAGTTCTGGGGTGGTCCCATTGTCACCAAGTTAGGATCTGATGATGGGATCTTAGAGAAATCGAGGGCAACCCTCAAATTTTATAGGCTCACTTATTGTTTTTCGCATATTTTATGAAGTATCTTATGTATTTGCGTATGCTTGTCACCATCTCAGGCAGCTGGGCTGATGGTGGAAGGTACAACTCCTTAACAGTAAGAAGTTACTCGAACAGGCAAGGACTGTTTTAGTAAATTGTTTTGATGTTTGATAGGGCATTTGGAGAACTCCTCAACAATTAACTTCCCTGCATCGGGAAAAGCAATATTTTGTTTGTAAAAGGCGATGAGCACTAGGCTATTGTAACTTAGATAAATTATAAGCAGACCCACTAAAAAGCGTGAAATAAAAACTTTTTAAGAAAAAAAAAAACCGACTTTCAAAAAAACACTACAAAGTGAAAAATATCTTTAATTTCGGAAGTCGGTGGCAAAAAACTAAAAGAAACATCCAAAGACACTGACTTCCGAAATTAAAGTTATTTTTCACTTTGTGTGTTTTTTTGAAAGTCGGTTTTTTTTTCTTAAAAAGTTGGTTTTTTTTTCTTAAAAAGTTTTTTTACTTCCGCCTTCTTTGATTTCGCTTGCAATAATTAAAATTTTGTAATCTTCTTAAACATTCTGACATGTCAATCGCATGTTTGCAGTCATCCACGATGCATTTAAGTCTTTTATCTAATAAAGCAGCACGCCTTTTCCGATTTCTTTGGGGACAGGATGTTAACTTCTTTTTTACTTTGAAATCTATAAAGTTCGCCTCTTTTTTAATGATAAAAAGAAAATGGTACAAGCCTGGTTTTTTATATTGACTCGCCTATTAATCCTGTTATGCCACCCCTCTACTGTATTCGGACAGCACGTTAAAATTCTTCCATACAAATAATGACACCCTCAATCCCTCTTCAGGGGGTAGTTTAGAAAAACGAAAAAAGCCAAATTTCATAATTATATATATATAGATAGATAGATAGTAAGCGTCAATAATATCGGGACGAACAGACTCCGACATTTTTAACGCTGACTGTACGTTGTACATATCCATCGGACGAGTTGGGAATGAGTCGAAATACAGCGTGCTGTAAGACGAGTTAAGAAACTGACCAGATGCAAAGGTGACGTATTAGTGAAAGTGACCTATTAGGGATAGCGACGAAATGGCCAAAGTGACGACATAGCCGCTAATCCTTTGGGTTAGTCTAGATCCAGAGATTGTCATATCGTCATAGAAATGAACTGTGAAACTTTATGACTGTGTGTGTGTCGAACTGTGTCCAAATGAGGTTTTTTCTTTATTTTTCTTTTTCAAATTCTAAAATTGTTAACATGATAACCTGGCATAAAGTACAAATTTCAAGGGCTTTCACTTAATGATTTCGAATGCTACTGAATTAGTATGTAATGTTGCTTGTTTTTCTTCTGAAGGTACCGTACTGGTGTTGAGTGAGAAAAATAAATATCTAAATCCCAGATGTCGGCCATCAGTCGTGAATTTTTCATCGTTGTATTCATAGGTTTTGGGATGCCGGTGCTGAACACGTAGTTCATTTTCGAATCTAGATACTCTGTATGACATTTATTGCTCGCTGTGGATCATAATTATATTACATAAAAAAACTAAATGGATTCAAATGGAAACAACAATAAAATGGATGAACTTGTTCGAAGTTGAACATAATAAAATGGATCATTTTCTGTATCCAATACCATAACTTTTTCTAGTGGTTTCTTCACCAAGTAATTTTTTTTTAAGTCGTGTTCGTAAATTGGTTGTTGTAAATATTGTCCTTATTGTTACTAAAAAGTGCATCGAGACGTTTCTTAGTTTTCTATACTGCACCTTGGGTTTAAAAATTAAATATTTTATCATTGCTTTAATCCCCTTACTAACACGTTGTATAGCGTCTGTACTTACACAACGATTTGTCTTCTTCTTTAGAAAGTCAAATTACTGACGACTGAAGAGAGAAATCGGTGTGCAACTATTCATCTGATATTGTAATTAGTAAGGGGGTTAGTGTATTTATTTTTAACCCCTGACGTATTTAAGAGGGTTGTTATAAGTTTGACGGCTATTTCGTTCCGTGTATCTGTGGCATCTAGTGGCATCTTAGCTTCCAAACCGGTGCGGTGGTTCGATTTCAATAAGTTTATTTTAATAAATTGAAGACTTTTTTATAAAGGTGGTCCTTAGCTATGTTTCATGAAAATCTGTTCAGCAATTTTTAATTTTCAAAGAAATTTCAAGAAATAGATGCTCCGCTGACCCCGAATAGGAAGACGGTGATGTGCTGATAATCTTGTAGGGGATATCAGTACGTAAGTAAATGGCAACACCACCACCACCCTTCCCAGTTCTATCATTACGGATAAGGACAAAGCCAGGGAGGGCAAAATTAACTGATAAGAGAGAGGGTTTGAGGAAGGACTCAGAGATGAGCAAAGCATCTATATGTGCACTGTTAAAGGAAGCCAGAAGATCTGCGTAATGGGCAGGAACACTCTGGGAATTGATATGGGCTATGTTGAGATTGTTGGGGAGGTGGGAAAACAAAGAGTAAATCTGATCGCTGAGAGTAAGAGGAGAGGAAGAACCACTCGTCGACTAAGGAAACTATTTGAAGGGGACGAACACGAGAAAAAATCATCATTAAAGAACCTAATTCAATATTTTTTACGTCGGTGCTCCATCGACCAATTGGAATTTGACCAATTGGACTATGGGGAAAATGACATGTTTCCATCGTCCAAATACCAACTGGACTATGGAGAATTGAGAAATGTTCCACTGTCCAGTTTAATAGTATAGTAAAGCCTTGTCCATACTATTTAAAAAATATATCGTAAACAATTTTTGTAACCGCTTAATAATCATTTATTGAACTATTATCCTTTATTTCACTATATACATACATATAAATTATATTTTTAAATGTTAGAATTTTACGTATCTCGGGACCATGGGGTCCCGGTCCTTTGGAAGGCGTACGAGGAGCCGAAGCCAACCCGCAGAGGCCCCTTAGGAAATTTTAATGAAATGTGGCACCGACCGACGATTATCCCTGTATGCACTATGTAGGTGCACCCAAGGACAACCCCCGGTTGGTGTAGGACTATTGCAGGATATGGAAAAATAAAAAGTTGGACTATGGGTTTGGCTAAAGTGGACTGGTTACCAAGAACTATGGAAGAACTATGACCCCTGTCTGATCAATGTTTTATAAATATACACGGATAAAATGGCAGGGGGTGACTTGCACACTCAATAATGGGCCCCCGGAAACGGTCGCTAGCACAGTGACGTAGCGACAAGGGGGCAACATGTCCTGAGATGCTTATGAGGAGTGGAGAGGTATTCCACGGCTATCAGGACAATCCTGGAAGTACGGTCAAGATCCCTACCAGCATCTTACTGGAATACTTCCTTCCTCCGAGCACGTTTGCTCTTGCGAATCTCCACTCAAGCCGGCCAATAAAGGCAAGCCAGGGGTAAGAAACAAGACTTCTCCCGGGAGATAGGGTCCGTGGTGTCGCTACTGCCCAACAGCTCGCCACATGCTGCCCTGCGGGTTTCTATATCTCTTTTGGTCTGGCTCCTCACCCTAGACCTGTTCCGCCAAAGTAAACTCTTCCGGCACAGGCCTAGAGTTCGAAGCGCGCTAGCCCCACCACGATGTCAACGTAGAGATACTGCGATGGGTTTAATATTAGAATTATTATTATTATTTATAAGTTTTCTGTGAAGTGGCCGTGCCATTTCAAAAAGTTTACATACCTTCCTATATTTTCATGGAAGATTCTATTATCTTCTTCTTAGCGTGTCGATAGCAATCTAAATGTACTCGGCTCAGAATTCGGCCACTTGTTTGGCGCCATCACTAGCGTCCATAAATTCCTGTAACGTGCAGCTGACAGGACACGCAGGGCACGATATTAAGTGTCCCATCGTTCGTGGAACAGCACCACATTTACACTCCAAGGCGGAGTCGTCTATAAATCTCCACCCGAACAGGTTTTCCTTGCTTCGGCCAACCTGGGTCCGGAGTCTGTTTACAGACTTCCAGGTTACCCAAGGTAACTCATGTCCAGGTGGGAGGTCCTCAGCGGGTGGAACGAACGGTTTGGGTAAGGAAGCACTGTCTCGCCACAGCTTCAGTCTTTCTTGTGGTGGTTCGCCAGTGAGTGGGACGACACACTTTAAGAAACTGTTTCGGCTTTTCAGCCTTTGTGGCACTAGGGTGTTGTCGTGCAAAGGGTGTCGTGTGTCGGAGACCATTCTGGCTCTTTCGCTGGAGCTTGCCACCGCTCTATGATTAACTATAATTAGCTAATATTATATTGTATTTATTCATTTATAATATTTTTGAATTCAGTTTGATGTGAACCAAAAAATATAATATAACAAAAGCTTCTTTGAACCGAAAGTATAGAAAACTGGTGTGAACTCAGGGTTATAATGTTATAATGGAGCATAGTTTTGGTTTACGTCCATTGTGCTCCATAGTCCAGTTGGTATTTGGACGATGGAAACATGTAATTTTCCCCATAGTCCAATTGGTCAAATTTCAATTGGTCCATGGAGCACCGACGATTTTTTAGAACTAGCAGTATGGCTGTAAAATAAAAATAAACATTTATATTTTTATGCTTAATTAAGCTGATATTGATTCGGAACGCGCTCTCCATACGTTCCGTTGTACGTTATCTGTCCCTCCATTAGGCGTTTAAAAGATTATTAATAGTATATCTAGCCATAATAATGTTTTGTTTATATCAGAGTTTATATTTTATAATATTGCATTTAGTGTTAAATACAGAGACTGTGTAACAGACAGAAAAAATATTTAATATGCGATGACATTTATTTTTACGTCTAATGAAACGCTTGACTGACAAAGTGACATTGCGAATGATCAACTGTCAAAAGACTTAAAAGTCAACTCAATACTTTCCCTCGCTTCGTTGTGATAAGTATTGCGCGCTTTTACACGGTTTTGGCTCCTCCTGATTAGTGATTAGGTACTTCACCCTCTGTTTTCCTACGGATCCCGATATTTGTTCCTTTTTCATATGTCAAAATCAATATAACCTATAATATAAAAATACTTAAATAAAAAAAAAACAGTAAGTTTTTATTGAACATTTGATTTTAAAATAGCATCACAGCATAATAATCTAGAAGAATTCGATGGTAGTAGCAGTATACGTTAAAAAAAATATTGGTGCCAGGCATGAATGGAATGTCGCCATTCTCCTTTCTGTTGCATTATTTTATTTTGTGTTCTATGTGTGCTTATGTTATTTTGTAATGTACATTACAAAATAAAACAAACACAGTACTATGTTTACATAGGGAAGAAAAATAATAAACATCCTTGAAATAACTTTCTTTATTTAATTTTTATATAATACCCCGAATAATACTCCTTCTCACAGAGTGAAGGCCTGACCCCGTCACGTAACAAATAACATAACGCCTATATTCCCAGAAGGGGTAGGCAGAGGTGCAACCTACATTTACAGTACACGAAAATATACAAAGGTGCTGCTTATTTCTAGTAAAAAATAATGTGGAAACATGATACAGTGTGCTACTTGAAACAAAAATGAGCCTCAATCAGTTAGCTGCAGCTATTTTATTTACATTTTGACGACCCGCAGCCTAGCACACGTCACACACACAAACACGGCGCTTAGACAGAAAAGATAGTATGACCGAGAAAAGGAATGACTACTGTGTCTGTCTGTCTGTCGGTTAGACTTTGTGGAAAAGATATACTCTTCTATGAAAACTGTCAAAATACATAGTCAGTCAGTCTGTATGTCCACCAAGCTATACTACGTATACATAAATATGTGTATGTGTGTATATACATATAAGTAAATAAATAATAACTAAATAAACTGCTAATGTCGTCTGTATGTATGTCTGTCACGCTGGAAATAAAAGATGCTCAAAACGGAGAGTTAACTTGAATGGTATAACTTGAAGCAGGGATCTATGCAAAGGGGGACCTCGCACGTTGAGCACATAAACGTAGTCGCCCGCTTTACCTTGTGGTGCTTGCTGCACCAAGTACAGCGACGACGTCTACGACGCCAAGAAGGTTCGTATTCGTCTATCTGTTGAGAGAAATGTTGCACCAGAGGCTGTGGATGGCCCAAACTGCTTGACGCGGGAGGGAGGGAGGCTCTGCTTTTAGGGACATGTTGGAGGTGGTGCCGCAGAATTTGATCGACTAACTCCAATCGAAACGCTATGTGTTCTTTCGGAGTAGCCGACGAATTCTGCAGAAGGATGCGGGCATTCAAAATAGAGCAGTTGAGCAGGTGTTTGAAGAACTTGATATTCCATTTAGCGCCTCTTTTTCTTTCCAGGAGGTACGGTTCCAGCATTTGATCTTTACGATCAACGCCTCCCATACCCATATTATAATCTAAAACTACTTGAGGTTTGTACAGAGACGGGCGATGTGGTTTCGCCACCATCTGGCCTTGTGAATCGCCGTGGTAGGTACTAATGGTGGTTAGCTTACGCTTCTTGTCCTGAAAGGCCAAGACCACCACATCGCCGGTACAACGTGCTACAAACTGGCCATCTTTCAGCTTACACAGCTACATAAGTGGAGGCACATTGGTGCGATTAGCACGCAAGGTACCTACACAGTCGGTTTTGCGTGTTTTCAGAAATTTGGCCAGTAAGGGGCGATTGAACCAGTTATCCATAAAAGGGTATAACCTTTGTCAAGGAGAGGACGGATGAGTTTGAGGACGGTGCAAGTGCTTTTCAGCGTAGTGGATGGGAGACCGGAATCGTAGGAAGTGCCAGCACCGAGATACACAAAGAACGACCAAAGGTAGCCCGTGGAGGACTCACAGAGTTCAAAAGTCTTAACTCCGTATTGGGCTGCCTTGGACTTAATGTACTGGCGGAAGGATAGGTTACCTTTCCACAAAGTCAAGGATTCGTCAATACTAACATTCTGGGATGGGATGTATGCTTCCTGGAAACGGGAATTTAAATGATCTATGATCGGGCCAAGTGAAAAAAGAACGTCTTTCGAGTCTGTCGGTCTGCTACTGTTGTCATTTAAATGAAAAGCGCGGCAAAGATTCGTGTAGCGTTGTCTGGTAAACAACTTCCTAAAGATGTTAGTCTGTAGGAGGGGGTTTACCGTAAAACACGATTTTATGGAGGGCATCCGGATGATTCCGCGCATCATCCAGAAGGAAAAAAAAAACAAAAAATTCGTGAGCGTTCGTGTCATACCATTGTTGGGCGAAGGCAGCGAACGAATCGGCAAGCCCTGCGGCATACCGATTCGTCTCAGTGACGATGTGCGCCACGATGCCGTCATCTCAGTACTGCCTAAACGCCTCATACGCAGTTTCAGACGCGACAACCGCCCCAGTTTGCTGAGGAAGAAATTGCTCCCTCGCACCTTGATAAGTTAAGTCCCCAGCGTCTCCATTTGTCACATACCGGCGCGCACCCGTCAGGCACCACCGTCTCCATTTGTCACCACCCGATTCACGCGGCTTCAACCTCTATTATTACTGTTAAATACGGTCTAATATCCTGTGCAACAGTTTGAGTCTATGGTCCGGTAGATAAACTAATCGACTAAATGATTCAAAACGAAAAATATGGGTTGGCAATATTTGAAAAAAAAAGTTAAAAATAGACTTTACGATTCTTAATGGCAGCTGCAGTGCGTGCTGTTTTGTTATGATGCTATGTTGTTTATTTTAATAGTTTTTGTGTAAAATCGACGTTAAGTGGATGAATATTCGTTTATAACATATTATACGTCCTTGTAGATAATATTGTAGATAATATTTGCACGAAATAACATCACAATCAATCAATAATCTTTTTTTTTGGTCAAACAAAATTTTACGTAAGTACTTCAAGAAAATCTTATGATTTTATAATTATAGTGGTATATTTTTACAAGATATAGGTAGTTATCAGTTAATAAAGGTTTGTGTAGTATCCTAGTAACACTTTTTTAATTAGAAACAACTCAATATGACTAGGATTGGGCGATTACAGTCATAGCGTTGTAATAGGAATTGAACGGGTCGGCGCACTGAAATTTGAGTTTCAATATTATTAAAATGTAAGGTAGGACTTTCAAAAAAACGCTGTTGTTAGATTACTTGTCTATTCATAATGTAACTTGCAAAGTTTCGTGTAAATTCATATAGTAGTTTTATCAGAAATCGACATAACACGGGAACGAACACACTTTCAACCTATTTTCTGATGACGTCATTTGTTTATAAATACAATACTCGTAATACGAGTATTGTTTGCATTTTATATTATGGTCTGTTTATTCAAGAACCCAAAACAGTTTACATTAAGTGGCTTGAGCCCATATAAGCATCAGTAGACCATTTTTTGTGAGCAGGGTAATAAATCACGCGCTGAGCGGGTGACATCTGGAATTTGACAGGAGTTTTTTTGATGTTACGTCATAATGACGTCTGGGCTTGAACGGTAGGTCGACACCGCTCATAGTTTGCAAAATTAATATTAGGTCCTTACATATGAAATTGGCGTTTTTCGTACTGGCCACTTTAATCACGAATTTCTCCTCTTTGGTAAGGAATTCCAAATTCAAATTTGTACAGCTATTTACTCATGTATTTGTGCTTCGATGACCGTCATTCATTTGTTTTTTTTCTTCTGTTTTTTCTGTTTGCGTCACTCATTTTACAAAATGGAAAATTTAAAATATCGCATTATTTACGAGTACGAGTTCCGCCGTGGCACTAGTGCTGCGGAAACGACTCGAAGGGTGAATGATGTGTATGGCGGTCATGTTGCAAAAGAAAACACAGTTCGTTTTTGGTTCCAACGTTTTCGTTCTGGAAATTTCGACCTGCAGAACAAGCCCCGTGGACGGCCTGCGACCCAAGTTGATAATGGAGAATTGAAGGCTATTGTGGAAGCGGACCCATCGCAAACCACGTCCGAGTTAGCTGCAGGCTTCGATGTTAGTGATAAAACTGTTTTAATTCACTTGAAGCAAATTGGGAAGATTAAAAAGCTTGAAAGCACGACAACGCCAGACCACACACTGCGCAACAGACGGCTACCAAATTAGAAGAGCTTGAATTGGAATGTCTTAGACATCCTCCGTACTCCCCGGACCTTGCTCCAACAGATTACCATTTTTTTCGCAATTTGGATAACTTTTTGCAAGGGAAAAAATTCAACTCCGATGGGGCAGTCCAAATCGCCTTCAAAGATTTTATTGATTCCCGTCCGACTGGTTTTTTTAGTAAAGGGATCAATGAACTACCTATAAGATGGCAAAAGTGCATTGAAAACAATGGTTCATACTTTGATTAATTAAATATATTATATTAAAAAATATTCGACTTTTTGTTCCTTCCATACAAAACGCCAATTTCATATGTAAGGACCTAATAATAAATGTATATGTATAAAAAATAAATAAATAAGGCACTAACAATATTAACTACTTATGTGTGTACAAAATAATAATAATTTAAAACGCTCAACCAATATAACACCAATTCGCTGGTATTGGTAGAGATTTTAACACAACATTTTATGAAAATGATAATTAAGGCATGAATTATGTTAACGGTTTGGCGGCTATGTCGTCACATTGGCCATTTCGTCGCTATCCCTAATAGGTCACTTTCACTAATACGTCACCTTGTGCATCTGGTCAGTTTCTAAACTCGTCTCATGCTGTATTTCGACTCATTCCCAACTCGTCCGATGGATATGTACAATTAGGCACAAAAACAAACATTTTCAGTACAACAAAATTTTATTATAAATGAGGTAGTACTCGCACAATCTTGTTAGAATTTTTACTAGAAAGACTATAAAGAAAAAAAAAATAAACTCAACTTAAATAAAAATGGACTCTCTCGTAACATAAATAGGTAGGTACCTAACTAGCATTTTAATTTACACAAAATCGCCTAAAGGTAGACGATTAATTAAAAAAAAAAATTATTAGGTGTTGAGATCATTGTGAACAGTCTGTTCGTCCCGACATTTTTAACGCTGACTGTACGTTGTAGAAGCGGCCGGCACAGGATCATTGGGTGCGGCAGCACTGGCCGGAGCGGGGAATAACGCGATTAATGTTTCAAGCTCACCCATGGATGCAATCTTCCGGCGTCTCTTGTCCGGCGTTAGGACAATAACTTTGCCCTCAGCAGACCAGCAGTTGTTGATGCTAAAATGCTTGCGGGCAGCAATAAAAACCTGGTGCCGTGTCTTTGTCAGGAACTCTGAAATGGTGATGCCGCTGCCCTTGAGTGTAGTTTTACCGTCCCAAACTAACCGACGATGCTCCATGTCATTGCAACGCACCAACACAGGTCTTGTTTTGCCCTGGGGGGCTCCCAGTCTGTGGCATACGTCTAAGTGTTCCAATTTAATGTCACCAATCAGTAGCTGTTTTGATAAAATAAGGAGAACCGCATCACACAGCTTTTCATTAGGCTTCTCAGGAATACCTTGAAATAGCAGGATCTTTCTTCGCATTGCAGTCTCATGCTCAAAGATAGGAGTTCTATCTGAGTTTTAAAGTGAGCAAACGTCTTGCAAACGAAGGATTTAAACTCGGAGAAGTCCAGGGAAAGAGCAGCAAGGTCCGAGTGTGCAGGGTCAGTTCCAGCCGTAGCTCTCAGCAGCTTGTCTTCGTACTCGCACATGCGAGAGCTAAACAGCTTCTCCAGTTCTTCCATACTGTGCACAATCTTGCTGTCCATGGAATGTTGGAGTATTTCAAGTGTTGTGGTTGTGGAAGAGTAAAAGTGAAAGGAAATTCCAAGCGAAGGTGGGTTTACTGGTTAATTAGCACATAAATATTGTGAAAAAGAAACAATTAACTATTTTTAAATAAATACTAAATAAGACAGCTAAAATTATATATGTATGACAAGCCTACCCACGTAAGAAAAAAAAAAGTCTTTATCGAAATATGTATGTGGACATCTGATGTTCATATTTAATTCGAGCTAAGGCTGCAGATGTTGGCAAAATAGGTGGATAATCATCTTCATCTTTAAATAGTGTTACTGCAATTTTGTTACGCGTTTCTGCTACAAATGCGTTCATTAAAGATTTTGCAATTTTTCTTCTAGTGTGTGGGGTCATCCTTGCTTTTTTATTTGGATTATGTTTAAAATTACTGTCAAAATTCATAATTTTACATTAAAAGATATAATTTTGTTTGAGAGATCAGAACTTGTCATGGTCACTTCTGCATTGCATTGACTACATTTACCATTAAAAATAACATTATTTTCTGATCTTCGAAATCTATAGGTAAATTTGAGAGTACCTACATAAAATTTTTGTACATAGCCAAAACTTTTTTCGAAAGATATCGGACCACTTACATTTTGGCAAAAGTAATCTTCTAAATTAATATTTATCTCTACATGTCGTGTACACTGGTTCTATTTTCTTTTTGTCGTAAAGATCTACATCAAAGGAAAAGTTTATTTCCTTTTTAACACTTTCTGAAGCTTCGATATCAGATTATTTTTCTGTTGGTGAAGATTTTGTTACAAAATTGTCTGACGTCAACTTTAGTTGTACGTTTTCAGACGAGAAATTAGTGTCACTTTCGGGTTCACTATCAAAAAATAACTTATAATTATTTTGTTTCACACACAAATGAGCCGCTCGCGGGGATATAACATACGCAAATTCTTGGGAAATGTTTTGGTATAGATTTTTGTTAAATTTTAACTTTGAATGCAGTAGGTATGTCTTGTTTAAACTTGGTAAATATTTTTTTCTGTATACTCAGATCAACTTTAGCTTTTCGACCTCTTGCCATCGTTCAATTTGGCTTCGATGACCTTGTACTTACAAATCCATTAATGGAATATAAGTACCTGCTTAAGTACTTACTGTTTTTCACTTTTAAATAGGTACTTTAATCATATTATTATTTTATCTTTATTACTGGGGTCGAAATTCGATCGATTTGAATTTGAAGCCTGAAAAAAAGAAAATTAGGATTTCGCGGGCTGCCACATTCACCTTAAGAAATAAGCAGCACATCATAAAATAAATTAATTAAAAGCCTGTTGGCAATTAATTTAAAAAGTATGAGTAGAAAGTATTCGGCTTCTGGTCTTTGTTAGTATAGCGCCAGCTTTCGAAAATAATCTTTCCGCTGGAGCCGAAGAAGCCGGCACCAGAAGGTGCTTACACGCAAACTGGGATAGTTTGTGGTAAGCTCCCTCGTAGCTCCTCCAAATCTCCAAGACATCCTCTTTTAAATCTATTAGAGGCGTAGCTATGTAAAGGTCTAGTTCAGAGGTTGTAATGTGGCTCTGTCTGGCCGTCGTGTTCTCCGCCAACGCCACTATCGACATCATAAGCGGTCGAAGATGTGGACGGTGGACTAGACGCAAGTTCGGGGTTTTCCTGAATGTTGCCGAATGTTCTCGAAGTGCCGCGAAGCGAACCACTGTGGTCCGCTTCGCGACTCTTTGCGGCTTCGCGCTCCTGACTAAAAAGCTGTGTTGAAACCGTTCCTGGTGAAAATATCGGCAGTGAGCAAAAAATCGTTTTTTTGTAATATGTAGATAAATCGATTATATATCGATTATTTTTTCACATTCGCACATTTCAGTAACCTATTTACTCGAAATCGAATTGGTTTTCATTACTTCCAAAAAAATGTCTTCTGGGGCGAGTTTGAATAAATATAGTTTGACTAATAGTACATATTTTAGTCCGTAGATAACTGAGCATTTTCCGGTTATGTAGCCTGGACCGAGAGAGAACCTGTTAGGCTATGGTTGCATGAGTAAAACAAAATTGTACTGATCGACAGTCTGAAATTATTATTATATTGTTTTTATAGCACATTAAACTGTGACAAATGAATTCTATAAGGAATTGTGATTACGTTTATTGCAATAAAAGTAACTATTTAAATATCTAGTATCTTCATCTTCAATACACTAAAAGGCGCTCTTAATTTTGTACAATTGGAGTTCAGGTCGAGGGGCAAATTTGCTGTCACTGAGTGTATTGAAATGGGTTAATTATGTTACATCATGTATAAACCCATGTTGCTCTTCTCGAAAAACGTCTTCATTCTTGGTACCTACGGGGCCGCGGCAGACCGTTTACAAAACCGCCCGTGACACTGAAAACGATTAAAAAAGCCAGTTAGTGACTTGTGTTATACTGTAGGTGTTGGCCACTTACAGATAAGCTTTCTCTAGTGTCATACAATAAATACACGCAACAAGAATTATTATTTGAATAATCATTCCTGTTGTCAGGTTTTTTACCCGACTACGGCTAAGCAAAAAGGAGGGTTATGATTTTGACTGGTACGTATGTACGAGTATGTATGTATGTTCATCAGTTCCCTCATAACTTCTAAACTACTTGTTATAATTGGACAAATGAGGTATCGTTCGAAGCGTCTTGATTGTCCGCTGGTTATAGGCTATGTGACGTCACAATAAATTGAATATGCTGCCCTCTAGCGGACATAAAGACATGATCTAAAAAAAATAATATTGTGCCGTATTGGGTATCTAATGAAAGTGCTTATTTAGCACATTTCAAAAATATAAATATTACTGAAATAAACCCCAAAATAATTAAATAAAAAATAAGTTTAAAAACTAAAACCCGACTACTGAAAAGGATGACAAGAAAGTACCTTCCCGTGGTCGTATGCCGCTGTACTAACAGCTTATAATAATAAGCTATGGTACTCGTTGCATGCGACCACGAGAAGGTACTTTCTTCGGTCAGCGATATGTACGAATCCGTCATTTTTTGTAGTCATTCGAATTAGGTCGGATAACCAGCCGTTGTTAAAACATGTTATGTTTTTTGCTTATATCTACTTAATTCATAAAATAGGCCGTAAAATAATACAATTTATCTCTCGTTTAGAATCCTACGGAAGTTTATAAATTTCCTAGAAAATTTATAAATTTGCGGTTCTTGTTATTTTCCGGTGACATATATATCAAAAGAAAAGATCGCTCTTAGCGATAAGACCGCCCATTGTGCCACCCATTGTAAAGTTTCTATATTTAATGTCTGTAATTTATATGGTGTGCATAATAAAGAGTATTCTATTCTATTCTCTAAAGGTTAAGCGTTGCCAGCATTTTACTACTGATGTATTTTACCTATACTATATATGATGTAGTTTACCTAATTCTGTTAAAGCTACACACATCAAAAGTGTCTAGGGATCAACATATATTTTTGCAATAACTTTTCTCCTGATTGATATTAATTAAAATTTTCTTTAAGGATTCATCAAATAAAGTGTTTTCGTTTGTCACAGTAACGATAAACCAAGTCACCTTTGCATTAATAAAGAAATTTGCCATTTTCCTAATAAAGGGATTTTTGACATTTGAACCACTAACACAAAAGTTCGAAAAAAAGACTGAAATAACAGTTTTCTCTAAAATTTTATTGGGTAACTTAAACAATTAATAATCCGTGTTTCTACCGCGAACACTAACAACACAAGAACATCAGTTTGGCATACTCAAAATGAGTTCATCCAAATCACGCTGTGGAATGGCCGCCCATGTTCGTTGCAACAACAAAAAAAGGTCTTCTTGCGACTGGATACCCTCCATATTCGGCAGAGCTCTTCTCTGTAGCATATCCCATGCATGCTCAATCGGGTTCAAGTCTGGCGACTGAGCAGGCCAGGGCAGGACATTGATGTTAGCTGCGGCGAGAGTCTGTCTTACAACTCTTGCGGTGTGCGGTCGTGCATTATCATGCATTAACTGAAATAAGGGACCGATTTGCACTTGTAGAGGAACGATGACGTCTGATACAATCGTCTCAGCATAAATTTGAGCGTTGAAGTTGCCTCTGATCCAAATCAACTCAGTTCTTCCGCCGATCCAAATACCCGCCCATACCATGATGGTTCCACCACTATAAGGATGGACTTCCTGGCAGGATTTTAATCGCTGTTGGCGTCCAGGGGTTCTCCAGTGTCGTATACGTCTTGTATCCGGTCTCATACCAAAACGAGACTCATCAGAAAAGCACACGAAACGCCATTGTTCTTCTGCCCAATTTCTGTGTTCAAGAGCCCATTGATATCGAATCCTACGATTGTGGATTGCTATAGGTGGTACCCGTAGCGGTCTTCGGGAATGAAGGTTCACTTCATGCAAGCGGTTTCTGACTGTTTGGTCGCTAATTAAGTTCCCTGAAGAGTGATGAAGCCTCACGGCTAACATCATGGCGGTTATTGTTGGAGCTCTTCGAGTTAAGATTTGAATGTATCGGTCTTGTCTCCGTGTGGTGCAGCGATACCGTCCTCCATGGCGCTCAGCTACGGTACCAGTGCTTCGGTAACGTGTCCAAAGTCGACTGATAACACTCTGAGTTGTATTCAGAGCTAAAGCCACAGTACGTTGCCGGGAACCAGCTTCTATCATTCCCACGGCTCTGAGCATTTCTTCCCTGCTTAAATGACGTCGCCGCTCCATAATAACGTTGGTTTTAATCAGTAGTAGGGAAACAGTAGCACTAATAATGTGTTCAATGCGTTGTATGTTTTTATAGGGAAAATATTGACAGCTGATTTTCATCTTTTACTCGAATTTGATTCACAGTTCCTGATTCAAATTATGAAATGCACCAAAAAGGATCCATATAAATTTATAAAATCATAAATTTATTACAAAGCCACATCTCAATCTCAAGAAATCCGCATAAAAATGCTTGATCCCTAGACACTTTTGATGTGTTTAAAAAAAAATGATATTGTCGTCTGGATAGCCGATCACTAATAATAACCTTTTAAAATATGCAACAATATTTAAGAGGACTACATGACCTAAAGCGCGGTCACTGTCGGACTGCATAGAAAAGAAAGAGAGGCGCAATGACACAACCCTGGTAATTTATTGCAAAATATGAAGCAATTATCTATTTACGAAAACTCTATTGTTTGGACTAAAAAATTAAAACACGAGTTTTAGTATGTTGCTTGTAGAATAATCTGACAAAAAATCATAATGATTGTATGTATATTAGTATGGTCTTTATTGTAAAAAGAAAGTTTTTAGAGGTATCTTCATGATTTTTTTCTATAGTACCAAATAAGTTGTATTATGTTTTCAACACACTATCTACCGAGCATATATCCTGAAGAATATCATATATTTTTTTGATTTTGTCACAGAATACTTAAAGTACTAACCCCTTACTGCATAGCGTGACATATCGGGCATCAAGGGTTTTGGTCACCTCATTTAAATTTGGTACATTTCTTTTTCTTCTTGCAACTCTTAAATCAAAAACCGATATGTCACGCTATGCAGTAAGGGGTTAAGAGTTGCAAGAAGAAAAGAAAATGTACCAAATTTAAATTAGGTGACAAAAACCCTTGATGCCAGATATGTCATGCTATGCAGTAAGGGGCTAAGTACAGAAAGGACACTCCCTTCCCCGCACTAACATCAGTTACCGCACCTCACCCCGCACTTCGGCGTATTCGTCGCAGTTCTTTAACAAGAGCGCTCGCAAACACAAGTACCTCACGCACACATTCATACGTATACAAACGTAATTTTTTAATGTTGTAGCAGTAGGTAATTATTTTGCGAGCGTTGTATGGAGTGTCCGGGGTGTGATTTTGTTTACTGTATTCGATCATATACTTTTATTGTTTCTAAAACTTGCGTTTTTTTGCGTTTAGGTCCGGTAGGCCCCTTAAGGCGATTATAGCCTCGAATGTCCTTGAGCGTTTGGGCGGAGCATAGGCGAACCCAGTGCCTCACCCCGCGCGCCCGCTTACCTCCCCAATGTCAAAGAGTGTCGTACTCGTACGTAGCGCATGCAGATGCGGCGTGGGATGCATTTTGTCTTAGGCAGTTTTATGACGCTACCTACTGAGTGTAGATGGATCGAGAATATGTACAATATTTATGTTATGAGTATGAATGCTATTGTACAGTAAAAATACTGCTTTCTTAGAGACAAATAAAAAATAATAATAATATCAATAAAAAACGTTTATTCAGTATACAGTTCGTTTTTCACGTATACAGATTATAAAAAAAATACAATTACAAAAAAAAAAAACTTATGACTAATACCGCTTTTAACAGTGGTAGTTTTTAAGGTTCCGTACCCAAAAGGTAAAAACGGGACCTTATTACTAAGACTCCTCTGTCCGTCTGTCTGTCTGTCACCGGGCTGTATCTCACGAACCGTGATTGCCAGAAGAATACCATTATTATAGTTTCAAACTCAAATGGGTCCCGCCTGCTTCCAACTTTTATTTTAATTTAAAATGGGCTTGTTGTTAGCTTTTCAGTTAGTTTTAGTATAAGGTTGCAGTTGGGTTTTTTAATTTTTTTATTTCCTGCTTTTTAGTTTACAAATAATGTGAATGATTTCGCAGACGATTTAGTTCTTGGTAGGTGTTTTTTTACGATTTGTCACTTTGAATTAGTTTTTACCATATTATAAGTTGTATATATTTTTGTAATCACCTTTTAAAACCTTTTATTTTGATACCCCACTCGATAGGTTATGAGAAAAAAAAATTTTTTGAAGAAATAATATTGCGCCAAAAATCCACCATTTTGTATTTTTTATTTTGATATACCCAGTGTCACTCTCACAGTACATACGAATCTAACGACACCTCTCAAGCTAAAATCCATCGAGCCGTTCAGGCCGCAGCAGAGCGTGCCAAACAATTATACATACATACATAATATTATGTGTTTATGTATGTATAATTGTTTTTCGAGAATATACAGGATGAATTTTCCAAGTGGGCGTGGATGGCCAAATTCTAAACTGTAAGGAATAGCGAAAAGTACTCAAAGGAGTCGCGGACTCAATTTTGATGAAAACTAAAACTGCATCATGGGATTTTCGAAAAATCAATATTTCTAGCCAGGAATCGAACCTGTTGATTTTGAAAAAAAAAAAGCACACTATTATTACACCATTCGATAGTGTCTCTAATAAGGATCAAATTCTGGGTAGTAATGACATACGGCAAACTTAAGGAAAATGTTGAATCTTAATAAACTGCTTCTTATTTTTTTAAAGTAGGTATTCATACCTACATTACGTACCTTGTTCGAAATGATGTTCAATATTTTTATTAACACACCCGCATCGCAGTCACCTTCACAACATTATGTTCTAAATTCAAATTTCTATGACGATCTTTGGAAAATATTCTAATGGATGAGATCAATAATATTGTAATGCCTGAATGCAGTACAATCCTTGAGACATCGAATCCAGCTATGTATTAGAAACAATGGTCATCATTATGAAAAATTAATCAGTTAAGGTTTAAGAGGTAGGTATAGGTAACATAACCCAGGCCCGGCTAAATAATAATAATAATATAATAATAATAAACCATTTATTTTCAGGTTACAAAGACCATAGATACATACCTTAACCTAAGTATACATAATAATATAGTAACAGCCGCATAGGTCAATCCACCAGGTTAAGGTACGCTTGCCGCGGTTGGTCTGTGGATGGGTGTTGATCTTTATTAGGGACACTATCGAATGTTGTAATAATACAGTCTTGTGTTTTTTTTTTCAAAATCAACAGGTTCGATTCCTGGCTAGAAATATTGATTTTTCGAAAATCCAATGATGCAGTTTTAGTTTTCATCAAAATCGAACCCGTGACTCCTTTGAGTACTTATCGCTATTCCTCATGGTTTAGAATTTGGCCATCCACGCCCACTTGAAAAATTCACCCTGTATATTATATACTCTCGAAAAACATAACCCTTCTTCTGGCTATCACGGTTCCTGAGATACAGCCTTGTGACAGACAGACAGACGGAGAGAGGAGTCTTAGTAATAAGGTCCCGTTTTTACCCTTTGGGTACGGAACCCTAAAAACTACCACTGTTAAGAGCGGTATTAGTCATAAGTTAGTTTTAATTTTTTTTTTTGTAACTGTATTTTTTTATAAATTGTATACGTGAATAAACGATCTGTATACTGAATAAACGTGTTTTATTGATATTATTATTATATTAGTATTCAATAGACAATAACATAGCATCCACTCGCAAACAAACTATCACTACTACTAATACTATCAACGTCCAAGCGTAAACGAACAGTCCGAGTGTACTATCTGCGCTATTTAGTCTTTGCCACAAAAATGCAGATCGGAGCGAGCCGACATGCGACACAACCTCCCCGTGCGAACGATACAGCGAGACTGACCGGGCGGCTGCTGCCCGCGCCTGTATAGGTAAAACCATGGTGATATTGATTTTTTTTCCACTTAAATAATAATTATTAAAAAAAACAAACTTAATTTTTATAAACCATTAAATTTGCTATAATTTGGTGAAAGAATCATCAAAATCGCTTCAGGCGTTTGAAAGTAGATAGAAAATTCATGCGTAAAATAAGAGGATGGATATGATTTTTTATTGTTAAAACTAACAGTAATATTAAAAAAATCAAACTTAAATTATATTTGTAAACATATGTCACATATCATATATTTTTTTAAATATATTTGGGCTATCCATTTGGGAGAAGTAGGCCTTCAAAGAGAGGTCTACTTTGAAGTTTGGCGTAACCATTCGCCTTAATGATAGGTAGCAAATTGGTTGCAACTAAGTAGCAATTTTGCGCCTCTTGGTGTACAGGTGTAGTACGATGACTCAGCGTAGATAGAATATGTAGGTAGATAATTAAATGAGTGGACTGTATAAATATGTAAGTAAAAATGTAAGAGCTTAAAAAGTACCAGCTATGTTGAAACACACATCATCATTATTTCAGCCGGACATAGCATGATGTGCGTGTGGATTGACATAGGCTTCCCCAAGCGTCGCGACAACGTCCGGTCCTGCGCATTTAGGTCCACCTTTTGGGAGGCCTTCTAACGCTACGCCTTCCGGTACTCGGCAACATGCACAAATTAAAAGATTTTGAATAGGGAAATTGTATGAGTATTAAAAATTAATAAAAATAATCTTACCGTAGCTTTACAACCGACGCCTGCACACTAAAAATGAAATGATATTGAAAAATGACATTTTATCTATAAGTCCCAAGATCCCAGAGCCGCGACCTATGTATAAGTTTGAGAATAGTTGATATAATAAGCAGTTAAATGTACTTGCTAGCTTCAAAGCAAGTACATAAAAATCTTACCCGTCTTCGTTAAATTATGATGGCTGGGTTTTTGTACAATGTGTAGACGACAATAAATGAATCGTGCGGTCAAATTGTGAGCTATATCTATTATATTGAGAGCAATTTAATAACCTAATGAGTAGTAGTGGTAGTAAAATTCACTTTTAATAATTATTTTAAAGCGCAAAACAAATATAAAGAATCGTTCATCAACGACGTCAACGCGAAGCTGATAAATTCATCAGAACCTTCACGACTAAGAAGTCCTGATCACGAGATGATGGTGATCCTGAGACCTCCCATAACCTTAAGGGCAGGAATCGCTTGCTTTAACTGACCACTTAGTACGTGATAGTGACGAGTGGTTTATGTATGTACAAGGTGGCTGTATTTTTTTATGAATGAAAATCTGGTTCATAGTTTAATGGTAATTTGATGTCTTATTTTTTTTTTCATTTCAGCCGAGAAAATGATATTGTCTAAGTGGTCGCCGCGAGAATTGATGACCATTCGGGCCCGATTTATGGCATTTTTCATCACTCTTGCCAGAACTTCCGGCGATCGGTCCTCACATTCTTTTTGAGGGATTAGAGTCTGAAGCTTGTTGACATAGACTCATGACTTGAAAAAACCCCACAAACAAAGTCTGGAACGGTTAAATCAGGCGATCTTGCCGGTTAGTGCAAATCCCCAAAACAAGAGATATTAGACGACCCGAAACAATCATTCCGCGTATAGCGATACATGTCTTGTCGACGAGTGTTTTCTTGTTGACGAGTGTTTTGTATCTGATTACTTTACAAATGTCAAAGTAGAATTGACTTTTGTCGTCATTTGCAAAAATTATAGCATCTTCCGATGGGGTGATGACTTTTGCGCCACCTTGTACTATGGTGGTCATTAACACAGTCATTGGATAAATAAGGGCAGGAGAATGATGATGATGACATACTACTGGTAGGGGAGCCCAGAGGGTTTTTGAGCAAGCATATTGAGGGCGAGAAGTTGATAGCTGAGTAGGTCTGGCATAAGGAGAGAACACCGAAACATATATTTAAAAAGTTTCTGAAAGGAGCCCCGTGATCAGGAGTCCACTTTCAGATTTCAAAAAAGGGCCGAAAATAAAGATCTTCTGAGGCGTTGATAGGTGCTTCAGTAACTTCTTGAGGATATTCAGTTGAATAAGGTCACGTTTCTTAGCATCAATAAGACTAATAGGTGCTTCAGTAACTTCTTGAGGATATTCAGTTAAATAAGGTCACGTTTCTTAGCATCAATAAGACTAATAGGTGCTTCAGTAACTTCTTGAGGATATTCAGTTAAATAAGGTCACGTTTCTTAGCATCAATAAGACTAATAGGTGCTTCAGTAACTTCTTGAGGATATTCAGTTAAATAAGGTCACGTTTCTTAGCATCAATAAGACTAATAGGTGCTTCAGTAACTTCTTGAGGATATTCAGTTAATTAAGGTCACGTTTCTTAGCATCAATAAGAGTAATAGGTGCTTCAGTAACTTCTTTAATGATTTCTTGATTCTCACTTAATTTCAACTTTTTGGTATATGGTTCTAATTCAATTGTTTTGTTCTCTTGGCATATTTTTTTTTAAACTGCAACTTATGATCTTACACTTAATATAAGCTAACTCGCAGCTGGCGGTCTAAGCAGAAGTGTTGAAGCTTATTTAATAAAACTCACAAAACAGTAAACTTACGCTAAGAATTAGGGGCGGTATCGTAACGATACCGAGCGCTGAGGTATATAGCTTCGAATTTAGTGTGCATACAGACAGCGACACGCGTCGACATGTACTCATGTATATGAGTACCGTACTCACGACAGCAGCAGCCGACGCGTCGCCCGACGGGCGGGCATCGACGGGTGTCGATAGCTGCCGTCGACGCGTATCAGCGGATGCTGTTGTCTCCGTCGTCGACGCGTGTCGTTCGTGTGTATGAGCACTAAGACTATGAACTTAAATTCGTTAATTTGATTTGAGCTTAAAAATCATCATTTCTTGTAGTTTCCCATTTGACATTACTTCACAGAATTTGATCCTTATTAACGACCCTTGCAGATGGTGCAATAATATAGAAAGTGTTTCATTTTCCGAAACCAACGAGTTCGATTCCTGGCAAAGAAAATATTTAAAAAAAAAATCTAATTTTGTAGGTTTATTTTTATCAAAGTCCTCATTTGGGTATTTTTCGGTACAACTTATAGTTTCGGATTTGTCATACACGCACGCGAATTGACAACCTCCTTTTTTTTGAAGTCTGTTAATAATAAATCGGTATCTTATGAGATATTATTTTAGCTAGTTAACTTGAAGCTGGCGGCCCAAGTACAAGTTTTAAGGCCTTTTTTAATAAAACTCACAAAAACGAACCACTACTAAGAAATAGGGGCGGTATGAGTAACGATATCGAGCGTAGAGATTCATAGTTACAATAAAACCTCGTACAAAAAAGTGTTATGTATGACATAAACAAATTGTTAATTAAATGTTTTTGTAAAATTTGTAAGCGCAGTTATCTGTCTTTGCCAGCTGTACCAAAAAAATTACGGGCACCTTTGAATATTTTTCTAGACATTAATAGCTCGTTGGATAGCCCATAATATGAGGATGTTTTTCAAATATAATTATCGTAAACTTAGCGTCATAGTGAAATTTTGAAACAATCGACCATGTTCAGGGTGTACTTTGACGATGCCCAATTTTCTTACTTAACATTTAATCATTACGTTCAATTGTATATGTATAATATTTTCAAACTTCTGAATATGGAAAAATCTTCACAAACGTGTCACCTTCCAATGCAAACAGTTATCGAAGCTATTAGGATCCTTGATTTAGGGATAAATGCAAAATTATGGCCACTTTTTTGGTAATTTTCTGAATTGATAAAAGGGGTTAGAAGATTTTTGTATGGAGGGTGGCCCTAAGGTCGGCCGCCATTTTGATTTTTTTTCAAAATCGCGGTGCACAACAAAAGTTATATATTTAGATAGAGGACGCTTATTCAAACAAAAAATGTTATGTAACATAATATCCTAAAGCGTCAGGTTTCGGAGTTATTCACCGAAATATAAGTCGAAAACAACAAGGATTTTTTTGTTTTTTTTCCCTCCAGGTAAGCATATTGAACTATTGGGGTAATAGAAACGTTATGAAACCTTTATGGAGAAGAAACAAATGAAGAATAGACATTTTTTAAATAAATAATTAAAAACGGCTATTTATAGTTCGTTTTTTAATCCCAGAGACTAATCTGACATTTAAGTCTTTTGTGTTTTCGTTTTTTTTAGTACTTATAGAACTTTGACATTACACTTGACAGATTAGTCTCTGGGATTAAAAAACGAACTATAAATTCAAATTCAAAATAATTTATTCGGGACAACTAGATCCACCGGTTAGTATACAAAAACTTAGAAACTATTGTTACACATCCATCAATAAACATCACAACACAATTCACAAAAAGCCCCTGTGCTGAGACACCCCGCCCCAACAAGATAGCCAACAGCTATAGTTTTCAGGATGCTGTTGTGACTCCCCCGCACCTTCCTCATAAGAGACACGACTTTTTTCCGAATGACGGCATGAAAACCGTCAGTCGGAGAATGCGCGAACATCATTCTCGGAAGCACTGCAGAAACGAGGAAGTCCCTCCCAACACCATCCTGAAAATATTATTGTATTGGACGCGCAATGTGTCCAGGGATTTTTTGGTATAACTAACCTATAGACTACCCGTGTACAGACCCTGACAAGTGTGATCTTGACTTGGTCCGTACAGCGGGCGAATCTACGGGCCAGCATGTTGACACGGACTGACAGAGCCCTGCGCTCCCTCTCTATGGCAACATCATCCTTAAGGCCGTCGGTAAGGTAATGTCCAAGGTACTTAAACTGCGACACCCTATCCAAGTTTACACCATTCAAAGTAATGGATGGAACAGATTCAGGACACCTACTTGCGGCCTTAAAGACCATGTACTGACCTTTCTTTAAATTGTAAATAAATTGCCGTGTTTAATTATTTATTTAAAAAAATGTCTATTCTTCATTTGTTTCTTCTCCATAAAGGTTTCATAACGTTTCTATTACCTCAATAGTTCAATATGCTTACCTGGAGGGAAAAAATACAAAAAAGTCCTTGTTGTTTTCGACTTATATTTTGGTGAATAACTCCGAAACCTGACGCTTTAGGATATTATATTATATAACATTTTTTGTTTGTATAAGTGTCCTCTATCTAAATATACAGGGTGATTGGAAGATGGGTGCAAAGCTTTAAGGTGAAGATAGTATAGACAATTTAGGACCATTTAAGCCATGGTTGTCTTAGACGAAGTCTTACCAAATTTTTTTAACCAAATTTTTAAGTTTTTTTTCGGCAATTCTCAAAATTTAATGAAAACTGCATAATTATGGCCAAATTGAATGATAAATGAATTAATTTTTTATTTATTTAATTAAAGTAATGTGTAAGCAACCAAGCAAAACATGTTTTAGGCTTCTGTGTCATTAGACATTTTTTTTACAGATATTTAAACCTCAGAAAAAATAAAAAAATTGTACAATACGTCTTTTAAACCTTATTTAAAAAAAAAACGGAGGGTGCTTTTTTTGTTCAAACCTTTTTGAAGACATGCTTGATAATCGCTCTTTCTTTTGAGGTATCATTTATGCGGATATCTTACAAATTATTGAAATTAGGACCTAATAAACCAAATCGAGGGAGAAATTTTAAATTTTAGGCAGTCTAACAAAACACAAAATTTTTGCTTAAAAGAATACTTTATGTGCTCGAAATGATAACATTGTTCAATTCTAAGAATTTTTGGCACATGCAGGAACCAATTGAGGGGAACCCATTGAGGGGATTCTCTAAACAATGGCCACCGAGCGCGGTGCGACGGCATTTCCAGGTAGAACGCCCAATGAATAGCAAAAAGCGATAAAGAGTTGGTTTTTACAGCAAAATGGTCTTAGTTACTGAGGCAACAAAGTCGTTTTTCTTTAGTCAGGGTCAGTCGGTCTGTGATGAAGCCGTTACATCTTTTACTTATTAGTCAAACTACTGCCCTTGTGAGTGGACGTTGTCGTGTTGATTCACAATTTACCGTGTTCAGTTGTAGCCCTTTGCGTTCCTGCACGTGTTGTTTGCGTTAGTTTTGAACTTTTTTGTTTCACCGTGTCCAGTCGTAGCCTCGCGCTCCTGCACGTGTTGATTTTTGACTTAATTGTGTTGAGTTGACGTTTAGTGCGCTCCTACGCCGTTTTTCTTAATTGTTAAGTGACTATGGCTACTTTTTCCAATCAAGAATATGCGGATATCGTATTTATGTACGGTAGAGCAGACGGCAATGGATCTTTGGCGCGACGGATGTATCAAGAGCGCTATCCGAATCGCAGGATACCGAATGTCCGAGTGTTTTACAACACGTTTCGTCGTCTTGCCCAAGATGGGTTTCACCGCGTGGAACCTGGAGTCAACCCGGGCAGACACGAAACTGCCGTCGACGAAGACATTTTAGCAGCATTTCAAGCGGATCCTACTACCAGTACTAGAGCAGTAGCTCGAAATTTAAACATTTCTCAATGGAAGGTGTGGCATACAATGCACCAAAATGATAAGTATCCGTTCCATGGCAGGAGTGTGCAAGGTCTAGTAGAGCAAGATCCTCAAAGAAGAATTCAGTTCTGCCGTTTCCTCCTCAACAGAGACATCGAAGATGCGTGGTTTCTGAAATCAATCTTGTGGACGGATGAAAGTAAATTTTCAAGGGAAGGTATTACAAACTTTCACAACATCCATGAATGGGCCGACGTAGACAACAATCCACATTTTAAGAAGCAGGTGTCATTTCAGATGAAATTCTCTGTGAATGTATGGGCTGGAATAATTGGCAGAACATTGATTGGGCCCCACTTTTTGCCTGATCCATTGAATGGCGAAAATTATTTGCAATTTCTGCAAATTGATTTACCACTGCTGATAGAGGAATCAGGTGTCCCGATCTTCGAAAGAGACCGAACAGTCATCTTTCAGCAAGACGGCTGTCCAGCGCATTGGACTTTAAATGTAAGGGAACACCTCAACAATTGCTTTCCTGATAGCTGGATCGGCAGGGATGGACCCATCCCTTGGCCCGCTCGCTCCCCAGATCTGACCCCGTTGGACTTTTTCGTGTGGGGCCGGGCCAAGGAACTGGTGTATAACAACAAAGAAATTAACACTAGAGAAGAATTGATACAAAGAATAAATTCAGCGTTTGAGACAATGAAGCAGGAGATGATGTTGAAAATAACGACTACAGAAGTTAGAAGACGGGGCCGTGCTTGTATTAGGAATCACGGCCGTCATTTTGAACATGAAAAATAAATAATTTTAATTCAAATGTTGTTTTAATTAGTCTGCCTAAAATAAAAAAAAATCTCCCTCAAATTGGTTTGTAGGCCCTAATTTCAATAATTTGTAAGATATCCGCATAAATGATACCTCAAAAGAAAGAGCGATTATCAAGCATGTCTTCAAAAAGGTTTGAACAAAAAAAGCACCCTCCGTTTTTTTTTTGAATAAGGTTTAAAAGACGTATTGTACAATTTTTTTATTTTTTCTGATCTTTAAATGTCTGTAAAAAAAATGTCTAATGACACAGAAGCCTAAAACATGTTTTGCTTGATTGCTTACACATTACTTTAATTAAATAAATAAAAAATGAATTCATTTATCATTCAATTTGGCCATAATTATGCAGTTTACATTAAATTTTGAGAATTTCCGAAAAAAAACTTAAAAATTTGGTTAAAAATATTTGGTAAGACTTCGTCTAAGACAACCATGGCTTAAATGGTTCTAAATTGTCTGTACTATCTTCGCCTTAAAGCTTTGCACCCATCTTCCAATCACCCTGTATAACTTTTGTTGTGCACCGCGATTCTGAAAAAAAATCAAAATGGCGGCTGATTTTAGGGCCAAAACCTTCAAACCCCTTTCCTCATATTTGCCAAAAGGCTCCATCATCCCGTCAGATATTTATATATTCAACTATCAGGACATGTAACACTATTGCACAGAATAACTTTCATTCGCCCTGAAATGGCCCAAATCTGAGTTTTCAAAGTCGTCAGATTTGGGGAAAGCCCACAATTTCTCCGTCAGATTTGCCTATTTAAGTCATTATGGGTTAGGCCAGACCCGATTATGCCAAAATCAACGCCTCTGAAGATCACTTTATTTTCGGCCCTTTTTTGAAATCTGAAAGTGGACTCCTGACCACGGGGCTCCTATCAGAAACTTTTTAAACATATTTTCGGTGTTCTCTCCTCATGCCAGACCTACTCAGCTATCAACTTCTCGCCCTGAATATGCTTGCTCAAAAACCCTCCGGGCTCCCCCTACCATACCTATAAGTATATAAGCAATAAAAATAAATCAAGAATATAGATAATTACAGTTACGAGAACAAGATCACAATGACTTTTGTTTAACTATCTTACTAAAATCTCTAACATAACATCTTAGAATTATGTTGTACTTAAATGACAAAAGCTTTTGAGATATTATACTCACATGGGATTGGCAACCTTTTGCGTGACACTGTTTAAAAAAATTAATCGTTCAAGTCAGCTAAAATTTCTAATTGGAATGATAAGGTACAAAATAGATGTTGCTTGAGTCCTGTCAACCAGTAGTCCCAAAATGCTTCCTCTATTATGGAATTAGATAGAAATATGAAAAATTTATTTAATGCAGCAAAATACAACGCTTAATTAGCTGTTAAAACACAATGAATGGATTGCATTGTTCTTTTATCTTCCAGGGTGATCTGCTAGTGTCTGTTCCATTTTCTCTCTATTATTTTGGGATTCGATTTCCTTTAGTGAATCGTATCGGAAAGGGACATTTTGGTATGCTTGGCAAGCCCATAAGTTCTGAAGCCTATGGGACAGTCTTTGCCATACTCTCTTTATTAAATTATTAGTCTGTAACGCTCAAAGGGTTTGTTTGACTTCTCGCAAAAAATGAGTTAAGTTTTCTTCTAAACTATAAATAATCGCTGAACGTACTCGTACATTGGGATGTTTTGAAAAGCCCTTGGCGAGACGATTCTTAAAACGATCTGGGCTACTGCAAACAGCCACCCATTATAATACTAAGAAATACACAGTTATTTTGCTTCCGATAACATATATTATTATAATGCATGTGTATAGATTTATGGTGCAGGACTTGCAGCAGATGCTGAACGGCCTTGCTGATTCCTCTGTACGCATTGGTCTCCGGATAAACTTGGACAAAACCCAGGTTATGTTCAACGAACACGTTACCCCGGGACCGATTGCTGTCAATGGCGGTGCTCTCAAGGTTGTTCTAGAATACGTTTAGCTCGGGCAAACTCTGCAGTTTGGTAAGAACAATTTTAAGAGGGTGGCTAACAGAAGAATTCAGCTGGGCTGGGCAGCATTTGGGAAGCTTCTTCGAGTCTTCTCGTCGCGTATTCCACAGAGCCTAAAGGTCTTCAATCAGTACCTCCTGCCAGTTATGACTTACAGAGCCGAAACGTGGACACTCACGGTACGGCTGGTCCATAAATTTAAGGTTGCTCAGCGAGCTATGGAACGGGCTATGCTTGGAGTCTCTCTGAGGGATCGAATCCGGCAGAGAACCAAAGTTATCGACATAGCTCACTGAATAAGCAAGCTGAAGTGGGAATGTTCCGGCCATATTAGCCTTAGAACATTGGGGTAAACGGGTTCTTGAGTAGAGACTGCGAATCGGTAAACGTAAGATGGGACGCTCTCAGATGGCTGGTAGCAGCTGGATGCGAGTTGCCAAAAATCGAGTTGAATGGCGTGCAATAGGAGAGTCCTATCTCCAGCAGTGGACTGCTATAGGCTGATGATGATTGATTTATCCGGTCTACGGCACCGGCACCCTACACCGTGTATGGTCGTAATAATTTGGTTTTTGTAATGTTTTTGTGGCAAAGTGTGTTGAAGTGTCTATAATTATTATTTACCTCGGATGAACAATCTCCACCTTCGCACTGTTGTAAAAAAAAATATGTTGAAAAAAAAAAAGACTGAATAATGTAATTCCGAGGTCTCAACATAGGTCACATTTGTCTTTATAACTGCCTAGTTAATGGACGTCCTAAGGCACTGGTTTTGCAAACGTCAGATAACTTGTCTAGGGAATTTATTATGTTGATATGACAAACAGCCTTTGTATTTTTGATACTGTCAGAGGCTGAATGCTAAACAGCTTTATTTATTCTTAAGATATTTACAGGGTGTATCTTCAGAATAAATATAGTGGTTTGGTTTGGGTTTAAAGATCAAAAATAATTCGGATGTTATTTTTTGAATTACTTAACGCATGTTCTTTCATTCATTATCATCTGCCTAGCCTTTTCCCAAGTATGTTAGGGTCGGCTTTCAGTTAAACCGGATGCAGCTGAATACCAGTATTTTACATACATCGACTGCCTATCTGGCCTCCACAACCCAGTTACTGGGTAATACGATACCCCTTGGTAAGACTGGCTGTCAAACTTTCGGGCTTCTGACGACCCGTAACGACTGTCAATGACAGCCGGGACCAACGGCTTAACGTGCTTTCCGAGGCACGGAGGGGTCTTGGTATGTGAAGATGTTTACCCATCCACGCACCAACCGCGGCAAGCGTAGCTTAACCTGATCGATCGACCCGTGCGGCTGTTATTACTTAGCCACAAGCCCCTCACGTACGTATGATCTTTAATTATTGTCTATAAAATTTGTAAAATAGTGCTCAAATCCTGTTTATCTTTAATATAATAATTACCAATGCTATACACCCATCACCCGTGCACTGAAAAACGGTATTTTGTAATAATTATTACTGGATTATTTTTGGTCTAATATCATTTCGAATTTTCGACGTTATAATGAACTTGGCCAAAGATAATAATTCAGTGGGGCAGAGATTACTTTGCCTCACTGAATTACCTGCAAATAACTAGATCATACCCAAGTTAAATAATACCCAAAATTATACTCCAGGAAAATAATACCCAAAATTATACCCCAGGAAAATAAGCCTATCTGCAGAAAAAACCCGTGAGGGTTCTCACCTGGAATATTTTATGCATTTACAATATTAAGTGAAAAATCTATTGCGAAATCGAGTAATTTTTTGTAAAGGTCCAATGTGACTTTTTCATTTCATAATATGTACTATCTAAGTTTATCTTGGAAATCAAAGTGAAACATCGGGAGGAAACCTGAGGGGCAATTCTCGTAATTTTAAGAACGTTCACAGTTTGATCTCAGTCTGTCAAAATTACCTCTAATTTCCCTACATTTTGACAAGTTTTTGACATTTATTTGTCGCCGAGATGAGACGGCGACTAGATTTTGAACGTTTTAAATTACCGAGAATTGGCCTTCTGGACTTATAATTAATATAAGTCTGAAATTGCCAACCCGCAAGCATGGTGATCAATGCCTTCTCTGTATGAGAAGAGGCGTTTGCCCAGCAGTGGGACTGTAATAGGCTGGTATTATTATAATATTATATCTAATGCATTGTGCTAACATGAACAAGAACATTTAATGTACTATTCTTTCATTTGAATCTTCTTAACCTGTTTATTGTAGCCATTAGCCACTAGCCGCACCAAAATCATATAGCCATAGAACAAAAAATGTTCGAATACTTACATTCGCAAAACATAGATGTCCTAAACACTGCAATGAACAGTAATTATGAAATTAATCATAAATAATGGGAATGCAAAAACATAGCCTATACCTTTGATTTTTAGCTTTGAAATAACAATTGAACGTTGTGACATGGATCGTGTGATTCATTTACAGGTTTCAATTAAATTACATATATTCGTTTATAAATTATTCATTTTATTGAAGTGAAAACTTCTTTAGCGGCGTTGAACACTTTTTGTAGTGGGTACAAAATGTTAAACTCGCGTCAGGGCATCGCGTCAGGACACGTGACCGTCAGGAGAGATTTCCCCCCCCCCCATCTCTTTCTACAGCGGCGCCAACCGAAGTGAACCAAGTGAGACACGACAAAGATGGCCGAAGAAAATGACATTTGACGTACAAATGTTTGAAAAGTCAGTTTCGTAAACAATAGTACTTCGAGGAACCGCAGTTGTATTTAATTTATTTTTAACTTCTGTTTAACCAATTTAGTTTATTATTATATACCTACCTACAATACAAAATAGAAGCGACGAAAAATATAACGAAGCACATTATAGCAACAAGAAATACTGTGGGACATTGCTGCTTTTGTGTGAAAACAATGCTTCCGTGTCGACCACGGAAGTTTACACCCTGCAGGGAGATGCTCCAGTAGGGTGTGGCTGTGAAGCTATGTTGCAAAACATGCTCCACGTCCTATCCTGCCTTATTTGTCCTACCCAAAACATGCAGTCAAAGTGACCTCTGCGCTGCCACCGACGACAACGTGGAAGTGGCAATATTTTGAGCCAACAAGATCTAAAGTAAAAAAGAAGAAATTTAGGGAGTAGTTCATTAATAAAAAGCTTGTATACAAATATCAGTTTATTTTTATAATACTTGTACGCACCGGGACTTACAGCTTAGTACGGCTGTTATTTCAAATGCATACAGTGTGGCTAAGTTTGTAACAATTGAGCCTGGTATCTATGGTAACCTCACCCTACTGATTATAAACCTACAGCAACTACTTAACACCCTAGTTATCCTAACACCCTAACCTATCATACAAGCCTACGGGAGACCTACGGGAACAGACAGAATTTGGGTAGGAATAGGGGTTTGTGTACGTCGTGCAATGTGTACACAGGAAATAGTTTTGTCATTGCCGGTCCCACAGACTCATAGAACTGGTGATGGCTAAAGGTGTCTTGGCCATAGTGAGAGGAATTATGGAAGATGAATCAAACTCTACTCCAGCTTGATGACTAATTTATTCATTTACTAACTACTAATTTATGTGGAACGAATGTATGTCGCTCTTGATGCTGACGCTGGCGTATGTAACTCTTGCCTGTTCACGGCTGAACAATACTCTAAACTCTAATTTGGCTTCTAAAACTTGTGCAAGCAGAACAACATTTTTAAAATGTTTGCTTTTCATTTGCCATCTGTGCCATCTCTTCTGTAGGCCGTTTCATTTTCTGCTATTCGTAGTGAAGCACCATCCTTACTAGTCCTATTGACCTGAAATACAAAACTAATGTTATAAATTCTTTCTCTTCATTATCTTATTTATACTGATTTAATTAATCAGTAGCGGCATCAAAATAACAGTCATTATTATTCTTATGGCGGGTTTTTTTTTTTTACAATGAGTTTTGTACAGGCAAACGAAGTTCTTCGTAAAATTGTAAATTGGATAGGCACCTAATTCGTAAATCATGCCAGGCTGCCCCTGTTTAGCGTTAGTGCTTGTGTCAGTGTCTTTATTTTCCATTATGGAGACCTCTCCCTGACCAATTCTTCCAAAAAATCTAAGGATTAGAAGCAAAAGCAAGCATAAGTATAAGAAATTGAGAATATTTACAAAACATAACTTACTTTGAACACATTTTAGCTGTAACAGTAGGTACACACACACCTTATCCTCCTCCAACCAATATTCAATTCTTTGCCCATTATTGCAACTAGTCTCCGGTCTTAATTTCATTTATTTTAAATACAAAAAAATATTCAAAAGTTTTTTAGTTTGACACATACAATATCAAATTCATTCATTGACATATTCATATTGTTTCCATGACGACCATGACGTTGTCGCGTCAAAACTGTTGAAACTGTAGACAATAAATTAGTTTTTCATACGTAATAATGTCTATGGACACAAATATTCGGTTCGTAGACAGATATTCTCGTATGCCGATTTAATGTGTTGGCCAATTTGTTGGATGACTTCATTATAATGGCAACATTTAGAAGTTGTAGGACATTCTAGTTATAGAACGTTTATGAAGCGTTTATGAATACAAAATTTTATCGAATGTTTTAAAGGCCTATTGAGCATTTTAACTAATGAATGGTTTAAACCTTCAATAGGCTTTTTTTATGAATAAGACCGAAAGTGTTTAAAATATGGAAATTGAACAAAGTGCATCTATTAATGAAAAAAGTGACGCAGAAATATTGAAAAAAAAATTAGTAATATTAATTAAATTAATAATTGATTTATTTCAACGTTAATATTCAAGTTTTCACTTCTGCCGGCACTCCCGGAGTGCAACCCGTCTTTTTTTATTACCTTTTTTTATTCGTATTGGTGAGAATTCTTTGTTTTCACATCTCATGCTCTAAAAGTCCGTCTTTATGTTGTTCTTAGGCGACATAAAATCGTTTTTTATGTTCTAGTGCATAAAGTAAATTTTTTTTCTAAGACTAAAGTAATCAGGCCCAACAGCCACACGCACAATAAAACTTCGCAGATTAAAGTCGTGATTTATTTCATTTTCTTTAATTTATACCACTTCCGTGTTTTCTATCGTTAATTTAATTAAATCAGGTAAAATAGTTGTCATTTATTATTTAAAAACGCAAAGAAACGTTTTTATGACTTGGCAGTATGAAGTACCCAAGTCGAATGACAAATGTTGAAATAAAAAAAAAAAAAACTTTTATAAGTTTCGTGGCGGTATTATCTGTGGTGGCGGGAATTAGCTATGCTTTGCAACATTTTTGATGAATTATGTACTGTATACTTTATGCCTGTTTCATTTTCTCGCAATCGAAGTGAAAAGCAGAGTGTATAACTGAGGCATAAACGAGCCATTTTACCCCTTGACTTAACTATCGGGGTAAAATAGCTTCTTTTATGCCTTAGTTGTACAATCTACTATTAAATTATAGCGAAAAATAATGGAGTATTGCATATTATTTTTTTAAATTAGTTATTTTTAGACTTACACTCGAAGTAGCAACAACACCCATGCCCTGAAATATAACGAGGTAACAAAGTATATATTGAAAGTGAGACACTAACAAGCTTACTTCTTGCGCTACCGTCACACGCCAATGTCGACACATGTTTCCGACGTTTTACAAGGGTATGTTTAAGTACCTAAAAGGACAAAACTAATTTTGAGAGCACCTTGTTAGTTTTATAATACCTACTACGGCAAAAGTAGGAATTAATGAGTAGATAGGTCATTTAAGATGGGGCATAAGAAAATTAGATTTCCATGGAAAAATTTAACGCGTAGAGAATAGAATTAATATTAAGTCCTTATTACATATGAAATTGGCGTTTTGTTGAACTGGCCAATTTGATCTCAAATATCTGGCTTTTGTTTAGGAATTCCAAATTTGAAATTTAGGCTTTGTGTATTTGTGTTCCGCATTTAGTGATTCATTTCTTTCCACGCCATTAGTTTTTTTTTTAATATGGAAATCATAAAATATCCCGTTATTTACGAATACGAGTTCCAGCGCTGCACAAACAGCCCGAAGGATTAATTATTGTGATTCGCCCCAGTAGCGAATTATAAGAGGTAAAATTGAAAGAGTTTTAATAAGCGAATTGTACGGAGCAGTCAGTCCCATAATCCATAAAGACATGATAACATTTTTAGTTTTAGTTTGGAATCTGATGTCCTCTAGCGATTTTAAAGAAGGTACAAATGGTTGTTCAAATATTTCATCGTTTTTCATGTTTATTTAATAATTTGCTACATAATACCGCAGTAGGATACTCATTTTTTAGATCCTTTTGAAGTAGTTCCTTTTGCTATTTAGTAACCGTATTTTATACATTATGATTATGAATTACATTTGGGTCACCATCTTGGATCATACACTGAAATGTGGCTTGGAAACTTACGAATTGGAAAGTTATGCGGGTGAAACCGCGGGGCGCAGCTGGTGGTTAATAATTTAAAGTCAGAAATTATGTGATGAAGCTTATACTTACAAATGTCAGACAGGCGGTGGAACGACACTGTACATGAATATAATTTCAATATTAAAATGACCGCAGTTCATAAATAAGTACTAAGAGGGATAATAGTAAAACAAAACCTTACAAGTGCTTCACAACCACGCCCAATGCACTGAAATTAAATTAAATTAATGTGATTTTTTCAGCCAGGAGCCGCAGTCTAGAATTCTTGCACGGTTGACAGCAACAAGTTCTCGGCCCCCGTTACAACAGATTAAATATAACTGCTCGACATTTTGTTTTTAACCAGATTATTTTTAGGCGAATAAGTCGCAGATAGCGCCCTTGCAAGCATTCGGCTTCAGGGTAAGGCCCAGTACTAAAAATCATCGTATAAAGGATAGGAAGAACAAGTGGCTGTCGGTATCGTTAAGGGTAAATCCAGATTAAGAAAGGCACTCACTTTTGACATGCAGACGTTCAAAATTCCGTCGCACTAAAATATGAACATAACAGTTTAATTTTAACAAATTACCAGTGCTAGGGAGGGATCCAGTAAACAGTGCGATTTACTGCGGAGGGTGATAGCATAGGTAAAAAACCTACAAGTACAATATTCTTTATATACAGGGTGAATTTTTCAAGTGGGCGTGGATGGCCAAATCTTTGTGTGATACTTCCTGGCCGCGCCACAGTGGAAAATTAAAGTAACACGTTTCTAGATAAATTGTACCCTTTATGTACTTCAGGGTACATGTAGTAAAAAAAATTGTACCTCAAAGAATAATGAAATATAATGAAGTTTTGGTGGCGCGGCTGGGAAGTATACTTCCTGGCCGCGCCACTACGGTTTTCGTAAACTATTAGGCGTACGCGGACATAGTGCACACTAAAGAATTGTACCAAAATTGTTCTTTTCCGTACGCTATAAAGAGATTTGAAAATTTTACTACTTTAGAAATTATAGCCTTGTGTTGGTGGCGCGGCCAGGAAGTATACTTCCCAGCCGCGCCACCAAGTTTTATTAGGAGTACCCGGATATAGTGTACGCTAAAGAATTATACCAAAATTGTTCTTTTCCGTACGCTATAAAGAAATTCGAAAATTTTATTACTTTAGAAATTATAGCCTTGTGTTGGTGGCGCGGCCAGGAAGTATACTTCCCAGCCGCGCCACCAAGTTTTATTAAGCGTACCCTGACATAGTATACACTAAAGAATTGTACGCATTATGTACTACCCAAAAACATAATAATATTACGGATGGCTGTAATATATTAAGAGAAAACATCAAAACAAGTTTAAGCGCATCAGCAGACTTGCTGATCTTTGTACCTACTAGATGTGGCCTCCAAATTAGAAGTAGGTACTGGAATTATCTCGGTGGGATGGTTGTATAACTTGCATAGAAGGGCGAGAAATAAGCAAAACAATACGAATCGATGTGCATAACTAGAGAAATTGACCTTCAGGAAGAAGATAAGAACTTGGTAGGTACTTAGATATTAGGGACGCACATACGGGTATTTGACCCAAAAAGCTGGCCAAAAATACAAAAAAACAAAATACAGATATCTTAGAAAAACATGTGAATCTCGTTAGCTGATGACCTGACGCACACTACCCAGATAGTTTGTTTACGGTAGGCTTATCAGGTGATCACCAGTTAGTCGTCATTTGTGAGCTTTACTAAATGTACGTGCATTACGACAGCGTTATTGTAATAATATATCATTTTCGTGAGCGATATTAAAATACAAAAGCAAGTTCTATTCAGTGATGGCTGCAAAGGATGGTAGTCAACCAGGTATGTACAATTCTTTTCTTTCAATCAATTCGATTTTTAATGCCAGGTACTCTCACACTGTTAAGTTTTGTCAACTACCTTAAAAATGCAGATTTTTTAATATTTTTATTACAAATACTGGTAAAAAAGTTATACTGCCGGACATTGCCCGATTGTTTTTTCTACTTTATCTGATAGAACGTTTTGTATTGTTTCTAATTATATCAAAATTAGGTGCCGAAATCTGCCTATAGTATTTTTTATTGATTTTTCAAATAATTATGGATTGTACCAAACAAACTTTGTATTGCAGCCATGGTACTAAACTTTGCATTTTGTTGCCAACAGGTACTTCTGGCGTGAAAGTTTTAAGTCGGAAAGCCATTATTTCTCATGACTGAGGACATCAAAAGGTTCACCACAGTTTTGAGGGTCATATTATGCGGGCAAAAAATTTAATTGAATAAGTTTCAAACTTATTGCGATAAAACAGCAAGACTGTACGTAGAACTTTATACTTGGTTCCCAATGACCCCTCTGTGTACAAAATATTGACTCACGGCCCCATTGTAATATAGCATGCCTTATTGCCAATAGGATGTTCGTCAGAAGAGGCATCAGAGGCCCGAAACAAACATTTCCGACGATATAGACAGAACTTCTCCAGGAAATTTTGTAGGGAACATTGCAATTTGGACATTTTAAATCGATTGCTCCTAACTTCTGACCCATACATTAGTAGTATCAGACCCAGGCCACGCAAAGAAGCCAATAATTTCAGTCAAGAAGCTAGAGAACTAATGATTCCGCCTGAAGAACCCATTCACAGTGATGACGAAAATGATAACGAAGAAACTTCTGATACAAAAGATGATTCTTCAGAGGAAGAAGAGAAGGAGTTGTTATCAGACTGACTTTTGTATATATTTTTTGTAAATATTATTTTTTAGTTAATAATTACATTTTTTTAATTTTTTTTTTTAATAAAACGTCATGAAATGGCCCAAATTGTATCTTAAATACCACAAAATAACGTAATTTGTTCAAATCGATACATCCAAGTGACAATAATACCAAAAATGAAAAAAAATAGTTTTGGCCAGCTTTTTGGGTCAAATACCCCTTAGTGGGACGGTCAGCAACGCAAATCGTTAACACTGTTACTTTAACGTGTCAATAATTATTTCAAAAACTGAAATGTTGATCTACTTCGTCGTTAATTATACCTTACCTACATATATTATGTAATTTAAAAAGTTTAGGTACTTAACGAACCTATGATAAAAATATTGTGGCGCTAGCTATAAGTCTGAACCTGTTTTATTTATATATAAGTACAGGCCTCCAAAAGTTAGTTGACATTTTTACACTTCAGCTGTGACGACACCAAATTATGATTTATAAATCTAGTTCCAAATGTTTGAACTGCACACTATAACGTTTTTATTTACATGTAATCCCTCAAGATTACCTGATTATTTTTGTATTTTAAATCATAATGTGGCATGGAATCAAAGCTGAAGTGGAAAAATGTCAACTAATTTTTGGGAGGCCACTGTATATTATTATACGACGTACCTATAATAAGACAATTTACAAGACCTATTTATAGTTAATCAATCGGATTATTAATAGAAACAGCATGATATTTCTAAACATTTTTTAATAAAGTCTATAGTAATATTTGCAGTTTTCAACATTATACTGCGATGAAACAGTAGGTAAGTAGGTACTTAACGTTTTGACTTTAACCAAATTCAAGAAACGTGAATGTATCACATGAACATTTGGTGGCCCTGAAAAGGGCCTTTTGTTTTTGTCCTGCCATCTTACGTTTTTAATTTATTGTGTACATAATGCAATGTACCATTATATTTTGTGTAGGTTTTAATACTGTTACTGTGTTGTTTAGGTCATCATAACATTCCCATCTGCCATTACGCCTACACAATGCTCTGTAGTGGCGCATATTAGGTAAATACTCTATTACTGAAACTAAACCATGTGTTTTTTGCTGTAAAGTTAAACTGTTTGGAATATCATTTATGTCAATCAAATCTATATCATCTAACTCAAATATCAGGATTTCATTTAAATTATAGCTAATGATATGTGTGCCTGTACATAACATTTCATTGACGATCTTTCTACAATGCAGATTATTGTCTAGCTCTAACATTGATTCTGTTGCTTCTTCAAGAGCTTTGATTCCTTTGTCGGACAGAGTGAGCACGTTTAGTGGCATATGTGAACATTTTCGGGGTACTGAACGGTTTTGGCTGCAACTCTGGTTGGTAGATCGTTTTTCGGATGTTAGGCTATAATAGTCGTGTATTAATATTTTGTCTAAAACATAAGATACATTAGACATACAGTTCACAATGGTAATGTGGTTTTTTGTTGCTTTGTCGTAATAATATTTGTTTAAAATGTTCGTTCTCATTTTGTACACATTCTTTGTTTGGTCTTTCTCGGCGAGAGCTTTTATCAGTTCCATTAATTCGGATTGTTTAGCGTCAAACAATTTACGAACGCTCATTTTATCAATATAAGCAGTTACTAAAGATCTAAAGATTGCACCACAGAATCAAAGGCACAAGTATTTTCGATGACAATGCCACTAACGCCTGATGAGCGATTATTGCCATTTGACAGCAAACCTACACTTGTGCTTTGATTCCGTGGTACTCGTATGTTACAGTTCTCAGTTTTTATTGATAAACCTTTCCAGTTTTCAACAGAAATTGGCATGTCGTTTAGTACTGATTCCTGTGAGAAATCATCATTATAGGGCACTGAACCCTCTAAAGATGATTTCTCATTTTTATGTTTTTCTGTGGAGCGTTTTTCTGAAACTTTTAGATTACTAAAAGCTTTTTTTAATTCACCTGACAAATATTCATGATGCCTTATTATAAACTCATCAACTCTCATTCGCTCCGTAGAGAACTTCAAAATAGTTTTTATAGTTTTAAAGTAACTTTCTACGTTAGAGCTGGTAGGACATATATTTACAGTTTTTACATGGCCGAGCATTACATTTGACCACAACGGTAACCGAGAAACTAATCTTCTCAAAGTTTGAACGAAAGCAGGCAAATAAAAGAGATTGTCATACACTGTTGAAAGCTCGCAGAGTTCTAATTCTAGTGATATTTGGTCAACATTCTTGTCAAACTCCTTCAAAAATTGGGATCGACTATTACTTTCATCTGCGTCTAAGAAACTGCTACAAGTAATATCATATTCTTCGTTTTCTTCATCGTTAAATTCAATATTGCATTGATCTTTAATTTCTAGCAATGCTTGTAAGCTTATCTTGCATTTAGTGGGTATTCCATTATTCTGTATACCCGTATATTTGCTCAGCGCAACCACAAGAAGATTATTAATAAGGAGTTTAATTTCTGTAAATGATGAAGAATTTTTCATTTTACGTAGATTTGATATGTAAAATGCCTGAACTCTTTTGTCTACGTACTTAAAGCATTGAGAGTTGTACAATGCTTTAATAAAATGTGACATATCCAAGCGAATAAAGCAATGGTGTTTCTTTACTTCCACTGTTTTCGCCAGAACATCGAAGCAATAAGCAATATACTCATGAGTGGTATCAAACTCTGTAAAAGATTTTACAATAGCGCCTACTAATGCCGCGGAATCGTCACAAACTACTTCATGAGGCGGGCATTTGTTGCAGCCCCATTCCTTAAGCCATTTGGATATATTTTCAAGTGTGTGTACCTCAGTTACCATCTGAGTCATCGGAATGCAAGAATTTTCGGTTTCGGCTACAGCTACATAAAGGAAAACATGTTTTGGATTGTATGGTCGGGATCTCTGGGAGGCTTAATTTTCTTAAAAATAGATCCCGTTGCGTCAATACTTAATTTTATTCTTTTCTTTGTATCGGCAAGGTATCTATAATATCTTTCCTGAAGTTCGGACCAATAGTAAATGGTAAAAGGTAAAACAGAAATCATACGGATAACGTTTTTGTACAAAGCAGTATTCGCCATTGTCCACAGAGAAAGAACAACGTCTGTGTGAAATAGTAAATGGTAAAAGGTAAAACAGAAATCATACGGATAACGTTTTTGTACAAAGCAGTATTCGCCATTGTCCACAGAGAAAGAACAACGTCTGTGTGAAAATATATGCTTGTTTTAAACTTGTACCTGGCATTTTGCAAAGATTTTAATGATGGTATAATCGGTGGTTCAAATTCATCGTCTTCGTTCATCATTTTATTGATCAATTTGTGTCGTAACACAACCGCATGCTCTTTCTCCAATCTATCAGTAAGCTGTTCTTTTTTTTAATTTATTTATTTTATTTTTAACTTTAGGATCGTGTACAATACTCAAGTTTCCTTCATGTATTTTACATTCCAATGTAGCACAGGTTTTAGACACTACTGTAGAATGCCCGCTTATTTTTGCTGCGCATTGCTTGCAATATCCATGAAAATTAAAATGAGACTCCTGTGTTGCTGAACTGTGTTTGAATACCCAGGTGCATTCTCGTTTAGTTTTCTTCCATAATATTTCAGCCATTATATACGTCCATCTATTTTTAGGTAAATTAAAGGTCTTATGATTCTTCACACTTGGTTTATTTTTGTCATTGCGTGTGTGATAGGTAGTTACTGGCTTTATTTGCTCCCATAAAGTAGGTTCAATGTCAAAATGAAATGTTTTAACTATTGTGTTATTTTCTTCGCTGGACGTAGAAGATGAATGGTTGCAGTCGTTTTCAGATTTTTCATCTTCCTGTGAAGACGATAAATGCAATGACTGCAAGTCATTGTCTGATTGTACATTTCGCTGCTTATGGTGTTGGCCAAAAAAATAGTCATAATTCCTTTTAAGGGACAGGTAAAGAGCCTTAGTTGACATGCGACATGACAAATTATTACGTATATTTATAAAAATCTTACTTGACGAAGATGGCAGGCAATTTTTGTCAGTTATTTGATCGGCATATTTGATGAACTCATCCTTTTGCTCTTCAATGCACACTGATAACACTTTTCCACGTTTATTCTTGTTTTTCTCCATTATATTTAACTACGATGTTTTCGAATTTATTTGTGTTACCGCCAAAAAAGAAAGTTGCAAAAACAATTTTTTTTTGTGTCAACTTACCACCTTGTTTGTATTCAGCCAGTGTCAATATTATTAAAATAAGGAAGGTAACAAAGTTACGGAACTGCATGGAACTAGTATGTACTATTTGTATAGTATGGAAATGTTATATGTATAAATGTTAGGTATAATCGAGGGTGCTAATGCCGACAATGAGGTCAAAATGAAAATCCAAGATGGCGGCTGCGTGCCGCGATCTTCGTCAGTTTTTATTAAATTTAAAACCCTCGAAACCCGCAAAAATTACCCCATGACGAAAAAATTGATAAGCTCAATAAATTAAAAAGTTTCTCTTACTGTATAATTATCTTCATCAGCTTTTACCCGACTACGGCGAAGCAAAAGGAGGGTTATGATTTTGACCGGTACGTATATGCATCTGTTCCCTCATAACTTTAAAAGTACTTATAATAATTTGACAAATGAAGTATCGTTAGAAGCGTCTTGACCGTCTGCTAGTTATAGGCTATGTAACGTCACACTAAATTCAATATGGCGCCCTGTACAGGACATAAAGAAATGAAATTAAAAATAAATATTTTGGGATGGCGCCTTGTGGCGTATCAAATGAAAGGGCTTAATTAGAACATTTTAAAAATACAAATATTACTAAAATAATCCCCAAAATTATTTAATAAAAATAAATTATAAACTAAAACCCGACTACTGAGAAGGATGAAACAAGAAAGTACCTTCTCGTGGTCGCATGCTATCATAGCTTATACAGGGTGATTGGAAGATGGGTGCAAAGCTTTAAGGCGAAGATAGTACAGACAATTTAGAACCATTTAAGCCATGGTTGTCTTAGACGAAGTCTTACCAAATATTTTTAACCAAATTTTTAAGTTTTTTTTCGGAAATTCTCAAAATTTAATGTAAACTGCATAATTATGGCCAAATTGAATGATAAATGAATTCATTTTTTATTTATTTAATTAAAGTAATGTGTAAGCAATCAAGCAAAACATGTTTTAGGCTTCTGTGTCATTAGACATTTTTTTTACAGACATTTAAAGATCAGAAAAAATAAAAAAATTGTACAATACGTCTTTTAAACCTTATTCAAAAAAAAAACGGAGGGTGCTTTTTTTGTTCAAACCTTTTTGAAGACATGCTTGATAATCGCTCTTTCTTTTGAGGTATCATTTATGCGGATATCTTACAAATTATTGAAATTAGGGCCTACAAACCAATTTGAGGGAGAATTTTTTTTATTTTAGGCAGACTAATTAAAACAACATTTGAATTAAAATTATTTATTTTTCATGTTCAAAATGACGGCCGTGATTCCTAATACAAGCACGGCCCCGTCTTCTAACTTCTGTAGTCGTATTTTCAACATCATCTCCTGCTTCATTGTCTCAAACGCTGAATTTATTCTTTGTATCAATTCTTCTCTAGTGTTAATTTCTTTGTTGTTATACACCAGTTCCTTGGCCCGGCCCCACACGAAAAAGTCCAACGGGGTCAGATCTGGGGAGCGAGCGGGCCAAGGGATGGGTCCATCCCTGCCGATCCAGCTATCAGGAAAGCAATTGTTGAGGTGTTCCCTTACATTTAAAGTCCAATGCGCTGGACAGCCGTCTTGCTGAAAGATGACTGTTCGGTCTCTTTCGAAGATCGGGACACCTGATTCCTCTATCAGCAGTGGTAAATCAATTTGCAGAAATTGCAAATAATTTTCGCCATTCAATGGATCAGGCAAAAAGTGGGGCCCAATCAATGTTCTGCCAATTATTCCAGCCCATACATTCACAGAGAATTTCATCTGAAATGACACCTGCTTCTTAAAATGTGGATTGTTGTCTACGTCGGCCCATTCATGGATGTTGTGAAAGTTTGTAATACCTTCCCTTGAAAATTTACTTTCATCCGTCCACAAGATTGATTTCAGAAACCACGCATCTTCGATGTCTCTGTTGAGGAGGAAACGGCAGAACTGAATTCTTCTTTGAGGATCTTGCTCTACTAGACCTTGCACACTCCTGCCATGGAACGGATACTTATCATTTTGGTGCATTGTATGCCACACCTTCCATTGAGAAATGTTTAAATTTCGAGCTACTGCTCTAGTACTGGTAGTAGGATCCGCTTGAAATGCTGCTAAAATGTCTTCGTCGACGGCAGTTTCGTGTCTGCCCGGGTTGACTCCAGGTTCCACGCGGTGAAACCCATCTTGGGCAAGACGACGAAACGTGTTGTAAAACACTCGGACATTCGGTATCCTGCGATTCGGATAGCGCTCTTGATACATCCGTCGCGCCAAAGATCCATTGCCGTCTGCTCTACCGTACATAAATACGATATCCGCATATTCTTGATTGGAAAAAGTAGCCATAGTCACTTAACAATTAAGAAAAACGGCGTAGGAGCACACTAAACGTCAACTCAACACAATTAAGTCAAAAATCAACACGTGCAGGAGCGCGAGGCTACGACTGGACACGGTGAAACAAAAAAGTTCAAAACTAACGCAAACAACACGTGCAGGAACGCAAAGGGCTACAACTGAACACGGTAAATTGTGAATCAACACGACAACGTCCACTCACAAGGGCAGTAGTTTGACTAATAAGTAAAAGATGTAACGGCTTCATCACAGACCGACTGACCCTGACTAAAGAAAAACGACTTTGTTGCCTCAGTAACTAAGACCATTTTGCTGTAAAAACCAACTCTTTATCGCTTTTTGCTATTCATTGGGCGTTCTACCTGGAAATGCCGTCGCACCGCGCTCGGTGGCCATTGTTTAGAGAATCCCCTCAATGGGTTCCCCTCAATTGGTTCCTGCATGTGCCAAAAATTCTTAGAATTGAACAATGTTATCATTTCGAGCACATAAAGTATTATTTTAAGCAAAAATTTTGTGTTTTGTTAGACTGCCTAAAATTTAAAATTTCTCCCTCGATTTGGTTTATTAGGTCCTAATTTCAATAATTTGTAAGATATCCGCATAAATGATACCTCAAAAGAAAGAGCGATTATCAAGCATGTCTTCAAAAAGGTTTGAACAAAAAAAGCACCCTCCGTTTTTTTTTTAAATAAGGTTTAAAAGACGTATTGTACAAATTTTTTATTTTTTCTGAGGTTTAAATATCTGTAAAAAAAATGTCTAATGACACAGAAGCCTAAAACATGTTTTGCTTGGTTGCTTACACATTACTTTAATTAAATAAATAAAAAATTAATTCATTTATCATTCAATTTGGCCATAATTATGCAGTTTTCATTAAATTTTGAGAATTTCCGAAAAAAAACTTAAAAATTTGGTTAAAAAAATTTGGTAAGACTTCGTCTAAGACAACCATGGCTTAAATGGTCCTAAATTGTCTATACTATCTTCACCTTAAAGCTTTGCACCCATCTTCCAATCACCCTGTATAATGTTAGTACAGCGGCATGCGACCACGGGAAGTTACTTTCTTGTTTTATCCTTTTTTTAGTTATACAACTTTTTTTTTATTATATTCTTAATTGGTTCCGCCATCCAGAAACAAAAATAATATTTTATCGATTAATAACATAAAACAAATGAGCGTTCGTAAATTGTTTGACGCTAAACAATTCGAATTAATGGAACTGATAAAAGCTCTCGCCGAGAAAGACCAAACAAAGAATGTGTACGAAATGAGAACGAACATTTTGAACAAATATTATTACGACAAAGCAACAAAAAACCACAGTACCGTTGTGAACTGTATGTCTAATGTATCTTATGTTTTAGACAAAATATTAATACACGACTATTATAGCGTAACATCCGAAAAACGATCTACCAACCAGAGTTGCACCCAAAACCGTTCAGTACCCCGAAAATGTTCACATATGCCACTAAACGTGCTCACTCTGTCCGACAAAGGAATCAAAGCTCTTGAAGAAGCAACAGAATCAATGTTAGAGCTAGACAATAATCTGCATTGTAGAAAGATCGTCAATGAAATGTTATGTACAGGCACACATATCATTAGCTATAATTTAAATGAAATCCTGATATTTCAGTTAGATGATATAGATTTGATTGACATAAATGATATTCCAAACAGTTTAACTTTACAGCAAAAAACACATGGTTTAGTTTACCTAATATGCGCCACTACAGAGCATTGTGTAGGCGTAATGGCAGATGGGAATGTTATGATGACCTAAACAACACAGTAACAGTATTAAAACCTACACAAAATATAATGGTACATTGCATTATGTACACAATAAATTAAAGACGTAAGATGGCAGGACAAAAACAAAAGGCCCTTTTCAGGGCCACCAAATGTTCATGTGATACATTCACGTTTCTTGAATTTGGTTAAAGTCAAAACGTTAAGTACCTACTTACCTACTGTGTCATCGCAGTATAATGTTGATAACTGCAAATATTTCTATAGACTTTATTAAAAAATGTTTAGAAATATCATGCTGTTTCTATTAATAATCCGATTGATTAACTATAAATAGGTCTTGTAAATTGTCTTATTATAGGTACGTCGTATAATAATATACAGTGGCCTCCCAAAAGTTAGTTGGCATTTTTCCACTTCAGCTTTGATTCCATGCCACATTATGATTTAAAATACAAAAATAATCAGGTAATCTTGAGGGATTACATGTAAATAAAAACGTTATAGTGTGCAGTTCAAACATTTGGAACTAGATTTATAAATCATAATTTGGTGTCGTCACAGCTGAAGTGTAAAAATGTCAACTAACTTTTGGAGGCCTGTACTTATATATAAACAAAACAGGTTCAGACTTATAGCTAGCGCCACAATATTTTTATCATAGGTTCGTTAAGTACCTAAACTTTTTAAATTACATAATATATGTAGGTAAGGTATAATTAACGACGAAGTAGATCAACATTTCAGTTTTTGAAATAATTATTGACACGTTAAAGTAACAGTGTTAACGATTTGCGTTGCTGACCGTCCCTAATATCTAAGTACCTACCAAGTTCTTATCTTCTTCCTGAAGGTCAATTTCTCTAGTTATGCACATCGATTCGTATTGTTTTGCTTATTTCTCGCCCTTCTATGCAAGTTATACAACCATCCCACCGAGATAATTCCAGTACCTACTTCTAATTTGGAGGCCACATCTAGTAGGTACAAAGATCAGCAAGTCTGCTGATGCGCTTAAACTTGTTTTGATGTTTTCTCTTAATATATTACAGCCATCCGTAATATTATTATGTTTTTGGGTAGTACATAATGCGTACAATTCTTTATTGTATACTATGTCAGGGTACGCCTAATAAAACTTGGTGGCGCGGCTGGGAAGTATACTTCCTGGCCGCGCCACCAACACAAGGCTATAATTTCTAAAGTAATAATATTTTCGAATTTCTTTATAGCGTACGGAAAAGAACAATTTTGGTACAATTCTTTAGCGTACACTATATCCGGGTACGCCTAATAAAACTTGGTGGCGCGGCTGGGAAATATACTTCCTGGCCGCGCCACCAACACAAGGCTATAATTTCTAAAGTAGTAAAATTTTCAAATCTCTTTATAGCGTACGGAAAAGAACAATTTTGGTACAATTCTTTAGTGTGCACTATGTCCGCGTACGCCTAATAGTTTACGAAAACCGTAGTGGCGCGGCCAGGAAGTATACTTCCCAGCCGCGCCACCAAAACTTCATTATATTTCATTATTCTTTGAGGTACAATTTTTTTTACTACATGTACCCTGAAGTACATAAAGGGTACAATTTATCTAGAAACGGGTTACTTTAATTTTCCACTGTGGCGCGGCCAGGAAGTATCACACAAATCTTTCCAGATCTAAACTAAGGATAAAACATGTTCAAAATAATGTAAGTGATTAAAAATAACAGCTCTAATTGACTGTAAACTCTTGCCACTTAAATAAATGAGGAGGACTTAGTTGAACTTCAAAAATAACAATTAGAATCGATTTGTAAACAATTATTTTAAAATAAACGATTAATTGTTGGCATCACTATGAATTAATGAAGATCGAGTACTGTCAATATGGCGAAGAATAAAACAATTTCAGTACTTATTAAATACACTATTCGTGGGCGCAAGCTGATACAAAAGTATAGAACAAATAAGCGTTGAAAAAATAAACATGATTTTTGATTATTTTGTTTCTTTTCGAGCATCGTGTCCACGGGAAGCCGAAAATGGACAAAGTCCTTTGCTATGGTAGTCTGTCTGTCGGTCGTTTGGGGAAGATAAATTTCGCATTTTGAAAGGTTAAGGTCTAGGCCAATGGAACAAAATTTTCCTTTTAAGGTCTAAAATCTTTTAAGACTGTGTCTACATAGGTGATGTAGACCTAGGGTTCCGTCATCAAATACCATACGTTGAATTTAGAATTTAGTTGTCGAATAATTGGATTTATTGCCAAACTAAAAATGACTGCCCAAGAGGGTCACCCTGTTGACAACCAACTGCTGATTTCAAAGGGTTGTCTTAATAAAGTAATTTAGAGGGGTGCCTGTAACATTGATAGAGAAAACTGTAAATTTTGGGTATTTCTTTTTGAACTTCTGTCAACAATGTGTCCCTGTTAACGGAATTGAAAGCATTCTTAATGTCAACCTTAAGAATAACCTCACCTTTGTCGCTATTGAGATACGTGGATAATGCATGTACCGCAGCCTCAAAACCCCCTTTAGACCCAAAGCCTAGCTGTAGGGGCTGGAATTTGCTGGCTAGTGTTTCGCTGTAAAAAGCACAGCAAATTTTGGCTGCGATACGACGGTAAGTGGACCCTACGGCAATGGGACGAATGCCTTGTCCTTCAAATCAAATCAAATCAAATCAATCTTTATTTGTGAACATAAGTACAAAAGGTGTTATTTTTACATTTTAGCTGATCTGTATGTTCGGCCAATAATCGGCATACAAATATAATATTAGTAAGCAGGTTATTTTTACTATCATAATTAATAAAGTCTAGGATAAAAGAAATGAAGCAATTGAAAAATGTCATGAGCCGCATAAAATAAAGTAATTGGATTATATTATTAATTATTTAGAATGTCAAAGAAATTTAAATTTAGTCATAATTTGTCATTTAAAAAGTCTTCAATCGAGTAATACGTCTTTTCAACTAGAAACAGGAACAACTTTTTTTTTAAATGGCTGACATTTTCCTCACTTCTGATACACTTTGGAAATTTATTGTATAATTTTGGAGCCATTACGAAAATACTGTTCTTATATAAAGCAGTTTTAGATCCAACAGTTTGTAGCCGGTCAGCTCGACGCTGACTACCTACTCGGTCAAATTTATACATATTATTTTTGATGAACATAGATGTCTGGTATATGTACAATGAGGGCACTGTTAAAATTTTCATACTTTTAAAATATTGTTTACAGCTGTCAGTGGTTTGCAAGTTACAGATCGCTCTAATACACCTTTTCTGACACTTAAACACCATATCTTTACCCGAGGCGTTTCCCCAAAACATAATGCCATATCTTAATGTTGAGGCTACTAGACCATGATATACAGTTAGTACGGTGTTTCGATTGGCCGTTTTACTTAGCATACGCAGCGCATGAGAAAATTGGTTTACTTTACTACATACTTTGTCAATCTGGGTATTCCATTTTAATGTGCTTTCAATATTTAATCCCAGAAATTTTGTCACATTCGTCTCATCAGTCCTTTTATCATTATATCTTATATCGAAATTTAAATTCTGATTTACTGTTTGTTGAAATTTCATTATTACTGTCTTGTCTAAGTTTATTACCAAATTATTATTCTCTAGCCAATTTATAACTGATTTTATGTTAGAGTTAATGTCTGATTCCAATGTATCTAATTGGTCACTGTTGAAAAGTAGAGTGCTGTCATCTGCAAACATTGTCATGGGATAAGAGGTCATCTGCCGGGGTGGAGTGTTTGCTCTCCAGAGCTGTAAGAGTCTCTGGAGAGTACGGCGCAACCACATCGCTGCTAAAGATGATCCTAGCTGCACCTCTGATATCACCCTCGCCTAGTTTAGATTCCACATGGTGCAATAAACTTCTTTGGGGAAGGTGCGCTGTTAATTTAGGGTCGAAACTTCGGGCCGAATTGTTACAATTAAGTATCCTTGATTTGTGCTGTTAAAGTTTTCTTATTTGCCAATTTTTTTTGCACATGTAGAATTCTAAACGGGAAGGTGAGTAATTGCTCCCAAGCACTTTGAGAGTTTTCTCGGGCAGCGAGGCAGATGCAATGCGCTAAACTCGAAGCCACGAATGGTCTCGCGCCACGAGGAACTCTCTTTAAAACTGGGGTCGACGTTTTTAATCTTGCAAGGGTTTTCCAAAAAGGTTGAGCGGGTGAATCAGGTGTTAGAGAAGTAGGCATTGTCGGGCATGATAAAGGCATATTGTGGGGTTTGTGTTTCATCCCCAAATGTACCTCCAAGCCTCGTTCACCCTTAAATAAACGTGCTTGGGGACAATGAGGGCATCTCACTAGGACATCCAGCAATGTGGTAGATTGACGGGCGCTTCGTACGGTGTCACTACTGTCGTCATTATTAAACATTAAAAATAACTAACACTACTTACATGATTTTTCCACACACACACACAATACAATATAAATTAGAAACTAAAATTTAATAACAATAACAAAAATGACATAAAAAAAATTGTCAGCATGACTGAAGCCCGCCGATGACACGCGGCGCGGGCGCGCCTTTATATTGAGTTAACACACTGGATATTCTTCAACAATTGTAATTTCAACGAGTTTTTTAGGCTCCAGACAAGCTCAAAACGTTTCTAGGATAGGATAACTAGGTTCGGATTCAGATCAATTTCTTTCATTCGTTTCTTTGTAAATCGATTCTTGTCTATTGAATCAGATAAAATCAAATCACATCTTCATTGCTGAACACAGTATGCACATAATATGATAATTATTTAAATAATTAAATCGTTTTACATTTGACGTGCTGTGTTTTTTTTTCTTGTAGATTTCAACATTTTCCTTAAGTTTGCCGTATGCCATTACTTCCCAGAATTTGATCCTTATGAGGGACACTATCGAATGGTGTAATAATATATTGATTTTTCAAAAATCCAATGTTGCAGTATTAGTTTTCATCAAAATCGAGCCCGGGACTCCTTTGAGTACTTTTCGCTATTCCTCATAGTTTCAAATTTGGCCATCCACGCCCACATGAAATATTCACCCTGTATACTTTCATATGCATTTAGTAAAAAGCTTTTATTTTGAAATTACAAACAGACACTTCAATTTGATTTATTTGTATAGACAAATAATTATATCCGTCTCAATAATATTGTTTATTTATATACTTAAGTTAAAAATAAATCACAAACGTTTTTTTGTAAACAACTAGACCGATAGTAGAACTTTCGATGTAATAAACTAGATAACTAGAATATGGAAGTAAAAACGTTGTTTGCACAGAGATTCTTTTTAATTAATTAAGTTTTTCACAAGAATGACAAGTCATTGTAAAAAAAACACATGTTCGAATATCAATTTGAAATGAGTTGTCAACTAAAAAGTTTCACACTTCCCCTGAAACAACATCCATCATCAGATATCCTCACATCACACCACACCAGACACACCCAATCTCAAATCGTGCACAAATTTATTAAATGCCACACGACCTAATGGTTTTGTCAGCACATCTGCTGGGTTATCTTCCATACACACATAGTCCAGACGTATACAACATTCTTGGCAATGCAATCTCTGACATAGTGGGCCCTTATGTCTATATGTTTCGTCCATCTATGCGCTACAGGATTGTACGCAAGTTTAATAGCACCCTGATTATCTACGAAAATGCAAATAGACCCAAAATATTCACCTATTCAGCTGTCGCAAATGAACTGCCTCCTTGGTTGCCTCCGAAAGTGCAAGATACTCGGCTTCCGTTGACGATAGTTCAGCGAACCTATGAGCGCTTGATAACTACGAGTCTTGGCAGGGTAGCTTACCTCCTTCCCCTTCCGCCAAGGCTTTACGGAAATTTATTTCCGTCGGAGTTTTTACTGGTTTGCAGTCGGACATACCATATTCATCCAAGATCTTCGAAATAGGTCTCTCTTGATTCAAATCAAGAGATACTTAAGACTTAGACACACCTAAAACTTGTCTCGCTTCCCCTAAATCCTTTATTTTGAAATGTTTACAAAGATTGTCTAATAAAATAAATAATAATAAATAAATACGTATAAAGCGATATAAAATTATTATTATTGTAAGGACAGCTATCGCGTTTGAAGTTCACAGACAATAACACTTCATTTACTTTGTCATTCTAAGACCGTGAAGAATGTTTGAGGCCGTATATCGCTTTTTCTAGTAAGCAAACTTTTTCCTTTGAGTTTTCGTCTATACAACCCCCGGTTGTCGCATATACTCTTTCAAGTAAATCACCGTTCAGAAAGGCGGTATTCACATCGAATTGACTGATGAACAAATCCTTTTCAATAGCCTAACGATAGCAGCAATCTAATTGTCGATCTTCTCTCGACCGGTGAATATGTTTCAAAGTAGTCGACCCCGTTGGATTGAGTGAAACCCTTTGCCACAAGTCGAGCTTTATAAGTCTTATTACCATCTGCATCAAACTTGTACTTGAAGATCCACTTCTTTCCCACGACATTAGCTCCACGTGGCTTATCGATGAGCTTCCAGACTTTGTTTTCGTACATAGAATCCATCACTTTCATAATGGCTTCCTTCCAGTTACCTATCCTTATCGTCCCGACTTAAGGCTTCCTTAATTGTCAAAGGCTCCTGCTCTTCTGTACAGCATGCAAGTCCATGATGATTTCCTTCTCGGATTTCTACTACGTAGAGGATAACGACATTCACCTTCGTTTGACTGTCCTCTATTAATACTCTCTTCAACGTTTTCCACCACGACATTTTCTTCTCCGCTATCATACGTTTCTCCCATCTCACTTCATGCACTTAACGCATAAAGTGTAGGTTCCACAAGAAGACAAATCAAAGCTAGTGCATCTTGGTCCTTTTCAATGGCGGTGGAGTCTTTGCAATCCGGGTACTTTGAAGTCTCAGAATACAGAAAAGTACCAGAATCCGCGTTCAACTGTAATTGCAAGCCAATTTTGGTCCAAATTTAAAACAAGCGTCCCTCACCCGCCGCATTCCCACTAGGTCAGACTTTTTTACCCGTTTTTGGGGTAAACATTGACCCCCTTATTCATAAAACTTATCAATCCTATTTTAGTTAAAATGGGGTTTGTCTCTTTCTTACACACAGAAATGACAACGTGACAGATAAAGACAAACGTTCTATAAACCTATTTTAGCAAAAATAGAGATAAAATAGGATTATGAATAACGGCATGAGAATATTGGAGGTACGATAAAATCAAACCACATCTTGTCTCATAAATATATTTCTCCTCAAAATGCATCGAGCTAACTATGCTTCGCTTTGAAGGTTTCCAAAACTTCCAGCCGTGCTCTTTGTATTATTTTCACCCACTCCGTTTTCCATTCTTCATTAGCAGGGAAGCTAAAATTTGAGATAGTTATAATGTTACATATAGCAGGAAACATACAATAGAAGACTTGTTTCACAGGGCGTTGGCGCATCCGGTCGTATCTAATACTCGCCTGAGTAGGCGACAACGTTGTATATAAAACGTATGCCTTTACCAACTTCAGTCATAGAAATGTTGAGACCATTTCAATTCAACGACGACGATGACGTTCAAAATTACGGTGAAGATAGCGTGCAATGCAATGAAACCAATGAAAATGAGTCCACATCTATTCTGACAAACGAATATGACGTATTTTTAGCAGAAGATGAAAATTAAATAAATTGTTATTTTATTCTAATTTAGTCGAATCCCGGAATTCCCTGGATTATATTTCTCCGAAAGTCCGCCAGATTTCCAGTTGTTTTTTTTTTGCGTCTGTAGCCCATATGTGTGGCTACAGTTTGAGACCAAAAAAACATGCAAACATTGAATACATAAGTCAGAAAAAATAAAATTAGATTTTGAAATATTTGCCATTATCTTAAAATTTAAAAGCCCTAGCCTACTCCTGATTGGTTCTTAATCTAGTCTTAGGGTGAAGCTTTCAGGCTGCAAAGGAACGTAAAGCATTATATACGTAGTTTATAAGAAAAAAAATGAAATCGCTCAACTTGACATTCCGGGATTCCGGAATAAAATTGCATTTTTGCAAAAACTATGATAGCTAGGCTGGTAGGAGTTTTTGTCTAGCATTTGTAACATATTTCTTCATACAATGAGCTAATAAAAATAAGGTGTCCCAAAATGTGTTAAAAAAATACACTGTGCATCATTTTCTATGACAATTACAAACTGAACAATTTATTCAATAATTAAATAAGGCAATATCTGAATGTGCTACTTACACGTGAAATGTGATCCCGTCCTGTTTTTTTTTAGCCCCGCTGAATTTTTACAGGTAGGAACGAAATTGAATGGGACTCCGGTAAAACACGTTACGCGTTATGACGTTCACAGAGTAACTAATCGGCTGCGCGTCAAACTACTCCATAAAAGAGTAGTTTTTGACGCTTCAGTTTTAGGCGCGGTCACGGTTTCTAGTACTTTTCTGTATTCTGAGTTTGAAGTATATGTGAACAACTTTTCTCGTATGAGAATCATTTTCATTGCGAATTTCCACGTGGAGTAGTCATCTAGGCCGCAGAGGTTCTTCATGGAAAATTTAGTTCCTGGGCCCATAACCTTTCGATGTAATAAACAGATAACGTGGATATGGAAGTAAAAACGTTGTTTGCACAGAGAAGATTTTTTAAATTAAGTTTTTCACAAGAATGACACAAGTCATTATAAAAAACACATGTTCGAATATCAATTTGAAATAAGTTGTCAACTAAAAAGTTTCACAAGAACGTCATATTTGGCCTGTAACTTTTAATTTTATTTTAACTTGTGACATGCAAAAAATGATTTGAATTTTATCGAGCACAAGACTTACCTAAAGTCTAAGAGGTGACGGGAATTCGTAAACATTCAAATTGAAGATATCGAAAAACATTGAGATTTGTTGCTGGTAAATTTGCCAAACACAAAATCAAAGAAAGAGCGGTCATTCGTAGTCCGTGGAGAATACGTAAGAATAATCGAAAAGTACCCAAGCTCTACGCCCCTCTAATATAAACACTAACGGATTTAAATAGGTCTATTATCTGTAATTGTAATTTTAATAAATACTTTGATTCTAGTATTATTGCCATTTATTGTTTCGTAGATGGTGTGAAAAGTAGAGTATTCTTCTCGGGGATAAAGGTGTCTTCGTCTTGGGCGAGTTTCAATCCCTCACTGCACTCAGGAAATTTGAAGATTATTCAATAGGAACTAGTAGAGTAGAGTAGGTAAGAAAGGAAAGAAGAAAAAGTTAAATTCATAGGCCATATGACCGTAGTCAATTCTTCTTTTATGTTCTCGGTTCCATAATTGTAATATTTTCTTCATCGTTTGAATCACTTGACCAGATTAAAAAAAAAATATTGAATTTAAACATTGATTGCGCACTACTGAGCACGACACTTCTAAACTTGTAAGACGAAATGAAGAGTCACACTAAGGAGTTACCATGATTTTTTACAAGTTGTAACTTACAAAGGATTTTTTGATGAACAAAATCACAAACACAAGTGTAAAAATATTCTTGTTAAATAAATAATGATACTTGTAACCCGTAATTTGCACGTGTAATTTTGATAAACACATATTTGTAATACTGACATTTTTTACAAGGAATATGCTTGTTATACCTACAAGACTTGTAAGTTTTGATAAACAGGGCACATTATGATATGCTCTATAGATAGACCCAAGCTATCACCCCTCTTATAAGTCGCACAATTTACCAGACACCCTATTTAATCAAAATAACGAATAGTTATGTAGGTAAATAATAATTATGTATTAATACGTACCGCAGCTTGACAAAATGGACCATAGCACTGTGAACAGAGTAATCAAAGAGAGTGTTATGTTTACAATATAAATACAGTATTTTTTTTTAAATCGTTTGGGAATCATCATAAAAGTATCTAACATAATTTTGTAAGTCAGAATCATCTGTCGGCATTCATTTTATATCCATAATAATTGAAAGACTCATCTATCATTATAACTCAATAACAGTTGGTTGTGAACTTATGTGGTTTTTATTTCCCTGTAAGAAGCATGCAAACAAGCATACACCTTGCATGCAGCATGCAAGCTAGCATTTAGCATGCAAGCGAGCATGCAACATGCAGTAGGCACGGTTTCTGTCACCTGCTCCTCAGCTCGCCGGCTGCCTCGCCCCTCCGCGCCTACGCGGGCTTAAATTACACTCTAGAGGGCAGACAAGAATACATGGAGTCGGTTTTGCAGCCATTCGTTTCTCACTAACTTTTGTAGCACAACTTTAATTTAAGGTTAAAATGCTGTTTTATAGAAATGGCAGTATGCCTAATAATATTATCCTAAATTAAATTCTGCCATCTTAAAAGTATGCCATTGTAAATTCGGACTTCTAAACATTCGGCCAAACAATAATTATATTAAATAATTTTTATGCCTTAAGATTATGCCAAGTGTGTTATGCCAAATAAATTTGGGTTTTTCCCAGTGGTCAAATTGACGGTCATACTAGTCTAAGGGGATTTTTTTTGCCGTTGGTCAGATTTATTTGACAGCTGGGAAAACAACAGAAAAAAGTACTATGAAAGTAAAAAAACTGTTTTGCATTTTAATAGGTATCTTACAATTTTATCTTAGGCGTTCTATAAAATGAACAACATTAAATTCTCCATTAGTTAACATAATTTGTGAATACATTATGAATTCGTCTCTCATTACATTTTCCTTTGTCCGTTTATCTGTTTTGTAGTAAAATCACTTTTCAGTAAAATGCTCAGTAGGTAACATAATACCACACTCTGATTACCTACTGCTTCGGATAGTCTTGGAACACAGGACAACAATTTGAGAAATTTATCTGCCGACATTCCAAGCCAATAGTGACATAAATGTGGTGGCAAATTAGAAATATTCGTAAAATGATGATTAGCTGCTCTTTCCATTATAGTCATATCGTCAAATTGCACTGCTGCAGCGTCGGTCGCATCCAGCAAATAAGCAGTGATTAGCAGTCCCCGCTGCACGTCTATAGATTGCTGAAGAAACCTTGGGCGATGCTGTATTTACCGGAACGCGTTGTATAGGTGGAGGTAGTGGTGGTGGCACTGGAATTACGTTTTTCTCCTGTGGTATTGTGCCTTCCCTTCCTTGCAAAAAGGGTCTACTATAATGGGGATTGTCCAAAATTTCTAACCATTAGATTTTATTTCATTTTTTGAAAATTTATAGCTTTTTGAGAAACTAATTGGAATATTTTGAAAAATCAAACCTTCGAGAAAAAGGTGTTTGTAATTTGATTTGGAAGTTTTCTGAAACGAATGGTACAAAAAGAGTTTGAGAGAGGTTAAAAATACAAATTTTGACACCTACCTTTTCATAGTAATATGAGTATAGAAAAGTTTCCCTTAGTACTATTGGTAGAAATCTAATTACCCATGGTCCGATTGATAGAACCACCGAAAAGAAAATACCTTTGGTCCTACTAGTAGAAATACGCGGTCGAACCACGGGCAGTAAACGGTTTTATTTGCTCGTAGTGAGAATGAGAGGATTACTTCCATTTTTTCACATACTTACATGTGATTTGATCAATAAAACAAAAATTGAGAAGAAAATAATATTATTAAGCAGCGAAAAAAATAAGATAAGTATATGAATTAACAAAAAAGGTATTTACTTTTGTCCGAATAAAATACAATGCGCAAATGCGCAATTATGTTTTTAGGGCTTCATGTAGTGCGATTACATAGATCAATGATAGATCGTATCAGTGATTGATAGATCTGTCTGTAGCAATGAGTTTTGTAATGACCGATATCGTCAAGTGTATTTGACATTGAAGGTACGTATTCAATAATTCGTATGTTATGGTATATTTTTGATTGTAGATTTAATACCAGTGGCACCTCATCAATACATAATGAGTCACTTTGGCTAAGCTCAAAGTTTATAACGTTATACAAAATATACGTAAATGTTCGTATTCCTTCGCAATTGTTACGACGACACGATACTACATTATCGCTTTGCAGCATAAATACTGCGGAATTATTTATTTCTGAAATTTCCTTTATGTTGGTATCAAGTGGCAGAAAAGCAATTTTTCTGGTTACATTATTTGTAACACAAGATTCGTTTGTATAATTTTCTTTAACATCATCACTATAAACTGGATCAACGGTGAGATATTTACAAATGGCAACGAATACAGCCAATTACGGAAGGGGTTTGAAGGTTTTGGCCCTAAAATCAGCCGCCATTTTGATTTTCAAGTTCGCGGTGCATAATAAATGGTACCTAATGAATAAATGAGAAAATTAATTAAAAAAATGGCCAGTCATTCTGATGTCAGGATGACTGCCCACATTTAGGATCTTCACGTAAGGGCTCCAAAATTTCAGTTCGCCTTTACAAAAATTTTGTACCTATTTGTAACCTAAACATATATTTTTTTCTAGATTATTAAGGCCAAGAATAAAGATTTTATTAATGATTTTTTGATTACAAAGGGCTGAATTTTCCAACGTCAGATAATTTTATTTAAGGAATAAATTTGAATTGACAGTTCTTCTAATACAAAAACTGTCAGACGTCAAATTTATTAAACAAATAAAAATTATCTGTCGCTGGAAAAATCAGCTCTATGTTAACTAATACCACAGAATACGACACTCCCTTCCCCGCGCTCATATCAGATACCGCACCTCACCCCGCACTTCGAGGTATTCGTCGCAGACACTTTAGCAAGAGCGCTCGCGAACCGCAGCGCTGTACTGCTGACACGAACACACAATAATTATGCGACTTAAAAGTTTTATTTGAGTTTTAATCACGATGGTTGGATATTGTGATGCTTTTCCGAATTCGTATTTACATAAACTGTTTGTAAGATTTCGCATTTTTAATACCATGCGATTTAATAACCGATTATTTACAGATAAGTCATTTAAACTAAACTATTTAAGTGTTTTTATTTCATTACGAACCCGACTATATAAATAAACAATTGAACTATAAGGTCACTTCATAATAATGCACACGTTCGGGCAGCGCCGTCGCCCGACACAAATCGCTTTCCACGCCATTTTTTTTACGCTACGCACGACAGCCAACCCTACTAGATTTAACGCACACATTTGCACGTATACAAACGTCATTTGTTTATGTAGTAGTAATAAGTAATTATTTTGCGAGGGTTGTATGGAGTGTCCGGGGTGTGCTAATACAGAAAGTCATATAAAATCATCATCATCATCTGCCTAGACTTTTCCCATGTTGGGGTCGGCTTCCAGACTAACTGGATGCAGCTGAATACCAGTATTTTACATGGAGCGACTACCTATTTGACCTCCACAATCCAGTTACTGGGTAATACGATACCCCTTGGTAAGACTGGTTGTCAGATTTTCGGGCTACTGACGACCCGTAACGTCTGTCAAAGATCCACAAATGACAGCCGGGACCAACGGCTTGACGTGCTTTCAGAGGCACGGAGGGGTATTCGTATGTAAAGATGGTCACCCATCCACGGACGGCAAGTGTAACATAACCTGATCGATCGACCCGTGCGGCTGTTATTATTACTTAGCCACAAACCCTTCAATAAATCAGTCATATAAAATATAAAATAATAATAATAAAAAAACTTTTTTACAAAGTAAACGACCGACTTAAAAAAAAAACAACTTTAATTTCGGAAGTCGGTGTCGTTTGTTTCACATTTCATTTTTTGACACCGCCTTACGAAATTAATTTATCACTTTGTAGTTTTATTTTAGTCGGTTGTTTTATGTGTAAAAAAGATTTTTTTTTCACTTTTTAGTTGTACCTACCCCACACAAATTCAATTAACACTAATGCATTGAAGAATTGAAGACACCGACTAGAAGAATCATCAAAATTCGCATAGAAATGCCTGAGATGCAGTACATTTATGCATATAACTTCGTACATAAGAATAATTACTTTGTTTTACTCGTATATACTAAAACCTTCCTGTAAGCACGTAGATTACATTAGTGATAGAATAATCAAAATTGGTTCATTAGTTTTTGATAAAATCGCGGACATACAAACATACATACGGGTCGAATACAGAACCTCCTTTTTTGAAGTCGGTTAATAAAATGTTAGCATATATTTTTTTACTAAACATTTTGTTGGTAAACAGATTAATCTTTTCTTGCATATAAAATGCAATGTGCGTAGAAGCTTTTACAGCTTTTTGTTATTCTGATGGACCAATCGTCAAAGCATTGCCATTTTGCGCCCCTGCGATAATGCTATTTATAATGTCCAATACAGTCAGAACTGAGTGGAGGTACAAATTCTATTACAGACAAGATTTTGTATTCAGTATCTTTTAACATAATATTTTTTGGTAAATCAGTAGGAATTATTATTTTATCAGATTCTGGTTCAAAAGCAATCACATCTTTTAAATTATAATCAATAGTTTTTGTGCCATTGAAACCAAGCTTTCTGCAAGTCGACATGTTTTTTTCAATCATGAATGTCGACTCGGCAGACTCGCTTAACGTCTTATTAAAATCGAGAGACAAGAATGCACATTTTCTTTTTACATTGTTCATAGGGCAGTCCAAATTCGTACATGATTCTTGTATGTCAGCACTATATATATTTTTATCAATCAAAATTCTTTCCAATATGTACGAAAGTATTCCCACTATCGTCAATATTTGTATCAAAAAGGTTTTCAAAATTTCACTACGTTGTTTGTATATATCTGTAATATTACCATTGGTAGCAATCATCTTAATAAAATTAAAATATTCATCACCAGTATCGCGTAAAGTTCTACTTTTATAATCGTCAACCACTCCAACTGCAAGCGTTTGTGAGACAGAGTCGAAAAACCATTCTCGTTAAAGGTATTTTTTGAATCACGAATTTTTCTTTAGTATTTTTTGAAGTGAAAACTTCTTTAGCGGCGTTGCACACTTTTTGTAATGGGTAAAAAATGTTAAACTCGCGTCAGGACATCGCGTCAGGACACGTGACCGTCAGGAGATATTCCCCCCCCCCCCTCTCTACGGCGGCGGCGGCGCCAACCGAAGTGAACCAAGTGACACACGACAAAGGATGGATGGATGGATGGGATAAAATATGGAAATTGAACAAAGTGCATCTATTAATGAAAAAAGTGACGCAGAAATAGTGAAAAAAAAATAGTTATATTAATTTAATTAATAATTGATTTATTTCAACGTTAATATTCAAGTTTTCACTTCTGCCGGCACTCCCGGAGTGCAACCAGTCTTTTTTTTGAAGTGAAAACTTCTTTAGCGGCGTTGAACACTTTTTGTAATGGGTAAAAAATGTTAAACTCGCGTCAGGGCATCGCGTCAGGACACGTGACCGTCAGGAGAGATTCCCCCCCCCCCCCATCTCTTTCTACGGCGGCGCCAACCGAATTGAACCAAGTGAGACACGACAAAGATGGCCGAAGAAAATGACATTTGACGTACAAATGTTTGAAAAGTCAGTTTCACAGAGTACTTTTTGGTTTCCATGACGACCATGACGTTGTCGCGTCAAAACTGTTGAAACTGTAGACAATAAATTAGTTTTTCATACGTAATAATGTCTATGGACACAAATATTCGGTTCATAGACAGATATTCTCGTATGCCGATTTAATGTGTTGGCCAATTTGTTGGATGACTTCATTATAATGGCAATATTTAGAAGTTGTAGGGCATTCTAGTTATAGAACGTTTATGAAGCGTTCATGAATACAAAATTTTATCGAATGTTTTAAAGGCCTATTGAGCATTTTAACTAATGAATGGTTTAAACCTTCAATAGGCTTTTTTTATGAATAAGACCGAAAGTGTTTAAAATATGGAAATTGAACAAAGTGCATCTATTAATGAAAAAGACGCAGAAATATTGAAAAAAAATGAGTAATATTTATTAAATTAATAATTGATTTATTTCAACGTTAATATTCAAGTTTTCACTTCTGCCGGCACTCCCGGAGTGCAACCCGTCTTTTTTTTTTTATTCCCTTTCCTTTTAGCCAAACCTTTAAAATTTTCTATTAATGAGGATTCTCAGCAAATATGGACTCTTCTTTTACTATCCTGCAATCGTTTTTCTTTCTTTTTCTTCAGTCTTATGTAATTTCCTTTTCTTCAGCGTGGTCTTCTTATAGCCGAGGCTCAACGCACTATGAGCAGTCTTTAGTTCTCCGGATAGAAATTCAACGTGTGTCATTATGAATTCATCAGTACGATATCTGTCTGTCTTGGTATTAATTTTGCATAAATATCTTTTCAAAGTTTTAAAATAACTTTCCACATTTGATGAGGTGGGATTTAGTACTTTAGAATCATAAGTCAATCTCATTATGTTTGACCATAGTGGAAGCTGTCCCATTAGCCGAATCAAAGTTGTGAGAAATTCAGGAAAATAGTATAAATTATCATGTGAAGCAGCATCACCTTCTGTAAGAGCGACTATTAATTTTTCTGCATCAATAGCGTTGTAAAACCGAAGGCATTTTTGAAGTACGGTCATTAGTTGTTTATCCTCAGCTAATATAGATTTGTGACAGGGTTCTGGGATTTTAGTCATGACCTCTATTTCAATTTCTGATTCGTTTGTACATTGAAAAGAAGTCAAACTTTTAAATCTGCATTTCGCTTCTTCGCATCTCGTTTTTTTGCCTTGAATATCTAGCCCATCATATTTATTTAGACATACTGTAATCATGTCACAAATAAAGCTTTACTTTGTTATAATCGTCGCAGCGTTTTACTTCTAAGAGACAGTTGATGTAAAAGAATTTAGTTCTCTGATCAATGTACTTAAAACATGATAAATTAAAGATAATCTTAATAAAGTGACTTGTGTCTATTCGAATATAGCATTGATGAGGCGTTTGCTGATTAGTTTCCAATGTATTATAAGACTCATTTACATATTCTTTTGTAGAATTGCACTTCGTAAATGCTCTCACTGCTGCTCCGATCAAAGCCGATGAATCATCTAAGACCACTTTATGCGGGGTTTCATTATTTTGATTTTTATTAAAAGCATGAAGCCAATTGTATATAGAGTCCATAGTGCGATTATCGCTTATCATCTGTGTAATAGGTACGCTACGCATGTTCTAACAAAAATCTTTTCCACAAATTGTTTTAATTTCGCACTTCGGATGTGTCCTAATTTAAAACCATTTGACCCCATAGGTGTTCTATAGGGTTCAAATAGGGATGTATATGACTGGATAGATGGCTAGTTAATAACAGTTACACCTTCTTGAGCGGCTAACCAATTCTGCACAATGCCTGCACGGTGGATGGAGCAACTGCTCCATCCACCACATCTTGCACGAAGTCTCAAATCAGTATTTGGATAGGCAATTCGCACAGTCGGCAGCATGACGTCACGCAGAATCTCCAAATACTGACTACTATTAAATCGACCACCAACTTCTACCAATTCACCAGGTCCCATAGATGACATCCAGCCAGCAATCTTTTGTATATTGTATAAAAATACTTTTCACGATTTACGTCAAACGTTTTAGAAAATGTTTGTGCGCAGTCACTGTTATTAGTCGTAGACTGACTTTTGTCACTTAAATCAATTTAGTATCGGACTACCCCACGAAGTAACTATATTTTACTTAGTCCGACTCATCTGTGGACTTATAGTTTTTTTTTTAACTACCCACCTGTTTTCAAGATAAGTTGTAAGGCGAAAATTATATTGGTCGTTTAATGCAAGAAATATTGTAGAAAACAAAAACAAATTTAAAAAAGTAATTGATAATAACTTAGATGGATTGTGTTTCCGAACCCACATGTTGTTCGTCGCCATTCCAGCATCGAACCGCGAAGCCACATTCACTGGTTGAGAATACGCGAAATTGAAGATTGGGCAGGTAGTAATTATTTCCGTGTTACTTAAAAGCTTTCAACTTTAACGACAAGAAGATAATGGCTTAACAAGATATTATTATGCCGGTGGGTTAGGCAAGTTGGGTGGGTCAGATAATGTTGGTCACCGACCGTACCTATCATTTTTTACGTAGTAGCAACATTCGGAAATGAAGAGCAATGGCAGTGACATAAATAAAAATACTTTTATTTTTGATGTCTGAAATCCGGGAACCCTTTCATAACAAAAACGTAAATCTAATTTAAAAAAATTTGAGTAATTTTATGAACTACATTTGGTCGTGACACCCTCCCTCGCAAGTTGGTACGGTCCCGCGGCATTGTCCTTTTGTTATAAAAAAAAACCATGAAATAATTTGCAAAGAATTTCAACCAGTGTCAACAAACTCCATAATTTCACAAATAAAACCCATTTAATAGTTTTATAACCTCTTCGTATTCAACAGTACTTTACTAAATTACGAGCTGATCTGACTAACAGGAACAAAAATTCCCGTTGGAAAGACTAGTCTGACCGTCAATCTGACCACTGGGAAAAACCCATAAATTTCGGAGCATCAAGATTCTGCCAGATAGAGGGAACCCTATTTTTTATCTTCTGTATTTTTTCTTATCATTTTAATACTCTCCAGTCTCATAAAAGCACCTAATGTAAGCTTGTGAATGTGTAACGTAATATGAAGCGTCGTGGGGCCCTGGTGACTTGTACTACAGGCGTTCCTTGCAATGCCTATTTCAAGCACAAGTCTCTTACAAATGTAAACTTATCTTAAGCTAGTTTTAAGCACTACTACTGTACATTTGTGAAGAGAAAATAAATAAACTTATTATTATTATGTACTACGCAGCTTCAATATGGATGTCCCGTGATCAACTTTGAATGTGACACTTTACGGTGTTTGGTCTTAATATATTTTCTGTTTGCATTGATGTCAGCTATCGATTTATAGAAATCATGCGTGCCCGCCATAAAAAAAAAAAAAAAAATGGCGGACTGGTAGGTATGCCACGGACATTCAAACCCCTTTTAATCTCGCTAGATTCGAGTGCCGTATTTACCGTTATTTTAACAAAATGTCTGTAATGCAGTGCATTGATTTATTCGTTATTTTTTTTTGTAGAGAAACGTCATTTAAAGTGCCTCGAAATCTCCTCATCGCTCGAATTGTCGCTTGGATATTTTTTCCTATGTTATTCATAGATTTATTGGGCTTACCTCGACCGTAGAAAGGTCGCCAATGGTCTGCAATAATGTAAATAATATTTATTACACTCTGCATTCGTTCCTTGAGATACACACATCAACACAATCTAGGGATATTTCAGGTATTCATGTATTGAAAATAAACTACTTAAAATCATTGGTGTTGATACGTGTATTACAAGGTTTTTCTTATTTGGGTGATCGAGTTTACCTACTACTAATTATCTAATCTCCTACAATACCAGAAATGAAATCAAATCACTCATCGACATGTGTATCCTGCCCGTCCTAACCAACAACAGTGCTCAGACTTGGTCGCTCACCGAGTCGCAAAAGTTCCGCCTTGGAGTTTGCCCAAGAGCGATGGAACGCAACATTCTGGGTGTTGACAGGACAGAACGCTGCGTTCCAAAATGTAGGAAAGAAGGCTGCCAGGCTCAAATGGGAATGGGCGGGTCACATCAGCCGTATGCACGATGACCGCTATACAAAAATCTCCACACAATGGGTGCCTGAAGATGGACGGCGCCGCCGAGGCCGGCCCAGAAAGAGATGGCGAGATGACCTAGACGCGTTCCGCGAGGGCTGGTTCGAGGTGGCGCGGGTAAAGAGTTCCTGTAAGGATTTGGGGAAGGCCTATGCACAGCAGTGGGACAGTATAGGCTAACAAAAAAAAAATGTTGTATAGACTTGCTGGAGTGACGTCATAGGCTTACTACGGAATTCGATTGCAAAGTCCTAACGTTCCAGATGTAACGATATTTGGTATTCTCGAGTTCTCGACACTCGGTTATTGATTGTCACTGGTAGGTATGTTACCAAATATTGCCGCAAACTTTACGACGTAATGTTTATGAAAATATTTTGCGGCCATTTTTTTCAGCCCACGAAGTGATTCGAGAGCACCGCAATCTAGAATTTTTTGGTGTTTTCAGATGATTCATTCATTCTCCTGCCCTTATCCCAATTAATTTGGGGTCGGCCGCAACATGTCTTCTTCTTGCATTTTTCACTGCTAGCACGATTTCTTCCGTAACAGCCGTCAAAGGGCGACCACTTCTTTCTTCATCCCCCAAAGTTAGTCGACCGCACTTGAATTCGTTAAATCAACGATACTCGGTTGCCGAAGGTGCTTTGGTGGTAGAAGGGCCTTCATCCATGAATGCCATTTGAAGTCTATCGTACGATTCGTCCGGTTTCAGGCGATACTTGCAATCGTAAAAAATCATATCGCGAAAATGTTCCCGGCGCAGATCCATTTTTTTAATAAGACACGGTGATTTAAATTAGCTCGCAAACAAAGTGGAGGGTGTAAGTGGAATGTATTTCAAAATTTCCTGATTATAAGTGGGGGCCGTTCCTTGTTCCTACTGGATGAGACACTGACTTTTACCTCCATTATTATGAGTCTATGTATGTTGTGAGACTAAGACAAGTGTTTTTAGATGATACAAAAATTGTCTGTACCTGTACCTGATGTGTCTGTACCGATGAGGCTTTTACTGCCTCATATAGGTAGACAGGTTATACGGGCTGGTGTCCACAACTCCACGTCAAAGCGCGTACTTTGCGTACATCCCAGAAACATCATTACTAGATTCGATGCATTTGATCGTTATGTTATTTATTTTTGTACTTACTACTGCACTCGAATTGAAACCTACAGCCTGAAATGTAATTAATAAAATAATTAAATACCTGTTCATTCGTTATTGTTTTTTTTATATTTTCTGACCGAGAAACGTTCACGTGGCAGTGTTCCTTTTCATTGCGAGCATTCATTACACGCCCGCTGCACACGCCTACTATGTATATTGGTATTATCCAACACAAGCTACGTGTGTCTGACAGCGTTTAAAGACCATGGCGTAGTACCGAACTCCCCATTTGCTCTCATTTGTCGACGTAGGCACGTACCAGTACCTTTATTAACGTAGCGGCAAGGGTTGTGCGATTGGCCCTAGATAGCCGAGACACATTTATCTTTGGTTTACTTATGTTTTCCCATGCGACGCAGTCAATTAAGTGTTGGTATTTTTTAATAATAAACTTTTGGAAATTATTCTTACCGATGCCGAAGACATCGTACCCGTGCACTGTAGGGCAAACAAAAAGGAAAATAATGAAAATATTTAAATAAATAATTCATATGTATTTAAAATGTAATAAAAATATATAAAATAATAGATTATTCACAGAGGGGATAAAGCAGTATCTTTTCTCACAGGCGTTATTTTGATTCCCGAACGTGACTAACGATTCTAGGGCTCTCAAGCTCAGTAGTGGAGATGTATCCTGATCGCATCAAAATGTATTTAAATATGTAAGAGACGTTCTAACTTGAACTCGGCACCTCTTGTAAAATATATTTTGTATACTCGATCTCTTCATGTCGCTACAATCTCAGATGGCAAAAAAATGAAGAAAAAGTGACATTATTATCAAGATCACCGTTATCTTGGGGCTTCGCGTGACAGCCTTTTCGGTGAAGACGGCACCATAGAAATAAAGTGCCCCATGACTTGTTATGGAAAACAAAAAATACTCAAATGCTTTAAAATGGCGTAGTAGTTTATTTAATAAAAAATATGACTAGTTTTATCAGATTCAGGGCCAACGGCACAGCAAACAAAAATGTTTGTTGTAAACATTTATCTCTGAATTTCCAATAAAAATTGTAAAAATCCGTAAAGATAACTTATTCTGGACCGAAGAAATGCTACCTAAATAAAGTTTTATACCTACTGTTTGCATTACCCCGAAATTGTAGATACCAGACAGTTCAGATCGATGCCCTTGAGGGATTTTTTTAATAAAACTAACGTCATCAGTTGGAGCACGGAACCCGAGCTCGGGATCCTAGTTCCCGTGCTTCAGTCAGGTAGAGTCCGGACTATAGTTGCAAAACTTCTGAAAAATTCTGAATAATTCCGGAATACTTCTGGGAAAGTTTCTTTAAATCAGAATTATTCAAAATGAATTTAATTAAGATTTTTATTTTTTTTTCCTGAAAATCGTATTTTGCATCGCACGTCGATCGCCGCCGCGCTACCCATAGACTAATATATATAATATGAGACGCTACCCCTCTGTGCGCGCCCGACTGCACGAGGCACGAGTCGTGCGTGCAGGCGATGGCGGTGCGAGGTGCGGTAAGAGGGGAGATGCTCCCTGGAGAAGTTTTCCCCCCGCGAGAAAGATTCGTACCCCGCAATCGAATGTTTCCGCCGAATATTTCGCCCGAATAATTCAATGGGAAATATTCCCAAAGTTTCGGAATATTTCGGAATACTTCCGAAGTATTCGACGGGAATGATTCGGAATTTTTCCCGCCAGCATCTATAGTCCGGACCCTAAATAATTACCAAAAAATATTTCATGTTTATATTAAATTTTATTAGATACATCATTATTATAAGTTATAAGTATTACTCCCTTATAATATTTATATTTCATTATCATAACAATACGTTCCATATCTTGTATTTATTTCGCAATAATAATTATATTTTTATGAGTGTAAACCGGAGTTACACGCCCCTGCCTCTGCACGTGTATGATTGTATCAAGAATCGGGCACCACGCACACAGGCGCACTCTCCGCTGCTTTTTGACAGTTTTTGAGTTTCTCAATATTGCGATAGCGTTCTTAAAGGTGCCACAAGTCGGTATTTTCCTTACTAGGGAGAGAGTATTACTCCACTGTTTTGACATTAATGTGCAATTGTGCATCCAAAATTAAACATGATATCGTTTTGTCTAAATTTGTCTGTACGGAAAAAAATAGTAAAATAAAAAGCCATTAAAAAGTTACGACCTAACAAAGATTCGTTTTTTTCTTGCTATTTTTAACGTAAGTAACTTTTTGTGTGAGTATAAACCACAAAAACATATTTATTATCACACCACACATGGGAGTTTACTTTTGGTTATGCTTCTCTGCAACATCTATAGTAATACAGAACTTCGCAGTCTAGCTCGACTGCATCGTCCTTCCTTCGGCACTGATAAGACCTTGGCTCCTTCTCTCACGATATCTGTCGATCCAACGGTTGAAAAATGCTGTAGAAACGCTTTGAAAGCCAGCCATCCAGCTTGTTTAGGCTCTTTACAGGCTAATTTCCCTAAATACATATTTTTTTTAAATATAGTCGCTATCGCATCTCAGCGACAATCAATGCCATAAACTTTTAAAAAGTGTAAGGAAATGAAATATATTTTTGATAGAAAGAGACAGATTAGAATGCGAAAAAATTCGGGAATTGTCCTTCTGGTGTCTTCTTCTCGCGATATTTTACTTCAGAAATTGTTTATTTTAATCTTACATTTGTATGGCAGTCCAATCCTTTGCACTAGAACAGGGAAATCATATTAGAGGGTAATCGTTTTAGTAGTCTTTCGGCGTGTAAAAGCAATTTCTATTTTATGGAAAATAGAGATACCTTTGCCGTACAGTTGATGGCAGATTGCTGGAATATTAACGTGTTTTGTATTATATGTTTTTTTTAAACATAGTGGCATTTAGCTCCGACTTGGCCGAGCTACTTATACGGAGCAAGAACTAAGTCGCTAATAAGTAGGTACACGAATAAAAAAGCTTGACTGACTATATTAAAACAATTTCAAGCTAGAATTTCAATATTGGCAACGGTATAGATTGAATAAGGTTTAATAAAAAGCCTGTAAAAAGATTAGCATAATTAGCTCTGCTTTCAAAGATGTCCTCGGCTCTATATAATAAAACCGACAGGCAACAATTCGATAACTTCAAAAGTTGTTTTTCATAGTTTCGGTGCTTTAAGGCTAAGTAAAGGGCGAGGAATCCAGGATTACCTGCGAAATTTTCTTACGTTTTTTTTGCATTTTCTTCTCAGTATTAGGTAGTACGTTGATCAAAATGTACTGCAGTACAACTCCCCAAGTTAGAATTTTAAAATGATTTCGTGAAATTTTCATTAAATAGGGTACCTAATTTGAACTTACAGAGTTGTATTGATGATTCAATTTTGTAAAAACATATTTTGTTACGGTCGCAAATCATTAATATTTTGATTAACATACAACCTGACATTGACCAGAAAATGGCAAATTACGTTTTACTTTTGTGAGCTATCTTGGCTCATCTCCTGAACCTGTAGTGATAATGTGACAACTTTGCTATTTATGGCGGTATATCTGTTAAAAAATTACTATATGTGATCGAAGCTCTCAAACTGTTGGTTCGATTTCAATGTGTTTAAACTAAATAAAGCGGTTTGTTGAAAAACTTCGATAATAGAATTGAAGATATAGGCCGCTCTTTTTCACGGGCATTTTGAGTTGCTGAATATGTGTGAATGTGTCAGTACTCAGTACTCACCCATATTCAACACTTCCTCACGTATCCAACGATGAGATGATACTACGGTGATTAATTATTATCTACCTACTTACTAAACTAACTACTAAACTTTTGCACAAAACTTACTCGAAGTGCAATTCCATTGAGAACTCTAATTTCACCAACTTGCGCAGGCACCTACAATGGAATTAGTATTTTTTTTTTTAATTAACGGAGATATTCGGAAGGACATCATTCAATTCGTATTCAAAAATGTAAGTGCCTGAAAAGAAAAGTACTGTTTTCCTACGAACACCTTAAGCATTTTTACTATTACAGCGAAAGTCCGCAATCAATGGCTGCTATTTGAGATTGAAAATCCCAAAAATCATATTATAATAACAAGTGTTACAAGCTTAACATTTAAAAAAACCAACAATTAATATAACATCACGAACATATTTTAACTATTACAACATAGATCTACAATTAACTGTAGACTTTCGTTGTAATAGTAAAAAATGCTCAAGATGATGTAATGTTATGTTTCCATAAGAAAACAATACTTTTTTTTGGCACTTTCATATTTGGGTATAAAATGATCGACGCTTGAATGATGTCCTTTGATTGTATTACTATACCTACTATATAAAAACATTGAAGTAAAAATACAAGACAGATATGACAATACATTTTCAACAGCAAGTATTTATTTTGAGATGTGGATTCTGATTCCGAAAACCCATTAAATTAAACTAGCTGTCATGCATCGTAATGAATAATGACGTTTCAGTTACTTTTCTAAGTGAAACGAATTGATTTTATTTGCTATAGCACTTTGTGTTTATGACAAAAATAGTATTTTTCACTTCTCATGCTCTAAAAGTTCATCTTTATGTTGTGCGTAGGCGACTTATAGTCGCTATTTATGCTCTAGAGTCTAGTGCATTTTTTTTTCTACGATGAAGTTAATCAGGGCCAAAAGAAAACGTCGCAGATTAAAGTCGTTATTTTATTTCATTTGCTTTAATTTATATCACTTCCTTGTTTTCTATCGTTAATTTAATAAAACCAGATAAAATAGTTGTAATTTATTGTTTAAAAACGCAAATAAACGTTTTTATGACTTGGCAGTATGAAATGAAGTACCCAAGTCGAATGACACAGTCATGTTGTAAATTAACAAAAAAAGCTTCGTGGCGGGAATTAGCTAATCTCTTCTTCAATTTTGCAACATTTTTGAATAGTGAAAATACTGTTATTATATTTTATGCCCGTTTCATTTTCTCGCAATCGAAGTGACAAGCAGAGTGTATAACTCGGGCATAAACGAGCCATCCACCCTCGCTTGCGGCTCGGCTGGATATAAACGTCTCGGGTTAAAATGTCTTCTATAATGCACTAGTTTTACAATCTACAATTTCATCGCCTTTTAAATGCTTTTCGATTACTATTGAATAACTTCCTTCACTAGAGCTGCATTTCAACAGATATGTGTATTTAATAATAACAAGTCACCATCGTCTTCGTCCGCTTCTAAGAAAAACACAATATTTAATAACAGTGCGTACGACAAGAGCGTGTCCGGCATAATTTTCGACTATTACATCGTAAATGATTGTAGCAAGTTGAGGGATACTTTGCCTATGACCTACAATATGTGGGATAAAAATATTGTAGCTATTATCTTAAAGTATGAACGCAGCTATTATTGTTAAAAAGGAACGCAGTGGATGAAAGAAAGGGAAGTATGTGTGTGAGTGAGAAAAAAATAAGTACAGTCAACTAAAAAAAAAATCCACCTCGCCACCCAACTTTAGTGCTTAAATTAAAGCCACCTAGCATGAATAAAGCTTGTTACTAAAATGTATAAAATAAAAAAAAATAATTTAAAAAAAAATAAAAGACTACCCTGCCAAAAACGAACTAAAAAGTAAAAAACAAGTTGTATTCCCTGACTAAACAGATAAATAAAATTGTCAATGCAGTCGGGGGACCATTCTGTGGAACATTTTTTTATTTTATACATTTTAGTGACAAGCCTTTAAGTATTCTGTGTGACAAGCTTTATTCATGCTCGGTGGCTTAAATTTAAGCACTAAAGGTGGTTTAGTCTCACGGCGAGGCGAGGCGTAGATAGGATGGACGAGGACAAGGACGGCTCCCGTTTAGTCGCGCAGTCGCGCTTACTCGCGAAGGCTAGCGCTGGGTCGTGCCAAGCGATTTAGTTCGTCTAGATACTTTTTATCATGTGGCAAAAATTTTTGAGTCTAGATCCATGACGGCTCTGTCCCGTGTCGTCCCTTGCAGCTTGTGCACTGTCACGGCCCAGCATAGTATAAGCGGTAGCATGCGCCGCCCCATGACCCTTTAACGCGTCGAATTCGACTGTACTGGGTCCAATTTTGACACCCACGCCGACTGTGTTTCCATATAAAATTTTCTAAAACATTTATAGACGTAACATTTTTTGCATTAATTAATGAGAGCTTTCTGAAATGTTATTAGTCCTATGCCTCTGGCTAAATTCGCTTATAAGCTGAGAAAATTTATCAAAATTTCCTTTAATCCAATAATGCTCTATAGAGCGTATTGATTCAACATATATATTGAATCAGTTTGTTAGCTTCAACACCACTTTCTTTTATATAATTCCAGCCTTCTACGAATTTATCACTCTGCAATAGTGGAAAAACTGAGCATAATGAAATAGTTCTTTTGACTCTTTTTGATTTAGTTTTTGAGATACCTAATGTTTTTGCTTTTCTCTAAATACATTGTTACCAATGATAATAACAGCCTACTAATTTTAACTGTCGGACAAAATTATTTAATGCTGTTCAGAATAGACATTTCAAAGTCACAAAGTGTATTTGTGAATCCCAATTTAACTGTGATCTTAGCATTTTAAATAACGCAAAATAAGTGGATCGCTTTTTGTCACCTAGAAAAGCAAAAAAAACATACCGTCGAATTGAGAACCTCCTCCTTTTTTGAAGTCGGTTTAAAACCAAAGGCGCAACATTAGTAGACTCATTTGTGCTTCCCGTATCGTCAAATATAGTAAATAATTCTACGAAAGGTCTGGGGCAACATTTAAAGGTTCCGTCCGCAAAATACTCATTTAACTTTTCATCAACTCTCTTGCTTTTAATGAACAAAAAACTATTATACGCGTTCCTTCATAATTATAATCAGTAAATAGAAAATCTTTAAATTTTAGTGGTACTTCTATTATTTCCGTATTAGAAAATACCCCGTTTTTGAAACACCCAATGATTGGTATCTAGCATTATAAAGGCTATGCTTCAAATTTGAATATGAGTACATTACTGCAGCGGCCATCAAAAGAGGCATTGTTCGCCTCGGCACACATACGTAATTCCATCAATGCCTAGTTGTGGCCAAGGCTTGTATAGTACTTTTCTCAAATAATGCGCGGAAATTAAAACTAAGTACATAGTACCTAGGCAGAACTTTTTTGTCAATTACAATTACTTTTCAAAATCAATGACGAACAACGAACAACATTATTTATTGCTTCATAATAAGTAACTAACTATATACACTACTCGTAGATACTAAAATAAATGACTAACTAACTTACAATACAAATATATAAAAATAAAAAACAAAGGACACTTAGGCGTCGAAGTATTCATCCGCATCGCTGTCATCCGGAAACGTGCCCAGAAGACTGGCAGCATTGCCACGTTGAATGGCAATGCTATTTCTTTGGCCAAAGAACGACCCAGCCCTCTGGTCACGTGAAGTATCGACCAGCCGGCGAGAAATTTCCTTAAAAAAGAGACGCGCGCTCGGGCCCAATGACCCGAGCGTTATTTTATTATTTTTTCCCGCGTTAGGCTGGCCGCATACATCCGGTTTCCTGATTCGGAATTGAGATTCGGACTTCAGATTCGACCCTGAATGCACGCATTTCATTAACCGACATCAAAAAAGGAGGTTCTGTATTACAAAATCATCTCTTTAGCGCACACGTTCTTATATTTTCCGTCAGGGTTTCCGAACGGAAAATTAATCGTAGTTTGTGTAAATCAATACGAAACAGGTAGGTATTCATAAGGGGCCGTCTCCACGAGCGAGAGAATCGCGGCGATAGTCTCGCCGTGCCATCAAATTTTCGCCGCGATGATATCACCGTGTGGAGACACGATCTAAGAGAGTGTATAGAAATACGTGTCACGGACGATAATATCGCCGCGACTCTCTCGCTCGTGGAGACGGCCACTTAGGATCACTCAGTTCCTCCAATTACTGATAACTTTGTAACAAAAGTATTTGTGTTATGATAAGTATTTATTGTACAAATATATTCGAAACATACATTGTAGGATAAAAAATAGATGTACCTACAGAAAAAGCCAAACTAAACCCTATTACAACGATCTCTCAGACAAAATGGTGTCTGTACTGAGTTGATCCAATGAAACTGTCATAGATACCTGGAATTCGCTTTAATTACTTGATGGTTTTAAAAAATATTGTGATAATTTGTTACCAAATTTTTGAGATATTAGTCAGTAGAGTAAGTTTTTGTTGAAATTTAGCTCATAGCCGTTTTTGCAAAATGTCTGAATTGAGTGATCCACGTGACAATTTTTTTTTTTACTTTGGACTAAGTATGAGTTTTGACTATTTTTGATTAAATGTACAATCAGATTTTGTCACGAACTATAAATAGACAACACACAATTAATTTAACGACTCCAGTAAACTGTCATAGAGGACTACGACTTGCGATTCGTTATCAATTCTAAACCTATAGTCAACAATAGTCTAGCAAGGCGGCTAGTTGTATCTAGAGGGTAGCATTTCTCATTACCCAACATACTTACGCAGCAGCTAGCAGCTTATGTTGAGACGAGGCCATTGATTGTAAAGGATAATTCACACGTATAACGCACTGCACGGGGTGACGTAAGCGCAGCGATGCCGTAGTTGAAGCTTGGAAGTCGAGCTCGATCTGGTTGCGTGCGTTAACGTGCCGATGAGGTGAGTTGATGCCGATCCCGTGCAGAGCTTATACGTTGACCCTTTAAAGGTCAAATCATAAGGGCAGTAAATGAAAAAACAAAACCATTTCTGTGTGAATACATACATGTTCTTTATTATATTATCTGAACTAGTTAGGTGATGTTTCAAATCTAGTGTTAGGTAAATCTAAATCTGCATAGATAAAGTACGGAATCTATTTTTTTCAAATCCAAGTTTATTTAATTTTGGTCAGTAAATCTAGAAAAATGAGTCCTAAGTGATTAATTACTTTTTAAGTTAAATAGTTCTTTCTATGTAAATATATTTACAATAACATTTTGTATAGTTTATTTACGATTAATTTACAAATTGAAATAAAATCACGTAAAATTCTGATATACACCGACAGCGATGTGCTGACTTATAAATCCCCATTACCTAGTAACTAATTGATCCCGCTTACATTACACAGCTCTTTAACCACCAATCTAAATCACTAAATCTGTACTTAAACATGTACATAGGTGACACTACGTGGAAGGTAGAGACGCTACGAGATGAGTTAAGTTCCGCATTCAAGTAAACATTACATAGCCGATAACTACAGGAGAAATAGCTCGATTATATTTTTACCGGACTAATTTCTACGTCCACTTGTTTCTAATTACGGAACTCAGTCGTCGTCCCCACATAAGGTGGTATCATACAATAGTCCCTTGCAAATGTTGGGGATCTGGAGATGAGGTGACAGTTGGGAGCGTGGGACCTAAGGATGAAGACGGCAAAGCAACCGCGACTTCTTGGTATCCGCCAAGTGGTATGCTCGGTCCAGGCAGACGTTCCAACGGATGTTCTTCCGGTGGGGTTACTTCCAAACCAATACTGCCATTCAAAGCAATCTTAAAAGCATTCTGCTGCTGCTGCTGTTGTTGATGTTGTAGTAATGAATTGAAGTGAGATATACCAATTTCTTCGAGACTGCTCTTGCGGCGACGAGATCCAACACCACTTAACCCTTGACGTAGTGAATTAGATCGTCTCAATAATATATCGTCGACAACCCGAAGTGAATTTGACCTGCCTCTGAAATCTGTTATGATAGTAGGACTATCAGGCAGCGACAAGGAGTTAGCTTTAGTAGTAGATAGGGGAGGCGCACGAGGTGGAGCGAAACTTGCACCGATGGTGGATCCCCTCCTGCTCGAAACTCCCTGAGCTTGAATTAACGCTTGTGAACAAAAACTTATGTTTGATTTACGGCGACTGTTATGGCGTTCAAACGTTTTTTGAGCCGAAAATGGTGAAGGTCGAACTAAGTATCTGAAATGTAAGGAATATATTATAAGACATTATTTTGCATTAGCTTATCCTAATAAATGACCGAACGAACTTTCGTATGCTTACATTATATCGCCCTCTTGCAAGTTTAGGTCACAGCTAGGATTTATTATGACATACGACAGACTGTTTCTTTTCTCGCTCACATCATCATAGTCAATTCCAGTGAGGTTTAACGATTCCATTCTAGATCGTACTAGATTGGCTATTTCAGCTCTTTCAATTTGTTGAGCATGGTTGTCCCGGGCTTCATCCGCCAGGCTTGTAGAATACTGTGAATGTTACAAGTTTTTAAGACGTTATACCGTTTATACAAAGTCCTGTTACTGGCACAAAATTATGGTCATCAACAATAATAATTATGACGAGTAGATTTTTGTACATTATGAAAGTTAAGTAAGAAATTTCATTCATTTTAATTTACACTAACATACAAATTATTGTTGGTACCTGTGAGTAAAGACAATCATGCATGATCTGCTTTATTGATTTGTACGCTTTATGAGTGAAACGATGCGCACATAATTCGATTATATTACGGTTAAAATCGATTTAGTGCATACCTACATAGGTAACTACTATAATTGTACTCCAACTACATGGAGTGTGGCATTCGTTTGGACATCGCACTGTTACTAGTGTTCTAAGTGACTATACCTATGCTAGTAGGTAATGGAGTGAACGAAGGCGACTCGAACTACATATTATGTATATGTAGATAACGATTCCCAAAAAACGACATGTTAAAATAAAACTGTTGCTATCCCAATTCAAATTCTAAAATTATCTCATAAGCATATGAATCTATGGAAAATAAACCAAACCGGTTGTTTTGGAGTTATCGAACTTATAAAGTTTTTTGGAAATTATCCACCTCTCGACCAAAAACAGTCTATGAACGAAAGAATCCTCCAGAAATCGATTCATCAAAAAAATACTCAAAACTTTGGAAGCATTGTATAGTGTAATGAAAACTTGAAATGTATGAAAATTTCTTGAAACTACTACCCTTCTTTTCGAAGCAGATTAAAAAAAAAAACAGTTTTCCGGTAAAACTTCCTTGTTTCATTAGCTGTCTATCATGGTATTATAACAGTGCGCACTGAAAAGGGAAAAATGAAAAAAAAAAACTTCTTACAAAAAAACAACAGACTCAACTACAAATTAAAAAGATTCGGAAGTCAGTCGAAAAAACAAACAAAACTAAAGCCAACGACTTTCGAAACTAGAGTTGTTTGTATATATAATCTTCTAACTGTCGGGAATAAAACGTCGATAAGTATTTATAATCTGTTGTTATTTGTGATAGTTATTTATGGAAAGACAAGACGGAACAACGAGATATAATAGTAAAAAAAAATCACTATTAAATATGGTGAGAATTGTGCGGAGACAACTCGGTACAGTGCGTACAATATTTGATCCGCAAAGTGCAGCAAACCGAACAAGAAAATTTGAAGAAACCGGATCGGTTAAGGATAAAGAAATTCAAGTTCGTATTCATCCCACCAGAACAATTTAGAATAGTGCCCTTGTTTTCATTTCAACGTTTCAATGATCAGTGACCAGCCGTCTTGACTACGAAACAACATAATTTCAACCGATGAACATATATTATATATCAATTCCAAACAGAGTCCTTCCACATAGAATTATAACTATAATATTATTTCTAAAACGGCTGTGAAAAGGGGCATACCCTTTTTAATATTGCGAATATAGTAACGACCGATAAATTCGAATTTTCTATTATTCTAAAAATTCAAAGAAATATTATCTCGGGGTGAATCAAATATGATTGTGACGAGGGAACATCAGATATTGTGTTTTTAGCTTTGGTTAAATGCTCTGTGCAAAAGGCGTGCTACTACTTCATAATAAAAAAAAAAATTGAAAAGCGGCGTGAAGTTAAGTAAATCAAAATTTCTGTGTTTTTACTCGTCATTCACGGCTGATGCCATTAAAAAAAAAACATTTTGCATAATTATATTGAATATCCACGAGAACGTTCGCTGCTTAGATCCTCAAAGTATTTACGAATAATCATCATGGACCTGAAGAACTGTAGAACTCTGACCATGTAAGTAATGTAATTTTTAATGTAGGTATGTATATCCCAGCTTCGCCGATTACGGTGAGGAAGACCAGACTAAAAGGCGTAATGGAGAGATTGGAGATACAGCATATCGCCCTCAAATTCCGGTTGATAGTGGTATGTTGGATACAACGTCTGATTTGCACCACTGTGGAAATAGGTCGGCCGACAACGTGCAGCACACATTGGCTAGACTAACCAATTTGATCAATGCTACGCCGTAAACATGCGTGGACTCGCGGCACTCAGTGTTACGAAAAATTTCGCCTCCCAACTGTAGTTCTATCCGTAGTCCACGGACATAGCGTGACCTTGCTGAATTTTGAGTCAAACAAATTAAAAAAAAACTATACATTTATTTTTTCGTGGTAATTTAAGAACCTAATAAAAGAAGACGATGAACGACTAATTATTATCAGGATACTTTACGTACTTATTATAATTTTGAAAAATTAAACGAAGTAATTATTGACGCAGTAGGTAAAAATAACATTGGTTCCGAAAATAAATCCATCTGCAGCAATAGATCGCTTTCTTCATACATACTAACAAACAAGAAAAGAAACCTACATGATTGTCGTTTTAGCCTTAGCCACGATGTTACGTAAGGACCTTCGGATTTTAAGCTTCGCTGAACTAGCGACCGGCCCACCATAATTATTTTAAAAGGTCCATGTGAAAGGTCCCTGGTAGTGACCTTACCGCCGGCGTGCGTTCTCCGTAGCAGCCACTGAGGCAGCCAGCCGCCTCCCGGCGCCCGCAAGTCGGAAATCCTCCGCCTTCGCCCTCCTCCTGCTGCAACTATCGTGTCACAGTTTCCAATACTTTTCCTAACTTTACAACACATCGGCAAAAAATTGGTTGTTTCGAGAATGATATTCAAACTTTTTATATTTTTAAGTCCTATAGGATCTTGGAAGATAAAACAATTGATAAAGTTTTATTTATCAGGGTACTGAACATTGTAATTGAACTTAGTTCAGTGACCTATCTATCGTTTAAAACATGAAAGATGAGTATTTTTTTATGAATTCTACTCTTTGCATGCAGAAAGCTAAAGCAGTTGCGCTACGTAGTGTTCTTTGGTCTTTGCTATGGAAAAGTGTGATGTGTTTAAACCTGATGGCATAGGTGACTTCAGATTTGCACATGCAACGATCACCCTTTTGTTTCCATAGAATAATATTTTATAAAGTTATATTAAGTCATGTTATAATCCAGCTAATTTTCATTATTAATTCATGTCGTAAGATTCTAGGTTTCTATAGTATCATGCAAAACACAAACTACAAATATAACACATAGGCGGGATTGCGATCATCGAGTTCAATTGCGATATTTTATAATGGTCCAAGTCAGCTAATACCTTTCAGGTTAGCTTCTTAACATTTGCCACTTCAGCATTTGAAATTATGCATTACCTAAACCATCCGGCCGTAGCAGTTTGCGTATAAATCATAAAATTGAAGCACGTGTAGTCCATAAGACAGTATCGCGTGAGAGGTAGAAAGTTATATAAAAATTGCTAGGTACTAATTACAGACACTCCACAAGTGTAAGGCTCAGAATGTATGTAGATAGGTTACAGTAATGGAAAAAGTGTAGCGTTGACGCGAGAAAAAGAAAAATAAGATTGAAAAAAATGTACCCGAAATACAGTCCAAAGACTCGGACTACTGAGATGCAACTTTGTGATGTACTATTTTAATTTGGAATTTAGAAGTTTTGAAATGGTGTGTGATGGATCAATAGCGTTCAGGCGTAAACTGTAGTAAAGGACTGTATTTAAGGAGATAAATATTTGAGAGTAGGGAGTTAACCGACTCACCGATGCACGCGATGGTCGCATTCTCGCGAGGCGTGACCAAAACCACTTTGATGGTGTCCTTGGCGACATACTCACGTGGTGAGATGCATCGGCTAATGTCGTATCCTGTGTGCGATAAATTCCGATCGGAATTTCGCATGTAGTTGAACATAGCTTTTGGTACAATCGACCGTATGTTCGTATCCACATATCTTCTTTTGAGATTTTCATCTGTTAGAAGTCCAAGTTGAATATAAAAAAGCCTGTTTATGTTTGATTAAAATCACAGCTTTATTAAAATAGCCATAATCGTTCGCAATATTTCGCTTATAAAAAGACTACGCATGAAATAATGTCATCAAATGTAATCAATTGTACTTCAACAAAAAATTCGCAAGAATTTAGAAACATGGGGCACAGCCAAATCGGTATGTATGAATACTTATAAACTTACTGATGTGAGAAATCCTGATCCTGGAGCTTGATCAACACCCAATAATAGTCGCACAAAGGTAATGACATAATCCTTAACAAATGCTTGATAGAGTAATGTGTCAAGCATTGACGCTGAGAATACAGACCCCGCAGCGAACGGTAGACGAAACATGTAAGAAATGTGTGAGCCACGTTCCTTCTCCCGCTAAAAAAAAATATAAAAAACAAAAGTATTATGGAAGCAGCGACTGTTTCATAATAATGGAAACATTTTTTATCAAAAATTGTAATTAGAAATAATAGATACCTTTTCCATTTTTGAGAGGTGTAAGGCATACTTGTCATGAGCACGAAATTGCATGAATCGCATATTTGATGATTGTGATAGCTCTGTTATTGACTTAATTGATGGAAAAAACCTGAAAACAAAAACATATTTTTGATTGATACTAAATACGCACTTGTGTAAAACTAATGGTACCTCTACGCATCATGCGCATGTTGAGGCACTTGCGCAGGTTACTTGCATCGTGTAAACGAGGGCGTCAAGGTGCGGGTCCAGTGACTTACGCACCGTGTAAGTACCAATACAGTCAATGTTTATGTTCGCTGCGCAAAAATTGGACTATGTAGTGATCTTAGTTCACTAAATATAGAAAGTCTTTAAAAATCTTAATTCGCCATGGCGCAGCGCCGTTTAATTATTAAAAACCATTACTTGAACATAGTTTGTACAGCGACTATTGTATTGCAATCTGCCAAACTGTCTTCTTCAGCCGAATTAGATAATTCTTTGTTAACAACAACCACATTTTCGGCCAACGTAATTCCAGCACGCAACAGGTCGTCTAAGCTGAAATGAAAAGTAAATTATTATTTCAATGTTATTCCAATGATAACGGAAAATTCAAAACGGCTGGTTGACACTTCCCGTGACCCAAGGGGGGCTGGCTTTTACCTTGGCCAAAGGCTAAGCATTGCCATACGACGTGGTAATGCCGCCAGTCTCTTGGGTACATTACCAGTCGACAGCGATGCGGATGAATTTTTCGACGCTATATTTTAGTTTTTGTATAGTTTTAGTTAAGTTAGGTTTTAATTTTGTTATTTTTGTTAATTAAGGTACTTATTAAATATTAATTTACGGAATAAATGATAACTAGATAAATTGGTGAATTCACACTGGGTACTCACCAATCGATGCTACCTAGCATCCAGTACACTAAAGGAAAGTATGATATTGCATCTAAAAATGCTATGTCTGGTCTACGTTCCAAAAGTAGAATGATAGGATTCAGCGAGGTCTTTGATCTAAAATGGGCTCGCAGAGGTATGATGAAATTATATATTCCATTCGATGCATAATCCGCAGCTAGGATTATTGTTTTGTTTTGCCATTGGTATTCTTTAGCGTTTCTATAAGCACAATGTTCGCAAACTTGTGCTAACTGCAAGCAGCATAGCGGCTTCTTTTCTTTTAGTAAATAACAGAGAGTTGGACTCACTCCAATGAATGGTGACACCGGCGGGAATCCTTTCACGATCCTGAAATTTCTCATTTCATTGTCGTTATTTGTGGATATATTAACAGTTATTTTAAACATATAATTAATTTCCGTCATAAAATTAGGCGAAGCAAAGCTTTTAATAAAAAATATTTTTAATATTAAAAGAGACGAAAAGTGTTACTGAAAGTCCTAGCATACTTACAAGAAAAGGTTAAGGCGCCAGGGTAGCCCGCGAAATTTAAATTTTCTAACGTTTTTTTCAATTTGCAGGTCGTATCAAGTTGTATGTTGATCTAAATATGATTCGCGGCCGTAACAAATATTTATTTATAGAATTGTAATAATAAAAATCATCAATACAATCATTTCTCTAACTTCATGTTACCCTATCATGCCATTTGAAGCTAATTCTAACTCAAGGAGTTGTATTGCGGATCCTAGTTCTGTAAGTCATATTTGATACGGTCGCCAATCATATTTTAATCAACATACAATCTGACACTGACCTCCAAATTGCAAAAAAATGTTAGTAAAATTGAATTTCACGCATCTCCCTTATGGTATTATAACACATCTAATATAAAGAAAACATGAATAACTGGACTGTGTTTAGTTCTATAATATGTAGCATTTAAAGTATAACATTAAACACCAAATTCACGAAATTATCATGCTCGGAATCGCTTAAGGACATGTGCACAAGTAAACTAATCCTTAATAGCTAAAGTATATTTGAAGGTTTCTAGATCCGCTATCACGCTTGCGTTTAGCATGTGCAGCGGTGCCGGCGGCGGCGTCAGTCACACGTGCCACGGGTTTAGCTAGAACGAAACGGAATGCAAATATAGATAAATTCACTCTGTATTGTATTTTCTCATTGATATTGAAGTTTTGAATAACGATAAATATTTGGAATTCCGTTTGATAACTTGCTAATTAAGTGTATAATATTTTATTTTCCAATTCCTTATCATGGAAGTTACTTGAATACGCGGTAGCAGGAGCTATCCTGTCATCAAGCTGCGTGCTCTTGCTAAAACGCAAATGTGATAATAAACTAATTTAATGTCGTTCGTATAATATCACATATTACTCTTTTAGTATATTGTATTTTTTATCTGAATACCAGAATACCCAATTACAGGTGTTGAAACAGAAGACATATGCGCTTCGGTAATCTTCGTGTTTCCGAATTAGTACGAATATACGTCACACAGTGAGCGATGCAAAGCTTATAAGTGTCTTCGTCGTAGTGCCTCAATCATTGCGCGTTTGTATGAAGCTTTCTCTGTTGGTTTTAAAGGTACAAGGTGTTGGTTAACATACTGGCCTACAGCCAGTGCCAGACTTTAGCATTATTAGTTTCAACACATGTAGGTAATATCGATGTTGCGATTGATCAATCAAACGTTCGTACGATGCACTTCCAATTTGAGCTCGATAAATATATAAAATAAATATGACAGCACCAATATTTAGTTAAAGATTAACGCTAAATCGGAGGTACTCTTAATAAAACACGGTAATTATGTGATATTGTAAGAACAAATAACATTAAGTTAACTAAACAATTCCTAGAATCCATATGAAATACGAATTGATTAGACATGTGTCGATTTTGTTCAGATATCTCAATGCGTTGAATAAGTAATCGCTAAGGAGTTAAATAATACTATTAATAGCTTTTTCCAATTTTATTAGTTTGAATATTGGGTCGGTTACCTTTAATTTAAATGAGTTTCAAGGCACAATAAAAATAATCATTGGCATTATCGCGACATGTGCAATCGAAACATCTCTAATATAGTTACCTACCTTTAGCCGACCACCATTCTAGAAAGAGTGAGACTTTAGATTTGGTTAATTAGTGTTAATCTTTAATTTTGTAGTACATTATATTGTTAAGAGGAAATGCGGTCGGAGAGACTTGTGAAAAAGTCTAAGTGAAAAGTCATAATTCGAGGTTCGGCTCTCGCCTATTTCCTCCTCCAATATTGGACCAATTTAAAAGATATTTCAAAAAGTGAATAACAAGAATTTATACTGTGTCCCTATAAGCATTTTTGGAGGGTTCTAGTGCTTACAAAAATAATGTATCATCGAAAAGGAAAATAGAGGGACATACAAGTAGTTAATATTTATTGTTCTGTAAAAAAATCATTGCAAACTGTGGAACTCACCATTTCACAACCATACCAACACCATTCTTGTTAACGTCAGCGAATGGGGCAAACGAGTGAAACTGATCTTTGGCCCGACTAAGACACAAGTCATAGCCTTCGCCACAAAAGCGAAAACCGCGCGGCTTTAAACGTATGGAACCAACCTAACATTAGTGCCCGAGATAAAATTGCTTGGAGTCATCTTAGATGATAAGCTGCAAAGCCACTCGCAAAATTACCAAACTAGGCATGCTATGCTTTCGTATCGACTTCAAGATCCAGAAATCTATCATATAGAGGCGACCAGGCTCTCAGGCACTACTTACCTTAGCCCAGCAAATATCAAGAAAAAATATCAAAAAGAATTGCAAAATTAGGCACCAGCACCCGATCGCACAGACGCGAGGCATACCAAACAGGACGATGGCGTCACCAGAGCGGCCTTCGATTGTTGCGATCTGGGAGAAATTGCCGTCACAAAGAAACTCAAACTACACAACTTGTGATCAAATCCGAAACGAAGGGATCCGTAGGAGAACCAAGGTCCGTAGTAGAACCAAGGTAACCCGATATAGCCCAAAGAATTGCCAAACTTAAAGAGGCAGTGGCAATATTGCTCGCAGAACAGATGGCCGATGGAGCCGAAAGGTATTGGTGTGACGACCGTGTGTACCAGAAGACGTTGGAACAAGGACGAGTAGCGTTGGAAGGCCACCCACAAGGTGGACGAATGACCTTGTAAAGGCCGCAGGAATTCCCTGGATGCAAGAAGCCCAGTGAGGCCTATATCCAGCAGTGAACGCCCTCCAGCTGAAATGATGATGAACTGTGTGCTGTTCATCCAGGTTGAACTGTTGGCCTTCCTGGAAGCTTGCAAATGGGCATACACGAAGAAACAAACAAACACCACTATCATCTCCGACTTCCTGTCTGCTATCCAGGCGATCCCAGTCAGGAGCAATACAGGCCCACTGGTTACAACAATACACATAAACACACACAATCACGTGGGTGAAGGGGCACATTGGAGTTGCAGGTAACGAAGCTGCGGATGCTGCAGCGAAAATGGCAACTCTGCTTCCTAAAGCGCTAGACTACGCGCATACACGATTTCATACGTCAAAAGAAAACTCAGATAAATCAACTTGACAAAGTGGCAAGACAGGTGAGCAAGGACAACCAATAAAACCAAATACACAAATTCCTCAAAAGATCAGACCAAACTTTTTACTTAGTCCAAAAATTGACTGAGCATGGCTTCCGTCAAAAGACACTGTAGGTACTACCTACGTAAACAACTAAACGATTCCATACTAAGGCTATCGATTATTGCTTTATTAGTAAGAAAATAATCCTGCATATACCAATCGGTTTCGAGCCTGTGTCTGCTTTGTATACAGTAGAGAAAAATTAACCTACTGGACCTATTGAGATGAAACATGTCAGTTTTTAAGCTTTTAACCGCCCGACTTTATATCAGTTATCGCGCCCCCAGCGCCCGACCAAAAAAAAAAAAAACGTAAAATAAATCCCTCCTGATCAGAAGGTCTAAGTAGCAAAATGTCCAACAGCGCGAAATGTCTAATGAGCAGTAAGTCTAATTAGCAAAATGTCCATGTAGCAAAACGTCCAACTATCAAATGGTCTGTATAGCAGAACGTCTATTTAGCAAAATGTCAGATTCTCAAAATGTCTGGATACTCGGGCAGAAAATTCAACACACAAATTGCATCGGGAAGGAAACGGACACGGTATTATAATATGTACATACAGACTCTTTGGTCTATGTACTCGTAGCGTATATAATATCTTTTTAACCTTTTAACCGCCGGACTTTATATCAGTTGTCGTGCCCCCAGCGCCCGACAAAAAAAAATAACGAAAAATATATACCGATGAAACGAGCTGTGATGATGTAATAATAATACAGATTAAACGAGCTGTGTTATTTTGTCCATACCTATTGCGGCGATAAGTCCCCTCTTTGAGGAGTGGCTGGAGAGGCGTCACGGCGTCCTCACCTTCCGCCTGACGCAGGTCCTCACCGGACATGGCTGCTTCGGGAGGTTCCTGTTTCGAATAAGGCGGGAGGAAACGCCCGGGTGTCACCATTGTGTGGATCGCCCGGAGGACACGGTGGAGCATACGGTGGAGGCCTGTCCAGCTTGGGCAGAGCACCGCCGCGTCCTCACGGCGGCGATCTCTCGCGTCCGGCCCTGATCCAGGCCATGGTACGGAGCGAGAGTACATGGGAAGCCGTTGCCTCCTTCTGCGAAGCAGTAATGCTCGCGAAGGAGGAGGCGGAGCGCATGAGGGAGAGGCAATCTTGGCGCCCTCGCGCCCCTAGTCGCCGCAGGAGACGCCCTGGGCGTCGGGAATCTATAGCCGATTCCCGGCCACCGTAGGCGCGGGCTTGCGGACGGCGAGCAATGGGCAGCTCGCCGTCCGGTAAGGACCAGGCCCAGGTCGACGGCGCGTTGTGTTCCACGCGCGCCTCAAAGAGATGTCAGCACTAACTGACGGGGTCTACCAGGACCGAAGCCTGCCGGGGTCGCGGGTTGTTCGAAAGAGATACCGTGGCCCCTGGCACAGGCAACTGAAGGAACACGGGTGGGTTTTAGTCAGTAAAAGTCTGACACGCTCTCTCGCTCCGCCCAGAGCGAAAGAACTTATTTGATGATTTCCCACCAAAAAAAAGGGGTGGCACAGGCGGCTAAACACGAATATAAAATCAAAGCCAACCCTGCTACTATTCCTCAAAGCTCTTAGAAGAGAAGCACTTTGGCAAGATCGCAAATACAAGAATATGTTATTTGAAGGAAATAAAAGAAGAAAGATCGATATAATGTTTAATGCCAAATACAAAAGAAAGCTGCAAAAGCTTGAGGGCCAAAAAATTAGCCCCTTTGAATTTTTGAGAAATCTTGGCCATATCAAAAGGATATTAGGTGAATAAATGCAGGGGAATTTGTGCGCCTAATATCTTAATAATTATGAGGCTATAAGGTTTTTAACCCTGATATTTTTTTTAACAAATAAATTTACTCTAATTTACAAATGACTTTTACTTTCTATCATGAGTGTACACATTTTAAAAATTACTTTTTGCTAAATAGACGTTCTGCTATACAGACCATTTGATAGTTGGACGTTTTGCTACATGGAAATTTTGCTAATTAGACTTACTGCTCATTAGACATTTCGCGCTGTTGGACATTTTGCTACTTAGACCTTCTGATCAGGAGGGAAATAAATACCGATGAAACGAGCTGTGATGATGTAATAATAATACAGATTAAACGAGCTGTGTTATTTGGTCGTATATATACGACTCTGGCGGAATGGACACGAAAGTATTTGTCGGATTAATCCGACATAAGCGGTTAAAAGGTTAAAGTAGGCTAGCAGCAATGTAGCCATGCAACAGTAAAAATTCCACACTACTGTTATCAAGTTTACGGTAACCAATATAACGAAGGATAAAACCGAATGACAGAAATATATTAGGTCCTACTTAAATTGGCGTTCTACCGAACTGGCCACTTTGATCTCATATCTAGCGTTTGGTTAGGAATTCCAAATTCAAATTTATTTAGGCTTGTATGTGTTTCGAATTTAATGACTCATTTGTTTTGGCGCCATTTGATTTTTCTTTGACATCGTACTGTTCACAATATGGAAAAAATATCGCGTTATTTACGAATACGAGTTCCACCGTAGGGCGTGGCACCAGCGCTGCAGAAATACCTCGAAGGATTAGTTATTTATTTATAGTGAATTAAAACAGTACAACACCAATTACATTAATTAACTTAGAGACAATAATTACGTAGACAATAATATAATTTAAAATTAACATAGAACATTTGACACCCCTTGCATACATTTTCTCACAGAACTCCAGACATATACGCATAATTTTAATCCATTCATCCGCAAACACATCACATTCAGGGTTCGCAGCCAGAAGGGCATGATGAGGGGGGATGATGTGTATGGGGAAGCTACTGTAAAAGAAAATACGGTACGTTTTTGGTTCCAACGTTTTCGTTCTGAACATTACAGAACAAACCCCAAAAATTAAAAGTTATCGTGGAAACGGATCCATCGCAAACCACGTCAGAGTTAACGGCAGGCTTCGGTGTGAGTGACAAAACAATTTTATTTTAATTCACTTGAAACATATTGGAAAAATTGGTACCGCATGAATTGAGTGAAGCACGCCAACAGACACTTAGACACTTCCTGACTTTGCTTTAAAATGTAGAAGTGTATATTTAACGGTTTTTAGCATAAACACATCATTTTATTGGCCACACAACATTTAGAACTTTACTTGACATTTTCTGAGCCATATATTGCGAAAACCATTGATCCTACGAGAGTCTTGTAATGGTTTTTTTATGCATTAAAGAAGCAACTTGTAATAATACAAATCGTCATAAAACTAATATTATCGGATTATTCGCGAAAACCTGACTTTCGGGACCTTTGATAGTCGATTTTTTTTTCGCACAAGGTAATGAGCTTTTCATTCAGTATTTATAATGCCTAAACAAAGATATTCTCGGTCATAAATCATAACTAGGATTTATTTCGCAGACTTGCCGTGTTCACGGATTCCACGGTGCCCTCCTAGCACACGTTAGCACGTGTGCTAGGAGGGCACCGTGGAATTTAAGTGGGTTCTACAGGGTGAAATTGAACACATGCGACAAATCGAAACGGGAGATTGTACTCGTCATTATGAACAACTTTTACTATGGGACCAAACCTGAAATCGCGAAAAAAAAATCAGCTGTTCCCTACATTTACGTTCGCATAACTCGCCAAAATGTAGGGAACAGCTGATTTTTTTTTCGCGATTTCTGGTTTGGTCCCATAGTAAAAGTTGTTCATAATGACGAGTATAATCTCCCATTTCGATTTGTCGCATGTGTTCAATTTCATCCTGTATAGAGTACCACATAATTGCACTATCTCCCCGTGGTAGTGCAGAATGCATCAGCATTTCTCCAGGTTAAAAAAAAATCGCGTTCATACGTTTTTCAACACACTTGCGAGGAAAAAAACAGACTTGTATTGTTAACTTTTATGGAAAATGGCGCGCGGGGTTTGGTTTTTTTGCGCACCGCGCTAGCGATGTGCGCGCATGTGTAAATAAAGGCACTGGCGAAACCGCTAAACGGCCTATATACAAACAATAAAATAATTAGACTGGTCGTAGTGTTTATTTTTTCTTTCTTTTGGTTTCTCACGGTTTGTGCATTCAGCCAATGTACGTGACATTGGCTGAATTAGAAAGTACTATTGGCATAGAGAAATATACATTAGTTCAGTGAGAATCCGCAATAATAGAACGCCAGTCAGGGAGGTGGGTTTTTTCCGTTTGGTTCCGGGAGGCCACGGACAATTTAGGGTAAAATTAGTTCATTTTGGGACCAAGGACAATTCAGATTATTTAAAAAAAAAAAGTGAAATATGGCCCGCGGAATCCTTTTGGCATGAAGTCTCTTTGATGAGATTAAAAAAAAAAAACGCATATCTCCGACTAGTAAATAGTTACCTGTGGCGGTACCGCACTAGTGCGGTAACATAAATTAAAAAGCACCCGTGTTTAATACACTGCATTATGGACCCAAAAGTGGTTCATTAAGAGCCACTTTACGAGCAAGTGTGTTCAAAAACCATTTTATAAGCACTTTTGAATTGTCAAGGAGTCGATCAGTTTGTCAGAAAATTGAAACTCAATGTCAGCCGTTCCATCTTTATGGAAAATAACGGGCAAGAAACTGCATCCAGCATCATATATTAGGTCCTTACCTATGAAATCGCCGTATTACGTAGAAAAAATTAAATTTTTTTTTTTTAAGAAATTGGTGTATTGGTTAATCGAAGTTTTGGTCATTAGTGAAGATGTACTTTTTCCATTTTAGTGGAAGTTCGTTGATGGCTCTGCTTAGTTGTATTATTCTTGTTGATTGAGTGAGGACAACATAAAACAATTCATATTTATTTTTAAGATTAAAGATAAGTCATGGCGGTAGAGATGACAAGTCTCAACTGACTACGCCCGTACACGAACATGACGAGTCCGTTCGTTTATATTGGCGTTTTGAAAATTCCTGGCTTATTAGTAAAAGCAGTTTGCCAAAATATTCCCGTCGCCGCTTTTCCCAAAATTATGCAGTAAAGGTCGTTATGAGCAGTTTGTAATTTCTTACGATAGCTTACCTCATATAATCATTTCGCCAGGCGCTGTGCCCGTTGTCACTGGCTGCCAGCGATGAGAAGCTGCTGGTGGTGACGTCATCACTGGAGGCAGGGGTACGGGCCGTGCGGTAGGGGGTTTACGCTCAGGGGATTATACAGATACACAATGCACACAATTGCAATAAGAAAAGTTTTAAAAGTATCTGTATGTCAAATACAGTTTACTACAAAATTTAATTTATTTTTTATCATTAAGTTTTACGTAATGCTGGTGGTGCTTGTGGTTGCAGCAGATAATAACGAAAGTAAAATATGGTGTTAGCTAATTCATACATAAGATGATGCAGTTGAAAAAACAACATTATTTTTGCTCTTGAAAAATATAATTTTGATGTATGAAGATATTTATGTACTATCTTAAAAACATTTTTATACCTAACAAAAATGAATGTGACTAATTGAAGGCTGAAATGTTTGTTCGTGCGATGAGCGTTACTGCGGAACATCTTGTGATCGAAACAACGATGATTTGACAGAACGATCGTGAGGTGAGGACTTCGTGCACAAAGATACGAAGAAAGTTCCATGTCATAAGCAGTTTTTTTTTTTGTATGTGTTTCGGACTATGACTTCTGCGTCTCGGCCGGACGTTGCCGGCGCCGCGATTGGGACTTCTATATAGCTTAAGTAATTTGTTTTCAATTAATCAAAATCCTTATCAATAGTATTGTATACCAGATTTGTTATTATTGAATATTGTAGAATCTAATTATTATTCCGTTAATTAACTTTCTTCAATACTAACCCCTTACTAATAAACGTATTAACAGATGAATAGTTACACACCGATTTCTCTCTTTCAGTCGTCAGTAATTTGATTTTCGAAAGAAGAAGAGAAAGCTTTGTGTAACTATATAGACGTTATACAACGTTTATTAGTAAGGCTGTAAATACATTTTTAATCATTTCTTAAAAAGAGATTTTCAAAACATTTAAAAATACAAAAATAGGGGTCTATTTTTCATCATTATTTTTTCATGATTCCATTAGTTTCCATAACTATTATTTCTCTTTACGATACAGATAAAATCAAAAAAGATACAAGTCAAAGCAAGTAAGTTCAGGAATGGACTATATTGCACATTTTTTTAAAGGATTTTTATATATTCTTAATGTATGTCCGTTCATCTGCATCATTGCTATATTTTCAAAAGTGATGTCGCTTACAAAATAGCTCTTAGTTATTTAGGCAAGTCGAAAAAAGGTAAAAAATTGATATACCGAAGCAGACGTGTATGTATATGAGACTATGGAGTACGTACTGTGCGGTATTCATGCAGCTTGTGTGATCCTGGTCGGTTATCTACAGGAGTGAATACACGCTAAAACAGTGAAAAAATAAAATACACTGCCGTCAACAGTTCCAAATAATAAATAAAAAAATAAAACAATGAGAGTCTTTAAATTAAAAAAAGGAAAAAAACTAATCTTTTTTAGTGGATCTAAGTACGAAACATATAAAAAAGTGAAAATCTTAATAATTTGTTTTACATTACTGAAAATTTTAAACTTAATATAACTTTAAATGTTGCGTGCATGTGGATGCATTGGAAGCGATCAATACACAAGTGTTCTTACGCGATTTTTTCCGACGGCGACCTCCATGGAACATCGTCCTCCAACTCGTCCTCGCTCTCATCTACTTCAGCTTCATCGTCCTGATTGTCAGACGCAATGTTTAAATTGCTCGTTACCATATCAGGGACGGGAAGAATTGATGGTCTTCGGCTGCCTGAATTGCAACAATTTTCAGATTAAACATAATAATTTTTGTCTGCTGAAAATTTTTCAAGAAATATTTAGTAATATTTTCTTACCGCGGCGGTAATTTAAAGCGTCAGGGCTTAGAAAGTTGTTATCGGGCTTAGGTAATAATAGATGACTATCGGTAGCACTGTCTGTACCTGGAGAATCTTTTAAACAGGTTCTAGAATCTGAAGCCGATGTGCCCTCACCATACTTAGCTGTGTAGATAAAGAACAGTCAAAATATAAAATTGTAATTTAAAACAAAATGTTACAAATTCATTAAATTTGTATAAAAGAGTACCAATATTTAGGAGATAAATACATTTCTGTGATACCTGTGATATATATTTTTTGTGTAAACCTACAAAATTGTATAAACAGTCAAATATGGAAATTTGCACACATGAATTATCTAGTATAATAATTAAAATGAATAAACATGAAAACATCGATAAAATTAAAAAATACCAGATGCATGAATGTTCGATAATACTTCATAATAACAGATACTGAGTTCGTTAACAAATATTTTTTTATTAAGGAAATCTGAAAGCAGTGGTGAAAGGAGGCGCATTATTTGGCCTTAAGGAATATTATCGCTGCTTGCTCATACGAGTGCCAACGGCGAGTATTATTGTTTATCGCCAAAAATGCTAGTGACAATATTTGTAATAAATGATATTACGGGTCTTCTGGGCACTTTTTTATCTAAAATACTGATCGTATTTAATGTCCCTACAGGAAAGGAGAAAAATTGAAATTTTCAGAAACACACAAATCTTTGCCTTTCTCGAATCCCATGGTTTTTCGCATAGGCTATCACGTTCTGGAAGGAATACGAACAAGTCACCTGTATAATAAAAATTATTATTATATCGGGATTTTGTCCATTAAAGTTATAAAGAAAAATGGTAACAATGTAGCCAATTTTAGCCGTTTCAATAACGTACACCCTTTTCTTGCGTGGGAGATTGTCAAATAACTTCTCCCGCTCAGGGTGCTTACTCTTGAATTTAATTCCGATAGATCGACATTAGAATTGTGACGTTTCGTACTTTTGATTTCGGTTTAATTAAACTAAAAGGCGGAGCGGGAGGGCATGCCAGATTTTTACTGCCTAAAACCCACCCGTGTTCCTTCATTTGCCTGTGCCAGGGGCCACGGTAGCTCTTTCGAGCAACCCGCGACCCCAGTACCAATGTAGTAGTGGCAGAGCAATTATTCCAAATGTGAGCAAAAACGTAACGTCTCTCGCTTTAGTACCGTTTAATGAGATACATATTTCGTTATGTGACAAAAGGAATAAGCAGTGACGATAACAGAATATAACGTCGAAATAAGATTGTCGCGGATACTTTCGTTATTTATTATAAACAAAGATGCATCTGGTGATAATGTGGCATAGTCAACTTCGAAACCAATCCACACCCTTCAATCCATGTAACCAAATGTAATGTTATCATACAAACGAGACATGCAAAAATCATTACACTTTGGTGAAGCTCAATTCAAGGGCCATGATTTGTATCATATATTGAGATGATTTAACTTGACATGAAGCACACCCAAGCCACTGACCGGTTTGTGGATCCCTGCATTATACAGATTATGAAGAGGTACACGATAACAAGGAAGGTAACAACTTTTAAACTGTAAACACCTTTTTGTAAGTGTACTGTGTTGAAGGTACTAATAATACTTTAATTGCTTATTTGCCTCGTTATCATAGTACTTTTGTTTTTGAAATGAGTGAGTTGCTATTTGCCTTTAACGTAATAATCAGACTCATCAACTATATGAGTTATACTTAAGCCAATAAAGACAACGAGCAATAAGCAAACCAAAAAGGTAAGTAAGCCGAATGCACGTCATAACAAATAATGAGGGAATATGCATTCGATCTACTTTTGTTTTTTACCAACTGTGACACTCACAGCTAGTGACAGTAAAAATAGCGGATGATACAGTATTAGCTTGGTTGATGCGTGATGGCGATGCTTTTGGTGTGGAACTCGCGGGAGCTTGGAGAATCACTTGTGGAAGGTCGTATTGAGCGACGCTACTACCGTCTGGTTTCTTCTGCTGGTCAGAAACCTCCTCTGCATCACCTGGTTTCTTCTCATTAGAAAGTAGACTACATGCAGTTTGGTCTTTTGGTATTGTCGGTTTCTGTTCTATTTGTTTTTCAGCCACAACAAAAGCAGAATTCTCTTCCTTTGTAATGCTCATATAATAGCAAGTGTCACTACTTTTCATAATATGACGAGGGCCAGGATTTAATAGAATGGTTTCTTCATAGAACTCAGGCAGCTCAGCTGGGCGTACTCCAACTAAAGCAACGCCATACCTTGACAAAAATCACGTTACTAATACCTGTCACATTCGTAATACAACTTTTATAAAAAACTAGACTGTACTTACTTCCTGTGCGAATGAAAACTAGCGTAGGTGAAGCTTTTTCCTTCATACTCGCCAAAAAATCGACTGTCTCCTAAAACAATGTGGTAAATTTCATTTCCCGAACATTTACCATATAGTCGATGCCATTCTTCAGGTGATTGCTGGCCTTCCCTGTAAGAAAGTTAGAACTAATTAAATAACTTGTCAACAATGTTACGCCTAAAACATACAAAATGTATGGAGGTGACTCTGTGTTCTATCTTACATCTATACATAGATAAACGCCTGAAGTCGTTGGAATGTCCGATTCCGAACAAACTACACCCAGGATATACCCTAACCCCTTACTAATAAACGTATTATATCAGATGAATAGTTACACACCGATTATCTCTTTCAGTCGTCAGTAATTTAACTTTCGAAAGAAGAAGACTAAGCGTTGTGTAACTATACGTATCCTATACAACGTTTATTAGTAGGGGGTAAATCGTTAATTTTTTATATATTTATTTCAACTTACTGGCCCCGGCTGGTATGAAGAAGAAGAGTTACAAGTGTAGAAGCTCCTGGACAAGTGCAGTTGTTCGCCAAAAGGGCATACTTAAATTCGTCTTCACAAACTACAAATTCAGCAAATTTAACGTGCAACTTATTTTCAGGTCGAAAAATCTGCACGTATTGTGGCACTGCTGGCGCAAAGTCTTTTACAGCCCACGATCTGAAAATAATGATAAATTTTATAGTTTAGTGCTTCGTTGATCTAGTTTTCTATAGTATACGAAGAGGCTGTTCAAGAACAGAATAGAATAGAATACTCTTTATTATGTACCTACACCATATAAATTACAGACATAAATATAGAACAATGATTAAACTGATATAAATAAATTAATATAATGTAACTAAAATAAAATGGAAATAGTGCATTAGTTAAAGTTATTGTTATTTACTGCGGTTTTTTCAGAACAAGATATCTTTATCAACCTACCATAGGACTGGAATAGGTTGACCACAGGACTAGGGTATGCTTACCAAGACAGTAATTAAGTGAGCAGTAATTATTTAAATCTTAAATCAGGACACGGGAATAGTAATAAAATATTATATTAAAAAAACATGAAGAAACAAAACAACTATCTATAACGGATTCTAAAGTTAGAACAGTCACAACAAAAATATTTATTTCTCTATTCATTGGCAGTTATTCTCATTTTTGTGTTATTCAGTTTTTCTTATTTTAGTGATGGGGGGATGGTATCTGGGCAAAAATAGTTTATTCTAGGTGCTGGGGACTGGCAGTTTTAGTACAGCAATTTGTAGTAATTTGAGCAGATTTGTAAAACTTTATCCCTATTGCGATGTTTTGGCCATTGTTGTCTTTAAGACAGTTTATCCACTGTTTACCTGTTGTGGTGCCTTGTTTAGCTATTTTTAATGAACGATTATTTTTAAAGCAATTTGTATTAGTTTGATGTTAAAAGATCTAATATCTTTGAAAAGATCTGATATCAATGTGTTTCGGCTGTTGTCGCTGTGTATAATTATGCTTCGAAATAATAATGGACGGTGCTGGTTTAAAAATCTGTAATGTAGGTTAATAATGACGTGACGTCTGCAATGCAAAGGCGAGACGACGACCATGACGACGCGGCGCGAAGTGGAGACGCGGTATGGCTCCGCAGGCATGGTCGCAGAAAGTCCTGCCGTGCGCCATCTGGCGGTGGCGGGGCCGTAACAAGTGCTATATTCGACGCTTTAAACAACCAAGAAATTGATCCCACCTACATCAACATACTTCGTAACGTAAATTTGCACAGCATTGCTTCAATTAGATAACAAACAGCCGGACCATAATTCTGTATCGAAAAAGGCGTTAAATAAGGAGACCCGCTTTCACCCAAACTTTTTAACAGCGCTCTTGAAGAAGTGTTTAAAAAGTTATCGGCAAATTGGGAGAGATGCGGCATTGAAGTCGGTGGGGTGCGGTTAACAAATTGGGAGAGATGCGGCATTGAAGTCGGTGGGGTGCGGTTAACAAATTGGGAGAGATGCGGCATTGAAGTCGGTGGGGTGCGGTTAACAAATTGGGAGAGATGCGGCATTGAAGTCGGTGGGGTGCGGTTAACAAATTGGGAGAGATGCGGCATTGAAGTCGGTGGGGTGCGGTTAACAAATTGGGAGAGATGCGGTATTGAAGTCGGTGGGGTGCGGTTAACAAATTGGGAGAGATGCGGCATTGAAGTCGGTGGGGTGCGGTTAACAAATTGGGAGAGATGCGGTATTGAAGTCGGTGGGGTGCGGTTAACAAATTGGGAGAGATGCGGCATTGAAGTCGGTGGGGTGCGGTTAACAAATTGGGAGAAATGCGGCATTGAAGTCGGTGGGGTGCGGTTAACAAATTGGGAGAGATGCGGCATTGAAGTCGGTGGGGTGCGGTTGACAAACCTCCGCTTTGCTGACGACATTGTCGTGTTTTCCTTCACAGCGGCAGAACTGGAGCTTATGTTAAACCAAATCAGTGATGCAAGAGGTTGGACTGGCGATGAATATGTCGAAGACCAAGCTAATGTCAAACACCACTTAATATAGGATCAGAGTGAATGGTGAGGAATTGCAATATATCCATGAATACATCTACTTGGGCCCGTTAGTCTCCTTCCAGTCCAGACAAGACAAGGAAGTCTTAAGACGGACCTAAAATACCTGGAAGAGCTTATATGAAAGGAAATCTGCCTTTGACACTAAAGCGAAAAATTATGGACATGTGCATCATTCTGACCTATGGATCCCAGACTTGGTCTTTGACAACCATTCAAAAGTCCAAACTCAAGGTTTGCCAACGTGCAATGGAGCGCAGTATTCTAGACGTCAAATTGACTTAGTGAGGAAAAAATCCCACACTCCCCGACCTCCCGGAGGTCGAGTGCCTTTTGAAGGTTTACCCCGTTTACCCCCTTTCTAAAAAAAAAGGCGTCAAATTGACAGACCATATTCGCAACACCACACTGTGTTCCAAAACACAGATTACTGACGTTGCTCAGAAAGCCGCTAAGCTGAAGTGGGACTAGGCTGGCCACGTCTGCCGTATGCCCAATAAGCTGTGGGCCAAAATAACAACCACGTGGAGCCCTGACACAGGTAGAAGGCGTCGCGGCAGACACCGCAGAAGATGGCGGGACGAGCTGGACAAAACAAACGACTAGTGGTCCACTTTAGCCCTGGATCGAAAGAACTGGAAATCATGGGGAGAGGCCTTTGCCCAGCAGTGGGATGATGCAGGCTAACAGTAACAGTTAGAATATTGAAGTAATACTTAGTGTAAAATTATACAAATGTCGAGGTCAAGCGTGATTTTTTTTTAAAGTATCTCTTTTTGGAATTGAAATAACGGGAATCGACATAGGGGTAATAATTCATGATCAAAGGACCATATTGAAAAAGAAACGCTAAGCTTTTACCTCAGTATGGTATGTTCATCCGCTGCCGTTTTGTCTGCATAATTCCTAGCAGCCAGAATGAAACACGCTTCAGCTTCGTTCATTCGTGCTCTTATTAGGTCGGTATCTTTTAAGCAGGACCCTTGGATATAAATCACTCTTTGTGCCCAAATGGGAACCTGAAATATTAAAAATGTACACACATACGTATGGCGTTTAACAGTAACAACCTTTAACAATAACAATATTTAACAATATTTATGTGTATGTATGTAATAGTCGAGCATGTGACAAAAAACAGAGAAAGACTAATGTCTGATCAATTAAAATGAGGTAGACAATAAAGCAAGAGTGTTGCAAATCTCAATTTTGAGCTGGACTCAATAGGTTAGTGTAGTTTACAACCAAAAATAAACCAAAGTAAACCAAATCTCGAACTAGTCCGTCAGATCAATATTTTTCAAACATAAAACCAACTAGGTCGCACTCACTTACATGCGTTTTGGTGGCACAACCTTACGTCTTTTTACCGACTTCAAAAAAAGGAGGTTATGTATTGTATGTATGTAATATTATTGGAACTGCATTATATTCACATATGACGATCTATTAGGGCTTCCAAACAAAAATACAAAATTTCATTGATGTATGTATGTATGTGTTTGTCCACGCATTTCTCCGCAACTATTAATCGTATCGTGACCATTTTTTTTATTGGCTTACATTTACTTTAACTTAGGTCACAGTGCAAGTTTCATCAAAATCGATTCAGTAATTTTCAAGATATGGACTAATACGTGTAAGTGTGACGGCCTTTTATTTTATTTTTTTTATGGATGGGAAATCATCAAATGACCCCTCCCGCTCTGGGTGGAGCGGAAGGGAGTGTCAGACTCTTACTGACTAAAACCCATCCGTGTTCCTTCCTTAGCCCTTTATGTTCCGGGGTAGCGGTAACCCTTTCGGACAATCCCGCACCCCCGGCAGGCTTCGGCCCTGGCAGGCCCCTTCCTTTATGCTGACATCTCTTTGAGGCGCGCGTGGAACACGTACGCGCCGTCCGGCACGGGCCTGGTCCTGATCGGACGGTGAGCTACCCATTACTCTCCGTCCGCAGGCCCGCGCCTACGGTGACCGGGAGTCGTCACGCGGCTCCCGACGCCCGGAGCGTCTCCCGCGGCGGCTGGGGCGTGAGGCTCTCTCCCTCAGCCGTTACGCCACCTCCTTCGCTAGCATGACTGCTTCGCAGAAGGAGGTGACCGCCTCCCACTCCCTCTCGCCCCGGACCATGACTTGAACCAGGGCCGGACGCGAGAGGTCGCCGCCGCTGTCAAGTGTGACGGCCTGGCTTATTGATACGAGCTACGGGTGTAGTGTCAAAGGGAAAACATCTCAAAACCTTGGTCAAATTCTAGTGCAATATTTACAACAAAACTATTACCTACTTATTACAAAAAAAATATTCCAGTTTTTACTTAAAACTAAAAATTACGAAATAAAAAAGTAATTTAAAAAAATTAAATCGGCTTCAAAAAGAAATTAACTCAAAATTATGAAATAACTTTAATTTCGGAAGTCGGTGGCAAAAAATTAAAATACAGATCCCAAGACATCGACTTAATTTAAAGTTATTTCAAAATTTTGAGTTAATTTCTTTTTGAAGTCGATTTAATTTTTTATAAGATAGATTAATCCCGAAGAAAACCATTTAATGAAATTTACCTGTAATATCATTCTCATAGTCGTGTCTAGTTCCATAGGAGACAGTAACACTACGTAGTAGTCTTGTAGCAGAGGATGGGCGTAGAATTCGTTTAGAAAGTCCATAATAGTATCAGCGTGTAGAGTCGTTGAGCACACGACGACGTGTTTCTCGGACTGCGCGCGGTGCGACGAGTATGAACCTCCAAGTTTTTGTCGCTCCATCCATGTAAATGCAAGTTGCTCGAACTGAAAAGTTAAACCCGTTCTTAAAAAAATAAGTAGACGCAGTTCGTGTTCACGACGTTTGTTTTATGAAAATGTTTGGTCACAACTGTAACCTAACCTAGGCTAGGATAGGTTGAAAGGAGTTCCCTGAACAAAGTGCTACTACTTTTGCCAGCCACAATCGCCATGCTTGCTCTATCCAAAATAATGAGAGGTGGTCAAATTCACATCAAGTTAAGCTGACTTTTACGATAGGATTATCTACCGTTTCGTGACGAGCGAGCAAAGCGAGCAAAGCGAGATCACAGACGACACGACTGAGCAGAGCGCGCTTCTTCAAGTAAAAAGCGAGCCCTCAACATTCTTATAACGAGACAGCGATGTTAGACCGAGCCTTCTCCACAGGATAAGCGAGTGGAGGAATGCCACTCTCGAGACGAACGAGTGAAGAGAACCCACCTGCTCCACGAGTGAGCGGAGCGCGATTACTGATGAGTGGCAGCGCTCACTAATGATGAAAGTGTACTCGCTTTGATTGTTCGTCGTCGAAAGCGCGCTCCACTCACTCGTTGGGTAGATGACTTCGCTTCGACCGCTAGTATTGATAGTAGGCTTCCTCCGCGTACTGGCCTGGAGTTCGCTTCGCTCGCTCATTGCTTGAGAAAGCGCGCTTTGCTGTCATGGTGTATTAGGGCTCACTTCGCTATCTTGGCACAAAACTGGGCTAGCTACATTCGCTTTTCTTGTGAGAGGGATCGCTTTGCTTGTTCTTGTCATGTGTAAGCGCGTTCGCCTCACTTACCTATGTCGAAGATACGTTATAAAATTGAAAAATAAGTCCTGTTATTGTTATAATATTACTTTGATTGAATATTCACATTTTGAGAGACCACAAAGAACATTATTATTCGGTTTCTGAAAAACGGTCGACTAACTTATTAGTGTATTAAGCGTAATTAATAAAAATGCGCTCAGCTCCTAAATTATATATCTAAATGATTATATTCCGCAGCTAACTACTGTTACTAATGTAGAAATTCAATTTTCCTATACAAATCTGCTCTGAACATTTCGAGACAAAGAGTACCAAAATATAATTATTTCATACTATTCCAACATTAAAACTTCACTCTATTTTTAAACTCTTTTAGGCAAGCAGTTTCATAAACTAAATTGTAAGTTGGTATATTTTCGGAACCACTTAAAATTAATGGGTATTGATTAAAATTTTGTTCGACTAATTACCTACTTTTATTTCGAAACATTAAGGCCAATTCTCGTAATCAAAAAACGTTCAAATTCAAGTCGCAATCTCATCTCAGCGACAATAAACGTCAAAAACTTGTCAAAAATTTTGGAAAATTAGGACGTATTCTTGACAGACTGAGATCAGACTGTGAACGTTCTTAAAATTACGGGAACTGCCCCAGAGTATAAACATGAAAATATTGATGAAAATATCGACGATATTACCATTTTCACGAATTGTTGAGGAATTGCAGGACCCAGATGGATGCGTCTTTTGCGTGTATTGGTGTGAGAAACAATGACACGCTTGGTTTGTATGAAATATGAAGCACTGACTAATATTCTCTTATAGCTTTCCAAGTCATTAAAGGGGATTGAAATTTTTTATATGGAGCCTTGCCATACCAACCATCGCGCCATTTTTTTCAAAATGGCGTCCACGCTTTAGACCTATATAAATCGTTAGCTGATATCAATTTTATCTTACTAATCCGAATTCATTGGTCTCGTGAGTTTTGCTTTTCATTAATAGGTCTAAATAAATAAATTGCAATTCTGATGACTCGTTATTATTATTATTACCTACTTATTTGAATAATTTATTTGAATATGATTAAATTCTGTGTACATACAGCAATGTGCCATTAAATCTCTTGTCCTATAGATAAGTGACGTAAAAAAAATCTAAAAGTTGATGCGTCCTTCTGTCTAGTAACGTAGATGATACTGTGATCACTTTCATATTGCACCAGTGAACGTTAAGTATGTAGACAATGTTTTTAAAACTAAAATAACATTTGAATATATATAAATTTTCCTGGAAAGAGGACTGGGTAAAGCTGCAAGTATGAACCAATAATTGGATCATAGAGCAATTTCTCCAATAATTTAAATGATTTGTATTGTAGCTTCTTTAATAGCACATCACGAACATATTATTATTTGAACGTACATTTTTAATTTAGGTTCATTCCCAGTAGTCCGATCGAAAGTTCGACCGTTGAACTAGTGACATAGTAATTACTAGTTATATTTTTGTCCTACTAGTAGGAAAAAAATATTCTCACTAGTCCGATGATCAAACTAGTGAGAATGAAAATGAAATTCTTACTAAGTAGTTCTACCATCTATGTATGAACTTGTCCAATCTTTAATTCTGGTAAACTGGGCATTGCAGTTGCAATGCCCAGTTTTCCAGAGTTAAAGATTGTGGTGGTGAAACTATACTCGTAAGCAAAGCCAGCCAACTGACTGGCTGAAAAGCAAATGAAGCTGCAAAGGTTATCGCTAAATAGCTATACCTAATAAATATGTAATTTTAATAAGACACGTAATTTTCGTATGTAAGAAATAGAAACTCCGCTGCTCTAAGTTGTCAATATTAAATAAAAAAATGATACTACATTTTACACAATATTATGCATTTCTTCCGTCAACCCTTAGAGTCCCTAAGCGTCCTTTCAGACGAGCTCACAGCCAAAAAGTTTGGTGCCCGGCGAAGTTTTCGCCGCGCACCAAACTTTCAAAATCACAATACTTTAGTTGTGCCTCTCACACGTACAATTTGCAGTCGCATTTAACAATCGTCGCAAACATGACGACATCGCGGCAAAAAGTTGTCGAGAAAAAATACCTAATATTCTACCTGGAAGTAAATATGTTTCGTTGTTATAGAAGGAAGTTTAAGCAGATGTACATGTTTTCCTAACGATTGCTTCTAATTTTTTTAAACGTTTTACCTACGACGGTCCTCACATGTGGGCCTTTCAATGTACTTTTGGAACCAAGTTATTGTTAAAAAAAAAAACTACATTCTTTTGAACGCTTTATGTCTAGATAGTATCTAAGGTAAAAGTATGTAGCCTTACAAGTCCTTGATGTAAGCGCAGTACGTTCCACGTGTCTCATATAAAGGTTTAAAACAAGTGTCATCCCCACGTGTTTGATGATCTAGAAGTAAAAGAAACATTGAATGTATAACCTGCATTTATAATTCCAAAAGCTACATACGTAAGTCTACTCTAGGAAGGGTATTTTGATTTTATCAATTAATAAAGCAAACGAATAGAATGGATATTGGGAAAAAACCTCCCACACCCTCCAACAAAGAAGAAGGGTCACGTCCCATAGAAAATTTACCCAGGCCCGACACAAAAGGAATGCATCTCAGATATTTTGTTATATTACATATAACAGAAATAAATTAACACTATTCTGAATATCAGTGGCTATCACCCATATATTGCCATTTGATTTTGGTAAGGCAAAATATTTTAAAATATTTTTTTTAATAAATAGCAATTATATCCATTTAAAATGACGCCAATTTAGATAAAAATAGACAGCTGGAGGCCTTAATTTATTGAGGCATCCACAGGAAAGCCCGGTTAAGCAGACGATAACCTCAAAGTTAACTGCGAGATGTCATTAAAAAATATAAAATAAAATTGGCTTTCTGTGTTGAGATCTGTGCGTTTTTTAACCGACTTCAAAAAAGGAAGTTCTGTATTCGACCCGTATGTATGTTTGTATGTCCGCGATTTTCTCAAAAACTAATTAATCAATTTTGATAATTCTTTCACTAATGTAATCTACATACTTTCAGGAAGGTTTTAGTATATAATGCATTAGGTATTAAAAGAAAATTGTATATCGCCTGAACAAAAACACAAGGCAATATTTTGGTGTTAGCTATTGATTTGGAATATAAAAAAAATATATTTTAGCTATATTTAAAATAACAAAAAAATTGAGATATATCTCTTTCGTGTCGGGTCTGAGTCACAAATGACCGTTCTTCAAAACAAAAACAAGTGTCATTCGAAACGTCTGGTTAGATATTTTTTACTATGGCGAAATTCTTCATATATGTGGGGTATACCGTATACCTAGAATATTATTTTTTAATTCAATATTAGCATTATTTTACATATACATATATTATGTGAGTTTGCAATTAAGAGGAATAGAATATAGTGCGCAACCTAACTATGGTTCTCATTTATGATAGATAACCCTCCTGTTACCAGGGACTATAAATATTTTTAATCTGTGATGTCTTTGTTAGGTTATGTTAGCCTAACCTTACTTGCCATTTTCTTTTAATTTTTTTTTTACAATTACCCAGTCAAAAAAACACGCAAATTTTAATGTTCTTCATTATTGAAGAGTTCCATGTGACCTTCAAAATCCAAGATCAGTTTAATAAAAATCAGTTACAGGTATAATGATATTAAGTTGAACATAATTATTTTCCCTCAATGATGTTTCGGATCGAAAGTAAACTTTTTAGTATAGTATTAGACAACTAACTGTCAACTTTTTTAGTAGTATTTTTGTAAATGTAAAATATGCTTTAAGGCCTGTGTCCCAGCAGTAGGAACATTATAGGCTGATTATGATATATACAGATAAGAAAAATAGCTTTTGTTAAAAAATAAACCCATGTTTGCTGAAAAGCTTTTTTTATTACAAAATAATCACATCGATTTTGCAATTGAAAAATATTGAGTCTTTTTCTGGATCCATAGAAACATATTGACAAGTAACCTTTGTATCCTTGTTGGAGGGTGGGGACGGGCCCGTACAAATCCCCCTTGACATTTCATTTGTGACAATATTGTAGGATGATCATGATGAGCACGAGAATATGAGATTTACAATTTTTCCTATGTACATTCGGTAACGATCTTTTAGTGTATCTATTCAGTAAATACGAAAATTACGCATCCGTATTTCGATGGAATAATGTCTTGTAGTAGTTCGACGCAAGTTTCTAATTCGATTTTAATCATGTATTACCTGCGTAGGTAAGACAACTAGCGCCACCCCGATCATGATAACCATGAAGAGTTGTGATGGCCAGATATCAGGTACAAAGTCGCCGTAGCCCACTGTAGAGAAAGTAACCACTACGAAGTAGGTAGCTTGAAACAAGTTGAGGTGGCGATGTCCCGCGCGTTGAAAGTGCTGGATGCCACAGACACTGGAAATGTAATATTAGCTTTTAAGTCATCTTGAATTAAAAAATATAATAAATAAAAAGTACCAATTAATATCTAGTAAAATAGTTTTAAAATAAATTATATTATTATGTTCTTTTTATCATTAAACGACATTAAAAGTTTACATATTTTATTTTAGCTTTATACAACGTGTAACGTTAAATGCGCAAAACCTGAGACACCCCAACTGATTTTTAATACAATTGACCTATTTCAGAGAAAAAAAAATCATTAAACATTTTTTAAAGGTTTTATGTACGGTTTAAGTTTTACTGGCAATTCTAATAATTTCTTGCGTCTGCGACGACGCTCTATCGAGGGAGGAGACGTCACCGGGCCGCTGCGCCGCCGCGCCGCGCTGACATTATTATTTACTATCTACGCTCCTAAAAAACTCAGGTTATCTTTGAACAGTGATTTAAATGTTTTCATCACACTTTTCCAGGCTTGGACTGACATTAGGCAACCCACATTTTTAGACTAAATAGCTTTTTACCTACAGTAATTAACTTTGTCATGACAACGCGCCAACATTCTCACCATTTCACATTATTGAATGTTTGTGTACAAAAACGCCATAGTCGCGAAATTCGCGCGCACGCGCCGCCTCGCTGGGGTAACGGGATAGAACAAATTACACCTGTGACGCATGCGCCGGCGCCGCTCAGACAGTACTCTGTGGCTCAGACTCAGACTGAAGTAAACACGGCCACTGTCACGTATTTCGCACGCCCCGCCCCCGTGCAGATCGTCATTTCTCTTTTTTACCCTTAGGTTAAGTTTAAGTTAAAAAAAGATAGATAGCATTATTGTTTACTTCAAATGGTCTTATTCATGGTACTTACTGTACGGAAGATTCGTATTTGCAATTTGCATTGAAATAAGAGCTATTATTATCCCGCGTATGGGAAAATTTTAATTTGGTCGACAACAACTTGTGTTTGTTTACCTATTTTGGCGGGTTTGCGCATGTGATGGCTTGACTTATTAATAAATAGACACGGCAACGTTTTTAATGAAGATTTTTTGAAAAATGTGACCTATATTAAAAAGTGGTTCAATTGATTCTGCTCGTTATTCTGATCAAACTATTTTCAGGTTTTGCGCATTTAACGTTACACGTTGTATTAGCTTGGAACTAGGGCATCAGGTTAAAAAGAAAATTAGACTTCGTCATGACGTCATGAAATTAAACATGTATCTCAATCTAGTAAATCTTGATCCAGTGATTCACCATTATTGGATATTGAAAATAAAAAATAAAATACGGATTGGGTCGGGGGAACCACTTCACGCGAACGAAGTCGCGGGCAAAAGCTAGTTAAAGAATCAGACCGTGATTTTAAGATTGAGATACATGTCATGTTTAATTTCATGCATTGAAAAATGACAATCTAAACGTCAAAGTGAACCATGATTGATAATTAATTCCCGGCGTTGTGTTCGGTTGTTCCGAATTACATTACCTATGTGTTTTAAAGTTAAAGTATTACTACATCATTAAGTTCATTTCATTTCGTTAATTCTTTTTTCCCCTGTTAATTTACTGAAGCGAATCTTCTGCCTGGCCCGTTTTTCCAACTATGTTGGGGTCGACTTCCAGTCTAACCGGATGCAGCTGAGTACCAGTATTTTACATGAGGCGACTGCCTATCGGACCACCGCAACCCAGTTACTGGATAATACGATACCCCTTGGTAAGACTGGTTGTCAGATTTTTGGGCTTTCGACTACCCGTAATGATTATCAAAGATCCACGAATGACAGCCGGGACCAACGGCTTAACGTACCCAACTAGCAAAATCAGTACTTAAAACGATCTCAAGAGTATTTTTATTTTTACTAATAAAAAACTTGTAGCATGCTAGAAAGCTGGATTTGGGCGCAGTAATAGGAGCGTTTATTTTTATAACTATTTAATAATCAACTTATAAAATGTTACTATCCTCTATAATATACTTGACGAAGCGCAATAGCTTCTATAATGATATGAGACTACACAATTACAAGCACAAACGCTCTTGTTAGTATCTAACATAAGTATCTTACTAAATCAATGTTGTTTTGCACTAGTAATGGACTTAGTTATTAGTTATAAGTATATTTTAGTTTTGTCGTAAAAAATTGTTTTGTGGTAAAGACTTAATAATTTAAACGCAAGTTTCTATTACTATTAATTTGTAATATTGTAGAACATTAATTATCTACAAATATATATTGCAAATACAGGTTGAAATTGAAAACCTGCGACAAACCGAAATGGGAGATTGCACTCATCATTATGAACAACTTTTACTATGGGACCAAACCTGAAATCGCGAAAAAAAAAATCAACTGTTCCCTACATTTTGACGAGTTAAGCGTACATAGATGTGGGGAACAGCCAGATTTTTTTTTCGCGATTTCAGATTTGGTCTCATAATAAAAGTTGTTCATAATGATGAATACAATCTCCCATTTTGATTTGTCGCATATTTTCAATTTCATCCTGTATAGTGCATGAACTCGTGGGGAAGTCATTTTTACTGTAAATGTGTACCGAAATTTAGTTAATTTCACAATCCCCTCCGAAAAATAGCACATTAGTGTATTGTTGTAAATAAAATATTTCAACAATTCTTATGAATAATCGCCATGTTTTGAAATTGCTCTTCATTAAGTACTTTATAGAACCATTGTAGGTAAATTAGTACTTGTAGCAGTTTCAGTCCAGATAACTCGCCTCCATTTTAAAACAAATTAGGGTTCCCTTGGCGCTAATGTTTGAATTTACTTTTTTTATGATTTAATTAACAAAATGGTTGTATTTCTTGATGTCGACTGTTTTTTGACCAAATATTCATTTATTTTACTGACTTGGACCAATACACATTTTGTGTTATCCGAAAGCTGCAATGGGTGTGGATTTTCAGTTTCTATAAACAATATGTATAGACCTACTCATTTAATCAATTCGTTGTGCCAATACTGTCCTGGATGCGAGATTGTAATATGCAAAGTTTCTTTGTTGGTATGTAATAATGTCCGTGCATCTTTAGCTAAAACATTACTTAATCTTTTGTTCAAAATAGTAGATAGTTCGTTCGGGGCTAAGTGAGGTACATTAAATTTTACAGCCCAGCTTTGCACATCTTTAAGCAATTCACGATTTTTTTCACAGTCAGTGGTTTCTTCGATATGTAAATCGTATTCTTCTTTACAGTTTTCAACTTATTCACTTTCGGAGTGGTGGGCTAGGTGTGAAAAAATAATTTTGGTCGCAGAACCCTCATTTTCTTCACCTGCGTTTGCACTTAACGCGCTTGATTTACTTGAATCTCAACAAAATGGCGGACATTTACTAATAAAGTTATTGATCTAGCAGCTTATAAGCTTTTTTGATCATATATCGCTCTTATCAAGTACTATTAGATTTAAAAGGGTCTCGAGCAAAACTATAACGTCGCAAACTTATAGTGATATCAGCTATGTATCTTATAAAATCTTGTTCTCTCACAAAATGCTACTATAGGATCAAAATATTATTCTGGATTATTTAGTTTTACCGTAAACAATTGTAGGAGACTTATTCCTAAAAGTGTCCTAAAAGATAATCTTATAGTTAACTATAAAACTGAGATATAAAAACAAATGCTCTTGAGAATATCTACGCTTGTGAAATGCTATTACTAGTATAAGTGTCCTATACATGTTTTTTAGGTCAGTCTTGTAGCGAACTATAAGACCGAGATATAAAAACTCATTCACTTGAGTATTCTAAGGCTTAGCAAATGCTATTATAAGTTAAATAGTCTATCGCAATGTCTTTATAAGAACGTTATCAGCAGTGACTGACTTATAATCTTTCTTTATAGGATTACTTTGCTAGTTGGGTACTTTCCGAGGCACGGAGGGGTCTTGTTATGTAAAGATGGTCACCCATCACCGGACCAACCACGGCAAGCTTTATATTCGCTTCAGTAAATTAGGTTAAGCTATAACCTAATTTACTGAAGTGAATATAAATCTTTATAGAACATCGTAAAAGTCTGGACGGATCGGAAAACATAAACAAAACGAAGAGGTATCAAAATGAGAGGCAGAAAAACGACACCCATTGTACAGATGCCAGCACATCAAGCGACCCTAAACTGCCAAATTCTCCCATTCAACTTTGAACCTTATGTGTTAATGATAAAGTTGAATATCTATTAAAGAAATTTGACAGATTGTAGTAGCTTGATGTGCTGGCGTCTGTACAATGTAAAGAAGCCTAGGGGCAGAATAATGCTGCAACAGTTTACTCAAGTTGTCCAACCCACTAAATGATTGCAGCTTTAGTGCTGCAAGAATATAACTGTGGCATCATATTAAGCTTGAAGGAATGCAGAAGAGCTCCAAGCGGGCCACCAACACCGACTACGAAGTCTGGTGTTACAACTTATTTTGATGCGGTAATGTTACGTAGATGTGACAAAGTGCGACTGTTGTGTGCCTAAGTGCGCAGTATTTTTTAATGTATTCGTTAGAATTGAATGATTTTGAAAAAAATAAGGACTCGCGATTAAACCTTATCCATTCATACTAATACTATACATAATAAATGAGTAACTCAATTTCTCTGTCTGACAGGTTTTCATGGCCATAATGGCTGAAGGTAAACTGATTTCGATAACAAAAGCTGGACCATGACCGGTTAGAACATAATTAAGATACTTTTTATCGCAGTAGTACGTTCCCGTGGGATTATTTCCGACCTCCATGCGGGCGGAGCTGCAGGTAAAAGCTAGTAAAATATAAAAACAAATACAAATAAAATGCCGCATAAAATTTAACGATATTCCTTAATTTTTTTTTTAGTTGTTTTTTATAAAATTTCATGTTATTTACCTTGTAAACACCAGGCACAGTAGAGTGACGCACAGTATCATCAATTGTTGCGATAGTGCTGATTGGGACTTTTGCATAGCCCTGTGAAGATCATTCTGAAATTAAACAAATTGAAAGGTTGCATATATAGCGTATACGTAGTGCAGAGTACTTTGAGTAATGTCCTGCTGTTATTTGTCCATCTAGTAGTGCCTTTTTAATTCAAATAAATTCGTCCTAGTGTGGATACTTTTGTAAGGGAAAACTGAATTAAAGTGGACCGATTTTCTATTTCTTGGGCTCATATATAGGAAGTGTTGTGTGTAAAATTGATTAATATTATTCCTAAGTAATATTATACATAGTATGGATGCAAGTGTGCTAAGTTTGTCATTTCATTCGATTAGAGATTGCCTCAGGTGGGCGTAATGAAGCCGAGAGTTCAATAACAAATGTTCATGCGTATCAAACGATAATTTTATTTATCCAATGACCTCCAACAGAGGCTAAACAATTACGTGCATGTTAACATTAATAGGGACAAATACAAGTGTGCGCTTCCAATAATAGGAGACCACGTCATTTACTTATAATCTAGGTACGTACAGTAAGTTTGACAAGGACGAAAACATTATTTATGTTGTGTTTTTTTTATACGAAGTCCACGTAGGAGTTAACATTATTAGTACTTACAAACATATTCTCGAGCGACCTCTTTGCCAGCCAACAATTTAGAAACACTGGTATGAAAAGGTTTCTGAGTGGTGGAAACGGCAACTGAAATAAGATTATGCCTATTTAGAACTTAAATTAATCAAAAAATTTAAATTCTTTCCGAACATTACGCTTTTGGAACAGTTCCTTGGAAAATAAGACCCCGGGCCCCTTTATATACTCGTTAGAAATACCTTGTGTGAAATACATCGCGATAAAATGGGAAAAAAACTGCGTAATGTCCCGAAAGCAACTTTTCTGTAAAAATGTCATAAAGAATTAGTTTTGTGTCAGTTTATGCAGGCACAATAAAGTCAAACACAAGATTCATCAATATCCAAGTAGTTCTCGAAAACACGGCTTCAGCTCCGTTTTGAATAAACGGTTTCGCTGGAAAATCCTGTTAGATGGTATAATTTGGTATAGTGTTTTTCTGGTTCCCATTTATTGTAAGTATTCAATATTAGTCGTAGGGTAGGTATGTAAAACATGACTGACTTGGAAAAAAATATTGGTGTGTATATTAAATTAAGTAAGGAAGAAATTTGTAGTAACATAATCTGACGTGATATCAATATTTTTGGATTTATTCTCAAAGAACTCACTTTCGGGGCCTTTGACAGTCGATTTTTTTTTCAATTCTAATGCCTGAATAAAGATAATACCGGTGAAAAATCCTAACTATGATTTATTTCGCAGATTTGCTTTTCATTTATTTAACTTATTTTCCCTGTCTATTCTACTTTTGCGATTTTATAAGAATAATAATGATCATATTTGAATGTAAAGCGTAGATAGATCATAGGTTTTTTTTTTAAATGCGACTTCAGAAAGAATGGGGGGAAAAATGGGGTGGCACAATTTAATGATGTATCCAATAAAAACTTACCGTCAATGCAAATGGTATTGTGTTCACCATTTCTAAGATGAAGTGAAATGATAAAACTTGTTGCCATATATTGCCCTGAAAAATATGATGAGTTTGAAAGATAATTTATTACTTATAATAATTAAATATCATTGCTGTCTTGGTAGAAACATTGACCGGTACAATTTAAAGAAAAAAAAAAAAACATCGCTTTGAATGAATATTTTCACTCAGTTACAAGTATTTATTTTATTTTATCGAGCCTATATCCTATTATTACTAAAAAAACTAACTTTCAATTGGGTTCACAAATAAATAATTAATATTCGTTGTCATCACAATATTATCCCACCCATAAAAGCTCACTTTAAACCATATCATTACTTTTTTCATACCTTGATGATTATTTTAGCTTACAAGGAAAGACAATTAATGTATTTAAATTTTCGTTACGCTGGCCATTCGCATCTTCCTATCACCCTTTAAAATACACCCTAACAGTATGACGTATGTAATTAATAATAGTCTCTTACGTTATTTTCAATTTAGTTGATGACATAATTAATTTACCTTGTAGCCCAAATAGGCGAGTAGAATGGCTTCGGTAAAAGATATCATAGCTAATATGACTTGCACAACCCACAAATATAGGGGCCTATTGACCCATATTATTCCGTCCCAATTAATAATCGGGCGCTCCTGAAATTCCTCTTCCGTCAAGTTAGCCGAATATTCGAATTCAGTCTTATTCCCAGGCCTGCAGCCGTAGCTGTAAAGGAACAAAAGTAAATAATTTTTATAGCCTTCATAGTAATACTAGAAGACATTAAAAAAAAAAAAAACATTGGTACAAGGTATTTAAGATAACTTTCTTGGCAGAAATAGGTCTACCATAAAAAGCTAACTCTTCTCTAATATTAATGCAGCCAGAACAGAAAAAAAAAACCCAAAAACGTAAAGAAAGCTGTGTTTTTATTTCACATGGACACTAGTAGATACTTTACAACTCTGTGTTTAGACAAGGCAGAATTGAACGCTATATTCGCCTTGCAATCATTGCAATAATTTATTATTGGAATAGTTAAAGTACTTTTTCATCCCACCATCTCGGAAAGAGTATTTTTAATCTTCAATATCTGAGTGGAAAAGCCGTTTTTATTCTCTAGAGGATAAAGTAAATTGAATTTAGAACATCGTGTGCACTAAGTTTGTGAATTAAAAAAAACATTAAACCTATTTACTGCTACCTCTATGGTGCCGAATATATCATACAACTTTTTTTTAATTTGTTAAAAACTCAGACTCGGAACCTTCTTGGTGTTCTTTTTTCAATTTGCTTTGTACGCGGTTCTTTACGCGGCATTTTTTCACGTCATTGTTTTTTTTTTTGCATTTAGTAATTTCCTCGCTGAGGTGGAATGAAAAGTTACGTGTTGCACTCGAGTGCAAAGATTTTTCACCTCGTGCTCTTTTGATTCCCTCGCTAACGCTCAGGATTCTAATTTTGAATCACTCGCTGCGCTCGTGATTCAATTTTAGAATCCTTCGCTTGCTCGGTCATCAAAATTGAACACGCGGTTAAAAAGCAACTTTGCACTCTTGTATAACAAATAACTATTACGGGCTTTCGAGTTTTGACTGTGACGACAATAATTTAAACTTCATGTATCTGACGTTCCCAGTCGGCATTGCATACAAAAATTCAATGAAATACGTGGGACACTCATAAAGTTTTGCAAAAAAAAATGTTCTATAGGTACATATTTTTTTATTAAATCTTTTCAATGTACTCTCCACTAGCTTCTATACAAAGTTTCATGCGTCTGAACCAGTTTTCGAAACATTTTTTGCAGTCCGCCGCAGACACCTCGTTTACAGCCTGCTCGAACGCTGACAGCGCATCTTCCGGCGACGAAAATTGTATCCCTTTGAGCTGATTTTTTATTTTCGGGAATAAAAATAAGTCACTCAGTGCTAGGTCAGGGCTGTAAGGAGGGTGACCCAGGAGTTTGACCGGCGTGCTGCCCAGGAAGTCCCTCGTTTTAAGCGCGGTGTGCGAAGGCGCGTTGTCGTGGTGGAGCAGTAGCCCGCGGAGCCCTTTGTTTGGCCGCTTGTTGCTCACAACAGAGAAAACTACTGCTAAGCATTTGGTAGTATACCATTCAGCGTTGATGCTTCTTTGGTTCCGTAGAGGTATTCACACCAAGTAGCCAGTCAAATTGAAAAAGCTCGCGATCAAAATCTTCCCTCCACTTCTAGATCGCTTTTCACTTTGGTAGGCGTTGATTAGTTTTGAAACATCCAAACCGTCGATTGGCGCTTCGTTTTTATATCGTATTGACAAATCCAAGACTCATCATCTGTAATGATGTCGTAACCACGCCGAGACGAGCTTGCTACAAATTTGTTTATCATAACACGACACCATTCCACCCGAGCCTGCTTCTGAGTATCGGTGAGGTTGTGCGGCACCCAGCGTGAAACTATCCTCCTCACGCGAAGATGCACGTGTAGAATTTCGTGAAGGCTTTCCGATCCAACCTGCAGTATGTGCTGAATCTCTTGATACGTTACTCGCCTATTGTCTTGGATGAAATTTTTCACTGCTAGCACGTTTTCTTCCGTAACAGCCGTCAAACGGCGACCACTTCTTTCTTCATCCCCCAAAGTTAGTCGACCGCGCTTGAATTCGTTATACCAACGATACACAGTTGCCTTAGAAGGAAGGGCCTTCATCCATGAATGCCATTTGAAGTCTATTGTACGATTCGTCCGGTTTCAGGCGATACTTGAAATCGGAAAAAATCATATCGCGAAAATGTTCCCGGCGCAGATCCAATTTTTAATGAGACACGATAATTTAAATTAGCTCGCAAACAATGTGAAAGGAAATTTTGAAATTGGAACATACCTATTTTTACTTACAAATAAACATATTTTCAAAATAGATTATAACTGGCCAGCCTCTCATACATAAAAACTTTTTTTCGCAATACTTTCTGAGTGGCCAGGTATATTGTTAACGTTTTCATATATTGTCGTCTCCACGTTGTATATCCACGCGAACATACACGTACTTGTAAGTATGCTAGTGACCCGTCCCTGCTTCGCACACTTTTTACGACTCGATTAAACATCGAAATTTCTTTATGATATTATGTTGTATAGTAAAATTTAACGAGATAGTAAAAAAATGAAATGTAGACAATTATTATGAATTAGAATTATATTATTATGAAACAAAATTATTATAATTATGAGTATGTATATATGTAAGTATATATATATTTTAATTTTTGTAATATAAACAGCCGCGAAAATGCTCTTTTATTTTATTTTATTTTATTTTTGTTTATTTATTTATATGGATTTTTATACACATAAACTTTCCGTGATAAATTCCCTAAATTATGGAGAAAACCGCATATAAATGCGTTGCGCAATTTAGAGGAAGGTAGTCTTAAGACTTACTAGAAAAAAAAAGCCTCTAAACAAAAAAAACTAATAGATCATTTTTAGAAGGTGCAAACCCCAAAATTGCGCCCTCCTAAGTGCACGGGATTTGCTCGTCAAGGTGGCTGACCTTACTCAGCTCCTTAATCCCCCTGCTGTACTTACTATCCTAATCCCACTTGTTAATTGTAATATTACTATGAATGCTTTTTCTAATTACTCTGTTTACGCCAAGGCTGCATCTTTAAGTATTTTATATAATATTATCGGAAACCTTTCTTTGGCTAGGTTTCAGACATTGGTACTTATGCATCCTAGTCGGGCGTAACAATTTTGTGATCCTTCCATTCGGTATTGTTAATAAACGGGGAAAATAATATTATTTTCATAAACAGACAGAATAATTCGATAATTTTACCTACACCAGAGAATAAATGAGACTGAATTAAATTACTGACTGACTGACTGAATTAAAGGGCTAAGGAAGAACACGGGTGGGTTTTAGACAGTAAGAGTCTGACACTCCCTCCGCTCCATCCAGAGCGGGAGGAGTCATTTGATGATTTCCCATCCACAAAAAAATAATAATAAGGGCTCTACTACACAGGGTGAAATTAAATTAGCTATACTAGAGAAACGTCACAGACGTGATGGGTATCGATATCTCAACATGATAAAACAGAGTTTATCAACTCACACTTCTAGTAACTACACCACCAGCGGGCATTAACCTCTAAAAAAAATCATCAATCTTTTTTATTTTGCGTGTTTAGATATTTATGTACATACCCATCACGTCTGTGGAGTTTCGTTCATTCTGTATACATATATTTCATTAATTTAACTAAGTCACGTCAGAAACATGAGCCATTCCAGGAATAGCATAAAATGAATAGCTGGCCCGGTGACAATTCCTGTACCAAATTCAAAAGTTCTTGTAAGTAAATGGTTTAATTTAAATAAATGTTTTCACTTTGACTTGACATGAGCAGACACACCGCACACATAAACCCTGATAGATATCCCTCTTTATTTGCTAAAAGAAAGTGTAACGGCCAGTGTAAAAACATACCATTACTTTTGTTCTTATAAAGTTAACTTACCAGGAAGCGGTAATGGGATCGCCATCAGCGCAAACTCGGCATATATACAACACACAGGTCAAAAGTTTGAAAAATAAGTTAGCTATTCTAATGCGTAAACCTGGAACAAAGAAAAACACATAATAAAAACTGGTTAAGAGCCGGGCTCAAACATTAAGATACCATCCCCAAACTACCAAACTACACCGAATAGTCCGTGGAACGGGCGCTTGCGTGCCGTAATTTGATAATTATTAATACTAAGTACATAAGGCAAAAGGCCTTTAATTTAATAAGGGCACCAAATATTGAAAAAATAAAAACAGAATTTATTTCTTTACTATAATTTTCCTGTAAAATACGGTTCAATATCTAATAACTACCTACATATATAGAAATCAAAATGTTAGCTTTATAAACCTTAAGATAAGGGTTGAATCTTTTTTTTTTAATTTTAAGCTGTATCTTCAAGTTCCGTAAACCGAACATTATGAGAGCAGAATTTTAGAAACAATACCATCCCATACAAAATATGTTAATTACACATTTTTGAAGTGAAAACTTCTTTAGCGGCGTTGAACACTTTTTGTACTGGGGAAAAAATGTTAAACTCGCGTCAGGACACGTGACCGTCAGGAGAGATTTCCCCCCCCCCCCACCCCTCTTTCTACCGCGGCGCCAACCGAAGTGAACCAAGTGAGACATGATAATGGATGGGTGGATGGATAGATGGATGGACGGACGGACGGACGGACGGTGACGGTGACGGTGACGGTGACGGTGACGGTGACGATGACGGTGACGGTGACGGTGTCGGTGACGGTGACGGTGACGGTGACGGTGACGGTGACTGTGACGGTGTCGGTGACGGTGACGGTGACGGTGACGGTGTCGGTACGGTGACGGTGACGGTGATGGTGACGGTGACGGTGACGGTGTCGGTGACGGTGACGGTGACGGTGTCGGTGTCGGTGACGGTGACGGTGACGGTGTCGGTGACGGTGACGGTGACGGCGACGGTGACGGTGTGACGGTGATGACGGTGACGGAGACGGTGACTGTGTCGGTGACGGTGACGGTGTCGGTGACGGTGACGGCGACGGTGACGGTGACGGTGTGACGGTGATGACGGTGACGGTGACGGTGACGGGTGACGGTGACGGTGACGGTGATGGTGATGGAGACGGTGACGGTAACGGGGTCGGTGACGGTGACGGTGACGGTGTCGATGACGGTGACGGTGACGGTGACGGTAACGGTGACGGTGATGGTGGACGTGGATGTGGATGGATGGATGGACAGCTGATGGCTCGACCGTCTGTGTAGCTACACTGCTGTGTATTCGTAAAATTCGTGAATATAAAGTGTTTCAAATATGGAAATTGAACAAAGTGCATCGATTTATAAAAAAAGTGACGCAGAAATAGTGGAAAAAAATTAGTTATATTAATTCAATTCATAATTGATTTATTTCAACGTTAATATTCATGTTTTAGAGCAGTGGTGGCCCAGTGGTATCAGCCGCGATTTACAAGTTGTAGGTCGTAGGTTCGAACCCCGACAGGCGCTTTACTTTGTGTAAATTATTTCATCACCACTGCTCTCAAAACGGTGAAGGAAAACATCGTGAGGAAACCGGCATGTCCTAGAACCAAAAATTCGAAGACATGTGACATCCACCAACCCGCACTGGGCCCGCGTGGTGGATTACGGCCCACTCCCTCTCACAGAGAGGAGGCCTGTGTCCCAGCAGTGGGAACGTTATAGGCTGATTATGTATTCATGTTTTCACTTCTGCCGGCACTCCCGGAGTGCAACCCGTCTTTTTTTTTTTTTCTAAGATCAATCTTCAAATAAAACAAAATACTTTTCTTCGGTCTTGCCTGGCAATCTACGTGCGCGTCACCGAGACTTAAAAATGGTGTTAAATATAATGATCACCAAAAAAGTATATTGAACACCAAAAAATGAAGTCTAAAATTACAATAGATCCAGCTGGGTACCCTGAGGTTAGGTTTGGTTAGGTTACTTTAAACCCTTTACACAGAAATAGAAGCCCCGCGAAGCGGGGCTGCGTCGACATAGGATGCAAGAGCGAGCAAATGAGAATACAAATACCTTTACCTATGTATTTTACAATAAGAAGTTTTAATTTTGGTGATCATTTACTATTTTTGGCAGTAAAAAGTGTTTTTTTCATGTTATATTTTACTTTATCTGGTGATAAGTTAACATAAGCCCTTAAAAATTCAAAAGAGAACGAGTAAGACCTTATCCAGACACAATGTTAATTAGAATCGTAACTATGTTGACTCCATTGTCGTTACTGCGTTGCATAGATCTCGAGAACAACCTCTGTGACAGACGGACAATAAAGTTATGTAATATAGGTTCCGTTTTTTCACTGAAGTTTGGAATCTTAATAGTAAAAATTTACCGCGATAACGAATAAATCCGAAGTATACAGGTACTTTTTTTTAATAAAAAGTCAGTTTTATTTAAACTCTTTCCAAAGAAACCAAATATGGGGTATTCAATTCTAATGGAACAGTCTCTTTGAACCTTTCTATAAAATGCAGGGTGGTCCACTCAGAGGTGTATACTTTATACTAAAATTATTTTTTATTAGTAACGAAAGTTACCTACCAGATATTTTCCTATAATTATATTAAACAGGCTTGACATTTTTTAATGGAATAACATATTTTGCCCCACCTTTTATCATCAAGGGGTTTGAAGTTTTCTCAATGGAAACTAGCAACCTTTACCGTTTTTATGTTTCTGTGTTGCGGGGAAAGTAAAAAACTGTTACATCGCCAAGCGGTTGGTCGACTCATCACGTGACCAGAGGGCTGGCCTATTTTTTGGCCAAAGAATCAGCATTGCCATACAACGTGGCAATGCTGCCAGCCTTTTGGGCACGTTTCCCGTTGACAGTGATGCGGACGAATTTTTTGATGCCCTTTGATTATTTTCCCTCCCTTTTTATATACTTGTACATATTATTATTTTAAGATTGTTTACATAAGTGGAGAGGACACTTGAACAAACAAAATAATTCCGGGGGTATGGTGCGCTAAATCTTAATTTCCCTACATTTTTGACAAGTTTTTGACATTGATTGTCGCTTAGATGAGATTACGACTAGATTTTTAGCTTTTTAATTACGAAAATTGGCGTTCAGTTAATTGCCGTCAGTGACTGTCGCTTGTAGACGTATTATTTGTTGAATAACTGACTATTGTGTAACCGAAGAAGAAAAATGCCGCTGCTTTCGAAGTTATGAAATGCTAAACAGTAACAAATGCCAACAGCTTTTATGATGTAATAAATAAAAACAGCATTTTTATCTGGTGAACTCGAAGAGAATAATTTATGTGTCGCCATTAGCACAAAGATTTTATCAATTTCATACATGTTCACAAATTAAGCCTTTCGGGCCTAATTTGAATCATTGTATGACCTTAATTAAGCAAGCACCACGAAGCTGGAATACAAAGTTTCGTTCAGTAAGAGTTTACTAAGATATTAAGTACTAGCTGTACTCGCGACTTCGTTCGCGTGGATGTCGAGAAACAATAATGTGTCGCTTAAAAAAAGTGTAAATACCACTCCTTCATTGAAAAGAAAGAATCTTCCGATCTTGCCGCGGGTAACGCTTCCCTTATCTGGGGTTCTCTACCACAGCCTTTTCGACTGCAGTCACTACGTCTTCAGAGTTCATAATGACAATGCGACGAAGTGTCACTTTGATTTTGAGGATAAATAAAAATGAAAGCGCCTGCTCTAGATTGATTATCTGACCAAATAGCCATTTTAAGTCCATTTTATTTTGAATCTGTTTTAGAATACTAAGTTGTAAAATCGTACCACCATTTCATATATACACTTTAGGGATAGCAGCCAAAAGACTACGTGAAGTGGGGGGTGCCCCGATTCGGTTTAGGAACAGATTCGACCTATGCAAACCATGAAGTGTCCCCCAGTGGTGGACAATGAGAATAATTTTTAAAAGTTGTTTCGGCTGTCCCCCAGTGGCGGCCAAACAAGTGGTGGACAACGGGAATAAACCTAAACTCCTGGCGTTCTATAAAAACTCTTGTGCAAAATGTCATGCTTCTTGACCGAGCTGTTTAGGCTGTGCGTTGTCTGTCAGTGAACAAACAGTCGTCTCAGTGTAGTGAACTAAAACCCTAAGGCACTTTCTGTCAGTAAATTTTCGTGATCGGATCAGTGTTTCGAGAGATTACATTTAACAAACAGTCTTACCCCTCAATAGTATTAGATTATACGTAAGTTACCAAAAAGAATCACCAAGAATTGCTGATAGGAAATTAGAACATTTTTATAGGTAGGTACTGCAAGGTGTATTTAATAAAAAAATATTGCCACTGACATTTCACGTAGGTAACTAGTACTAGATTAATTAAAAATCTTTAGGTTTCGTTCATGAAGTCGCGGAGCGTACGCGGCTTGTGGGGGCCATAAAGCGGCAAGCGGCCAAGCCAAACATCATAACGTTTAATGTTTCTAACGTTTTGAGGACTCGTGTATTGTTTTAGTTTTAGTGGACTCTCGCAATATGTCGCGGAAACCTCAACAACCTAATTACAATATAATTATATTTCTAAAACAGCAACCTCAGCAAGATCACATTTTTGCAGTACCTAGGTATTATTCATAGTTATCATTCATTCAAAATGTCTACCTACGTTATAGTTTTTTGGTGTATTTATTCTGAAACAAATATATAGGTACGCAAGAAATTGCTCTTCATGCACGGAGAGTCTGTTCATGCGCGAATTAATTCCGCGTATAAGCATACGCAGAATTAATATAACGAAGCCTTAACTGTTATTAATATTAATTACAATTACGGCGAAGCCATAATTGTTATTTCGAAGAAGCCGCAGCATGTCGGTATCGTGCAATTAATTTCTATGCCTTGACATACTTACTCGATCGTTGATTTTTAATAAAATACAGTTGCAGTCTTTCTTTGAAAGTGTTCTCGTTTACGTAATACTCCACGCGGACTCTGAAACAATAAAAAAAAACACATGAGATCTATAAAAATAAAACTAATTAAACAAATAATAGTTTTATGTGTCTACTATCATCGTCTTTGTTTTGTGTTAAACTAACTACATTACTAGGTACTTAAATACACGATACTGACACAGTAATTATATGGTAATAATATATTAAGTACTAAACTTACACCACCCACCACCGTAGGTAGCATATATATATATAACGTAACGATAACAATATAAATACAGTATTTGATACAATGACGGTTAAAATATTGCATAACATTATTATGTATTGTTATTTTTACGTCCCTTGACATGTCTCGGGAACGAGGCGTAAGAGGGGTCAAAGCCAATTCGCAGAGGCCCGTTATACGTTTTTAATGAAATGAGGCACCAACCGACGATTATCCCTGTTTGCACTATGCAAGTGTACCCAAGGAAATCCCCCGGTTGGTGTAGGACTAATGCTGGATATGGAAACAAAGATATTGGCTTATGGGTAGCTAAAGTGGACTGGTTACCTAGACCTTTCCATCGCATTCCATCAGGCATGATCGAGGTCAAGAGCGGGCCCATTCAGCAATAAAAAAAACTTATGGAAAGACTATGGTCCCTGCCTGACCAATGTTTTATATAATATACACGGATGAAATGGCAGAAGGGTGACTCACATATTCAATTTTGGGGCCCCGAAAACGGTCGCTAGCACAGAGTGTCGTAGCGACAAGGATGCAACATGTACTGAGGTGCTTATTATGAGGAGTATTCCGCTGTAGTATTGAGCGGTATTCCACGGCTATCAGGACAATCCCGAAAGTGCGGTCAAGATACCTACCAGCATCTTACTAGAGTACTTCCTTGCTTCGAGCACGTTTGGCTTCCACGAGTCTACACTCAAGCCGGCCAATAAAGGTAAGAAAGAGGTGAGGAACAAGACTTCTTCCGGGATCCGGGTTCGTGGAGTCGCTAAGTATTGCCCAACAGGTCGCCACATGCTGCCCTGCTTATTGTTTTTTCTTTTACGTCAAAATTATGTAAGTTCGTTCAAGGCGGTGATATCAATAATTGTCCAGCGTATTGATTAATTAATCGTCAATACATCACAGTGTATATGGAAATTATTATAAGTATTGTATCGAATGGTTTTAATGTGATGGATTAAATTTATGAATTACTCGAACTAAAAATATAGCGACCTGTTGTGCCCCAGAATATTGTTCGTATTATTACAACAACACCTGCATGACTACGTGGCATTTCACCCATAATAGAGCGAGATTGAATCAATTTTTAATTTTAATTTTTTGTTTTACTTTGAACTGAAGAAAAACAAAACCGACATTGAGTGAGTCGGGCTCACACAATTAAGGTTCCGAACCCAAACTACACTAAGCAGTGGGTGGATCAGTCGCTGGCCTGCCGTAATAATAACTGTATTGCGCGTAATTAATAAACCTCCGCTAGCTCCTAACTTGTTCTTCTAAATGGCACAGTTTCAAGCACAAAAATGACCTGCACTTATCAGTGCAGTGCAATCCGCCGTTGCAATCGGATGCGCTTACACAGTAAGCGGAAATAATTTTGTGCTGGGCACGGTAAATGCCGCTGCCGTGATGCGTTTGGAAGAACTTGTGGTGATCGAGGTCCTGGCCATTCCTACAGTACCAGCTGGATGTCATGGACGAGGTTAGTGTGATCCAGATTTGCACATCCAACCTAAATGAAGAGGAGACACTCAGGAGGGACGAAAAGGGAGAGAGGAGTCAACAAGACATTATTAAAGTGTTAAAGGAGACCGATCAAAAGATTTACGCAAGCTGCCCGCCGTCACAATCGACCACGTCATACGGTATAGGTATCATAAGCCTGAAATCAAGCCTGGCTGAGTTGCAGTTGAATTTGGAAACATCGCAATCCACCATCAATGATCTACGCACCGAAGTAGCAGATTTACGCAACACGGTATGTAGGTTACACGAGGCAGCTAACAGCATCAACATACGTCACGGCGTATTCAATGCACCACAGCTGAGTTTCGGATCAGCAAAATTTGACTTGTCGCCGGCCGCTGTCACTGCAAGCGATGCACAACCGCGCTCCGCAATCTCCGCGTCCCCCATCGTTTGCGTGCCGACGAATGTTAGCAAGTCCACACCAGGACGAGCTTACTCGGCTGCCGTTATTGCAGCTCCAGCAAAACATCAGCGGCAACCTAAACATAATTGTTTAGGAGAAGATGCCTGCTTGTCGCAATCAATGCGGGTACCGCATTGACTGGCCCGAACATGTTGCTGCGTCCCTTTATTCCATCGACGCAGCTGTACGTGTCCTAATGAGAAAACAATCGTCACTAGATCCATCATGGATCTGGCCAATAGATCTTCTGAGATTGAACGTCTCGTTTACATCACTCCACGAAGGCAGAGGAGATCGCTCGTTTACCCTGATAGTCGAGAAGTTGTAGTTGCGCCACAAAATCTTTTGGTGCGCGGCGCGTTCCGATTGATCAACTAGAGACCTTCGTAAAAAAGAATTTCGGGTGTCATGTATCGGTGTTTTCACGGGAGGCTATGTTATTATGACACCTCGACTCAGCGCAATACAACGCCAACCCAACGTACTAGATAGTTAATAGATTACTAGCGCCTAATGTTTTTAGTATGCTTTAGTTTATTATTTTGTTAGAATAATATTTGTGTATGAGACATTGCCTGAGAATAAAGGAATTATTATTTCGTTTATTTATTTAGTTCGTGATCTTATACATTTTTAAACATTTCTTCAAATATGTAAAATAAGTATAAAAAATATTTAAAAATGTAATCATTTGTGGTCGGCTGGTATCGGGAGCAAGGTCCAAGCTACCGGTGGTTAGGGTTCCAGCCTGAGACATTCAACCTCCTTACGATGCGAGTCGTCGTCAGTGCGATTTCGAAAAGCACTTCGAACGCCTGGTAATAAGGATAATACGGATAAGGCAGTGGGTGCTTTGCACAGACTGTTGCCCATTATCGGTTTGAGAAGATGTTCGTCGCCTCTGACCGGGTGTCCTACGATGCGATGTGCCCCAGCAAGCGTTGCCCAGAAGGGATTTCGGATCGGTGGTTTGAGAGGTAACGGTGCCCCCTTCCTTATGCAAATGGTGACAACCGGAGTGGTTTTAGTGAGGTAAAAATCCCACACAAATAAAAGGTACATTTTGTATAGCAGCTTTCAGCGACCGCAAAATGTCGTTGCAGCGCGGCGACGTCACACCAACTTCAATATCTCGTTAGATCCACTCAGGGAGAGAGTTCCGCAAACTACTTTCATAGAGTATCTCTAACACCTTAAAAGAATAAATCTTGAAAGCTATAAAGTTTGTAATATTATATCTTCAGTTGTATCAACGCGGCGAGTGGTCGCGTGTTTTTATTAATTTCATTTAAAAGTGTTTCAATTGTGGGGTGATGGTCAAAAACCGGGTGAAAACAAAACTTTACGAATATTTAATGTAAAATCTCCTCTCATTATGTCTGCAAACTAGAAATATTTTTGAATGCTGTGCTCAGTTGTGAGGAAGTTTAGCATAATAGAAGGAAAACTATTTATTGCATAGAACTGGAGCTTTTATTTGATATCGTCCACAAAAACACAGCATACCCGTAGTCTACGTTTTGAGTAACTGGGTCAATAAATAATCGAGAAGCACTTAAAGCAATTTTGCCTCTCAATGACAATCTAATCCTGTTCTTTCAAGTGCCATTATTGTCTATTATACGGTCGTAAGTCACTCTTCCGTAATGGTTGGCCAATTAGTTATAAGCAAATGGGTCACTGGAATTTCTTAAGGTAGCGACCTTTTTGATCATTGATGGAATTGGCATGTTGTGGTTATTCACTCTTTGATTATAGGCCTCATATTTTTACCCGTCTTCTCCTGAAGAAGAGTAATGTGTCACAATACTTCACTTAAAAATAACCAATCATATACTTTAATAATTAAATTAAATAAGTGATTATTTATATGTGTCTAATATTTTGTCCTTTTTAACGTATTCTCTTTGGTTTTGGGTATGTGTTGTCTTATTGTTGTATTGTTTTCATAAAACCATAGATATAAAAGTAAATAAACCTGCATGAATCAAACGGGGTGATATCGGGTATCCGTTTTCTCCAATATCGATTTATTTGTTTTGCTTATTAGGTATAGTTATGTAATTTTTTTTTATAATGTATTATATTTTGTCATCTATTTACAGGACGTCAATATGCCACGGAAATACGTCAAAAAGCCAAATAGGCTGCAATGGTCGGAGACAGACATACTTACTTTTGACAATAATATGATTTATGCTTTATTTTTACCTGACTACGGCGAAAAAAGGGGGGTTATGATTTTGACGGGTATGTATGAATGTTCATCTGTTCTCTCATAACTTAAAAAGTACTTATAATAATTTGACAAATGAGGTATCGTTAGAAACGTCTTGACCGTCCGCTGGTTATAGGCTATGTGACGTCACACTAAATTCAATATGGCGCCCTCGAGAGAGGACATAAAGCAATGAATTTAAAAATAAATATTTTGGGGTGGTGCCTTGTGGGGTATCAAATGAAAGGGCTTAATTAGCACATTTCAAAAATATAAGTATTACTGATATAAGCCCCAAAATAATTAAATATAAGTAAAAAAGTTTAAAAACTAAAACCCGACTACTGAAAATGATGAAACAAGAAAGTACCTTCCCGTGGTCGCATGCTACCATAAGCGTACAAATAAAATAAAGCGTACCTACAGCGGCATGCGACTGAATTTATTCAGTCGCATGCCGCTGTACGCTTTATTTTATTATATCAGGATACTGAGATATAGATTCTGAATTTGTGAAATGTATCTCATCACATTCTGCCTAATGTGATGTTTACATTTAATATACACAAGTCTTCTTTAGAAGATCGCGTGAAGACAATTATAAGAGTGAGTGGAAAATCAAACTAAAACCGGAATTTGCTCATTAAATCCTAATATTTTGACAAGAATCCTGACGCAGACTTTGCAGACATTTCACTTACACACCTCTAACAGTATTTTTTTTTTCGCACTTGATATCGTAATAGACTTTCACATAGTATTTTTCTTATGCCGAAATAAAGATAATCCCGATGAGAAATCTTCACTAGGATTTTTACGCAGTCAAAATCTTATTTTCCTGGGCTAAGAACGCACGGTGAGTAAATTAACCTTTTTTTCTCAACTAGTAGGGTACCAAATCTAAAAATCGGCTAAGTGCGTGTCGAACCACGCACAATGAAGGGTTCTGTAGGTGAGATGAACTAATCCCAAGAACAAACTTAACATTGTGGATGACAAACATGTTCTGCCATACATTCCAACTGCAAACCACGGCTTAGCGGCGTCTCACTTAAGATACGGCATCATCTTTTGGGGAAACACCACAGACTTCAACATCGCATTCAAAGCCCAAAAGAGATGCATTAGGTCAATGTTTAAGCTAAAGACTGTTGATACTTCTAAACCGTATTTTATGAGATACAAGATATTAACTTTGCCTTGTCTGTATATCCTCGAAACTGTGATGTTTGTTAAAGCGAATCCTAAATTGTTTCCAAGCCTACAGGACGCTGTCCCACGTAATAGACGGGATATGAGCTGCTAAAACTGCACTCATGCGCAAAAGTATCATCTGCATGGCTCCAACGATATTTAACAAGCTACCTAAGCGTTGGAAGGAGCTAAGTATCAATGCGTTCAAGCGTCAGTTGATAATGTTTCTATCGGAAAAAGCTTACTATAGTGTGTCTGAATTTCTAGTCGAAAAACTTGTCGGATACTAATCTTATTAAATTGTTTATTGATGTTGTATTGATTAAAAGTAGTAATGTGACTGAAATATTTGTACGCCAATATATTATAAGGCTAAACATGATTGGACTTTAATATAATTTATGTCATCTTGCATGCTCTTGTATGTATATATGTACCATGTTTATACAAATTAATAAATCTTATCTCATCTTATCAAAATATGTAAGTTGGTCGACCATTACTCGTTAACTTGTAAAGCCTACTTGCCTGTGATACTTTCCTTTTACCTTCTTCGTTATTTATACTACTGCCGTGAATTTTACGTACTTATCCAAAAACAACCATTAGTGCACTTTAAAGCTTAATATTTCGCAATCGGTTCCTAGAATCGAAAAATGGTTTTCACAAACCCGCAATATTTTCCCACGCCATGGGAAAAAATCATCCCCACTTTAATAAGGGGAGGTACCCTAAAAAAAATGATGGCTGGCGGCTGGGGCTGACCTCCGAACACGAGTTAAACTTTAAAGCCTCTTTAATTTGACAAACTGATGGTACGAGACTGTGACCAAAGAATGATAAATGGCGATTTATCTGCACATTTTTTTTTTATTTTAACCTGTTCAGGGTTCCGTAGCCAAATGGCAAAACAGGTAACCTTATAATTTCGCCATGTATCTGTCCGTCCGTCTGGATGAAACACAGCCATTTTACTAGGAGACTATTGACGCTATAGTAATAAAAAGGTGTTTTTTTGTGAATTTGGCCGGTTTTTTGTTTCCATGAAGGACTTTTAAAAGAAAATTTTAGAAACACCCCCATTCTGTGTAGTTTAGGAGCTAGATTTTTCTACTAACTTCACTTCAGATTATAAGCAGTTTTAAAAATTTCAGACTTTCCGGCTTTCTAAGCTATACAAATATCACAAAAAAAAACAAATTATCACTTTTCCGGACAATTTTTATTATATTTTTTTTTATAGGTAAGGCGAAAAACACAATATTTCATACCCGGTTTGGTAGTGCGTCTATAAATGCGTGAAACGCTAAAATATCGCTCTGTTTCTGTTAATCGGTTGAAGATGGTAGAGACAGCAAGATATTAATCAGTGTGTGAGATAAGGTACCTACTTACAGAATGTAGAATTAATAGCATAAAAATAAATAGCATTTTCTTATTAAATTAGCAACCACTGAGAATTCTTCTAGATACCGACTATGTACCGATAAATTCTATCTCATAATTTCTGTTTTTTTGTTTTTGGTAAATAAGCGTTTATTAGATACGTAGAGCATAGAACCACGTTAAACAAAAGCTTACCAAGAATTCTCGTACGTCATAAAATTGCCTTTCATTAGCCACCTGCATATTCCCGCTTTAGGTGACCTGATCAATAATAATCATGAACCTTTTTTAAGTATGTCAAGGAAATTGCAAGCAATCGATCCATAATTAAATATATACTGTCTCTGCTATCGTAGCGTTGGATTTTAATAGATGATCATGTGATGGCAATTTTCGTAATTTTAAGAACGTTCACAGTTTGACCTCAGTATCAATCTGTCGAAACATCTATTGGCCCTACATTTTTTAACAAGTTTTTGACATTGCTTGTCGCTGAGATTAGATTGCGACTAGATTTTGAACGTTTTTAATTACGGGTATTGTCCTTCTGGAGTAGTACTCATCAAAGAAATTTATACAGATATCATTCACGATAAGAGATTTTAGTGTCCGAATATGTACGAATTCGATCTTTTTCCTAAAAGGGTTAATTAACTACCTACCAGTTAGCTGCAAGTCTATTAACCTTTTGAACGCCATTGTCACATATATGTGACAAACGAAATCTTACCCTGAACGCCAACGTCACAAATATATGACAAAATACACGTCCCACGGGTCGCACCATATTATGAAATAAACACTTTAATCATTACTTTTGTGTGTTTCTATTTATATAATTTAAAAGTTTAAGCTTCCGTCTATATTGTATTGCACGAAACTAATATACATAAACCACCAATATCGAGAAATTTGTTGTTTTAAGTGTGTGTGTGTGTTGTTTTGTTAAAGTGGCCTGGCGTCAGGAGTACGGCGATACGTTTATACTTTGGCGTTCAAAAGGTTAATTTGCAACATAGAACTGCCATGTGAGTGAATACATTTCCTTCCCTTGAAACTTTTACAAGAGGTGAGGAATCGATGGTCGAATTCAAGATACATCCCAAGTTACCTTGATGTCGAGTCACACGACGGCAACGACAACGAGTCGGGTAAAGTTTTAGGAAATTTCTCAAACGTCAAAAAAGATGGACATACACTTCAAAGGGAAGTCTGAAGTACAACATGAACACCGTTAATACAAAGTAAATTGCAAAGATCAATGTTTTTACAGTTTCTCTCGTGACCATTAGTGCGGTTATATTTCCGAAGAAATACAAAATATTCTGATCTAATCTACAGCATTTACATATAAAAATAATGGGTAGCTAGACAGATTAAAAAAACCGGCCAAATGCGTGTGAACCACGCATAGTAAAGGGTTCCGTAGGCAGGATGAACTCATCAATAATACACTAATGTGCCGGCAATTTATTATTTTAGGTCAAAATAAAATCACTTTAATCAGTGTTTTTTTTTTTGCTTGGATATCTTTGGTTAGACGTACTGAACACCTGTGTTAAAATTTGTCCATCTATTTTAATGGGATCCTGTATAATGTCCCTTTTTTCCCCATAGGAACCTACTACGCTTTGGGATGGGCAATTAGGTTCATTTTTTTGACTGACCGACTCCTTGACAATTAAAAAGTGCCTTTAATTGGTTTAATTGAATTAAATGCTTAAGAATTTTGAGTGGCAATAGTCTCCGAGTAAGATGCTTGTTTGACTCCCGGACGAAATTATGACGGTTCCGTTTTTGCCTTTTGGCTACTGACCCCTAAAAACAGCCGTACAACAAAGTATTGAGAGTTTATTTAAAGCAGTACCCATACTTACAACTTGGGCTTGAATTATTTGTCATCGATTCTAATTTGGGTAGAAGTCTTCTAGTTATAATACTCGTACGTTGTATATGAAACGGTACTATTAGTCAATGGTCGTTAGTTCATAGCACCGCCCGTTAGTAAACGTCGACATTTAACTGCCCTAATCCTCATAATACCTCATTTTGAGTGTTGCACACATATTTATGCTTGGTTTACCAATAAGGTCACTTTGTTATTAAACTGACAGTATAACTTTTAGTTGTTAATCAAGCTTATGGTCCGTGGATCTTTTGGAACAACTTAAAAACCGCCCTTTAGTGGTGAGATCTATGTCATATATCATAGCTTATCACGTGCTTTTCATTTCATTCAACAAATGGTAATTTGGAGCATTTTAAATAACATATTTTTACGACCTTTTCCTATCTATATGTGGAATCGTGGGTTCCTTTGCCTTTGAGATATGCTAAAGATGGTATTGGATTACAATAGGTAGTTTTACGTCGATTAGCTTTTCACAATATTAAATTACCAAATAGGGCGAGCTTGGCAGGTTCGGTTGATCCTATTCTTCAGCGCATGTCCGACTGTTTTACCGAAACCGTAGCGTCACGACGGGACCGCTCTTCCCCGACTCCACCCAGAAAGCAGAGTGCCCTTGTTCGCATAGATGGCGCGCTAGCCACTTCAATCATAGTCCACGTATGCCGTTGTAAAAGGGATCCATTTTTAGAAATATTCTAACAAATAATCCAAACAGATATAAAGCTTATATCATAATTATGGAAGCATTTAAAACGCTCTTCGTTGTTCAAATAAAGCGCAAAAATCATGTTTCCTCGCCTTTTTTATTTATTTAAAGTATAAAGAATTAGTCTATATGGGCATTTTTGCATATAACATACATATAATATAGGCTTGATCTCTGTTGGAGTGTTTGTTCTTATAGAAAAATATTCCTGAAAATGTCTGACTTAGTGTGGCAAAATACGAGAATGGTATTTTCGCGCGCTTGATTTGAACTTGGCAGCCGTAGATTCAAATAAAGTAAGCTCCTTAAGCTGAGGGTTGGTGCGGAATCTATGGCTTCGCGCCGGGGTGCTTCTGTCAAATCGAAACGCTTATTGTGGCCTCAGTTTTGCATTCGTTTTCTAACACCTTTTTTGAGGAATTATTCATACGAATATTAAAATTTGCCATGTAATATTTAACCATATAAGGTAATCCTACGAACGAGATTACCTGGTTATACGAACAGCGCATTTACATAAAATTGTCATTGCTTTGTCAATTATGATAACCTAAATTGATGCTAAGCTTATAATTCATTCGGAATGAGTAATCGTACTGGCGAACATACTAACAACAGTCGCCGCCGCAGCACGGGTTAGAAGAGTTATGACTACCTCTCGATAAGACTAAATAGCAGATATGACTAGTTCGACTAGATCACCTCTCGATAAGACTAAATAGCAGATATGACTAGTTCGACTAGATCTTGTTAGGACTATATCGTGTTTGGACTAGATCGCAACAAGGCCAGATAGCGTAACGATTATATTTTCGTTTGTTTTTTGGAGTACAGTTATCGAGTTATAGCATTAAGTTTTTTTCCTTGGTACCTATACTAAAATACTTAAAATGAAAGCATATCATTGTAACATAATTATTTATTTATTTAAACTTACGCTTTAAATCGCTAACGTTTTTTAAAAAAGATAGGAGCGTAATCTCGTTCGTCTCAAGTTTATTTAATTCTCTTTGATACTTGCGATTGAATAATATGGTGTTTCTTCGTTGTGTTTCTTCTTTTGTTGTTCGGTTCAAACAGAGAATTTTAATTTTTTTTATCTTGAAAATGTGCCTTTTTTTAAATAAAATAAAAATTGTAACAATGTTGGTTTGTGCTGCATGCGCACATTAAGGCGGCGATGCCATGCCTCTAATCTATTATTGGTTCTGTGCTTTTGTTTTGCACAGGAAATAAGCAAAGAATTATTTAGCCATTGCCTGCAAAAGTAGCTTGCGAATGCATTCATTTCATGTGATTGCGTTGAACATTCCACAATAGCAGACCATCCGTCTTGTATATAAGATGAAAGCAAGAGCGGCAAATTAGCAGTAATTCTAGTGATGTATTGTCCTTCTTGAGATTTCGTCAAACCAATATCGTTCGCCTTTTTCCACACCGATTTATTGTAATGGTAAGAACATCCTGTAACTTGAGCGTTCGGATACACAGTCCTAAATGCATTGATGAGTCCTAATTCGTAATCACATTTAATATGTTTAATATGTACTTTAAGCACATCACGTATTATTGTAAATAAAGCGAAATAAGTTGTTTCGCGTTTATTTGGTAAGAGAGCACACAAGACGGGAAATATATTTGTCGTCTCTTCCGTGCTATCGATGTCTACGTGAATGGAGAACAATTGATAGAAAGGCCTGGGTGCACTTTTAAAGGTTCCGTCACCAAAAAAAACCTTTTCTTGATCTGCATAAATTTTCATATTCCTTTTGGAAAATCGTGATGAGAATACAAGCATTTTATCATCTGTTGGTAATTCAAACTCCGCAATAAAAAAGTCTTTCTTAATTATATTTGGTACTGTCACTTCACTGGATTTAGAAAACTATGTTTTTTGCAGTTGAAGGAACCTTTTACGATGTCTGTACAGGACATCCTTCACTGAATTATATGGTCTGCCATTAAAGGTTGAAGAAGAGGGTAGTTGTTGGAGGACTTCTTCGTAAACCTTTTTTACTGAAGACATATCTTTGCATACATTCTGTTTTGCCGTATCCAGTAAAAGGTCTTCTTGCATTTTGTCATGGTCTTGCTTACACTTGTGCAGACTCTTTCTGATTATAATGGTATGTTCTTGATTTAGTGTGAGAGAAGCACTACACTCTTGTCTCTTGTAGCAACGCCAGAACGATGTTCCGCTTGAATTGTTGGACACAAAATTGTATCGGTAGCCATCATGAAGAAGTGCTTCCTTATTTTTTATTATTTTTAATAAAATGAAATTTTTCCTGCATTTTAAATAACAATAAAATATGCCATGCAAGATAAAAATTCGAAGTGACAATGACAACTATTGTTTCTATTCTATTCTATTTTTAATTATGGCAAGTAAACTATTGTTTCAATCTATTTTTAATAGTGGGATCATAGATAAAGTGGAACTTCATAGTATATTCACACTTTAGTAAAGCTAAGTAGGTACTCCATGAAGTTCCTATACTAATGCCACTTTAAGATACGATTGTACGTCATATTTATAATGAGTCATTTTGATAACAGGACTTATGCATATGTAGTCAAACAGCTAATTAGTTTTACAGCGATCTAGTCATATCGAGATTAAGTCCTATAGCGAATTAGTCATATCTGCTATTTAGTCTTATCGAGAGGTAGTCATAACGCTTCTAACCCAAATACCCGACAACGACAAAGTCTCTAAGGAGGTTTTTGAAATTGTTCCTAATCCATTTTATAACCAGTAGGTCTAACTAGTCATAAACCTATTTTAACTGTCCCTTGAACATTGAACCGTTTCTTGCCAGGCTGTTTCTACCCACACTCTTCTTTCAATGTTCTGGGAGCCAATTCTCGACCGGTGGATATTAAAAAACAAAACCGGTCAAGTACGAGTCAGACTCGCGCACCGAGGGTTCCGTACAAATTTACTAAAAATTTACGATTTTCGAATTTTTTCCTTTAATTGTGCTACATGACTTTGCTTCATGATTATAGGTCAACGGGAAGTACCCTATAAATTTTGATTCCCTTGAGAGTGTCGAAATACACGTTTTTTGCGGCATAAACGGCCGTATCTTTTTTTAACGTTAACTCAGACGTTTAATTTTTCACAGCTTCAAGGGACTGTAGACCTAAGTATATGGTTTTAATTTCAACTCGATTCCTCCACGCGTTCCCGAGATAAAGGGTCTGGACAGACAGACAGACGGACAACAAAGTGATCCTATAAGTGTTCCGTTTTTTCCTTTTGGGGTACGGAACCCTCAAAACTACAAAATACGCTTTTAAAACGCACACTATCCACTTCCTGGCTTAATTTTTTAACTTCTAAGATATTGTTACATTGTTAGGTAGTAACAAGTGAAGCTATTAACAGCAAAGTTGATATCACATTCGATTTATATAGCAAAAACGGTCAAAATATCAACCAAATGTAAAGGTGTGTATGAGGGATTAGAGAAGTCTTACAAGAAGCGGGAACTTCAATTTCCGAAACAACCATAAGACGACGCTTGCACGATACTAACGAGGTCACGTCCGTCGCCAGAAAATATCATTCGTAACCACAACGGTTCGTAAGAGACACAGATTTGATTTTGCTAAAAAGTATTACATTGTAAGAGCGCCATACAGTTTGCAAGTTATAAACTTTAACTAACTTTTGGCGAATTCAAGTATTTAAAAAAGTATCAGGTACCGTCAAACGGGGTGAATAGGGATGCAGGGGTAAATCGGGACAAAACTTTAAAAGGGATTTTAACATTAAAATAATATAGTTTGTGGCCAAAAAGGACCCTAATGTGTTTACTGTACTTAATTTAATTAACGATTACGTGCCCTTATTGACAACAAACTATATTATTTCAACGTTAAAATCCATTTTAAAGTTTCGTCCCGATTCAACCCTGCATCCCTATTCACCCCGTTTGTAGGTAACCCTTATCAAACGTAGTTGAATAAGTCAAGGAAAACGGGATAGAGTACAGTTTAAACATGTGAAACTAGAATTTTAAAATGATCATAATGTGTCGTTGTCATTGCATTAGAAGTGGAACATTTTCAATTAACATTTGGAGGTCAATGAACATCTAGCGGGACGTTTGACCTGGCGCCCATTTTGCTCCTTCTAAATAAGTTTGCTTTTAATGTTGTGCTTTAAAGATATAGGAGTAAAGCTAAATATAAGCAAAGCTTACGCCAGACCTTCTTTGTTATTAGCAAAAATAAAAATATGATATTAAATATGTCATTATTTGCTGCACTGGCCTTCTGTTCTGAAGAAATTCGTCCTGCCCTGCGGTTTAGAAGTTAACTTTCTTCCTGGTTTCATAATTTAGGCCGCTAAAATTAACTTTGACGTTTAGTGCACCCACTAATAATAAAAAGGTAGGTATAGATTAATTCAGTTTGAGATGAATTATTAATTAACTAGCGATCCACCCTACTATAGTAGAAAAATATCGATAAGCGGGAATTCATTCACTATCAGACTGCCCGCGAGCTGCCTGGACCGGCTAGTCTGCCGCCTGCGCTTGTTGCGTTGGTTATGTTGGTAAGCGATTCAATGCTTTGGGGAAAAAACCACCCATTTACCTTTTTCAAGAAGAATCTTTAATAGCCATCAATCATGCACACTTTCAGATCATTAAATTTTCTTATCAATCAGAAGGTTATTTGCAGTTCAATGAGCCCGCCTCAAATACTTATCTACCACCTGACTAGTTTCAGTTTTCATCACTGTCACGAGTTTCGTATTATGTTCGATTAACATTCCCGTTGGCCCAATTGCCATGCAATGATAAACAAACAAAGACATTTTGTACCTATGCTTAATTAATTAAAGTGTAATTTAATAATCAATATTTGATAAGTAATTAAGTATTCTTATTCAGATTTGATCACTGATCTCTATTAAATGTATAATATAGGTCAGTGGATTTGATTAATTAAATCTTTATAGATTAGATTAATCTAATTTTAAAAGCTACTATATGCACAAGTATAAATATCTGCAGGTAACTTGATATAGACCTTTTTGGTACACGCAGTTAATCATTGTTTTATTGGTCAAATACCTATTCAGGTATGATCTTATGAAGCAATAATTCGATCTGAAAATTAAATACCTGAGTAGGTATATACATCAATGTTTAATATTTACCTCGGTATCTTGTCATAGCTATCCCAGCCTGTCAAGCAATTGTACGAGCTATATCTGCTGACGCCTGCCATTGTATATGTCCTCACAAAGTAGTCAAAAATGTGGTGTACTGGGTCACAGTGGTCTATAAATATAGCAGTTTAATGCTCTACGGTCTTCATAGAAAACTCGGCTTGTCGGTCCGGCCTGCAGCTGATGTTGAGTGCTAGAGTGATACAGACAAATCCTATTGAACTTAATCCAGAATGATAGACGCATGGGAGTTAAAATACGGTGCTCTTGGCGTATTTTGCATCCGCACCCGGACAAAAGGTATTGTGTGGCGTACCTTAAAACATATACCTCCCACTAACCACACTACACACAGTATACAGTTACACATATTTAAGTATACCTACCTAATTTAAATATTTTTTAGCTAGGTGTTACTTATTAGTTTGGATCCATATAGCTATTCTAACTCGGACCATCTTGATATTTTGATAAACATGTAAAATATGAATTTTATCGTTCTTCAAACACTACAAAAAATAGTCGTCTGATGTGTTCTATTTCCAGAATTAAAAGTATCTTGATAAATATTTCTCGTTAGTTCACCATCAACGCCGCATCTGTCGCTGAATCCATTAATCAGAAGATTGTCAACAGTCCTCTGATTAGGGGATTTTTTCGGCACAGTCTCCTGATATTTTTTATGCTAAATGCACAAAGGACTGTTTCTATCCCTGCCCTTTATTTCTTCTAGCACTGACAATATAATTTTAGTAACGAACCTGTAACACTACTCCGTCAGTGTTACAGGTTCGTTACTAAAATTAAATTGTTAAAAAAAAAATTTTTTTTGCTTCTAAACTATTTCTAGAACAACTTAGTGTCGAAATATCTTTAAATCGAATCTTGAATCTATCTTGGTTCATTTAGCTTATATCTTGTGTATTATTGCATTTGAGGTCTGTTACAGGTATAAATAATAAAAAAAAATAACATTTGATTGGTTTCATAACACTATGAAATGTTTTTTTCAAAGAAAAACAGTCCACTGGAATAATAGAACACAGTCTCAAGTTGCGGATTTTCACAAATTCCTTCGTAACTCGTAGGAATAAAAACATTTTGCGACAGCTTGTTGAGAATATTTGTTTACCTAGTGTAAATAGCTCTACATAATTACTTTTAGAACTTCAAGATGTAGGTACTTCATCCTACATACTAAGTTTTTCATTTTAATGGAAAAACATGCCTGGGAAAACATTGTTTGGGCGATTTTCCATGTTGATGAGTATTAGAGTATTAACCATTTTCAGTAATTATACTTCAATGATGTGAATACAAAATAATTATGAAATTAACCCACGTTTGATCGCATGTTTCACGACACGGTAATTTTGTTATATTCAATTAGATGCTAATTTGCTTAAAAGCTTCAAAGTAAATGTATGCGACACCTCGAGGTAAAATAAATAAGTCATACTTAATGCTATTACATACTCAATATTGTTAAATACAATTGTGTTCTATTTAACAAAAATAAAAGTTCCGTTGTACCTTCGAAGGTTCGGCACCAGTTAAACAATCAAGTTATTTCATGTAAATAAACATTCTACATAATATAATTCAAATACACAAATAATATCATTTCCGGAATTAATGATCATTTAGAAAACGTTGGTTTAAAAATCAAAACATTAACAAAATATTGAAACAATTTAATTGATTAAATTTTGATACGTTGCGAAAAAACACTCCCTAAATTATCACACAGTTTTAAACCAATATTTGTTTGAATGTTCGTAAAATAACAGTGAACCTATTTATTTTATAATAACTAGATCGACATAGTATCTATATACCTACGTGTGTTTTATCTAATGTATCTATAGGTGACGATTAATGTCTTATTGTGAACGTAAATGCGTGCAAGTTTACTTTCTGTTTGGGTAGAGTAAATGTGTGTGTTGGTATTGTGTTGAGCGGCAGGGAGCACCGCGACGCGCGACCGTGCTCGACCGACTGCGGGCGCGGCGGCGCGCCTGGCCGCCGACCGCTACCCGCGCCGCGCCGCGCCGCTGTCCGCGCCCGCTCCCACGCTCGCGCCCGACCACTGCACCCACTAGCTCTCCACTATAACATAACCCACCTACCGACTACTAATAAACAAAAACATTTTCCTGTCTTAGTGTTGTTTTGTAATACGATATAACTACTCGTAGGGACATAAGAAGTGAAACGTAGAGGCACTAACTTTAATTCGCTTCAAATATTAATTGAAACAACACATGCTTCGAAAAGTACAATATTTACGATATAAAAAATGATAACCAAATGATAGTTCATGAATTTTCCACCGATAAATGTGACATATTGATTTTTCCCGTCGAATGCTTGCCGGCCTAATGTGTCGGGGTCGTCTATTTGTGTAAAGGAATTGGCGGGACTCTTTATTCAGTAATTACTAAATACATAGTAGGTACATGCTTTTGACTAAGTAATGCCTGCCTGACCTCCACAGTTCTTAGCAAAATTACACCAAACGTTATTTAATTACGTATGTGATTTATTGGATGTTACTTACTTTTTGATAAAACTGTTTTCGTGGGGTTCACGCTCGACTCAAGGCTTCAATGAGGTCCTTATTTAACATCCCTTGCAGGACGCCTAAGTTCAGCAGCATATGCTGTGAGAAAAATCCGTCAATTTACTGATGTTGATACCGCGAGACTAGTCTATTTTAGTTACTTTCATAGTATTATGTCGTACGGTATTTAACTATGAGGACGGGCTACAGACAATCGAGTCTATTTTTATTCTGCAGAAAAGAGCCATCAAAGCCATATATAGCCTCCGCAGGCGTAACTCTCTAAAACGTTTAAAGATATTATCATCATGATAGTACCTTGTATGATTATGTATGAAAACATCATGTACGTAAGGAAAAATCTACATCTTTTTAGTAAAAAAAGGTAAAAGACACAATAAGTAAGTATATCACTAGAAATAAGGACCAATTAGTTCAACCAGGTTTCAGGCTGGCTAAAGTAGACTCATTTTTCATGGGGACTGTTTGCAATGATACTATAATATTCTTCAACTGAATGAAACGAAATTTAAATCTTGTATAAAACGCACACTATGTAGCCAGGCATATTATAAATTGGAGGATTACACCGTTGATAAAATGCTTGGCTAAACGCTGGTCCTGCTTCATAAGGACACATAAATAAATAGATTAGCATTTGAAAATACTGTTGGAGCTGCTGAAGATTTGAAAATATTATTTTTGCATTATATAAATTCAATTTCCTAGTATTGTATAATTGCATAGTACATAATTATGTGAGTACTATGTACATACTATAAAGCTACCATTATTTACTGGGTACGTCTTTCATTGACTTGAAAGTGCCTTGGCGACTGAGAGTATGTCATGCTGATGGTGGCGCATGTGTTGGATCATTTAGTTCCCTTCAAAATGGTTGAGCTGAAGGTGCTAATCCATGCGTCGTGTTCGTGAACGGGCGTCGTCAGTAGGGACTGGTCATCTCTTTGGGGGCATGGCTTATTTTAATTTAATTTAATATTTGAATTGTTTTTTCTATCTTTTCATGACGGACGCTTTTAACGTTCTGCTACGATGCAGAAAAAACTATGCATGTGAGAACGATCTCACATGCATAGTTTTTTAACTGATGATGGTAATGATGTAACCAATTAACCATAATTATTATTTTGATTGAAAAGAGTGTCCATGGAGTTTCATGCTCGTTCTTCCCCATAGGTAGCTACTACGCTTTGGAATGGGCAACTAGCGTCATCATATAACTGACCGACCCCTTGACTATTCAAAAGTGCCTGTACTAGTAAGTTTAAGCTTGAAATAAATGCTTAGAGTTTGACTTTAATTAATAATATCGTCTGTTGCTTAAATTAATAATAATAAGCGATAGGTTCTTTGGGAGTGGTTTGGAAATAACATATATAATAATAATTATTATTATTTATAGAACATCGGTCAGGCAGGGGCTATAGTTTTTCCATAGTCCTAGATAACGAGTTCACTTTAGCCACCAAAACCCATAATCCAATATTTTTGTTTCCATGTCTTGCAATAGTCCTGCACCAACCGGGGGTTGTCTTTGGGTTTACTTGCATCCCCCCCGGTGGGTTCCCGCATTGTCGAGGCGGGGGGGGGCTCAGTAGCCGTGGCTTGGACACCCACGGTGAAGCGAAGAGGAACCCGAGGAGAAGCCGCTCGTCAGGGCTTTTGCCAGTAAGCCGACGACGTAGCGGCCAACAAGTAGGTTGCGGTGCCGCTTGGGCGACATCGCAGCTGAGGCGGGCCGCGATGTCGTATCGGAGGCATCGCGGCTGAGGGTTGGAGGCCGCAGCGGGAGAGGAGTGCCGGTATTTCGGTGCGCCGCTCTCCCTACCTTCCGCGGCCTTGACGGGGTCGCCACCGTCTGATGGCAGACGCGGTGGGGCCGCAGAGAAGGAGGAGTGTTGGTATGACGTTGGCCGCTCTCCCTATCCTCTGCGGCCGAAAATTGGCAGGCGGCGGGGCCAATGACCTGACCCGTCGCAGGGGGGCCAAGGGTGCCCAGACACGGGGTCGTCTGGCGCCCATGTGCTGATTTTGGTCCCTGGGGTGGTCACGGCGGCGTGCTATGTGTTCTGGTGCGCCAGTGATGGGGAATACTCCCCAGAGGAGGGTCCGGTGACGGACACTCGCGGCGGGTTCACGGATGAGTGCTAACGCGTGCCCGTGTTCCCGCCGTAAGCGGCAGAGGAGGACACTGTGGAGTTTTAGTGGGTTGGAGTCCCACATAACTGCACTATCTCCCCGTGGTCGTGCAGAATGCATGAGCATTTCTCCACGATAAAATAAAAAAATGGGTTTATTTGCATAGTACGAACAGGGATAATCGTCGGTTGGTGCCACATTTAATTGAAAACGTCTAACGGGCCTCTGCGAGTTGGCTTCGGCCCCTCGTACGCCTTCCAAACGACCGGGACCATGGGGTCCCGAGATATGTTAATATATAAAAATTATTATTTATTTATTTATAAGACAACAAATGAGGTCCACTGTGTGTGTAACAATATTATTTAGCCTATGTTAGTATTTAATAACTAGTTGAAAAACTAGAGATATACAAATAACTGTTCAGAATCACTAATCCAATGACATCAGTTCCTCTCTATTAACGCTGTTAGTATGTATAATAGTAATTTACCCATACACTCAGATTATAATCCATAAGAACATTGCGATGTACGCACGGCTACACATCAAGCTATACATAACCAGTATAAGCTGACTTCTGATTGTACAAAAAACCGATACAATGCGAGGTCAACTAAAACTGGAAATGTATGGCTTGATGTGTAGTCTTTTATAATTATCTTCGTCATATTTGATCACTTGCGTTTTTTGTAATTTGCAGGTCAGTTTGTATGTTAGACAAAATATGATTCGCGAGCGTAACAAGCATGTAATTACAGAATTATAATCATTAAAATCATCAATACAACCCTCTGCTTTATTCATGATTTTAATGACTAAATTGTGACCCTATTGATTAATATTTCATGATATAGTCACTCAATAAGATTATATGAACTTAGAGGGTTGTATTGTTGTTTTTTATGATTATAATTCTGTAAATTCATATTTGTTACGCTCGCGAATCGTATTTTAATCAACATTCAACATGACAAACTGAAAATTGCAAAAATTACTTAGGAAAATTTGATTTTCGGGGATTACCCTGGTGCTTCCCCCTTAATGTGGCGAACACATTTTGAATGTGACTGTACGTTCAAAGGAGAATGCCGTGGGACCGCGGACCGTACCAACTTTCGATGGGAGCGTGTCACAACCAAATGTAGTTCACAAAATTACTCCTATTTTTTAAATTATATTTACGTTTTTGTTATGAAAAAGATTCCCGGATTACGGACACAAAAATAAAAGCATTTTTATTTACTCATGGTAAGTCAATGCTGCCATTGCACTTCATTTCTGAATGTTGCTATTACGTAAAAAATATAGGTACCTGCCAACAAACATTTAAATGAAGAAGATAATTTGTAAGTAGGTACCTACTGACACCGATTTACTATAGCATTAGGTATATTTTTATGTATGTCAAAAATCTTTAGGTCTCGCGTTGCGTCGTATTAATTTAAATTATTGTTTTGGAATACATTTTAAGAATTTAAAGAAATGAGGACCGATTAAAAAAAAGAAATCGTTTTTAGGGTTCCGTAGCCAAATGGCAAAAAACGGAACCCTTATGGATTCGTCATGTCTGTCTGTCTGTCTGTCCGTTCGTCCGTATGTCACAGCCACTTTTTTCCGAAACTATAAGAACTATACTGTTGAAACTTGGTAAGTAGATGTATTCTGTGAACCGCAGTAAGATTTTCACACAAAAATAGAAAAAAAACAATAAATTTTGGGGTTCCCCATACTTACAACTGAAAGTCCAAAAATTTTTTTTCATCAAACCTGTACGTGTGGGGTATCTATGGATAGGTCTTCAAAAATGATATTGTGGTTTCTAATATCATTTTTTTCTGAACTGAATAGTTTGCGCGAGAGACACTTCCAAAGTGGTAAAATGTGTGCCCCCCCCTCTAACTTCTAAAATAAGAGAATGATAAAATTAAAAAAAATATATATAATGTACATTACCATGTAAACTTCCACCGAAAATTGGTTTGAACGAGATCTAGTAAGTAGTTTTTTTTTTAATACGTCATAAATCGAAAACCGCAATTTACCTTTCACAAAGTTACAACGAACTACAAGAACTTTTATATTATGTTACTTGCTGCTACGGAACCCTTCATGGGCGAGTCCGACTCGCACTTGGCCGGTTTTTTTATTGTGACGTATTGCATTTTCGTTCTGTTGCACCGTCACGGATGACGTTACATTCAATATTGGTTTCATCTGAACTATTTAAATATAATTAAAATCCTTATTAACGAAAACGTTCAGTTGCTTTTCCATAACCGTAGTGTTTGTGTGATAAATGTGATAATCTTTAGCGATGCCTCTATCATTCATCGTTCATTCGTCATTTTCTCGAACGTAACCTCAAAATATTAAGTAGGTAAATGGCAAATAAATACGCATTGCGGGAATCCATGTAAAAAATAGTTAGCAATATAGGAAGGGCATTAAATTCTCCTCCAAATACACTAGGTTTGGTTGTGACAGCGGAATTTTTCGTTTGGTACAGGGCGCCCTATATTTGACGGCATTATCCTTTATCGCACTCTTACTACGCACAACGCGACACATATAGCATCGCGTCTCTTAAACGGGAAAATAAAGGATAGAAGTTGGTACGAAAAGTGAATTCCATGAAAATTGGTTATTGGCAAGAGGCAAAAAATAACCACCCATATACAGAAGACTGTATAACATTAAGAAAATATGATGTTTAAAGTACATATCGTCGTTGTCAAACCAAAATCTACTATGTGCCGTTTTTTGAGATTTCAAGATTTTGACCACAGCTTATAGGTCACTGTGACCAGCTGTGGTCAAAATCTTGAAATCTGAAAAAACTGCACATAGCAGATTTTGGTTTGACAACGACGATATACAGGATGTTACAGAAAGGGTATATCAATACAAACGGGTTGAAGAGTATATCTGGTCTAGAATCTCTGTACAAAATTTCAGCTCAAAAACAGTAACTTTGAAAATGCTTAATATTTTTTTATTTCGATAGTTTATTGAATTGAAATCATAACAAACGTGTCACCGCACTACGAGGGTCATTATCCATTATCTGTAGTGTGTCTGTGCGCCTAGTACACGCACATCACGCCGCCGCGCGCCAGTGCAGCGCCGTGATGTCGAAGTAAAAAAATATTAAGCATTTTCAAAGTTAATGCTTTTGAGCTGAAATTTTGTACATAGATTCTAGACCAGATACACTCTTCAACCGGCAGCCTAATTGCGGAACGCCAAATCGTCAAATGATTCTGATCAGTTGGCTTCATTTCTATCACAATTGGCTTCATTTTACGATTTTCGAATTGCGAAACTCTAGTTTATTATGAAACCAATCTGTAGCGAGCGACATGTCAAAACGTATAATATAATTATGTACCTAGATATTTTGGCGGTTTTAGTAAATCTACCTTTAAGTGTGTTTGTGCAAAACACGGGTAGAAACTTTACTGCGATATTTCCACGACCCTCCGTTTCTTAACATGCTGTAGGCCATATGTACTGGCGGCGTGTCGTCCGGTATGGAAGTTAGGTTCAGCCAGGTTTGACAGTTTAGACAGCTACTCTTGGGTCTTTCTCGTTTTATTTAGACAGTGCCTATGCACTGTCTAAACATCATATTTATACATCAGAATCGAGATTATTATATATGATAGGGGTCATCCTTTAATCAAGAGAGGTTCGACAGGGGGAAAAGGGGGTCAGAAAAAGATTAATCACTATGGGATAAAGTGACAATCAGGTTTTTTTTTCGGTAAACGAAATAATGTAATTTAATGTGTGACGTTTAAAATATTTATTACCTATAAATAATGCATTTAAAAAGTCATCTTTTCAATATAAAAAAATGTACGTGGAGCGGGCGAGGAGGGATAGCCTAAAACCTCAAGACGTTTCACTAAGTTTGATTAATTTAAACTTTCAGAGTGATTGTTTCAAACATCAATGCAACAGGAATAGAATAGAACAGAATAGAATATTTATTTATATAGTATACAAAAGGGTGTTAAATACAAATTGAAGCACAAGCATGTTTAGCTAGGATACAACCATAGCATGCAAAATTTTAAAGACAAGTTAAAAAAAATATCAACATTTTTTATCCACAAATTCTTTTATACTATAAAAACTACACTCGAGTAACCACTTATGAAATTTAATTTTAAATAGTTTTGTATTTAAAGCCTTGAAATGCCTTGGTATTTTATTGTAAATGCACACACACATTGCCAAGCAGTTACTATTGTATTTAGACAGTCTAGGCAAATCATTTAACACTAGTTTATATGGATCTCGTCGGTTCCGAGGATTGACATCATTTGCAGTCTTAAATAGTTGCTTATTTTTCATGACAAACACACATATTTCGTAAATGTAAAGCGACGGTAACGGTAACAAACCAAGTTTTTTAAATATAAGGTCAACTTTTATCAAGTACAAAAATTTTAAGGACAGATTCAATAACTAAAGATAGACATTTTACAAAAAAAATAATAAATTTCTATACGCTAGTTTCCAAGAAAAACACCAAAAACCATTTTGTTTAAAAATTCAAATAACAACAACCTGTGTATTAATGGCTAACGTACTCTAGGCAGATAACAATGGTTGCGCCTGCACACGTGCGGCGGCGGCGTGTCCCCCCCTTGCTGCACCCGCTGCACCCGCCTTGCGCGGCTGGCATTCAGAGCTGGAGATTGTCTTTCAGTTCGCCAAAATCAAGTTACCGAATTGTGTGTTGTCTGTGCGAAAATTTTCGAAATCCCGTATCGGTATTCATCCCGAGAATACATGAATATGGCTATGTGCTATCACGACGCAGGTGAAATAATGTTGCGGGCACAAGAACTGTACGCCCAGAGGTTTGGACGAGTGGTCAATATTCGCACCATTTTTCGAGCCGTGCAGCGCTTCAGAGAGAGTGAGAACTTCCAGGCTCGTCTCATTGACTCGGGGAGGCCACGACACCCAGTGCAGCTTGAAGAGGAGGTGCTGGATTTCTTTCACCGGCACCCAGTGGCGAGCACCGGAGACGCTGCCCATGTGTTTGGCGTAAGCCAGAATTACGTGTGGCAGCTCCTGCGCAGTGAAGGTTACCATCCCTTCCATTTCACTCGGGTCCAGGAGTTGCTGCCTGAGGATTACGCGCCTGTGGGGTAGGGCCAAAACCTAGTGTATGGGAACGACGGTCATACAATCCGTACAGTGGAAGAATTACGTGCGCGAATTGTGAGTGCATTTAACGTGATGTCCAGTGACCATCAAGTGCTTACTGAAGTGCGGAGGCATTGTCTCGATCGCGCTAGACAGTGTGTGCGACAACAAGGGCGTCACGTCCAACAATTGATGTGATATGTGTAAATAACTAGTAAATTGTGTAAAGAAGTGTAAATCTGTTAATGAATTTTGACTATTTTTAACATGCCAAGTTAATGCAAAAAGTTAGGTAAGTTGTTAACATTTTTACATTAATTCAATACTAAAAAAAATAACAAACTGTATTAAATTGTTAGTTCAAAGCCTGAAAAAGTGTGATGGAAAATTAAAATACGATAGATTAGCGCAAAGGTTAAAATCGTTTCTTAACATGTGTCACAGTCTTAGTCAATGCAGTCCGAGCGATGACGTAATACCGGGTTAAATGACCCTGGGTTTTTTGGGGGTGCAGACCCGAACAACTGAGTCGGTATACAGTGTGCTTTTTAAAATATTGTAATTTTTGTGTTAGAAAAACTGAAAAAAAAAACTAGCCTGATTATTTGAAATAAAATGTTAGGGCCGTATTTCTATCGTATGGATAGACGATCTGTTTAAATTTTTGTACTTGATAAAAGTTGACCTTATATAGGTCGACATGAGTCGTCGGGCTTAAGTCCACAAATTGCTCTCATGCACTTTTTTTGAGCGATGAATGCTCTTTGGAAGTCAGTGCTGTTTGATTTTGAAGATGCAAGCAAGTTAAAAAAAATGGATGTCATGTGATCAACTTTGAATGTTAATATCTCGGAAACGTGACACTTTAAGGGGTTTGGTCTTACTATGTTTTCTGTTTACATTTATGTCAACTATCGATGTAAATAGATATCATGCGTGGCCGCCATTTTGAAAAAAACAACAAAATGGCGGACAGTTAGGTAAGTATGCCACGGATCTTCAAACACCATTATTTGTTTGTAAGTTTGTATGAAGGGGTAATCTCTGGAACTACCAGTCGGATTTGAAAAATTATTTTTGCTTTTGATAGCCCAATTCTTGAGAAAGGCCTTCCTTTACATTCTGCTATAATAACATCATGCTAGGACACAAAGAAAAGAAGTCGGAAATAACGCTAAACTAAAACGAAGTACAAGCGCGGGCAGGCGATGCGATGCGACGGGCTGGGTGGGGGAACAACAAACTTCGCGCAGACGAAATTGCGGGCAGAAGCTATACTATACGAGTATATTCATCATTGATATTGTTAGTGAAAATCTGAGCCGATTTTTGTAATTTATGTCTACTAAACGTCAAACTACTGACATCCGTTTCGTCTCGTCGAAATTTATTAACCGACTTCAAAAAAAGGAGGAGGTTCTCAATTCGTCGGAATCTTTTTTTTTTTTTTTTTATGTATGTTCCCCGATTTCTCGAAGACGCCTGGACCGATTTGGAAAATTTTTCTTTTTTTTATAATTGAACTAGGTGATCATCATCATCATCATCAGCCTATAATGTTCCCACTGCTGGGACACAGGCCTCCTCTCTGTGAGAGGGAGTGGGCCGTAATCCGCCACGCGGGCCCAGTGCGGGTTGGTAGATGTCACATGTCTTCGAATTTTTGGTTCTAGGACATGCCGGTTTCCTCACGATGTTTTCCTTCACCGTTTTGAGAGCAGTGGTGATGAAATAATTTACACAAAGTAAAGCGCCTGTCTGGGTTCGAACCTGCGACCTACAACTCGTAAGTCGCGGCCGATACCACTGGGCCACCACTGCTCCGAACTAGGTGATGTGACATTATAATTAGCGACAAAAATTATGTGCAAAGAGTGTTTAATACAGATTTCTAGAAAAAATAATAATGTCGTAGGTGTATAACGGATGACAATAACAGCGTCTACAAAAAATAGGGTATATTAGAAAGGCGGAGAAATTGTCAGTCAATAAAGTGATCATCTATCAATAAAACTACTAATTTAGAGTGATTTTTTTCATATCAAAAACAGACGGAAATTGTCAAAATTCAAATCGTCTAACTATGCGCGGAAATAATATAGTTATAATAGTAACATCGATTACCCCTGGACGTACTTTATAAAACCACATCACTAAACCAAATTAAAATGCTTAATGTTACATTTCGAGCTGCCATTGTTGTTTACTTTTGGCAAAGGAGATTAGGCGAATTTGCCCTGAAGCCGAATAGCGTTAAGATACATACCAATTGAAGGATCTCTTTAAGGAGAATATTTCTTATTATGACGTGATAGTAAATGGCGTACATAGCGTTTAACCGTTTATTCATCACGACGACAAATACCGAGTTACGATAATGAACCTTATGAACTTCCACCATCCACAAGATTCATATCAGTACCGACAGACGAAAGACTAATCGGCAACTTGTTCTCATATTTGAGTAGTATATTTTTTGCACCATTTTTGTCTCGATGAATACCTTTACGACATACACTGCAGTATACGTAACGGTGTGGAGACTTTGATACACTCAATTTTCTCTGAGCATGTTCTCGATCATGACAATAACTACAGTTTTTAGTAGTAAATGCTTCGTTGATCACAAACACTGACAAGTTCTTCCGCTGTTTTGCAATCTTGATTACTTCGTTGTGTCTAAACTTTCTGTGACCCTTGAAGGTTCCTTTATTCATGAAATCAAATCCTGCTCCGTATACTACCAGAGTATCGGACACATTTCCGAAATACTCATCAACAATTTTATGCAACATCTTCTGATCATTGATGTATTTGTCGAATTTTAAACGTTGAACTCTTCTCTGCTCGTATAATCTTTGTTTTTCTTCGAACCATTTTAGTTGAAATCTCGTATATGGTTCGGCGTTTTGAGATTTTCTCGTCAATTCTACCCCAATCTCTTGTTCGGTCTACTCTCTGTCGGCTTTTACACGATCTTCAATGTCTTTCAAGAAGCGCAATATTTTCCGAGCTCGGTGACACTCTTTTGATTCGGACTTTGAATGAGAAGTCATCTCCGTTACGCATGCATGTAACTATCGGTGTTTTGGCCCCAGGATCCACTGCTACTTATGATTTTTGAATAGTTTCGTTTACTACCAACGGCATTGTTCTCTATAGACTCTTCCGACTTTTTAGCCTTCTTTGACTTAAATTGACCCTTTTGCACAATCCGATTCATAGATAGACACACACTCACACCATCGGTGATAAAACTATACCCAAACTTACGGGGTAATGTGAAATGTCTGTTCCAATACATGGTAACGTTCTCAGAAAATTCAGGCCAACTAGAAGGTGTGTTAACCTGATCTACTCTTCGCAATAATTCATGCATACATCGAGAATCATATGTTATAAATTTTAGACCATGTGAATATATTGGAAATATGTTGAAGGATGGTTTGTTTTTTTCGTACAACTCGTGTTGAATCTTCATAAATAGTGGGGTGAATCTCCAAAAGTTTTTCGAAACTTCTTTAGAATTTATCCGATTCTCATTGAACCACTCGCCGATTCTATTAGATTTACACACTCCGTTATAATACGCATCATAAGTTAAAGAGTGTACTTCGGATTTATCCATGGAATCGGCAAATTTATGATACATGTATCTCTTGATCCTTTTAAAGGCATGTGTTGCTATATTCGTCTCGAGGATTGTACTGTACTGTTTTGCAATCTGCATAATTGTAAATGATCTCAATCGACCATCGTATAGATTATTCTGGTTTCGTAGTGACATGTATGTAGAAATCACATTGTCAGGATCGTTTAACTTGTATTTTACACCCTTCAATGCATAGGTAAACTGCAATGCGTCAAACTTCGGAAATAGAATGTGAAAATCCTCCCGATGACTGTAGTGTTTGTAGAAAAAGTTTACCACATACGATAACTCTATAGATAATCTTGACATTTCTCGTACATCATCACGTATAGCACGAACAATCGCTTCCTTACAATCGCTCAATGGACACAACACAGAGGTGAGGCCCTTCTTGACACTATAGACGGAAATTTCTTGATCAGAGTCTATACCAGTTTCACGTATACGACGTTTTCTCTTGAAGCATTTGGCACTAGATGAACGTTGATGATCATCTTTGCCACAAGATGGACATGCCATTTCTATACAAGTTCATATACTAATAAGATGTATAGACTATTGAAGTTCATATACTACGAGTAATAATATGCACAGACTAGGTTTATAATTGCTTAAATTGTAGTGTATATTATACTATACATTGCGAATTAAAGGGTAGGAACAATATTTCTAAGAGTCCGAACATAATGTTAAACCTGACGAAACACCGTTAATATACAGGATGAAGTTTTCAAGTGGGCGTGGATGGCCAAATCAGAAACTATGAGGAATAGGGAAAAGTACTCAAAGGAGTCTCGGGCTCTATTTTGATGAAAACTAAAACTGCATCATTGGATTTTTGAAAAATCAATATTTCTAGCTAGGAATCGACCCGTTGATTTTGAAAAAAAAAACAGTGTATTTTTACACCATTCGATAGTGTCGCTAATAAAGATCGAATTCTGAGGAGTAATGACATACGGCAAACTTAAGGAAAATGTTGTATTTTAATAAACTGCTTCTTATTTGAAAGTATTCATACCTACCATTTTACCTGTACCTTCTTCGAAATGATGCTCAATATTTTTATTAACACTTTACAACTATTAACACATATGTATTGAAAAGTTATTTCCATTGATGTATATCTTATGACTATTGGGCACCAATAATTCCTTAACTTATAAGGTACCCAAGTTATAACCAATTTAGAACATTAACTCCGAACTGACTAACTATTGGCTAAAGTTGTGTTAGTAGCAAAGGTTCTTAAAACGCTCTTTCTATCGATGTATATTTTATGGCTATGGAGCGCTAGGAATTCCTTAACTCCGGTGCCCAAGTAGTCATCTATTTAGGTCATTAACTCCAAACTGACTAATAATTGGCAAAAGTCTTGTTAGTAGCAAAGGTTTTCCATGAAAAGCTATTTCCATTGACATAATATATCTTATGGCTATTGGCATTCAGGTCAAACACCCATAGTTCGGTGATCATTCTCCTTTAGAATGGTCTGGGATATATAAGTGTAAATGTTTAATTAACTTTCAGCCAATCAAATTAATTTGCCTACTTTTTAAAAAGCTGTTCGATTGCAACAGAAACTGTTTGCTTGACCTGATTGGTCATCGAAACAGTAAATCTCTGCCCTAAATCCCTCAGCTGGACACAACTGCAATTTAAAGCCGTGATAAGCTTACTTTAGCCTCAATTTAGCCTTAAGTGAACAATATAAGGACATGGATAAAGTTTGGCCCATCACAGACGACTAATAATATTTGAACTGATACTTTTTTTTTTATTTGAAATCCTATCACAACTTCCGTTAATTACCAAGACTCTGCAGGACATATTTCAATTTAAAAGATTATTATTTTGATTCAAGTATTCGGGGAGATATTTATATTCTCAGTTTTGTAAATAAGATGGTAATTGGGACTTGCTTATTTTAAGAATTGATATGATTTCACGAGTATTTTTAGAATATAAAATATTAAAACTGTATTTCAAGCGTACAGACTGTAATGAACATGATATTTAATAATTGATTAAAGTGAAGTGGGTACGTATGGGATAAAAATGATAGATGATATGTTCGATAATTTGGTACGTAACGACCAAGTCCAAACCATAAAAACATTTATAAAATTAAGAACGGAAGTTGAATGTCTATAGAAGGAATATTCATGCCATATAATTAAGTAAGGAAAAATCATTGACTTACTATATTTTTTATTAACATAAAACAAACCAACTGACATGACAGGTGATCACAGAGCACCAACTACAGAGTATAGTAACTAAAAAGGCACCAACGCTACAAAAGTATAATTTCATTTTTAAATCAATAGATTTGTCCAATCTTAAAAGTATGTAATGGCAGCACCTTCTTTATCTTTCATAACAATTGTCACTGCCCATCATTGTTATGGCATTTGTTATATGTCGTATATTATAAGCTTTTCACAAAGCGATAACTAACATAGAACATAGAGCATTTAAAGATATAGAATGCTACGCAATATTTTAGTTTTAGTATACTAAACATCCTGTGTGTTAGAAAGAATGCGTTTTTCATTCGTTATTTTTTGACTTAGACAAATGATTTCGAAAGTATGACTAATGACCACTAAGTGATTGTTAGACTGTTTCATAGTCACTGTTACATGTTACATTTAGCATAAAACCAGTGTAAACGAACCAATAAAAATAAATAAATGACCTTGGTGACCCCAGGGTCGTAAGTCATGTCATATTTTTGGAATCGTCTCCTCGAGCCCTTTATTTTGACGTACTAACAACTTTTTTCACGACTTTACTACTTATTGGGTTCTAACGTCCGCCATGTTGATTTTTGTGAAACGTCACCTTTCACCTATTGGATTAGAAATTTCATACAAAATCCTTCGGATTGCAATTGAAAGTGAAATGCTGGGCGGCCACCACAAACCTAACGACATGTAATCCGCCTGTATGCTACGAGAGAATAAAGAATCCTACATTAGAGCATAACTATGTACCATAAAAAGACATGCACCAAAAACATAACCCTTTTTGTCAGTCGGGTAATAAGCTTTGACGATTTCTATTTATAACTGTAACTGTGTGTTTTGTAAATTTTGTAAACTTTAACGGTGTGAATTTCTGGTTGTTGTTACACGTACTTATGCCCGGTTTCTGAAGTTTTTAAACGGAGTTTATCCATTCGATAGTGATTGTTGGTTCGATATCAAGTTTCTGAACACGTATTTAGCTTAAAAGTCGAGTGAATTATTATCGAGGGTTTATCTGAGAACCCAAAAACCGAGCATAAGGAAGGAATACGCTTAAATAGATAATTATGTCGAATCAACAGCTATTGAAAGTTTAAACTCCGTTTAAGAATTCTTCAGAAACCGGGTACCAGTCGCATATAATTTACTTGTATAGTAATCTGTGGAAACTGTTTCTGGATTGTGTTGAACTAATTGTATATTTACTTGTTTGTTATTGCATCTGCTTGTTTTCCAAATAAAATAAAATAAACTCTGTCGTGGCTCGTGTAACGTCATTAATGTTTTGTTCAAACATATCATTGGCTGAGTTGTAAGTGCTCTCAACATCACCGATAAAAATACATTATTGACTCACTACCATACGTTTGTAAATTGGCCAATTGTCAAGGAAGTCCTCATAGAGGCAAGTCAGGACAATTACCGGGCACTATTAGTGTGCCTCAAAGGGATGAACAAGGTCTATCAGATCCAACACGCCAAAGCCTTCAACACAAACATTACTGTCCATGGGCAACTTGTGGAACAGTTCAAGATACAGTCCAATCAAGTCAAACATCAATCCGAGATGGACAAGGACTTCCAGGAGGGAATGTATCAATTCAGTTTTGTGATTCCAAAAGTATTGCCGACCTCTCAGAAAAACTAGACAGTAAGACATTAAAGTTATCCAGACCTCGCCCCACCAGGGTGACACTACCCGCACCCCCCCCCCCCCCCCCCCCACTGCAGATTCCTTAAGCTCCCCACAGGCGGATGTCCCCGGAAAAGTTTTGACGATCCCTTTTACAACCTTATTGCAATGAACATATGGTCCTTCGAGCCGGATAAGAAGATTGGCTGTGTTTCTGGTTCTTTTTTACATTCCAAAGTTCTTGTACGAAGACTTCACCTTTCTTGGACAATGAATCTTCGCATTGCAGTTGACCTCGGCTACAATAACAATACCTATAACTCGCATTTCGGTCCACTCTGATTTTGCCTGGTTTCCAACGGAAATCCAACGATATATAAACTGGGTCATAGCAAATGAATAATTAGGAATACTTACAGTCTTTAACATTTGAGTGAAATTCAATCTATTCTGAAGACAGTGGATTACTCCGCCATCGACAAGATTGAATAATTTTTTTTGAAGTCATCAGATTTGGGAAGGGTCTTATGTCTGAGGTACTATATTGCATTTGAGTCTTTAGATTTGAGTGAATCAATCTATTCTGAAGACAGTGGATTACTCCGCGATCGACAGGATTAAATAATTTTTTTGAAGTCATCAGATTAGGGAAGGGTCTTATGTCTGAGGTACTATTGCAATTGTCTGTCTGGACACTACTAGTGGCACTAAAAATAACCATTACAAAAACAATTGAAAAATAACGATTTAATTGATACGTTTGACAACGCTGATTGCTTGCATAGTTGCAGCTCCGTCTGCGCTGTCCCTTAGGCTCTATTTTTATTGTAAAACAACATAATATTAAAGACACACACACTATAGGGGTTTATTAATAAATGTTGCTTAATGACGTTTAAGCAGTGTTTATAAATAAACCCGTAGATCTACTTATGTGCCTTTATTATGTAATGTAAACGCACACCAAGATGATTTTATATTTTACCCTTACGTACCTTTTTATTTGTTCAACGTTTGGGGTGTATTTGCGAGAACAAAGCTCGTGGTATTTGCTTTCAAACTTGTCGTGTGTTGTATTCGCTCAACCATACCGGCGGCGCGGCGGCAGCGGTGATCCCACATTTATTTGTATTCTACAATACACACTGGGAATTGTAAAATCGCTAAAAATGTACGTATCTACTTGTATTTACTGTTAAGTTTAATTAAATTCCTGATGCGTCTACATACTTACATATTGTCGCTGAAGTGCGCGGTTAGATATAACCATTACTATGACCGGCTGCAATTAGAACTCCGCATTCTACCTCAAGGGAAAAAGGCCATTTACAATGATACTGATAAATTCTACGTGCGAAAAGCTGTCACATATTTAGGCAGACATACTTCGAGGGGCCTACCTCTTATAACAGAATTATCTTACTTCAGTGTGGGAAAGAGATGGGGCTAAACAGGATGTATAGCTCGATCTTTTTCCGGTGTTAGCTGGCCATCTGATACCGAGAATGTACTCAACGTTGAGAAGCATTTACGTGCATATTACACAAAAAACAATGATGTCGATTAGGTTACATTATTTTTTATTTACAAAAACGTAAATAATGAAATGAATAACATTTTTACATGTTAGATTGGCACAACTGTTTCCCATTTTGGCGCGGAGTTTGAGTTGCATCTGTCATTTAGATTAAATGCATTGCTTTTTTTTAGTTAGACGGTGAATCGACTTTATCAAAAACACGTGCTTATGAGTGGTACAAAGCGTTCAAAAGCGGTCGAGATATGCTGGAAGATTTGCCTCACCCTGGTAGGACATCAAAGTTTTCAACTGAAGTTAACATCGCAGAAGTGAAGGAAATAGTGACTGAAAACCTCATTTAAGTTTGAGAGAGATAGCCGCTGAACTTTCTGTGTGTCACGAGTCGACCCGTATCATTTTATAAATAATCACTCAGGTATGAAACATGTTGCCACTCGGCTAGTCCCAAAAGACCTGAATTTTCTCCTAAAACTCAATCGCATAAGATTCGCCGAAGACATGCTAGAACAAGTCAATTCCGACCAAACATTAATGAAACGCATTGTTACTGGTGACGAGACGTGGGTTTACGAGTTTAACATGCAAAGTAGTCAACAAACTTCGGAGTGGCGCCTTCCAACTGAACCGAAACCGAAAAAACTACGCCAAAGTCGATCAAAAGCCAAAGTCACGTTGATTGTTTTCTTTGACTATCGCGGTGTTGTGCAGTCGGAATTCTTACCAGAAGGTCAAACGGTAAATACAGTACTCGTATATTATTTGAGCGATATGCGGCGTTTAAGAGAACAAATTCGAAGAAAAAGGCCAGATTTGTGAAAAGAAAATTGTTTTATTTTGCACCACGATGATGCGCCTTGGCACAAGGCCAATCATTATGAACGAATTTTTGACCAAAAACTCCACAAATGCCATCGAGCAACCACCTTATTTACCAGATATGGCTCCGGCCGGTTCTTTCTTTTTCCTAAACTCAAATTACCACTTCGTGGCACCCGTTTTCATTCGGTAGAAGACATAAAGGAGAATTCGCGGCGAGAACTAAACTCAATTCCGGAAAAAGCGTTTAAAAAATGTTTTGATGATTGGATTATTCGTTGGCGTAAGTGTATCGTTTCTGAAGGAGCATACTTTGAAGACGATAAAATAATGAGGGGATCAGACCGGAATAACTCTGAATAACTAACATTTTGTCTATTGTTGATCTTTTCCCGGTGCTTTTTTGACAGATGTTCGACTTTATGTATCTTTTTTATGGATGTTCACTGATTTCTCCGTAAATTGTGGACTTATTTTAAAAATTCTTTTTTTTTTGTTTGAAAGGGTATGCTTTCGAGGTAATCCCATTGTCACCAAGTCAGAATCTGATGAGGGAATCCCATGGAAATTGAGGGAAACCCTTAAAATTTATAGGCACACCAATAGCAATTTGGGTATTTTTTATAGTACGAGTAACTCGTGCTTTTGCTCTCCGAAATCACCATTTGGTGAAGTGGAACTGACGATGAAGACCACAGATGGCCATCGGAACTACTCAATAATAAGTATTTCACGGATTGCGATTCGGTCAGGCACTTTAATGTGGTTGCTAAGCAATTTATGCTCGTCACAATGCGTATGGTGAAGTGGAGCTGATGGTGACTTCTCAATCAGCTCCAGTTCTCCTGGTTATTACTAGGAGAACTCCACAACAACTAACGTCCCTGCATCGGTGTCTTTGGATCTGTGTTTTAGTTTTGCCACCGACTTACTTGATCTCCTAAAAGCGTTCCTACACGTTTCGGATAGCTCGTCGCGACACACCGAGACGTATTGCTACAGATCTCTGAGAGCCTACCTCCTGAAGCATAGCTCTTGCTGCGCTTTCCATGTCTATATGACGACATATATACATATATTATATTCTTAGCTCTACTATAGCTCTCTTTCTTTTTGTGATTCATATTGATGTAAGTATATATTTATACATCAATATGAATCACAAAAAGAAAGAGAGCTGAGAGGGGAGCACACGAAGGACAGTTATCAAAAATACAATGGTGCCTAAATTTAACATAGCAAAGCATTGTTCACGTTATCAAGCAGTAGAGTTATATAATAAGTTACCTACTGATTTAAAAACTTTGGTCTATAACACAAACTTATTTATGGCAAAGCTGAAAGCCTTCCTATTAGAAAAATGTTTATATTCTGTATCCGCTTTGATGTTGAATGATTCCAGATAAATTGTGTATGAATTATTTGATATGGTATTGACATTTAACTTACATTTGATTCTCTTTTAATTTACGCAGCATGGAACAGACATGGTTGTTTTTGAGCATTATGCAATTAGTAATTTAATTGACATTTAATTTATATCGATTTGGCATTTCATTTTTCATTTAATTCAATTTCGTTGACATTTAACTTACATTTGATTGACATTTAATTTACATGTAACTGTCATTTAATTTACATTTAATTTTCATTAGGTCTACCTAACATGGAATGGACATGGTTGTGTTTGGGCTTTTTATGGTTGGACATGTAAACGGTTTTTATTGATGGCATAGTAACATTTTTTAAATTATTTGATTATTGCTTCTGTTAGGATTAATACCGAAATAAAAAAAAACAGTGAAAGGAGAACGTGGCAGGTTACGTGAACGCTTTCAATCGGACTTAGAACACAAGTGAAAGAATTCGTACAACAAGAGTTTTTCAAGCACTTCACATTTGCTGCCTACCCACTTGAATTCGACGGTAAAATTGATACTCGAAACATTGATAAGGACCCATACAAGTCAAGAATAAAGTTTAGTGCTTTACTTCATAAATGCTTACCTACCTAATTATTTATTTATAGACAAAATTCTAAATTAACTTAGGGTGGGCCCTATTTTGTTTTTAGTAGTTTAGATGCTGAAAAAAATATAACTTAAATAGATGTATACTTACGAAGCCTTTTAATCTACATTTGTAGTATTTATCGTTATAAAATAAAATCATTTTTTAGGTGGTTAAAAATGTCAGAAAAAACGCTGAGCGAATACGAAATAATGGCGAGGGCGGGCGATGGAATGCGACGCGGTGGGTCGGGGGGCGAGGGCGGCCGCCCGACGCGAACCAAGCATTACCGAAAAGAGCCGTACTGTGCATCTTATATGTCAACAAGGTACCATCCCGCGCGACTATGACGTTTTATTGTATTGGTGTAGATATTGTGGTGTCTTACGACTTCCACGCGAATGTGGTCGCGGGCAGAAACTAGTTTTTAATATTTAACCGGCAAAAAGGAGCGTTTTTTCAAAAATTGTACCTAGTGTACAAATTGATAAAAAATAATTAATTCCTACCTACCCACCCCTGTCTCTACTAGCGATCCGCCCCTGGTTCGCACAGTTTTTCATAAAAATCCATTTTGTAGTTTAGAAGAACACGCTGATTTATAAATGTTTTAAGAGTTATCAGTAATTTTAAAATATTGTTTTTGTACCTAATTTGTTTGGGTTTTGTTTTGTTTCCAATCCTTTAAAATGTATTTTACAGTAACATGTCTATTTTAATTAAAATAAAAACATGATCACGGCTTTAGGTATTCCCATATGAAGTAGAAAGAGGTGTAGATATATATACACCCATCCCATAGTTCGCCAGTTTTGATTGTGCAGTTTATTCAGAAGCAGTAAACCATTTTAAATATAATTCTAGATATTGGTTCAGTTTCAATGTCAACGCCGAACATTCATGCAAGTAAACACTGTACAACGTTCTCCAACTTGAAAGTCCTGTTCTAACCTAACATAGCCGATCGAAGTCTATAACCAACGTAAAAACCATCCATTCAATCCATCCATCCATTCAATGGAACTTATTGAGGGGCAATCCATATGCATACTAATATTATAAATTCGAAAGTAACTCTGTCTGTCTGTCTGTATGTTACCTTTTCACACCTAAACCACTGAACTGATTTAGATGAAATTTGCTATAGATATGGTTTGAGTCCCAGCAACATAGGATAGTTTTTATACCTAAATTCCCACGGGATCGAAACTTATGCGGGTGAAACCGCAAGGCGCAGCTAGTTCTATATAAATTGAATGTATTTTTGAAAATACCTCTAATTTGACAAGTTTTTGACAGTGATTGTCGCTGATATGAGATTGCGACTAGATTTTGAACATTTATAATGCCGAGAATTGGCCTTCTGGGGTGAAACGTTAGGAAACAGATCCCACGTCGACCTCGAGGCGGATTTCCACATTTTCCACACTGTGATGCATAGTGAAATTGTTCCCCAAAACCCCTCCTTCCATTTGCGTATTGACTTACATTTGTTTGAAACGTGGATTTCGGAGTTCAACGTAGCGTTAATAAATTGTAAATAATTCTACGAACCATACGATAGAGCTCGCTGAGGTTGACAATGATTTCATATATCGCGGTTAGGTTAAAGTAGACTGTAGATTACCTTGTAAATTTTTGTGCATTCATACTTGTACCTTTTTAGTCTCAAAACTTAGTAAAGATATAATTACGTTTTAGTCAGAATAAACCTGCGAGCCTTAAATATTAGCGGTCTCACAGGAACCTACGGCACCGCACGGTTATGGGATGCATTAGAGCAATTACACTGATATAGCTAAAAGGTCGTCGCACTTATGTGTAATGTAGATAGATGATAATTAAAGTTATATTTAGCTGTAATTACACACATTGAGGGTGGAAAATCTTTTATAATTTTTATTTATAAACCACTATCATGGTTTAACCACTACTATGGTTTCTTTAAACACTATTCTCCCAACTATGTTGGGAGGGGGGGCTTCCAGTCTAACCGGATGCAGATGAGTACCAGTATCTTACACATGGAGGCAGTCGCCTATCTGACCTCCACAACCCAGTTAGTGGGTATTACGATACTCCTTGGTAAGACTCGTTGTCAGACATTCGGGCTACAGACGACCCGTAACGACTGTCAAAGATCCACGAATAACAGACGGGACCAACGGCTGCTTTCCGAGGCACGCAATGGAACATCTTTGTACTTAATAAAAATCTTAAATTCTTACATAAGTACACAACGCAGATCCGAAACCGCTGGGTCTACAAGCATGAAATTTTGCACAAGTCTACGGTGTTTATTTATTCATAAACGTTAGAGACGTTTAAACCACAAAAATGTATGGTTAAGTCGCTAATCATTCCTTAGCTTTAAGTAACGTTTATAAATAAAGGGGTAAATAGCGAAGGTACACGGCTTGTTTCCTATAAAACATTGAATTAGAAAACTAACCTTCAGCTTTAATCTGAATATAATAGGCCAGTTAACAGTAAAAAGATATCTTATGAATGTTGTATTGTAGAATGGTTGTGAGATAAAAATATTAAAAAAAAAACATTTTGTGTATGATTTCAGATCAATTCATATTTTTGAAAAACGCGAATTAGAGCTCGACACGTCAATTCTTGCAGACGACTGTGTTGTTTTGAAATTGTAAAAACAAACTTTATGCGTCCGACTTAAGTTTCTTTTGCACTGACAATAGAAGTACAAAAGGAGTGGACTATGAAAGGAAAAACACGGATTGATTGATTTTCAGTCTATACGAGGGTGACACTGAAAGTTCTTAGAAAATTAAAAACTGAACAAACTAGCAAGTTATTAGTTTTGTTTTATCTTTTCAAAATAGTGTCCAATTACATCAATACATCGCTGCATCCGATATAATAACCATTGAGAAAAGCACTTTTCCTACTCGTCCTAAGGGGTTTCTTCGACGGCATTTTGAAACGCAGCCAGCGTTCCTCGGCGTTCATAAAACGTTTTCCTCGAAGTTTTTCTTTTATTTTCGAAAATAAATAAAAATCGCAAGGTGCGAGGTCGGGACTATAGGGTGGGTGACCCAGTAATTCCACGTCTGACGTCGCCAAGTAGTCGATTGTTTGCTTGGCGGTGTGCGACGAGGCGTTGTCGTGGTGAAGGAGGATCCTACTGCGAGGTCGTTTCTCCCGAAATTTTTTCAAGACAAGTGGCAAACAATTGATAGTGTACCACTCTGCAGTAACTGTTTTTCGATCCTCTAAAACAATTGTTGCGTAATGACCAATCCTTCCGAAGAACGAGGCTACCATCTTTTTTCCCACGCTTTTTTCTCTTCACTTTAGTTGGCAACTCCTCGGAAGGAAACACCCAGACAGCAGACTGTTTCTTAGTTTTAGGATCATAAAAATAAATCCAGATTTCGTCACCCGTAATTATGTTGAACACAGCATTTGAGTCACCTCCGTTAAATCTTTGAACCATTTCACGACACCAATCAACACGACGGAGTTTTTGGGCCTCTGTCAAATTATGAGGTATCCACCGGGCACAAAGCTTCCTGACCGCTAAATGTTCCTGGAGGATTTTGTGCACTTGACTCATACCGATGCCTAAGCTTGTCCAAATCTCATCCTTTTGTCATCTCTATCATACGTCGCACAACGCTGATGTTATCTTCAGTCGTCGCCGTAGAAGGCCATCCCTCACGCAGATCATCGGTGAGATTATTGCGATCACGTTTAAACTCATTAAACCAGTTGTAAACAGTGGCACGAGATGGAGGTTCATCGTGAAAGGCCAATCGAAGTCAATCATAACTTTCTTGTTGACTTAAATAACATCGAAAGTCATAAAAAAATATTGTACGATTTTCTCGCGTTAAATTCATGCTGACCCTAGATGCTGGCGGGAAAAATTCCGAATCATTCCCGTCGAATACTTCGGAAGTATTCCGAAATATTCCGAAAGTTTGGGAATATTTCCCAATTATTCGGGCGAAATATTCGGTGGAAACATTCGATTGCGGGGTACGAATCTTTCTCGCGGGGGGAAAACTTCTCCAGGGAGTATCTCCCCTCTTACCGCACCTCGCACCGACATCGCCTGCACGCAAGACTCGTGCAGCCGGGCGCGCGCGGCACGCACGACTCGTGCTGTCGGGCGCGCACAGAGGGGTAGCGCGGCGGCGATCGACGAGCGATGCAAAATACGATTTTCAGGAAAAAAAAGAAAAATCTTAATTAAATTCATTTTGAATAATTCTGATTTAAAGAAACTTTCCCAGAAGTATTCCGGAATTATTCAGAATTTTTCAGAAGTTTTGCAACTATAATGCTGACGTGACACAGATAATTTTCAATTTGCCGCCAAATAGTAAACAAATGACAAATGAATAAAATACATACACAATAATATTGGCAAAAAATTCCATTTTCAAAATTTGGAAAAAAAAAATTATTACAAGGTTTACAAGTGGCCAGTTCTAAAAACTTTCAGTGTCGCCCTCGTAAACCCACACTTATACCTAGCTGACTATAGTGACTATAAACACACACAGCTCACACTTACGCCGCGTCCTAACTAAAAGCGATCATCGTGTGAGTACGCGTTAGTATCAAAACCAAAATGTGTGTCCTAATATAAGCAATCGTCGAGGATGGACGTTCTCGTGCATTTGCGTCAATAAGACACATTTCACAATGGGCGTTAGAAAGGCGCAGTTTTTATCATCGGGCAATATACCTTGCTGATTACATAGATAGCGAAACACAAAGACTAGAGAAGCATAGCTTTCCCCTCCCCCAATCGCTTCCAGTTCGAGGCGATAACGTTCAACTGAATATAAGGCCACCTCTTTGTTATCAGTATGTTTGATCGCGCATTTGTACGAACTAAGTTCGCGCAAATTAATATTCAAACATTGTATTCGCGCGGGTACACCGCTTGTATGGTATTTGAGACACCAGTACGTTTGATCGCTAGTTCGTACGAACAACGTTCGCGCGAACTTGCGATGGTCACGTAGTCGATTTCTGTTAGGACGCGGGGTTACACCTAGTCGAACTAAATGTTGTATATGTTGGTAGTGCAGAAACAGTACATACATCGGAACATTCATACATACTCATACTCAGCCTATAATGTTCCCACTGGTGGGACAAATGCCTCCTCTCTGTGAGACGGGGTGGACCGTAATATACCACGCGGGCTCAGTGCGGATTGTTAGATGTCACATGTCTTCGAATTTATGGTTCTAGGACATGCCGGTTTCCTCACGATGTTTTCCTCGGAACATTAAATTATTAAGATAGTTCTAGGAAAATAGTACTTACACCAAATAGTTGGATGCTACTGCAGACGTCAACGGGATTTACTAAGAAGGCATTAGTGTTTCGGCTTAAATTAGTTCAATGCCAAATTAGGTCACCCATTTTGCCTCATGTTCCAGTGCTCTTCAGCAATGTCTAATTCTAGATTTGCTACCGATGTGGACTTAGAGTAATGTCGACTGGCGTTAACTTGGTACTTGCGATGTGCGCCGTCATGCCTAATTAAATATAAATGGGCGAAATCCGTCCGGATATAATTTTGAGAATCTCCAGAACGAGGTCAACGAAATATATTAATTTCAAATTCATATTTAATCATTTAGAGGGAGGGGCTCGTGGCTAATTAACAACTGCCGCACGGGTTGATTGTAGGTTAAGTGACGCTTGCCGCGGTCGGTTCGTGGATTGGTGACCATTCATTACAGATTGAGACCGCTCCGAGTCTCTGAAAGCACATTAAGCCCTTAGGCTCGGCTGACTTACATAAATCTTTAACAGTCGTAAATTCTGACAAGCAGTCTTACGAATGGGTATCGTGTTACCCAGTTACCGGGTCATGGCGGTCAGATATAATAATAATATATATATAATAATTTATCATTTATTCTCTCTTCACAAAGCCGACTTAAAGTTAATGGTACAAATAATGTCTCAGCTATATTCCAACTTTGTGAGAGACTGGTGCCTGATATAGGTTTTTGGGAAAAACCTGTGTTACAGGTCACCAGGCCCCCTTCCACGGCTAGAATTAGCTTTTACAGAGATACCGTGCAAAAGTCGAAGTTAAACAATATGCATAAGAAAAAATAAAACCATGTAAGAGTTAAACAATGTGCATAACACAAATAAAAGAAAAAGTAATAAAAATACCTACCTATAATTATGCAGAAATTGTTGAGTCATGTTGTGGAACGATGTGTGAGTGAGTGTTTATCTTGTGTGAAGTGTTAGACAAGTAGGAGATGTATGTAAGTAATTCAGATGAGCAGTGTATGAGTGAAGGTGACTTTTGTGGAGTGAGTGCTGCGAGAGTTGTTTTTCAAGGTGGTGAGGAACAGGTGTGTATGTATGGTAGGTGCGCCAAAGTTCACCTAAATTTTCAACTCCGATAATTGGAAATCCGAAAATGTTCTTCCTAACATTTTTCATCCTAACAATCACAATTCCTAACTACTCTGTCTCTAATGTTCATAATTCCGAATCATTCAACTTCATAATGTCAGTAGCAATAAACATCTATTATACTTTTATTTGTTTTCCTATATTTTCTCAACATAACCAGCTTTTACACTATTATTCAAAGTCATATCTTTTTTGTTTAGATCGTCGACATAGGATGCAAAAAAGAGCGAAGGGCACCCCGAGGTTCGGTTTGGTTAGGTTACTTTAAACCCTTTACACAGAAATAGGGGCCCCGCGAAGCGGGGCTCCGTCGACATAGGATGCAAGGGCGAGCGAAGGGCACCCCGAGGTTCGGTTTGGTTAGGTTACTTTAAGCCTTTTACACAGAAATAGGGGCCCCGCGAAGCGGGGCTCCGTCGACATAGGATGACATAGGATGAAAAAAAAAGTGTTTATCATATTAGACTAAATAGGCTTATGTCTATTGAGTGGTATATCAAACGATTTTATATTGTCTGTTAATCTTATAGAAATTAGTTACATTAAAATTATATCAATCGTTTATTATATTAACTGATCATTATATCAAATAAAATTATAGGTTCAGTTGTTATATCTTGTAAATATTAGAGGTTTTGTAATTATATCATATATAACTTACCCGTATAAACTCCCAGGCCATGAAAATATTATGGTAGTTATGTTTAGGGATAAAAGCGTTTTGATAAAAAACAGTAGGAGTTTAAAATATTTACATTAATGATATTATTAATTACAATTTTCGGAAACAAGAGTGTTATGAACATCGCCGGTAGCACTACAAAATATAGTATGAATGAAAACTTTAGGATGAAAAATTTTAGGAAGAGTGATCATTCGGATTACAAATCGTTAGGAAGAACAATTTCGGGTAAAGAACTTTAGTTGAGCCAATGGACCCATGTATGGGATTGGTCAAAATATGTTTTATTTTAGAACATTCAAAAGATACTCAGTTTTATGATAGTCTAGGGTTTTTAAGTATTTTTTTATTTCTTTAATACAGCTTGATCGAGTTTTTGGATATAGGTTTAGGAATTTATTCAATTTGTTATAAAGAGAATGCCCAAGGAAGCAAAAGAATCTTTTAGGGAGTGTGGTTTTGAATTGAGCCGTGGGACATACCCTACCCTTTCGTCGGTTGTCTTTGTGTAGCTTAGCGTCAAACTGCAGTTGAGAATGTTTTTTACGTAATGTAAGTAGTGTGAACGTTTGTCTAAACAGGGAGAGTGTCCCATTCTTTGTATAGGTCAGTAGTCGGAAAACGAAAGGGGAGACCAGCTCCAACCTTGAGAATGGCACGCTGTGCCCTTTCAACTTCGATGAGGTGTGTTTTTGCGGCACCTCCCCAAGATGTGATGCAGTAATCAATAAGTGATTGGCAAAATGCGTAATAGACCATCTTAATAGTCTTTCGGTCGACTGAGTGTCTAAGGTTTTTGAAAATATAGATTACTTTTCGTAACCTGGTCACGAGGGTTTCTATGTGTGGTTTAAAGGAGAGATATCGGTCAATAGTGTCTCCAAGGTATTTAATATCCTCGGTCATTTCAAGGGAAGAAACATCTAGAATGTTCGAGTACATACCGGTCCCGACCGACCAGACGTCGATAGTTCTGGAAAGTTCTAGTATCGAAATTTCTAGAAGCATCTTGACCACTAGTTCTGCTACTCGATACTAGATGGCGCTAGTGGTAGGCAGTAATTGTGGCGCGCAACAATAATGAGTCATTTTGATAACAGGACTATGCATATGTAGTCAAACAGCTAATTAGTTTTACAGCGATCTAGTCATATCGAGATTAAGTCCTATAGCGAACTAGTCATATCTGCTATTTAGTCTTATCGAGAGGTAGTCATAACGCTTCTAACCCATTTTAATGAGGTTTGCTTCTCTAGGTATTTAACTCAATGGTGGCAACCAATTCTACAATATATTGTGAATTAAATTACTTTTGTGAAATAACTAGTACTAGAATAAGATGACTTCGGGGTTTAATATATACAAAAGGTGAAAAATTCTAGGACTCACACAGAAATGGCATACCAATCAGCAAAAAAAAAATTTATCACATCTATTCAAAAAGAGCTATTGTATATTTATTTATTTATTTATTTATTCAGTAGTACACATACATTTGATACATTTAAGTTGATGCCAACATAAACTCATTAGAGTTTTACCGTGCACCAAAATCATCGACTACATAATTTAGTTAATATAACCACTTAAGTAGGTACTTAGGTAAAAAGTAACAACAAAAACAAAACAAAAAATCAAATTACAACGGGTATAAGCGAAATATTAGCTAATTACCATTGTAACCAGTGCACATCAGTGACCAATCCGTCCGTCAAAAAGTGGTGGAGAGTTTTAAAATCGATACAGGCTGTTCCTAAAAGTACCTATATGGTTTTTAGTTTTAAATTTTATTTGTGTTATGATATTATTGTTAGGTATTATTTTTGCTTTGTTATTGTTTTAAACTATTTATGTATGATGAATTAAATAATTGATGTTATTTTATTTTTATTAATGTATTTAGGTGTTTATATTTTGTAAAAAGTATTGCTTTAATTTGTATTTTATGTTTTTCCGCGTTATTTTGTCCCTCAATGATATAGGTAGCTGATTAATAAGGTAAGGTATTATATACTTTAACGATCTCTTGCCGTGTAGATTCGTGTACTTTGGAAGTAACAGCTGAGCATTGATGACGCTTCGAGTCCTAATTTCATTACTATTAACGTTTTTTGTTTTCTTAAGATTTTCATTAAAAAATTCTTCTTTTAGCAGTGCAAATTTAGTTTTTTCGTGTATTGGTATTATCTTGCAAAATTCAAATAATTTGTGGTAGTCATTTTTGTATTTCTTCTTAATATTATGCGGGACAATTGCTTTTAATATACGTAGTTGGATTGCGTAAATTTGATCAAGGTGTGTCTTGTACGTCCTACCATAGCTCGACAGACCATAAGATATCGTTGATTCGACCAGGGCTTTGTAAAGCATTAACAGAGTTTGATATGGAATTTTGTATTTAATAATAGAGAATTTAGCTAGCATACATCTCAATTTATCACACACCCCGTTAATGTGTTCCTTCCAATTAAGTCGGCTATATAAATAGCTCTTTAATCCCTAGGGACTAAAAGTGATTTGAATTTGGAATGTGGATATTGTTAGTAATAGTTCCAATCACCAAAAAGATTAATCACGAACATTGTATGAAGAGGTAACAGGCTGTATGATTAAAGTAAAACGCGCTACTAATAAAAAAAAAGTTTGTCGAAAAATAAAAAACGCGCGAAAAGCATTCTGCCTTCGTTCGTAATTGTTTACTCAAATTAGGATATTACCACACCCCGGACACTCCATACAACGCTCGCAAAATAATTACCTACTACTACTACATTAATAAATGACGTTTGTATACGTATGAATGTGTGCGTGAAATGTAGTAGGGCTGGCAGTATTGCGTAGGCGGCGGCGCTGCCCGAACGTGTGCATTATAATGAAATGACCTTTTACGAGCGGCGTTCAATTATTTATTTATAAAGTCGTGTTCGTAATGAAATAAAAATAATATTAAGTATAATAGTTATTATGTAAAAGAGATTTATTATTGATTGAAGAATCAATAATAAAAATAGAAAAAAAAAAACAATATTTACAAAATAAGGTACATACCTAACTGAATATTGCTTACACTAAAATATTTTCGTTTATCTCTAAATGATCGGTTATTAAATCGCATGGTATTAAAAATTCGAATTTTTACAAACAATGGGGCGCCGCGCGCCGCGACAAATTTAGTGCGCACTACTCACAGAAATCTAATTAATTACATTTCTATTGTACTACTTTTCAAGTCGAAGAATAAATATAACGTGAAAGAAAGAGACATACCTAACTAAGACAATAAAGAGAGAGCGCAATAATTTCATAGTTGGTATGTTAATATTACGGAAGTTTTAATTGTTCTGAAACGAAGAAAACTTGGAAAATAAATGAATAATAGAGAGAATTATGAAAATAAATTACCACAACACTGGCTTAACTTGTTTGTCTGTAATATACCTACTAGCTTTTATTTTTTATGGGTTTAAAGGATATTTGAGTGGTGGTTCCTTACCTTCTTTCATGTTTCGGGAACCGAAAGAAACTCTTGTTTTTATCGTTCCTCGATGAAGATAAGCATCCAAATAATACACAATATACAACCATCGTGATTAACACATAATATAAAACTTAAAAAAAAAGTGTTCGTGTCAGCAGTAGCCCAAGTAACACAAAATAGCTTTTTCATTTCTCATACTCGGAAAGTAGTGTTTGTTTGATCCAAATAGCGGGTGGAAGACGCTGCTTCCCACCACAGGGCGGGAAAGACTCATAGTAATTACTTCCCTCTTTAGGGTGGGAATGAATTTTAAAAATAGAACTGTAGTCAGCTACGAAATTTTTTACATAAATTAAGAAAAATGCTGCAGTCTTGTGAGTGTATAAACAGCCAGTGTGAATTAAAAAAAAACCTATTAAGCGGGACATCCCGCGACGATGACGCGGTGTGTTTCATATTTAAAATAAAAAAAAAGACAATAGTATTATTTGGCGGGATACTAACCCTGTAAGCTGTACCGAAATTCAGAAACTTGATTTTATACACTAATATTTCTTTAATAAAAATGAGTTCAAGCGATTCTGAAATGTTGACCCCAGATTCGGTTAAAGACGAGGCAAATGCAGTAATTGAAAATCTTTTGCCAGAAATTTCAAAAGAAAGATATCTAAATACATACAATGATTTTATGAAGTGGCGAGCAGATAAGAAAATAAAATCATTTTCCGAAAGTGTGTTTCTTACATACTTCAATGTACTATCTAGCAAAATACAGCCTTCTACGCTATGGAGCAGGTATTCAATGCTCAAGAGTACACTAAGTGTAAAACATAATGTAGATTTGAAAAAATTCCATAATGTAACATCGTTTTTGAAAAGACAGTCTCAGGGGTTCAAGAGCAAAAAATCTATGGTTTTCACCTCTTACGAAGTGGAAATATTTTTAAATAAAATCCCTAACGAGATACATTTGGCAGTAAAGGTAAGTTATAAGTGATTATCTAGGTAAAGAGAGGTCTTTTACACTAAAAATGAACTTCTTCCCTAACGTCTTAGCTTTACTCTGATTATGTATTATATAAAGGTTTGCATAAAAAGTGGAAATTACACTGACCAGATTGCTTATATTGAGAGTAAAGACGTTGGAACGACGTGCATTTTTAGAGCAAAAGATCTCTACTTGTTTATTTTACCTACATACATGGACTTATAAAACTATACGTCCATGCCTACATACCTAAAAGATAAATACTGACAAAATTAAATGTTTTTCATAGGTGGTATTGATACTCGGTATAAGCGGCGCCTGCAGAAGCAGTGAGGTCACAAATCTAACAATTAACGACGTTGAAAATCAAGGCCAGTTATTACTCGTAAAATTGACTAAAACAATAACAAATATTGAGCGGACGTTTGTAGTACGAGAAGAGTTTACACAAATAGTAAAAAAATATCAAATAATCAGACCTAATGACATAAAAACGGATCGCTTTTTTCTCAACTACCAAAAGGGAAAATGCTACAAACAAGTGATCGGTAAAAATAGAATATCAGGTAAGCAGATAGCAACATATTTGAATTTACCAAACTGTGAGCAGTATACCGGGCATTGTTATAGAAGAACGTCAGCGACACTGTTAGCCGATTCTGGGGCGAACTTGACAATGTTAAAAAGACATGGAGGATGGAAATCCAGCACAGTCGCGGAAGGCTACATTGAGGATTCTGTCCAAATAAAACAAAAATTTCAAGCAAATTAACTGAGACTATTAATTTACGCCCCAGTTCGCCTCAACCAACTACTTCAAGGGAGTCTCTGCCATGGATTCCACCGTCTAATCAAACACCAGAGTCTCCTACTTTTACAGACATCCAGCATAGCCAAAGTCATAATATATCAAACACTGTAAATATTCCAAACAAGAATGTAACTTTAAATCTCACAAATTGTTCTAACTTCTCCATTAATTTTCAATAGGTACTACGCATGTTATTGTTATCAATAAATATTTTAGAAAAACTACCACTTTTTACTTTCCTTATATTCGAAATGAAAAGTAGAGTGTTTAACACGGGTGAAAGTCATCAATTCCTTTCGACCCTTGCATAACAATCTACTATATAATGGATGGATAACAGAATTAGCATATTCTTAAACCTTTATAGGAAGTCTAAAATTGGGCATTATAAACCGCTATACAGCCCTTGTAATGCTAATTTGGGCCCCAAATTATACAGACTTAAGTATTAGAATGGCATTATATTGGTGGTCTACAGGAATGATAAACGCATTATAATGGGCTGTGAAAACAGGTTAAAGCAGTGCGCATATGTCAAATGCGGCTCTTATACAGCTTGTACCATTACAAAGGCAAAATAAAACTTTCTCAAATGTTATTTTGAATTTCTGTTAGTATTAATAAAATCTTGTGTAAAAAAGAACATGGTGTGTGATACATTCAACAAAAAAATATAAGTGCTACGGGGTAAGTAATTAAACTCTTGTTTTTTTGTTCTGTATGAGTGAATTAAGGTTGCGAGTATCAGTTCACTGTGAAAGTATGTATATATATGTTAGAGATAAAGACTTTTTAATGGTTATTTAATTTGTTCGAGCGGCAACACTTCGGACTTGTCAGTGTTGGGCTGTCAGTGTGTCAACGTTGTATCTATCAGTAGTGCGTTCGTTTTATATTGGAGTGATCTTGCTCTGGAGACAGCGCCTGTGCCGGTTGTGCGCACTGATTGGATGAATGCGACATGGCGGACACCAGCAGCAAACACATAGACGCTAATCCGTCCGAAGCTCCGACAGCAGCGGTGGGATCGCTTCCAAAATCACCCTACGAGCCTACCGCGATGCCAGCTACTCAAAATTATGAATATTTTACGCCGGAATGTGAAGCTCAAGGAAAAGTGGCGGCGGGGCCGTCGACATCAAAAGACGACGTACCTGGCGCGCCTATACATGAAGCATGGGCGATATTTTTTCAGAATATGATAGCGTGTTTCCATAACTCTAACCAGAAACCTACGAGGAATCGAGGAAGTTGAAGGCAAGTGAGATTTATCTGCTGCCGTTTGATCGTATGGATCAAACGGCAGCAGATAAATCTCACTTGTCAGTATACCGCGGCTCAGTGGTGCGAGGAGATTGAACATCATAGGAAATACAACTCGTGGACGGATTATGAAACTAGGAACGCTGTATTCACTCATTTATAAGGACGTGCGAAAATGTGGGCTGCACGTACGTATCCTTTGTGCAAGACCTGGGAAGAACTAAAGGAGCGATTCACTCGTCAGTTTATTGCAACGAGGAGGTTCTACGACCTATTTCGCGATATGGTGGAGTATAAAAGCGACCACGCGGCTACGTACATCGAGTATTCTACCAACAAGTTGGCGCTGATAGATCGGCTGGATACTGGTTGGGGTGAGTCCAAGAAAATTGAAGTAGTGATCTCCGGCATCACTGATATTCAGGTACGTAACGAGATGCTTAAAAATACTCCAAATAATTTTGTGGCACTTGATAGACATTTAAGTACGTACCCTAACATTAAGAGCTTTAAGCGACATTTTGACAAGACGTGAACATGAATCTTCTTATTCTAAACGTCCTGAAATTAGTGAGAAATCTATAGAACGACGTTGTCATTAATTCTGTAATAAAAAAGGTCACCTGAAACGGCATTGCTCACTGTTAATAACGATAAAAGTGAGGGTACCGCTCACCCTCGGGTGTCTATTGATAAACCTAATGTTAAGCCTGTTTCTGTACAATGTTCTTACTGTCACAAACCTGGGCATTCTGAATCTACTTGTTTCACGAAGCAACGAGATGAAAAATTAAAAGATTTTGAAGATCCTAAGTCGGTAACAAAATCAGTCAATGTTTATTGATCCTCTTATGACGATTCTTTGATATCTTTAGGTGGCTATAATCTACAAGTATTGATTAACAGTGGTCCAGAGTGCAAAGGAAATCGCAGATTTTGTTTACCTAATAAGAAGACATCTCATTTACCCACCTCACAGGTATTGGCTTAGTACCATGCTTTTAATTTCTGAAAATGACCACTTATACTGAGTTTGACGGATTCCATACTGAGAACGTTCGTCATTGTTGATTCACATTTATTACCGCATGACGTACCTAATCCTAGGTAGGGAGATGCCTAAGATCCCCGGTTTGAGTTTGGTTTTTTTTCCTTAATAGTGACGGTGCTAAAATAATACGAGACGTCCATGTCAATGGTATGTGTCTTATCCAAAACACGAACTGACTGAGCAGTGTGATATAGATAGGTTGAGGTCTATATTAAAAAAAAAATACGAAACTATTTTGCCAGAGGTATTATTCTAGGTTGACTGTTAGTACAGGAAAGATGCAAATAAAGCAATCGGCAATCGGCTTTACATCCTGTTGACAAAATTGCAGAGCCGTTCCACATTATTCACATCAATACGAGTGGCAAACTGACTGGTGGAAGGGTTTCCAAAAAATATGTGATTGTTATTGAGGGATGTCGTGTTGCCCGGTGGCTGGGTTGTGGGGGTCAGATGGGCGGCCGCTCCGTGTGAAGCGCTGGTGTTCGGCTGTATCCGGTTTGACTGTTGTGTATCTCGATGATATTTACAATGAACAGGATTTGATAAAAACAAGACAAGCGGCTAAGTTTAGGATGGACGAGCAAGCAACGAAAGATAAAACGCTATGACGCTAATAAAGCCGCGATTCGTCCTTTTGTAGAAGGTGATCTAGTATTAGTTCAAAAACCCACGCATAATTAAAAAATTAAGCACTGTGGCGTGTTAATTAGTAACAAATTAATGAACTACAAATTAGTACTAGATTGTTTGCAGAATTTTAAGTTTTGTTGAAATGAGGAAGGAGGAGGAGTTGAAGGTTTGTTGTTTTGTTGATCATGAACTTGGACCAATAAACTTGCTGATTGATAAAATGTTTTGTTGAGACGCTGAAAGCTTTAACGCTTTGCGGTTTGCTGAAAGCTTCAACGCTTTGCGGTTTGCTGAAAGCTTCAACGCTTTGCGGTTTGCTGAAAGCTTCAACGCTTTGCGGTTTGCTGAAAGCTTCAACGCTTTGCGGTTTGCTGAAAGCTTCAACGCTTTGCGGTTCGCTGAAAGCTTTTACGCTTTGCGGTTTAATCAAAGTACTGTGTTCTTACTAATGCTGAAAGCTTTTACGCTTTGCGGTTTAATCAAAGTACTGTGTACTTTCTAATGTTGAAAGCTTTCACGCTTTGCTTTTGAATTCTACCGGCTTATGAGAGGGTTGAAAGTTTTCTTAACACTTTGCCTATAATAGTGCTGTTTAGACTAAATGTGATTTCGAGAAGCAACGCGAGAGCGCGTTGACTTGCAGAATGGCCGTGTTAGAGATAAAGACTTTTTAATGGTTATTTAATTTGTTCGAGCGGCAACACTTCGGACTTGTCAGTGTTGGGCTGTCAGTGTGTCAACGTTGTATCTATCAGTAGTGCGTTCGTTTTATATTGGAGTGATCTTGCTCTGGAGACAGCGCCTGTGCCGGTTGTGCGCACTGATTGAATGAATGCGACATGGCGGACACCAGCAGCAAACACATAGACGCTAATCCGTCCGAAGCTCCGACATATATATTTGCATCAAACATTTCATGCGCCTTCGAATTAAAGAGATATTTATTAGGTACAAAAATACTATAAAAAGATGTGGAATTATAAAAAAAATATGCTCTTACGAAGAAACCTTTAGTTTTAGTCATTAAGACTGTTGTTCGGCACTGGCCGATCAATACCATAGGTTTAAGTCCTTTTTAAAGCATCATTTACCATAAAATTAAATTTCTTATGTAATCGAAATAGAAAGCAAAATGGCGTAAGCATAATTAAAAACTTTAGGCATTTGCTACATTCCTTGTAATTCTTTTGGCTTGGTAATAGCATTAAAAAGGATTTTAAAATATGTTCAGGCTGTAGCAGAGCTTGATTAGAGCAGCGTTCATACATAGAGTTTTTAATGTATATTTTAAAACATTTTAGGGTTCGGTATTAACGTTTTAAGATTTTATAAAACCTCTGTACCAACAAAGGTAGTTTGACAAATCATAGAAGTTACACGGGCTAATTTCGCAAAATCAATTCCCGCTTTAGTAGTATCGTATATTTTTCTAAGTAAGTAGGTAACTAATTATTGTTTCTTTTCAGTATCAATATGCCTGTTAAAATTGTTGAAACAACTGAGAAAGGAAAAATACAGCTTTTCGTCATTCCCATCAACTGGGAATGGAAAGGTCATCTCCGGTATCCCAAGAAAATGACCGATTATAAATTAGCTAGAGACGAATATTCAAAACCTCGGCCTGAATGGCCAGTTATGTCGTGCACAGTGAAAAGAACAGCACTTTCATCTTACAAAGACTTGAGAGAAGAACTTGCAATTATAAATTAAAGCTCTTTTAACGCAATCTGTGTTATGTTTCTCTTGACCGCCCATTTTATTATTTTATTTTGTAATATAACATTTTTTATATAATCGTTACAACGTTCCTCTTCGTTATCTGTAGAACTGCATTGGGATTGGGATTGCCCTGCGTTGCAATCGATTCTTTGAAAAACCAGTTTATTTTGTCCATATATCTATCTTAATAACAATAGTGGAGTGTACTGATCTGAACATTAAATTATTATTATTATATTAATCCAGGGTGTCAGCTACCTCCATACAAAATTTTATCAAAATTGGTCCAGCCGTTTGTGCGTGAAGAAGTAACAAATATATAAACACACACACACACTCACAAACTTTCGCCTTTCTAATATTAGTGTGATTTATTGTGTCTTTTCTATGTATTTTTAACTACTAACCCTAGTAATAAGTTATAATATTGTATACTAACACGCTGGATCATTGTTGTCCGAAAATAAAGAATATTATTATTATTTCGTTTATTTATTTATGTACATATTAATTTACATTTTTAAATATTTCTTAAAATATAAAAAATAAGTATAAAAAAATTATTATTATTATATATCACATTTAAAATTACGGAACCCTCCTTATTATTCGGCAATAACACTTGGCTTTAACATAAGCCGTAGCCGCCGGGCTCATTATTATTGATGTCATCATGTCGATTATGGGATACATTTATTTAGTCTTTCTAAACAGTTCTTAACACTTTTCGTTTCGCACCACCACTTCTTTTAATACTTTTCCACTGTTTTCGGTTCATTATGATTAAAAACACAAGAGTACACGAACTGTAAGAAGCTGGTTATTGGCTGGATTTGATGCTGGTATACGACATATTGCTTGTTAAAATTCTTCTCAGTATCGTTTGTATAGCTGAAGGCTTTAAAATATTACGATGAAATGCTTTTAAACAGCTGGCATTAAAACAGCACGAATGTACACCGTTAAACAGTTGTGACCCATGCGAAAGGTCGTTATAAAACAGAGAGCAGTTTTAAAGAATTTTAAAATGCGTTATAATAGCCTAAGCCGTAATTAATGCTGTATTAGAAGCTGTATTAGAAGCTGTAAAGAGGCATAAATTATATCTAAAATAAAACATTTAGCCTAAACCGTAATTAATGCTTACATACGGCTTACACTTTTGTATAATGCTTACAGCTGTATTAGAACCTGTACAGAGACATAAATTATATCTAAAATAAAACCTTTAGTTGCACAAAAGATTGAAAAAGAGGATTATATAGCTTTAGGAACTACAACGTTAGTAAAATGCTGCTATACAGAAGCAAGACATTGCTAAAACCCTTCAAATTCTCTAATGAAGCTAGAAGAAAATTTCTGGTCACCACTTTTTCCATTATATAGATTTTGTGGTACTTGGGAGGTAGGTACAGCGCTGCGGTTCTTGTGTTTGCGAGCGCCCTTGTTAAGAGCCTATACTACCTCAGCTAAAATTTACTCTTTATCTCACTCATACGATACTGCTCGCGGACTGAGTTAGAGCGGGACAGAGTGCGGTGCTGGGCGGCAGGCAGCGCCAATAGTTTAGGTATTTGCTTTTTAGTGAAAATAATGGTAATTATAAAAATGTAAATAACATAAGACCTGCTTTAAAGTATGTTCAGTTAGTATGCAAAGTTTCATGATCTAATTTGAAGTATTTTTTGAATACCAGCGGTTTATTGTTCGGGTTAGAGGTAACTTTGGATTTTTTTTCTATCGAGAAAATTTTATGGAATCGTGTTTTCGTTTAACATAAGACTTAGCATTAATCCTAAACTTTACCACATATTTATTTCAAAATTAATGGTGCAGTATTTTCGACATAACGGAGGATCACGCTAAGCCATTTGAGGTAGTATAGGCTCTTAAAGAGCCGGCGACGAACATGCCGAAGTGCGGGGTGAGGTGCGGTAACTGATGTGAGGGCGGGGAAGGGAGTGTCCTTTCTGTACGTAGTACTATTAAGTATTTTGTGATATTACTTAGTTTTATAAAAAATGAGTATGTCTTCTTCAAGTAATTGTATGTACTCGTAAATAAATAAACGTAAGTACTATTCTTATTCATAAGTTACACTTACTTATTTTTTCATAGAGGGTGATAAAAAGTACCACCTCGGGAGCAACACTATTTTAAGCTCGAGTGACGTACTTTGAATCCCTCGCTGCGCTCAGGATTCCACTTTAGAACCCCTCGCTGCGCTCGGGATTCTTCTCTAGAATCTTTCACTCCGATTCAAAGAAACGCTCTCGCCTTCAAAATAGTTGTTTGCTCCCTTGGCAAACAATCTACTATTTCCCGATTGGGTGCACGTGTCATTAGTTCCTATAACAAGTTTCAACTTTTTCTCGCAAGTAGTTTGTTTACACGAATTTTTGCAGTATGTCTTAATAAAATGGATTAACTTGAATACCGTGCAGTCATAAAATTTTACGTTTTGGATGGATAACCCTTAAGGAAATTCATCAGAAGTTGACAAAAGTTTACGGAGACTCTGCACCTTCCATGTCAACCGTTAAAAAGCGGGCAGCGGAATTTAAAAGTGGTCGGTCTTCCCTCGAAGGTTACCCACGTGCAGGATGGCCAAAAACTGCAGTCACACCAGAAACCATCGAAAAAGTGCATGATATCGTGATGAACTATAGGTGAGTGATGGTGAAGGAGATAGCTGAGGCTATACGGATATCAAAAGAAAGGGTGAGAAACATCTTGCACACATAATTAGGGATGCGAAAGCTCTGCGCAAGATGGGTACCGCATTTGCTGAATGTCTTTCACCAGGACAACGCACCCTTGGCGCGTTGGCAATGGGAAAACTGCGGGATTTGGGGTATGATTTGCTCGGCCATCCCCCATACTTTTTCGTTTTGGCACTTGAAGACTTCCCAAACTTGAAGAAATTTGTTTCTGGGAAGCGGTTCGTATCCAATGAAGAAGTTGAGAGGGCCGTAGATTTATGATTTCACAGCCTTTCGGATTCTCATTTTTGGGAAGGAATACTGATGTTGGAAAAGCGCTACACCAAGTGCGTTGAAGTTTCAAGGGAGATTATGAAGAAAAATAAAATCATTTTTTAACTGAAAATCACAGTCTTACAATGTAAGGCCGAGAACTTTTCACCTTACCCTCGTATCTCCAGGAAATACAAGTGGTCATTATATAGGCCCTATATATTAGAATAAGGACTGATATAGCATATGCTATACCAGTCCTTATACGTGGGACACTCAGAATGTTTTGCGAAAATAAAAAAAATGTTCTTGTTCTAATAGTAAATATTTTTTTATTAAATCTTTTCAAAGTACCTACTCTCTGTACAAAGTAGCCTCTATACAAAGTTTCATGCGTCTGAACCAGTTTTAGAAACACTTTTTCCAGTCCGCCGCAGAAGCTCGCTTACAGCCTGCTCAAACGCTGACATCTTCCGGCGACGAAAATTGTATCCCTTTAAGCAGATTTTTTATTTTCCGGAATAAAAATAAGTCATACGGTGCTAGGTCAGGGCTGTAAGGAGGGTGACCTAGGAGTTGACCGGCGTGCTGTCCAGGAAGTCCCTCGTTTTGAGTGCGGTGTGCGAAGGCGCGTTGTCGTGGTGGAGCAGTAGCCCGCGGAGCCCTTTGTTTGGTCGCTTGTTGCTCACAACATAGAAAACTTCTGCCAAGCATTTGGTAGTATACCATTCAGCGTTGATGCTTCTTTGGTTTCGTAAAGAAATTGACACCAAGTAGCCAGTCAGGCGTTGATTCGTTTTGAAACACCCAAACCGTCGACTGGCGCTTCGTTTCTGGATCGTATTGATTAATACAAGACTCATCACCTGCAATGATGTAGTAAACACGCCAAGACGATCCTGCTTCAAATTTGTATATTATATCACGGCACCATTCCACCCGGGCCTGCTTCTGAGCATCGATGAGGTTGTGGCGCCACCCAGCGTGAAACTATCCCCCTCACGCGAAGATGTACCTGTACAATTTCGTGAAAGCTTCCCGAATCCCGATTCAACCTGCAGTATGTGCTGAATCTCTTGATACGTAACTCGCCTATTGTCTTGGATTAAATTTTTCACTGCTAGCACGTTTTCTTCCGTAACAGGTAACAGCCGTCAAAGGGTGACCACTTCTTTCTTCATCTCCCAAAGTTAGTCGACCGCGCTGGAATTCGTTATTCCAACAATATACGGTTGCCTTAGAAGGGCCTTCATCCGTGACTGCCATTTGAACTCTATCGTACGATTCGTTGATTTTCAGGCGACACTTGAAATCGTAAAAAGTCATAGCGCGAAAATGTTCCCGGGGCAGATCCATTTTGTAATGAGACGCGATAATTTAAATTGGCTCGCAAACAATGTGGAGGGAAATTTTGTGATTGGAATATACCTATTTTACTTACAAATAGTCACATTTTCAAAACAGATTATAACTGGCCAGTCTCTCATACATAAAAACTTTTTTTCGCAATACTTTTTCAGTGCCCTGGTATTTTACTGGCAGCACGAAAACTCTAAGGAGGGTTTAAAGGAATTACGTTTTAATTTCAAGAATACTCAAAGAAACCGCATATGATTTACTGACAAACATGAAGACTACAAAGATTCAAATACTTAAGGAGGGAGGTAAAAAGTACAGAGACGAAGGCCGACCTTGTACCTATAATGTGGCGATGAGATGTCTTATTTACACACAACGCATACCAAAGAACGTCTGTGGGCTGACGGAAGTGGGATGGGGGTAAAACAAAACATTTCCGAGGGCCCAAAATTTATTATATTTCATGCTGACGGTACAACCGGTTTTACACCTTTACTAGTAGGTATAAAAGGCAACTCAAACTACAGGCAGGTAACACAATGAAATGAATAAGCAAAACTATGAAACATGATCGTAAGATAAATTAATCTCCAATCTACCTGATGATGTAACTTGTGACGGAAACAAAATTCTCCATAATATAACCTGCTCGTACATTGACTAGAAGCTGTTTCTGCAGGGATTATGGAAGAGATTGTATTATACAGATGAGAGGCTTATTATTGTGAGAGGCTCATCTCGTTTAAGGGCGCAAAGCTCCCACAGCTCGAACGTAATACAACGCAGGCGCCTCTCATCCTTTTATCTGTTTGCAGTGATTTGGAAAAAGGATTTTAACTTTGATTGGCACGTAAAGTTCAAATCTGGTAACCGTTTTGACCGTTTCGTCATCTTCTGTTTGTAGTTTGAAAATCGTGAGGTATTACTTTAATCATTCCTTAAAATCCTATCGATGGTAAGGAATGATTACAGTAATACAGAGGGGCTTGTGGCTAAGTAATAACAGCCGCACGGGTCGATCAATCAGCTTAAACTACGCTTGTCGCGGTTGGTCCGTGGATGGGTGACCATCTTCACATGTTGTTGGTGGTTCAGTTTGTTATAATAGAAAAAACAAAAACCGGGTGAAAAGCGCCATGTGACGGCAGTGTGTGGACAAGGATAAACGTGTTTTGTATTGCCGGCACATCGGCCCGTCACAATCTCGGGTTGAGTGCTTGTGGTCGCGCCGAACTACTCGATCCTTCGTAGAACGTGGGACACTCAGAAAGTTTTGCGAAAGTAAAAAAAAAATTTTCTATAGGTAAATATTTTTTTTATTAATTTTTTTCAAAGTACTCTCCACTAGCCCTCTATACATTTGCATGCGTCTGAACCAGTTTTCGAAACACTTTATCCAGTCCGCCGCAGACACCTCGCTTACAGCCTGCTCGAACGCTGACAGCGCATCTTCCGGCGACGAAAATTGTAAGTATTCCATTGAGCTGATTTTTATTTTCGGGAATAAAAAGAGTCACACGGTGCTAGCGGTCTGGATCGTATTGATAAATCCAAGACTCATCACCTGTAATGATGTCGTAAACACGCCGAGAACGAGCCTGCTTCAAATTTGTTTATCATATCACGGCACCATTCTACCCGGGCTTGTTTCTGAGCAACGGTGAGGTTGTGCGGCACCCAGCGTGAAACTATCCTCCTCACGCGAAGATGCACGTGTAGAATTTCGTGAAGGCTTCCCAATCCAACCTACAGTATCTCTTGATACGTAACTCGCCTACTTGTCTTGGTTTAAATTTTTCACTGCTAGCACGTTTTCTTCCGTAACAGGTAACAGCCGTCAAAGCGCGACCACTTCTTTCTTCATCTCCCAAAGTTAGTCGACCGCGCTTGAATTCGTTATACCAACGATACACGGTTTCCTTAGAAGGGCCTTCATCCATGAATGCCATTTGAAGTGTATCGTACTGTTGCGCGCCACAATTGATGGCGACATTAGCTACCACTAGCGCCATCTAGTATCGAGTAGCAGAACTTATAATTATTCGGGTCCCTTCTAGAAACTTCGATGATAGAACTTTCCAGAACTATCGACGTCTGGTCCGTCGGGTTCGGTATGTACTCGAACATTCTGGATGTTTCTACGGTAGAAGGTTCTGGAACTATCCGAGGCCTATATAAGGCCGGTGTGCCTGCGAGCCGGCATACAGTGTTGGATAAGCGATACAAGCGAAAACATCGAAGCGATCTTCAAGTGCGACTTTCAAGTGATCTTGTAGTGCGATTGTGTTTTATTGTTAGTGTGTTAAAGTTGTAATTGCTGTTTTTAATTAAAGTGTCTATTTTTGGTTATTAAATCGGCAGTTTTTATTGTCACGAACCCCAAGCTCGTAACAATTGGTGTCAGAAGCAAGGATTATGCCGATTTTGCCGAAGGACGACACGGAGGGTATCCGTACCCGGAGTCAACGCCAGCAAGAAACAGATCAGAGGCGATTCGGTGGAGCAGCGCCACAGACGTCGGAGGGACAACTACCGATCACGGAGGCCGGCCCGTCCACAGCTGCTACAGCATCATCAGCACCAGATTTTGCTGCACTAATGATGATGCTGCAGGAGCAGGCCCGCCGACAGGAGGAGCAGGCCCGCCGACAGGAGGAACAGGCCCGCCGTCAGGAGGAACAGGCTCGTCGGCTGGAGGAACAGCTCCAGCGAGATAAGGAGGAACAGGCCCGCTGTCAGCAGGAGCAGTCCCGCCGACAGGAGGAACAGGCCCGCCGCCAGGAAGAGCAGATGCTCCTTCTAAAGGACCTTCACGCTACCTTCGGGAAAGACATGAAGGAGGTGAAGGATAAGGTTGCTCAACATGACAACCGCCTGTTGGAAGCTGAAACCCGAATTGACCAAGTGAATAATCGGGTTGACAACGTGATGGCTGATGTGAAGGAAACCGTGATGGCTGATGTGAAGGAAACCGTGATGGCTGACGTGAAGAAAACCGTAATGGCTGATGTGAAGAAAACGCTGGATTACCTTAAACTTGAGGACGGAATCGCAGCCCCCGTAGCTACAACACCTTCGCTACGTGGATTTAAAGTGCCACCATTCGACGGAACTTCTTCCTGGTCGGCCTACAAAATTCAGTTTGAGGCTGTTATGAAGGCGAACGGGTGGAATAAGAGTCAGGCCATGACTGCCCTCACCCTAGGCCTGCGCGATCAGGCCTTAACTGTGCTGGAAGCTCTCAGCAAAGAAGTGACTTACGAGCAGCTCCTTGAGGCATTGGAGGCTCGGTATGGCGACGCTCACCTGGAACACGTGTTTCGTGCGCAGCTCAAGGATCGCGTGCAACGCAATAACGAAAACCTGCAGCAGTGGGCCCTTGAAGTGGAGAAGCTGGTTCGGAAAGCATACCAGTCCTTGCCTGCGCTTATTGATGGGAACCTGGTGCAGGTATTTATCGACGGCATCCGCGACCTTGAAGTCAGAGCTGCTGTAAGGCTCGGTCATCACGGGACGCTTAAGGACGCCTTGGCCCATGCACTGGAGGTGGAAGCTGTGCGGCAGGATCATCGTTCCCATCGCGTCAGAGAGTTTGCAGTGGCTACAGTTCGCGACCGCAATAGAAGATACAGCCCTAGGTGCTACGGCTGTGGGGAAAGGGGCCACCTTCGATCCAGTTGCCCGAAGCGAACTGCAGAAAGGGAAGTTGGCTGGTCTCCAGAGGGTAGTGCGGCTAACAGCACCGCCCAGCAGCAGCAGGGAAAACGAGCAATAGCCAGGACTGCGGAGCGGGTGCTGTCTGATGTTCAAAGAGCCCCGAGGATTTCGATCACACAAAACTATGACGGGAAATCATTGTCTAGAAGACCTTGTCCTGAAGACTGCAAGTATGGTACTAGGCAAGAAAGTAAAGAAGTCGTACCTGTGAAGATGCTCAAGACAGACCTCAGCAACGAGTGGAAGGAAACCCTACAACGTGCACAGCAGGAAGATTCAGACCTCAAGCCGATTCTCGAGTGGATAAAGGCCGGTGCACCTAAGCCCACGTGGAGCGACGTCTCAGCGATGAGTTCGATCACAAAAAGCTATTGGTCCCAATGGGACAGCTTGGTAATTCAGGAAGGAGTCCTGTGCCGTAAATGGGAGAATGCTCGAGGTGACAGCTGTCATTTTCAAATGGTTGTCCCTAAAGCTAAAGTACCTGATGTTCTACAGCTGTACCATAATGGTTGTTCAGGAGGCCATTTGGGAGTTAAACGGACCCTACTGAAGATACGAGAACGGTTTTACTGGGTCCACTGTCGTGACGATGTCGAGGACTGGTGTCGCAAATGTACAAGTTGTGCGGCTGTAAAGGGACCTCAGACACGTAGTAGAGGTGCATTGAAATTGTACAATGTTGGTGCACCATGGGAGAGGATAGCCCTTGATGTTGCGGGACCATTCCCGGAAAGTGAAAGTGGTAACAAGTATTTCATGGTTGTAATGGATTACTTCACTAAGTGGCCGGAAGTCTTCGCCATTCCAAACCAAGAAGCTTCAACAGTTGCGGATAAACTGGTTCATGAAGTCTTCTGCCGTTTTGGAGTACCCTTGGAGATTCACAGTGATCAGGGAAGGAATTTTGAGTCCCAAATATTCCAGGAAACTTGCCGAGTAATGGGTACACATAAAACGAGAACAACTTCTTACCACCCACAATCGGATGGAATGGTAGAACGATTTAATCAGACATTGGAGAGATACCTGGCAAAAGTTGTGGAAAATCGGCAACGAGATTGGGACAAGCACATACAACCGTTTTTGCTGTCATATCGAAGTGCTGTTCACGAAAGTACATCGGTGACACCAGCTTTCGCAAACTTTGGAAGGGAATTACGGCTGCCTGCAGACCTGATCACCGGAATACCACCTGATGCCCCACGCAGTATAACCGATTATGCGAATGACTTGCGGAACAAAATGAATGACATTTATGAGCATGTCAGACAATCGGGCCAGCAAATGTCTGAGAAGATGAAAACCCGTTATGACCGCAAAGTGAACAATAAAGGGTTCGACGAAGGATCACTAGTGTGGTTGCACAATCCAGTCCGCAGCAAAGGGAAATCTCCTAAGCTTCAAGCTAAATGGGACGGACCGTACCGGATTGTGACAAAGATCAATGACGTAACCTACCGGATACAGAAAGGTGCAAGAGGTACTCCTAAGATCGTCCATGTGGATCGACTGGCGCGTTATTATGGGGCCAATAATGCTCGGGACGAGCACGTCTTAGGAGGGGGCAGTGTTGCGCGCCACAATTGATGGCGACATTAGCTACCACTAGCGCCATCTAGTATCGAGTAGCAGAACTTATAATTATTCGGGTCCCTTCTAGAAACTTCGATGATAGAACTTTCCAGAACTATCGACGTCTGGTCCGTCGGGTTCGGTATGTACTCGAACATTCTGGATGTTTCTACGGTAGAAGGTTCTGGAACTATCCGAGGCCTATATAAGGCCGGTGTGCCTGCGAGCCGGCATACAGTGTTGGATAAGCGATACAAGCGAAAACATCGAAGCGATCTTCAAGTGCGACTTTCAAGTGATCTTGTAGTGCGATTGTGTTTTATTGTTAGTGTGTTAAAGTTGTAATTGCTGTTTTTAATTAAAGTGTCTATTTTTGGTTATTAAATCGGCAGTTTTTATTGTCACGAACCCCAAGCTCGTAACAGTACGATTCGTCCGGTTTCAGGCGACACTTGAAATCGTAAAAATCATAGCGTGAAAATGTTCCCGGCGCAGATTCATTTTTTATGAGACACGATAATTTTAATTAGCTCGCATCGGCGTTCATCTGCTTGCCCGATGATAAATAGGCTTTGGGGAATTACATTGTGAAATTCCAACGCGCACCCGATGTAACACCGATAGCGTAGTACTATTAAGTATTCTGTGCCGATAGACTCGCATCACTGCGTCGATTTTCAGCGCTTTGAAACCTTACCTTGAACAAAATGAACAATGTGTCGTTGTTATGTAGAGATATACTAAACTAAATGTTATCATTCGAAATAGTACCTAAATAAAGAATATTTGTAGTTGTCTTCAGAAATACGGGCTGTGATGTATCATTCATAGTCTTTTCTGGATCCACGCGTGTTCTTCAGTAAAAATGTTAAGTCGAATCTATTCGTTATAAGACAAATGCCTTTGTACAATCTATAACTATCAATCAACTTCAAGGTATATAGCAGTGTCCTTGAATAAAGAATCCACCAGTATATTTGAATACGAAACTGCTCCAAGCATCAATGTCGGGCAATTATAACTATGTAAGATCATACAACTCTGCCTCTGTGGATTCAAGATTCACATCATCTCCGGTAAGAGGGTCTCTTCTTGAATAACATATTGGTTGGTTGGTGGTGTAGGTGGATAGTCAATATATGTAAAAATTTGGCAAATTGGTCATCTCTGATCTGAGTTGTTCATAGTCCGGTCAAGTTAGCCCAAAAAATAGTGATAAGGTTACATTAACCGGTCAAGCGTCGCGGTTCGCTGATCGGCGACGAAAATCAATTGTGTCTCATTAGCGGCGCTTGACGGATTAATTCGCATAAAGCTGAATCTTGGTTTGATTGTTCATAGGACAACGTTCGGATAAGGAATATTCAGCTACAGTCGCCATGTAAGTGTCACATCACTAACGGGGGTAAGATATAAAATTAAGTATTGTTATGTACAGACGCCAGCACATCAAGGTACTACAATCTGTCAAATTTCTTAAATAGATTTTCAACTTTATCGCTGAAATAAAAGGTTCAAAGTTGATTGAGAAAACTGGGATCAGTTGCTTTAATCATATTACTACACAAGCTGTGGGGAGAGAGCGATTTGTTTAATAGGACAAGGTCTTCACTTCTTTGGTTTTAGTTTCCACGTTTGTTTATATATGTGTACAGTCAACAAAAGAGATAAGTTTGCAGGATCGTCGGATATAGCTGAAGTTTACTAAGAAACCGATAGATGTTCTCGAGTAAAATTAAATTTTATTAATAGAAAACAAACAGCTCATTCATGAAATTAAATTTCAGGCAACAACATCCATCCGTTTTCTTACCAAACTTCCAACTATATCCGACGATCCTGCATGCTTATCTCTTTTGTTGACTGTATATTAATGTGTAGTTTGATTGGCTCGCTAGGTTCAACATGCACTTACTTGTCTACGTGCTGCTTACCGACATATTTATTTAAATATAATGTGAAGGTTCATTAATAACGGAATCTAGGCTACACGTCTAATGCACACATTTACATGAACTTACAGGAAATCAAGAAAGAAAACAAGAAAAACAAGAAATTACGCACTTCACAATAATAATATTGTTATCCAATCATTAATTACAGTAAAATACTCGTATAAGTACATTATACAAGCTTACACAAATATAAAAATAAATAAAAAACAATCAATGAATCAGTAGAGAAGTATGTCAGAATCCAATTCCCATAAAAATGTAATATTCAATTGAAAATCATTTGCAATACGGTAACTACGGACAAAGGCTCGGCTCCGATATTGAATATTGATCGTTTATTTGTATCTGATTATTGAAAACTCATGTACTTACGAAAGAAATTGGATCCCTGAAACAATCTAAATAAAGATATGGATTATTTACCGTTATTAAAGTTAGTTCTTCGTCGAGGATTCTTTTAAGTAGATTAATCGAGCAATTTACGGTCAAAAATATTTTGTCATAAAAGATAGACTTTCAAAATTCCGTAACAACTTAGTTCTATTATGTATTATTATCATGGTCGGTACCAGTTGAATCACATCGTTAATAGATGTTCATTTGGAATCAAGCGTTGGAAATTGGGGCAGTTAGCACAGAGAGAGGCAAGCACGCGGGGCCCAGTTATCACACAAAGCTAAAGCGAAAGGATAACAATTCTAATAAACCTGGGTATCTGTAGAGCGATTTCATCGAGGCTGTCGATCGGTTCGCTGAGCGGTCGCTCGAGCAGTCGGGACGGAGCTGTAAGCACGTCTGAGTTCATGTTTCGTCTAGTATTCGTGTTTCTGTTGTGCTTCTTCCGTTTTTCCTCGGCACGTTGTAGATTGTGGAATCGGAAGAAGAAAATCGACATTATACTTCAGTTAGGTGCACTTGTGCATGTGTCTCTCTAGTCCCAGTCTGTGTATCGTGTGTAGGTAAATCACTGCTTTCTTTAATTATAAAAGTTCACTTGTACACTTTTTACGCGTCAGAGTTCAAGCTTTCTCGATGAAACATTCATATTCGTAGATGTAAGTGTTAAATTATAATCTCTCAATGTTATAAGATACATAAAGCATTAAAATTAAAATATTTAAAATATTCGTTAAGCTTTGGTTAATATGGTGACTGTATGATATTGAGCCTTTTCCTGCGTTCATGACCTACATTTCATTCGGGAGCGGCAGCTCGTAGGTACATAATTTATGATCCTGATCTATTCTGAGACGCCAACCTGTCGCTTATGTTTAGATAACAGCAATTTCAATAGCATTAATGGATTTTACCATGAAGCTTACACCACAGTTAACTGGTATCCGACGACTTTATTAATTTGGCTGCACTTAATTCTTTTATACAAGTCAAACAAAACACGTTACTAAAATTGGCAGATATTTTATTTAAAGATGAAATATTATGTTTTACACAATTGCTCGAAAACTACATTTAGATTCACAAAACCGGAGATTAAACACGCGGGCTTTTTCTTCTATATTGCATTTCCGCTCCAGGGCGGGAAAGTAATAATGTACCTACTTGTCAGATGTATGATTTTTTTCAATCTCAGCCAATAGCCTTTATGCCTTTTTATGCTTCAAATATGATAAATAAAGAATAATTTTCATTAAATATTTTTTATTAAAACAAATTAATATTAAATACGACGACCTTGCGAAGGCCGCAGGAACGCGTTGGATGCGAGAAGCACAAAACCGGTCGAAGGGGTCCAGCAGTGGACGTCTTTCGGCTGAAATGATGATGATGATGATGAATATTAAATAGTGTTCTAAAATTTGTAAAAAAATTGAGTATTAGGCTGTTTGGTGGCTATTTGTATCCCTTATATACTTTATTTAAAAAAAAACCCTAAAAGAAATATTTCTCTCCTTAATCTTGGATTACTCTTCTACCAATCATGTCTTTTCTTTGCATGAAGAGATCAAACACTTAGTGCTTGGCCAAAGTGGCAGCACAGGGCGGGGAGCAGCGCGGGTGCGGGAACGCGCGCGATCTGCCTGGCCGCAGTTGAGCGCGGCTGCGTTCTGCGTGTTGTCGTGTCCAGTGTTTGTCAAAATATAATATAGATGAAGAAGACTTATTTTTACTAGAAAAAAGCTCGAACTAGTTTGAGAACCCCGGCAGAACGAGCTATGGCGTAAGTTGCCCGCAGCTCCCCGCGCCGAGCTGCCCGCACGCTCCCCGCGCCGAGCAGCCCGCGCCGCTCACCGCGCCCGCGTGTGCACTATGGACACTCAAATGAAGTTCTTATATTTGAGTACACCGCGCTGCGCCCGCGCCGTGCCTGCCCCGCGCCCGCGCTGCCAGTCTGGCCAAGCACTTTAATACTCAAGGCATCAGAACAACTAGTGCTAATAGATCTTATATCAAACGCTTCAGGTCAAGACCCTATTTCAACATATCGTCCTTCGAGCCGGATGTGGCGTCTTTTTTATTTTATTTCAAGTTTTATGATGACGGACATGATGTAATAAAAGAATTTTGTTCTGCTTTTGACATTGATTTACATTCTGTAATTACTTTAACTCATACTCTGTAATTACTTTAACTCATACTCTGACTTATTACTTGTTAAGTTTTTTTTTTTTAATGGAAATCGTTTACTTTTACCATGTTTATAAATATGTGAGTACCATGTATCTATCAGATAAATAATTTATATGTCATTGTTTCGTTTTTAATTCTTTTACCTATTGTGGTATAGTAATTTAGTTTTAGTTGCATCGTCTTCACATATTATTATATGTATAATTAATCTACCTATGCAAAATATTCTAAAACTTTTGAAAAGAGTGACGGTGGATTTTCTTGCCCATCCTTAACTACCTTTAGGAAGGGGCGACTAGAATCAATTCTATTGTAATGTAATTTTTGACGTTTTAAAGTAAAAAAATGTATATTCTTCTATTTTTAAACTTTTCGTCAGAACGCCTCGCGCCTCGTCTAAGAAGGAAATGTGCATAAAATTTATTATTACCAATTAAACTATTTTCTGATCTAACCCCCTTATTCATAATCCTATTTTATCTCTATTTTAGCTAAAATAGGTTTATAGAACGTTTGTCTTTATCTGTCACGTTGCCATTTCTGTGTGTAAGAAAGAGACAAACCCCATTTTAACTAAAATAGGTTTAGAATCAATAAGAACTTGTCAAAAGAAATGTCAAAACAATAATCCTTAAATAAATTATTATTATGAAATTATCTTCTTTATCCAAGTTTCCCGTTTTTTCGTAAAAAAGATATTGTTTTGCATGAGAAATTTGTACAATATAAACAATATCTCTGCATTGGCATCCTTGTGTGGTGTTTTTGTATGACAGAATGAAAAAGCTGTCTGTTGAGGACGCGGAGTTGAATTTATTGTTGTACCTAGTGGCGAAAATCATGCAAGATTGAGGATAAATAAGTTGCAGTATAAGTCATCCCGAGTTCCCGACGCGACGCTTGCAGCCAAGGCAACGGGTGTGAAGGCTGCGCCCTGCATGCGCAGCGCCCCAGGCCCCAAGCGCGACTGCGCCGCAGTCGTCAAAAAACCAGTTGACAATTCCATTGTGACATTTTGTAAATAATGAAAATAGTGTTTTTAGTTTATTTTTTTGAGTGCGTGTATATATAGTTTATTTTTATATTTTTTAGGTAAGTTTTACTTTAAATTTAAGCGTGTTTTTATATATATGTTCAATGCCGGCTGTAGCGACGCCGGAAACAGTGCAAGCCAACCTGCTACATCGCTTGATGTTCAGCTGGTGAGATGTCCACATTGCTCACAGGCACGCTTTTTTAAAGGCGAACGGGGGCTGAGGATACACTATGGCAAGATCCACAAATCGCATAGTGTATCATTGTGCCCCCCAGCCGTATCCCCAACATCAACACCTCTGGAGCAAAACTTGTGGAAAAAATTAGCAAAATTAAAAAATTCTACCCCTGTTTTAAAGAGAGTTCCCCGGGGCGCGAGACGATCTGTTGCAGCAAGTCTGGCGCAATGTATCCGTCTTGCGACTCAGGAGAACTCACAGAGTGCTTGGGAGCAATTACTTACCTTCCCTTATAGGATTCTGCATGTCCAAAAAAATTTGGCAACCAAAAAAACTTTAACGAACCAAATTAAAGAAAACTGTAATAATTCGGCCCTATTTTTAGATCCAAAATTACCTACATTCCATAACATATCTCAAAAAGGATTATGCTCACATGTGGAATCTAAACTAAGTGAAGGTGACATCAGGGGTGCCGCCAGGATACTTTTCAGCAGTGATGTGGTGGCGCCGTACTCTCCAGAAACACTAACAGCTCTGGAGAGTAAACATCCAGCGCCTGCGGATGGTCTCACCTTCCCCGAACCCCCCGACCCTCCCGACCTAAATTCAACCTTCCTCAACGTTTCGGCCCCCCAGTTGCTTGCAGCCGTGAGCTCCTTCCGAAGCGGTTCCGCCGGCGGCCTCGACGGCCTGACTCCACAACACCTAAAGGATCTATTGAGTTCAGGCGCCGGGGAAGCTGGTGAGTCGCTTTTGAAGGAACTTGCGGCCATGATTAACCTCATGCTTACCGGCGGTGTGAACGAGGCCGTCGTCGATGTCTTGTACGGGGCCAATCTATGTGCCCTGCGCAAGAAGGATGGCGGCATTCGTCCCATCGCCGTTGGATGCACCTACAGGCGTACGGCAGCCAAAATTTGCTGTAAGCTATACAGCGAATCGCTTACAGCTAAGTTCCAGCCCCTGCAGCTTGGTTTTGGTTCGAAAGGGGGCTGTGAGGCTGCCGTGCATGCCCTTTCCACATTTTTAAATTCCAACAAAGGTGAGGTCATCCTCAAGGTTGACGTTAAGAATGCTTTTAACTCTGTAAACAGGGACACTTTGTTGGCTGAAGTCAAAAAGGAACTACCCGAAATTTATGGTTTTTTGTGGCAATGTTACAGGTACCCTTCCAAATTATTATACAAGGACAATGTTTTGGAATCTGCAGTAGGATGCCAACAAGGTGACCCTCTCGGGCCAGTCATTTTCAGTTTGGCTATTCATCCAATTATACGGAAACTAAATTCAAAATTTAACGTTTGGTATTTAGACGATGGAACGCTAGGAGGTGATGTAGACACTGTTTTGAATGATCTACAACTCCTCAAACAGGAATTTCAATCTATTGGCTTGGACCTTAACCCTTCAAAATGTGAACTTTACCTTTCTGACGTTACCGACAGACAATTGACTTTAGATAAATTTAATGCAATAGCCCCACAAATCAAAATTTTAGACAAAAGTTCACTGCACCTCCTAGGTTCCCCAATTTTAGAAGACAGTTTTACTCCTTTCATCGACGAAAAAATTAAAAATTTCAATGAGATTTCGGACAGACTCTCCAAAATTAATTTACATACGGCATTCACCCTGATTAGATACTGTTGTTTTGGCCCAAATTTTATGTATTTTCTACGCTCTTCCCCCTTATGGAAGCAGCCACACCTCTTGAACAAAATTGACCAAATTATTCGCAGCACACTAACATCCATTCTAAATGTGGCCTTGGACGACCGAGCGTGGCTTCAAGCCACACTACCCATCCGTTTTGGTGGCCTCGGCGTCCGCAAAATTACCAGTATTAGCTTACCGGCGTTCCTGTCTTCTGTCCACAGCACTGAAAAGTTGACCGGGAAAATTTTAGCTCCCTGCCTGGTTGACTGTGAAGTGCCGTGCTTGACCGACGCGGTGAACGCCTGGAAAGCGGCTTGCCCGGATACAGATCGGCCCGTAAACCCATCTTCCCAGAGACAGTGGGATGAGCCGCTCTGCAGGTTGGTACGGAATAATCTTATCAATACGTCCACCAATTCTGCTGAGCGTGCCCGCCTGCTGGCTGTGGGTGAGTGGGAGTCGGGGCTGTGGCTTCAAGCACTCCCGTCACCCAACATAGGCACTATGCTGGGTGACACTACCTTTCGGCTCGCTTCCTGCCTGCGTTTGGGCGCTCCTTGCGGGGCTCCGCATCGCTGTCAGTGCGGTGAAGCTGTCGACTGCCTTGGACACCATGGCCTATCCTGCAGTAGGAGCGCAGGCCGGATAGCACGGCACGCCAGCATTAATGACATCATCCGTCGTGCTCTTGTCACCGCCGGGGTGCCAGCTGTTTTAGAACCCAACGGCCTGGCACGCGACGATGGAAAGAGACCAGACGGAATGACCATAATGCCCTGGAAGTTAGGCAGACCTTTGGTGTGGGATGCAACATGTGTCGACACCCTTGCGCCATCCCATCTTCCTAGCACGGTGGGCTGTGCTGGGGCGGCTGCTGCAGGTGCAGAAAACCTCAAACGGCGAAAATATTGCAACCTGATTGGGACTTATATGTTCGAGCCGTTTGGGGTTGAAACACTAGGGCCATGGGGTCCGAGTGCCCACTTGGTATTTCGGGATATCGCCAAGCGGTTAGTCGACTCTTCACGTGACCAGAGGGCTGGCCTATATCTTGGTCAAAGAATTAGCATTGCCATACAACGTGGCAATGCTGCCAGCCTTTTGGGCACTGTTCCTGTTGACAGCGATGCGGATGAATTCTTTGATGCCCTATAATGATTGTTTATTTTTTCATATAATTGTACATATTATTATAGTTTATATTTTAGCTTATATTATGTAAATATTTAATTTTTGGAGAAATAAATACTATAATTTCAAGTTAAACATTAAATAGGTTTGATAAGTTTTATGAATAAGGGGAAAAGTCTTTAACAAGGTACTTAGAGATAATTAGCAAGCTTGTACAATCATAGAATGTCTTTGGATGTTAGAGATATAAGAAAATTGTGTCGTTTACTTGTTGAAAGTGAACAGTCTAGGTAATGTTGATTGCCCTTGTGTACTAAATATTAGATTTCATGGAGATCTTGTACGACAGACGAGTGTAAGACCTAATGTTTCTTGGAGTTTTATCTTTAACATTGACTGTACCAACTAGCGAAATAAAATAGCAAGGGTTTATTTTTTGAATTTTTAGCTGATTCGATTCCCGGTTTAGTTAAGCTTGTCGAGAAATCTGTGAATGCAGTTTTGTTTCTTTTTAAAAATAAAGGAATGTTTCCTTTAAGTAAAATAATCTATCTTAAGGATTTAACGTGGTTTCCCAACAGGGCCCATTAATTTTTTCCATCCTGTATATGTTTTATCATTGAAATTTATTATGAAGGTAGTCTATTTTAAGATAGTTGTCTTGTCACAGCCCTATACGTGTCTACATTCTCCAGCAAGGCAGTGGAGGACAGCACTCAACCTTATCCCTCATTAGCGTCAAGTCTCGCCGCGTTCTGCATCTTTGTGTATTTTTGTTTTGCACCGGGTGTAGGTACAATAATTTTATTTGTATAATGTGTGTTTCCAGACCTACTGAGCCGTGTATTATTGTAAACTATTTTATAAATCTACCAATCCGCACTGGGTCCGCGTGGTAGATTACAGCCCACTCCCTCTCAGACAGGAAGCCCACCCAGCAGTGGGAACATTAAAGGATTATAATGATTTTATAAACTACCCAATTATGTACCTAGTGCTGATGATTTGCCACATGTTTTCGTGTCCTTAAACCGTACATTAAGGCCGGCCGCATACGTCCGGTTTCCTGATTCGGAAACCGAATCAGGAATTCAGATTCGGAAACCGAATCAGGAATTCAGATTCGGAGAACCCGAATGCACGCATTTCATACAAAATCTTCTCTTTAGCGCACACGTTCTTGTATTTTCCGATCGGAAACCCTGACGGAAAATATAAGAACGTGTGCGCTAAAGAGAAGATTTTGTACGAAATGCGTACATCCAGCGTCTCCAAATCTGAATTCCGAATCAGGAAACCGGATGTATGCGGCCAGCCTTAAATCTGATATTTTTACTCACAGGCAGTAAATGTGTCCCAAACCCCAAAAGCATTGTGATTTTTTAAATGAGAATAGATGATTTAAGTGAACAATTTCAAATTAGGATAGTTTAAAATTGACTTGAGTAATAAATTATGCCAAAGCTGTTTTTAAAGTTCCCCAGGAAAATACCAAGTACTGACGTATGTAGTAACCACGAAAAGAGCAATAACATTAAACATGCCTGGGAATGGAATGCGATATCCACGTGTCACTGATTAAAGACGCACTAAATAGAATACACGAAATATCACACTCACTTCTTCATCCTGTTGTGTATCTAATTTATTAAATTCTTCTACTATTATATTCATTAATAAATGGCGAAAGAAATATCTTATGAGAATTGCAGACAACTGAATATAAAAAAGTGTGCAGTCGGGGGCACGCACACACACTCGTATATATAAGAAAGAGATATAGAGAGAGAGAAAGTGAATTAAATACGCGGTTTTTAATAAAAAGCAATTCGGAATAAGTTTTTAGAAGCAATCATGAAGTTATCGCCATCTCGGATTTTCATTGTGACGTCGTTATCGGCTTTAGCACCGTCAAAAACCTATCACGAAACTTTCGAAAGTTTTTGCTGCCGTCATCTTGGATTTTCATTTTGACCTCACTATTGGGTTTAGAACCCTCGAAATCCATGATAACGAGACCCATGATTAATAATTAGAAAATGTGCGCAGCTGTCATCTTGGATTTTCAGTTTGACCTCGCTATAGGTTTTAGCACCCTCAAAAACTATGAAACAACGCTTTTTCGTTACATAGCAATTTCTACCAGTTTACTTCTACCGCAAGCCGCGTAATAGAAGTTCGTTCCATAAAAAATCATTTATTATTTAGATGAGACTTGGGTCAACGAAGGCCACACATCTGGAGAGATGGAGACATTAGGAACCTCTGAAAATACCTTTTTAAGAGGACAGTCAACGGGGTTTAAAAATGCAAATAACAAGGTGCTTTATTATAACCCATATTAGAAAATGGCTTTGTAAGCGGGGAGTTAGTTTTTGAAGGAAAGAAATGTGACCAGGATTACCACGGGAAATGGACGAACATAATTTTGTGAAGTGGTTTAAAAAATAAATTAGAGAAGCTGCAACCTGGATCCGTTAATGTCGTAGACAAGGACAACGCTCCGTAACATTCGCGCCGAAATCCAAGCCTGGCTGCGCAAAAAGAAGAACACTACAAGGAATATGAAATAAAAGCGCAGCTCTTGGCAAAGTTTGATAAAAGCCAATGTAACGTTAAATATGTGGTGCTAATCGAATTGATATGTGCACAAATGAAAGGAAGGCATAATAATACATTTACAATGCCTGTTGTAAAAAAATATACTACGAGAAAGTATGGCACGAATTAGAGCCTTTGTATCAGTAGTCAGACTCAGAATGCGTAAAGCATTCCGACATTAAAAGTCGAGAGTGAAATGAAAAAAAATATAATATTATTCTCAACAAGGCCACTGACACAACCCCATAATTCACGTTGGTGAATTACAAATGGGCACTAGCGGCAGTTCAAGCGTAAGTGATAACAGCCACGATGATGATTCTAAGAGAATTTGATTTTTTCAACCATACATCAATAATCACAATATGTTTATATTGACCTATATCTTGTTAATTTTCATGGTTTAAACCATGAAAATATACAAGATATATTTAGGTTAACCTATAAATAGAATATATTTCGATATAATTTAAAAATACTGATGAAACACTATTAAAACCGTAACATTGATAGCACCAAAACTTAAAATTCACACTACCACATCACTAAACCATAGACAATTGACAACATTTCAAACCTGACACGACCTTAAAACAAAAATACTATTTCTTTATTTTCGTATCCTGAGTTCAAATATATTTTTATTTTATTTTTTTATTTCTAAATTTCTGAGAAAATAAATAAAAATCAAAAAACATGTGATGACGTCACATAAACGGCGGAATGAGGTAGTTACCTTTGCGCATTCCAATTTCTTTGATTGAAAACATTACATCAAACAAGACATGTCAATGTCACCTAAGAAGTGTAACTAGAAAACAACTAAAAAACTGAATTGAATTCAACAAAATTTTTTCCTATCAACTCGACACGCTGCTTACTGTTAATATTATCAATTTCTGATTGATATTTCGCCAATAAAATGGATCCCAATGAAAAATATACGTCAATGACGGAACCAAAACAACGACTGAGACAAGTGACATCTAACAGTTTTTTTGACGGGTCACAATAAAGCAAAGGTAATATCGCCATTCTACCGTCATCTGGCACTTACGTCTTTTTAGAATACACCGAATTTCCAAGTTAAAATTATGAATGAAAAGTACATAATTTCGAAAAACGAAAAAATATGGGTGCCCTAGATTTGAATTTACTTTTATATAACGTAATAATACATGCAGGTTAAAAATATGAAATGTTGTCAATTTCGAGCGGTCATTGTTTTTTCCATCTTTGACAAATTTTGAACGGCCAGTTTGTAAAGTGAAAACTTCTTTAGCGGCATTGTACACTTTTTTTGTAATGTGTAAAAAATGTTAAACTCGCGTCAGGACACGTGACCTGATCGAAAATTCGTAAGACGGATGGAGAGTTGACAGCCGGCGCGGCGTAGGAGAGGAAGTATCCCCCTCTCTTTCTACGGCGCGGCGAAAATGTATGCCTGCTGTTTCGTTTAGGAGCGGCGCAGGGCGCTTGCGCGAATGTTCTATGTCAAATGATCGCAATCTTAGCGCAATCAAAACTACTATTGATGCGGTCTTTATTAGACATTTAAATAGGTTCGAATCAAAACTGTTCGTTTCTTACTTCAGCTATCATAAACCTATCGTATCAGTTTTAGAGATTGGCGATGATGGTTCTGGTAATAATGATGGTACAAAAGTCGTCGAAATTATGGATGAAAGTTTTTTTTCTGAGAGATAAACTTTTTAATGTAATATAAATTGTCATGTTTGTGTACGATAGCGCAATAAATAAATATTGTATTCTACCACATAAATGATAGTACTTTTATACTGATAATTAAAGCAATTCGTGCAAAATTATTCCCTAACCATTCCAAAATATCAAAAATGCACAACGTTAATATTCAAGTTTTCACTTCTGCCGGCACTCCAGGAGTGCAACCCGTCTTTTTTTTTTAGTTTCTGGTAGTAAAACTTTCTTTTGCACGATTTTCTATATATGGTATGTAGATGGTTATGCCAATTTTGGATAGACTAGTGACTAGCTATTCTAGGTCTATCTTCCCACCCAGCTTAGCTTAGATATTGATACTATACTCTATTCCAAAACAAATGATTAAAAATGTAAACAAATGGGCCAGAAAACAATGGCAAACTTACAAATTAAGTGATTTGGATGCTTAAACCATAAATCCTAATTTTAAATCACATCAAATATGTTCTTCATTTGAGGATTGAGGTTATTTTATATTTTGTCGATGATTTTTCAATAAGAATTTGATAATATTATTCAAACAACAATTCGTTGGACAAACTGGTGAGATATAAAGCTGAAACCTTCGAAATACAGATAAATCAGTTATTATTGCGTAAGAATTGAACCTTAGACCCCAGTTTAAAATTATGAAATAACTGTGTATCATTGAAATACGCACTACTACGCTAAGAACGCACGCATAGGCACGTTGTTTTCAGTTTGATTTACAAATGGACATCAGGTGTTGGTTGAATGTACGAACTTATTACATTTAATAGCTACCTTTATTTTCACATCCAACAAACCATACTCTATTAGCAAAATGATTAATAATGCATGATTTTATATTGTCCTTTGAAACAATGGAACGGATCCTTACACGTAATTCAAATCCATTCTGATAGCATTGAATTATTTCACGAATAATATTTTCATAATGAATAACTTAGATTTGTACAGATTGAAAAAAGGCCAGTCAGTGGAGATAAAATCCTTGAATACCGTACTTTAATTACGTCCGATAAGTACAGTTAAGGAGAACCTAATCGAGTCAGCCAGAATGCGAACATACATAGTCATTTATTGAAATCATAAGCATTTATTCAGAATATGGTACATTATATTATGGTCAATGGTATCATCACATTCTTTCAAGTGTAGCTTACAAATATTAGGCACTACATTTATTACAGGACAGAGATTTTAGGTCAGTATTAACATTATTGATTTCTTACTTAAAAATTAAAATTACAATTTGAGATATATCAGTAAAAAAATATATTATAAACACACAATTTATTTAGAATTTCAAAGTATCATTTAATGTCAGATATCAAAGATTAAGATGTCAAAGTATAGATTACAATTCAATTTCGGTGTCAAAGGTATCATTAAAATAGGTGGTTAAATTATAACGACATCCATACTAATATTATAAATGCGAAAGTGTGTCTGTCTGTTACCTACCTCTTCTCTTCACGCTTAAACCGCTAAACCGATTTAGATGAAATTTGGTATAGAGATAGTTTGAGTCCCGGGAAGGGACATAGGGTAGTTTTTATCCCGATAATCCCACGGGAAACTTATGCAGGTGAAAGCTGTGAGACACTGCTAGTTTATTATATAGAAAGTCTTGTGTCTTTTTAGATCCTTTTTTACGCATTGATTGATTTGGAATTTTATTATAAACTTACTGGGGCTATGCGTTTCTGTCGTGGCACTAACGTAGAAATTGTCATATCGTGATCTGCCTGGCCATTTCACGATACGCTGCCATTTCATGATTTGACCGGTTATATCACGATGCGCCTAATTGAAAGACGGGTGGGGTGGATCGTCAGCAACCTATTTATCGATATTCCCATCTGACCACTGGGCATATCGCAAAGTATTTGCATTTCACGCCGCTAGTGGCGCAGCAAATGGGTTAGGTTATCAATCGCGTTGCGGAAGAATGGTACGTTCCCGCGATCCCCGGCGTAGCTGCGTAAGTGTGAGTGAGATGGAACACCGGGGTGATTTTTAGGTTAGAAGGTTACCAACCACGAGCGAGCCGAGCGAGCGAAGCGAGGGATGCCGCGGAAGCGGCCGGTGAGTTCTACCTCCAAGTTGGTCGCAGTTACTTGGCTATTTAGTATTTTATAAATAGGAGTTATTCGAGTAGGAATTGGTCGAATATGAATTATTACCCGACTGCGCGGTGGCAAAACCAAGATTATGTTTCTTACGAGCATATGCCCAAGCTTCGCTGGACCAATCATGAAATGGCGGCCTGTGGCCCTTTCTACGATCAGACGACGACTTATATCAGACAACTATTTCTAAGGCTATCTGTTCACACACTGTACACAAATGTTTATAAATAAATAAATAATTTGCATCAAAATTCCACTTAGGCCTTTTTAGAGCAAACTACCATATTTCTAGTAGTCAAGTAAGAGAAATATGTATTAAGAACAGTGAATCCTTTTCTACGTCCTATTATAACCCAGTCATTTATTGCACATTTCCCCAGCTTGTTAAATAGTTTTGAAAGCTCCACTATTACAGTCCGTAAAACATGACATGTGCTCTTCGTGCTTGAGTGAGTGGGCGTCTAAATAAGTGAAAGAACAACTGGAAGGCGGCGAGTACGGCGAATACGCTTCAAGACTCATGTCGGTACGTCGCAATCCAGTACATACTGGTATGCAGCACGTGACGCACACACACACGCAAAGTTCATCTTTACTATGTTACTATGTAGTAGTTATGTAAAAGGAAACTTCCAATTCGGCACGTTGTTGTTTTTTTAGTGTATGCGCTTGGTTAACAACATGGGTGAAAAAACAAATACTAGATATTTGTTTGTTTCATTTTGTGCACGTAACCCGACTTCACAGCAAAAAGTAAGGATGAAAATCCAACTTTTATCCATTCTATCCAATCCCAATTTAACTTGTATGTTAAGGACAATTCTTAGCTGCTTTCTGAGGGCTTTACGAGCTTTAAGAGTCAAAAGCTTCAGGCAGATGATCCATCTTACACTTGTAAGTTGTAGCATAAATAAAAACCTTTTTTTATATCGCATATTCTGTTACACATATGAACATTTTTAAAATGAAATGATGTAAGTAAAAATTCCAATAAAAACACAAAATACTAAAAATAGGTAAGACTGATTTACAGGCTATACCCATAGCATTAACATCGTATGTAACATAAATTCATATTACGTCTGTGATGTGATGTGATATTGTGATAATTGATTTTGCCGTACTTACTACTTCACTCAAAAATAAACAACTTTAATTAACAAGTATAAAGGAGACTGTTAAAATTTGTATGGGAAGTGGTCTATGATCCAATAGCGATACTGTAGAGATATTTCTGTGGGAATACCTCAACTATACCCTTGTGCAAAGGGGCATCAAAATCTAACCCGGCAGTTTTGAGAAAAATAATACTTTAAAATTCACTTTTTTTGCTACATTTTTATATTCTAAAAACGTTTTAACGGGTATTTCTGACTTTATACTACTTAATTAATGTGGTTTTCTGCTAAACTAAGACACATACCACCTCGACAGTGCTGAATTTCAGGTTTTTTTTTTCTCGAAAATAGCACAGAATGGTTGCAGATCAAACAAAACCTCTGGGTCGAAACATGATTTCATCATTCAATATTTTTTCATTTTATTTTGACGGTTTAATTATAGCATAAAATGCTTAGCAACCATATTAAAGTAATCGAGTCGCAACCCGTGAAATACTTATTAATAATGAGTTGTTCCGGTGGTCATCTGAGGTCTTCATCATTAGTACCACTTCACCAAATGGTGCTTTCCGAGAGCAAATGCACGAGTTACCTTAAAGAATACCCAAATTGTTATAGCTGTGCCTATAATGTTTGAAGAGTTCCCTAGATTTCTCCAGGATCCAATCACCAGATCCTGACCTGGTGACAATGGGAACATTTGGGAAGTATACCCTTTCAACCAAAAAAATAGTTTTTTTTTAATCGGTGAACATAAAATATATTTAAAAAATGTAATTCCTACGAACTGAGAACCTCCTCCTTTTTTGAAGTCGGTAAAAATCGAAACAAATACTAAAATCTAGGAAAGAAACACATTAATTAAGTATTATAAAGTCAGAAATACCCTTTAAAACGTTTTTAAAATAAAAATGTTATCATGAAATTATGTATTCTAAAATATTATATTTTTTTTTTAAACTGCCGGGTTAGATTTTGATGCCACTTTGCACAAGAGTATAGTTGAGGGATCCCCACAGAAATATCGTAACAGTATCGCTATTGGTTCATAGACCACTTTTTAATGTTATCATGAAATTATTTATTCTAAAATATTATATTTCTCAAAACTGCCGGGTCAGATTTTGATGCCACTTTGCACAAAGGTATAGTTGAGGTATCCCCACAGAAATATCGTAACAGTATCGCTATTGGTTTAGAGACCACTTTTTAATGTTATCATGAATTTATTTATTCTAAAATATTATATTTCTCAAAACTGCCGGGTCAGATTTTGATGCCACTTTACACAAAGGTATAGTTGAGGTATCCCCACAGAAATATCGTAACAGTATCGCTATTGGTTTATAGACCACTTTTTAATGTTATCATGAATTTATTTATTCTAAAATATTATATTTCTCAAAACTGCCGGGTCAGATTTTGATGCCACTTTGCACAAGGGTATTGTTGAGGTATCTTCACAGAAATATTGTAACAGTATCGCTATTGGTTCATAGACCACTTTTTAATGTTATCATGAAATTATTTATTCTAAAATATTATATTTCTCAAAACTGCCGGGTCAGATTTTGATGCCACTTTGCACAAGGGTATAGTTGAGGTATCCCCACAGAAATATCGTAACAGTATCGCTATTGGTTCATAGACCACTTTTTAACAGTCTCCTTGGTAATTGGCATTCAAAAATATGAAAGATAGCTTCAGCCCGCGACTTTGTTCGCGTGAAACTTCTTGTTTCCCCCGAGCCACCCCGTCGTATCGCATCACCCGCCCGCGCTATCACTTAACGTTCTTTTTTACTTTTTGCTCGGCTCCTAAGGGTCATAGCGTGATGTTAAATAGCCTATAGCCTTCCTCAAGAATTGGGCTATCAAATGCAAGAAGAATTTTTCAAATCCGACTGGTAGTTCCAGAGATTACCCCCTACATACAAACTTACAAACTTAAAAATTTTACCTCTTTATAATATTAGTATAGAAGTATAGATTCAGAACATTTTAATTGTGTTGACATGTGCTAAGATGTATCGTACCATTGTATGCATGCACACTCTAAGATTGTATGAATGTTAACGATTGATTAATTAATACTTTTATGTAAAGTCCCTGAGTACGGCAGTTTCCTATTTATTATTATTTTGTCGTCTTACAACCTTGTAGACTGCGTAAAAGTTGCTTCGTTTCCTAGAATGAAAGTACCTACCTAATCACTCCGTCCTTATGCTCTCGACTTGGACTGAGTAAGTAATTTCGAAACATCTGTCATCAATCCTTATTCTTCTTTAAGTAAGATAGAAGTTGAATCGCGACGCTGGACTTTAATAAAAAAATTGAAGATTTCTGTTTCGTCCTAAAAGATTTTATGATTATTAGCTCCATTGGTATTTGTGCCTCTCGGCCGGCCGTGGCCGCGTCGGCCATTTTAATATAATATTGTTACAAAACTCCAAAAATGAGGTTTTTTTTGTATTCTCATCTTAGTACCTAAACGTATTTCCAGAGTGATAATTATATTTCAATACAAAAATGGCCTAACTATAGTTTATCGCATAGGTAAATATGTAGTTCAAATGGCGTTATAAAATTAATTTTTAAATACATTATATTCACTGTCGTCTGGTAATGAAACAGCAGGTTAGGCCATCTCTGAGTAGGTACTATTTGCCTTATGTAAATAATTGGAAATTGGTTTAAAGTTTTTACCTTTACCAATCGGAGTGCTATTTTGTAATACAGATAAAATATTATTAAAGGCTGATGTTGAAGAGCACGTCAAACTTCAAAATAAAAGCAATTTCAATAAAAATGCTGAACTTCCAAGAAAATTATTGTTTCCTATGATAAGGCCAATTTAAATAAAGACCAAATTGACGATTGACAGTAATGGCCCACTTAGTATAAAATAAACTCTTTCCATAATTTTTTTCTTCTAACTTTTGTTACAAGAAAAAGTTATGAAAACAGTTTACTTTAGTTTGTTTGTTACAGTGAAATGTTACTTAGTTTAAAAAATGCTCGATTTTAATTAATTAATATTATGACTACACCCTAAAACATTTTGACTACACATTAGTCAATTATTCTTAAATTGTTCCTATAAAGTATTCTTTCTCATTATGTGTTTATTATTACGGAGCGGAGGAGGAAAGTAATTCTCAACCCGTTTAACCCCCACCGCCATAGGTTTTACCACGCCAGTGGTATGCAACATGGGAAAATCCATTATTATTATAACGTATAAACATATGTAACTTAAATTGAAAATATTATTCCCTGACTGCTTGAATGATGATACCTACGGTTTAAAAACCCATTTTGCAAGTTTGTTTGTACCTTTTGTTTTAGCTCATGACAATTTTTTAATAGCGGTAGAATTAAACAAGAATTATCATGAAGCGCTTACGTACACCTACTTAAAGTTAAAAAGTCTTAAGCAACGACATCATTCTGTACGTAAGCACGTATCGAAAATATATGTGCTCAAACTATATACATTGCACAATACTTTATATTTACGGTATACTATAGTGTATGTACAGATAGGCACATTTTGTATTGCGGAGCGACAAGAAGTGAAAGCGAAAGTAAGATGAGTGCTAGGCTCTAGAGTGCTGTTTCGTTTCACAATTGTCTATTTTCGCCGTCTGCGTCTTCCGTTCTAGTTGACCTCAAAAGGATACTTTACAGCCAAGTCGTCAGTCGCCCAGATTTACATTTTTATAAGAAACATGACTTTGAATTTTCCTCATGATCTATTCATTGACTAATTTTGTTCTCTAATTACTTGCGGTTTTTTTAAACGTACCTACTCCTGTTCTTCTTGTCAGTGTCACTACACCTTATTAAAATTTTTTTTTCGTGTTAGGTACCTACATATTTACGTGCCGAAATAATAAATACAAACCCGCTGTGTCCATATATGAATAATAGATCGTCTCCTAATTCCATAACCGCCACTCTCCATCCAACTAATTAAAACAAGTTAACGCGAGAATGTAAGTGAGAAGTTTTTGGGAAATTGTCTTAAAGTAGATAAGAGACATAGTTAGAGGCGATAGCAAATTAAATAGTAGATGGAACAGGCTTTCTAAACACAATTAGGATATTTTTATAGTAGCATTTCTTTAATAAATCAAAATCATTTTTTATCACTCGGCCTATTCACAATTGGTTCAAGGTAACGCGGAACGCGCGCCGTGTTTACATGCGACCGCGGCACGTCGCGAGCACGCGGACTTGACGTGTGCGCCGTGCGTATCACTCCGTCTGTAAGACTATGTGATTTGAGTCGGCGTCGCCGGCGAGATACTGCCCGCCGCCAGCCGGCCGCCCTCTGCACGACTGCCTCCCGCGGCGCTCCACGCGCACCCCCGCGTCCAACGCGACCCAACCTACGTACTCTACTCCTCTTTAATCCTTCGCACACTAGGTGTTCAGTATATCAATGCTTCCTTTGTGGCCTGGCTTTGTGATCAGTTCAGGTAGGATATTATCTGTACTGATTGAAATATAAGCGTTTTTATCAATACCAATATGATTATAATTATCCTAATCCTTGATAGGACAACAGTAAAGTAGTAAGTACTACTTTGGCCAATTTTATTCCTTTAATTAACGAATAAACCACAGCTTTTAATTAAAGAACACGAAGTTTACACGGCAATTTCGGGTGACCGATTTGTAACGCCACAGACAGACCAAATGGCTTTTACGTCAATCCCGAGCAGTCGATAGTGATCTTTATAGCAGGAGGAAATTGGATACTGGAATAGAAAAAGTAATTGATCCTTTGAGTTTCGGTAAAGTAACTTTCAATGCTTGTGTTGTAAAACACATACCTACATGAACATAAAAAAAACATAATACCTTTATTTCCTGAAGGCGTAAAAATAGGTGTATAGTGTTCTCATGTTTCAGCAGTTATGTTTAAATCCTATGTAGGGCGAGCCTATTGCCATTCATCAGGCACAAATCTAGACACTGGGAAATGACTAAGGAAAAACCTAATATGTAGTACTTTTCCAATTTGGAAATTTACCCCTACTTGAATAGGTACAAAAAACGTAACGAGCTGTTTTTTAAGGCACCGAAATATATCTAACTGGTGTCAAAGGTCATGTACAGACGCCAGCACATCAACCTACCCGAAACTGTCAGATTTTCCCAATCAACTTTCAACCTTATGGTTTGGTGATAAAGTTGAAAATCTATTAAAGGAATTTGACAGATTGTAGTAGGTTGATGTGCTAGCGTCTGTACATACGTAGATGATTTTTATAATATAGTTAATAAACTTCTTCCTTAACTGTTTGATGTTTCAGAAAATTTTGTTACATTGAAAGGTTCGTTAAACTATGTATGTGTGTATAGTAAATATGTAGGTATGTGTTTTATAAGTTATAACTTATTGTGTGAGAAGTTTAAATAAATTATCTTTTATATGACATAGGTGGCATGTGACATCTACCAACTCGCACTGGATCCGCGTGGTGGATTATGGCCCATTCCCTCTCATAGAGAGGAGACCTGTTTTCCAGCGGTAGTAACGTTATAGGCTGGTTAGGACATATATTGCATTTCTGTTGGAGTGCTTGCTTTCTACAAATACTGTCAAAACCCTAAAATATGGCTCAATAACTAATAACAAAAAAAAAAAATTAGCTTAAGCGAACGGTCATGTTGTATCGTGTTAGGTCCAACGGCCAACTTTCTGTGTTATAAATTACTAGCGGCCCGCCCCTGCTTGGCACTGTTTTTACGACTTGACAAAACCGCATCGAAATCAGTTGCGTAGTTTAGAAGAACAACGTTGTCACACAGACAGCCACGAAAAGCTTTAATATATAAGCTTGAATTTATCTGCAAAGCTTTGGTTTATATTATGCGTAGATATCCAGAGCAGTGAGCTATTCGATGACAGATGTACGGTCCATAGAAGAGATACTTAGAGAAACCAGTCAACTAGCTGGTAAAGAGGGTGAGGGAGTTTTAATTGCTGCCAAAAAGAAATTCAATCCTAAACGTGCTGAAAATTGTGAGAGTGGATGTGAGGATCTCTGGGTAACTTTGGACCTTCTTCCCAATAAATTTTTTCGTCGAATAGCTTTAGCTGCGCTGTGTGTACTTGGATTTTTTTTAAATAATTTTAACGCTGTTTTTGAACAACTTATTGAACTATGTACATGTATCATAGGTGATTTCAATCTAGGGGGTATACACTGGAATCTTGACAGAAATCTGAATAAAAGCCTCAAATTGCCTAATACCTGTGAAGCTTTTTTGGATTTCACATATGTTAATAAGCTCAACCAAAGTGATAACGTATATAATGCCTCCTTTCGCATACTAGACCTTGTTTTAACTGATCATTCACAGTGTAAAGTATTGGGTCCTTATGTAATATCAATCGGTATCGGTAAAAAAGAGGACAAAGTTCCATATAATATTACTAATGAGTTACGTAACTTCCGTAAAACAAGCTATGTACTGATTAAAAAATACCTAAAAGAACTGGACTGGGAGGAATTATTTGAGGGACAACATGAAGTAAATGATATGATATAGGTTTTTTATGACATCATCAATGGCGCTATTCAATGATTTATTCCTATTATAATACCCAAAAATGGTAAGTATCCGCCGTGGTTACATTACACAGTGGTGGAAACGTTACAATACTTACCAATACGCGTTGGACAAAATGAAGTTAAAAATAATCAGTAAGCGCTGTGATGCACATACTACGATTTGCTATAATAATTATTTAAAATTCTTGAACACACTCTAACCAATAACCCCAAAGCATTTTGAACCTACGTAAAAACTAAACGAGGCAGATCCAGCTCGTATTCTTTATCTATGACGGATGGCACAGCTGTTTCATCAGATGGTACGGAGATATGTGAGTTTTTTTGCTTCTTACTTTTCTTCTGTATACAGCCCTGCTGAAAACGATTGCAGTACCGATAAAACAACAAATATTAATAATATTCAAGAAAGTAGCATATCTTTAAACAGCCCAGTTATTGACAGTGAAGCCTTATATAAAAAGCTAAAAAGTTTAGAGTGCAACAAAGGTGCTGGTCCAGATGGTATACCATCAGTATCATATATGAGTGTGCGAATGAGCTGGTCACGCCTCTGTTGCTTATCTTCAATAAATCCTTATCTAGTGGAGTCTTCCCTTCAAAATGGAAGGAAGCAAAGGTCGTCCCCATCTATAAATCCGACAATGAGCACTTCATTTCGAACTATAGACCCATTTCAATTTTATCAAGCCTAAGTCTTATCTGAGTCTGCCCTAAAATCATAATCATTTTAAAATTGATTTATGTGACTCTACATGACTTCGTGGAGTCTCGATCCACAAATACCAATCTGACACTTTTTACTGAGTTATTGACGGCAGCAATAGATCCAGGCCATCAAGCTAATGTCATATACAGGGTGTTACTGAAAGGGTATATCAATACAAACGGGTTGAAGAGTGTATCTGGTCTAGAATCTCTGTACAAAATTTTAGCTCAAAAGCATTAACTTTGAAAATGCTTAATATTTTTTTATTTCGACATCATGGCGCTGCACTGGCGCGCGGAGGCCGATGTGCGTGTACTAGGTGCACAGACACACTACAGATAATGGATAATGACCCTCGGAGTGCGGTGACATGTTTATTATGATTTCAATTTAATAAACTATCGAAATAAAAAAAATATTAAGCATTTTAAAAGTTACTGCTTTTGAGCTGAAATTTTGTACAGAGATTCTAGACCAGATACACTATTCAACCCGTTTGTATTGATATACCCTTTCTGTAACAGCCTGTATACAGATTTCAGCAAAGCGTTTGATTGGGTCTCGCTTAAAATTGTCATTGACAAATTAAGAACTTATGGTATCGCTGGACCTTTGGTCTCATGGTTGAGTTCGTACCTTGAGAACAGAACTTTCTTTGTAGTAATCAATGGCTTTCGATCAACCGTCAGGCACATATCCTCGGGCGTGCCACAAGGGCCTAATTTGGGGCCAGTTTTATTTAACTTTTTTGTTAATGATAACATTCCGTGCTTTAGTCACTGTAAAATTTTTATGTTTGCCGATAACTTAAAATTCGTCAAAATAGTTAAACCTAAGCATGACGCCTCTGAATTACAAAGCAATTTGGATAAATTGGTAATATGGTGCCAAATAAACCAGATGCTCCTAAATTCTAGCAAATGTTACCATATAAAAACTAGGAAACATCACCTTATCGACAAGGATTATTATAATGATGGAGAAAAAAGTAAAGGAATTAGATACAATAAAAGACCTTGGTGTCATATTTGATCAGAAATTAACTTTTGTCCCTCACATAGATAATATAGAGAAAAAATCTTCCAAAATGCTGGGTTTTGTTGTCAGAAACACAAAACAATTTAAAAACTGTAGAACAAAAATGATTCTTTATAATTGTTTGAGTCGAAGCATGTTAGAGTATTGTAGCGTGATCTGGCGGCCAGACTTTGCTACTCACTCATTGCGTCTTGAGCGTATACAAAAACGTTTTCTGGGGCATCTCGCCTATTTTCTTGGACAAACTACTAGCATAGTGGTTTGCCCAAGAAAATACGTTTATATAGTAATAGGCTCAAACATTTTTATATGGTTTCTCTTGACAAACGTCGATGACTGAATGACGCGATGTTTGTGTGTAAAGTTATGGCCCATAAAATTGACTGTCCGCAAATATTAAATAATTTTAGCTTCCGTGCCCCCTCCAGAATTCCTCGCCATCCTATAACACCGCTCTGCCCTCCGCAGAGAAGAACGATTCTGGGTGCTAACTATCTCTACGCGAGGTTTTGCAGGGTTTGACAGTTTAGGCTAATTGAAAGCCAGTTTTTATAAGTATCTCTCCGTACATTGAGTTTTTTAGCCCTGCATTATCTCTGGGTGGGTGAATTTAGGCTACGTATAACTTATTTTTTGTGATACCTAGTTTTGTTTAGTTTAGTCTGTTTTGGTTTTGTTTTAATTTGTTTTTTTTTTTAATTTAGTACACACACATTCACATAATATTTTATTTCTATTTTTCTTAGTTGGGACAACGATTTGTATGCATGCAGAGTTAACCTTGATTGTTACACTTTATTCCGATTTGTTGCTTTTGTTTAAATTGCTTATAATAGTGTATACAATTGTTGATAAACCAAATAAATAAATATAAAGTCAAAGTCAAAGCATTTATTTCAAATAGGCACATAAAAGGCACATGAACGTCAAAAATTACCTTAAAATAGAATTGATTCTAGTCGCCCCTTCCAAAAGGTAGTTTTCGTACGAAGAAGAATGGGCAAGAAACTCCACCGTTACACATATCAACACTTTCTAGGTATATTTTAGTTATTCATGTATTAAAAAGAAACTAGGGTGAATCACCCAATTGCTACATAATCAGCCTATAATGTTCCCACTGCTGGGACACAGGCCTCCTCTCTGTAAGAGGGAGCGGGCCGTAATCTACCACGCGGGCCCAGTGCGGGTTGGTAGATGTCACATGTCTTCGAATTTTTGATTCTAGGACATGCCGGTTTCCTCACGATGTTTTCCTTCACCGTTTTGAGAGCAGTGGTGATGAAATAATTTACACAAAGTAAAGCGCCTGTCTGGGTTCGAACCTACGACCTACAACTCGTAAGCACTTGCTAGCACTCCACCAATTATCAGCACCTCGGCGAATAAGTTAAAAATATAAGTTTCTCCTAATGGTTTTTGTATTGCAAAAGAAAAAAATATACTTACTAGGGATATCTTACTTTATACAGTGGAAACATTTTCAATGCAGTTATTGGTGTTTTTTGGCCATTGTTATTCATTGGAGCTAAGTTTGACTGTCACTTTATCATTCTGTTTTTAATGTGTTATGAGAATTGTATTGAAATCTTAGTTTTTATACGTTTTACAGACCCATTTTTAACCGATTTCAAAAAAGGAGGTTCTGTATTCGACCCGTATGTATGTATGTTTGTATGTCCGCGATTTTCTCAAAAACTAACGAACCAATTTTGATAATTCTTTCACTGTGATCTACATACTTCCAGGAAGGTTTTAGTATATAATACATTAGGTAATTATTCTTATGTAGTATGTACGAAGTTGTATGCATAAATGTACTGCATCTCCGGCATTTCTATGCGAATTTTGATAATTCTTGTAGTCTGTGTCTTCAATTCTTCACTGCACAAGTGTTAATTGAATTTATGTGGGGTAGGTAACAACTAAAAAGTGAAAAATAAAAACTTTTTTACAAAGAAAACCACTGACTTAAAAAAAAAACTACAAAATGATAAATAGCTTTAATTTCGGAAGTCGGTGTCAAAAAACGAAAATGCGGAACCAACGACACCGACTTCCGAAATTAAAGTTATTTATCATTTTGTAGTTTTTTTTTAACCGACTTCTAAAAAAGAGGAGGTTCTCAATTCGGATGTTGGTATTTTTGTTTTTTTTTTGAAGTGAAAACTTCTTTAGCGGCGTTGCACACTTTTTGTAATGGGTAAAAAATGTTAAACTCGCGTCAGGACATCGCGTCAGGACACGTGACCGTCGACCACGGAAGTCGAAGTGGAAGGTGGAAGTCGAAATCGAAGTCGAAGTCGAAGTGGAAGTCGAAGTCAAAGTTGAAATCGAAGTCGAAGTCAAAGTCAAAGTCGAAGTCGAAGTGGACGTGGACGTGGACGTGGAAGTGGACGTGGAAGTGGACGTGGACGTGGACCTGGACGAAGTCAAAGTCAAAGTCGAAATCGAAGTCAAAGTCAAAGTCGAAGTCGAAATCGAAGTCGAAGTCGAAGTCGAAGTGGAAGTGGAAGTGGACGTGGACGTGGACGTGGAAGTGGACGTGGACCTGGACGTGGACGTGGTCAAAGTCAAAGTCAAAGCATTTATTTCAAATAGGCACATAAAAGGCACTTTTGAACGTAAAAAATTATCTTAAAATAGAATTGATTCTAGTCGCCCATTCCAAAAGGTAGTTTTCGTATGGAGAAGAACGGGCAAGAAACTCCACCGTTACTCTTTTAAAATGTTTAGGTACAATATTTTGCATGGGTACATTAATTATATAATAACATGTGAGGACGATGCACCTACAATAAAATTACTATACCACAATAGGTAAAAGAATTAAAAACAAAACCATGACATATAAATTAATTATCTGATAGATACATGGTGCTCACATATTTACAAACATGGTACAAGCAAAACGATTTTAATTAAAAAACAAAATACAAGTAATAAGTCAGGGTGTGAGTAATAAATGTAAAAAAAAAGAATAAAAAAATTTACAATTAAGTTAGCAACCAGTTTGATTTTGTCTTGACTCTAGATTGTCCTATGGAGCAAGACCAGCATGTTTCCAAGCGTTCTTATCTTGGATATAATCTTCTAATTTATAGTATGCTTGTTTACAAAGTGTACGTTTAATGTGAGTTTTAAATTTTCTTTCATTTAATTGCAATATATCACAAGGTGTTTTATTGTAACATTTAACACAGTACCCCATAAAAGATGTATGTACTTTGGCTAATCTGAAAAATGGTTGATGTATTTTATCTTTATTTCTTGTATTAAAGTTATGTCTATCGCTTATTTTATTAAAAAGATGTAGATTTTTTCTTACATACATAATATTTTCATAAATGAATTGGCAAGGTACCGTCATAATATTAATCCTTTTAAATAGTTCCCTGAGAGATTCGCGGCGACGTAGATTATAAATGGCTCTGACAGCTCTCTTTTGCAAAATAAAGATGGATTCAATGTCAGCAGCTCGACCCCATAGTAAAATGCCGTACGACATAATGCTGTGAAAGTAGCTAAAATAGACTAAACGCGCGGTTTCTACATCTGTTAACTGTCTTATCTTCCTAACAGCATAAGCGGCGGAGCTAAGCCGCCCCGCAAGAGATGTTATGTGAGGTCCCCATTGTAATTTCTCGTCTAGCGTGATTCCCAGGAAAACCGTTTGATCAACAAATTCTAGTTTTTCTCCATTCAGTATGATGTCACATTCGCTACTTCTAACATTTGGTAATTTAAATCTAATGCATTTGGTTTTCTTTTCATTTAGTACCAAATTATTTACCGTAAACCAATCTTGGACCTGAAGAATAGAGTTATTCACGTCGTCAAGATTTTGTGCCCGTCTGTCTATCTTAAAGATCAATGATGTGTCATCTGCAAATAACACCATCTTCGGTTGATTTTGAAGTAATTGTGGTAAATCATTAATGTAAACTAAAAAGAGGAATGGACCCAATATCGAACCTTGAGGAACGCCCATTGCCATCTCAGACCCCAATGAGTTTACGCCGTTTACTTGAACTTTAAGCTTTCTATCTTTTAGATACGACTTTAGTAAATCAAGAGCTAAATTCCTAATCCCATAGTGCTCAAGTTTCAGCAGAAGTGTCTCATGGTTGACGCAATCGAACGCCTTTGAGAGGTCGCAAAAGATTCCAATGGCATCTTGTGCTTCTTCCCAGGCGTTAAAAATGTTCTTTATTAGGGTGACACCGGCGTCAGTGGTACAACGCCCTTTGGTGAAACCGTACTGTTGTTCATGAAAGATGGAATTTTTATTAAAGTGGCGTAACATTTGATTGAGCATCAACTTTTCAAACACCTTACTGAGAACTGGCAGAATTGACACAGGCCTATAATTGTTGGGTTCTTTACTATCACCGGCTTTGAATAAAGGAACTACTTTACTGTGTTTCATGAGATCCGGAAAGACTCCTTGGTCTATACTGATGTTAAATATGAAAGCTAAATAGGGCGCAATCGTTTCAATGATAGATCTACAAACTTTTACAGACATTCCCCAGAGATCTTCTGTTGATTTAATTTTAAGATCTTTAAAAGCTTTTATAACAGCCTGGGGGTTCGTATGTTGAAAACTAAACTCCGAGGGGCATGCCTTAACATTCTTTCTAAGTAAATCAGCAGAACGCGCGGGTGAGGCATTTAAAGCTTCAGTAGTTTTAATGGGAATATTAGCAAAAAAGTTTTCAAATTCCTGAGCAATTTCTACATCTGAGTTTATGGGGCCATGTGCAGTTTCTAAATTAAATTCAGTATTACGCTGTTTTTTCCTACCTGTTTCATTATTTATTATTTGCCAGGTAGTTTTTATTTTATCATCGGCTGATTTTATTTTATTGCTAATATAAAGAGCTTTAGCTATTTTGCATACACTTTTAAAAGTCTTAGAATATGTAGCAACATACTGATGAAAGCTTGTGTTATTCATATGTTGCTTTAGGCTATAAAGTTCAAAAAGGTTGTCCCTGCTTTTACGAATACCTGGAGTCGCCCAATCACTAAATAAGAACTTTGTGTAAATACTTTTAGTCTTTAGTGGGAAAGTGTCATTAAATTGCGTGTTTAATAGTGAAAAGAACTCGGCGTAGAACTCATTCGGGTCACATAAATTATTAAAACTCTGAACACATAATTTACTTGCTAAAGAATTATTTAATTTCTCTAAATTTTTAGATGTAATTGGCCTAAACCTTATTAGAGTTTTTTTGTAAAGGCATGTAGGAACAAAATGTTATGTTTGTCCGCTGTGATCAGATGGCAACTTATTTACAATTTGTTTGTGTAAATAATCACAGTTACAGAAAATATTATCTATACACGTGGCAGAGGAAGCTGTCACTCGGGTGGGTTCAATAAAAACATTTGACAAGTCAAATGACCTAAAAAGACTTAATAATCTCATAGTATTTGAGTTATTTTCTAATAAATTAATATTAAAATCGCCACATATGATTATTGACTTACTACTAGCAGAAAGTTTCTTTAGCACATCTTCCATTACAGAATCAAACACAGATAGATTCTGGTAATTTGGAGGTCTGTATACGCATACTATTACATGCTTATCGAGCTCAACACAGGACAATTCAATGGTGTGTTCAACAGACAGCCCGACGATGTCTTTTCGTTCCTTTGATTTAACAGAATTTTTAACTAATATTAATGATCCACCATGTATCATACATGTTCGGCTGAAATGGCTAACTACACAATAATTTTCATAGTTAATTGACATTACTTGATGAGCTTTTAACCAATGTTCTGTTAAACAAATGACATCAAACTTGGTTTTTTCTAAAAACAATTCTATTTCCAGTAATTTAGAAGAGCAACCTTGAATATTTTGGTTAAATAATTTTAAAACATGTTGCCCTCCCTTTGGTTTTTTATTATTCTGAGTAATATTGCCAGAAGATACCTTTTTATTATTCTCTAATAGTAATAGGTTATTTGAAGGGGTAACTTCTGTTGTCTTACTGACTAGTTTAAAGAGTTATCCGGAGAGACCTCCACAACTACGACTGAAGTGTCTAGGAAGCCCGTATGAGTTCCAGCAGGAAGAGAATACCCTATCTGACTGGTAGTGGCCTCCAAAGGTGTTGGTATTGTAGGTGGACCCTCCTTCGTACAACATGAAGATTCATAATTAGTCATCACTATGTTGTTAGTATGACTAGACAACACAGACTCGTCCCTAATACTAGAATTTGTTATATTAGCTATAACACCGTTAATATTATATGCTATCAACATAGCAATCATATGTCTACATTCCCAAGACAGAGATAAAGTTCTCTGAGTTAACTTAAAACCACTAACAAACTTATTAGTGTCAAAAAACAATAATTTGTCACTATGATAACATGTCAGCATGTGAATAGTGTTATTCAACTTATATATATATTTATTCTCATCTTCTGATAGAGTATCAGAGTAAGGTAAAGCACACAACATTAGCTTACCTATGTTTAACTTTAATAAGGTGTTCACACCATCCACTATGTCCTCTCTGGTAATACCAGTACTTTTACCTAGTAGCAAAACCATTGTAGAATAATTGTCTAGGTTTGTGTTTGCAATTCTTTTAATCATTTGTTTAAAACTTATGTTATGATAGCAATGATTGGTAAAACTATGGCTAAGGTAATTAAGTAATATTTTTCCAAAGCCTGAACCTACTTCGTCACTAAAAAAAATTGATTTATTATTCTGTGTACTAACACAGGACTCTGCTGGGAGAGCCAACACCGGTGGAGACAAGTCACTCTGAGGCTGAGGAGGTGGTGGTGGTTGGTTGGCACAGCTGCATGAGAGGTTATTAGTCAGAAACTCATAACTCTCAGCATTGCACTTCACCAACTCCAGTAGTTCCCCAGCCTCAAATAATCGCTCACTTAGTTGTTGTTGTGAAGTCTCATATTTCTCAAAAATATCCTTCAGCAAGTGCTCCTTGTGTAGTATATCATTATATAGGAGCTTTGTATCAATGTCATATTTTTCCCTACATTCATCTAACTCAACAGTACAACTATTTAAACATTTAGAAAGGATAACACGTTCCCTTCTAAGGGAAATATTTAATTTTAAAAGATTTTGTTTCTTAATTGCTCTCTGTGACCGTTTAATTAATTTCTTAATTTTAATATATTTCTTTAGTTTATTATGACTCATAACAATTGGACACAATGGTATGGTATCATCACCAGTCAAATCTATTGTTACAGCTGGCTGACACATTGATTTTGACTTACTACCTACCAGTCGATAAAAATGTGGATGACAACGTGGATGAAATCAAATGAAATGGATCATGAAAACGTGGATGGATGGATGGATGGATGGATGGACAGCTGATGGCTCGACCGTCTGTGTAGTAGCCACACTGCTGTGTATTCGTAAAATTCGTGTATATAAAGTGTTTAAAATATGGAAATTGAACAAAGTGCATCTATTAATGAAAAAAGTGACGCAGAAATAGTGAAAAAAAATGAGTTATATTAATTCTATTAATAATTTCTTGGAAGGTAGGTAGGCCTTTGGTGTGGGATGCAACGTGTGTCGACACCCTGGCGCCATCCCATCTTCCAAGCATGGTAAGCTGTGCTGGGGCGGCTGCTGCAGGTGCGGAAAACCTCAAACGGCGCAAATACTCCAATCTCTTTGGAACTTACATATTTGAGCCGTTTGGGGTTGAAACACTAGGGCCATGGGGCCCGAGTGCCCACTTAGTATTCCGAGACATCGAAAAGCGGTTGGTCGACTCATCACGTGACCAGAGGGCTGGCCTATTTTTTGGCCAAAGAATCAGCATTGCCATACAACGTGGCAATGCTGCCAGCCTTTTGGGCACGTTTCCCGTTGACAGTGATGCGGACGAATTTTTTGATGCCCTTTGATTATTTACCCCTACCATACTCCTACCTACTACCCCTACCATACACTACCCCGACCATACTCCTACCGATCCCCTACCGTACTCCTACCCTACCCCGACCCTACTCCTACCGTACCCCTACCCCACTCCTACCCTACCCCGACCATACTTCTACCGATCCCCTACCCTACTCCTACCCTACACCAACCCTACTCCTACCTTACCCCTACCCTACACGATCAATAGTTTTAAAATAAAAATAGTTTACGTCCTATACTCAGACCTACTGAATATACACACAAAATTTCATAAGAATCAGTCAAGCCGTTTCGAAGGAGTTTTGTTACCAACACTGTGACACGAGAATTTTATCACTGCGCTCTGCGTGGAGAGCTCGGCGTGTATTTTTTTTTTTTATTTTGACATTTTTAATTTCGTAATATCTTTTGAATGGAATGTCCGATTTCAATAATTCAAAAAGTGATCACAGGTATTGATACAGTCGTGGATAAGAAACAACTTATTTGGATAAGAATTAATACAAAGGTATGGATAACATGGTCTGATTTTGGTCGGCATTTCTATCAACTTTTAAAATGTAAAAAAGTAGTTATAGTGACATAACTGCAATAGTTGGACATATGGTCTTGCGAAGTTTTTTGTAGATATTGATATGTTCTATAATATTGTAGAACATTTTTTTGTTCTATCATCAATACTTTCCGCAGCGCATGCGATGAAAGACATTTTATGGCAAATTTTTGAAGTGAAAACTTCTTTAGCGGCGTTGAACACTTTTTGTAATGGGTAAAAAATGTTAAACTCGCGTCAGGGCATCGCGTCAGGACACGTGACCGTCAGGAGAGATTTCCCCCCCCCCCCCTCTTTCTACGGCGCCGCCAACCGAAGTGAACCAAGTTTAGTGACACACGACAACGTATGGATGGATGGATGGAGTGGAAGTGGAAGTGGAAGTGGAAGTGGAAGCAGAAGTGGAAGCGGAAGAGGAAGTGGAAGTGGAAGTCGAAGTCGAAGTCGAAGTCGAAGTGGAAGTTGAAGTCGAAGTCGAAGTCGGAGTCGGAGTCGAAGTCGAAGTCGAAGTCAAAGTCAAAGTCAGAGTCGAAGTCGAAGTGGAAGTCGAATTCGAAGTGGAAGTTGAAGTCGAAGTCGAAGTCGGAGACGAAGTCAAAGTCAAAGTCGAAGTGGAAGTCGAAGTCGAAGTCGAAGTCGAAGTCGAAGTCAAAGTCGAAGTCGAAGTGGAAGTGGAAGTGGAAGTAGAAGTGGAAGTGGACGTGGACACTGCACTGTGTATTCGTAACATTCGTGTATATAAAGTGTTTAAAATATGGAAATTGAACAAAGTGCATCTATTAATGAAAAAAGGGACGCAGAAATAGTGAAAAAAAATTAGTTATATTAATTCAATTAATAATTGATTTATTTCAACGTTAATATTCAAGTTTTCACTTCTGCCGGCACTCCCGGAGTGCAACCCGTCTTTTTTTTACACCTTGGGTTGGTTTTAGTAGAAATTTCTAAGGATCTCTAATTTTTTCTAGTACTAAATATAGCCTATATTACTCAGTGATGATGAGCTATCTAACGGCAAAAGAATTTTTGAAATCGGTTCAGTAGTTTTTAAGTTTATTTGTTACATACAAAAATACAAATCTTTCCTCATTATAATATTAGTATAGACGTACATTACCATGTAAACTTCCACCGAAAATTGGTTTGAACGAGATCTAGTAAGTAGTTTTTTTTAATACGTCATAAATCGTAAACCGCAATTACTTGCTGCTACGGAACACTTCATGGGCGAGTCCGACTCGCACATGGCCGGTTTTTATCCCGATATTCCCAAGGGATCGGATCCAAGAGTTTTCTCCTTATCAAGGAGGCCGAGGATCTGTATTTAATGATTTATCTTATTAAGTTCTACTAAAAAACTAAAATTTGGACTATGTGAATAGTATCAACAATTTAAAGAATCTGTAATTCAAAGATAGTAAAACAAGTTTCCATAAAGGTCCGAAATGGGGTAGAAAATATTCGCGATAAAAATCATTAAGTAACTTCAGTGGCTTTACTAACAAATTGCGATACTATTATATTATTATTTTTATTAAAATTATGTACCTTTACGCGCTGTCAGTTTAATAAATAAAATACTTTTAAGATTTCATTTGAGTAAGTAGGTACCAAGCTATTTAAACTCGATCAGATTTGCTGTTTATAGTAAAAAAAAAAACCATTTATTAAAAATAACATGTTCAACGTGTTATCCATAGAACTGGTATCAAATTCAAAAACTCATCACGTTGCACAAAAGCCCTTTTCGACCTGAAATCGAAGTTAGTCGTTCGGGCTGCTTCGCGCATGTCAGAATGAGCCCGACACCAGAATGCGTCAAGGATGATGTTAAGGGTGCTCGTTGATTTTGTTATGTTAAAAATTGGTGAGTGGATGTAGAGTTCCCTGTTCCGATGGTTTTATGATAAAGTCCTTCTTTCCAGATGACTGAATTTTGTTAATAGCATGAATTCGTTATCCCTGTATAGCACTTCAGAATTTCCGCACTTTCCTCTGTCGCATGATATACTATTGATAGATAACGGCCTAATCAACTACTCTTGATTTAAGACACTGATAGTAAAACTGATCTTTACGTAATGTATCTCAACATGACATTATAAAATGTAGCAACATAGTATTACATTGTTAACACTGACCTTTCTTCGAAGCGTATACTGGACCGGCTAATGTCGCTCCAGGCACTCATAGATCTTCCACGGCCCTTATGGTAGGCTGCGGTGGCCACTGCGGAGACTGTAGGTCGCCGCTCCATCTCAACTTCAGGTGGAAAATTGACTTTAGTTGAGCCGCGTGAAGAAGGCCCTTCTACGGATTCGCCACCTCCCGAGAGTTCCATTTCAAAGGCGGCGTATTCGGGTGCTTCGTCGGGCTCTCCTTCACTGCCGTCGCTCGCCGCCGAGAGCGCCTCATACCCGTACCCAGGGCGGACGCCACCGGCGGCGCCGCCGGCTGCGCCCACGTTGCGGACGCACTCCGGTGCTGCAGCCAGCCTCGGCGAAGCTTCGATTCGACTCAATGACGCCGCTTTTACTGATTGTCCTCGTATATTTAATGGCGAACCACGTGAAGGAAAATGGTTTGAATAACGTAATTTGCTGTGACGAAACGTGGTGAAGGTTTATTCCGTCTATTAAATAAATAACAATAACACACAAACGTTTTATTTAGCTTTAAGTCACTAAGATATTTTTATTTATTTCTGATATGTCTTGCACTAATATATTTCATTCCACTTTTTACACCAGTCTAAGAGTTCGCGCTCTGTTAATTTGTACGTGTGAAGTAAGAACTACGTAAATTGTTAATAATAATAATACAGGTGCGATTTTAAATTTACCGCAACCAACCAGTCAATCACAACAAACGTCCACAGTTCTCACTTATCTCATAATGTGTCGTACCGCGCTTCTTGAGATTTGAACCGTATGTAACACTAGGCTTAATCATTCGGGAAGATGAAATGAAAAACGTCAAATGTTAACTATACCAGGGCCTGAATCCAACGGCCACTACGCTCTTCGACTAGTGACCTTTATGCCGCCAAGCGGTAGATATCAGGTTTTGTTAATGGGGGTGGCTAAACAATAAAGCGTATAGATAGTACGTTTCGTACACAAGGTGGTTGTCGTGAAGTGAGCAAGGTATGGAAGTATTGGAGTGAAGTGCGCCCTAGAGGCAGCCGGGCGGGGCGGATCGATGCCGCAACCAAGCCGCCCTCTTGTAGTACGACCTGCCGCCGCCGCAGCGCTATTGAGTCCCTGCCCGTAAATAATAATGTCTATTACATTATTATTGTCTTAAATCGGTTGTTACTCGACAGCACGATTATTTGCTTAATGTCACAATCGAAACTTATTTCCCTAAAAATAGCTTACTATTTATCATGAACATCGTATAACTGGGCATGTCTAATGAAAGTTTCTAGTACTCAAACTCGATTGTACATTTCAATTTATGATATTAATAGTAGTACCGTACTTCCGCCATAATATCGTGTCATCGCGGAGCATTTATAGAATGGCAAGAGAACAATCAATGAGAAAAACAGCCAGCCAGAGCCAGAATCCAGCTTGCCACCCTTCATACCGTACCAGTCAAGCGTCACAGATGTGACATACGCTGCATGGCAGTTCACAAATGTCGGAAATGGTTCGTTAGTCAAATTCAATCAAACTTGAATGTTATGAAAGAAGTCTCTAAAAGCTATTCACAAATCTGATTTGTGAATAGCCTTTAGAGACGTTTTGTTGATTAGTCAACAAGACTACAATCTTTTCTTTCCGGCAACTATTTGATATCGGAAACAATTAATTGAAAACTTCAATTTGTTTTATTGTTGTTTTATGCTGGATTATAATGCCAAAAGTTACACCAAGGAAAACTATATGATCGGATAGGAGCATGTTTAGAGAAAACCAAGCAGTTCAAAATTGAATGCCCAAAAAACGGTAGATCGCACAAAGGAGACTGGGCGAATTTGTATGGGAAGTGGTCTATGGATTATCAACGATACGGTTTTGATATTTGTGTAGGGATAATAATATCAAAGCTTTTTGAGAGACTTGTTCATGATAAAGTTTACCCTCTACTGCATAATAACATAATTCCTCAACAACATGGATTCGTCAAAAAAAGATCAACTACCACTAACCTGATAACTTTTGTTGACTATTTATTTAACAGTATGGACTCTCGTATTCAAGTTGATACTATATACACGGACTTCCAAAAAGCTTTTGACAAAGTGGATCATCAATTGTTGTTGAGTAAAATTGCCTTTAATGGGATACGTGGAAACCTATTAAGATGGTTCTCTTCTTACGTTCTTAACAGATCTCAGAAAGTTGTTATAAACGGCTTTAATTCTGCGACCTTAAATGTTACTTCCGGTGTTCCTCAGGGCTCTATACTGGGTCCTCTTTTATTTATTATGTTTATTAATGATATAGGTAAATGTTTTCAAAATTCTAAAGTATTACTATATGCAGACGATCTAAAAATTTTTAGGCCGATTGTTAATTTACGTGACTGTTTACTTTTGCAGGAAGATTTAAATAGATTCTCTGCATATTGTGTAAAAAACAAACTTAAATTGAGCATATCCAAATGCCATTGCATTACTTTTACCAAAAATAAAAACGTAGTTAAATACGGATATTCATTGAACAATATAGATCTAGCAAGAGAAACAGTGGTTCGTGATCTTGGTATTTTGTTAGATGATAAACTCCATCTTGATGCTCATGTTGCTAAAATTGTGAACAATGCTTTCCGTATGTACGGTTTTGTGATGAGATCGGCTCAGGAATTTAAACGCCCTGGTACTTATTTATACCTATATAAAACCTTGGTCAGGTCTCAGTTGGAGTACGCGGTCCCGGTGTGGAATCCTTTCTATGAAAAATATTCTAATATGATAGAAAAAGTACAACGTAAATTTTTATAGGCCATGCATTTCCGTTGTTTTCATACGTATGCATCTTACAGTGACTTACTGAATAAATTTAAAGTTCATAGTCTTAAATCTAGACGTATAATGTTGGATTCGACGTTTCTGTTTGATTTATGTAACAATTCATATACATATAGACATATATGTATAGACATAAGCAATATAATAAGTTATGTAGTACCCAGAACTGCTATATGTCGAGGTGTGCGCGCACGACCGTTGTTTGCTGTAACCTCTTGTCGATCAAACGCAGGATCGCCAGCACCCCTACGGCGTCTTACTACTCAATTCAATAAGATTTTCCGGGATATCGAGTTCTTTGCCGTTTCTGCTGGAAAATTTAGAAGTATTGTGTTTAAAATCATAGCAGAATTAAGTACATAACAATCCTTAAATCAAAATTTCAATTTAAAATTTTCAATTATATCTTCTTTCTCTTTTTATTATTTTTACCTATGTAGTGTATGTTTCAGTTTAGTTTAATTTTTTTTTTAAGTATTTTACCATACTCTATTTTCAATATAATGTAATCTATATCGTATGTCGTTCGTGTTTGTTTAACTTTTTAATATTTTGTGGAAAATGTTGTTAGTTATACATTTATACTCCCATTTTAGTCTTAAGTTCTATACCTTACATTATAATGTGTAACTGTTTATTTTCCCTAATAAAATAAAATAAAAAATTAAATATATAAGGATTAAAATACACTTCTAGATCTACTGAGGTTTGAGTACGAGAAAAGTCATAAATAAAAAAAACTATCCCTACGAGGGGTTTTCAATAAGAAATGAGAATGGGATAAGCTCTTTGAAATTATTAAAAGCAAATACTGGGTGGTAAACCTGGAATGTCTTTTAGATACTTAAGACAAAAACTGTTTATCTTTTGTTTTTAAATAATATAGCAGTCATTTGTTTGCGGTTGGTTGCAGACTTTTGGCCAAAATAGAAAAAAAAATAAGTACGCGAGGTTATTAAGTATCAGTGCTTGAAAATTTTTTACCCTGGATGAAGTCAATAAAGATTTACGGGATATACTAGAAGCAAATGCTCCGCCGTATTCCACAGTTGCACTTTAGTGCGCCGAATTCAAATGTGGAGGACCATCCATCAAAGATAACCCTCACTTGGCACGCCCTATGACAGCATTGACCGTAGCAGTGGTTAAAAAAGTCGAAAAGATTGTTTTAGCAGATCGTCGTGTCAAGGTACGTTTTATTGCTGAATGAACAAAGATTTCAACAAATAGTGTGCATAGAATCTTACATGAACGCTTGGAGATGAAAAAAGTATCCGCGCGTTTGAGTACCCAGAAGGCTTACTGATGCGCAAAAACCAACGAGTATGAATATTTCCGGAGGCTCTTTTGGCTTTCGTTTTTTGGCTCGATTTATAACAATAGACGAAACGTGGCTTCACTATTACGATCTCAATCCAAATTACAGTCTATGACATGGAAAAGACTATCATCTCCACCTAAGAAATTCAAGGCGATTCCTTCTGTTGGTAAGGTCATGGGTTCTCATTTCTGGGACAGTCAAGGACTAGTAATGATTGAATACTTCGATCTTGGAGCTACTTTTACAGGTACTTTATATGCATAACAAAATAAAAATTTGCGTAACTAAATCCGCGAGAAATAGCGATGCAAACTTGCAAAGATTGCCTTGTATCATTAAGGTAACGCCCCCACCCACAAGGCCACCGTTGCGATGGCTGCAATTCAAGACGCTGGCTCTGAAATACTTGAGCATCCTCCGTATGCACCAGACTTTGTCCTTAGTGATTTCTATCTATTTTTGAGGTTGAAGAAGTATCTGAGAGGACAGAAATTTGAAGATGATGAAGTAGTAGTCGCTGCAGTACATGCATTTTTAGGTGCTCAGGAGTAAGAATTCTTTAGAAAGGGAATTTTAAGTTTAGAACAAAGGTATTTCAGGTGTATTACACTAAAAGGTAACTATGTCAAAAACGAAAAAAAAAAACATAAAATTTACATGTACTATACTCATTCTCACTATTTATTGAACGCCTCTCGTATATGTATATTTCGTGATATATTATCGTGCATAGAGATTCAAAGAGTAGTTTGAATAGACACTTTTAATAGTTTAAAGATACATACTAACCGCTATGACCACCTCACAATGCAATCTAAAACCCCTTGATTCTTCATTACCTCAAAATATATTTCTTTGAAAAAAAAAGAAAATTATTTTGATATTAACTCGTTGACTTCCGGACAACAGACACAATAGAAAATCTATTGTTCGCGGTCAACGTTTACCGCGGTGGTGGTGGTGGTGGTGGTGGTGAATGGTGAACAATAAGGTGACATCATCGTGCAATTATCTACAAAAATTGTTTTAACACTATTTTCCTAAGAATCACCATTTTGGAGATATAGCGATGCAAAAAATTGAAAAAGTGTGTGGTGGATTACGGCCCAATACCTCTCACAGAGAAGAGGCCTGTGTCCCAGAAGTAGGTATATTATAGGCTGATTATACAAGTAGGTACTTGATTTCCATTTATACATTCTTAAACAAATAGTTTTGTAGAAAAACCAAACCAGTCATATCAAGCCTCGTGGCATGAATTCAATTTTTCACTACTGCAAACAAAACCTCTTCAGGTAGACTAACACAAAAGCGACCTGAGTAATGTTGATATGAATAATAAATGCCAGTGCTGTTGAAAGGTGACTGTTTTCCAATCGATACGAATTATTAACATATTCACTTGTTACTTCGCTTCACGAGTTGACATAAGGATTATTAATACTGAACTGAACTTCATACATATGTATAATCGTACATTTATATATTATGTTACAAATAAACGGGTCAAGGGCAAACGACACAGTAGGACGCCCTGGGGCCCCAATTCTGTATGGTAATTATTATTCCCTGCGTAATCTTACCACGTGCAACCCACGTCAATATCGTGTCATAAAGAAACCTCTATAACGACAAGGAATCGAAATGTCAACCTTACGGACAAGTATTTTGACAGTTCAAACCACGCAAAATTTGCGTTTATTTCGCGAAGACATAGATAATACGTTAGTAGATTGACGTGGTTTCGAAGTAAGGAATCAAGTTATAGTAAAAGTGCGCAGTCCTGCACACCCCCACCCTATTTCAAGTTAAACAAATATAATCTTTATTTCAATGAAAATTAAGTTGATTTCAGTGACTAGCACGATTGAAAGAGTTATAAAAATGTTTGAAGTTGTAGCGTAAATTGAACTTTCTTCCATTAATTCATATTTGTTTACATTTTTGGCTAATAAATCGCGAACGCAGAGTACTAGTGGTCATAGTGAATAAAACAGTGGTATCGGCCCCGACTTCGAGTTGTACTTTACTTTGTGTAAATAATTTAATCACCACTGCTCTCAAAACGGTGAAGAAAAACATCGCGAGGAAACCGGCATGTCTTAAAACCATAAATTCGTAGACATGTGACATCCACCAACCCGCACAGAGCCCGCGTGATAGATTATTACCCACTTCTTTTCATAGACAGGAGGCCTGTGTCCCAGCAGCATAGATCGGAATAGGTAGAGCTGTTTTACGTACCTACTTGCTTAGAATAATTGGTTGGTTAGAATAATATGGATATTCGCCGAGTCCCGGGATTTGGTTTTTAAGTAGTAAAATCATAAAAACTATTCACGCCTTCGGGACTAATGAAAGATTACACTTCCTTTCTGACGGGTAAATATAAAAAGGACGGGATTAAGGATAGTATAATAAATAGATAAACTTGATTCATTAAACCACATATATTTTTTTACGTAACAATGGTGCCGATTTTCTTGTCACAAGTGCCTCTAAACTAGACTAAAAATCACTAAAATTTAATTTATTCCTGTCAAGCGACGATTTCCCATTCTGAAATTGACTAAAGTGACGCAACTTAACTATATTATAGTTTGACAGCACTAAGATGGCACTGAGTTATTTTAATCTATTGAAGATGGCAATTTTGCTATTCTGAATTTCACGTTTTTCACCTAAAATTTTGATTGTCTAACTAAATCGAACTAAATCTGACTATTTTTAATCGCGATTAAAAAGGTGTGGAATAAAATTAGTTGTCATGAATAGAAATTCACACCAACACCTCGACTTCAGGTGCAAAAACAGTACTGTCTGTATCTTTTTTTTTTCTTTTGCTTATATCTCGAAAATGGTGTGTCCTATCGCAAAAATAATGAAAATTTCGACCCCCTTTATGAAACCCATAAACTCCTAAAACTCAACATGTAGGTAATAATTTTTCATATTTTCCATACTGTTACGTTGTTTTTTTGCACCTACAACGGGTTGGTTTAACACAGCTGCGTTACTAATAGTAAAGTAGCATTTACCTGAAAACATAAGTACACACATCAAAAGTGTCTAGGGATCAACATATATTTTTGCAATAACTTTTCTCCTGATTGATATTAATTAAAATTTTCTTTAAGGATTCATCAAATAAAGTGTTTTCGTTTGTCACAGTAACGATAAACCAAGTCACCTTTGCATTAATAAAGAAATTTGCCATTTTCCTAATAAAGGGATTTTTGACATTTGAACCACTAATACAAAAGTTCGAAAAAAAGACTGAAATAACAGTTTTCTTTAAAATTTTATTGGGTAACTTAAACAATTAATAATCCGTGTTTCTACCGCGAACACTAACAACACAAGAACATCGGTTTGGCATACTCAAAATGAGTTCATCCAAATCACGCTGTGGAATGGCCGCCCATGTTCGTTGCAACAACAAAAAAAGGTCTTCTTGCGACTGGATACCCTCCATATTCGGCAGAGCTCTTCTCTGTAGCATATCCCATGCATGCTCAATCGGGTTCAAGTCTGGCGACTGAGCAGGCCAGGGCAGGACATTGATGTTAGCTGCGGCGAGAGTCTGTCTTACAACTCTTGCGGTGTGCGGTCGTGCATTATCATGCATTAACTGAAATAAGGGACCGATTTGCACTTGTAGAGGAACGATGACGTCTGATACAATCGTCTCAGCATAAATTTGAGCGTTGAGGTTGCCTCTGATCCAAATCAACTCAGTTCTTCCGCCGATCCAAATACCCGCCCATACCATGATGGTTCCACCACTATAAGGATGGACTTCCTGGCAGGATTTTAATCGCTGTTGGCGTCCAGGGGTTCTCCAGTGTCGTATACGTCTTGTATCCGGTCTCATACCAAAACGAGACTCATCAGAAAAGCACACGAAACGCCATTGTTCTTCTGCCCAATTTCTGTGTTCAAGAGCCCATTGATATCGAATCCTACGATTGTGCATTGCTATAGGTGGTACCCGTAGCGGTCTTCGGGAATGAAGGTTCACTTCATGCAAGCGGTTTCTGACTGTTTGGTCGCTAATTAAGTTCCCTGAAGAGTGATGAAGCCTCACGGCTAACATCATGGCGGTTATTGTTGGAGCTCTTCGAGTTAAGATTTGAATGTATCGGTCTTGTCTCCGTGTGGTGCAGCGATACCGTCCTCCATGGCGCTCAGCCACGGTACCAGTGCTTCGGTAACGTGTCCAAAGTCGACTGATAACACTCTGACTTGTATTCAGAGCTAAAGTCACAGTACGTTGCCGGGAACCAGCTTCTATCATTCCCACGGCTCTGAGCATTTCTTCCCTGCTTAAATGACGTCGCCGCTCCATAATAACGTTGGTTTTAATCAGTAGTAGGGAAACAGTAGCACTAATAATGTCTTCAATGCGTTGTATGTTTTTATAGGGAAAATATTGACAGCTGATTTTCATCTTTTACTCGAATTTGATTCACAGTTCCTGATTCAAATTATGAAATGCACCAAAAAGGATCCATATAAATTTATAAAATCATAAATTTATTACAAAGCCACATCTCAATCTCAAGAAATCCGCATAAAAATGCTTGATCCCTAGACACTTTTGATGTGTGTAGTACATTACGAGGTTTCCGAGTAACACATCTCATTGTAGTTTTACAATCGGCTTCCTCACAATAAATCACTTTTCTAAATCCTATTAAACATATTGTATTATAATTAGTTATGAATGTTTACATTCCAAATGTCATTCAGTCAAACGTCAGTTTCTATCTGTCAAAGGCGACATCTAGTGGTCGCCGATTCACAGTTGTAGTTTAAATCGATATTTTAACATACTGATTGCTAACCATCGAAATAATATCGTATGGAGCAATCCTTAATAATTTTCAGCTTTTAGTCAAAAAAAGTCATAATAAACTAAATAACCGTAAACGGAAATTAAATTCATTTTTTCAATAAGTATAGACTTCTTTCTAGAAACTTCGTGTCAAGTTAATATATTTTTGAAGTGAAAACTTCTTTAGCGGCGTTGGACACTTTTTGTAATGGGTAAAAAATGTTAAACTCGCGTCAGGACATCGCGTCAGGACACGTGACCGTCAGGAGAGATTCCCCCCCCCCCCTCTCTCTCTTTCTACGGCGGCGCCAACCGAATTGAACCAAGTGACACACGACAATGGATGGATGGATGGATGGATGGACGGACAGCTGATGGCTCGACCGTCTGTGTAGTAGCCACACTGCTGTGTATTCGTAAAATTCGTGTATATAAAGTGTTTAAAATATGGAAATTGAACAAAGTGCATCTATTAATGAAAAAAGTGGCGCAGAAATAGTGAAAAAAAAAATGAGCTATATTAATTCAATTAATAATTGATTTATTTCACTTCTGCCGGCACTCCCGGAGTGCAACCCGTCTTTTTTTTATCTGTGAATTGTCTTTGACGTAATGTGGCAAGGTAATTACATTCTAATTTGCCGAATTAAGATTCGGGGAGATTTACCTCAATCACGACAAGTTTTAGTATTGGAAATGACTAATAATTTGTTTGTTGGTCTGGACCATGAAGATTCTTATTGTTTCAGCGATTAAACGTCATGTTGTGCAGTTGTTAGTGATTTTCAAGAATTTAAGTATCTCGGTGTATTATTTATCTTCAGTGATTTAATATTATTTTAACCGTAATCGGGGAGATTTTTGGAATGCTCCGTCTAATTCCGGTTTGTGAGCCATGACAGCATCATGGAACCGTACTTGGCATCTTTCCGCCCTCCGACACGCTTGAGTGATTCCACTAAACTTGCTACATGTTCTAAAAGGTAAGGATTTGGTTGTAATAGTCTTTGGAAGTGGTCTGTGAGCCCTTCCCTGGTTGTTAGAAAGGGTATTGTCGTGATCCATGGATATTTATTGCAGGATTCCAAATTGCGCATACGCAGGCAGCTTTCCAGCCGGTCCAGAATCTTGCAGTCAAGTGTTTTCTCCCTACGACAACCGTGAGTATTTCACCCGCTGACTATTTGCAACTCATTCCTATTGTCCCACCACTCAAGATGAGGTAAACCGAAGTCGTAGCTCCTTATGTTGTCATTGTAAAAAGGCCTTGTTAACCGGCTAATGTTTTAGCCTTATAGATTTCCAAGCTCAGTCACCTCAAGGAAGGTGAATTAGTTTCTTTTTATATTATTAGGCCTCCGTATTGTCGATTCCAGGAGAGGCACCTCGAGCGATTCGTCTCACCGCCAGGACCTAGAAGATCGTCTGGGGCCTGGACGCGAGACCCGTTCCTCGAGCACGGCGAAGCCTCGTGAGGAAACGACTGTGCGGCCGGCGGAGCCCGTCTAGCGATAGCGCGCAGGCGGGACGGTTTTTTCTTTTACCTACCTTAACTTTTTTTTATACATTAATACGGTTCCCGTAGGAACCAGTTGATTGTCTGGGTCCGGTTTTCGATACTGGAAACCGGCCTGCATCAGAATTTAATTTGCTCGGGTTCGACATCCTACCCTGTCCGGAATCGTATTGGACACCTTCGTCGGCTCCGGGATCCGGGACTCTCAAAGTCCCTGGCGCCCATTTAATAGATTTTAAATTAAACAATAACTGGAAGGTTACTTTCTCCTTAGTTTTGTAATAATTGTTAACTTTTAACTTAAACTCATTTAAAACGGAACAGTACCAGGTTTATCTCCAACCCCCCACGACCTTCGCTCTCTATATTTAATTATTAGCTGGCTGGCAACAATTTGTTGTTTTAGTAAACTTATTTTGTTATTAATGTTACTTTACCAGTTTGTTAATAAACAGTGTTTGAGATAGTTGTTGTTTCATATTACCATACCCAATAGTTTGTCACTAAAGATAAAAAATCTTAATTGTAACAATACAAAAAGTGAAAAATTCCTTAAAAAACACGTCAAGGCTGCCCCCTCCGCGCCTGCGGCTCTAAAAAACAATTCACGGGGTAGGGAAAATAAGTACCACGTGTCAACGAGTCACGATTGTCAAATTCGATTTTTGTTGTGTCAAAATTATGTTTAAATTTAGAGATTTTTTTATGCAGAATAGCTGTAAGATTCTCATAGCAAAAAGTAAGGAATTTTAGTGATAGTTTAGTTACTTTATTTCGGTGTACATACAAGAGAATCGGCACCAATTTCTTATTCAAGAATCAACAATCATTTAAACATTTTTATTCTGAAGTTGTACAGACGCCAGCACATCAACCTACACCAAACTGTCACATTTTCCCAATCAACTTTGAACCTTATGCTTTAGTGATAAAGTTGAAAATCTATTAAAGAAATTTGACAGATTGTAGTAGGTTGATGTGCTGGCGTCTGTACAAAAACATATTACATTATAAATTATTTGTTCCTCAGTAAAATCAAAACATTATCAAATAGAACAATTTGTATTTACAATAAAATCTTAATTAAAATAATCAATACGCTTCAACAATAATTCACTTATTTAAACAAAAAATGTCATTGATCTGTTTCGTCTTCAGCTTCACTAGAAGACTGAGTATGATCAGAGTTAAAATAAATCACCATTATTTTTTCTAAATTATCTAATTTTAATCTATTTCTTTTTACATCTAACACCCATTTATATGTGGAAAATGAGCGTTCGACATCTGTTGATGTTAGTGAAGCGAATTTATATGACAAAAATCCCGTAGTATCAGTCGGAATCCCGTGGAATATCCATATTAACATCAATGTTTGCGGTCAATGAACCCAAATAGCTCTAATCTAACTATTCCGATCACTGCCCAGCAGTGGGTACATTGTAGGCCGATTATGTTATGTTTATGTTAGTGAATAAGGGCCCAGGTGAATTACCTAAGATAAAATTAAGGTACTAGCATTGCTGGGTTACTGGTCCATAACAAGTAATGACACAAGATTTCAGCGTTATGGCGTACAGCGTAAAAGTATTCGGAATCAAGTGGGACAGATAGAAGACGTCAATTTGCATCTCGAAAATATTCCAGGATCATCTCAGAGGCGTCATTCATCAATCATTAACGCGTTATTTTAAGTAACGTTTCTTGAGTGCGACAGTTGAATAGTCCTGTATTCGTGCGACCTATTTGCTTGGGTTAGGACGCGGGGTTTAATTATGACTTAAACGCGACTTGATTGATCGCGCGAGTACGTCCTGTTGATAATAACGAGCGTGACGATCGCGTACTCGTGACACGATCGCTTTTGCGCGACGCGGCCAAGGCACACACTCTGTTGCGTGTACTTTGCACATTGCAGTTAACAGCGGATTCCAATACTAAAAAATAAAAGTTGTTTGTTTCTCATTACCAGCAATAATATTTTTGCTCTTTTGGACGACAAAAAACATAAATAATTATTTTCTTTATTAAATTACTAACTCTAGTCCACTGGTACCTGCTACCGAGTCGAGAATATCCGTGTGTTCGTGTCCTTTCGGAAGCGCTTCCTAACAATACGGTTAAAATTATAAAAAGGATCCTTTCAAATTACTAACTTGTGAATAAAGACTTCCTAGTCGCCACATATTGCTTAAGCGCCACCTTTAAGCCATTGAAAGTAACTATATGATGCGTGGCCGAACATCACTTGTCTTTAAACAGTAATTCTAATACTATACGGCAGATGGCGGTGATTGAAACATAAGGACAACTTTGAAAAACGACTCAAAGTAAAAGAATAACACCGACGAAAACAGAAACTGAAAAACGGAAAATAAACAAATAAGCTCCTAAATTGAAGTAACTAACTTCAGACGGTTAATTTTTGTATTTTTTAAATTTATTTTTCGCTTTTCAGTTCCATTTTTAAATAAAAACTTCCCTCTTCAGCCTTCCGTCTCCATCATCTGACCTCGTGATAAACCCAGCTAGGTCTTAAGTTCTCATAAAGATGATAAGGAACAGGGGGAATAAAAAAGCTCAAACACAACGTAGCTGCTGTAAATTTTTGAGGAGTCTCGACTGCTATGTTAAATCAAGATGAACATCCCTTAAACTTCCACTTTAACCATAGTGATGTATTTGTGCTGGATAAAGGATTCAGAGAAAACAATAGCTCTCTCCTTAAACACCATTTTTTTTGCCCTTGTTTTATGATTATTATAGAATATTTTTATAGATAAGTAAGAAGTATGTATTTTAGGTTTAGGTACCTATGTAAAGACCGCAAAGAAAGCGGGTCGGTTATAAAAAATGCGTTAACCTTTAAAATATTTGAGTAATCCTTTTAAAATAAAAACTAAATTAAAGTTTATTTCATTAGAAATATAGGAAGAAGTAAAACCTTTTTATTTCTTTTTGGTGATTGTATTAAAAATCATAAATAAAAAATAAACGATATTTTAAATTTTAAAAACTTTGAAACGATTTGTTTTACTTTTGTTTCTGTTTATAAATATGGCATTCTTGTGCAAATATTCATTATAATGATCAAATTCAATTAAAAACATGCCACTGGGTTGAAGAGTGTATCAGAATTCTGACAATGATTGAAGACGCACCCTCAGAATCAGTAGTAGTAGTAGGCTACTTTTTATTCCGATATTCCCACGGAAACGACATTTACGCGGGTGAAACCGTGTGGCGCAGCTAGTTATAAGATCAAAGCAGAAAGGATACACAAAATAATAGTCAGTGTTAGGGTTAATGGAGAAACACCAAAGGGAAGACCGTTCTAAGGATTTCAATAATACGTTTATTATCCTTTTATTTATATATTGGAAGGTGTGTTTACTAATGTTATGTGAGACGTGTGATCCCACACAAGGCTAATAAAGTAGTAGAGTCACTATGCGAAAGTAAGGATTTCGTTCAAGTGGTAAGGGCAGGTTCGGATCCTTAAAATAATATTTATGAGTTAGAATGAGAAAGACGATAGTGTTGAAGTAGGATCGATTTGTTTTTGCTATACCTACTCCAACACGCCCCCTCAAAAATAAATCCTTTTCTTTTTAATTACGATATAAGATATCAAACATCTTTATACAATTACAAAATTACACACCTCCAATTTATCTCTCACTCTCTGGGAATACAATCATCATGGTCCAACATTTGTTGCGCAGGATTAGGGAAACCCAGAAAAACCTAATCAAACCATTATCAATCAATTTATTATTATTTATTTATGTACATATTAATTTACATTTTTAAATATTTCTTAAAATATAAAAAATACGTATAAAAAACATTTAAAAATATAAAAAATAGTATTCCGCCGGTGTCGGGAGCAGGGTCCAAGCTACCGGTGGTTAGGGCTCCAGAGACAGGAACCTCCTCACAATACGAGCCGTATCAAGGAGTACTGCCTTCTGAATCAGGCCCTTGATCCAACCGCCTAACGAGAGCCTCGACAGATGTTGGTCGAGGCTTTGGGCCATAAGCCCATTGGCCGATACGACAATCGGCACAATGATAGCCGAGCTCACATTCCACATGTCAACAACCTCGCGTGCTAAGTCAAGATATTTAATTTGTTTCTCTTGCTCAGCTTTCACGAGGTTCCCGTCATGTGGAATGGTAACATCGACAATCATTGTGCGGCGCGCTAATCGATCTATCACCACTATATCAGGCTTATTGGCGACAATAGTCCTGTCAGTAATGATAGACCGATCCCAGTACAGCGTGGCATGGTCATTTTCAAGAACTGGGTCGGGCACATACTTGTAATACGGTACCTCAGAATCCACAAGTTTATATTTCAAAGCAAGTTGCTGGTGAATAATCCTGGCTACTTGGTTATGCCTGTGCAAGTACTCGCCGTTAGCCAGACGAGAACAACCAGAGATAATATGTCTGATAGACTCACCCGGACGGTGGCATGCCCGACACACGTCAACCGTCCCGTCCTTCATAATATGTCTCCGGTAGTTATTCGTCAAGATAACTTCGTCCATAATTGCACAGACGAAACCTTCGGTTTCTCCGAAAAGATCACCAAAACTTAACCAGGATACGGACGCTAAGAAATCTACACCGGGCTCATGAAGAGCCCGATAGAAGCGCATTATTATTATTATTATTTATTTATTTATTTCACCTTTTTTTTTATTTATCCATTATTACTGGATACTATTAATGTTATTCATCTACATATTATAACCAAGCTTTTATAATTAACATATTATCCTTATCATTTTATTTGTTCACGTTGAATATAATTACAACGACATGCCACAGCACACACCATGACACAGCCATGTACTCTGCTTCAGTGGAAGATGTTGCCGTTTTAAGCTGCCTTTTTGTTTGCCAGCATATTTTGCATTTACAACACAGGGACAAAAACGTACCTGTGACAAAAGTGGATGGAAAAATCAACACATGAACAATACTTTTTGTTGAATGCAGCACAGCATTCGGACGTCCATTAACCATGCCATGGCAGCATATATTCGGCGGCAGCATGGGTGGTTTTGTCATATGAGCCCGCCACCAATTGGAGCTCGTATCGACCATTCGGTAGGACTTTAGTGATACGATACGGTCCACGCATAGGTACCACTGTCCAGTTTGCCAATCGATTGTGATATTTTTATTATTACATAAGCCAAGCCATTCACTGCGAATGTTTTTGGTGCTGAACGATTTTTATTTACACGCGCATCTTGAGCAGACTGATTTCCCACTAGAAGGGTCTTAGTACACTTTCTATGCAACTCGCGCCATGCTTCGCGATTTGGATTATCGCCTATACAGGTTGAAATTGAAAACATGCGATAAATCGAAATGGGTGATTGTACTCATAATTATAAACAACTTTTACTATGGGACCAAACCTGAAATCGCGAAAAAAAAATCAGCTGTTCCCTACATTTTGACGAGTTATGCGAACATAAATGTAGGGAACAGCAGATTTTTTTTCGCGATTTCAGGTTCGGTCCCGTAGTAAAAGTTGTTCATAATGATGAGTACAATCTCCCATTTCGATTTGTCGCATGTTTTCAATTTCACCCTGCATAGTTATATCCTTAACAAGACCTTGTATAACTGGGGTGGTAGACTCTGTACTAATTAGAAGAGTGAGTGCCGAACATCGAGTGGTTTTTTTGCTTTGTTACGATTAGTACTAATTGTAACTTCCAAAGTACCTCCGACCAAGATTCATTATATCCTTAACAAGACCTTGTATAACTGGGGTGGCAGACTCTGTATCAATTAGAAGATTGAGTGCCGAACATCGAGTGGTTTTTTTGCTTTGTTACGATTAGTAGGTACCTACTAATTGTAACTTCTAAAGTACCTTTGACCAAGATTCACGTTTGTGATTCGTTTCAACGCGTATCATGTTAAGAACGGTACGGCAGTACCGCTCTACTTGGCCGTTTGATTGGTGCATTTCTGGGGTAATAAAATGCAATAATTTTTAATAATGTCAATATGAAACTTTATTGTTAAGTCCATAAAGCACCATAGCACATCTCAAAATCCCAGTCCTGTTCCGATATCAATCCTTCACAATGACATCGTAAACTAATATCCCATGCCTATGGTTACCACGCTACGTGCCATAGTTACAATTGTTATAATGAAAAAGTAAATCACAATCAGTTAAAAAACATGGAAATATTTGACGGAAGGACTAAAACTGTCTTGTACTACACTCATTTTACACAATTTACTCATAACTGCCCGCGAAAACAGTCGCTATCACATATTATTATTTTAAGCCTGTTAGCCTATTAAATTATGTAAATATTATCTTGGAAATTGAAGTAAATAAGTATTCTAATAGTATAGATTAAGTATTTGTGTCAAGTTTCAGGTTTCTATAAAAATAGGCGTTTGATTTTTGGTAAAACAACACCTATTGAAACATAGTTTAATACGTTTCCATAGTTTGATTATTACTTAAAAATTTTATATACTTGTTTCGGTTTACTCGAATTAAGCAGTAAAATCCTCCCCTAAAAACTTGATTACCCTTTTTCACCTAGTTATGCGTAGATTTTCAAAAAATTTACCTGGCCCCTGGCGAAGGACGCAGAGCTCCTATTATCAAATTATTGGCCTAAATATGCTCGCTGAAAACCCTCTGGACTCGCCTACCAATAATAATAATACATACGTAGTTCCGTACGCAAAATACGCGCATTGACGTGGAGTTGCGGACATCAGCCCGTATTACCTATTACATACGTAGTTTAACTTTCACTACGGAACCCCGAAATACCGAATATTCAGCATTTGCATAGCACGATTCACCAAAACAGAAACAGGGATATAGTGTTTGCAAGCAACTTCCATCGATCGATTGGAATTTATTGTCATCATAACAAAATTTGGTGAAACATTCTCATAGCGCAAATAGAGACAGAAGCGTGCGATATCTCGTTTAGCAAAGATGTATTGTTCTTGTTTTAAGATTAACAAAATGAATATGAAGTTTATTTACGTTGCGGTGATATATTTTATTCCAATGGCAAAGGTAAGTGGACTTTCAATAATACGGACTTTTACCACATACTTAATAATTCTGTTCTGTGCGGGCACCGCATGCTTTAGGGCCTATTATGCACACGGCGTTATTATACGCGAGATCCATGTAACGCGCTGCCTTGAAAGAGCAAGTTGCATTTGCAGCGCAAATACGTGCATCTAGGTCGTGTGCATAATGGCCGTCTCCACGACCAAGAGAATCGCGGCGGTATTATTGTCGTGCCACGTATTTCTATACACTCTCTTAGAACGTGTCTCCACACGGCGATATCATCGCGGCGAAAATTTGATGGCACGGCGAGACTATCGTCGCGATTCTCTCGCTCGTGGAAACGGCCCCTTAGGCCCTCAGGGCTAGCGCAGCCTGAGAAGCAAATGCTCGAGTAAGTTTAAGTTATAAATCCTACAAACACTTTACTTGGATATTGTAAATGTGAAGTCTGTATGTTTACGAGTTAGGATTTTTGTCAGTCAGTCAAGCTTTAACGGCTAAACGAATCTGGATAAAATTTTCACTACTTATTCTTTTTCAAAATCAACTCTATTTTTAGAGTTGATAATGCGAGCAGGAGATCATTTTCTGTAGCGAATAAATTACCTGAATCTAGTTTCTCTTGGACAGTTCATTTTCTCAAATAAATTAAACGCTTGAGTTACAGACAAGAACTAAACACACATACACACACATACTACATACTTTAGAGTAGAGGGCGCTACTAGTTTATTATCTATGATAGTGACGATACAAAACAACACCCCCACTTATCGCAATATGCATTAAACTACACAAAATCATTCAATACAAACTATGCCTAGGCGCCACATAAATTTATAATGTTTCGCTGAACATAAACTTTTAGTTAAAATGTCAGCTGGCATATCAGCTGTTGGCAAATATAGAACTTTAACGATTTTGTCTTTTACTAGATCACGACAAAAATGATATTTAACATCAATATGCTTTGTGCGTTTGTGAAAGATTGGGTTTGCACACAGCTTCTGTGCACCTTGGTTATCGTTGAACAGACTTAATGTGTACATCTTATTGGTTACTTCATATTGCACATTTCTCAGGTATAATGCTTCCCTACATGCCTCAGATAGACCCATATACTCTGATTCAGTGCTTGAGAGGGCTTCACATATCTGTTTCCAACATTCCCATGAAATAACACCATCAGATAGTAAAAAATACATCCTACCAGTGTATGATTTCCTATCCACAGAGTTAGAGGCCCAATCAGCATCTACATAGCCTGTTATTTCTGAATTACCTGCATTACAATATTTTATTCCATAACATTTAGTTCGTTTTAGATATTTTAATACTCTCTACAGGGCACTCAGAGACATTTTCCCCGAATCCTTTAATGAAGATTTAAATAAAATGGACTAGGAACATATTGAAAGTCTGGAAGATGTGAACTCAATCGTATCCATGTTTAATCAATATGTTCTTACACTTTTTGATTTCCATGCTCCCCTCAAAAAAGGCCAAATTAAAAAGAAGTCTTATCCCTGGATAACTGACACGGTTAACGGCTGCGTGATAAGTGTAATTTGAAGTCGAAATCGACAAAATCCGAACATCATATCAAATTCTACAAGGAGTTTAAATACCTGGTTAGCTTATCAGCTGCTTTTGATAGTGAGAAGTGCGCATATTTTAAAACATATATCAATAATAATATTAAACAACCTAAGAAGTTATGGAGTCACATCAAAACAGCTGCAGCCACCTCGAAAAATCAGAGCAAAGTCTGCCTCATTTCTGTAGCGACCCTGAATCTATCAACCAACACTTTTTGGATGTACCAGGCTGTGGGAAGGTCACTACTGCAGATTTAACTTATTTTGAGCATCATAGACACGGTAACACTCATTTCCAGCTTGAGCCGGTCCAGCAGGATATAGTGCTGAGGATCTTGCGCAGTCTTAAGTCCAATGCGCAGAGCTCGGACCAAATTTCTCTGGAGATGCTGATGTTGTCACTTCCTAGAACACGTGCAGTGATCACATCTATCATCAACAGATCCATAACCGACTCTTCTTTCCCCGATCTGTGGAAAATGGCAATAGTTAGACCGATCCCAAAAGTACCTAACCCCACTAGCGTTAAAGACCTCCGTCCAATAAGCCTACTTCCATGTCTGTACAAGATTTTAGAAAGGGTTGTCTCTGACCAACTTAGGGCATATCTTGAGCACCACAGTATCTTGCCACTAGCTCAATCCGGTTTTCGCAGGGCCCATAGCACAGGAACAGCGCTCCTGGATGTTGTCGGTAACAATCTTGAAGCAGCAGGGCATGGGCATGGGAACCCAGGGCATGGGAACCCTGCTCGTCCTACTGTACTTTTCGCGTGCTTGCGACTCAATTAACACGTCACTTTTACTCTCCAAGCTGTCTTACTATTACGACTGTTAAATGGTTTGAGAGTTACCTCAGCAATCGATCGCAGTTTGTCCAGGTGACTAGTGACAGGGGAGATACCATGTCCTCTGGTCCAATGCGCGTGGACAGGGGCGTGCCTCAGGGATCGATCCTAGGCCCGCTTCTCTTCATCCTGTACAGTGCTGACATCACTAACTGTCTGATCAACACCAAGCTTTATGCTGACGATCTGCAGTTGTACCTCTCCTTCCGGTCCCAAGATATAGCTGAAACTGTAAAAAAAATTAATGAAGATTTGGAAAGGATCTCAGCTTGGTCCGCAAGAAACTCCCTGGTCCTGAATCCCAGTAAGTCCAAGAATATTGTGATGGGATCTGGGGATTTCCTAAACAAAATGCTTGCTTGCAACCTGGACCTTAGGATTGATGGATGTGGCGTGGAAAGGGTTTTGGAAGCTCGTAACCTGGGTGTAGTATTTGTCGGATAGCTGCATTTTTAAACATTATTTAATAATACATACTGGAGGCCGTGCGCAGCTGCTTCTACCGACTCAAGGTCTTGTATCGCATCCGTCCTTACATAAGTGGATATGCGTGTCATGCTGTGCGAGTCACTTGTTCTATACAAGCTGAATTACGCTGACACTGTGTATGGGGCATGTATTATCGGTAGAAGCGAAAGACTGATTCAGCGGGTGCAGAATGCTTGTGCAAAATTGTATTACAATGTCCCACCACGGTCCCACATCACTCCTTATTTAAATAAGCGTAATTTGATGAGAATGTCAGCAAGCAGAAAGCTTCACCTGGCTACCCTACTCTTTGGCGCAATTCTCACAAAGAAACCAGATTATTTTTATATAATAAACTGTCTTGGTCACGCGATGTCAACAAAATTAAAAATAGAGCTTCTTCTTACCTCATGTTAGCCTCATCCCATAGAACTGCTGCATTCCGTGGTAGTTTCAAATTCGCTGCCTCCCGTTGCTGGAACGACTTGCCACCTCCATTTCGTGCTATAAAGACAGTTGGTACTTTCAAGTTAAAATTTAAACAGCATTTACTGCAGCTTCAAAAAGATTCCAAACTTTGAACCTAACCTTGATGTGCACGCAGCTAGCAATGGTGGTCTCAGCGCTTGGCAGCGATTGTTCACTGAACAGGCACAGCAGTGGTTTCGCATCGTTTTATTGTGTTTGTGTTCAATTGGTACATGTTCGATAATTAATTAATTTTATTGTTTGTTCACACTTTTACTAGCAGCATCAGACGAATTGCTGTTGGTGCCTTACACAATGTTTTGTTTCGTTGTCACTCGTTTCTTGTAAAATTTGCAACTTGATAACACTCATCATTAGTTTATTTTTATTTCTCCATTTCATCCATGCCGTTAATCGACTATCACACTCCACTTTTATTGTATATCCTCTGTAATGCTGTTCCACTAGACAGCCGTAATGTATTTTTAGAAATGTATTTATTTATTTACGCCGAAAGGTGCCTGCGACCGTTTACTTGTCACAGCAATGCCACAGCCACACCAGAGTGCCTGTGACACTCAAGGCATAGACGAGTAATGACATATGATAAATTGGAATACCTGAGAATCTTACGATTCATTTTTTTATGTCATCCCATACGACGCGTTTCCTTTTCGCAACAGAAAATTGTTCCAAGCCAATAACTACTAACTACGAGTAAGTGGAGAAGCTACTTGGCATCTATACTCATTAAAAAATCATAAAGAATACTTTCTTATAATAATAGTTTCTTCACAAAAGACATCATTCAAGTGTCGAACATTTTATTCCCAAAAGCCAGAAAAAAATGTATTTTTTCTTACGGGAAATAACATCTTGAGCATTTACTATTACAACGAAAGTCTACAATTAACCCCTCGTCTGCTATTTGCTATCATATTTTTATATTTACATTGTAGCGTAGGCATTATACTTATACATCTTTTGCATCTTTAGTCTTAGGCCACGTATGACGTAGCTCGTATGTTAACTCTAAGCTCTCAACCACTGTATTATATTCCTTGCCCCAGTCGTTCAGTAAACCTTCAACCGAGAACACGCTCTTTTAATTTGCCAACCTTCTGACCGCACACAGCACAAAACCACCTTATCGGCAAAGTGGTGACACCGACGTGAGCGCGCGCGTATCGTGTTCCAAGTTTTTAACAAAGACTATAATTATAATTATCGCGCGCAAAAATGAACGACCCACGCTACCAGGCCGCAGCTCCCCAACAACCTGCAGCCATGTCAACCCAGGACCAGCCACAGCCGCAACAGATGACGGCAGTTTCTACGACACCGAGGATACCGGATTTCTGGCAAGATCGACCAAGACTCTGGTTTCATCAATTCAACGCCATCGTGGATCCCCTAAAGGCAAGTGACCTGCACAAAAGTCAACTTTTAATAGCTAGGCTGAAACCTGACGAATTACCTGATATTAGTGACATTCTTGAAAACATGCCTGAGAATAATAAATACGAAACTCTAAGAAATAGGTTAATTTCGGTTTACGAAGAGTCGGAAACAAAACAAATGAACCAACTCTTAAACGAAATCGAACTCGGAGATCAAAAGCCTTCACAATTATTACGACGTATGCGAGACTTAGGGAAAAATAAAGTCCCAGACGATACTCTAAAATTACTGTGGACAGGCCGTCTTCCACACTCAATTAGGGCCGTCCTAACCGCATGCGACACTGGCGAAGTTAAACTCGATGGTTTGGCTAAAATCGCTGATAAAATTCTGGAAAATACCAGACCATCTGAAATAGCCCCGGTTTCTAAAACAACTCCAAGTGCAGGCCCAACACTTCCCGAAACCATTGTAAATGAGCTGAAACAAATGAAACTAGAAATTTCGGAATTACGCACTAAACTAAACGATTCCAATAACCATCAGAGCCGTGAGTCGCGAAGTCGAGATCGTTATAGCCGTGGAACTTCCCGGACACGCTCTAAAAGTCGCGAAATCACTCATAAAAATAGGGAGAATTACCTCAGACAAAAAGCGAAACCAGGTGACGCGAATTATCAGTGTTTCTACCACTTCACTTATGGCACAAATGCGCGTAAATGCGGCGACACAATGAATTGCAATAAAAAGAACCCGGAAAACTAATTCAGACGCCGGGTCAAATACACAATGTCGCCGGCGTCAAATCCTACCGTTTATGTGTTACGGATATCAAAACTGGTGTACGATTTCTTATCGACACTGGTGCTGATGTGTCGGTTTTAGCCAGTAAAAGGCAAAACGTTTCCACATCAGATTACATATTATATGCAGCCAACGGCACAAAAATCAAAACATACGGCGAAAAATCCATCACAGTTAACTTAGGTTTACGCCGCCCACTCCAATGGAAGTTCATACTAGCCGATGTACAACGCTCAATAATAGGCGCTGACTTCCTTGCTGCTAACAAACTAATAGTAGATTTACATGGTAGGAAATTAATAGACAAACTCACTTTAATATCGCGCGCTACAAATATTACAAATTGCCCGGAATCGAGTATTCGATCAATCGATGTAAACGACGAATACCATCTCATATTACAAAAATTTCCCGAAATAACCAAATTAGAAAACTTTAAAACGCATCCTAAACACGATGTGCAACACCAAATTTACACTAATGGACCCCCGGTCCATGAAAAAGTACGACCACTTAATCCGGAGAAATACAAAATCGCCAAAGCAGAATTCGAAAGAATGATGCAATTAGGTATTTGTAGACCTTCGAATAGTCCTTGGGCTAACCCACTCGTTTGCGTTAGAAAAAAAAACGGTGAGATAAGGCCGTGCGGAGACTATCGTAGACTTAACGCACAAACCACTCCCGACCGTTACCCATTACCAAGACTACTTGATTTCACATATTTACTCAAAGGGAAAACTATATTTTCTAAAATTGATGTCCGGAAAGCTTACCATAATATACCAATGGCTCCCGAAGACATCCCAAAGACTGCAGTTATAACTCCATTCGGTTTATTCGAATTTACGAGAATGAACTTTGGATTACGTAACGCAGCGCAAGATTTTCAAAGGTTAGTCAACAACGCCTTAAAAAGTCTTGACTTTGCATTTCCTTACCTAGATGATGTAATTATAGCTTCAGATTCAAAAGAAATGCATGCAAAACATTTAGAGTTAGTTTTAGAACGATTAAATAATATCGGGTTAACAATCAACACAGACAAATGCGAATTCGGTAAATCCGAGTTAAACTTCCTCGGTTACCACATCAACTCAAAAGGCATAAAACCGAGCGCAAACAAAACGCAACTTATTAATGATTATCCACAACCCAAAACAATAGAGGAACTTCGACGATTCCTCGGAATGATGAATTTTTATAGGCTCAACATTCCAAAAGCTGCAGAAATTCAAGCACCACTAAATGCGTATTTACACAATTCAAAAAAACGCGACAAAACAGAAATTACATGGACCGAAAGTGCATTAGAAGCATTCAGTCGATGTAAACAAGCTATCAATAATACAGTCACGTTATCGCATCCCGACGCGACCGTGCCATTAGTGTTGATGACAGACGCTTCCGGTACTTGCGTAGGCGCCGCCTTAAATCAGAGAGTTAGCGATAAATTAGAACCTTTAGGATTTTATTCAAAGAAACTCATCGATACCCAAACAAGATACAGCACGTACGATAGGGAACTTTTAGCAATTTACATGGCAATTAAACACTTCCGCCATATGGTAGAAGGCAGACAGCTAACAGTACTAACAGACCACAAACCATTGACCTTCGCCCTATCTAAAAAGGTATCGCCTTCAGACTCACCTAGACGGTTAAGACAACTAGACTTCATTTCTCAATTTTGCGATAACATCTTATACATAGAAGGTAACAAAAATACAGTCGCCGACGCATTATCCCGTATCGACGAGATTATCATGCCATCACTAGTAGATTATCAAAAGTTAGCCGAACTACAAAAATGCGATCCAGAGTTACAAAATCTACGCAAACATGACAAACTCCAATTTAAATTAATAACAATGCCCGATTCGGAGATAAAAATAGCCTGCGAAACATCAACAAACGACATACGTCCTTATCTACCTCTACAGTTCCGGGAGGTCGCCATAAAAACTTTACACAATGTGAGTCATCCCGGCGTCGCAGCTACTCAACACTTAGTTAAGTCAAGATATTTCTGGAGCAACATGAATACAGACATAAAAAAATTCGTTAAAATGTGCGTCCCCTGTCAAAAATCTAAAATTCAACGCCACACAGTAACACCGATAGGTGAATTTGACAGCACAGGAAATCGTTTTGAAAACGTACACATCGATATAATAGGACCACTGCCACCGGCACAGGATTTCAAATATTGCGTTACTATCATCGACAGGGTGACGAAATGGCCAGAAGTTATACCCGTTAAAGATATAACAGCTGAAACGGTTGCTAAAGTGTTCGTAGAACATTGGATTGCTCGTTTCGGTTGTCCAATACGTATAACCTCAGATCAAGGTCGTCAATTCGAATCAGATTTATTTCGGCAGTTATTAAAAAGACTCGGCATCGAACGAGTTCGCACAACTGCATACAACCCAAAGGCGAACGGCATGATCGAAAGATTTCACCGTACCTTAAAAGCTGCTATTATGGCAAAATGTTCAAATAGCACACAATGGTTACGGGAATTACCTCTAGTACTCCTAGGGTTGCGCTCGGCAGTTAAATTAGATCTGGGATACAGTCCATCACAATTTTTATATGGCAGTAGTCTCAGACTGCCAGGTGACCTATTTCATTCAAAACCTACAACCAATATTAACGACAGCGACTACATCAAACTGTTAACCAAGTCATTGTCATCCGTTCCCAATCTCTCACATTCAAGCCTACATAGCAAAAACAATAGTGTATTCGTTCATAAAGATTTAGCCAATAACACTCATGTGTTTGTTAGAAATGAAGCACGTCGATCTTTGGTACCACCTTACGAAGGTCCATATAAAGTAATAAAACGACATCCAAAATTTTATACATTAGACTGTAACGGTAGGCAAGTCACAGTATCACTTGATCGTCTAAAATCAGCTTACCTATTAGACTTTGATAATGTGTCGGTCCCACGCCAGGAGACCCAAACGACGACGCTACCTGACACCGTCCCATATCCGGCGAACGTCACGACTCCACATGACACTTCGAGCACTACGACACCGCCGATAACAACGAAATCGGGCCGGGTCGTTAAGAAGACCGTGAGATTCGACATGTGAGCCGCCTCCCGTCAACGTCTTTATCAACCGTATCAACCATCACTCTTCAACAAACGCTCACTATCGCCGCACTCATACCAGCCAGCAGTCAGACATCATGGGCCAGCCAGCTAGCAAAACGACCATCGTGGCGCAGGACAGCGCAGCCGCCGGCAACAAGGCTTCACTGCAAGACGAAACCCTTACCGTCACCCACAAGATGTCGCTGTCCGCAGTCATCCTAGTCAGCACAGCAGTAACCCTATGTATACTCTACGTGGGGTGGAGCTATTGCAGGCGCCGCATCGAAGCCGCCGTCGAGACAAGAATCAACCAAGCGATCACGCAACGTGCTATCGGCGCACCACCAGGGATGCCCAACCTACAAGCAAATATCGCGAGTGCAAACCTCAAACAAAGTTATGGTGTAGTGTAAACAAAGTGTAACAACATGATTGTGACAAAAATATACTCTCTAGTATTAAGTAGCAATAACAGTAGCATAGTGTCTATGATAGTGCGAGCGCTTTAGGTATTATAAGTAAAACCATTGTTCGCAACTCATTGTTTATTGTTAACGTCTGTAGTTTTAATTAGTTCATAGATTTTTGTATTCTCCGAACAAATTAAAATTTTATTGTTTAATCTAAGGGGGGAGGATTGTAGCGTAGGCATTATACTTATACATCTTTTGCATCTTTAGTCTTAGGCCACGTATGACGTAGCTCGTATGTTAACTCTAAGCTCTCAACCACTGTATTATATTCCTTGCCCCAGTCGTTCAGTAAACCTTCAACCGAGAACACGCTCTTTTAATTTGCCAACCTTCTGACCGCACACAGCACAAAACCACCTTATCGGCAAAACATACTTTAATTTTTGGGAACGAAATGAATGATGTCCTTTGCCTTTAGCGCTTGTTACGGCCCCGCCGCCGCCAGATGGTGCACGTATTCAGATTCACAGAAATTCAGAACCTTTATAATATTCTAACAGATATAAACCATTACCGTCCATTATTTTGAAGCATAACACAGCGGCAACAGCCGAAACAAGAGACATTCACATATGGGAAAGTCTCTCTTCGACATTTTTAACATAGGGCACCCAGCCTCTTTCTGTTTATTGCGTTACTATTTCTTTTCTTCAGATATGGACAAGCTAGAATCGATATTTCAACGACTTAAGGAGAAAAAAAAGACGGGTTGCACTCCGGGAGTGCCGGCAGAAGTGAAAACTTGAATATTAACGTTGAAATAAATCAATTATTAATTGAATTAATATAACTCATTATTTTTCACTATTTCTGCGTCCCTTTTTTCATTAATAGATGCACTTTGTTCAATTTCCATATTTTAAACACTTTATATACACGAATGTTACGAATACACAGCAGTGTGTCCACGTCCACGTCCACTTCCACTTCGACTTCCACTCCGACTTCGACTTCCACTTCGACTTCCACTTCGAATTCCACTTCGACTTCCACTTCGACTTCCACTTCGACTTCCACTTCGACTTCCACTTCCACTTCGACTTCCACTTCGACTTCCACTTCCACTCCATCCATCCATCCATTGTCGTGTGTCACTTAGTTCACTTCGGTTGGCGCCGCCGTAGAAAGAGAGGGGGGGGGGGGGGGGGAATCTTTCCTGACGGTCACGTGTCCTGACGCGAGTTTAACATTTTTTACCCATTGCAAAAAAGTGTGCAACGCCGCTAAAGAAGTTTTCACTTCAAAAACTCTCTCAGCTCTAGATTGACGATCCTCTGTATATCGTTTACGACAACTCAACCCTTGGAAAACTCTATGATCAGAAAAAACTTGTTAAAATAGTCAAGTTGACTACCGAAAATGCTAGGGAAAATTCAATCCTAAGCCAGTTCACCAACATCGACAAATTAGAGGGAAGAAACAAACCAAAAGCAGTTTGTTACGATTTGAGGAGCAATTTAGACCCGGCAAATAAGCAGATCCTATCAACCTCATCTGCACAGGACCAACAGGAAATGGAGCCGAACCGAAGTCCCGAAGGGACACTACAGATGAGACCGAAGAGATTGATATTCCCCTAGAGGATGAAGCTGATGAAGATGTTCTGAGCTTAGAAGGTTCTTACAGCTCAGAAGAAGATGACGGCATTTCCGAAAAAATTCCCCAACCTGCCTCTTGGTTACTGCCCGAAGTCACTCTTCATCCATATTCTGCGACCTAAATATCTCAATGACCTCTACACCGTAGTGCCGCGTGCATATCCGAGGGACTGGAGGAAACTTAAAGGGGATCCTATCACTGCCTGGCGATCTTTGAATCAAACAGTCATCAAATACCTGAAGCACGAGTTCTCCAATGAGGGAGCCTCCACCTCGACTGCAGAGACAGGTGTCGATCCTTACAGTCTATTCGACCTCAAAAAAGAAATCCGTGAGATTATCACTAACACTCTTGAGAGCAGACTAGAGGCATCCAGCGGTGCAGCCTCATCATCCGATCGTGGGAACAAATTAATAACCGAACAGCGAACAGTTGCCTTACTTAAAAGTCAACTTACGGAGGCGACAAGGGTGATAAACTCTGCAGCGGTTAAAAGATCCGGACGGGAGACATACTCCTCTGTCTCAGCCAATCTTACCGCACCCACTCTGTCAAGCGCACCTCAAATCAGTAGGATGCCAGAGCCGGCACGGATGGACCTGTCCGATGATGAAATTTCTTACGAAGTAATGGGTTAAGAAAAAAAAAAGACGGGTTGCACTCCAGGAGTGCCGGCAGAAGAGAAAACTTGAATATTAACGTTGAAATAAATCAATTATTAATTTAATTAATATAACTCATTTTTTTTCACTACTTCTACGTCACTTTTTTTATTTTACGTCCACGTCCACGTCCATCCATCCATCCATCCAGTGTTGTGTGTCACTTGGTTCACTTCGGTTGGCACCGCCGTAGAAAGAGAGGGGGGGGGGAAATCTCTCCTGACGGTCACGTGTCCTGACGCGATGTCCTGACTCGAGTTTAACATTTTTTACACATTACAAAAAGTGTGCAACGCCGCTAAAGAAGTTTTCACTTCAAAAATAGCCCACTCATCATTTTTGTCATCGAATTCAGAGGTTTTTGTTGTACCTACTTAAAGAGCTAAAGTGAACTGTATTTCAGGCACTAGGTATGCGCCGCCTACGTGTGTGAATGTCTTATGCACGCCATTTGATCGAGGCCACGGCCCGTGTGCATCCCAATTGGACGTGTTAGTTTGGCTAAACGTTTGCTGTCTACTAAAACGTATTTTTTAAACGAAAATGATTGATTTCAGGGTTCAATACCAGGCACATATTTTTGGAAGCCTCGCTTGGGTCTCGATTTAGCTATTCCTACAACCGGTAAGAAGCGTTCATAGGTGTAATGATAAGACATTGGATCAAAATCAAAAGTCATTTATTCAAACTAGGCTGAGAATCAGCACTTTTCGAACGTCAAAATTACAAAAGACAGTCCCCCAAAACGCCCGCCCTTCACCACTACCTAGTGCTTTCGCTGGGGAGAAGAAGTGGCGCAACAAACTCCCCAGCAGCACAGCTGTCTGTTCAGTTAGAAAATGATTGTATACAATAAAATCATTTATAATTATAAAATTGTATACAATAATTGTTTTTGACTAATGTCTCTTTTGAAATCCGTTTGTTTAAATTATTGTTCCATAGTGATAAAATAAGTAGGTATAGACTATACAGTAGGGTGTCCCAAAAAAAATAAAGTTGTTTTTTTATAACGCATACCCTCTTATTTTGTTCGAATAATGTCAAAACTACCGTATATAAAATTTCATGTCATTTGAAACACGGCAACCCGTGCCGACTTACATCGAAACATGTGGGTACTTGTTTACTAGGCGCGCGGCAGCGATCGTACCGATATTCATGTTATTACTTGTTTGTTTAATCAGTGAACGCATTATTTTCGTACAATCAAGATGTCGGTCGAGTTACGCAGTTCAAAAAAGGATATTTTTTTAATAGGGAACGTAAAACACCAAATTACTGGTTCAAAACTTCCCTCAAATGGACAAATACTCGCAGTTCTATTCTACAATATTCGTGAAGTAAATTTAAGTGTAAGTGAAAGTGCGAATCTGGCTATTCGCGAGTGCATTATTTATTGGGAAAAGGCACGAATTCCAACTAAATCTTTTCCTAACTGCGTTAAGAAACTAGTGAATTTGTACCAAGTTTGGAGGGATTTGCAAAAGAATGCTAATAAGACGCAAAATGTATTTCAGCAGCGTAGACAGGAGTTTGTTACAAATTTAGACAACTTATTTGATATTGCATGCGATGCGCTGCAATTAATTAAGATTGACGAAGATAGGATCTTCTTACAACGACAGAGAGAACCAGGTCGGCCTGGTCACTTAGCTGGAGTAGACAAAAAACTGGCTGAAAAGGAAGAAAAGGCGCGCGTTAGAAGCATCGAAGAGCAAAAACGGCGTGCTAAACACTATTCAATTCTGGCGCCTTCAACTTCATCTTATATTCCTCAAGAAGATTCATCATCTGATTCTGAAAAAAACAGTTCAACAAGAAATTTTTCATGCACCCGTTGAGAGCTCACGATCCGAGTCTAATATTTCTGTAAGGAAAAGTTTCATAACTCCAAAACTGGTTGCTGCATTAGATCGGTGTCAGATAAGTATGAGGAATTCTGTTTACATTATAGAAGCAACTATTGAAGCTCTTGGGCATAACATTGACGAATTTCCAATTAGTAAGTCGACCATTCAAAGAATTCGTACGGAAAAGCGAACGGAGCGCGCAGAAGCAATTAAAGCTGATTTCCAGAACAAAGTACCAGATACTGTAACTGTTCATTGGGACGGAAAGATTTTACCCGCTTTAGATTCACGAAAATGTAAAGAAGAACGACTTCCAATACTTATTTCATATGATGATAAAGAACAACTTCTTGCTGTGCCTAAATTGGACAACTCTTCAGGTCGTGAACAAGCAGAAGCGGTTTGGAATGCTCTGTTGGACTGGAATCTTGAGGACAAAGTGCAGATGCTCTGTTGTGATACTACTGCTTCAAACACAGGTCGAATTAATGGCGCCTGTGTGCTCCTGGAACAGAAATTAAACAGAGAAATGCTCATATTTGCTTGTCGGCATCATGTTTATGAATTAGTATTGAAAGGCGTATTTGAAGCTAAAATCAACCAAGTTACGACGAGCCCTGACATCCCATTGTTCAAAAAATTCCGAGAAAACTGGAAAAACGTAAATTCTGAGAGAATAGAGAGTCACAAAGAAAAGCTATCATGCCTGAGTGATGCAAAGATTAAGTAACTGTTAGAGTTTTACCGGAGAGAATTAACTAAAGATATTGTTAGAGATGACTATCGCGAATTAATAGAGCTTTCAATAAAATTTCTTGACGGTGATACAGAAAATAAATTTAAAATCCGGCCTCCAGGCGCTATGCACCAAGCTAGGTGGATAGCAAGAGCTATTTACTCTCTCAAAATATAATTTCTAAGCTCGCAATGCAGAATAGCAAAAAAGGAAAAAGAAGCCCTCCTCGACGTCTGTCTATTCATCGTCACATCTTATGTCAAACCTTGGTTGCAATGTATTTTGGCAGTGAAAGCTCCTTACCAAGACCTCTGCTTTTTAAAAGCCATGAAGGCCTACGAAGCAGTTGACAAAAGCATCTCAAAGGCAGCTTTACAGAAGTTCTGTCAGCACCTGTGGTATTTGACCGATGAGGTGACTATTTTGTCTCTTTTTGATGATGATGTAGACCAAGAAACTAAAACTAAAATGGTTGCTAACTTATCCAACACAATTCCATCAGCTCATGGTAAGCGCTACATGCCATCAAAACAAGAACTCTGTGGCCCACTTTACGAGAAAAGCCTCGAAGACTTTATTTCTGTCAAGAGCAAATCTTTGTTTATTCGCCTAAAACTTGATGACAGCTTTCTTAACGAGTCTCCCTCTTTGTGGTCAAATAATTCTTCGTTTCAACAGGCTAAAATGAAAGTACAGACCTTAAGAGCAGTAAACGATACCGCCGAAAGAGCAGTCAAGTTAATGCAAGACTTTCATGGCTTGGTCACTGTCGAAGAGGAACAAAAGCAATTTCTACTACGTTGCGTACAAGAACACAGGCAAATGTATCCGGACTGTAAAAAGCAAACATTGAAAAGAAAATATGAAAAATAAAGCCCTTTTTATGTTTATTATGAGAATAATACAAGTTACTGATAAAAATTTGTTTTATTAACTGAATTAAAATTAAGTTCTTAAATTCTCCTATATTTCTCCATACTAACTTTCAGGTTCAAACTTTGGTGCTAAGTCGGCACGGGTTATCATCATCCGATTGCAATAATATTTCATATTTAAGCCTTAAGGGTCAAATCGAAAAAATATAGCGGGTATGCATACCCAAATTCACAAAAAAAAATTTCGCCCTTATAGCTTGGGACACCCTACTATACAGGGTGTCCCTGGAAGTATAGATCAAATCGAATAGGGGCGTGGGCAAGGTCATTTCCAAACTTTTTAACCCTGAGAATGTCGGTGAATTTTTTTACGTTTCAGAAGTTATAACCGATTTTTACTTTCTTTTTCAATCACTTCGCATAGTACCTACTCAAAGAAAATAATCATAAAAAAATACAATTAGGGCTATCTAAAAAAATAAATTGATAGCCCTGATAGTTTTTTTTAAAGATTTCTTTAAAACGATTCGATTTCTCTTTATTCTTTTTTAGTTTCTTTTTTTTGCTAATACGTTTGGAAATGACTTTGCCCACGCCCCTATTCGATTTGATCCATACTTCCAGGGACACCCTGTAGAATCTGGCTATAGAACTGAATTAACCTCTCGGCATTAACTACACAACAGTCGAAGCCCCTCGCTACAATGAGAAGTTTTAGTTCCAGGTGAAGCTAACATTTTCCGGCCGAAGGCAGTCCTTTTCTTGACATACATATATACATGACAAACTTTTTTTTTTTTTCAGAGCCCGGTATGGTAGTTTCATTGCGGAATCTAGAAAACATTAGAGAAGGTACATGTGTACTGATCGATGGGTATAAAGCCGGTTTGTCTGTCATAGCTGTTGCTGCTGGTTTATCCAATGCATATACTTATCCACATATGAACCCGATGTCAGCTTATTTCTACACTAATATTTACAGATGGTCGCTAAGATATATAAGCCTGTAAGTTTTATGTAATAGTTATATTTAAACTAATATCGCGAGCACGCTCTCTGTCAAGTACCAAAATAGCAAAGCATAATCAGCCTATAATGTTGTGTGTTGTTAGGTTTATCCTAGTACAGGCATCCAACATTATTATTATACCTTTGTAAATAATTTCTAAGCCTTTATGTAATAATTTTACCAATTTTAATACTGAATAAAACATTATTATTATAATTACAATAAAGTTCAGTTCAGTTTAAAGTTCAATGTTTCTACTGCTGGGGCACAGGCCTGGTGGATGTGACATGTCTTCTAATTTTTTGGTTCTATGACATGCCGGTTTCCTCATAATGTTTTCCTTCACCGTTTTGAGAGCAGTGGTGATGAAATTAAATACACGAATTAAAATGCTGTCTGGGTCGAACTCGTACAACTCGTAAGTCTGGACTCGGTGCCGATATCACAAGGCCACCACTGCTCAAGTGGTCTTATTTGTTTCATTCCACGTTCACACGACTCCGACAATATTACATAGAAATGAACGCTTATCTGTTCCTTGTATTTTATTTTTCGATCATTTCTTTCAAATCGCAAGTGAAATATATATTATGAAATCCAATATCGTTGGATTGGTTTACTGATGAATTAATTTTTAGGGTCCCATCCACAGATATAGATATACCTAGATAACGCAAGAGCACCTACTTCGCGTGCCAAAAATCGCACCAGTTTACGATCGAGAATCATAAGCCGCCACTTTCGCGCTCAGTCTTGCGTACTGCTGGCTGGGTGAGCGTGAGCGAGAGAGCGCGAGTCTGTGACGTCATAGTAGGTAGTCAAAAAGTGGCACGCTTAGTTTTCATACAGTTCGTGATACTTGCGTTATCTAGGTATATCTATATCTGTGGTGGCCTACAGAAATGGTAAAAAAGGATCCCTTCCTTATGTTGCGACTTCGTATATCTGTTTGTCACATCTGCTTACTATATAGCTTCTGCCCGCGACTTCGTCCGCGTGAAATTCGTACTTTCCTCTAAAAATTTCTAAAATGTATGTAGGTATGATCTTTATCATTTATTTACTTAGATAAGTAAGTATGTGGGCCAATTTTTAAGTTTATAGATCAAAGGAATCATATTTTTCAAATAAACTGTATCCCCCGCTTTTCACGCACACAGCAGACTTGCAAATAGAATGCTGTTTTATTGAAATAAAAAAAACAAATGACGACTAACGCGGGAAAAATTATTATTGTTCGTCATCGATTCAATATTTCAAAAACCAACCGCAGGTTTTATGAACAATACGAAAATCGACACTAACGGTAATGAGAGCATCCCTTTTACAGCACACCAGTTCGGACACTGCTTATTCAACTACTACTTTCAAAAAGTTTCAAAGAGGAGCTTATACTACACCTTCTTTATCTGCGTCATATTTAGAAACTGAAAAATGTTATTTATGTGAAATGGCATTACACGAGAATGGCGATGGACGCGGCTATTTTTTTTTTAACAAAGGCATACAAAGGCCTCGTCACGAGCAAGCCAACAAGTGTCCAATCAGAACGTGCATTTTGGACAGCTGGTTATTTCTGCAGCATAATACTGCATCTTAATGATTGTATTTTAGATGCTTTGCTTTTCTTCAGATCTTACTTTAGTAAGTTATTTCTAAAACGGTTTCACCGAAAACTGTTTTCTTATACCAAACCCGACGATTACAAATTTTGGCCGGTTTTGCATTTCGTAGTGGTGACGCGATCGACTTATGATGCAAAGCTCAAAATCAAGGACATCATCACACGCTGGCCAGGATCAGTGTATGCTTGTAATTTTTAACAACAACTTAATATAGCAATTTGGAAATAAATCTGTACTAGAATTCCATTAATATTAAAATTATTCGATATAAAGTCTCGTGCTCAATCGAGCACGTGTCTTTATATCGAATAATTTTCTCCGTTACTAAAGATTTTTTTACTTATCAAATATTTATGCTTGTCATGTCAAAATTCAAAGCCCGTATAAGAGAGATAAGTGACGAGACATATTAATTAGGTTCAGTCTCATAACGTTCAAGTTGCAAAATAACATTATGGTAGCAAAAATTTCAAATCTCACAAGACCCAAGTCCCGAAACCTCCAAGTTGCACATCTCAAAACGTTTAAGTTGCAAAATAGTCAAGTCTCCAAACATCCCAGGTCTCATAATATACTTTTTTATTTAAGTGGATTTATAAGTTATGTTTTTTATTTTTGACATCGACCTTGAAATTTCAAAAAAAAATTGGTGGAAACTGTAACGCTTGTTAAGATGTGTTTTTAATATAAATAATGAAAAAGTTTGTGCGCAATTAACTCAGGCAAGGAAAAGCACCTTACCAAGGTCACAGTTTAATAAAATATTGTTTTATAAAACAAAACATTAATAATACACACGTAAATAAATCAGAATCTAAAAGGCATATTGTACATAATTGTAAACAAAAAACAAAAATGACTGACATTTTAATCCAAATCAAATGTTCGATATTTTAATTTTCTTATTAACACACATTATTACACATAATAATGGAGTTTAATGTAAACATTATAATAATTCGTTCTGTTGTTCTTAAAAGTATAGATATTTTCTTTCGAATTCAATGTAATGATTTCAGCAGAAAATATATTTATTTACACACTTACCTAATTTTGAAGAAGCCAAAAATAACCATGAAACTAATACAAGTCATCGCAGGTAGGTATTATACTTATACGATTTGGTAAATCAATAATCGTATAAATAAAAGCTTATAAAAACATATTTTCTGACGGAACAAATGATTTCGACGCTGGAATCACAGTTGGTCAATATTTCAGCGGAAAATATGTGTACCTCTATAATATTGCATATCTAATAGTAAAGAAATCACACAATAATTGCTGGTATTACCTATATTATATACTCGCATGTTTATCTATTACGTTACGTATATCAAAGTATAGCTTGTGAAAAGCAAGTGAACATTTTTTAATTTTTCAAAATAAATTGAAGAAAAATAATGCTTTTTAGAAATCGCGGAATAGATAATTTATTTTGATTTAATTTTGTCAAATACTGTTGATACTTATTGTCAAAATCAATGTCACATTGACGTCTGCGATTGCCTTTTACAGTCTTAAAGAGTGATTCTTTCAGTCTGCAGTCACAATGCTCAGCCTCTTTTCTCAATTTAAATAACAAATAAATGTTAGGTTTCTTTGGAATTCGTCGGTTCAATCGATGATGCCATCTCTCAAGTGCATTCGTCGTTCTGTGGCGGTGTGCAGCGCATCTGAGTATATGAGATGACATTTTGGGATACCATGTATTTTCAAAATAAAGACGAAAGCGTCTCATTTGTGGTGAATCTCGAGCGTTTTGCAATATATACTGCCATGTATCATGTATTAGGTTTGCAGGAGTCAGAGGTATTATTGCAGACATCATCCTAGTTATATTTCTTCCCTGTTTTGTAGTGTTTAATTTTACCTTTTTTGAGTACTTCCAAAACATCCACTAAAATCTGCGGTTGGGCAAACGTTTAATGCAGCATTCGTTATGGCGATTTCATAATCGGATTTAAATGTTTTTAATGTTCAATTGGAGCTTTTCTTTAATGACATTAAAGAAGCATACATATGTTTCTTCACGTTTGTGTACGAGAAGTGCATAAACCACAGGAATTATATTTGTATGATTTTTAGTTGAACCAATGTCCAAATGCATAGTAAAACTTGATAAAACGGTTTTGGTGTTGTTTTAAACGTACCATCTGCGTAGTAATTTCCAGGCCTTTTCACCATTTTCTTTGCAAGATTTGTAGCAAAAACAAAAATTTTGTCATCATTATATATTTAAAAAAATTGCGACAGTGCATGGGTTAGTGTTATATTTTCTGGGTTATTATGAGTCAATAAGTCAGTATTTAAATATTTTTTACAAGCCCGGTATAGTGAATTTTTGACGCAGTTATATGTAAGTCCCAGGTCTTGTCCAGTCTGTTCCATTTTTTCAACTATCTATTGCACTGCACTTAAATGTTCACAAACAGCCCGTTTCAAATTGTTTTTTTCATGAATAATACTTTTTTTTCGTGATTTTGTTCACAAGTATGTACAGACTCCCTTAAAATGTTTTTTCTGCTTTCATCTAATGTTATAGATGCACTACACAAACGGTTATTTACACATCTCCAAAAAGTGGTTCCGCTTTTATTTGTCACACTTCTGTTATATCTATATCCGTCACGAATCAATGATAGATTCTCTTTTTGATTATTAGAAACGCCAATTCCTGATCCATTTTCTAATAAATAGTCAATAACTACAATATTTTTACTCTACAGTACACACTTGTCGTCGAACTATGCAGAAAATAACGACATTGAGGGTACAACAAAAAATAGCAAAAGAAAGTACCCTGGTTAAGATGTGTTTTTAATATAAATAATTAAAAGGTTTGTTTACCCTCAATTTCAAAAGTATTAAGATGCGTTAATTTTAGTTAATTTTAACACAATTCATATCAAGAATATGTAAACTATAACACAGTTACAAAGTAATGACTTAAGTACACATATTTGATAATACATTTTCCTGCAATAAGCATTTGCTTATTATGTGCTAGTAAATTAAAAATAAATATCTAATAGACTATATAATAATAACAACATTAAATAACATTGTTGTATTTTACCTACATTTACAAGCTCCAACTAATTGAATTTGATACCAACATGAATGTTTTATTTTGATTCTGATTTATTTACAATGGCAGTGGCCTGAAGGCCACTAATAACTTCTTCTTGTGCTGACTTGCGGTGTTATAGTATAGCGTTATAGTTTGCATATTTTTTTTTTAAATTGGTGGATCAAGGTCGATGTCAAAAATATAAAAAAACACCACTTACAAATTCACTTAATTCAAAATGTATATTAAGTATGAGACATGGATGTTTGGAAACTTGACTATTTTGCAACTTGAACGTTTTGAGATGTACATAGATATTTTGCAACTTGGGAGGTTTCGAGACTTGGGTCTTATGAGATTTGAACTTTTTGCTACCATATGTTATTTTGCAACTTGAACGTTATGAGACTGAAGGATTAATTAATAATTAAAACATAAGGTTTTAACCGCAGAGATAGCGCTGCAATAATGAACACAACATTTTTGGCAAGTAACTCGGGAACTATTGACTACTACTACGGTACTTTTGATTTAGTACAAAAGTACTTACAGCTCAAATCGTGGAAACTTTTATAGATGAATCATCTGACCACAGCTTTTTGTCCTAGGTACCTACTTACATAACTACTGATTGAATTTTACGTATAATGTACTATAAGTTAAAACATTATTCGGTTGGTCCTAGGTACCAATCATCACACCACTTTTCTCATCAATCTGGGGCATTGATCAGACAAAAAATAAAATCGTAGGGCGCGTGAAATTTCTATCAACGGTCAACCGCTCATATCATTATAAATGCTACTTACTCAGGTTATGCTACGCCCCACGATTTTATTTTGTGTCTTAAGATTGATGAGGAAAGTGGTGTTGCTTGCATGCTGCATGCCTGCTTGCATGCTGGAAGCAGGCATCCTTGTTTGCATGCTTCTTACTGGGACCATTTAAAACCACTTTTGTTCATAAACTGTTTTATTAAGTGTCATTACATTTAATAATTAATTCAACAAAATAGTAGGTTAAACTAATCTGAAATTAGTTCCTGACGTTCCTGTTGCCTTAAAATATAACGCCAATGTAATATTTACCTTAGTTTTGAAAGCTCTTTCAAATATTTAATTTTAATCAAATTGTCTTTAATTTCCATAAGTTCTAGGCGTTTAGTGAAATGAAAATATGGTAATTACAACAGTGGTATAATGAATGTTCGGAAACTTAATACTTCGAACAAATGTTATTTCGACTAAGGTGCTCCACTCCACACACTGCACCGCGCTGGATAACGCGCCCCCGCGCGTGATTTTTTACATACAAATTCAGAGCGCAGGAGTTGAATTTGTATGTAAAAATCTGCTCACCGCGACGGAGCGCGGTGCAGTGTGTGGAGCGCCTTAGTGTAACTTCAGTAAAAAGTTTTTCGACCAAATGAAACGTCGGAGTAACGAAAAAAAACGAATTGATAATAGGTCAACTGATACAGTGGCAGACGCGACTTCGATGAAGTAAAAAAAACGAAACGATAAAAGTTGAAAACTTTTAGGTGAAATTAAATTCGGTCAAATATTTTTCGAACTTATGATAGGTAACCCCTTTGCTCTTATACCTACAGGGTCAAATTTAATAGCTAAACTCTGCAGACGTTATGGGCATCAATATCTAGGCAGTATAAAATAAAAAATTTGGGATTCAACTACCACTGGATGTTTTTTTACTCATTAGATTAGAAGAAATAGACGTGACATCCGCCAACCCTCACTGGGTCCGCGTGGTGGATTATGGCCTACTCCCTCTCACAGAAAGGAGGCCTGTGTCCCAGCAGTGAGAACATTATAGGATGATTATGCTATTACGCTTTAAGAATGGTGCCAATGAATCAATACTAGATAGTGAGGGAGACATTGTGATGATCACAGTAGGGCAATGGTCCATTTGCTTCATCATTCATCATGATCATCCCTTTTTTTTAATGCAGATTTTACTTAGGCACGTAGACGTTGCATAAAGTGACAAACTTAAGGTAATATGATTCAACGAACTCTTGTTCAAATAAATAACATTAGCACATATAATGCGGATTTTTTTTTTCCATGACACATGTTGGGTTTTCATCTTTCGGCGCTGAGACTAGCGTTGAAAATCCAACAGCGTGCTGTGTCGCCTACTTAGTGAAAACGGCGAATAGATGGTCAGTTTAGGAGCTAGCGCGTGTTTATTAATTTCGCGCGATATAGTACTACTTACTAGTTCTGTAGACTGCTCAGTGTAATTTGGTTCAAACAGAATCCATCAAAAAAGGTACAAAGGCGGACTTAATGCCTTATGCATTCTCTACCAGTCAACCAAGGGTGGTGAAGAGATTACATAGCAGGTGCTTTTGTTGATAACTGTTTTATCCCCTTGATTTTATGAATTTCAGCCGGTATGAAGTAACTCATAACGATGCAGCGCTACCTTCAAGACTATCTGTGTAGGCTGTAGGCCCTATTTATTAGGGACTTTCATTAGCCATTTCACTAGCTAAACTAGTTATGTTGTTATTCCCTAGTCTTCCATTTTGGATCGGAGGCAATGGCGGAAACTACTGTGACACCCACAAAGTTTGGAAAAGGCGATACTATTACATGGATGAGTTTATGCCAGCTTGGTTACAATCTGCTCTTTTTTATGTGAATAAAGATGAATGGGCTAAAGAATATTTGGAATACCGAAGATTCAAAAAATACGCTGAACCGGCTTTCGGTAAACATTTCCGATATCCGACGAAAGAGTTTAATAATTTCGAATCACAACAAACCATCGAAACCATAGAAGACCCACATGAAGTTTCTGAACTTTCGATTATTTAAAATTGGCGAGCTCATAAACCAACATACAAGAAACCCTGCAACTGTGCATAATTGTCTCTCCTAAATACAGATTACTCAGTAATATAGCTATAGAAGAGCAGCGATTCACCCAACAATTCGTTGTACCTACAACATGTAATTAATAATGAATACTTTCTAGGTCATGTACTACAAAACCTTTATGTACCTTAGTAAAAAAAAAATATTATTTCGTTTTCTTACTTATTAAATACATTTTTAAATATGTATTTTATAAAAAAAAAACATTTAAAAATATAAAAAATAGCAGTCCGCCGGTATCGGGAGCAGGGTCCAAGATACCGGTGGTTAGGGCTCCAGAGACAGGAGCCTCCTCACAATGCGAGCCGTATCAAGGAGTACTGCCTTCTGAATCAGGCCCTTGATCCAACCGCCTAACGAGAGCCTGGAGAGATTTTGATCGAGGCTTTTGGCCATCAGGTCATTGGCTGATACGACTATCGGCACAAAGACAGCCGAGCTCACATTCCACATGTCAACAACCCCGTATGCTAAGTCAAGATATTTAATTTGTTTCTCTTTCTCAGCTTTCACGAGGTTCTGACCATGTGGAATGGTCCACAATCACTGTGCGGCGCACTAATCGATCTATCACCACTACATCAGGCCTATTGTCGACAATAGTCCTGTCAGTAGTGATAAGACCGATTCCAGTACAACGTGATATGGTCATTTTCAAGAACTGGGTCGGGCACATACTTGTAATACGGTACCTCAAAATTTATATGTCAAAGCAAGTTGCTGGTGAATAATCCTGGCTACTTGGACGAGGACAACCAGAGATTATATGTCTGGTGGACTCACCCGGACGGGGGCTTACCCGACACACGTCAACCGTCCCATCCTTCATAATAGGTCTCCGGCAGTTATTCGTCAAAATAACTTTGGTCCATAATTGCACATACGAAACCTTCAGTTCCTCGAAAAGGTCACCAAAACATATCCAGAATACAGACGCTAAGAAATCTACACCGGGCTCATGAAGTGGCCGATAGAAGTGCCTGTGAAGCTCCTTAGTACTACAGGTTTGCGCGAGTTCTCTTTGGGCATGGAGAGGAGCGGGGTGAGCCCCCTTTTTTTTTGTTGCGCTTTGGAAATCCTCATGGACTTCCTCTATCGTGGCGGGGTGACAGAGGGGCATGCCGGACTCTTATCGGCTAAAACCACCGCGGTGTTCCACCTGTAGCTATGGCCGGGGGTGCGGGATTCGCATAAGCATTCACCGCTCCCTAAGTCCACTGCGACTACACCACGGTGCATACCCACTTCGGCTGTTAAAAATATTCCCTGAGACTGCACACCTCAAGGTTGTGGAGAGTTTTCGCATTTAAAAAGCCTCGACCCCCGCACTTCCGCGGGATATACAGTCTCATCACCGATGATCGTGGGTGATGCGTCCGGTTTGCGGTCAGCAGTGTACGACCCTTCTATCCAGGGCGTTGAGTTCTGTCTGAGTCCATTTGATGCCGAAAGAGTACATCAAAACCGGCATGACCCAACCGATGAAGGCGCGCATCTTATTTCCGTCCTAAAGAAGACAAAAGAAGCGCTCTTTCAATGATTCAAGGAAGGTGCATAGAGTAGCATCTACCTTGTACAACTCCAGCACCATCATGAGTCATGTATGGGGCAATGGAAGACGGTCCTTCGCTATCCACCGAGTCGTAGGCCTTCTTATAATCTATCCAACATGTCGACATATTCTTGCGGGATCGACGAATCTGTAGGCTAATGGCCATGTCTATGAGGAGTAGCTCCTTAGTACCGCGGGACCCATTCCTACATCCATTTTGAGAGACAGACATAATCGAGTTACTGTCAATTTGCGTATTATTTTTCTCTCACAAAATGGATGTAACATATAATATAAGGTTATAAACAGTCGACAAACACGTGACCGGTCTATAATTCTTGGGTTTCGCGGGACTACCTGACTTATGGAGCAGGTGGGTAACGCCTGTTGTTAGAGACTGCGGTAGCGCAGTACCAGTTGCAGTCATCCTGTCTGTCCTGTCAGTCTGGGTAGACTCTAAGGATGACTGGAACTGTGAACTAATTAGCCATTTCAACCAAAAGTTGTGCAGTCCGTCCGGTCCCGGTGATTTCCAATTCAGTAACGGACGGACCGCTCTGGCTACGTCTGATGGCGTAATTAGGACTGCATCCATTTCTGTTCCATCATTTTCTCACACACTCACTCGACATCCTGCATCCAGCCAGCCTGTGTGACAGACGGGCACCGACCACATGCTGCGCCAGTGTGCAATCGTGGCGGCATCATCCGGGCGGCATACATTTGTCACATTTTGCTCAGGTCGCTCCCAAGTTATACACCGACCTTTCGTCGCTCTAAAACATGCGATTCTGCGTGTATCGATCAACCCGCCGCTTATACCGCCAAATTCGGCTCGCCCATGCACAAACTTTCTGCTTCAGGAGGTCGATGCGCCCTGTGACACGGGACATGTATTCTCGAGGGCTGATTCCAGTCCCCGAGAATGTCCATACAAAGCGCATCACTCGTGGTCGTGTATTGCCCTCCCTGAAGCAGTATAGTTTGCCGATGAGTACCCTGGCCCCATCGATACGACCTGCGCTGCCAGACTGGTACGGTTAGTTTTGGTCGAGTAGCTCCGTCATAACTTGGGAACTTGACGTTAGCTAAACGACATGCCGCAACAGCTGCGCAATACGGGATTGAGTGTGTATCAACAAGATCCTCGCTGCTCTCGAAGAAATTCTTGAGCTGCGAGTCCAATGCATAGGTAGCCGTGGTAATCGGAGTCTAAGTTCGGTTAGAGTGGACCTATACTCGCGAAACGCATCCTCCAGTGCGCTCCTCAGTTGGACGTTGCACTGGCTACTTACTGTGGCAACCCTATCATCTTCTTCTTCAACATCATTGGACTGCGGCGGGATGTCATCAACAGTTGACGCTTGTGCCGCGGTTTATGCCGGAGTCGAGACGATATGGTTGCTCAGTAGCTCCGAGCGCAACCTATCAAGTGCGATATCGTCCATACTGTGATTGCGTTGCATGATCCACCTGATCCGACAGTCGTTGGGCCGAGATTTTTACGATTAGTTCCAGTTCCTGAAACAGAGATAGCATCCTATCGCGGTACGCAGTGAGGTTAGTTATAACTGAGGGTACTAATTTTGAGTCGGCGCCAAACAAGCAACTTAATATCGTTGCGAGTGGTCGTGCGGAGAGCGCATTTTTTGTTTGGAATGTTAATATTTATCGCTGGAGATTTCACGTTGCATTATTAATTTGATTTGGTTATTTCTTTAAATTTAAGGTAATTTAGTGATCTTTGTTCATTGATTGTTTGGCGCCGGACTCAAAATTTCTTAGGTATACTTGCATTAGTTTAAGAACTTATTTATTAAGGTAAAATAAAAAAGGTTTTTATTTTTTGCTTTTCAGTTTTTTCGGAGGTTTAATTTTTTTGTTAAAAAGCTTTTATTTTATAATTTTTTGAGGCTATAATTTACTAATTACTACATGCTTAATTTTTTATTGCTTTTAAAATAGCTACCTACCTTACTTTAGATATTAACTGTTATATAATCCTACTTTAACTATTCTGCATCATTAGATTTTCGAAAAGTCAATATTTCTAGCCAGGAATCGACCCTGTTGATTTTGAAAAAAAAAAACACACTGTATTATTACACTATTCGATAGTGTCCCTAATAAGGATCAAATTCTGGGACGTAATGACATACGGCAAACTTAAGGAAAATGTTGAATTTTAATAAACTTCTTCTTATTTTAAAGTATTCATACCTACTTACATTACGTACCTTGTTCGAAATGATGCTCAATATTTTTATTAACACACCCGCAGCGCAGTCACCTTCACAACATTATGTTCTAAATTCAAATTTATTTTACGATCTTTGGAAAATATTCTAATGGAATCAATAATATTGTAATGCTGAATGCAGTACAATCCTTGAGACGTCGAATCCAGATTCCAGAGCGCTATGTATTGAAAACAATGGTCATCATTTTGAACAATTAATCAGTTAAGGTTTAGTAGGTAGGTAACATAACACGGGCCCAGCTAAATAATAACAGCCGCATAGGTCAATCCATTAGGTTAAGCTACGCTTGCCGCGGTTGGTCTGTGGATGGGTGACCATCTTTACATACCGGACGCCTCCATGCCTCGGAAAGCACGTTAAGCCCAACGGCTTAACGTGCTTTGCGAGGCATGGAGGGGACCAACGTCCCGGCTGTCATTCCTGGATCTTTGACAGTCGTTACGGGTAGTCAGAAGCTCGAAGGTATGACAACCAGTCTTACTAAGGGGAAGGGGTATCGTATTACCCAGTAACTGGGTTATGGAGGTCAGATAGGCAATCGCTCCATGTAAAATACTGGTATTCAGATGCATCCGGTTAGACTGGAAGCCGACCCCAACATAGTTGGGAAAAGGCTAGGCAGATGATGGTGAGGTAGGTAACATAAGAGAAATAAAAAAGTATTTTAAAAATGATCTCTTTCTTTTAGTTTGCCGTATGTCATTACTTCCAAGAATTCGATCCTTATTGGAGATATTATCGAATGGTGTAATAATACAGTGTGTTTTTTTTTTTTCAAAATCAACAGGTTCGATTCCTGGCTAGAAATATTGATTTTTCAAAAATCCAATGATGCAGTTTTAGTTTTCATCAAAATCGAGCCCGCGACTCCTTTGAGTACTTTTCGTTAGTCCTCATAGTTTGGGATTTGGCCATCCACGCCCACTTGAAAAATTCACCCTGTATACCAAAATAGATAAGCCTTTTATTTAAATTGTAATACACAGCTCAGCATTAAAATCTGTGAATGAACAATAAATCACCCCTATTTTCCCACCCTTAGGGTAGGATTTTTTTTTCCAAATTTACATGGGACCAACTTCGAGATCCAATAAAAAAAGAATTATCAAAATCGGACTACCCTGTAAGTTATGCGTGGTCATACATTACGATTAGTGAGTGAACAATCAATCATCCCCTGTTTTCCTATCCTTAGGGTTGGATTTTTTTTTTCCGAATTTATATGGGACTAACTTCGGAGTATATCCTTTCCAATCAAAAAAGAATTATCAAAATCGGACTGCTCTGTAAAAAGTTATGCGTAATCATACGTAAAAAAAATATATATATATACGCGTCGAATTGATAACCTCCTCCGTTTTTTCGTCGGTTAAAAATCAACGAATTCCGAATGAAACCGGAGATCTGTGAGTCGGTCTAAGTAAATAGAATAACTTATTTTACTTTTCACTTATAAAATGTAAGGGTAATAGAATTAAACATTGTATTTAAAATATTTTCTTAATTTTATGTGCAAATTCTTGATGTCTAAGTGGTTATAAATAATAAATATAGTAAACTCAGTGAATGTTATGTTTAAGGGACTTTATTTAATTGTAGTCGGATAAATTGTTATAAAAATACATTCTTAAAACAGTTCTGTCAGAATAGATTTACATAAGACCGTCAATATTAAAAGTTATGTGGTCAAAATAAATTTGTATGATTGTTAAAAATGGTGGGAATGTTAGATGTACTTGAGTAATATTAGGAAACTTTATAAGGGGTGAGCCCGCCAATTCTGGCTCTCTTGGATTTAACTGTGGTGAAAGATGGACTACGGTAATACGGTTCATGTAAGTGAATTGGTATTATTTCTGTTAACTGTGTTGTTCTATACCTGTGTGGTATAGGTAATATAATAAGTCTGATATTGCTTTTCTGTTTTGTTTTCTGTTTCTTTCTTTTGATAAGTTGCTATAGCTTTGAGAAATGGTCCGAGAGATTAATGTGATAGGTGTGATGTACTATTAAATGTAGCACATAACTTTCTGGCAACACCAGTCAGGCTGTCACGTTTTAGCCCCTGTGGCGACTGGACGTTCCCTTTGGGTTGTTTTGTACTTACTGATAATTCGGTGGTTTTATTTCTAAACCCTAAGCCCCTTATAAGAGATCATAGTGAACACCACAATAGGTAACAATACCTAGTTTTGGGCACGGACAATTAGTTTTCTCATTAACGTGTTTAACTGACAAGCCTAATTGAAATAAATGCCAAGCCTTTTCTTTCTGTGCTTTTCTTCATAAAACCATTTCCTTACACACTATATTCATAGGTACTTTGTACAGTAAATAAGTAGTAACCTCCATACACAGTAAAGCCAGTAAGTATGGCGCGATAACGACGACGAAAATCTTCGTACTTTAAAGCTAAGTACGGTAACTTACGGTTTTGCAAGTTCAAGCTTCCTTAGTACTAGGTGCACCTGGCAAGTCGGTGAGGAATGCAGAGACTCTAGAATTAAAACTATTATTCAAAGAGATTTCTATTGCGATGATCTCTTGACGCTCGGTCTCTGATGAACTACCGTTAGAATTACGCTGTCCCCAATTGTCACAAACCGGCGCGGACCGTCAGGCACAACGGACACCATTTTTCACCACCCGATTCACGCGGCTTCAACCTCTATTATTACTGATAAATAAGGTCTAATATCCTGTGCAACAGTTTGAGTCTATGGTCCGGTAGATAAACTAATCGACTAAATGATTCAAAACGAAAAATATGGGTTGGCAATATTGGAAAAAAAAGTAATAAAAACAGACGCTACGATTGTTGAAAGTCGCGAACTCGCGAGGGAGTGCTCCGATGAAAATTATTGAAAATATTGAAAACCAGTTTATTTTTGTATACAATCAACGGTAAGTGGATGAATATTCATTTATAACATATTTTACGTCCTTGTAGATAATATTTGCACGAAATAACATCACAATAATCCTGTTTTGGTCAAACAAAATTTTACGTAAAATGGTTGTACATTATTTATGATGAATTTTGACTATTTGTGTGTCTAATAGGCGATAAGTGGATGAATTTTCATTTACAAGTACTTATTACATAGTTTTACATAACATTTGCCCGAAATAATATCATAATAATACTTATTTTGGGCAAAGAAATGCTACGTGAAAAACCGTTACTCCGTTCTGTTGTTTTCGAGAATTTTTACTGTTTTGTGTTTTTAGTCTAAGATAAGTAAATCAATATTCATTTATAAACACTTATTAAGTTATTACATAGTATTACATAATTGTAAATAATATTTTCACGAAATAATATAACATCATGATTATACTTTTCTTGGTCGTAGAAAAAACCGTTGGCTCAAGTATTTTGCTTCCGAGAATTTTGAATGTTTTACAATGAAACGAGTGTATCTTATCTTATCTATAGAATTTGTAAAGCTCTAAAACTAATAATAACAATATGTTTTGGTCATTCGAGGTGTATTTTCCAGTATATTATTCATATTTCAATTATTTACATACTAGCTGCGCCCCGCGGTTTCACCCGCATAAGTTTCGATCCCGTGGGAATATCGCTAGAAATAGTGGGACAACCAGTCTGAATCAGGCCCAGTATTTCTATCAATAGAAATACCTAATATAAATAGTGGGATACACCCAACTATCCTATGTCCTTTCCCGGGACTCAAGCTATCTCTATACCAAATTTCACACAAATCGGTTCAGTAGTTTAGGCGTGAAGAAAAGACAGACAGACAGAGTTACTTTCGCATTTTTATAATATTAGTTTGGATTGTTGCCATTATGTCATTGACCGTTGACAGCTACCTAACGCAAGTACGCTGTCCAGTCGTATCGATAAATGTTATCGATAAAATCGATGTGTTTGTGATTTGTTTCAAAATAAAAATATTTAGCTTTTTGGAAAATAAAAAAAAGAAGGTTCTCATTTCGTTCGAATCCATTACGACCAGATTTATATACTTACGTGAGTTTGTTCGCGTAATTGATGAAGTTATTTTGCCCATGTTGTAAATATATAATATCACGCCTGTATTCCGTGAAGGGCAGGCAGAGGTGTGTAATACACTTACATTTCGCCAGTTGTGTTTTGTTGTTGAAGTTGTATAACGCATGACAATTGATTTTTATAGATGGCTTCATGGACTGGCACCACCGGTGGCTTCGAGGTACTCCTCAGTGACGGTGAGGAGGAGGAGTACCTGGATGAGGCCATCGATGAGGAGTACCTGAGCGAGATTGAGTCTGACTCGGAGGCCTTCTACGAAGAGGTGGAATACCTCAACGAGATGACCTCCGAATCCGAGCTCTTCGAGGTAAATATGAACTATGGACTAACATTATGAACAGAAATAATAACGATTTTAATTTTTTTGTAGGAAACTGAAGGGATTAGATATCAAAGTAAGTGTTTTTTGTCATGCAACATAACATGCATGCAATGTGTAATGTATGGGCTTTGTTCAGTTTTGGGGTGGTTTGTGTTTGGCTTTAGGCATTTTGTGTGGGTGTTGGTGGCCAAGAATCGATTTTTTTGTTTTATGTTGGTGCTATTTTATGAGGTCTAATCTAATGTTTTCAATAGTAGTTATTTTATTCAAGCTCTTATTTTTCAGGATAACGAGCCGGCACCAGCGGCGCCCATAACGTGAGTAATAAAATAAAATAAATAGTTATTTTATGCTTTTCTGTATAATAAATGAAAACCTTGTTATAGATCCAGGTCAAGGTCACGGTCGCCGTTGCCCCCCGCTTCGTACTCCTCAAGTCCATCACCAGTTCTTGAGCCGTAAGTGTTAAAACTTGTATTCATTAGTCTTGTATCTTTTCTTCGTGATTTACATGTACATAATTATATTTACTATGTTTTTGTTTTAGGTTCAATGTCGTCGTCACGGCCCCGCTCGACGACGCGATGGAGGAGGACCACGCCTTCCGCCTTGCTGATGGACATCAGCTGTTCCAGCAAGTGGAAGACGTGGTAGAAGAAGTGGCGGCAGAGCAGCGTCGTCCACGGCACCGCGGTGCGGCACGGCGCGGCGGTGCAGCGCAGCGCGGCGGTACAGCGCAGCGCGGCGGTGCAGTGCGGCGCGGTGGTGCGGCGCAGCGTGGCCGAGGGAGGGGGCGTGGTGGGGCACGTGGCCAGGTGCCAAGTGATGGCCCCCAGTGGGTAAGAGGAGAGAGATTGGTGCAGGTGTATTTAAACGATGATGATGTGCCTGAGGATTTGAGAGTGCAAATCATGCGTGTGGTGAATGCGAGGGAAGTAGCGAGAGTGCGGGTGGCCAATAGAGCAAGAAGAGAAAGAGAAGAGAATGTGGAAGAATCGTTTGAGGCGGATGACGGCGACCTCAGGTTCTTCTTTGCTGAGGAAGAATCTTCCAATCATTTTGATTGGTCACCCATGGGTGATTATCAAGGTGCGAGGGAGCAATTTCTTCCTCAGCAAACGGGGGCGGTTGTCGCGTCTGGAACTGCGTATGAGGCGTTTAGGCAGTACTGGGATGACGGCATCGTGGCGCACATCGTCACTGAGACGAATCGGTATGCCGCAGGGCTTGCCGATTCGTCCGCTGCCTTCGCCCAACAATGGTATGACACGAACGCTCACGAAATTTTTGTCCTTTTTTCCTTCTGGATGATGCTCGGAATCATCCGGATGCCCTCCATAAAATCCTGTTTTACGGTAAACCCCCTCCTACAGACTAACATCTTTAGGAAGTTGTTTACCAGACACCGCTACATAAATCTTTGCCGCGCTTTTCATTTAAATGACAACAGTAGCAGACCGACAGACTCGAAATACCTTCTTTTTTCACTTGGCCCGATCATAGATCATTTAAATTCCCGTTTCCAGGAAGCATACATTCCATCCCAGAATGTTAGTATTGACGAATCCTTGACTTTGTGGAAAGGTAACCTATCCTTCCGCCAGTACATTAAGTCCAAGGCAGCCCAGTACGGAGTTAAGACTTTTGAACTCTGTGGAGTCCTCCACGGGCTACCTTTGGTCGTTCTTTGTGTATCTCGGTGCTGGCACTTCCTACGATTCCGGTCTCCCATCCACTACGCTGAAAAGCACTTGCACCGTCCTCAAACTCATCCGTCCTCTCCTTGACAAAGGTTATACCCTTTTTATGGATAACTGGTTCAATCGCCCCCTACTAGCCAAATTTCTGAAAACACGCAAAACCGACTGTGTAGGTACCTTGCGTGCTAATCGCGCCAATGTGCCTCCACTTATGTCGCTGTGTAAGCTGAAAGATGGCCAGTTTGTAGCGCGTTATACCGGCGATGTGGTGGTCTTGGCCTTTCAGGACAAGAAGCGTAAGATAACCACCATTAGTACCTACCACGGCGATTCACAAGTCCAGATGGTGGCGAAACCACATCGCCCGTCTCTGTACAAACCTCAAGTAGTTTTAGATTATAATATCGGTATGGGAAGCGTTGATCGTAAAGATCAAATGCTGGAACCGTACCTCCTGGAAAGAAAAAGAGGCGCTAAATGGAATATCAAGTTCTTCAAACACCTACTCAACTGCTCTATTTTGAATGCCCGCATCCTTCTGCAGAATTCGTCGGCTACTCCGAAAGAACACATTGCGTTTCGATTGGAGTTAGTCGATCAAATTCTGCGGCACCACCTCCAACATATCCCTAAAAGCAGAGCCTCCCTCCCTCCCGTGTCAAGCAGTTAGGGCCATCCACAGCCTCTGGTGCAACATTTCTCTCAACAGATAGACGAATTCGAACCTTCTGGGCGTCGTAGACGTCGTCGCTGTACTTGGTGCAGCAAGCACAAGGTGCGACTATGACTACGTTTATGTGCTCAACGTGGGAGGTTCCCCTTTGCATAGATCCCTGCTTCAAGTTATACCATGCAAGTTAACTCTCCGTTTTGAGCATCTTTTATTTCCAGCGTGACAGACATACATACAGACGACATTAGCAGTTTATTTAGTTATTATTTATTTACTTATATATACACACATACACATATTTATGTATACGTAGTATAGCTTGGTGGACATACAGACTGACTGACTATGTATTTTGACAGTTTTCATAGAAGAGTATATCTTTTCCACAAAGTCTAACCGACAGACAGACAGACACAGTAGAGTCACTCCTTTTCTCGGTCATACTATATTTTCTGTCTAAGCGCCGTGTTTGTGTGTGTGACGTGTGCTAGGCTGGGGGTCATCAAAATGTAAATAAAATAGCTGCAGCTAACTGATTGAGGCTCATTTTTGTTTCAAGTAACACACTGTATCATGTTTCCACATCATTTTTTACTAGAAATAAGCAGCACCTTTGTATATTTTCGTGTACTGTAAATGTAGGTTGCACCTCTGCCTACCCCTTCTAGGAATATAGGCGTGATGTTATGTGTAACGCGACGGTCCGCAGGCCTTCACTCTGTGAGAAGACCTTTCTTTTTTTGTATGGTTTTTTTCGTGTGTTTCTCTGTGTAGGTACTGTAAATGTAGGTTGCACCTCTGCCTGCCCCTTCTGGGAATATAGGTGTTATATCATGTGTTACGTGACATGCAGGCCTTCACTCTGTGAGAAGACCGTTCCATTTCGTTTAGCTTTTTCATGTATTTCTCTCTGTGTACTGTAATTGTGGGTTACACCTCTGCCTACCCCTTCTGGGAATATAGGCGTGATGTTATTTGTTACGTGACGGGGTCAGGCCTTCACTCTGTGAGAAGGAGTATTATTCGGGGTATTATATAAAAATAAAGTTATTTCAAGGATGTTTATTATTTTTCTTCCCTATGTAAACATAGTACTGTGTTTGTTTTATTTTGTAATGTACATTACAAAATAACATAAACACACATAGAACACAAAATAAAATAATGCAACAGAAATTTGTTATCATTTTGCTCCTACACCGAACTTATCGATATTTTAGTTAGTAGTGTGTCCCATCACTACGAAATCTCTCGCAATTCATACATTTTTTTAGGCAAATTCAGAGGTTGATATCTTTGTTTTTTTCCATGAAAATGTGTAAGTATTTACAGTAATAGGAAAATATAGTTCGTTCTTGAGTAGTTTTGACTAATATTTAAATTGTAAAACCTAAAATACCATGTGAAATTAGTTATTACAAAAAAGAGTTCCCTCTTCGAGAAAATCTTATAATTTTACAATTATAGTGGTATATTTTTACAAGATATAGGTAGTTATCAGTCAATAAAGGTTTATGTAGTATCCTAGTAACATTTATTTTTAGAAACAATATAACTAGGATGAGCGTTTACAAAGTCATGCGTTGTAATGCGCAGATTCATAAAAACGCCTCGGCGCACTGTGAACTTTGAGTTCGAATACATATTTTGAAAATTTTAGGTAGGACTTTCAAGAAAACGCTGTTGTTAGATTACTTGTCTATTCATAATGTCACTTGCAAAGTTTCGTGTAAATTCATAAAGTAGTTTTATCAGAAATCGACATAACACGGGAACGAACACACTTTCAACCTATTCTCTGATAACATCATTTGTTTATAAATACAACTCTCATATTACGAGTATTGTTTGTATTTTATATTATGGTCTGTTTATTCAAGAACCCAAAACAGTTTACATTAAGTGGCTTGAGCCCATATAAGCATCAGTAGACCATTTTTTGTGAGCAGGGTAATAAATCACGCGCTCAGCGGGTGGCGTTCGGTATTTGACAGGTGTTTTTTTGATGTTGCGTCAAATGACGTCAGGCGCTTGAGCGGTTAAATGCGCCATGAGACACGATCGATAGCAATTTGTACGGGCTAAACATCTTTGCCACAAGTGCTTGAGCGCACGGCATAATGAACCCTCCGCGTGCAGCGCTCCTAACTGCAGTGAATGTGGACATCCGCATCATAATCTCCTTCACTGAACGGAGACTACAGCGCCTGCAGTGCCCGCAATCGCGCGTCCGGCAGCGTCCGCGCAGCCAGAGACAGCGCGCCCCGAGGTAGACGCAGCCCGCGTGCACCCATCGACGCCCGCCGAGTCGCGCCGCGAGGCTACCGTTGCCCACGCCCACACCAGTGCGTCCACTAGTGTTAGTGTATCATCAGTATCTAGTGTTGTTAAAAATAGTGCCGGTTACCGTTCACGGACCTAAAGACAATATCCACACACACGCGATGGTTGACGACGGTGCCACCGTGACGCTGATATCTGCTGATCTTGCCGATCAGGCGGGACTCCACGGTAAGACAGTCACCAAGCGCCCGCAGTGCATGGGACTCCGGTGAGCTCGTGTGCCAAACGGAAAACTTAAGTTTTGGCATTTCTAGTAATACCGGTGATCGTTTTAATTTGTGTGCTCGAAAAATGAAAGAACTTAATTTACCTATTCAAAGATTATCGTGTATGGATTTTAACAATTATTCGGACTATATTGACTACGATTTGTGCAAATGTGACGCACAACCTAAATTATTAATCGGACAAGAAATTATGATCTAATTGCTCCTATCTTGTATTTAAAGGGTAATAGAAAAAATGAACCTTATGTTACAAAGACACCGCCAGGGTGGTGTGTACACGGTGTTGTAAACAATATAAATATGATGAACATGTCAGCTGAACGTATCGCTAGTGATGACAGTTCGCAACATTGTTGTGATTCTGAGTTGAACGAGTTTGTAAAAAAATCATTTTCTTTAGAGTCAATAGGTATATGAAAACAACCGCGACAGAATGCGGACGAGTTGCGCGCCGTCACCATACTAAATAAAACATGTGAATTAGTTGATAACCAATGGTTTGTAGAATTGTCCTGGAAACATGATAACTTTGTTATACCTGATTCTTATCAAAATGCCTGTAAGTGACTGGGGGCAAGATAAAAAACGGGGAAAGATAAAAAAATAACTTGCGTTCCCATTGAGGGACCACATTTGAATTTTGAGCTTTTGAATGCATCAGCCTTTAGTAAAAGTTCTCAAACAATTGTAAATTTAGCCTTTAATTTGTAAAAGTAGCCACTCAAAAGTTACAATCGATTAAAGGTGGTCCCTCAGTCGTGACTGACAGGCATCCCTATCTCAAAACCTAGTTAAAATTTGCAACTGCTATTTAATTACTACTCTTAGTAAAAGATTTGTAAAACTAATTTATTTGAATATCAACCCTTCCTGTTCAAGGAATAAAAAAGAACTAGCATGCGGAAGGTGGTCCCTCAACCGATCACCATATGTTCACCTTGAGTGGAGACCACAATGGAATTTGAAATTTACATATGGGTCTAGCGTTAGTAAAAGTCGGTACTTGCCCGTGGTCCCCCAGTCTAGTCCCACTTGGGGTACCACGAACAAATATTTTTGCCCGTGGAACCCCCAAGGGGGACAAAGTGGTACCATGGGCAAATTATTTGGTCCGTGGTACCCCCGCTAATAAGCAGATAAATAAAACGCAAATACAATAAACATAAAATTTTGAAGGATGGTTGGTCGAGATGGCGGTGTTCATTGTTCAAAAAATCAAAATTTTGTGGATCCATTAAGTTGAAAATACGTATTATTAGTTACGTTTTTGTAGATAGGTATATTATTATATTATATTGTTCTGATATATTAGTCTTCAATAAATATATGCAATGGAAGTGCTCATCTTTCTTTTATTTCTTATATGACATCTGTTTTTCTTTTCTACGACTGACAATATCATAGACTAAAAACTTATCTATAACACTCCCCCTCACGAAGATGACCCTTCGGTCTGAGTGACTCCTATGCCCATCTTTTTTAATAACTTTAACAACCTTGGTTGTGGCAGTGCCTTCGTTAATACATCTGCCTCCATATTTTCTGTGTCCTTATAACGAATTGTCACTAATTTCTTTTCGACACAATCTCTTATGAAATGTTCTTTTATGCTAATGTGTTTTGATCTTTTTCCGGTAATCATGTTGTTTGCTAATTTTTGTGCAGCCATATTATCATTGTAAATCAGGACTGTTTGTTGTGGCACTCCAATGTCTTCTAGCAGGTGTTTCAAATGCAAAGCTTCCTTCGTTGCTTCTGTCATTGCCATGTATTCGGCTTCAGCCGTTGACAATGCGACCACTCTCTGTTTCTTTGTCTCGTAACTAATTAGACCACCACCATACTTAAAAATATAACCGGTATATGATCGGCGATCAATAGTGCATGCCGCCCAGTCTGCGTCGGCTATACCCGTAAGAACCGCTGACATTCCTGTTTTCTTGTATCTTATACATACGTTTTTCGTTCCTTTTAGGTAACGTATAACTCTTTTTGCTGCTTGCCAGTGACTTTGGTCATAACAAATGTTGTACTGGCTTAAATAGCTTACTGTAAACATTATATCTGGTCTTGTTGCGACAGCTAGGTACATTAATGAACCAATCAGTTCTTGGTATGGAAAATGTTCCTTCTTATTTCCATTCTCATTTTTCTCTAATTTCCGAGCTGGTTCCATTGGCGTAGACACGGGTTTACATTCTCCCATGTTAAATTTTTCTATTAAATTATCGATATATGTTTCTTGGGACAGCGTAATCTCTCCCCCTACATGGGTGACTCGTATGCCCAAGCAGTGATGAAGAGAACCCATATCTCTCAATTCAAAATAAATGCTTTTTCCAACTTGGATTTGATTTCCTTGAATAAATTTTCTGATTTGTATGCCAGAATCAAATCGTCGACATATATGTTGACAAACAGTTTTTCGCCTCCTTTTTCAAATATGTACAAACAAGGATCCGCTGTAGCATTTCTAAAACCAATTTCCAATAATTTTCTATGTAACTTTAAATACCATTGCCTTCCTGCCTGTTTTAATCCGTATATAGCTTTATTTAGTTGACATATTCCATTATTTTTATATTTATTTATATCTATTAGCATTTCTCTTGCTTTTCTCAACAACTCTTTGTCTTTACCGTGTGATATAATCAATCTTAAATATTTATCAAGATTTTTTGGCTTCTTCATATAAATTTGTTCGTCTATATCACCGTTTAAAAATGCTGTACAGACATCCAGCTGACTTAGTTTCATATTATTTTTTATCGCATATGCAATCAATAGTCTTATTGTACTCATTTTTGCTACTGGTGCAAATGTTTCAGTGTAGTCAATTCCTTCTCTCTGGTTGAACCCACGAGCTACTAGTCGTGCCTTTCGTCTGTCTATTTCTCCAAGTGCATTGTATTTATATTTTAGAATCAGTTTACTATCTATCAAATTTTTACTTTCATTCTTGTGTACAACTTTCCAAGTATTGTTTTTTAGGTGAGATTCAATTTCACTTGTTATTGCGTCTTCCCATTCATCACTATTCTCATCTATATCACAGAGGAATAATTGTTCAGCATCCATCTCATAATCTTTCTGCCAAACTGGTGGTTTTCTCTGTCACTTTTCATTACTTGTACACATTTCTTGTCTGTCTTCATTGTCTATTTCGTCTGTTTCTGTAGTTGCATCAACAAATATATCATTAACGTCTAGTTCTTTGTCTGATTCATTCATTTCATGTTCATTCGAGTCTTCATTTTCTTCTTCTGGAAAAAGGTCGACTTCTATATCATTTTTATCAACTACATCTCCTTTTTGACCTTTTTTTTGTCTCATTTTCGTAGAACATTTTATCCAGTACTTTGACATCTCTACTTATTATCACTTTGTCTGATTTCGGATTAAAGATACGGTACGCTTTGTGAATTCCGAATACCCTACAAATATACCAGCAATCGATCTGGCTTCAAATTTTCCGTTTCGTTTTCCCTTTTTTAGAACGAACGCCTTAGTCCCGAAAATGTGGAAATGCCTTACAGATGGAACTCTATTCACCCATTTTTCAAATGGAGTCTGATTATTAATGCTGCTGCAAGGACTACGGTTTGCCAAATAGTTTGCTGTATTAATAGCTTCGGCCCAAAAAACTTCTTTCATGTTAGCGTCAATTAACATGCATCTAGCTTTATCAAGTAATGTTCTATTTTTTCTCTCTGCCAACCCATTTTGTTCAGGTGTATATGGTGCAGATAGCCTTCTTTTGATGCCATTGTCTTTTAGATATTTGTCGAATCCATGGTTTATGTATTCCGTCCCATTGTCACTTTGTAAACAAACTATCTTTTGTTTGGTAAACCTTCCTACCTCGTTTTTAAATTCTTTAAATTTTGATAGGGCTTCATCCTTAGTTTTCATTGTATATACTCTTGTATATCTTGAATAATCATCAGTAAATGTAATAAAATATTTGGAACCCGCTTTCGATGGTTCTCTCATGGGACCACATACATCCGTATGCACTATTTGTAATTTTTCATTTGTTCTTTCTTCATTTTTGGATGTAGTGAATGGTAATTTTGTTGCTTTGCCTTTAGCACACACTTCACAGTATTTAACTGTCATTTTTATTGAATTCCAATCCTTCCATGTTCTTTTTATCTAGAGCTATTCGCATTTGCCCCTCATTGAGATGAGCTAGTTTTCTATGCCATTGCTGCATTTTGTTTACTTCAGAGTCTGGCTTTTTCCTGTAAGTTTTCTTTAACATAGTATAAACCATCTTCATTTCTTTCTGCTCTTAACAGTATTTGACCATTACGCTTTACAGTTGCGTTTTTCTGTTTAAATAAAACTGTTGCACCTTTATCTGTAATTTTTCTTACTGACATTAGGTTTGTAGTTAGTGATGGTACATATAAAGCTTCGGTCAGTTGCAGATCAGGTATTTCCTTGATGTTAAGTTTTACTGAACCACGGCCTTCAATTTGTGCTGTACAGTTCTCTGATGCTAACTTTAAGGATTTTCCCTCATCCTTATCAAGATTTCGGAATCTTTCTAATTCATATGTCATATGTGACGTGCAACCACTGTCAAGACACCACTTGTTTAGTTTTTCTTTACTATCATTTGTATTTAGACATGTCTCTATAGAACAACATAAATTTGAAGTGCTTTTATTGTATCTTTTTGGGGCTGACTGTACTGCTTTTGACCAGCATTCATTTCCTTTATGTCCTTTCTTTTTGCATTTATAGCATTCAACTGTAACATTTGTGTTTCTTCTGCGCTGTCTACTATATAGCGCTTCTTGTTCAGAATTTTGTTCACTTGTACTAGCCATATTTCTTCTGGCTTCAGCTTCTTCGATAATTTTTATCTTTAAGTTTTCAGGATTTGGTAGACCATCCCTGGATTCTATGGCAATTCGAAAATTTTCAAAAGATTGAGACAAACTATAGAGCATCATAATGCTAAGTAGATCTTTATTAATTTCTATGTCCACATCTGCAAGTTTGTCAACGATGTCCATAAACTTGTTCAAGTGATCCACTATGTTATCGTCTTCTTTCATTATTCTTAAGATTACTTCTTTCAAAAGACTTGCCTTTCGTGCAGGACCTTTGCTGGAGTAAATACCCTCGAGTGTGTCCCAGACATCTTTGCTGGTTTGACAGTTCTTCACTTGTTTCAGTTCGCTCGGTGAAATGATCAGAAATAATTCTGCTAATGCCAAGACATCTTTTTCTAAATATTTCTTTAGTTCGTCACCTTCACTAGTAGGTTTTTTTATTGTCTCAGAGACGTAATTCCATAGGCCCCTTTTTAATAGAAGGGCTTTTGCGTGTATTCGCCATGTGTCATAATTTTCCCTTTTTAATGGTTCAATATTTATGTGACTCATTATTACTTACATTTGTCCTGCGTTATATTTTACTAGGGTACATTTGTACTGGGCCCATAACCTATTATATTATATTGTTCTGATATATTAGTCTTCAATAAATATATGCAATGGAAGTGCTCATCTTTCTTTTATTTCTTATATGACATCTGTTTTTCTTTTCTACGACTGACAATATCATAGACAAAAACTTATCTATAACATATATGATCATATTTTTAATTTATTAATAATTGACCACATGACAAGACAAGTAGGTAGATAAGTTACATAAACGATATATTTGCTTAATAACAATATGACATTTCATTTCTCAGGACACCCAAGTAATTCCTATGAAAAAACATTCTTGTGCACCAGATTCATCGCGAAACATCACAGCGAAATTAAGGGAAATAGTAAAAAATAGCCTGTTCCTAAATATTATAGAGATGCGGTAAAGCTTAACGAAAATATTGATATTGTGTCTCCTTTACCAGCATTGCCGGTATCAGAACAGATAAAAGCACAAGGCGTACCTACCAAAAAGCATTTTCACACAAATGCATGAAGTTGTAGTTCCTGAAAAATTTAAGAATTTTGTATTGGTGGACTATTCGTCTGGAGGTCAACGAATACTCGTATTTTGTACACAAAAATCGAGGCAAATAATAGGTGAATTTTAAAAGCTGTCAATAGTTCGTTTTTTAAATGTTTTTCTTATGTCAAATTGAAATGTTTGAGATGGGGTACCACGGGCAATGAAAATATATTTAATAATAAGATTGTTATTCAGCGGGTTCCACGGGCAAAAATATTTGCTCGTGGTACCCCAAGGGGGACTAGACTGGGGGACCACGGGCAAGTACCGGTAAAAGTAAAAGTACTTGAACGATTGTATATTCAACCTCTAGTTTGTAAAAGAAGCTATTCAAAAGTTACAATCGATTTAAGGTGGTCCCTCAATTGAAACGTTAATCATAAGAAAAATCAATTTACGTAGCATTCGGAGGTTAAATAGACGAATGCTACAGTCTATCCTTTAATTTTTTTTTATTAAGGATTACTTTACTAAACAGTATCAAAAATGTACCGTTTTATTTAAAATAATAATCAAATTGCTGGGAAGAAATACTAAGATAGAGATGACCACACAGCAGGGTTTTTCTAAGGACTGTTGATAATAATCCATTCATCCGCAAACACATCACATTCAGGGTTCGCAGCCAGAAGGGCATGATGAGGGGGGATGATGTGTATGGGGAAGCTACTGTAAAAGAAAATACGGTACGTTTTTGGTTCCAACGTTTTCGTTCTGAACATTACAGAACAAACCCCAAAAATTAAAAGTTATCGTGGAAACGGATCCATCGCAAACCACGTCAGAGTTAACGGCAGGCTTCGGTGTGAGTGACAAAACAATTTTATTTTAATTCACTTGAAAGATATTGGAAAAATTGGTACCGCATGAATTGAGTGAAGCACGCCAACAGACACTTAGACACTTCCTGACTTTGCTTTAAAATGTAGAAGTGTATATTTAACGGTTTTTAGCATAAACACATCATTTTATTGGCCACACAACATTTAGAACTTTACTTGACATTTTCTGAGCCATATATTGCGAAAACCATTGATCGTACGAGAATCTTGTAATTGTTTTTTTATGCAGTAAAGAAGGAACTTGTAATAATACAAATCGTCATAAAACTAATATTATCGGATTATTCGCGAAAACCTGACTTTCGGGACCTTTGATAGTCGATTTTTTTTTTCGCACAAGGTAATGAGCTTTTCATTCAGTATTTATAATGCCTAAAAAAAGATTATCCCGGTCATAAATCATAACTAGGATTTATTTCGCAGACTTGCCGGGTTCACGGATTCCACGGTGCCCTCCTAGCACACGTTAGCACGTATGCTAGGAGGGCACCGTGGAATTTAAGTAGGTTCTATAGAGTACCACATAATTGCACCATCTCCCCGTGGTAGTGCAGAATGCATCAGCATTTCTCCAGGTTAAAAAAAAATCGCGTTCATATGTTTTTCAACACACTTGCGAGGAAAAAAACAGACTTGTATTGTTAACTTTTATGGAAAATGGCGCGCGGGGTTTGTTTTTTTGCGCACCGCGCTAGCTATGTGCGCGCATGTGTAAATAAAGGCACTGGCGAAACCGCTAAACAGCCTATATACAAATATAATAAACATAAAATAATTAGACTGGTCGTAGTGTTTATTTTTTCTTTCTTTTGGTTTCTCACGGTTTGTGCATTCAGCCAATGTACGTGACATTGGCTGAATTAGAAAGTACTATTGGCATAGAGAAATATACATTAGTTCAGTGAGAATCCGCAATAATAGAACGCCAGTCAGGGTTTTTTCCGTTTGGTTCCGGGAGGCCACGGACAATTTAGGGTAAAATTAGTTCATTTTGGGACCAAGGACAATTCAGATTATTTTAAAAAAAAAGTGAAATATGGCCCGCGGAATCCTTTTGGCATGAAGTATCTTTGATGAGATTAAAAAAAAAACGCATATCTCCGACTAGTAAATACACACATCAACACGGTCTAGGGATATTTCATACTCAATTAAATAACTCGAAAAGTACTGGCCGCATTGGAATCTTTTATACACCGATTTGTTTGTAATTTATCTCAGACTAATTCCAAATTTAAATTTTTGAAAATTCTTTTGTTTCGGTGGCAAAAAATGTCTTGATGTATAGGAGAGGGAATTTTCATTTGTGCGAAATTTAGAAAACAATACGAATTACGTTTAGTTACAGTTTTTTTTCATTTTTAAACGAAAGATAAAGTTAAAATTGAGGTATTGTAGCCATGCAACGCCGACATTTGACGAGGGCGGAGATGTTACGAGCTGTGGGAATGCTGGAAGCTGGATCTGTTCAGCGTAATGTTGCTGAGGCCATAGGGACCCATCAAAATGTAATTTCAAGATTGTGGACACGCTATCGTGCCACAGGTGAAGTAGCGGAGAGGCACCGGGGGCCAAGTCGCATCACTACCCCCAGAGAAGACCGATTTTTGCAAATTACTGCGCGAGCACAACCAAATGCAACGGCGACTCAATTGGTCCAAAGGCTGCGAGTGGAACACCAAGTGCTTGTGAGTGACCAAACTGTAAGAAGGCGACTGCATGAAAGCAATCTACGCTCTCGTAGACCACTCCGGGTCCCACCTTTACGGAGAGGCAATCGTGGACGACGATTAGAATGGGTTCGGAACCACGTGGACTGGGGCCGTGAGCAATGGTCCAATGTGCTGTTCACGGATGAATCCAGGTTCGGCTTCCATCCAGATTCACGAAGGACGCGTGTTTGGCGAGTTCCTGGACGATGGAGCCGTCTCCAGAACCCTCAGGAAGTTCACCCATACCAAGGAGGAACAATTATGGTTTGGGCAGGAATTCGTCTTGGAGGACGGACGGATCTCGTTTGGGTGCGGGGCAATATGACGGCAGAACGATACGTCCAACAGGTGCTGGGGCCCGTAATCTTGCCCCACAGAACACAAATGGGGCAAGATTTCCTGCTCATGCACGACAATGCCCGGGCACACACGGCGAGAACGGTAGCAGCTTGGTTACATACACATAATGTTAGGGCCTTAGACTGGCCTGCTCAATCGCCAGATCTAAATCCCATTGAGCATGCGTGGGATATGCTGCAAAGAAGAGCTCTGAAGGAAGTTCCTGAAAATCTGGCTACAGAAGATCAACTTTTTGCGCACCTCAGAAGGACATAGGGCAATATTCCGCAGCAAGACATTGACAACCTTGTTCTGAGCATGCCGAATCGTTGCCGATGTTATGAACATCATGGGCGCTTTCTCAGACTACTAACTTCAAGTTTATAAACACAAATTAAATGATTTTTCTATTTTTTTCAGTTTTTACTCACAAATTAAAAGTTCATTCATATACGATTTCCGTCTATACTTCATTTTTTTCCATAAATACCTGAAATTTTAATCTAAGTACCTTAACCATTATTAAAAAATGGTAGAATATTAAATAACGTATTCTTTTAAATATATACATGTCATATAAATAATTAACACATTGATAGTAATTCGCTTTTTTAAAAATATCCCTAGACCGTGTTGATGTGTGTATTTTGAGATTATACAGGATGTAACAATGAGAAGATGTTTTTAATATAGGTACTATGAATAATATGAGATTATCACATACATCCAAATTGTTGTGTTCCAAATTTTATTCAAATGTATTTAGTAGTTTTATCGTGATGAATAACAAACATATAAACTTTGACATCTATACTTATAATAAATCTGTAGAAGTGAAAATTCTGTACATTGAAAATATCAAAAAAATAAATGGCAGGGGGTGTCACTAGACCGACACCGAACCCAAAAAAGTGATTAAAAAAATTGTTGTCTGTCTGTCTGTTTGTTCAGGCATCGCGCAAAAACTATCGGTTCGATTACGATGAAACTTGGTATAATTATTCTTTAATATCCTGGGCACAACACTGGGTACTTTTTATCCCGGAAAAGTATCTATCTATCTATATAAATAAAAACAAAAGGCCTGACTGACTGACTGACTCATCAACGCCCAGCCCAAACCCTTGGACCTAGAATGCTGAAATTTTACGCAATGGTTCCCTTTATAATGTAGACAAGGAATAAGGTAGGATTTTTTGAAATTCTGCCCCTAAGGGAGTTAAATAGGGGATGAAAGTTTGTATGAAAATCCGTCAGTTTTAAAGTTAAGCAGAAGCTAGTTTATAATATTTGTAAGAAAGGATTAATACCAAGACTTATAACAAACACACGTATTCGTCACACGAATGTTTGTCCTAAGTGGGAATCTAACAGGGTAGAATCAAAATCGGACGCATAGCATAGGGTCACTTCCGATCAATAAGGTGTTAGGTTCTAATGCAGGTTTTTTTTTTTTGTAGCGTAACACCGTGTACTTGTGGATAAGGCGATGGAATAATGAAGGAAACGTTGATGAAATTAAGAAGACCGGTAGACCAAGAAGAACTTCAAGACCACAGGACGTAAATATCATTCGTCAATTCAGAGAGTCTCCGTTCCTTCAAACCAGAAATGTAGCTATAGCTAACAATGTTTCTTTAAGCACCGTTCGTCGACGTCTCCACGAAGCTGGTATACATTGCCGAAAACCGGCCCGTAAGTTAAAATTAACTGCTCGACATAAGTTGCAAAGACTTCAGTTTGCAGAACGATATTAAAATTTTGATTTTTCGAATGTAATATTTGCTGATGAAAAAACATTTAAATCTTCTCAACACGGTCGAATTACGTTATGGAGAATTAATAATTCCCGTTATCAAGAGGAGCACTTAATAGAAAATAGATCCAGTGGAAGGATTTCTGTGGGTCTTTGGGGGTGGATGAATAAAAGTGGACTAGGGGAACTGATAGAAATTGGTGGTCGTCTAAATGACGAAGGCTACAAAGACATCTTGCAAGATGTTTTACTGCCCACAGCACAAATAATGTTACCTGATATGGCCCCATTACATTTCATACATGGCAACTGTTCAATCCACGTGGCCCGAGTGTGCAGAGCTTGGTTCCGGGATAACGCTGATCACATTGTCGAAATTCCATTCCCACCAAAGAGCCCGGACCTTAACCCCATTGAAAACTTATGGGGGCTTATGGTCCAGGCTTGGGATGAAACCACTCCTCGAACAAGGGAAAATCTACTAAATCACGCCATAGAAATCTGGGAAGATTTTAGGGGACGAGATACTTGTGCAAATATGATAAACTCCATGCGAGAACGTCTCCAAAATGTCATCGATGCCAATGGGGGACACACTAGGTTTTAATTCTAAGTAGTTTAAGCCTAATCATAATTGTAATTGATAAAAAATTAAACCTTGTTTTTGTTTATAAAACATTAATTTGATTATGACAGTTTAAATTTGTTGATTTTTCATAAAAACTAATAATAATTATTAAATGTATTGATTTATCGAACCATTTAATTTAATTTTGTTGATAATAAATAAAAGGGTGGTGATTTACATATGCATGTGTCTACTTAATTTATATACCTAACAAACACATATACCTACCGAAAAAAATACACACACATATTAAACCCAAAAAAACATTTCATTTTGTTCAGGGACTTTAGAGATAAAATATGGTATGCTATTTTTGTCAAAAATTTGTTCAGAGACTTTAGAGACGAAGAATGTTATGCTTTTTTTGCTATAACTTTGTTTAGCGACTTTTGAAAAAAGTGATGGTCACCTACTTATGCCCTTTTATGATAATCATTCATTTCTGGCGCTTGTCATGTTGAGCGATTTAGGTATAATACGGTGTTCAGCGATTTTGAAAATCTAAATCTGGTCATCAACTTTTGATGCTGACTGTACATCGATATTAGAGGGCCAGTCCAAGATTCAGTCAGCTCTGGACTTAATCAATTCTTTGTTAATAAATGTTGGTTTGGACATCTCTCCGTCTAAAAGTAAAATATGTTTATTCAGTAGAGGTTACCGTAGGCTTGCTATTGATGTTCGCTTGAACGGTTTATCATTAGAACTCGTGGACAATGTTAGATATTTAGGAATGTGGCTAGACAGAGGTCTTCGGTGGAAAAAGCACATTAACGAGATTTGTGAAAAAATTGTTAAATTCATTAACATTTTTAGAGTCTTGGTAGGCCCTGGGTGGGGTGTCCATCCGATACACCTACGACGGCTTTACATCGCCCTTGTTCGTAGTCGAATAGACTTTGCCAGTTTTCTATTTGATAACAGTGCAGACATTCACTTATCTAAACTTGATCGGTTACAAAATATTTGTTTGCGTGTGATCGGTGGGTTCATCAAAAGTACCCCGATTCATGTGATGGAATCCGAATTAATGCTGCCCCCTTTGTCTGTGCGACGTCGATATTTAGCTGGTAAATTTTATTTGATATCTAAGTCTAACAATTTCCCTATAATTAATATTCTTGAAAATTTAAACGAACTATGTAATAATCTTTATTGGATTCACAAGTAAAAGCCTTTGTTAATATTAACTCACAATTTATTAAAAGAGCATCTCATTCACTGCAGTAATCAGATGGATATGTTCTCCATGGACACTTGGGTCAGCAATATGGACTCATCTTATAGGTACAGGGTGTCCGGTAATTAATGGATAACCTTGAAATGGCTTATAGCAGACCTTATGGCCGTTCAGAAAAAAATACAAAACAAAATATATCCTAAGTAGTACCTAAGATATGTTTTTTTTTTTAAAAAGACTACAAATTTTTACCTTATTTTACATTATTGTACGCTACGACCACAAATGATTGAATTCCATCGGTTTTTTGTTGTTGTATTATTATAAGCTAACTATGCCGACAGATAAGCAGTAAATAGTACGTCTAGCTACTGCAATAAAAAAAATAAAAACAATTTAATTAATTTTTCACTTCTCATGCTCTAAAAGTCCGTGTTTATGTTGTGCTTAGGCGACATAAAATCGCTTTTTATGTTCTAGTGCATAAAGTACCTAAAATTTTTTTCTAAGACTAAAGTAATCAGGCCCAACAGCCACACGCACAATAAAACTTCGCAGATTAAAGTCGTGATTTATTTCATCTTCTTTAAATACCACTTCTGTGTTTTCTATCGTTAATTTAATAAAATCAGGTAAAATAGTTGTCATTTATTATTTAAAAAGGCAAAGAAACGTTTTAATTTTTTGGCAGTATGAAGTACCCAAGTCGAATGACAAATGTTGAAAATTAAAAAAAAAACTTTTAAAATGTTTCGTGGCGGTATTATCTGTGGTGGCGGGAATTAGCTATGGATGCAACATTTTTGATTAATTATGTACTGTATACTTTATGCCTGTTTCATTTTCTCGCAATCGAAGTGAAAAGCAGAGTGTATAACTCAGGCATAAACGAGCCATTTTACCCCTCGACTTAACTATCCACTCTCGCCTGCGGCTCGGGTGGATATATACGTCTCGGGGTAAAATATCTTCTTTTATGCCTTAGTTGTACAATCTACTATTTCAGTGAAAAATTTTCAAATAATATTTTTTTGACAAAGTTTAAATGCCTTGCGTATAAAAAAAATGTATGGAAACATGAGTGACCAATAATTTTAAAATAATTACTGTTTCAAGTACATTTAATAATGGTATAATTTATTATTGTATCTAATGTAAATGAATTATTGCTATTAATGTAGGTAGTAAAGGAGTAAATTTGACTAAATAACAAAATTTAAAATATTGGAACAATTTTTACATCCAATTGCAACTGACCATTGGGGTTTAATAAAAAACAACATCTAACATTAATAATACTTTATTTGAGATTAATCTATTCATAATAAATGTTCAAATTGTTTGCCATCCACTCTTATGCAGGCTCTACATCTGCGGATAAATGCTCTTCTGAGCAGTCTCGTATAGCGTCGTTCAGTTATTTTTGATGCGGCTGCCCTGACACGCCTACGTAAATCTTCTAAATACCCGATTGGTTTACGGTACGAGGCGTGCCGTAAGCCAATCGGGTCTTCCTAATTTATTGCACATCTTCCTAATTTATTGGAAGAGATGCTCGAACAGCTGAGGGAATCTTATTGGTTACAAAATGACAGCTGGCCTGAGCATTATGCTGTACCTGTTCTTGCATACAATGTACCCATGCCAAATGTTGTAAAACATTTTAAAAGAGTAACGGCGAAGTTTATTGCCCATTCTTCTCCATACGAAAACTACCTTTTGGAAGGGGCGACTAGAATCAATTCTATTTTAAGGTATCTTTTGACGTTCAAAAGTGCCTTTTATGTGCCTATTTGAAATAAATGCTTCGACTTGGACTTTGTATATTTAAATAGTGCAGACCCAAACAGATCGGGCGTCTGGGGCTAATTTTGTGGCCTCCACGTTCGCCAGTCCTAAATCCACTGTTTCTTTTTTTTATTGGGGCTGCCTCAAAGAAGAGGTGTACCGTAAGCCAATCGGGTATTTAGAAGATTTACGTAGGCGTGTCAGGGCAGCCGCATCAAAAATAACTAAACGACGCTATACGAGACTGCTCAGAAGAGCATTTATCCGCAGATGTAGAGCCTGCATAAGAGTGGATGGCAAACAATTTGAACATTTATTATGAATAGATTAATCTCAAATAAAGTATTATTAATGTTAAACGTTGTTTTTTATTAAACCCCAATGGTCAGTTGCAATTGGATGTAAAAATTGTTCCAATATTTTAAATTTTGTTATTTAGTCAAATTTACTCCTTTACTACATTAATAGCAATAATTCACAATTTACATTAGATACAATAATAAATTATACCATTGTAAAATGTACTTGAAACCGTCATTATTTTAAAATTATTGGTCACTCATGTTTACATACATTTTTTTTATACACAAGACATTTAAACTTTGTCAAAAAATTATTATTTGAAAATTTTTCACTGAAAAATTAGTTAAAGTGTTTTTATTTTTTTATTGCAGTAGCTAGTCGTACTATTTACTGCTTATCGGTCGGCATAGTTAACGTATAATAATACAACAACAAAAAACCGATGGAATTCATTCATTTGTGGTCGTAGCGTACTTACAATAATGTAAAATAAGGTAAAAATTTGTAGTCTTTTTTTTTTAAAAAAAAAAGACGGGTTGCACTCCGGGAGTGCCGGCAGAAGTGAAAACTTGAATATTAACGTTGAAATAAATCAATTATTAATTTAATTAATATTACTCATTTTTTTTCAATATTTCTGCGTCACTTTTTTCATTAATAGATGCACTTTGTTCAATTTCCATATTTTAAACACTTTCGGTCTTATTCATAAAAAAAGCCTATTGAAGGTTTAAACCATTCATTACTTAAAATGCTCAATAGGCCTTTAAAACATTCGATAAAATTTTGTATTCATAAACGCTTCATAAACGTTCTATAACTAGAATGTCCTACAACTTCTAAATGTTGCCATTATAATGAATCAGAATCAGAATCAGAATATTTATTTGTGAAACATAGGTATTTACATAAAGGTCTTTGGTTAATAACATGGGCGCTATGTTTTGCCGTGAAGGCGTACAAATATTGGAAAAAATAAAAGTAAACAATAAAACAAAAATTAAACTATCAGAAAAAAAAACAAAATTAAATAGGTAGGTACTTACAATAGAAAAAGAAAAAAAAACTATTTTAAATGTAATTAAATGTCTTAATAAAATCTACTATTAACGATAGCCTAAATAGAGAAACAGATTACATACTTACAACAAAATAAAAAAATTAAGTCATCCAACAAATTGGCCAACACATTAATTACGAGAATATCTGTCTACGAACCGAATATTTGTGTCCATAGACCTTATTACGTATGAAAAACTAATTTATTGTCTACAGTTTCAACAGTTTTGACGCGACAACGTCATGGTCGTCATGGAAACAATATGAATATGTCAATGAATGAATTTGATATTGTATGTGTCAAACTAAAAAACTTTTGAATATTTTTTTTGTATTTAAAATAAATGAAATTAAGACCGGAGACTAGTTGCAATGAAGGGCAAAGAATTGAATATTGGTTGGAGGAGGATAAGGTGTGTACTTACTGTTACAGCTAAAATGTGTTCAAAGTAAGTTATGTTTTGTAAACATTCTCAATTTCTTATACTTACCTATGCTTGCTTTTGCTTCTAATCCTTAGATTTTTTGGAAGAATTGGTCTGGGAGAGGTCTCCATAATAGAAAATAAAAACACTGACACAAGCACTAACGCTAAACAGGGGCAGCCTGGCATGATTTACGAATTAGGTGCCTATCCAATTTACAATTTTACGAAGAACTTCGTTTGCCTGTACAAAACTCATTGTAACAAAAAAAAAACCCGCCATAAGAATAATAATGACTGTTATTTTGATGTCGCTACTGATTAATTAAATCAGTATAAATAAGATAATGAAGAGAAAGAATTTATAACATTAGTTTTGTATTTCAGGTCAATAGGACTAGTAAGGATGGTGCTTCACTACGAATAGCAGAAAATGAAACGGCCTACAGAAGAGATGGCACAGATGGCAAATGAAAAGCAAACATTTTAAAAATGTTGTTCTGCTTGCACAAGTTTTAGAAGACAAATTAGAGTATTGTTCAGCCGTGAACAGGCAAGAGTTACATACGCCAGCGTCAGCATCAAGAGCGACATACATTCGTTCCACATAAATTAGTAATTAGTAAATGAATAAATTAGTCATCAAGCTGGAGTAGAGTTTGATTCATCTTCCATAATTCCTCTCACTATGGCCAAGACACCTTTAGCCATCACCAGTTCTATGAGTCTGTGGGACCGGCACTGACAAAACTATTTCCTGTGTACACATTGCAAGGCGTACACAAACCCCTATTCCTACCCAAATTCTGTCTGTTCCCGTAGGTCTCCCGTAGGCTTGTATGATAGGTTAGGGTGTTAGGATAACTAGGGTGTTAAGTAGTTGCTGTAGGTTTATAATCAGTAGGGTGAGGTAACCATAGATACCAGGCTCAATTGTTACAAACTTAGCCACACTGTATGCATTTGGAATAACAGCCGTACTAAGCTGTAAGTCCCGGTGCGTACAAGTATTATAAAAATAAACTGATATTTGTATACAAGCTTTTTATTAATGAACTACTCCCTAAATTTCTTCTCTTTTACTTTAGATCTTGTTGGCTCAAAATATTGCCACTTCCACGTTGTCGTCAGTGGCAGCGCAGAGGTCACTTTGACTGCATGTTTTGGGTAGGACAAATAAGGCAGGATAGGACGTGGAGCATGTTTTGCAACATAGCTTCACAGCCACACCCTACTGGAGCATCTCCCTGCAGGGTGTAAACTTCCGTGGTCGACACGGAAGCATTGTTTTCACACAAAAGCAGCAATGTCCCACAGTATTTCTTGTTGCTATAATGTGCTTCGTTATATTTTTCGTCGCTTCTATTTTGTATTGTAGGTAGGTATATATTAATAAACTAAATTGGTTAAACAGAAGTTCAAAATAAATTAAATACAACTGCGGCTCCTCGAAGTACTATTGTTTACGAAACTGACTTTTCAAACATTTGTACGTCAAATGTCATTTTCTTCGGCCATCTTTGTCGTGTCTCACTTGGTTCACTTCGGTTGGCGCCGCCCATGGCGCCGCCGTAGAAAGAGATGGGGGGGGGGAAATCTCTCCTGACGGTCACGTGTCCTGACGCGAGTTTAACATTTTTTACCCATTACAAAAAGTGTTCAACGCCGCTAAAGAAGTTTTCACTTTAAAAAAGCATATCTTAGGTACTACTTAGGATATATTTTGTTTTGTATTTTTTTATGAACGGCTATAAGGTCTGCTATAAGCCATTTCAAGATTATCCATTAATTACCGGACACCCTGTATAATAAGACCTAGCTTAAGTAGTGTTGATAAACCAAAACAATTTTATTGCCAGCAAAATTTAAGATCCCTATGTTGCAAATCACTAAATGAACAATATCACGAATTTTATTCTATTTATACAGATGGTTCTTTACACAAAAATAATCATTCCGGCACCGCATTTTTAGATATACAAGCAGGTACATTTATGAAATTTAAAATTTCTTGTAATGTTTCTATTATGCATTTAGAACAGATTGCCATCGCGGAGACCCTCTCATATATTCATTCTTTACCCGAGAATTGCTTTGTCATCTACACCGACTCTAAAAGTGCCCTTCTACACTTGATTAAATGTACCTTATCTGTTAGGGGCCTCCCAATAGCTTACACTATTTTAAAATGTATTTATGAAAAGGTAACTAAAAACCGAACTGTTGTACCTACTCCAGTGGATTCCTTCGCACATTGGACTGGAGGGTAATGAGGTAGTCGACCGTCTTGCAAACGAAGCCGCATCCGATGGTTATGAATATTCCTGTTTACCTTTTCATACCGAACTAATTCCTATAATAAGACATTCGTGTCTTGAGTCCTGGTCAGAATATTTCGATAAAAGGTCTTTGACGAAGGGAATTTGGTACAGGACTATTCAGCCCTCTCTTTGTCGTTCTTTGTGGTTCGATGTAGGTGGGATACACAGGCAAGAACTGGTGACGGCTTTGAGGCTCCGATCTGGTCATATTCCGCTGAATAGTTTTGCTTACATGATGCGCAAAGTAGAATCACCTAATTGTACAGTGTGTGGAATTTTGGAGGACGCGCACTACATTTTAGCGGAATGTGGTCGGCTTGAGCGTCAAAGGCGATCTATGTTTAATAATGGGTACTACAATGTGGGTTTCTTTAATAGTATTTTGGCTTCACCATTGTCTGATGCAGCCAAAGTGCTGATTAGGATGGTGATGATAGGTTTAAAGTTAAGGTCAGAGTAGTGTTTTCTTGTTTCTTAGTTTTTGTAGTTTTATATAAGTTGAATATTAAGTGAAATTTTTGTTTTCAATAATGGGGGTGAAATATTCATTTATGAAAAAACCCCCTAAATAAATAAAGAATAAAAAAAAAAATACATTTAGTTTTGTATTTTTTTTCTGAACGGCCATAAGGTCTGCTATAAGCCATTTCAAGGTTATCCATTAATTACCGGACATCCTGTATACAGGGTGTTACGGAAAGGGTATATCAATACAAACGGGTTGAAGTGTGTATCTGGTCTAGAATCTCTGTACAAAATTTCAGCTCGAAAGCAGTAACTTTGAAAATGCTTAATATTTTTTTTATTTCGATAGTTTATTAAATTGAAATCATAACAAACGTGTCACCGCACTACGAGGGTCATTATCCATTATCTGTAGTGTGTCTGTGCGCCTAGTACACGCACATCACGCCGTCGCGCGCCAGTGCAGCGCCGTGATGTCGAAAGACGACGATACGAGAAGATGTGAGAGACCATCTCAGTAATTTTATGGATGTAGTAGGTAGATTAGAAGAAATGGGTGTCAAAATTCATCCAGAGTTATTAAGCATAATGATGTTGTACAGTTTACCTACAAATTTCGATAGCTTCCGAACGGCAATTGAGTCGAGAGATGTTCTGCCAAGTCCTGACAATTCCAAAATAAAAATCGTAGAAGAATACGAAGCAAGAAGGCAAACCGAAGCGAGTGAACCTCAGACATCAGAAGCATTCTACACAAAGACGAAGAAAAAGGTACAATTTTGCAAGGATTGCAATAAGAAAGGGCATTCCACAGAAGCTTGTTGGTCAAAGAGACCCAATAACCCCAATAGAACTGAAGGTCAAGAAAAGACATATAATATCTGTTTAACAACAGGGACGTCGAAATGTAAAGGCAATTTATGATGTCTTGACAGTGGCTGTAACGTCACATAGGACGGGTGATAAAAGTATACTCCATAACTTAATCCCCGCGACTGACACTAAAGCTTTCAGAAAAGCCGAAGTTAAAGGGAAAGGAAAAGCCGAACTTTATACAAAGGATCGACGCTATAAAATTAGTCTTTCTGACACATATGTACCTACCTGATTTGTCGAATAATCTAATTTCTGCGAGTAAAATTACGGATCATGGCTAAAGGAACAAGCCGTTGTACTACTCGAATATGTCACCCACTCGCGAATATATCAGGTCAGACCGCCAGGTTTCTTCTTATCAATATTTTACAATCTGCCAGGTTGTCGATTACATAGAAATCAACCTGAGTCAGACACATCGAATCGACTTTCAGATCAGCTATTATTTTGTGAGTTGCAAATTTAGAACTTTCTTTTGAGAAACCTTGCAACATTTCCATTGAATATTTTCTAACAAACGATTCAGGAATTAATGAACAAAAGACATAGGTTAAAAACATGGATCGACTGCCTATTACAAGTCTTCGGAAAAGTGCCCTATAAAATCTTAATCTAACAATGATTGCAACGCAACGCGGCTCTTATTTATGTTCCCATGCTGAATTTGGACCAGGTCTTATCGATGTTTACGTCTGGCGGCTCAGGATAAAGCAGCGCACTCATCCCGGCTCGCCGCCGTGGACCACCATGCCGCTCCGATGAGGTCACACTCAACTTTGTCAAGTGGTAGCGCCGCGATCGCCATCGGTTATATAAGCAAAATAGTAAAAGACGTGGTCACTTGAGGTCAACAGGTCAAGGCGTCGACACTCAACGGTATCGATGCATTTTGCCGCGCGACACCTGAGAGGTTAAGGACTGAAAAATAAATATTATTATATTTGTATTAAATTGATACACGTCTGATCCGATAGGCAGATCGTACTTCAGTCAGAAAAGACACTTACGCTGTTTTCGATTATATTGTCCATCCGACTGTCTGAAGGTAGGTATTTTCGCCCTTATTTTCTATCTGCTCCTTTAAGAGACCAAGCAAGCGAGCGAGCTGAGTTGCTAGGCCACACGCTCGAACTAGGAGAAGCTAGAACGACTGAATTTATAAATAAACGGACAAAAGAATCGGACGTTTATAGAGTGTACCTATCTGATTCAATAATCGACGATCGGTAACCAAATCGTTTCTGGTTGGGATAGAGTGAGTTTATATCGAATGTTAAAGAATGAGAAAGACTAAAACTAGAACCTTTTTTTCGGTTATTGTACACCGTTTTTTTTTCGGTTAAGGTAACTGAAGTATCTTTTCATTTTTCAATTATTTTGGGGTTAGGGATCATGGCCTACCTACCCACTACTTTGGTTTGGTTTTAGAGTTATGACGGAACAAATGAAATTACATACTCCTTTGGCTTACCATAGTCTAGTAAAAAGTGAGTATTTGTATCATGGTTGTGGGTAATAGACGATTATTTACTAGCAACCTGTCATATCCACGCGAAAGCACAGAGCGCGAAAGTGTGAAATAACACATCATAACTTTTTCTGCTATTAATATTATGGCCCGCCAAATAACGCCTCGCCAATTGGAGCTCCTCCTAGATTTTTCGGAGGAGCACCAGTCATTGGCGTTGGGCAAGGTGAGAGGCAGGGAGGGCAATGCCCTGTCCAAGAGGCTTTGGAGACAGTGCGCCGACATTTTGAATGCCGATGCCGGTGGACTGTCCAAATCTGGGCCGGAGTGGAAGAAGGTAAGTAACTTATTGTATCCACTAGCTGAGCTCGCATGAGAGTCGGAAAACAACAAATAGGTACCTAGGTAGGCGCCCCCATCATGTATTTTGTTTGCAGTACTAAAACCAGTACAAAAGCCGGACGAAGGCAAAACTAAGGCAGATAAAGAGGGCCGAACAAGGACTGGTGGTGGGCCAGCACCCCAAATTTCGTTGTTCCCTCTTGACGAGCGCCTGATCAGCATCGTGGGTGGATGCAGTTCACCTCTACCAGTCAGGCAGAACCCACTGGATACTCTGGTAAAAACTGTTGATAAGTTATAGGTAGATTTTTTAGTGGTCTTCACATATTGAACATAATTTTGCCTGCACTCGTTTTTATTCAATGTATGATTTATTTAACTAGTCCTTCGATCTGGCAACTGGTGGTAGTGGTGGACTGGGTGGACATGATCTAATCGTTGTGCAGCAGGATGCCGACCTGCCTACTGCGAGACAGATAGATATAGAGTGAGTTTACAGTGAAGTTTAAATTCACAAAATTAAAACAATAAGTTGTGCTTATAATGAAAACCATTACTTTTTAGACATTTAGAAGTTCTTTCTGACGCTGCCAGCTGTTCTAGATAAGTTTTTTACTCTATGATATTGTCAGTCGCAGAAAATTAAAATAGACGTCAAATTTAAAAAAAGTTATAGAAGAGCACTTCCATTGCATATTTATTGAAGACGAATGTATAAGAACAATATAATATAATAGATTATGGGCCCAGGACAAATGTGCGCTAGTAATATATAACGCAGGACAAATGTGAGTAATAATGAGTCACATAAATATTGAACCGAGCGAACTGAAACAAGCGAAGAACTGTCAAACTAGCAAAGATGTCTGGGACACACTCGAGGGTATTTACTTTAGCAAAGGTCCTGCACGAAAGGCAAGTCTTTTGAAGGAATTAATCTTAAGAAAAACGAAAGAAGACGATAACATAGCGGATCACTTGAACAAGTTTATGGACATCGTCGATAAGCTTGCAGATATGGACGTAGAAATTAATAAAGATCTACTTAGCCTTATGATGCTCTATAGTTTGTCTCAATCTTTTGAAAATGTTCGAATTGCTATAGAATCCAGGAATGATCTAACAAATCCTGAAAACTTAAAGATAAAAATTATCGAAGCTGAAGCCAGAAGAAATATGGTTCGTACAAGTGAACAAAATTCTGAACAAGAAGCGCTATATAGTAGACAGCGCAGAAGAAACACAAATTTTACTGTTGAATGCTATAAATGCAAAAAGAAAGGACATGAAGCCAATGAATGCTGGTCAAAAGTAGTACAGTCAGCCCCAAAAAGATGCAGTAAAAGCATTTCATGTTTATATTGTTCTGAAGAAACATGTCTAAATACAAATGACAGTAAAGAAAAACTAAACAAGTGCAACTATTTTTTTTAAATATATATATTGTTGTACATATGTATTTATATATGTATTTATTCTTATATGTTAGTTATAAATATTTTTTTCTTCTTTCTGTTATTGCACCTTCTGTGTATTGTCTCTGCATCACCCTAAGGTAGACTGGTAGAAAATGCCCAAGGCATTAAGTCCGCCTTTGTACAGTTTTTACTTGTGCATAGTTTTAATAAATGAATAAACAAGTGGTGTCTTGACAGTGGTTGCACGTGACATATGACACGACACGAGTGGGGTGCATTCATACATTTCCCATCTTTTGGAAAAACTGCCTTTGCTCAAATGCACTGAATCAATATTGATGTTCACCATTATTGTAGCGAGATACCTAGGTAATGTAGCAGCGTCGTGATTATTTGAAATTACTATTAGTTTTTTTTTTACAAGGCTCAGAGTAAAAATTGTACGAAACCACCCCATCTTCCCTTTTCGCGAGTCAACTTTTGCAACAAGCAAATCTTCCAACTTATTCGCGTATAAAAAGATGGACGCCGGTGACTAGGACCGAAATGAGATCATATTTGGGCATTATATTATTAACTGGTTTGATTCCGTTCCCTACAATAGAATCATATTGGAAAAATAAAAAAAATCTACTATCATCCATTATTTCACAATATCCACATGTCTTATAATAGGTTTTGTCTAATTTTGAGATGCTGGCATTTCGTTGATAACACGAATCATAATGAAGGACGTCTTTTTAAAATACAGCCATTAATTGACAAAATCATTTCAAATTTTAAATGAATATATACACCTGGACCTGTAGTTGCAGTTGACGAATCTGTAGTGAAATTCAGAGGAAGACTGACTTTTAGAACATATAATCCAAACAAATCCGTTAAATACGGTATGCGAATTTATAAATTGTGTACAGACAAAGGGTACACATGGAATTATAAAGTTTTTGCAGGAGATAATGAAGTCACAGCTTGTCTTGATAAACCAGAGCCCTGATTCACAACCATACGACAGGCTATCGTATCGAAAACCTGACATTTCGATAACCTGATTTGACTTCCCCTCAACAGCAAATAGCTGTTAGAAGAATAGCGGTCGTCTATTTGATTTAAACTGACAAAATTTTCGGGTTTTGGACTTGTGAACAGCGTTGAGAAGACTCCTACGATAACAATGATTAATGTTCGATACGATACGGAAGCATATCGAGTGTTTGTGAATAAGGGGGCTGGTTCGTTAGTAGTACAATTAGGACAGGATTTACTAAATGAAAGGAGAATTTTTATAACTGACAATTATTACACCAGTGTATCATTAGCAAGATATTTTAAAGAGCGAAACACGGATTTTTGTGGCACCATTTGCAGGAACAGACGACATCTGCCAAAAGAGGTTGCGCAAGCTATACTGAAAACGGGTGGAATTGCCGTAATGCAAAATGACTGTATGACTGTTCTAAAGTGGCATGATAAAACAGACGTTGTCATGCTCTCGACTTGCCATGGTAAGGAGATTAAAATGACAAAACGATTCAGACCATTTATGAAACCGCAAATGATCATGGACTATAACAAGGGAAAATTAGGAATAGACCTGTCCGACCAACTTGCTAGTTATAACTCACCAGCCGTGCGATTCTGTTACCGTCTCACCGTGAAAACTTAGGCGAAGTGAGCGTGGAGTGAGCTATCAGTGTCATCCCACCTGATACTAGGGATTGACCAAGCATACATTTACAATCATAATCGAGATTTTAATAATATTTTTTTATGCTAATTCTATTGATCATTTTATATAATTTCAAAGCTAAAACCCCACAAAATATTAATGTTTTGACCACTAAAATACCTACATTTTAGTGGTCAAAACATTAATATTTTGTGGGGTTTTACAATAAAATAGCAAAACAGAAACTTAGCCAGAAACTCAGTGTTGTTTTTTTTTTTCTTTTTTTTTTTTTTCTTAGACTGACTAGTCAATACAGCCTGAGGCGCGAGCTTTGATGTGGATCGCGTGAAGTGTTCACTTCACGCGATTCACGACATTTAATGTCGTGAATCGAGTGAAGTGAACACTTCACGCCGCGCTTGCGCGTTAGGTTAGTCACTGTCATTATCACATTGGAGATTATTTTGATGTGGATCGCGTGAAGTGCTTGCGCGTTAGGCGCTGTCATTATTATTAATTTAAGTTTTTATTTATTTCTATAATTGACGACCATGGTCGTAAGCCTGTTCGTAATCGAGTTCAGAAATTAGTTCCTATTTATTTCAACGCTTTTAGATATTATGTCTAAATCCAACCGTGTTTGTACATTTAAAAAGTCAGTAGTGTGCATTTTGTTTTCAACAATTAACCAGATTTTGTATTAACTAGTTACAGACTACTTATTTAACCTGTAACGCGTGCAAATATAACATTATTGTAGACAGATACTAAATAACTAAGATCTGTATTTTTGATGCAAGTAACCCTTAACCGGTCAAGCGGCGCGCGTCGTCCATGATTGGCGAGTGGCGACGAAACCGTAGCCAATGAGCGACGCGCGTGAAGTGATGTTGCCATGGTTACCGTGGAGTGAAAATTGGAACATTCCGAATTGCACTGTAATCGATTACAGCGTGCTTACACATTGACCCCAATTATTCTGTATGGTATAAATTACCTATTATTCCCCGCATAATCTTACCACGCCGTACGGTTGTCAAGCGTGGTATTTTGACAGTTCAAACCGGTTTCATTAAACTAACGTTGCATTTTCGAAATTGTGCTTCCGGCTGCAGTCGCCACCTTACCAAAGAATAAGAAATTTGTGGTGTACACACAAATAAATACTATAATCCAACCGTGAGTACATAATCAAGTGAAAATAGTTTTGACTCTCAGCTGCCATGATGGTGATTTATCTAAATCGGAACGCAAATTATTTATGTGAGCTCTGTGGGCGATGATGGCATAATTCGGAATGATCCATATATCACGCAGCGGCAGCGCATGCGTATTAAGTAGGGGTTGTCGTTAGTATCAAGTGAACTTTTTTTTTGCTTTCACGCCATTGACGACCATGTACAACTCGTTTATAGAGAGTAGTATATTCCTTGATGTAGAATGTACATACGCCTGTACGTATTCGAGTACAGTGACAATAATTAGTTCCTAATTATTTAATGCTTTTAGAGATTTTAATGTCTAAATCCAACTGTGTTTGTATATTGAAAAAGTCAATTTAGTCAGCCTACATTTAAGATAATATATTATAAGAAATTGTGCTAAACAAGTACCTATTCAGTGATTGGTGTAATGTTTGTATAGATAAGTACATAATACGTAAAAGCACATATAGGTTTTTTTATATCATCTCTAGGTAAACCACACGTAAAAGATCCAAACCTTATAACATAAATATGTAGGCATATTATTAATCTAGTTACGATTGCTGACACACAAATTGCATTACATTTTTTCTACATAATTATATTGATTAATGTAAATATTAATTATGCTACCCATCAAATCTTATGAATGTGCGTTAATTAAGAGAGTTGGATAAAAAACTCATATGTTAACGCTATTAAATATTTCATATTTAGCGCGCAAGCTTATTACTTTACCTTTATTAAATTCAAGTCTGTAAATGCGATAATCGCCATTTTGTTGACAGTAGTGGTCGAGGCTAAAAAACATAAAATTGGGGATTTCGAACATCCAAACTCCACCACAGGGGCAGTGAATTATACATCATTTAATTATTTGACGAATTCATCCATTGTTCAAGTTAAAATAAGTAGTGGTAATGAAGTTTTTTGATATCTAATGTCGAAGTATCGCGCCAATCGTCCGTGTTTACATTTTTACTTTTCACAAATATCACACACACACATGTAGATAAGATTTAAAATGTGACAAATATTATTGGAAATATTATTAACAACACGAAAATTCCCAAATCCTAACGTAATATTGAAACACAGGTCGAATAACACGTATTAGGTATTCATTACCACTACTCAGTTTGTGTTCAAAATCGCCGTCCATTTTTGTTTTTTTTTTTTTTTATCGTAATGATGTGCGAAAGCGATCATGCTAAACATTTTTTTTTTTAATTTCGATTGACTCGGGTAATTAATATGTCAAATGTCGGAAATCAATACTCAGAAATTGAAATGAATTTGTTTTAAGCATTAAATACAATAAGCATTGTTTGTAATAATGATTTATGCTTTTCTAATGTAATTTTGATAGTTTTTTGGACATTCAATTGAAAATGAGTCAGTAACTGAGGACCTTTGACCATAGTCATTTATTGAATTTCGCGCCGAATTGTTTCTATATTTGAATTTATCTTCGGAATGCGCTCGCCGTTTAAAATTATTTTTATTTATTGTACAATTATTTATTTTTGATACTTTTCTAATCGTTTGCTACAGAATGCCCAGTATATATTTTTTAGGTACGCTGAGCAAAAGTTTGAGAATGACGTTAAATTAATTATATAAATTGCGTATTCCGCAATCACTTTACATTTCAATATGTTTTGTTAGTTTTATAAGCTTGGTAGTTTTTGTTTCTATTAGTTTACTTCAGTAATAGTAATTGTTTATTTTTGTGGTAGTTTCCCAAACAAATAAAAAAAAAATGCCATGTTTATGTCGAACCACGCACAGTGAAAGGTTCCGTAGTTGGGTTGAATATTCACGCATGCACAATGCACATAATTAATTTGATCGACTGCAAAAATAAGTTTGTATTTCATAAACTCATCGTTCATGAGTTCATAAGGTATTCAAAAATTAAAGTGCCGTCCAGAAAAGAAAATTCCTGTTTTCTTATGAATAACATCTTGAGCATTTCTTACTATTACAGCAAAAGTCAAGCTTATTCAAGAGATTAGGTGGTTTTTAAGGTGCCTTTACCTTCTGGATAGGTGTAGTAATATCTATTTAATACAACTTTAAGAAAAAAACAACATTGAGTTTCTGACTAAGTCTATGTTTTGCTATTTTATTTTAAAATCCCACAAAATATTAATGTTTTGACCACTAAAAGCTTTGAAATTATATAAAACTAGCTGCGCCCCGCGGTTTCACCCGCATAAGTGTCGATCCGTGGGAACATCGGGATAAAAACTATCCTATGTCCTTCCCCGGGACTCAAACTATCTCTATACCAAATTTCATCTAAATCGGTACAGTGGTTTAGGCGTGAAAAGGTAACATACAGACAGACAGACAGAGTTACTTCCGAATTTATAATATTAGTATGGATTTTCAATAAGATTAGCTTAAAAAATATTATTAAAATCTCGATTATGATTGTAAATGTTTGCTTGGTCAATCCCTAGCATCAGTGGGATGACACTGACAACTCACTTCACGCAAGTTTTCACGGTGAGATTTTTACAGAATCGACATGCTGTACGCAAACCTTGCATTTGGTATAAAAAGATCGCAATAGATCTTATTTCTATTGCAGTTGTAAATTCAATAATTATATTCAAGTAGCTGCGCCCCGCGGTTTTACCCGCATAAGTCTCGATCCCGTGGGAATATCGGGATAAAAATTACCCTATGTCCTTTCCCGGGACTCAAGCTATCTCTATACCAATTTTCATCAAAATTGGTCCAGCCGTTTGAGCGTGAAGAAGTAACAAACATATAAACACACACACACACACACTCACAAACTTTCGCCTTTATAATTTTAGTGTGATGAAATAAATACAACAACAATGACAATATTGAAAGGTCAAGAAATGATTGTGGAAAAGTTGTTGAACATAAGAGATCCATCACCAACACAGCCAGTACTGAATATGACACATAAATTAACGAATATACCACGAAAACCCAACGGAAGGATAGTATAGCGACGATGTACTGGCACATGATTAGACAAACGGAACAGATACAAAGCTTCAAACAACCGCGCGAATCGATTGCACTACCACAAGCACGCGGGGCATGTATGCGTGACCACTGGCCGCTTGTCACGTACGCGGCGAGACTGGAAAAAACTGGTTTACGCTGGCACAGCTAGTTGACAATCTCAGGGTCAGTGCGACGCACGTTGTTTGTTTTGTTAGTTGCAAGTTTGAATATTTTAATGTAAAAACGTGGTATATTATTGTTAATAATGGTGGTTTATTGTACTGTGTGTATGAATAATACTAGAAAAAATAAAGATATACTTATCATACTTCAACTATCCCAAGGAGTACAATAGGTAAGTAAATATTTGATTACTTCTTTTTCAAGTAAGTACCTTTTTGATAAGAAGACGGTTGTACACGGTGTGTTTTTACCTTTTTATTATTATTATTACAAGTTTTTACTATACATTTGTAGGTACGTGGATGGGTTGGTATGTAGTAGGTATGTGTGTTTAAATATTGCAAGTAAGATTTGAACCACTTCCCGATGTCTGATTGAGCTGAAATTTTGTATACCCGCGTAACTTCGGTGATAATGCAATAATAAGATAGGTATAAGCTGACGCTGCACCCAGGATTATCTCCTCACTAGGGAACTCTTCAACGGTTAGTAGCACGATCACAAAATTTTGTATGATAGATGAATTTTAATAATTCGACACGATATTTATCATGAACTGCTGCTGCAGCCAACATTGTCTCCTTACGAGGGAATTCTTTAACGGTTAGTAGCATGGACTTGAAAGTGAAACTTTTTATTTAAATTTAATTTTGCTTGCTAAACATGATCTTCACCATAGACTGCTGCTGCAGACAGGTCTTCTCACGAGGGAACTCCTCAACGGCCATAATAGCATGATTATGAAAGTTTGAATACGAGTTTAAAAAGAATTTTTAATCGAAACTTATTATTAATACCTACATCGTACTTATTTCTCGTTACTAGTAGGTCTTGAAATTAAATAAATATTTAAAAAATAGGTAAATAATCTTTAAAATATAGGTCTACCTATGTCTTTTGTATAATAGTGTTCGGTTCGCATTTCCATTTTATTTTTGTTTCAGCTCAAAGCATTTAAGTACCACACCATTAAAAGAAACAATAAATGATTTAAAAAAAACAAATTATAAAAAGAAAATTATTAGAGGTAAGTAATTTGTAAAGTATTCTATCATACTGAATAATAAAACTATTTAACAAATGTTTTGTTTAATTTGTCTTAACCTATTGTGACAACCCTACCAAAATAGGTAACAATTTTGCACGTTCTTAAGAAGCTTTGCCTCTGTTCCGTTTGTCTACTCATGTGGTACTGGTTGCTATAAAAAAATGACTAGTCAAACGACTGCTTCTAATGCCCGAAAAGGAACGAAGCAAGTACAAACTGAATGTACAGCTTGTAATAAAGTTTTTTGTCTTTCATGTTACAATGAGGTTCATTATTAAATCGGAATGTCAGAATAAAAAAAAAATAATGATTTTTGAAAAAAGAATAAAGAAGAAATAAATGAAAATTTTATCTCCCTTACGAAAATTGAGCCATTGTATTGTGGATTAAGATAGTTTAAAAATGGATCATAAAAAAATAGTGGAGTCCTTTTTTCGTAAAAGAAACGACCCAAAACGCCTTTATAGTTTGTGCTTTGCGAAAGTAATCCAATTACTGAAACCGTACGTGGACGGCAGTTTGAAAAAATATGAAGTGTCATTATTGGACAATGTAAGAGTTTTGTGTTTATGTACGAGTAGGTAGCTATAATATAGCTTACCAAGTTGATCAAGTATTTTTTTTTTATTCAGGTACATGATCTCAAATGTGACTTAATCAATCTGGGTCTACCAAGAATTATATGGACAAAACTGTTTCCAAAACACACAATGGTGTACTTAAACCGTTTTACCAGCTTTACGTGCTACATTTAGATTTAAACTCGACTAAAACGAAGACAAACATTTTACCAGTTTTTTATACGCTGTTACCCAATAAAATAGAAGAAACTTACCTACGTGTTTTCGCATTGTTATAGGAAAAATTGGGTATTAACGTCAAATCTTTTAAATGCGGTTATGAGAAGGCGCAAATTAACGCCTCTTCTGCTGTCTTCTCTCAGGCAAAAATAAGTGGATGATACCAATATTTCAATGACGCCATATGGAGGTATTAAAAAAAGATTCTATTGAATACGAGTACAGAGAGTCAAAATATTACTAGGAAAGCATCGGTGATTCCACTATTTCCAGCTAGTCGCATTCAGTTTGGAGATATATATTAGAAACATCTCCAGACAGCGAAAAAATGATCAAATTTCGCAAGTATTTTGAAAAGGAAGGTACCCAAGACTCTCAACAACCATATTAACCTGTGCTCATCAGCGCCATTAAAAAACCAATGCTTTAGAGGGCTGGCATTCTCGGCTGAATCGACGCATTCTTTAGGGTCATTATATTATCATACCTTTGATCGAATACGTGTGAAGACAACTGGACTTTGAGGGTCGAGAAGTTGGAGTCGCGTCATAACACGAACTTCAAGTCGTTCGTGGTGCGTGTTCCGACACAATCATCATCTCGAGAAGTTCCTCAAGGAAGAGTTCTGGCCGAGGGGTGTTGAGTATAGATGTTTTATCTCACGAAAGCGGGTGACCCATACTTGTGTGTGTAAGTGTACATGCACACTGTCATTGCGTGCGTAAGCTCGGGAGCGCCCAGTCGAGGCCGAGTCGCCGGCCGAGTCAGTAGTGCTTCTGGGTTCGCGCCGAAATTATTTATCGAGGTACGAAGAAACGGAGAAAAGTTGTTCGCAGTGAGGTAAGGCAAATTAATGTTCATGTTTGGTGTGTATTTATATTGTGTGTAATGAATTAATGTATTAGTTACTTTAATAAGAACATGTTAAACGAGATTTTAATAATGTATTGTTTATTTTAGGCTCGTCAAATGATTGCAAATTTCATCTAAATCGGTTCAGTGGTTTAGGCGTGAAAAGGTAACCATACAGACAGATAGACTGACAGACAGACAGACTAACAAAGTTACTTTCGAATTTATAATATTAGTATGGATGGATGTTGTTCATACGATTCCACTGCTCTTTAGTTGTTTTTTTTCTCCAGTTTGTCTAAGCGGTTATGAAGGATGTCCACCTGCTCCTGAATTTTCTCGACGTGCTTGAGGCGCGCTTCCATGACTTTGATCTTCCCGTTAAACTCTTTAAGCTCCTTGTTTGTTTCACTAAGTGATAACTTTAGATCAGCAAACTCTGTTCGTAGCACAGTTATTTCGTCCTTTAAAAAATCTAGAGGAGTTAGTTTCTCAGCGAGCGCTCCTATTTCCACGAGGCTAACCGACTCCGATTCTAGCCTTGGCGACACAGGGGGTTGATTAGTGGCACTTATTTTACATTTGCTGCAACGCCACGTTAGCTTTCTGTCACCAAGCTTCCGATATCCGGTTTCCGTTATTCCTGCGCAATGGAAGTGCCGTTCCTGATTACACACTGTGCAGTGAGCTCCAACGGATATTGGTTCATCACAGGCGCCACAATTGCACGTATTTATGATCCGGTCTCGATAAAGATTCTGGGTTCACTAATTGAGAAACGCTGGAATTACAGTCAACGCAGTAAATGCGAGTGACGAAAGTGACCGTAAAAGGTTACATGCTCTGTGGTGACCGTACGGCACAGCGCACAGGGCAAGACTGATATGAGAAGAAAATGGCGACACATTCATTAGCTGATAACAGATGAAATATCTACGGTATCCTATGAAGTCTTTACGACCCATTCATCTTCGTTTACAAGAGGTAAAAAACTGCAGCGATATTTTTGGTGGGGTAAACATCCTAGTTTTCGAAGATATTATGCAATTACCGCCTGTCAAGGGCGGTTCGTGCTTCAAGCAACCGATCATATTCCCAGGAGAGCCACAGTTGTGGCATTATTTTGGAATTTGTGAATTAAAGGCCAAAGTCCGACAAAAAAACGTTAGCCACTTCATAGACCTTCTTAATAACCTCCGAGTAGGTGAGTTAAGTATGGAGCAGTACGAGATTTTACTTGAAAGAAGTCGCGTTTCGTTGGTTGATGATTTTACCGATGGCGAAGCTGTACGTATTTTTCCTGCAATCAAACTAGTGAATGACTACAATGATAAATTGGTGGAATTTATCGCCAAAACAGTTAAAATTTATACGTTCAATGTTCACGACTCCAAGGAACCTTCCACTTATGGTCAAAAATCCAATGTTGCTTCCGTTTCGCAAGATCCAAACTGTACAGGAGGTTTGCTAAATCTATAAAAATCGAAGTCGGTGCTAGTCATGTTGCGAATGAATTTGAAGGTTTCGGAAGGATTAGTCAATGGTAGCATGGGTATAATCAGAAAATTTGAATGGAGTGGACTTCGCAGCGACCAGTTGGAAGAAGGGGAACTTCTGAAAAACATATTTATAGAATTCGATGTCAAATCATTCGGAGGAAGTTTTAAGAGATGAACACGGATGGATTCCAATACAGTCACAAAGTTTGACACATCAAGGTCTTAGAGGGAGCGGCCATCATGTAGAAAGATTAATGATTCCTATAATTTTGAGTTGGGCTGTTACTGTCCATAAATTACAAGTAACCACCATAGATAAGGCTGTCGAAGTACTTTTGCAAAAGGCCAAGCTTACATGGCCTTAATCTGTCAAGCTCCACTAACGAGACACAAAAGATTTTCTATTGTTTCGTCACCGATAGTCGCTTGCAGTTTGGGGTTGCAGTTTGCGGTCTGCAGCCCATCTCGGACTTGTACCTTTACTGTGCCGTGTGGTAATGCCGTCCGTGTACAGTTTTTTCATGCGAGAAGCTTGCGCAGGCAGAACTGTGGTGAAGCTTGTGCGTTTGTTAGGCCCATTAAGTCGTGTAAAAAGTTTGCAGGGTGTTGCAATTTGTGAACTTAATCAAAGAAAGTTGTTTAATAATCCTCATGGCAAATCTGCTTTAGCTGAACTGCAATATTACGAAACACATTACCGTAAGTTTTAAACTTATTCCAACATAAATCATTTACGCGGTCTAGAGACGGATGTTGCACTAGGTCAACATGTATGTCTTAGCAAAATTATCAAGGTTACCGGGTGTTTTATTTCATATTATAATCGCAAATTTCATCATTCATCATTTCATAGAATATCAAATAATAAACTAAATACACTTCCTATAATAACATTACGTATAGTATTCATTTGATACTGTTAACGCCTCGCATATTATGTGTGCAAGTGCATACAAACACATATACAACCGACGTATGACAGAAGATTGGAAGATTCCAGAAGCCTGCGCAACCGAGGCGCGCACACGACAGGCGCGCCCTCTTTAGTTTCACATTACCTACCTTAGATTTTTTACTAGAAGAATGTAACTTTTATTATTTTCGACGAATGACTTTGTTAAATTAATTATATTATTTTTATTGGAGAAACACTTTTATTATTTACTTCCATCCATCGCCCCACAACGAGCACCATTGCCTCCACATTGGTCCTTCGCCGGATGAAGAAAATTAAAAATTAACAACAACGGAAGCATTACGTTGTTGAAAAAATATACGGATGGAGGATTATTGAGGATTACACACATTAGCAAGAGGAAAGACCACCCTACTTCAAGAACCTTAAACGTACCACATCGTCAAATTCCACAACAAGACAGCAAAAAAAAATCTGCATGCCTTTTTTGTAATCCAGTCCTAATCAACTCTCGACATAATCGACAAAAATTAAACAAAACCCAACACACATACATTCAACTTGCATTGCAATAATTGGAGTGTTTTTAAATGCTCCAGTCTCTTTTAAATGCTCCAGCTTTTATTTTGTATTTTATCAAAGATATCTACTATCTTTCTATCACCAGCAAAACAGAGAAAACCATATTCGAAACGACTACGGATTGAAGATTTGTACAAAAGCAACAATATTTTTCGATCAGCGCCCCAGGAGTTTCTACACAAAGAAACTCTGTTAGCTCTTGAACTTACCAATTCAATTAGAATTCGCAAGTTGATATTTGTTTTTAAAAAGTTACGCTGTATTGCTGACCCAAAAATAGTTAGACAAGTTTACTTTGCTCTATGTCAATCGATTATAACGTACTGTATTACCACATGGGGTGGAGCGGGTAAAACAATGTTACTAACCATCGAGAGAGCTCAGAGGGCGATTCTCAAAGTGTCTACTTTCCGCCCTTTCCTTTTTCCTACTAACCTCCTGTACAAATCTTGTGAAGTATTAACAGTTCGACAGCTATTTATTATGGGCATTGTATTAAAACAACACAAAGCTCTACCCTACAGCGCTGGATATACTAATAAAAGACGTAAAGATATAGTTTGTCCACAAATTTCAACAAAACATGCTTTTATATCCAAATTTTACCCGTACCTCGGACCTCTCCTATATAATAGACTAAACTCGAAAGCAAATATTTATTCTGTGAACTATACAATTTGTAAGAAATTACTCAAGGATGCTCTCCAAAGTATGTCTTATGAAGAAACAGAAAATTTACTAACTGTGTTAAAGTAAATATAGGTATACAAACTTCACTTAAGTTAAATAATTATCAAATTTAGAAACTAAGAGTTATTATTTAATTATTTGTCTATTGTTAACTTTTGATTATTTATTAATTTTAAAAGACTATTTTAGCACTTTTCGCCTGAAACACAGGATTACCTAGTTCAGGCACGTACGTCTTAGCAATGTAATTTTTATTTAAGCAAAACTGTACAAATTTTCATGCATAATAATTTTTGAATAAATATATTATTATTATTATATTATTATTATATTATTATTAATTCAACATATTTTTTCCAAGAGAAATTATGAGTAAAAGTGACACCTAAAAACTTGCTTCAAGAAAAATAGGAATAGAAACTTGATTGTAATACACAGAAGGACTGAACTTGCTAGCTTTACCAAAGACCACTAGTTTGTGCATTTATAAAAATAAAAAAAGTATAAAAAGTATTTAGATATCCACCCAAAGCCTAATAAGACTATTGGTTATATTTGTTAATTTTTTTCTAGACAGATACACAACCAAATCAGCATATTGAAGATTTTTGACCTCAGAACCTAGAATCAAATTCAAACGACGAATGTACAGAATGAATATTAATGGAGAAAGTATTCCTCCTTGACAAACTCCAACAGAAGCAAGCCTTGGGCCACAGTGCCGTAGACGACCGTTTTATAAGGGTGCAAACTTTAAGAAATCGTCGTCAAACGGCTGTTCAGACCCGAAATGTCTTAAAAGTGTTAGAGCAAAGAAGTACAATTCTTTATTGACTGGCTGGTATGAAACATGACGTATGTTTGAATTTTAGAGTGACTGCTGGTTTTCTCTGTCAAGGAAAAACAATCTTCTGTTGTGTCAGCAGAGGCTGAAAAGCTGTGTTTTGTTATAACTACTATTTACCAAATATACTATATAACTGTAGATATCTGTATGTTATTATCAAACTCCTAATAGGTTATGGGACCCAGCACGTTCCTTAAAGAGTGCATATGCAGTAAAAGCGCTAGAGTGTGCGTAAGTATATGTGAGCCGTGATGACAAATAAAGAGAAGAACAGTAATACCTACGAGCTTCCTACACAAAGTACACACAGAGATATGACGGCTTCTACGAGTGCGGCCGGTTCAGGTCTTCCAGCGATAGAGAAACTAAGTGGAAACAGCAACTACGACAGTTGGAAATTCGATGTTGAGTGCATACTAGTACACGATGACTTATGGAAGTACGTGGAAAGTGTTCCAGCTGATGGACACGCCCAGCTGATGGACACGCAGTTGCTAAACGGGGTGATCAACGGGCACGCACAAAGATCTGCCTGCTGATAGAGAACCAGTGTAAGGTACACGTTCGCAAAGCTACGACGGCGTATGCTACCTGGAACAATTTAAAAATCGCTTACGAGGACAAGGGTATCAACAACAGATGCAGACTGTTGTCGAGGCTGGTGAGCCTTAAACTTGATATGTTTAATTCGATAACTGAATACGTAACAGAGATAATGCGAGTAGCTAATCAACTCTCAGATATGGGTAAAGAGATTGATGATGAATTATTAGCAGCACTGATGCTACAGGGGTTACCGGAGGAGTATACACCCATGAGGTTGGCGTTAGAGAATACCAACACGGAGCTAACAACTGATTTTATAAAAACGAAACTGCTGCAACTAGATGGCACCAAAGTTTGCGCAATCCAGGGTGTTGCAGGCTCAAGTTCGGCACTTACTACTACTAAATATCATAAGAAGTTTGTTCAGAGGAATAAGCAAAAGAAGACGGTGAAGTGCTTTATCTGCGAGGGACCGCATAAAGCCTGTGATTGTCCACATAATCCTCGGCAGTCGAAGACCAGTCATATGGCGACGGCACTGAGCACTGGGAATCAAGAGAAATCTCATCTCGACGAATGGATTCTAGATTCTGGAGCAGCACATATGAGCTATAGAAAGGACTGGATGAGCGATTTTGTAAAGATTGACAAAAAGGTGGAAGTATGTATGCTGTGCAAATGGTGGTAAAGTATATGGAGAAGGTTTTGGTAATGTAGAGAATGCTGCACATGACGTCACTGTCAAGACTGTCATGTATGTACCAGATCTTGTTGAGTGTGAGTTGCATTGTAAATAAGTATAAGGTTGTCGTTTTTTCTAAAAATGGTTGTAAGATGTATAATGCAGATGAGTGTTCAATTAAAGGTAATCCATGTGTGACAGGAGTGCTTGACAGAGGTGTCTATAAAATTAAACAATGTTTACAGGCAACTGCTCTAGCTGCTGCTACAAACAATGAAATGGAGCTATGGCATAAAAGGATGGCACACCTAGGAGTACGTAACCTAACTTTATTAAGAGACAAACTGGCGATTGGGATGAATTTTAAAAATACTTCTAATTGTAAATTAGAATGTGTAGCCTGTCTGATGGGCAAGCAAACAAGAAAACCATTTGTACGCAACAAGGCTACAAGGGCTAGAGAGCTCTTAGAGTTGGTACACTCCGACATTTGTGGACCGATGAGTGAGAAGTCCATAGGTGGTCACAGGTACTTCATAACTTTTATCGATAATTTTTCCCGAAAAACGTTCGTGTATTTTCTTAGTGCGAAGAGTGAAGCCTTTGAAAAATTAAAGCAATTTAAGAGTTTTGCGGAGACACAAACAGGGAAGAAGTTGAAAGTGTTGAGAACTGACAACGGCGGTGAATACGTCAACGCGATAGTCGGCGAATTCCTGAAGGACCATGGAATTAAGCATGAATTAACAATTGCTTATACGCCCGAACAAAACGGAGTAGCCGAACGTGCGAATCGTACGATAGCAGAGAAGGCAAGAGCGATGCTACAGGAAGCTGGACTACCTACTCGGTACTGGGCAGAAGCGACCAATACCGCAGTCTACTTGAAGAATAGGAGCCCAACTTTAGCTGTAAGAGAGATGACGCCAGAAGAGGCATGGACAGGACAAAAATCGGTTCTTAGTCATCTCAAATTGTTCGGATGTAAGGCGTACATGCACATTCCAGATCAGAAGAGAACAAAATGGGATCCGAAAAGCTTGGAGATGATCTTCGTGGGTTACTGTGAAGAATCAAAAGGATATAGACTCATTGATCCTTCAAATGATCAACTTCACAGAGCTCGAGACGTGGTATTTTTCGAGAACCAAATGTATCAGAAGACTGCTGATCCTGAAGCGAACAAGGAAAAAGCAACAATTGAACTAGATACTGAAGATCAACAGCACAAGGAAATCCCTCAAGAAAATGAACCTACTCGATCAGAACAGATAATTGAAGAGAACCTTCTGTCAAATGATAGAGATCATATTGACTCGAATACAGAAGTAGCTGAAGAAGAGGATGAAGAGTGGATGTCGTTCGAAGAGAAGCCAGGAGATGAGAAAGAGACACAAACTGAACCGACAGTGGAAGTGAGGAGATACCCACTTAGAGAGCGGAGGCAGGTTCAGACGCCAGATTTTTTCACTTATCAAGCCATGCCACAAAAAGATGATCCGCTCACTGTGCAAGAGGCACTATCGAAAAATGATGCTGCACAGTGGAGAGATGCGATACAGCAGGAGCTGATTGTGTTAAAGAAAAATGAGACCTGGGTTCTTGTGAAACCTGACCAAGCGAGCAATGTTGTTGACTGTAAATGGTTATTTAAAGTCAAAAAGGAGGCCGGGAATAAGGGTTCATACGCACTATGCGGGTAGCCGTCCGGCTGACCGCAAGCACAATTATGTACGTAATATTCATTTCTATGCGCACTGCGATGCGGCTACCCGCAGACCGCTCCGGTCGCTCGGAGGGCTGCGGCCCGAGTGACGGCCAGCCGGACGGTTGCTATACGCACTGTGCGGTTCAGTCTGCGGCTGCCCGCCATTGAGTGAGTGTGTGCACGTGGTATTATAATATTGCAAAATGCTTGCTCTCATCTCGTGTTTGCAAATAAGGATGCACCCAGTACTTCTTTCTTTGTTTTTTCTTCTTTACGTAACGTGTGTAAATGTAGTAAATAGCTGCAACTTCTTCCACGTCCATCTTTGAAATGGATCGACATGACCGCAAATCGTAACGGTTCTTCAACCGCACGTTGCGGTTGCGAATGCGGCTGCCCGCGATCCGGCTGGCCGCATTCGCAACCGCATCCTGCGGTCAGCCGCGCGGCTAGCCGTAATGCGGCTACCCGCATAGTGCGTCTGAACCCTAAAACTCGGTACAAGGCTCGATTGGTCGCGCGAGGGTTCAGTCAGCGAAAAGGGATTGACTATGATGAAACCTTTTCACCCGTGGTCCGGCATAGCTCTTTGAGACTTCTTATTGCATTGGCAGCGAACCTCGGTCTGCAGATTGACCATATGGATGTCAAAACAGCATTCTTAAACGGAAGCATTAGTGAAAAAGTCTACATGCGACAGCCACCTCACTTTGAAGAAAAGGGCAAAGAAGACTATGTTTGCTTAATAAAGAAATCTCTTTATGGTCTTAAGCAAGCCCCTCGGTCTTGGAACCAAAAGCTACATTCGGAACTGAAGAGCCTAAACTTTAAACGTTGCTTAAACGAATCCTGTGTATACATGAGGAAACGTGATAAAGAAATGATAATACTAGCTATCTACGTTGATGATATCCTCATTTTATACAACAATGAAAAGGAAATGAGAAAGGTTAAGGACGAACTTAAATCAAAATTTGAGATGAAGGATTTAGGTAAGGTAGAGCTTTTTCTTGGAATGAGAATAAAACAAGAGAACGGTACTATTAAAATCGATCAGGAGGAGTATATCGAGAAAGTTCTTCGCAGATTTAAAATGGAGAACTGTAAACCAGTGAGTACACCAGGAGTTACAGGGCAGCGTTTCGGAAAACCAAAAGAGTCATCTGTACCTGACGACAGCATACCCTACAGAGAGCTGATAGGATCATTGATGTATGTTGCTGTCTGTACAAGGCCCCACATTGCCCACGCAACAAACTTCATGAGTCAATTTTGCAATAATTATGAAGAAATTCACTGGGTTGCAGCGAAATGGATTCTGAGATACCTTAAAGGATCAGAGTATGGGACTAGTATACTCTAAGGACACATGTCAAGAAATTGAAGGCTTTGCTGATGCAGATCATGGAGGTAATCTTGTTGACAGAAAGTCATATTCAGGAAATGTGTTCAAGATGGCTAATGGAGCCATTTCGTGGCAAAGCTCCAAACACAGGAGTATAGCACTATCGACAGCAGAAGCTGAATACATAAGCTTATCCGAGGCTGCGAAAGAGGCCATATTCCTCAGAAGATTTTTAAAAGAAATCACAGATAAGGAGCCACCCATTGTGATTCATACAGACAGCCAGTCCGCTATGGCTATTGCACAAAACCCAGTGCACCATCAGCAGACTGAACATGTTGATGTGCGCTATCACTTCATTCGGGAAACTATAGAAAATGGAGCAATCACGCTGAGGTATTTGGAGACACAGCAAATGGTTGCTGATGCTTTGACAAAGGCAGTAATTAGAGGGAAGCATGAGTTTTGCAGAAGTGAGATGGGAGTGCATTGAGGATTGTCCGTGAGTGAGTGAGTGAAAGGATTAGAGGAGTCTGAATCTTGATAGGAAGTCTGATGGAAACAATTGAGGAGGAGTGTTAGAGCAAAGAAATACAATTGTTTATTGACTGGCTGGTATGAATCATGACGTATGTTTGAATTTTAGAGTGACTGCTGGTTTTCTCTGTCAAGGAAAAACAATCTTCTGTTGTGTCAGCAGAGGCTGAAAAGCTGTGTTTTGTTATAACTACTATTTACCAAATATATCACACTAATATTATAAAGGCGAAAGTTTGTGAGTGTGTGTGTCTGTGTGTGTGTGTTTGTATGTTTGTTACTTCTTCACGCTCAAACCGCTGAACCGATTTAGATGAAATTTGGTATAGAGATAGTTTGAGTCCCGGGAAAGGACATAGGCTACTTTTTATCCCGATATTCCCACGGGATCGACATTTACGCGGGTGAAACCGCGGGGCGCAGCTAGTATACTATATAACTGTAGATATCTGTATGTTATTATCAAACTCCTAATAAAAAGAAGCGCGTAACGTACGTGTTAGTGAACGAACAGTGAGGAAAAGGTTTAATGAAGTTGGTTCGAAGTCATACGTGCCAGCAAAAATGCCAAAAATTGAGGTGGGCCATCGAGTAGCAAGATTAGCGTTCGCTCGTCAGCATCAAAATTGGTCCGATGAGTGAAGTCAAGTTTTGTTCTCCGACGAAAGCCGTTTTTGTGTAAATTTCATCGACGGAAGGGAGAGGATGTGAAGATATCGAGGAGAGCGTTACCATCAAGCATTTTTTTCCGAAACAACGGCTTACGGTGGAGGGTCTGTTATGGTGTGGGGTGGTTTAAGTTTGACGGCCCACACCGCTCTGATTGATGGCGGTCTTTTGACTGCACACAGGTACACAGCTGAGATCCTAGAACCCCATGGTATGCCTTTTGCCCCATTCATACGCTCAAATTTCGAGTTTATGCACGATAACGCACTACCCCACACTGCGCGCATAGTGCATGATTACTTAAATGAGACTGGTGTAACCCAGATGGACTGGCCTGCACGATCGCCGGACATGAATCCGATAGAACATGTCTGAGACATGATTGCACGAAGGGTTTGTTTAAGAAATCCTGCCCCTAGGAATGTTGGAGACCAGAAATTGGCGCTGGTTGAAGAATGGGACATTTTGCCTCAGGAAATGATCGAAGGTAGTATCAGAAGCTTGGCTAGACGTATCCAAGCCATTTTAAGGGCGCGTGGAGGCAACACGCGCTATTAATTCTTTTTTTTTTATTTAGCTTTGTTATTACGTATTCGAAAACATCAAAAATTTCAAACAAAAGCATTTTTTTATTTTTTTTATTAAATAAATCCTAATAAACCCTACATTTTGTTTTTTTCTTGCGTAAAATAAACGAACAGACTCAAATGAAACAAAAACATTAAAATAATAGACATTCAATCTCAAAAAATAATGTTTTTTTTTTGTGTTCCTCTAATTTTGCCGGTGTGTGTACATTTTTCATAGTACCAACATAAATAATAGGCCTTTTCAATTTACAGATTGTTCCACCAAAAAAAAAAAGATAGCTATTCTAAGCAATATGATTGTTCAAGCTGCCCCAGTAACATGTGAAGCAGAAGTGTCTATTGAGAAACCCGCGAATACTTCAACGGAGACTCTTTTGAAGTTGAGGTTCGTGTTTTTATAGTCGAAATAGCCCCGCCCCACCTTACCTTAATCCATGGATTGAAAATCGGATCTGGCAACACTGGCCACCTACCGAGCGATAGCTGAATATATTTTGACAAATTTAATTCATATTTGCTATATTATGCCGCTCAAATTCTGCTATATTATGCTAGATGGCGTCACTGAGACATTGGATCACAGTTTTTGTATGACATTTCTTTGCATAGCCTCTCTAGGTACCTATCTTAAATCTCTTTGGTGTAAATATATGAAACCTCAGCAGCAGACTTAAAAACATAAGTGAGAAGACTACACTTTAGAGGACTTTTATAATGTAAGTACTGGTAATCTCGTGCAGTTTCAAGTTTTCAACAATAACGACATAGGTTGAAATTTAAATTTTCATATTTCTTTACATGACTGACACAGACTAATGAATGACAGAGACTAAAATATACGTCACTGTTATTGTCACAGGCAGGGCGTAATCCGCAGACTAAAATAATATAATGCAGGGTAAAATCACAGAACACTATACTCATTCTGACCACAGAGTACTTTTGATAGACTGAAAACTCTGACATTAATTTCATTCATTTCTGTCATTCTGACACTGACATTACTAAAACCTACAGCCAAAACCCAACCACTGCAAAGTTTTTTGCGGCGGACTGTCGTTTTTTGGCGGGTTATTTGAAACACGTGGTTGAGTGAAATATTTTTGATTTTATGAATTTTACTGTTTTGAGTGCCTAAATTTGCTTGGTTTTTGTGTGTGTGTCTTGCTGCCTGCTGCGTGTAGTATTGTAAGTGGTTATCTTCCCATTTCCCTCATTTAAAATGAGGGAAGTGGGAGACGATGATCCTCCTGATGGGGGAGGTGCTAATCCCTTGAATGAGTCCTTACAGTCTCGAAAACGACAGCGTACTGAACCGCTTAAATCGGATCTTAAAAAAAGTACCCCTCCATCGGATTCTTATCAGTCAATATACTGTAAACCTGGTTTCGAATCTGACTCTAAAATCCCTTATAATACAAGTGACAAGGGTCCTTTTATTGTGCACGTTACGCGGTCAGAACCGGATTTGTCTGCCGGGCATTCAATAAGGATATTAAAGTTTGCGCAACTCATCCACCAAAACAAAATTCCGCATATAGTAGATGGTAGTATAAAAGCACTGGGAAGAAATAGGGCCTGTTTAGAGTTCACTTCAGCGGCTGCTGCCAATGCTTTTATAAATCATGATTTTTTGGTTAATTACAAATTTGCTGCAGACATCCCTAAATTTCATGTGTCTCGGATGGGAGTGGTTCGTGATATTCCAACAGATTGGACTTTAGAAGAATTGGTAGAAGGAATCCGAACTCCCCCCAACTGCGGAGAAGTAATCAGGGCCCGTCGTTTAAATATAAAATCTAGAAAAGAAGATTCTGTTACTTGGATCCCTTCCACTACAGTAGTTTTAACCATTACTGGTCAAACCATTCCCGAGAGAGTTTTTTGTTATGAAACGTCACTCCCTGTAAGTACATACCAATTGCCAACAATTCAATGCAGAAATTGCTGCCGCTTTGGACACATCCGTACTCAATGCCGTTCGAAGCCTCGGTGCTATAAATGTGGTCAAGAACACTCCGGTGATAGTTGCTTGGTTACTGACGATCTCTCGACTTGCATCTTGTGCCGAGGAATCCACAAGGCGACTGATGGTAAATGCCCGGAACATGCTCGCCAAAAATCTATTAAAATTGTTATGTCTCAGGACAATATAAGTTATTCTGAGGCCGCTCTGAGATTCCCCTACCCTAAGCGTCTTTATTCTGATATCACCTCCTCTCCATTCTCCCCGTCACAACAAATGCAATTCTCCCAACAAACCACTTACTCTTTGCAATCTCCCCCACACACCTCTGCTCAACCTCACTCTCAATCCTACACAAAGACTGTCTACCGTACTCCCCGTCCAAGAACCCCGTTAGGTAAGTCCTATGATGTGCAAGCTCATAGAGATATTATCAATACTCCTTCCTTCTCTCAACCGAATGGTTGTGCCTTGCTGTCTCCCACTGAAGACTCCACTCCTTCGCTCACTCCTAATGATAACTTGATAGAGCTCCTTACCTGTTCCCTTATCAACGTTATCAGTAAGTTTAGTGACACTTTACCGAACAACGTCGTTTCCCTACTACAACAATTTATCCAAACCCTTGTAACTAAAAATGCTCCCCTCAACTCTCCTCCAATGGAATTGTAGAAGCATTCGTAGGAAAAAGCATGAGCTTATTTATTTGACAAATCGCTATAAACCCGTCCTCCTTGCTGTCTCGGAGACTTGGTTGGTACCGGGTTCCGTGTTTAGGTTTCCGGGATTTTCCTGCCTTCGGGACGACAGGGCGGATGGATGGGCAGGATGTGCCCTGCTAGTCTCAAGATCTATTCCTTTCTCTCAAATTAATATTCCTGCTCACAGCGACGAAATCCATGTAGTAGCAGTGAAAGCCTTTAACATCTCCTTTGTTTCATGCTACATTCCCCACCCAAATAGTAGAGTTATATTAGAACTCAATAATATTCTTTCTTCCATACAGGGCCCTCTCATGGTGCTAGGAGACTTTAACTGTCACCACACTATGTGGGGTCTCATTACATAGATACATCCTCTCCCTTTCTAATTGATCTAATGGATGACATTAACCTTTGCCTATTAAATGATGGATCTCCGACTCGCAGGGTAGCTCCTGGTCAAAATAATAGTGTAATCGACCTTTCATTGTCCTCTCCCTCCCTAGTAAATTCTCTCTCCTGGTCCGTGTTACCTAATTCTCACAGCAGCGATCACTTTCCAATTTTAATCAACTTTCTCCAATCATTTACTCCCCCTCCTGCTCTTCCTCCTTTACAGCGATATAGACTATCAGATGCAGACTGGGACAAGTATGCTCTTGTCTTAGACTCCAAGTTATCCGGTCTTTCCCTTGTAGATCCTTCAAATTTTTTGGTGGCCTATGATGATTTCGTTTCCTGTATAATTGCTGCTGCCGATCAATCTATACCGCTCAAGAATTCGTCTCGTGGTCGCATCCCTTCTCCCCTTGGTGGGATTCAGAATGTACCAACATGGTGCGTCTACGCAACGAGTCGGAAAATACATATGCAGCGGCTTTAACTATGGAAAATTATATTAGTTTTACGAAAACTGGGGCAAAAGCCGCGAGACTTTTAGCCAAGAAGGCTGTAGGTTGGCAAAAATTCTGTGAATCTTTATCTCCTCGTACACCTAGTATAATACATAATAGTTCCTCAAATGATCCCACTATCTGGCTTGATGATTTTGTTAATAGATTAGCCCCCCCCCTCCGTACCTCATTTAGATTGCTTTCCTTCTGCTCTAATTCCCTCTCCTACATCTGACAGAATGAACGATCAATTCTCGCTTGCAGAATTTACTTGTGCTTTAGATCATCTTAAAGATTCCTCGCCAGGCATAGATGGTATCACGTATTCCTTTGTCTGTAAAGCTAGTCAAACCTCAAAATTATATCTTTTAAATATTATTAATTCAATTTTCCTAACTTCAAATATACCAGAGTCATGGAAGACCCAAATTATAATTCCCATCTTAAAGCCTGGGAAAGATCCAAATCTCTCGACATCATACAGACCTATTGCCTTGTCGTCGGTTTTGGCAAAGATCGCAGAGCATCTTATAAAAAACAGACTGGAATGGATCCTTGAAAGTCGTGGTTTACTCTCCAACACTCAATTTGGATTTAGACGTAGTATGGGAACGATCGACAGTCTTAGCATTCTTACCTCACAAATTAGGCTTGCATTCTCCCGCAATGAACATGTTATTGGGGTCTTCCTTGACATCTCGTCAGCTTATGATAATGTTCAGCTTCCGCTACTCAGGCAGAAAATGCTTGAGCTGAGTATTCCCGTGAGACTGGTAAATTTTATCTTTAACCTTTTTATGTGTCGTTCTATTCGTGTACGTTCTCAAGGCGGTCTTCTGCCTTTCCGTCTTGTATGGAGGGGTCTTTCTTAAGACAGAAGTCTTAAGTCCAATCTTATATAACCTATACACCGCCAGCCTTGACTTAACCGTTAATTCGTTTTGCAATATCCTGCAGTATGCAGATGATATTGCCTTATACATAAGTTGCTCTTCTTTGTCCAATGGTGCTCTTAAATTGAACTCTGCTCTTAGTTACTTGAATGATTGACTCTCAGAACATGGACTGGAGCTTTCTATTCCTAAGTGTCAAGCCGTAATATTTTCCCGTAGAAGAAATATTCCTCCAGTTAACATCTCTGTCGCTGGAGAATCGATTGTAATCCAAGATAAAGTTAAATTTTTGGGCGTTGTTCTTGACTCCAAGATGACGGGTTTATTTCATTTACAATATGTATTTAATAACACTGAGAAGTCCATCAATGTTCTGAGATCTTTATCTGGAGTTCGTTGGGGTTCTCATCCGGCCTCTCAAAAACTGCTTTATAACGCCATCGTTCGCAGCCATTTTGACTATGGATGTTTTATTCTAGAACCTTGCAGTAAATTAGCCCTGTGTAAACTGGATAAGCTCCAATCTAAATGCTTACGCATTATTACTGGTGCAATGAAATCATCCCCAATTAATGCACTCCAAGTGGAATGTGTTGAACCTCCACTTCATCTCCGTCGACAATTTCTAGCAGATAGGTATTTTTCGGTAGCGTCTCAATTTCCCTCACACCCTCTTTTTAGTATTCTTCGTCCCCTTTCTTGTGCTATCGAAACTTCAACTTATTGGAGAAATAAATCCCCTCCTCTATTAGTGAACAGCTTCAATAATAATAAGACTCTTTCATCTACAGTCATGCCATTGGATAATCATCCCATTTTTCTAGTTCCTTATGACTCAGTAATCTATCAACCCAGAGTGATACTAGATTTTGGTATATATAAACTTCCGATCCCAACATTCTTTTTTATAAAATTTTAAAGAAAAAATGGCCAAATTGGATTTTATTATTCACAGATGCGTCAAAAATAGATGGATCTCATTTAGGTTCATCTGTGTTTATACCTGAGTATAATGTTGTCTTAAGTTTTAAGAGTCCACCTGAGTGTTCTATTTTCACAGGAGAATCCCTAGCAATATTAGAGGCAGTAAAGTACATTGATGCTAATCAACAACATTTTGATAAATCCTTGATACTCACAGACTCTCTTAGCTCTCTCCAAGACTTATTGAAAATTCCATTTCGCAGCAAAGATAACTCTGTAATTATTCTCAGAATTAAGGAAATTCTCTATAAGTTAAACCAGTCTGGCCTGGAAATTGCCTTGGCATGGATTCCGGGACATATAGGCATATTGGGCAATGAAGAAGCTGATTTCTTTGCTAAGTAATCTATTCAGACAGGTTGTACGTCTTTCTCTAACATTCCGGCTCGGGACGTCCGTTGCCTGGCTAAACCACGTCTCATGAAGTCTTGGGATGAACTGTGGCAAAGTTCTAGGGTAATTAAGGGCAAATATTATGGCAATATTCAACCCAACATTCCAGATAAACCTTGGTTTGTCAAAAATAAGAATTTGAATAAATTAACCACATCTATCATTATACGTCTCAGACTAGGTCATGTTTGCTCTCCAGTGTTTTTGGCTAAACTACGCATTCGGAATCATTCCCTTTGTGAGTGTGGTCTAGAAGAGGGCACTCTTGAACACATATTTTTCTCTTGTCGTAATCTTTTAATCCCGCTATATGATATTCTCCCTTCTAATTTTCCCAGACCTATTAATATCCCATTCCTCTTAACACTCGTTGAGACCCCATTAATTAATTCACTTAAAAAATTTATATTATTAAATAACATCAAACTATAACATGGCAACTCAAAGGCTACTCAAACACAGTTGTAACTAAACCGTACTAAAGACAGTATAACTGGTCAACCTCAACGAATACACTTTGTTTCCCTTAACTTGACATTGGCAGAATCATCGTTAAAACGATGGAGCCATTACTAAAAAAATAAATAAAAAAAACCACTGCAAAACAAATGGTGTTTTATGGTAGTAGTTACGATTGTGGTGATTTTGTAGGTTATATTATGTAAATAAAAATGTTTTGTAAAACGTACCACATCGTCAAATTCCACAAGACAGAAAAAAAAAATTTGAATGCCTTTTTTGTAATCCAGTCCTAATCAACTCTCGACATAATCGACAAAAATTAAACAAAACCCAACACACACATACATTCAACTTGCATTGCAATAATTGGAGTGCTTTTAAATGCTCCAGTCTCTTTTAAATGCTCCAGCTTTTATTTTGTATTTTATCAAAGATATCTACTATCTTTCTATCACCAGCAAAACAGAGAAAACCATATTCGAAACTACTACGGATTGAAGATTTGTACAAAAGCAACAATATTTTTCGATCAGCGCCCCAGGAGTTTCTACACAAAGAAACTGTTAGCTCTTGAACTTACTCAACATATTTTTTCCAAGAGAAATTATGAGTAAAAGTGACACCTAAAAACTTGCTTCAAGAAAAATAGGAATAGAAACTTGATTGTAATACACAGAAGGACTGAACTTGCTAGCTTTACCAAAGACCACTAGTTTAGACTTAAGTGCATTTATAAAAATAAAAAAAGTATTAAAAGTATTTAGATAATCCACCAAAGCCTAATAAGACTATTTGTTATATTTTTTGTTATTTTTTTTCTAGACAGATACACAACCAAATCAGCATACCTCAGAACCTAGAATCAAATTCAAACGACGAATGTACAGAATGAATATTAATGGAGAAAGTATTCCTCCTTGACAAACTCCTACAGAAGCAAGCCTTGGCCCATATAATTTATCATTATATTTACCTAACATAAACAAGAATTCACGGACCCAATGAACTATTTTGTTTGGAATTCCAATAAAAAGCAATTCAGAACAAAGTACATCAATATTGACACTATTAAAAGCGTACATCAATATTGACACTATTAAAAGCTCCAGCAACATAAAAAAATACTGACATTAAACAATCCTTTTAATGTAACTTTTGGATATCAAGCTGTAACTGACGAATACTTTCACGAGCCGATGTTCCTCTACGAAAACCAAATTGATTAGCAGGTAAAATATTGTTTTGTTTTATACAGGGATATTTTTTTATCACCATCCAAATTTTTACAGGTTGTTCTACCCATGAATATGAACAACTTTCACTATGGGACCAACTCTGAAATCACGAAAAAAAAATCAGTTGTTTCATACATTTTGGTCAAGTAGGTATTGAACTTTTGTATTAAACAGCTGATTTTTTTTTCCAAGAGTGAGGTATATTATTGTTCAACCACAGATTAATCACCAGTAGCATGACCGCTATTCAAGACCTGGTGATGTGTCTTGGTAGAGGCTTCGGTAGCCAATTTCACACCAGTCAGCCCGGGAACTGACTGGCGCCGGGTGTTAGCCGGATCGTCCAACGAACTCGCTCTATCTGTTGTACTTTCCATGGGGGATTTTCTTGGGAAATACATCGTGGTGGGCTCCCACGTCCTTCCACGGCAGACTTTTAGAGATGATTTAGTTCTCAAGGCCACTGTAAGCCGCTTCACGCGTAGTTCGTGAAGGTTTCGGGGTATTTGACCGCCGCCCGATGCTCGGCGTTGAACTTTTTACAGCTGGTTTGTTCTTCTCCAAACAAACCCTCCTCCTTTCTCATCCGGGCTTGGGACCGGCAACGGCGGAGTTAAACGTTGTTGCAAGAATATGTTTTATTAAAATTTCGCATATATTTCCAGATTCTCGACAGAGGCGTACATCGATTAAAGGAGCATAAATGTGTCATCTGAGGGATTATTTTTAAAATTAATATAAGCCAACTTAGACTTTTAAACTGCTTCTGAGCATTTTTTATTCCACCAAGGGAGAGGAGGGGATTTAACCAAATTCCTATAAGATGAGTTATTCGTAGAAGAATCAGTATGAAAAGAAACTGGCTTATTATAATAAGGAAGACACTTATCAATTGCAGAATGCAAAATTTTACAAAACGCAGTATAAGTTTCCAATGGAGCAAAGTTTGTTTGTGTCTTGAAAATGTCACAAAATGAACATAAAAAAGATCCACATTAATCTAGCTTCAAACATAAAAATTGCAAAGTTATTTTTAAATCTAAATCTACATTTTATTCATACATCTTCCAATCAACCAATTAAATTTAGGATACATGGGCAAATGTGTGTTGCTACTAGTGTTTGCTAAACTAATATTATTTACAAAAACTTTAATAATTACAAGAAGTTGGTAACTGCCGAGTGGATCATTATGTACAGACCAATCACAAGAAAGAGTCGACGATGGGGACACCAAGGACAAATCTAAAGCATTTGGACGCCACGTCAAAGAACCAACTGTTGTGACTTCACCATTATTTCATAAAATTTAATTATTATCATCAATTATCTCCAAAATATCCCTACCTTGTGGATTTGTATAATTACATTTCCATGATGTGTGAATTGTGTGATGGGCATTGAAATCACCAGCAAATATCATCGGTTCAGGCACTGATTTTATTAAAGATTCAAATTTATGTTTGTTAAAACAAGGAGTGCAATTTGTTGGACAATAAAAACTTTCAATACTTATTTCTATATTATTTACAGTAATTCTTACACAAATATTTTGTAAGGAATTATCAGAATATGTATTTATGTTTCTGTAATCTATATTATTGTGAATTAAAATAGCTACACCATTGTGTTTATTACCAATATCATTTCTTTCTATTCTGTATCCTCCAATGTTAAAATGTTTAATAGGTGTCAACCAAGTTTCTGATATAATTGCTATATGTATGTTCTGGTCATAGAAAAATACTTTGTGCATTCCAATGCATGATATTAAGATCCACTGTTATGAGAGGAAGTACTATTTCTGAATGTGTGCTGAAGAATTTCTTTTATAGATATAGAATTTATAGGGTTATCTTTTTGGCTTACTATAATTTTTGTTATTGCATTTGTTAGAGTATTCATAAAAAAATCTGACTTAGATAAGTTCATAATCTGAGTTTCAATACTTTTGTGTGTTAATTGCGGAAATGAATTTTCACTGAACAAATCTGATTACTTACTTGATGGCTCTGGATTTAATATTACTTTCCTCAATTTTCTGTTTTTTTTTGGGGACAAGTGTTTGAAATAGTGGTTGCCAACACAGTTGGTGCATTTAGCGTTTTTAGGGTCTTCTTTGCATATCTTAAAACTATGATTATATGTGTGTATGGAGCATACTAAATTATTTTTAGAGTATTTTGAAATATTCCCAAACTTTATACATTGAACGCACTGCTTTACGGGAGGAACGTACATGCTTACCTCATGTTTCCAAGAGTCTAAATACACATACTGAGGCAAGTATGTAGATGCAAAAGTCATTGCAACAGTTCGAGTGGGCTGGTATGTGACCGCACCACCCTCACTCTGACTTTGCACTCGGCGCATGGAGCGCCTCACTTGAATCATATTTCTGGAACTTCCAATCAAAGCAGATTCTTTTATCGGATAAGTCCATAGGGACTCAGGTAAGAACACTAGTATTAACTTAATGTGTGCTTATATCACTAACTTTAATTGAAACTACTTTATAGTTTAACAATATATAATACTTTCACTCAATATAATAAAGACATAGTTTAAAAACATGGATCGACTGCCTCTTACAAAGGTCTTCGGAAAAGTGGTCTATAAAATCTCTTCTAAATGTTTTTAATTTTGCAAGAAAACATTGGCATTATTAGATAGATCGAAAGTGATACCAATTTTATATTTATTTATTGACCTCAAATGTAGTATCCCAGTCACACAATATTTCTGTATGGCATGGGATATGGCCAGCCTATCCTTGTCTGTAAATGTTTTGTTCTCATTCTGATGAGATAAGAACACAATATAGTGAATTTCGGTTATAACGACGGGGACCAGTTTAATATTGTCGCTATATCCGGAGGTCACTATATCCAAAATAATAAAAAGCCATGTACATAAATGTATTTACCTATCATTTATTTATTTTATACACGGGTGTTATCGAAAAAACGTGTTATAGTGCACTGTTTAAGTTTAGTTTTTTGTGCACGCTGTAAGGTGTATTCCATTTTCATAATTGCTTCTACATCTAAATTATTTTGGCATTCACCAAATAAACAGTACTGTTTGAGCGTTGTTAGAGCACATAATGGATCTTTAGCTGTTGTTGTTCTTTAACAGTAAATGTACGTCTAGAAGCCATATTTATAAGTTTAAGAAACACTGTTCACTCACAGAAATTTGCTATCTAACTGATTCATAAGTTTAACTTCGTACACATGCTAAGCAGTCCTACATACAAACAAAGCAAAGACGACCCACAGACCATTTGTTTGACCATCTGTGAATGTAAACAAAGGATAAGAGAGCTTAAAAGTTACACGTGCTAAGCAGTCCTACATGCAAACAAAGCAAAGACGACCCAGACCATTGGTTTGACCATCTGTGAATGTAAACAAAGGATAAGAAAGCTTAATAGTTTTATGAATGAGTCTTTGTGACTTTGCCGACTCGATTTCTAGGAATCTGTTATAAATGATTCACAAAAACAAGTCGCTATACCCGAAATTGACGCTATATCCGAAGTCGCTATTACCGAAAGAATTTCTTACGAAAGTATATTTAAGGGTCGTAAGTTTGACGTCGCTATAACCAAAAAGTCGTTATAACCGAGGTCGTTATTAATGAAATATGAATGAAATCCACTGTATTCAGATTTTTCCGCCCCTAAGACGACCCACTGACCATATTTTTTACTGTTTTCAGGGTACTTCCTTGAATACCCCGGAGCAGCTTCTTGCTGCAGTCTTCATCAGAGTCAGAATCTGTCAATGCTCGATCGTCAGGGGGCTCCGCTTCTTGCTTCCCACCCCATCTTTATATCACTATTTACAACTATTAACACTAACTATAGATTTAATATTTCTCATTCCTCCCAAAATATACAATATTAACATTTTTTTATTATAAAACGGTATCAATTCTGGCGTCTTGTACGTTTCACTTTCAGTACTTTCAGTTCCAATTTAAAACTCTGAAGAATCTTACTTTTACTCTTTACTCTTTGATTACTAGGACGCTTGACTTGACAGCTAAATTGGCGGTAAGGTAAAGTACGAACGGCGCCCTCAGGTGCCAGAAATAAGAAGGTATTCTCGATATTCCTACCGATTTAGGGGGAAATTCTCGTATTTTCACAGAATCATAAGAAGCATTCTTCATAATTCATTGCTGTGTTTTCGAAGACATTTAATAGTACAGACGCCAGCACATCAACCTACCCGAAACTGTCAGATTTTCCCAATCAACTTTGAACCTTATGTTTTAGTGATAAAGTTGAAAATCTATTAAAAAAATTTGACAGATTGTAGTAGGTGGATGTGTTGGCGTCTGTACCTAGAATATTCATCTATAATTGTCAAGTCAAGATGTAGCGATTTCGAGTGTTGGTAGGTAGGACCTCTACCTAGCGTTAAGTACTCGTATACTAACTAATACTAACACATGTGCAATCAGGCGCGGTCGCAGCCCAAGATTTTGGGGGGGGTCATGGGTGCCGAGGAATATTTTAAGGGAGGTACTTCTCCTCGTTAGTCTAGTGGTCGCAAGCGTTACTGCTTAGCATGAGGTCCTAGCTGGGTTCGATTCCTAGGTCGGGTAGTGTTAAAGAGTTTTGCCATCAGAAATTTCTCAGAAGCAGCCTGGAGTCTGGATTTGTGCTCGGTTGGTGGCAGTAGGTTCGCCCTCTATGACATTTCACTTCATTTAACTGGCGAAATGTGGGAAGTACTATATGAAGGTACACCCCTGCTGCCCAACCCTTCGGGGATTAAAGGTGTGATGATATGTTAAGGTTCATGTACATCTCCAGCTCCATATTACTTATGCTATTCAGGGACGCAGCTTTTACATAGGGGGGGGTGTTACTTTAATGCTGCCAAATTCGTCGTATGTATTAGAACAGTAGATTGTGCAAGGTGGGGAGAGCGAGCGGAGCGAGCTCGAAAATTTTAACAACCCGCCTCTGTTTGATCAGGTTTTGTTTATATTTTCAATTAGAAATAGGAGTTATTGAATTTGTTGATTTTATTTAATTACCTACTGCTTAAATATTTTTCTGTACACTTTATGACTAAATAAATCGAAATCACAAGCATTCGAGCGTATGAGGCAGTGAAAATGTTTTTCGAAACAGCGTCTTTCGCGACTACTTCATTCGAGTCCATGAGCTTTCGAACCTGTGAGGCAGTGGAAAAATAATTCGTGACAGCGTGTGTCGCAACAGCGGCATTCGAAACAACATAGAGGACCCTTGCTTTTATGTGCATTCCCTACTTTTTAACAAACCTAGGTTTGATTTCTGCGCAAATACGACACTCAGATGTCATCTTCTTGATATCGTCTACAGAGTAAGGCAGATTTATAGACCGTATCCAGGTTGTCATACTTGAGGATATCAGCCGTAATATTATCTTTACCCGGACGGTAGATTATGTCATATTTATAATTTGATAGCTCAAGACGCCACCTCTCTATCTTCTCATTTTTGATTGTACTGTTATGGGATTGGTTGAACATGAAAGATACAGACCTTTGGTCAGTTATTAATAAAAAATGTCTACCTACCAATGAGGTAGTGCCGCCGTTTTCTTAAAGATTCAACAATATTATTAGCGCTTCCTTCTTTTTCTATTGAGTAGCCAGTATACTATTGTAGTCTTTGCTATTGAGGAATGTCGGCGTTCGGAAAAGTTGAGAAAAAAAGCGGGTGACCGTTCTGAGACAGGGAAGCTGCAATAGTGTTCCGAAGCATCAGTTTCAACAGTGAATACCTATTTCGTTTAAATGAATTCCTATTTGATTTATGACGGTTGAGGCTGATTCCATTATGTCTGCTTTTAGTTTTTGAAAAGAATCAACGGCGTCTTTTTCGAGGGGAAATTCACAAACTTTAGTCAATGGGCTGATCTTTTCAGAGAAATTTCGTATGTATTTCGAGTAAGTAATGGGCGAACATGCCTAGTGTTCTTTTAAGTGATCGCGAGTCAATTGGGATGGGCAAGTTCAATAGAGGAGTTAGGCGGTCATCATCTGGTCGAATGGTATTTTTTTCAATTTTGTAACCCAACAATTTTATAGACTCTTGCCTGTATGTGTTCCTCAGATTATATTTTGCCGCAACTTTCATGAATCGAGACAAATTCAGATCATGTTCTGCTGGTGTTTTGCCACAAATTGTGACGTCATCCAAATACGAATAAGTACCTGCCAGTTTATCTTTATTACCCCGTTTGTGGCTCTAAATGGTATAGGTACGTGTAAATTGGAACAACTTACCGCAAGCTTCAAAAGCCGTATACTTCTTCTCAGTCGGCAAGATAGGCACTTGGTGATATGCACTTCGTAAATCAGTTTGAAGAAATTGTATTGTGCTACCTTCGATACGATCGATTCTATGTTTGGCAAAGGGTACGCATCCAGTTCAGTAAAGGGGTTAGAAGATTTTTGTATGGAGGGTGGCCCTAAGGTCGGCCGCCATTTTGATTTTTTTTTCAGAACCGCGGCGCACAACAAAAGTTATACATTTAGATAGAGGACACTTATACAAACAAAAATGTAATATAACATAATATCCTAAAGCGTCAGGTTTCGGAGTTATTCACCAAAATATAAGTCGAAAACAACAAGGATTTTTTTGTTTTTTTTCCCTCTAGGTAAGCATATTGAACTATTTAGGTAATAGAAACGTTATGAAACCTTTATGGAGAAAAAACAAATGAAGAATAGACATTTTTTAAATAAATAATTAAACACGGCAATTTATAGTTCGTTTTTTAATTCCAGAGACTAATCTGACATTTAAGTCTTTTCTATTTTCGTTTTTTTTAGTATAGAAGTTTGACATTACACTTGTTAGATTAGTCTCTGGGATTAAAAAACGAACTGTAAATTGCGGTGTTTAATTATTTATTTAAAAAATGTCTATTCTTCTTTTGTTTCTTCTCCATAAAGGTTTCATAACGTTTCTAATACCTAAATAGTTCAATATGCTCACCTAGAGGGAAATAAACAAAAAAATCCTTGTTGTTTTCGACTTATATTTTGGTGAATACCTCCGAAACCTGACGCTTTAGGATATTATGTTATATTACATTTTTGTTTGTATAAGTGTCCTCTATCTAAATATATAACTTTTGTTGTGCACCGCGATTCTGAAAAAAAATCAAAATGGCGGCTGATTTTAGGGCCAAAACCTTCAAACCCCTTTGTTGATCGTTAACCTTTTAACCGCTCGACTTTATAACAGATATCGTGACCCAAAAAAAAAAAGAAAAATAAATACCGATGAAACGAGCTGTGATGATGTAATAATAATACAGATTAAACGAGCTAGAGCTGTGTTATTTGGTCGTATACAGGGTGAATTTTTCAAGTGGGCGTGGGTGGCCAAATTCTAAACTATGAGGATTAGCGAAAATTACTCAAAGGAGTCGCGGGCTCGATTTTGATGAAAACTAAAACTGCATCATTGGATTTTTGAAAAATCAATATTTCTAGCCAGGAATCGAACCTGTTGATTTTGAAAAAAAAAACACTCGCTGTATTATTACATCATTCAATAGTGTCCCTAATAAGGATCAAATTCTGGGAAATAATGACATACGGCAAACTTAAGGAAAATGTTGAATCTTAATAAACAGCTTCTTATTTTAAAGTATTCATACCAAGTAGTTAATAATAATATTCTGTAGTTTTAAGCTACTCATATCGTCCTAACTTGATGTTAACCACTGAACCTGCTTACTGTGTATTACCTGGACAATAAATATTTTCTATTTCTAAAAAGACTGGTTGTCAGACTTTCGAGCTTCTGACTACCCGTAAGGACTGTCAAAGATCCTGGAATGACAGCCGGGACCAACAGCTTAACGTGCTTTCCGAGTCACGGAGGGATCTCAGTATGTACCTAAAGATGGTCACCCATCCACAGACCAACCGCGGCAAGCGTAGCTTAACCTGATGGATTGACCTGTGCGGCTGTTATTATTTAGCCGGGCCCAGGTTATGTTATCTATACCTACGTATTAAACCTTAACTGATTATTTGTTCATAATGATGACCATTGTTTTCAATACATAGCTGGATTCGACGTCTCAAGGATTGTATTCAGCATTTCAGCATTACAATATTATTGATTCCATTAGAATATTTTCAAAGATCGTAATAGAAATTTGAATTTAGAACATAATGTTGTGAAGGTGACTGCGCTGGAGTGTTAATAAAAATATTGAGCATCATTTCGAACAAGGTACGTAATGTAGGTATGAATACTTTAAAATAAGAAGCAGTTTATTAAGATTCAACAATTTCCTTAAGTTTGCCGTATGTCATTACTTCCCAGAATTTGATCCTTAATAGAGACACTATCGAATGGTGTAATAATACAGCGTGTTTTTTTTTCAAAATCAACAGGTTCGATTCCTAGCTAGAAATATTGATTTTTCAAAAATCCAATTATGTAGTTTTAGTTTTAATCAAAATCGAGCCCGCGACTCTTTTAAGTACTTTTCGCTATTCCTTATAGTTTAGAATTTGGCCATCCACGCCCACTTGGAAAATTCACCCTGTATACAGGGTGTTACGGAAAGGGTATATCAATACAAATGGGTTGAAGACTGTATCTGGTCTAGAATCTCTGTGCAAAATTTCAGCTCAAAAGCATTAACTTTGAAAATGCTTAATATTTTTTAATTTCGACATCACGGCGCTGCACTGGCGCGCGGCGGCGTGATGTGCGTGTACTAGGTGCACAGACACACTACAGATAATGGATAATGACCCTCGTAGTGCGGTGACACGTTTGTTATGATTTCAATTTAATAAACTATCGAAATAAAAAGAATATTAAGCATTTTCAAAGTTACTGCTTTTGAGCTGAAATTTTGTACATACAGAGATTCAAGACCAGATATACTCTTCAACCCGTTTGTATTGATATACCCTTTCTGTAACACCCTGTATACGACTCTGGCGGAATGGACACGAAAATATTTGTCGGATTAATCCGACATAAGCGGTTAAAAGGTTAATGAGTAATCAATGACTAGACGTTTGCGGTGCGTTGTGCCTCCAGTGACCAAAACTTGAGCTCGCCATGGCGAGTTACTAGGTTCGATAACCCGGTCTTTTAAGAGTTTATTGATTTCATCTCTTATGACTTGATTATCAGCTTCAGAATGTTTTCTTGGCTTTATAGCGATAGGTTTAATATTATTTGAAAGATAACTGAAAAGTGATACAGGAGGCACAGTAGCTTCCGATTTTGCCGTGCCTCTGAATTTGATTTCTACTGATGAATGGTTGCTTAGAATGTCAGGACCAATTATCACATCAGCACAAAGATCTTCCCATAGAAAATAATGTAAATGGCCGTAATTCTGGTTCCAAAAACATCTAGACTTCGTGAGTTCTACTCTTACAATTGAAATAGTTTGTAGTATCCATTAAACAAATAAAAAGAGGATGACCGCTTTTAAGGTCATTTTTCATACTGTGCGGTGTAACTAACCCGACTTTATTTTATAAATAACTGGCTGAGACCGCAAACATTGTTTTGCAAAAAAAAAAAATTGCCTACGACCTACCAAATATACACAAAAAAATTCATAAATCTCAGCTCGCACGCGGTTGATCACAGTTCTAACCTAACCTAACCCATTTGGTCGGAGTGCCTTGGCTGTTACTGCTACCAATTCGGCACGCGCGTGATTGATTACAGACTTCCTACCTAAACTATAATTGAATATCATTCAGGCCGTTAGTGAACGGCCGCCGTTTAGTTAAAAGGCTAGGCGGTTAACTAAACGGCTAATTAAACCAGTTGGCTGCGACATATACAGGATGAAATTTTAATCAGCGTTTTCCTCTTAAGGGGTCATTGTACTCATCATTATGGACAACTTTTACTGTGGGACCAAACCTGAAATAGTGAAAAATATCAGTTGAAAGTTGATAGTCATGCATATGTTATAATAAAATCGACTAAATTGAGATATAACTTTACTTTTATTTTTATCATTCATAGTATTACATTTTTATTAGCACTAACACAATGAATCTTTGGTTTAAATTATTTGTTATTATATTAATAGTTGAGGTTAGAACCAGATGGAAATTGCCACAAACAAATACAACATAAATTGAGTAAATAACGTATTTGATAATCAGTTCAACAAAATTTAAACAATCACCACCTGGTTTTCGTATATACCGAAAATTTGTGCGTAAGTTACAAGTTTGTGTTATCTGTCGCATAAGTAATATGAGATTCCATGTTTATTTTAACGTAGTTAAAATTACTTCAATGTATTTGTACAAAAATATTAAATAAATCAAAATGATGTTGCTTATAACCTAAAAAATATCATCAGTTTGTTGCTTAAAACTTATCCTGATACTTCCTTGAACTTTAAAACTTATATTTGAATGCTTATTTTGAATGTTTACGATGAGTATAGTTCACGGATCCACAAAAGAGATCATGATGTATCTTGTGCCCTTGGTGACCAGCAAGCCCTCGTGGTAGTGCGTCAGTCGGCCTGGATGCATCAGCAGCCACCCAGGCTTAGTGTCGCGCACGGAGCAGTTGTACCGAATGAAACGACACCCACCGCCTTCAAAGTCAACATCTGAAAGTTTAACACATAATTAAGAAACCCTGATTTTTATTCAACATTCACAATAATGTTGGAGTGTCCGCGTACAATATTTTTTTCTACGCCATGGCATCTTCTGGTATGCAAATAACCCTCCTTCTGGCGCAGTCGGGAAAAACGTTTGAAGTAGTGATGGGTTTCTTCTCGTCCCCACAAAAGAGCGCAAATTTCAATAAATACACAAGCAAAATCCACTGTCCCTCTGCTTATTCTTGGGTCTTCTTAATATTAAATATTACATAACTTACTACGCCATTGAGATCGCGCAAGACAGGGAGGTTTGGAGAAAAAAGGGGAGGCCTTTGCCCAGCAGTGGGACACAACATAGGCTAACAAAAAAAAAAAACTTACTTGGTGTATTAAGTGCCAAATTGATAGTATATGTGGAGGAGTCGTGATGCGGGCGAAGGGATGGCTGTTCATCGGGTCTGTATCGCACCACGAAGTTCATAATCGACACCGGCGGCTGTCGAAACATAAAACCTTATTAATATAATTTATCCATAAATTTCATGCCACTTATGATGTGTTTCAGTAAAACCCATAAATCAGGTTTCTCAAATGTATTTACATATTTTTAGTAGGTATGGTACAGGGGCTGACACTCCACTATGATGGAGGAAACTTGGCCAAAAGGTTCCCACTGATTAATTTTCTTCTGCTCCGCCTCAGTGGAGTGCCAGACTTACTGTACCTAATTAAGGTGAATGGGTAGTTGTAGCCCGCGAAATTCAATTTTTCTTACGTTTTTTGCAATTTGCAGATCAGTGTCAGGTTGTATCTTGATCCAAATATGATTCGCGACTATAATAGACATGTATTTACAGAATTATAGTCATTAGAATCATTAATATATATCTTTAAGTTAGATTTCTACCACTAACACTTTTCCATACGAGATTTGTTCTTAACGGTAGAAATCTAACTTAGAAAGATGTATTAATGATTCTAATTATTATAATTCTGTAAATACATACCGGTTATAGTCGCGAATCATATTTTGATCAAGATACAACCTGACACTGACCTGAAAATTGCAAAAAACGTAAGAAAAATTGAATTTCGCGGGCTACAACTACCCATTCACCTTCAATAGAAATATTCCTCAGTAAAATTAAGAAAGAATGAAATAACAGCCTTACACAAAAAAAAATATTAATCACATGACACTCCTTTTAACCCGAAGCTAGACTGGTAGTGAATGCCTCATTCCTGGTAATCACTCTGCCTTGGGTACAACTTTCGGTTCTTAGTCATTCACATATCAAACAACAAAGCCTTCAAAGCATGAGTGAACAGGCATTTTCTGATCATACTCGTTCCATCATAAACCTCATCCATTGCTTTCCATCAGGCGTGATCCAGGTCAAGAGCAGAACAATATAGCAAAAAAAAAAACGTACATTGTGATAGTAACCCGTGAAGACCATCTCTTGTAATGGACGCACATAGTCCTTCAGTATATGCAACCAGTGTCGATCCAAGCCAACTTGAGTCATGTGAATATCACGTGTGGGGACTGCTTCATATCCACTCTCGAGACGTTTATCCTGCATAGATTAAAAACAAGCATGAGCCAATCAAATATACAGCTTACGAAGATAAACTTAGAAAAAGTCATCTTGGTACTTGACCGGATATGAACCCACATCATGAGAGACGAGGCCTTAACCACTGGGGCATCACGACATAATTATGATCGCATGACTCGATAAAATTGAGGAAACAGCGGTTTTTTTTTCATGTATGGCATAAGTCCCATAGTAAAAATTCCTATTTCAGGTTTTCAGCATTTCAATTACACCTATGGTCGAACTTTTAATTAGCTGCAGTAAAATGAAACTTCTCGATATCATTTCGTTAAAAAAATGTTGTCACACATCTTTAAGGCTTATTCCCAGGAGCTCCATAATTTTATTAAAATACCTACTAAAATTGTTCCCATTGCTTTTTTCATTTGGAGCCGCCAGGAATTAAATTATGGAGCGCCTGGGAATAAGCCATCTATAACAGTAATGTGATTAAAACGCAATGAAACGTCGTTTTGGTTTAGATATTCAAGGTGAACATCATAATTGATGTTCAGCTCCATAATTTAATTCCTGGCGGCTCCAAATGATTATTAAATCATACACAATCAAATATTCTTTGTAATGATCGGATTAAAAATATGTTGTAGTTTCGAATCAGCTTAAATAAATAGTTTACTAAAAATCATTTTATTTCATTTTTTACTCCAAAAATCCTACTATCGAAGAATACAGTTTTCATTAGGAATAACGTTTACTATACAGGGTTATTTTCAAAACACCAAAAACCTCAAACATAATAATATTTAAAAGAAATGTTTGTGATTAGAATTAATGCGTTTTATAAATCCAATTTGATCACTGATGTGATGACAAAAATATTTATTCCTCAAATTTTCATGATTGCACCTACTACTGTTTGTCTCTGCATCACCCAAAGGTTGACTGGTAAAAAATGCCTATGACATTAAGCCCGCCTCTGTAAATGTATGTGCTTGAAGTATTAAATAAATAAATGACAAAACAATAATTAAGCATTGCTCAATTTTTTTTTAAATTGTAAACTTATGTTAACCTTAATTTCATTATAAATATTAGGTCCTTACATATGAAATTGGCGTTTTGTATGGAAGGAACAAAAAGTCGAATATTTTTTAATATAATATATTTAATTAATCAAAGTATGAACCATTGTTTTCAATGCACTTTTGCCATCTTATAGGTAGTTCATTGATCCCTTTACTAAAAAAACCAGTCGGACGGGAATCAATAAAATCTTTGAAGGCGATTTGGACTGCCCCATCGGAGTTGAATTTTTTCCCTTGCAAAAAGTTATCCAAATTGCGAAAAAAATGGTAATCTGTTGGAGCAAGGTCCGGGGAGTACGGAGGATGTCTAAGACATTCCAATTCAAGCTCTTCTAATTTGGTAGCCGTCTGTTGCGCAGTGTGTGGTCTGGCGTTGTCGTGAAGCAGCAGTGGCGTGGAGCTTTTTAATCTTCCCAATTTGCTTCAAGTGAATTAAAACAGTTTTATCACTAACATCGAAGCCTGCAGCTAACTCGGACGTGGTTTGCGATGGGTCCGCTTCCACAATAGCCTTCAATTCTCCATTATCAACTTGGGTCTCAGGCCGTCCACGGGGCTTGTTCTGCAGGTCGAAATTTCCAGAACGAAAACGTTGGAACCAAAAACGAACTGTGTTTTCTTTTGCAACATGACCGCCATACACATCATTCACCCTTCGAGTCGTTTCCGCAGCACTAGTGCCACGGCGGAACTCGTACTCGTAAATAATGCGATATTTTAAATTTTCCATTTTGTAAAATGAGTGACGCAAACAGAAAAAACAGAAGAAAAAAAACAAATGAATGACGGTCATCGAAGCACAAATACATGAGTAAATAGCTGTACAAATTTGAATTTGGAATTCCTTACCAAAGAGGAGAAATTCGTGATTAAAGTGGCCAGTACGAAAAACGCCAATTTCATATGTAAGGACCTAATATTATCCTCTAATAATATTATGCTTTTTTATAAAATCAATTAAACATAGACCGATTTTGAACTGAATGTTAATTAGATGAATCAATTCCTTTAACACATCACTATTTTCGTTAAAAATTGATAACACTTAAGCTGTCATTTTACTGCAGCTAATTTAAGGTGTCGGACCTTAAATTATAATATCATAGTACAATTGTCTAGTTTATAAAATATTTTTAAGACACGAAAGTTAGACCTCACCAGTATTTAATACTAATTAACTTGCTTTCGTTAACCCCCAACGTATGAAGAGGGGTGTTATTATTATAATCAAAAAGCTAACTATTACATACGAAAAATAACATATTTTTACATTATTGGATCCGTCGCTCCATTGCCCAAATGCCTCCATAATTTGAATCCATTCTGAACAAAATCTTTGGGACATCAACGGGAACCAGTAGACGTCGGGGCAGGGCTGTAACGATAAATATTAGCATATTTTACACTGCTTTCACTATTGATCCAACAAAAATAATGAATAAACAAATGTACAAACCATCATAGGCTTTTTATCCTCGTCGAAAGAAAGATGATAATCTTCATGCAAATAGCGTGTAGTCCATTCCATTCTGTTATCAAAAAGCTGATACATGTCGGGATTCGTGCGACTGATATCATATGTCTCTGGATTCACTAAATGGCCAAAGTCCATTTCATTGCTAACATACATGTATACACCCTGAAAAAATTAACATCAGGTAAGTCGCTTCAATAAAAATTTAGGAATGTTTAAAGGTTTTTGTTTGGGTTTACAATGACTTACAACATCTCTTAGACTAGCACAGAAAGCCATGTCCGGGTCGATGCCGTCTCGAGTGTAAGTCACCGACTTAGCTGCCGGTATTCTGAACACCGACATCTTAGCTAGGTAGCAGTTCGTGATGAACGGCACGTTCCACACTCCTCTGAAAATATAGACATGCACGAATGATTATACGAAGTTAACATTTTATTTGCTTCTTTTCGTATAACAAAATACAACAGAAAAATTTGTTAAGCGGTGAAGTCGTTTTGATAGCCCACTATCATAAATATTTCAAAGCATTACCTATAGTTTTTATTCATATTCCGTAATCTTAAAGTATGTGAATTGATAAGAAAAAATAAATTGTACCTAAATGAAATTTTGAGGTCACGCGTTATCGTGATCCATTGACCCAAGTTTTTTATTAATATCACATTTAAAGTACCGTCGTATAAAATGCGAAAGGAAATGACGAGTGCCGTATATCACGTAGGGGAGACAAGGGCCCTCCTGCTAGCACCTCGTTATTAGCCAATTGAGAGATTGGCGCAACAGGAATCGCCGACACCACCAGTTGCACTCAGAGCACCGCGCAAGAACATCCAGCATAGTCCTAACCCGCACGTGTCGACCTTTTGTATGGGATTACTATAACTGTGCCATTTACACCGTTACACCTCACCACGCAAATGTTGCTCATGAAAGCTAACGTCTTTATGTGTTTGCTTTTACTGTACTCGTTTTTGCTCGGTTTAACCGACGCAAGGCGTGGACGCACCAGGAGTAGGACTAAATCCAAGGTAGGTTCAAGGTTAAATCATGTCGCTCATTTGGAGAAATATCGACGTAACTGCTACGTTATTTTTTTAACGTCTTTGCTTTCCTAACGTAAATACGCTTTCTAAATGCTTTGCCATATTATTTAACTCATTGTTGGGGAAAAATACATTTACGTCGATGTTTCTTCAAATAATGAGCGATGTGTTTAAGTACTTAGTTAAAATAACAAGCTTCGCATTAGCACTTGTCAGATCAATCATTTATTTAACTGATATTGATTATGTGTCAAAATTGAAGGTAATAGATATTATGCTCCAACGCGACGTCGCTTGGCCATGTCCGTCTAGCAGATGATGATATGGTGCTCCAATTATAATTTATCAGTTTAAGTTGTTGGACTTTCGTTTTGCGTGACCTACTACATACTTGTATACATTCGACAAAATTAATGGGTAGATACCTACCTAGTGCAAAAACATTTATTAAAATTATTTCGTCATATTTGACATAATTCCAGGTACAAATTGGATTACCCATCACCGGGAAGTACAGAGATCCTGAATCTGATCAGTATTACAATAATAATGACGTAAGTTTCAATGCATAAGAAGCGAAAGCATTTATTGTATTTACAGACGTAAATTCTGTTACGTACAGATACAACAGGCCCATTTTTTTTTTCAGGGAGCAAAAATATTACTTGCTTCGCACTTTGACCTTGAGTACGTTTTGGGACACAAGATTGCTTTTCTGTGCATCGCCAAAGGTTCACCAAGACCGCATATCACATGGTTTAAAGATGGAGTTGAAATATTTGCTCATCATTACCTGCATGTGAGTACCCCACATTTATAGGCTAAGCTGCATAGCGATCTTACAAGTGGATTGTAAATAGCACACATATAGGTACGTGAAGATGAATCTTTCCGGGAGCACGCCTATTGTTCAGAAGTTTATTCAAAATTGGAGATAAAATGAATCCCATTAAATAAACACTCAACAAACATCATCCTAACTAATATTATAAATGCGAAAGTAAGTTTGTTTGTTTGTTTACCTTTTCACGCCTAAAATACAGAACCGGTCATCCTGAAAATTCGCTTATACGTTGTCAGGAGTACAGAAACGGACATAGGGTACCTTTCATCCCGAAAAAAAGTGCTGTTCCCGAAGAAAACAACAATAACGTTATTATGATAATAGATGGCGCCACGTGTATTGTTTTTTTCCTCGGGAACAGCAGTTTTTTTCGGGATGTAAGGTACCCAATGTTAATGATGGGCGAATCCGAGATGTTTTAACAATCGAAAGAATCGGAGTCGTTAAAATAAACCATCGAGTCAACCATCGACTCGCCGTTCTACAAAACAATCGAGATGTTTTTCGATTGTCTCGAGTCAATGGAATCGACCGCTAGTTTTCGACTGTTCGAATCAGTCATTCATCACTCTCACTCACCGAGTCTCGCTCGGTCACCGAAGTCAGTCGATTGCATGCATCAACCCGAGGTGCATGTTAGTTAGAGGTGAGAGCGTGCCACATTCGATGACTCGAGTCGACCGAGCCGCGCGTAATTTGTGAATGTTTACCTTTACTTACGACGACGATTACTTTGCACTGTTTTAATTTTAACTATTTACATTTTATTACCATCGCGATATTGATTATTTTCGATTGCTCTTGTTGAAAGAATTAGTTTGGATTCGCAATCATAACGCAAGTCAAGAACTCGCGAAACTAAACCATCGATGAACAACTCTCGAATGAACGCGCCATGCGCCAGTCGCAATACAGCTTAAGCAGACCGAGTCGGACTCGAGTTCAAGTCGAAACAATCGAGAACCATCGAGATGTTCGAACAATCGAAACAATCGAATAAAACCTTTCGCCATCGCGCATCGCTACCCAATGTCCGTTTCTGTACACCTGACAACGTATATGCAAAATTTCAGAATGATCGGTTCAGTGGTTTAGGCGTGAAAAGGTAACAAACAAACAAAAAAACTTACTTTCGCATTTATAATATAATATTATAATAATATAGTTAGGATTAGAATAGGATTTCACGCAGACGAAGTCGCGGGCAGCAGCTAGTTACTCTACATAAATACTCATTGGTGCCATCTCAACCGCGAGTTCATACTGTGCGTGACCTGGTGTTTTATGTGTAAACATAATTTACAAAAACTTATTCATAGCCATTGTATATTATTGTGTGATAGATAAACAAAAAAAAAACAAAAGCGCTATGTACCTATTTAGATAAAACTTTATCAGTGACGGCTTACTTGTTTTTTCCGCAAAGATAGTTAATTGAGGCTTTCATGACAATAATTTATAATTCCTATAATAAATGCACAGCCATTGTTCCGAACTTTGTATTCATTACATAATATCTTAAACTGGTCACTGTCCTATTTGCATCATTAGAATTTATTTGAGCCACGAGGCAAAAATTTCAATTGGAGAATATACTCGTAATGTACTCGTTGAATAGGTCGCCCAAAGTTCAGTAGTAGATAAATCAGAGTACGTGGTAGCTATTTTTTTGTTTGTACCTTACTTACTTGTTTTCTTAATTAATAATAAAAGACATAATATCATGTTTATAATCATGAGCGTCATCGGAAATAGAAGTCAATAGAAATTGATTTTCTAAGCTGATACTTTATGCTAGAAGTTTATGTTTTATAAAGTATCAGCAGTAATATAAATGAAAAATACATATACATTACATTGATTTGCGTATAACCGGAGTCACACGTAGCCCGTACGATTTAAATGTCATCTTACAAGAAAAGCATTTTTCTTACACCAGCATTATTTATAAGACCAGCTTATTATAAAAAACACGATAGCTTAAACTACATGAAATATTTAGTTAATGACACGTGACTCCGGTTATATGAAAACCGATGTTATTTTTATTTGTCTGTCTGTGATACATGTCTTGTTTACTTATGACTTTTTAGTTGGCGTTTTGTCGTAGTCTGGGTAGATTTCTACTTAATTTTTTATTTTATTTAGCTTGGGAACGAATAGTTTAGGACTTATGAGGAAACAGATGTAGGTACATACATACATAGCCTGTTAAAATCATAACCCTCATTTGGCTTTGCCGCAGCAGCAAGAAGTGCATTTAGCCATAATCATTTGCATTGCCGAATCAACGAGTGTGTATTGTTTAGATCCACGAGTGGCCGATCGGCGACGACCGCGTGAAGTCGAAGATCGAGATCGACCCAGCGACTCAGATGGACGCCGGTGTATATGAGTGCACAGCAGACAACATGTATTCCATAGACCGACGCTCTTTCAAGACCGACTTTTCCATTGCCTTCGACTGAACTAATAATACACTACTGGCTGGACATTTTAAATTCCAACAGGAATTGACGTTAACCTATTTTATCAATTGACAAGTTAGATGTAGCAAACTCAACCACGTGTTAATAGATGTATCATTGTTTGGGCGATTACTGAGTGAAATCGTTACCACATTGCAGAACAATGATTGAAAAGATTGTTATTAGTGGTGACGTCATGTCTTGCTTTGTTCGCGAAAACATATTCATGCAGTACAGACAAGCTTATGTCTGATAGAATTTAAATAAATTTTAATTGTCCTACAGCCGACATTAGATTAAGCAAATAATACAGTATTATAATAATAAAATGTATGATTTGTCTAATAAATAATTTTACTACCTATGTTATTTAATTTTTCTATCTTGAAATTAATTTATATACACGCTGACTTGTTAAACGTTGGACATAATGAAGGAGCTATTCCAAAAAAAAAACAACCATTTTATTACTAAAACCATACATCACGCATTTTACCCAGTTCTATGTACGGATCAAACATCCCCTTCCTTATCAAAGGCATTCAATCAAGTTCAGTGCAGTCACCCGCGCCAGTGTTGTGAGACTGGGAATAGAAATTAAATAATTTCTAATTACGGTATTTTATGCGATTTAAACTTGTTTAAAACTTTTCATGAGAGCTTAATATAATTATGCCCTTCAATAAGTCCGTCGTTCAACCAGTCATAACTATAACTATATACTCACTTGACGTTTTGATAGACTATATCCATGTAATCTGAAGATCTAGCATAGAACCCAGCTGTGTTGATGGCACCCCAAAAGTTGGACCAAGCGTGGCCTGGCCGCACCAGCATGGGAGCGATGACGTCATAGCCCGAAGATAACAAATAACGCAACGTGTTTGCTTCAAGACGGGACAAACTGTCTATAGAAAATAAATAGTCGCAAGCACTGTTTATACAGCGATCCCTGTAAAGAAAAACAAACATTTCACGAAGTAAACTATGCACTATATTATATGCTATTGAACTCAAACTAAATTGCTAAAATAGTATATTTAAGCAACTGCTGCTCTCCACACGCTAATTTGGTTTCTGTGGTTCCAAATTGGTAGTAAGGCCTCAGGTAGCCAACGAAATTATTTATTTTTCGTTTTATAACTCAGCTTGAAGGTAGCATAATAATATGTTTATAGAAATGCTATCCGCGTAGGTAATGATGACTGATAAATAAACTTAAGAAAACTTTGAACGTCGAAAAATCATACAACAGCTGTTAACAGTTGCAAATCGCACGTCGCTTAATTCGCGTAGGCTTTACACGCTGGGTCAGTCAAGCTGGGCGATACAACAGTGGTTAGAAATTCAATTGAGGAATAGCCTTCACAACAAATAAACCTCAAGACCGACCGTCGCCCGTGCTGCTGGTCAGCACAGACAGAGCAGCAAAATAGAAGATATAGTTCTGTGCTGCATGCGTTCGCGCATGTTCCTCTCAGCAGGGCCACCGCGAGCAGGAATCCCACAAAGGTTTTCAAATTGTTTACAGTTAATAACCAGTAAGTATCCAGTCGCAAACATAATAATTATGTATGATATTCCTCAAATACAAATTTTTCTTGCCAGGCTGTTTTCTACCTGTACTCTTCATCCAATATTCTGCCGACTATTTTTAAATATTATTCATGTGCTCTTCTTGCTCTGTGACCTTTGCTAATAATCTATAGCAAGACTGTTCTATCGCGCGCGCAGTTGTTCGAACGTCTGCTGCGTCCGCCGAGTTTATATTGCGAATTTTGCTCGAGCGAACAGGCGTGCAGCCGCTGCTGTCTGCGCTGACCGTTAGAGCGTTATTTCTTACTAATAAAAACATTAGAATAGAACCAATAAAATTTTACTCACTTGGCAATGTTCCTGGCTTCTGATTCTGAGATAAAATCACTGGGTTTGATCCGCTTTGCAGTAGCATACTTCTTGGAATGTTCTTGGAAAAAGTCATCAACTTCGGTTTCATGGTACTCTACATTATTCCTCAATAACAAATGAATCTTCTCTTTTGGGTAGTCAGTTGTTAGTACTTGATCCAAAAATTCTTCAAGGAATGGTGTAGCTTGTTCTATAAATACTGCCATCATCACAGTAGGCAGATGATTATCCTAAAACACATTCATTATTGCATTTTAGCACATCAAATTTATAGAATTAGCTACAGATTCATTCCTAAATAATACTTTCAATGGGATGTTACATTTGTGGCATAATTTAGATTTACCTTAAGTTCAATTCGCTTTTCTGCACACAAACCACAGCCCTGGGAGGCTGACCATGCCTTAGCTAAATAATTGCCAAAGTGGTTTAATGTCATCTTTGATGGGCCATTCCCATGAACAATAAGGGGTCGTTCTTTAGTAGCTACATTCTCTATGTATGGCCAAGTTTCTGTAGTTGAGTTGGACCTTAATTGAACGTCAGCTGTGAAAAATGTTTAAGATAAGTAATTGCATCTTGTATGAAGTGAAGATATTAATTTTCCAGTAAAACCATACTCACACAAAGCACCATTAAGATTTTGGAATATAGCAGAATTGTGGTCCAAACTTATTTTAAGAGATTCCCTTAAGTTTTTCTCTAAATAGATTTTTGTGTAAAACAGCTGGTCATCATCTTTATCACTGATTGGTTTAAAATTAACTATTTCATATATCTCAGGCAAGTAACCTACAGAGAGAATCAAGAGTGTATGTAAATATTTTGATTATCATTTGTACACACCTATTATTATGAGAAGAACATTGTGTTAAATAGCCACATAAGAAATTATAAAACAATGATTGTTACCAATCAACATGTATGGTCCAAACTAAAAAGTTTACATCATAATGTTTGTTATTGAGAGTTTGACTGAACCAACAACTTTGTGTCCTGTGTCATCACCTAAAGATGAGTCCACACTAGAGAATATACATGTTATGTCATATTCTTTGAAAGGTAGGTACAGACGCCAGCACATCAACCTACTACAATCTGTCAAATTTCTTTAATAGATTTTCAACTTTATCACTGAAGAATAAGGTTCAAAGTTGATTGGGAAAATGTGACAGGTGTAGGTTGATGTGCTGGCGTCTGTACAATACAAGCAAATAGACTTGTCATATGCCCCGTATTTTACAGGTTACCCCATTTTTCGGGCTTTACTAATATAGGAACCCATATTTTTTTAAATGATTTATGGGGTAAACATGACTAAATATATGTGTAGGCACGGGAGCTTCAAGTCAAATGTTAACATGTAAAGATTTTGTAAATTTGTTTCACAAGATGAAGAGCTTTTAAAAGCTATTGCTCCAAACAGCAAAAAAAATTAAAAATAAAGAATATATCATTAAACAATGATATCTCAATTGTCTGCCCTGAAAAATACTAAAGCCCGTATTATTGATGCTAGTTGCCTTTAAAGCAAGACGTAGTTACAAGCAAAAGCTCAATTAGAAAGAGCATTTCCATGAAATGTAACATTCATGTGAATGCTCTAAAGTTTGTTTAATGTGAACTGTTCTTGGTGTCCACTCTGCATCAAACATTTTGCCCTGCTCTTACTTTGCTTGAACATGAAATGTTACACAAATTCAAAACAGGATCTCTTATGTAAATACAGTGTAACCAGGTTATGTGAGCCCTGAATATGGGAGAAACCTCTACCATTGATAATAGGGTAGTTTCCTGGGTAAAAAAATAATAATTCTAATTAGTCCGTCAGTTAGATTATCGAAAAATAATGGACCCATATTTTTTCTTTTGTCAATCAAACAAAAAATGACAAAGATAAAGCGCGTCAAAATTTGGAAGTTGGGGGTCGTGACGTCACGCCGTGCGACAATTTTTAGCACGGCGTGATGTCACGACCCCCCACTCCCAAATTTTGACGCGATTTATCTTTGTCATTTTTTGTTTGATTGACAAAAGAAAAAATATGGGTCCATTATTTTTCGATAATCTAACTGACGGACTAATTAGAATTTTTTAGGAAACTAGCCTATTACAATGGGGTCCCGATACTTGCATGGAAATACCTGTTACTGGGATATAACTATAATTGGGGCTTTACAGTTCATTAGCCTGTATAAGAAATACTAATAATATTTTATCATTTTGAATATTGGTCTGGATAGATCACGACACGTTCCTGAAACATTTCCTCTATAAATGAAAAACAGTAAATACATTTCGACATGTCTTAGCAGGGGCCTCTGTAAATAAGACAACTGTCATTTGAAACCTGACTATTTAGAAACTGAGTTAATCAAAAGCATCCTTAAGTAATAAATAATCCTAGAACCCTTCAGATTCCACTTATTCAGGTTACACTGTACATTTGCATGTAAACTAGATGTTTGTGCCCGTCTTCACCCAGGTTACATACAAATCTTGCCCAGGCAATTGCTTGTGTGGTTTTCGAGTAATGATCTTTCATACATGCGGCATTTATTTTAAATGTCTTATGTCGATAAGACATTTAGCACTGCCCACCATGTTTAGTTTCATGAAAGGGTGACTCATTAGAGCCTCAATGTTCCATGACAAGTAAATGCTTATCTTAAAACTAAATAAGTTCTGGCTGACCAGAGAAGAACTTTTTCTTATCTTTTAGTGTCCATCCAGATGCTATAAATAATATAGTCAGTTAGTTACCTATAAAACCACCAGAGTTTAGGTATGGATTAGCAACCTCTGTCTTTGGATACTGTGATGCCAATTTGGTATCTGGCCAACAAAATTGTTCTGCAGCAAATAACACTCGAGTGTTAGGGAATGACTGGAACTTCTTCAATATATCTTCTAGACTTGACAAGAACAAAACATCATAGCTAAAACAAAGACATGAGATTAGTAATATTTCTTTACAAGTTATCATTATATGAGGAGAACTTTATTACACACTAGCTATTACCCGCGACTTTATCTGTGTGGATTTTTTTTGCTGTCAGTGAAAGTCCAGTCAAAATTGGTCCAGCCGTTTCAGAGATTAGCCGGAACAGACAGACAAAAATTGTAAAAAATGTTATTTTGGTATATGTACAGTGTACACATCCATTATGTATTTAGTAAAAAGCAGTTATTTTAATATTACAAACAGACACTCCAATTTTATTTATTTGTATAGATGTATAGATTTCTAATGCATACAAACCTATCAGTGAATAATATAATTTGGTTTTTGTTTCCCGACTTCATCAGTTCATTTAACTTCTGTTTGAGCAAGTTAATTTTTTGCCCTCCGCCAGGAAGGTTCATGTCACCTCCAGTCCATTTTGTTCCTTTGCCCAGCACCTCAACATCAATGCCATAAATTTTGGCTGATCTTAAGAATCTCTCCAAGCCATGATTTTCATCAGTTGCAACAGTAAGTACTTTTATGTCATCTGCAACAAACAAATAATAAATTAAAGGTCAGAGTTTCATCTCAGCAATCCTTCAAAATATTATTCAGGTACATGCAATAGAAACAGTGTAATAAAAAAAAAACATGAGAGAAAAGAGTATAACAAGAATTCTGATCAATGCTTATTTAGGGAATCATTTACATGGCGCAGAAGAAAAAAATTAACACAGAAGGTCTGTATGTGTCTTATACAATAATAAACAGATAACAAATTGATAATAAAAATGACAAGCGAAGTTGAAGTCATTCATCATCAATTTACTATAAAGCTTAACATGATTGGTGTAGTGACTCGGCATCCTCCACAATGGTCTGTATTAGTTTAACAGACAGACATTAACGAGTAGAAACGAACGCAGAGCTTAATGACTAAAACATGCAAAACTAGAACACAATTTAGAGAACAGCAATTTATGTTACCTAAACAAAGAGCACAACTTTTAGTTTTTATAATAGCTCAGCTTCTTATTCGCTAGCTTTAATTAAATAAATAGTTAACTACTCACGTTTCGCCTCAATCAGACCACCTAGCAGTAAAAGGCAACCTAAAGCTTGCAAGAACATTGCTGGCATCCCAAGTACGGTGCTTGACAACTGGGTTCAGTGGACTTCCGTCGACATGACACATAAAACAGTAGTCGTTAAACTAAACTCGGCTAAATAAACACTTGTTCAACGTTCCTCTTGTTCCAGATACGAGTTCCCGCTTCCGAAGCGATAAAGTTCAGTAGGTAGGTATTCAAATACAATTCAACATTTAAAACTCAGACAACAGTAAGTATTAGGCACGACGTCCGGCCGCCTCGAACTCACGACGCGGCGTTTTCGTATGAGATCACTTGAGCCACGCAAATGGTTTTATATTTCAGCGATGGCCGATGCTATCATTTTATTATCTTATAGCACAGCACTGAGCACAGCACATATTATTAAATGTATATTACATCCGCAACACAAACCGTCCGTACACAACACACACATGCACAGCCGACTTAGGGTTGCCAGATATGATTTTCTATTCCTCCCCAAATTTGAAATAATTTTTCTCCAAAATGATAACTTTTTTCTAAGTTTTACTAAAGGCAAAAAGAAGCAACTGTAACCATAACGGAACAGTTTTTGATGACAAATTTTAAATAATGTAGACGAACCTAACTGAACACAACATCGACATAATTATAAAAGGGCTTTACACGCTCTTTAATTGAACCTTGCAGATTTTATAAAACCATCAAGCTAACAAGTTCCAATAACCTATAAAAATTAGTTTGGTCTTCAAGCTTCTACTTACTAAAATAGCGTACCATGATGCACATCGTGTATTTGGTGTCTTTATAGGTATACAACGACGTATCAAACTATGGATTATTAGTTGATTCAATTATAAGCCCAAGCTACATAATTTTCTAGTTTTAGCTGACCTCGCATTTTTTTTATAATGAGAAGGCTTTTCGTATAATGAGAAGTCAACTTATACTGGAAATTTATAGCTTGATATGTTATCGTGTGTACTCTCATCAACGAATATTTACTATCATCAATGCATCAATGTCTTTCTGAAACTATTTAAAATACTCAAAATTCTTTTTTTCTCTCTCCAAATATTTCAATTCTCCAAAAATTTTACCCAAAAATTCTCAATCTGGTAACCCTGCCGACTGCCGAAGTGCCATAGAGTAGGTACCTAGGTAGAGAGGAAAAATGCGAAGTGCCGGCCGAGAGGTGAGCGGGTGAGCCATGGACTTATTAAGTCCATGGGTGAGCAGACTTGCTTGACTGACTGGCCAGTGCTGCCAACTTCATTTAGAAAGACTAAAAAGGCCAGTTAGAAAGAAGACGGATAGTACACACGGCGACATATCAAGCCATCCTATGTACATTTCCAGTGTAAGCTGACCGCTTATTGTTGTACGGCAAGCAATGGTCGTTGACGGCAAGTCAAACCAATGCGAGGTCAGCTTATAGGTAGGTGCTGGAAACGTATAGCTTGATTATGTAGCCGTGTGTACGTAACAAAACTAATAAAACAACTGATTAAGGTGAATGCGCAGTTATAGCCCGCGAAATTTAATTTTTCCGTTTATTGCCCGTGGTCCGACCGCGTAGTTCTACTAGTAGGACCACGGGCATTTTTCTTTTCGGTGGTTCTATCAATCGGACCATGGGCAAATCAAGTTCTATCAGTAGTACTAAGGGCAACTTTGTTTACCCGTGGTTCTATTAAGTGAGTAAACTTCTTTGCATGTAAAACTTGGAGTTACTAAATACCAAAATAAATGTTGGACATGCATTGGATAAGCTGCGATTATATATATTCGTCCACGTTTACTTACTCTTTGTCTAAAATCTTTTTTTTTGTTAAACCAGCTAACTCTTTTACTCTCACATTTTTAATCTCACATTTACACGTCCGTCCATCAATGCCTCTTTTGCTGGCTGCTGCAGTAATGTACTATTTTCTTTTTAGTGCAATAGGTAGCTACAAAAACATTTTTTAATCACTATTATTATTGTAAGCACGTTTGCATACAAATGCTCAGACACGTGTTCAAATACGCGTTCTAGGTTAGCCTATGTAAGCACGTGTCATTTTGTGTCTCATAATATTAGGTTATTTTATATCACATTATTTGTTGTTAAATAATTAGAGTATTAATGACCTTAAATCGTAATTTAGCTGCAAAGCAATATTATAATATTTTAAACTGTCAAATCCGCAATGATGGCGCCATCCCCACCTTTACTGTATAAAAGGCGTGCCGCCATCATTGCGGGCTCAGTCTGTGTGCAACGTTCGTGGAGTTGCCATCTCCCGATATTGGTAAGTTAAAACTTGTAATATTGTATTTTGATGATTGTAATTGTATAAATTTATGCTGATGCTGATAAATATTGAATATGTTGTCATATGAAAATTATTGTAATTTGCTTCACAATGCTATGACTTTTTGTAATTAATAAAACATAAATTATATGAACCACCCTTTCATTTTTAACATAACTGTCAAGGTTAAATTGAAATAAATGTCTAGCCTTGTCTTTCTGTGCTTCATTTTATAAAATCCTTCCTCTACACACCATAATCTTAGGTAGTTTTACACACATTAAATAACTAGTAACCATTCTGATATTCAAGCTTTATATTTGGGTACTTAAAGATTGTTTATATGGCTGTTCTCTGACATTATTTAGTCTTTTGTTACCAAAAGGCTAAAAAATAAAAATAATAGTTAACAGGTATAAGTACTACGTAAGTAGTACCATGGGCAAAAATATTTATCTTGGTTCTACTCGACCAGTAGAACCAGTGCCAATAAAATATGATAATTTTATAACGATGGTCCGATTGATAGAACCACCGAAAAGAAAAATGCCCGTGGTCCTACTAGTAGAACTACGCGGTCGGACCACGGGCAATAAACGAATTTTTCTTACATTTTTTGCAATTTTCAGGTCAGTGTCAGGTTGTATCTTGATCAGAATTTCCAATCCACCCGACAATCCATCTTCCCAGAGACAGTGGGATGAGCCGCTTTGCAGAGTAGTACAGAACAATTTACTTGTCTCGTCTGCTACTTCTGCGGAACGTGCGCGCCTGCTGGCTGTAGTGTAGGTAGATGGGAGTCGAGTCTTTGGCTTCAGGCACTACCATAGAAATATAAAAAACAGATATCTATGTGCACTACCTTCGTCGAACATAGGCACTCTGTTCGACGACACTATAGGTACTTTTCGCCTCGCTGCTTCCCTGCGACTAGGCACTCCTTGCTGTTCTCCTCATCGCTGTCACTGTGGCGAAGATATCAACAGCCTCGGACACCACGGCCTGTCTTGCAGTCGAAGTGCGGGTCGCTTAGCGCGGCACGCGAACATTAATGACATCATCCGACGAGCTCTTGTTACCGCCGGCGTTCCAGCTGCATTAGAACCCAATGGCTTGGCACGCGACGATGGCAAGAGACTGGATGGTATGTGTTTATTTCCATGGAAGGTGGGTAGGCCTTTAGTGTGGGACGCAACTTGTGTCGATACTCTTGCGCCATCCCACCTTCCTGGATCGGCATGCTGTGCTGGCGCTGCTGCTGCGGCTGCGGAAAACCTCAAGAGGCGAAAATATAATAACCTTCCTTATCTGAAATTATATTTTCGAGCCGTTTGGGGTTGAAACTCTCGGGCTGTGGAGTCCAGATGCTCATGGTCTTTTTAAGGAAATTTCAAAACGGCTGGTTGACACTTCCCGTGACCCAAGGGCTGGCTTTTACCTTGGCCAAAGGCAGAAGCATTGCCATACGTCGTGGTAATGCCGCCAGTCTCTCGGGTACATTACCAGTCGACAGCGATGCGGATGAATTTTTCTTCGTTATATTTTAGTTTGTGTACCTATACCTACTTGTATAGTTTTACCCCCTTACATAAAACTTATCAAACCTATTTTAGTTAAAATGGGGTTTGTCTCTTTCTTACACACAGAAATGACAACGTGACAGATAAAGACAAACGTTCTTTAAACCTATTTTAGCTAAAATAGAGATAAAATAGGATTATGAATAACAGGGTTAGTCTTTTAGTTAAGTTAGGTTTTAATTTTGTTATTTTTGTTAATTAATTATACAGGGATATTTTTTTATCACCATCCAAATTTTTACAGGGTGTTCTATCCATGAATATGAACATCTTTCACTATGGGACCAACTCTGAAATCACGAAAAAAAACAGCTGTCAATACCTACTTGACCAAAATGTATGAAACAGCAGATTTTTTTTTCTTCAATGATTATAATTCTGTAAATACGCTCCTTTTATAGCCGCAAATTATATTTTGATCAAGATACAGCCTGATACTGACCAGCAAATTGCAAAAAACGTTTCGTTCGGTTTACGTGAAGTTTAGCTAATGCCATTTGCTGTCTCAGCTTTGCATAAGATTCCCTAATGTTCATTATATCCCGCCTGCCAAATATCATGTCAGACACAGTTGATATTTTGCAATTTGTTTGCTAATTGACCATTTGACCATACACTGCCTACGCCCATTACAGTTGTTGTTATTTTTGTTTTTAGTTGTAGTTTTATTGTGTTGTTCGTCATTGTGTTTACTAGATAAGGTTTAAAACCCACACACTTTATAGTTTAAGGTGAATGCGCAGTGGCCTGGAACCACTATCTATACCTGGAACATACATTCAGACAAACAGACAGAAATTCTAAAAACTATATTTTTGGCAATAGAATCGTTCCCAATCCCCCATACTTAGAAAAATAAGTCTTTTTTTTTTTTTTCAAAAATATCCATTGGACAGTTTTGACTTCGCTACGATTGTATTTATATTGTATAGATAAGTCGTATCCTCACGATGTTTTCTATAACACTAGTGTTTACAATTTTACATTCTCTTTGATGTTTTCTTCACCGATGTCAAGTAAATAGGTACTGTCCAAGACAAACTCTGAAAGTAGGTCATGGGTTTGTATTATAAGATCTGTCCATAAAGTAGGTACGGTCAGCATCAAAAGTTGATTAACACTTCAGTTTTTTTAATCTTAGTTATTGAGCAAAATATTTGTTCAAAATTGCAGCAGAAGAATTTTTTTTAGAATATATAAGTATCTACTCTTGTCTATTATGTGAAAAGCTAAAAATCAGTTTATTGAAAAAAGTTGTTGTCAATTTAATAACATGTAAAAATGATAGTGTTAATCGACTTTTGATGCTGACTGTACCTACATTTGAATTGAAAAAGTCGCATTGGATTTGGTATGTACACCGATTTCTCCGTGATTACTAGCCGTTTATTTATAATTCTTTTTTCATTTGGTTGAGAAAGCTCGCAAAGTAGTCCCATATAAATTGTAATAACTTTGCTCGGGTAGTTATTGATTTAGCTTTAATAATATTATACGTATTTTTGCACTTACAATAACGTCACTGTTATTTTATATAGCAAATAGTGGTATAATAATTTGTGTTCTACTTGGTACTAGGTAGGTTTAATTGGTTTTATATTTTGTGCTTGCCTTTTAGGTACCCCAATTTATTTGGGGGCCGCGGGCCGGCGCAACATGCCTTTTTACCCGACTACAGCGAAGCAAAAAGGAGGGTTATGATTTTGACCGGTATGTACCTATGTATGTTCATCTGTTCCCTCATAACTTCTAAACTACTTGTCATAATTTGACAAATGAGGCATCGTTGGAAGCGCCTTAATCGTTCGCTGGTTATATGCTATGTGACGTCACATTAAATTGAATATGGCGCCCTCTAGCGGAAATAAAGTGATGACCTAAAAAACATTTTTTTTAATTATACCGTTTGGGTATGAAATGAAAGGGCTTAATTAACCCATTTCAAAAATATAAATATTATTGAAATAAGCCCCAAAACAATTACCTAAATAAAAAATAAGTTTAAAAACTAAAACCCGAATACTGAAAAGGATGAAACAAGAATGTAGGTACCTTCCCGTGGTCGCATGCTACCATAGCACTTTCTTGTTTCATTCTTTTCAGTACTTAGTTGGGGTTTAGTTTTTAAAGTTATTTTTTTTTCTATCACACTAATAATATTATACCGGCGAAAGTTTGTGTATGTTTATGTTTGTTACTTCTTCACGCTCAAACGGCTCAAATTTTATCAAAATTGGTCCAATTTTGATAAAATTTTGTATGGAGGTAGCTGACACCCTGGATTAACATATAGGATACTTTTTATCCCGATATTACCACGGGATCGAAACCGCGGAGCGCAGCTAGAATCTTGCAAAAATATTTTTAGAATTTTGGAGAATGAGTAAGACATATACGTAGACGTATACGAAAGACGTATATTTGCTATAATAGTCTTATAAGCTAGATTGTAATTACCTAATTACCTATTCAAAACCGTTATTTTTATTAAAGGATTAAAAAAAACATTTATCTTGTTTATTCTGTTTCTAATAGTGAAAATCGAAAATCTTAGCCACTCTAGGTATTTAGATTGTTATCGATATACTAAGGGTCTGTTCACACCGAGACCCGACGCGAGTCGCGACTCGACTCGACGATGACGCCAGCACATCACTGTCAAATTTTTCCAATCAACTTAGAACCTTATGTTTTAGTATAAAGTTGAAAATCCAGATTGTAGTAGGTTGATGTGGTCGCGTCTGTACCACAATGACAACACGTGGACTGGCGCTATGAAAATGAATAGTTTATTTACACGGGCTTAATTTGATCGTCAAAATCAACCTTAAACACATGTTGCAACACGCTATTCGCTACCAACCGACTACGGGGTTTGTAGGTACCGTTACTGATATCGTTAATGCCAGTACATAGGTAATTAGGTATCGTCTACCTATTCATCAAGGTTAGGCAGGGGTCATTGAATGCACGGGAATGTACCTATTTCCACTTCAATCATTATTATGTATTATTGCAATACCTAGACCAGCGATTTTCGAAGCCGGTATGAGGGGATAAACCGCTCGCTTAGTCATCTTACTAAACTCTGTCCACTAGGTTAACCGTTTTTTGATAGATGGAACTAGTGATTGTAACAACGTTATTACACACATTTCGATAATTTCACTTTAATTTGTATGTACTTAGTATCAATTATCGAATTTTGCGGTCGAATAAAAAATGGTGCGGTTTCTATGCCTGTGTTTATTGTTATTAAATACAAAACAATATACAGGGATATTTTTTTATCACCATCCAAATTTTTCCAGGGTGTTCTACCCATGAATACGAACAACTTTCACTATGGGACCAACTCTGAAATCACGAAAAAAAAATCAGCTGTTTCATAAATTTTGGTCAAGAAGGTACTTTTGTATGAAACAGCTGATTTTTTTTTTATAAGGGCCTTTTACCCTGCATTCCTGCAGAGGAACAGCACAGGCTGGTAAATTAGGTAGGTACTATTTTCATATTTTGCAACATTCGCGGGTGATTTGCTGCCATCCACAATACCATGATTAATGAAATTTTTTCTGTACTCTTATTTCCGGAATTCTTTATCAGATTACAACAAAAAGTACCCCTCATTTTGCGGGCTTTCTTTTCCCAATTCACAGAATCATCGGAACCATTCAATGCATAAATAAAAAAAAAACATGGTGTAACCTCATTCCTTTTTATGTTAGGTAATTAAAAAGCTAGATACTTATTATTCAACAAAATTAATACCTAAATAATAAGTACCTACCTAATTTAATAACAATATAACATCCGTTATAAAGCGATATGATTAATTAGGTATGGTTAAATAATAATGATAATAACTGTACGCTTAATCTGTAAACAAATTACTTGGCACAACTTCGCATAGCTTTGCAGAATTAAAATACAAAAAAAACTATTTACCTTTAGAATACAGGAAGTGTTGTTTGCAGGTGTCCTCTTCACCATTTTTCTCGCAGAATTCTTGAGATAATGTGCCCTGTCTGAGGGCAATAAATATCGCCAAGAGCCAGCAACATTTAAACGGGAAACTCCGACGCTTAAGACCCATGTTTTCCTCAAAGCCCCTGACGAACGACTGCAATCAGACCGCCAACACAACCTATCAAATTGATTACAACGGGAAGGTGAGAGTTGTTCTCTATTTTTATTGCTTTCAGAAATACTTATTATACCGTGAAATGAAAGCGGCGGATGACAGACGTTAAAAAGAAAACTTAAGTAACTGTAATAGTAATATAGATCGCTTACGTAGCCACAGATTTGAATAGTCTCGAATTCTCGATCAACAAAAGCTATGTACGGTGTAATGGGCAGGTAAGTATTTGTCATTATCTCGAGACATAGGGCCCCCGGGCCTTTGGTAGGCATAAGAGAGGCTGAAGCCTGAAACCAACTCGCAGAGGCCCGTTAGACTATAAAAGGAAAAAATGAAGCACCATTTAAAACTTATTTTTTTATTAATTAATTAAACAAATACCTACATACTTTCAAGCAAAGATACTTCTGTTTTAGAGTAAGCTGTAACTTTGTAAGGACTTATCCTTACAAAGTTACAGCTCGTCTTAACGAGAAAAGCGTGTGATTATATTTTTATCCAGATACCAGCAAGTTATGATTGCAAAACTACATAGCAACGTGTGCACATGTGTCAGTGTATGGGTAGATTTGATCTAGGCGTATTTTGCTCGCACTATGAACCGACGGTAAAGATTTTTTTTATTTGTGACAATTTAATGATATTTAATTTTAATGTTTATTCAATTTCAAAGTTTTTATTTCTATCTTAATGATTTTCCTCATCATCAGCCTATAGCAGTCCACTAGTGGATATAGGCCTCTCCTATTGCACGCCATACAACTCGATATGATTTGATTTTTTTAATGATTTTATTGAATGTTAATGTATTTTATTTTAATTAATTTTATGTATCTGGGATTTGTATATTGGGACTTGTTGTCAAACCTCCTTACTGATAAACGTATTATATCACATGAATAGTTACACACCGATTGATTTCTCTCTTTCAGTCGCCAGTAATTTGACTTTCGAAAGAAGAAGACAAAGTGTTGTATAACTATACAGACGGTATTTATTTATTTTTTTCGTTACGCTATTTATTTATTTATTCGATAACTATGTTTATTAGTACCTATTAAAATATATAATATATAATAGGGGGTTAGTAAATAAAATAAATGAATAATTATGTTTTCAACCCCGGCACCGTTAGCCGGGCATCCCATCTTAACAGATTCATGTTTTATAAGCAGTCCAATTTGCCACACAATACAGTTACTGTACCTAAATAAATGTTCGATTCGTGCCGAAGTCTTGGTTTTTCATCAGTGACTGTTGCAAACAGTTAAAATTGATCAAAAAGAAGTGAAACGAGTGAAAGTGAACGTTTCTGGGACACCGATGTCGCGCTTCACTTGAATCACTAAAGAATAAAAGACGATTTTCTACAAAATGTTATATTTTCTGGAGTGCTAAATAATAACAATCGCACAGGTCGATCGAAGGTTAATCTTCGCTTGCCAAGGTCGGTCCGTGGATGGGTGACCATCCATAACATATCGAGACCCCTCCGTGCCACGTTGTGCCACGTTGATAGACGTTACGGATAATAAGAAGGCCGAAAGTCTGACAAACAGTCTTACCAAGGAGTATCGTATTCGTATTACCCAGTAAGTGGGTTGTGGAGGTCAGATAAGCCGTTCGTTAAAAAAACATAAAGGTTATTTTAAAAAAAATGCGGTTCCATACATTTTGACCGCGTAAGTATTGGACTTGACTATGACACAGCCGACCGCCGCACGACGCAGCCGTTTTTGAAACCGACGAAAAATTTCAACGCAGCAGGGCAATTGCGTAATACACTATCAGTAGCAATGGGTTTCATTTTGACAGTTCAACAACATTCATTGCGTTATTTACGTTGTTGAGCAAACGCATTTTTTGAACACATGGAGCAATGGATTAGCAATAAGCTTCAAAATGATTCAAATTGAGAGTAATAGTGTGTTACGTAATTAGGGGCGGGTTCAGAATCATGTTCTGAAAGCATGGTTACAATTTGCGCGTCGATGTCGTTGCAACCGTATATTAGGTATTCAGCTGCATCTGGTTAGAGACTGGAAGCCTGGAAAAAACTGGGCAGATATTGATTGCGCCTTATTTTCTGATTTAGCAAATACTATGTTCAGCGATCAACTCGAGCAAAGCGTTGCTTGCTTCCTCACGACCGCACCTGTGCAAATGTGGTCAGTCGGGTGATCGTGTCTCCATCTCCGAGGGTCTATCTAGTTTAATGAATCGAACCATGCTCATACGCAATAAAGTTAGCTCCTTGTGGAGGCAAGGAACTATAAAGTAAATAACGTTTTTATTGATACCTATAGCAAATTCAAAATAAGCAAGAGTTACAATAATTTTAAATAGGGTGCATTTCGGCAACGATGCAATTAGCTGCCAAATGTTTTAATGTTTTAGCATTTTATTAACTGAATATTTTAATAAAATGTTTTGATTAATTTATCAATACTCGTTTTTGGTTGAAGCCTTTGGGCCGTTGGGTCCGATGGGTCATGGTCTCTTCAATGAAATTTCGAAACTAGCTGGCTGGTTGACATTTCTCAAGACCCAATGGCTTCCGTTTGGGTAGGTACATTACCAGTCGACAGCGATACGGAAGAATTTTTCGACGCTATGTTTTAGTTTGTTAATAGTTTTATTTAAGTTAGGATATAATATTGTTATTTTACTAGTTTCTGCCTGCTGCTTCACCCGCAGGGTAGCGCACGGGAACGTGGTACCGGTACAAAAATAGCCTAAGTATGTCGTTCCCCAGGATGCCATGGTGTGGTTTAGGCTTGAAAAGTAACAAACAGAGTTACTTTATATGATCTACAGAGTGTTACGGAAAGGGCATATCAATACAAACGGGTTGAAGAGTGTATCTGGTCTAGAATCTCTATACGAAATTTCAGCTCAAAAGCAGTAACTTTGAAAATGCTTAATATTTTTTATTTCGATAGTTTATTAAATTGAAATCATAACAAACGTGTCATCGCACTACGAGGGTCATTATCCATTATCTGTAGTGTGTCTGTGCGCCTAGTACACGCACATCACGCCGCCGCGCGCCAGTGCAGCGCCGTGATGTCGAAATAAAAAAATATTAAGCATTTTCAAAGTTGAAAAAAATATTGAGCTGAAATGTACAGAGATTCTAGACTAGATACACTCTTCAACCCGTTTGTATTGATATACCCTTTCTGTAACACCCTGTATACAGTGTCCCTGGAAGTATGGATCAAATCGAACAGGGGCGTGGGCAAGGTCATTTCCGAACTTTTTAACCCTGAGAATGTCATTGAATTTTTTTACGATTCAAAAGTTATGACCGATTTTAATTTTTTTTTCAATCACTTCGCTTAGTGCTCAAAGAAAATAATCATAAAAAAATACTATCAGGGCTATCTAAAAAAAAATAAATTGATAGCCCTGATAGTTTTCACGAATTCGATCTTTCTTCTCTTTTTTTTTTAGTTTTTTTTTTTTTGCTAAAACGTTCGGAAATGACCTTGCCCACGTCCCTATTCGATTTGATCCATACTTCCAGGGACACCCTGTATATTAGTTTGGTTTAGATATAATTATGTTATTATTTATGTACCTACATATTATTTTAATTCTGTATATACTGCCAGACATTTTCATTTAACAATTTAAGGTACTAAATGAAATGATGAAGTATCGCTTTGTATTGCACTAAAATACCAAATTAGGAATTGTAAAATTCTTACTGAGAAAACCAAAACGTTAACTCCCAAAAATAATAAAAAAATAAAGACCAAATTAACTGTTCCAACAAGCACAGATCTGTATCTATATCTATTTCATCTAATTTGGCCCTAGTAGAGGATTGACTGTAGATACTTCCTTTTCATCGTCATCATCTGTCTCGCCTTTTCCCAACTATGTTGGGGTCAGGTTCCAGTCTCACCGGATGCAGTCGGTACTTCCTATTATAAATCGATTTGATTGTGTGAGACTTTTCGAACACAACATTTCTTGGCAATGGTCCTCTTCCAGGTGAATGCACAATGATCAAATTCCTGGATAATTTTCTCACTATTACTTCAACCACTAACATAATAAATTGTAGTTACCAGCATATTAGTTGGCACATATAAAGCTTCGGTTGAGCAGTAAATTGAAATCCAATTTACGCAAATGAGATTAAAGACAGGGGCTCGGTTCTGTTAGTGGCTCATACCAGTCGTGGGAGTAAGTCGTACAACTATTCCTTCGTAGTGGACAACGAGAAACATGCCGAAGGAAGACCCGGAGACCACGGCCCTTAAAAAAGAGCTAACTGACTTGATCGCCAAAGTAAAGGTATCTGCAGAATATCCAAGACAAAGCTATTATAATATTTTTCACTACGCACTTTATGGTTCGGTATTGTTTGAAAAATATTACGTAATAGTAATACCTTTCAACAGGCTGATCAAGAAAAGTTAGCTGACACGAAGCTCGCTGAAAAATGTGGGGATTTAGGAGACATGCCCAAGATAAGACTGGTGACGAAGAAGACTTTGAAAGGACATATCAATAAGGTCAACTCTGTGCATTATAGCGGAGACTCCAGGTGAGTACCAACATAATATACGGGCTTTATAACAATTGGTTTCTTCTTCGGGTCGCCTCTTTGAATTTTATGCAAAAAACATAGTCTCTCTTTCTCACTGTTTGATAGAGACAGTGTTTTTTCCACCACAGCATCCTGTCTTTTATCGATTACGTCGAGATTTAATATGTGTCAGAGACAAGTTTCACGATGTTCTTGAAGATTTGTCTTATTCTTCAGCTGCGCGAAGATATAAATAAGTATACCTAAGTGCGATGGTACCATTTGGCTTGCTATTTGACACATGTTTGCTTTTAATAGTTATTCCCCGAACTCATGCGTTAGTGACTCAACGTTTTATTAGTAACCTTACTAATAAAACGTTGAGTTATGTTTTGAACATTTTCCTTTAGCCGTACTCATTATGCAAATAGCAATCAGTCTATTTCGCCTGATGCTAGGGATTGAAGTGAGCTGTCAAAAGTGACCTTACCTCCATCAGATGAAATGACAGCTCACATCAAGCTCAATTCGTGAATTTTTCCCATGTTTTCATAGTTATTCTGCTATTCGGGGCGCAGACAAATTCAACAAATCAAAGATATACATATCGGTCCAGCCGTACTTGAGTTATAAATGGTGTAACTAACCCGACTTTGTTTTATTTATAAAGATGCGTTATATGCATATTAGGTACTATACAAATCCAATTAGTATTAGGTACACGTGCATTTAAGCGTTTTATTTTACTATCAAAATTACTGTCATAATCATCATCATTCTCTTGCTGTTGCCTCTTATCCCTACATCGAAGTCGTCGCAACATGTCATTTTTTGGCATTTTCCCAGGCGCTCCATAACAAATTAAAAAAGCAATGGGAACCATTTTAATAAAATTATGGAACTTTTGGGAATCAATGTAGGAAGTGAAATTGTTTGGAGAACAATAGATTTGGAGCTCCTGGGAATAAGCCCATATTTTATTTATTTATTTATTTTATACTTCAAGCACATAAATGTACAGAGGCGGACTTAATGCCATAGGCATTTTCTACCAGTCAACCTTAAAATAATCCTAATAATCCTTCTAATATTTTCTCGCACTTATCAGTTATCATTATTATCATACGGAGTTTTTAAATATAGTTAGATTTGATCGTTCCATCGCGCTACTTGATGCCATGATAAATATTTTTTTCTGTCTGAAATAGTCTGCTGTTAGGGTTGTACTTTAATTTAAACCTACCATTATCTATTCTGTGGTGAAGACGGTTTTGATTTAGTTTGAACACTAATAAAAAAAAATATTACTTAAAGTACCGAAATATCATGCAATACTGTCAGTATTTACAATTATAATTTGAAACATTGTCAGCTTGCGTGGGTAACTACTAAATAAAAACTGCTGTCATGTACAGGCACTGCGTCACGGGCTCACTGGACGGGAAACTGATCATTTGGGACACCTGGAGCGGCAACAAGGTGCAAGTGATACCCCTACGCTCGGCCTGGGTCATGAGCGTCGCCTTTGCCCCATCCGGAAATTTTGTTGGTAAAATACAAATTTATTTTTATAAGTGTTGCTAGGTGGTGGTCCCTCCTATTATTTGTACTTACACTCCTTATTAGCATCAAAGAAATTAGTGACCGCAAAAATAAGGTTAAAAACTAGGTTACTCTAAATTAAGGTTATAAAATAGGTACCATTGAGTCCATTGAGATTAATAATGGCCCTATTGCGGTTGTCTCGCCATTTTATATCGTAATGAAACTATAGTAGCTTCGCATACAATAACAGAAGAGTTTACTTTGCCGGAACAGGTCTAAGGTGAAGAGCCAGACCAAGAGAGATACAGAAACCCGCAGGGCAGCATGTGGCGAGCTGTTGGGCAGTAGCGACCCCACAGACCCTATCTCCCAGGAGAAGTCTTGTTCCTCACCTCTGGCTTGCCTTTATTGGCCGGCTGGAGTGAAAAATTACGAGGAACAGCGCTCCCACCTCATTCTTGCCTTTATTGGCCGGATTGAGTGGAGATTCGCAAGAGCAAACGTACTCGGAGGAAGGAAGTATTCCAGTAAGATGCTGGTAGGGATCTTGACCGTACTTCCGGGATTGTCCTGATAGCCGTGGAATACCTCTCCACTTCTCATAAGCACCTCAGGACATGTTGCCCCCTTGTCGCTACGTCACTATGTGCTAGCGACCGTTTCCGGGGGCCCATTATTGAGTGTACAAGTCACCCCCTGCCATTTTATCCGTGTATATATACTACTCAAAACAAAATAAGAGCCACTTGTGAATTTTAACATCCGGTCTGATTAAATTATTTTAAAGCATTTTTAAACGATATATCTTTTGTCTGGTATATCCTGAAGTATTAACAAACGTAATGTGAGGAATTGAGGATGTACCACATGCATAATTTTTAAAGTGGGCTACTTTGATACTTTTTTTTGTAACCACTTGAATTTACCCTATTCTAAGACGAATACTTAAGTCATTTAACTTGTGGATTCTTTTAGGAACAGTCTTACATTTGCTAAGTTACAATGTGGATAAACATTTTGAAAGCGCTATGCCGAGGATCCGAAGACATGTGGACCTGCAAACCACAACTATAGCCATCACATTGATCCAAGAGGGACATTCGCAGCGTTCTGTAGCTTGACAGCTTGACTTTTCAAGGCGAGCGATCCAGAATGCTTGAAATCGATTTCAAGAGACTGGGAGTGTAACCAGAAAACGGTTATCTGGCAGGAATCGAGCAACCACCTCGCAGGAAGACCGCTACATACGTTTGACTGCGCGAAGAGAGCGCGTCATCACCGCCCGCGCCTTACAAAATCGCTTACGCCAGGCGACCGGTAGCCGCGTGAGTGACCAAATGATTAGAAATCGGTTACATGAAGACCAGCAGTTTTCTAGGAGACGCGTACTGCGGATTCCATTGACTAGTGTACACTGTGCAAACCGATTATCATTCGCAAAGCTGCACCTGGACTGGGACATAAGTGAATGGAGCTCAGTATTGTTCACTGATGAGTGTAAAGTTTCTTTAGTAATGATCGTCGTATTAGAGTATGGAGACGAGAAGGTGAGCGATTTTCGGATGTTTGAATCCATGAAAGTGACAGATTTGGGGGTCCCAATGTCATCGTATGGGGAGGAATCTCTCTTTCAGGTCGAACCGAACTCGCAATACTCAGCGGAGGCACGGTAACGGCTGTGCGATAAATTGAGGTGATAATAAGACCTCATGTGATGCCATTTGCACAAAGAATTGGTGCAAGATTCACATTAATGCACGACAATGCCCGCGCTCATACAGCTAGAGCCACTAGAGAAGCCCTAGACGATGCTGGTATACGTGTCTTGCCGTGGCCTACCAACAGTCCGGACCTTAACCCCATCGAACACATGTGGGATTTGTTAAAAAGAAGTGTCCGGGGCACAAATCGACCCTTACATAATGAACGACAGCTCATTAACGTGCTAAAGTCAAGCTGCGAACAAATTTCAGAAGAGACAGTGCGACATTTGGTGGAGAGTGTGCCATCCAGGCTTCAAGAACGTGTTCGAAAAAGAGGAGGACACACACGATACTAAAGAAGTGCAAAAAAGATAAAAAAGCTTTCGACATTTTTGTTTTAACCTCTTTTTTCATTAAATGTATTTTTTGCTGAAATTGCATTTTTTACAAAAAAACTAATCAGATGTTCTTTTATCTATCAATAAATTTAATTTTAAGGTTTTTGCATTAAAAATTAGCTAGCTAATTCAATTTAATTATTTATCTACCCTCGAACCCAATACAATTATTAGAATACACAAAATACATGGTGGCTCTTATTTTGTTTTGAGTAGTATATAAAACTTTGATCAGGCAGGGGTCATAGTTCTTCTGTAGTTCTTGGTAACCAGTCCACTTTAGCCACCCAAACCCATAGACCAACTTTTTATTTTTCCATAGGTATCCTGCAATAGTCCTACACCAACCGGGGGTTATCCTTGGGTGCACTTGCATAGTGCATTCAGGGATAATTGTCGGTTGGTGCCGCATTTCATCCTAACGGGCCTGTGCGAGTTGGCTTCGGCCCCTTATACGCCTTCCAAAGGACCGGGGCCCCACGGTCCCGAGATATGTAAAATCAAAAATAATAATAATATTAATTCCACATGACGGGAACCTCGTGAAAGCTGAGAAAGAGAAACAAATTAAATATCTTGACTTAGTACACGAGGTTGTTGACATGTGGAATGTGAGCTCGGCTATCATTGTGCCGATTGTCGTATCGGCCAATGGGCTTATGGTCGAAAGCCTCGATCAACATCTATCGAGGCTCTTGTTAGGCGATTGGATCAAAGGCCTGATTCAGAAGTCAGCTCCTCGCACTGTGAGGAGGTTCCTGTCTCTGGAGCCGTAACCACCGGTAGCTTGGACCCTGCTCCCGACACCGGCGGACTACTATTTTTTTATTGTTTTATATGTATACTTACTTATTTTTTATATTTTAAGAAATATTTAAAAATGTAATGAAATATGTAAATAGATGAATAAACGAAATAATAATAATGATGCAAAAACCAGCCAAAGAGCTGAGAAGAGAAAACACAAAAAATAATAATAATAATGCTTTATTGAAAACAAAGTAAGTACAGTTACATAAGCGCACTGCCTCCTGAACTAGGTTGTTAGCTTGTATCTCAGAAGACAGTTCCCTTCCAGTTTATATAACAATATTTTTTTCTTAGAAATAAGTATACTTAGTAAGTATTTTGGCATCCACTATGGCAGGATACTGGATACTACTTATATCCATACTAATATTATAAATGCGAAAGTTTGTCTGTCTGTTACCTCTTACCGATTTATATGAAATTTGGTATAGAGATAGTTTGAGTCCCGGGAAAGGACATAGGATAGTTTTTATACCGATATTCCCACGGGATTAAAACTTATGCGGGTGAAACCGCGGGGCGCTGCTAGTCCTTAGTAGCGACACAAAACTTGATCTTCCGCCTTCCGTATTTATTCTATCCCTCTGTCCCTGCTTCTATTTAGGTATAATGCAGAAACGCAAGACAAATATTATGTACCTTGATGTTTATTTCAATTTCAGACAGTACTCCACACTAATACCCGACTATTGAAAAGAATGAAACAACAAAGTACCTTCCCGTGGTCGCATGCCGCTGGCTGTACTAATACTAAAAAAAAATCAGCTATGTCATACAAAAGTTCAATACCTACTTGACCAAAATGTATGAAACAGCTGATTTTTTTTCGTGATTTCAGAGTTGGTCTCATAGTGAAAGTTGTTCATATACATGGGTAGAACAACACCCTGTAAAAATTTGGATGGTGATAAAAAAAATATCCCTGTATTATAAGCTATGGTACAGTCAGCATCAAAAGTCGATTAACACTATCATTTTTACATGTTATTAAATTGACAACAACTTTTTTCAATAAACTGATTTTTAGCTTTTCACATAATAGACAAGAGTATATTATATTCTAAAAAAAATCTTCTGCTGCAATTTTGAACAAATATTTTGCTCACTAACTAAGATTAAAAAAACTGAAGTGTTAATCAACTTTTGATGCTGACCGTACGTGTATTCTGTGCTATGGTAGTATGCGACCACGGGAAGGTACTTTCTTGTTTCATTCTTTTCAATAGTTGGGTCGGGTTTTAGGTTTTAAACTTATTTTTTATTTACTTAATTATTTTGGGGCTTATTTCAGTAAGTAATATTTATATTTTTGAAATGTGCTATTTAAGCCCTTTCATTTGATACCCAACACGGCATAATTTTTTTTTTATGTCATGACTTTCTGTCCGCTAGCGGGCGCCATATTCAATTTAATGTGACGTCACATAGCCTATAACTAGCGGACGATCAAGACGCTTCCAAAGATAGCTCATTTGTCCAATTATGACAAGTAGTTTAGAAGTTATGAGGGAACAGATGAACATACATACCTAAGATACAATACCGGTCAAAATCATAACCCTCGTTTTTGCTTCGCCGTAGTCGGGTAAAAATACGTCTAATTTCCCTACATTTTTGACAAGATTTTGACAGTCATTGTCGCTGAAATGAGATTGCCGACTAGATTTTGAACTTTTTTTTTAATACGGTAATTAACCGTCTTAGTGTCTGCACGTATAGTAACAAAGACATTAAAATATTGAATGTCTTTGACCTATACCTAGGTATTTGTTCCTCGACAAACATTCGATTGCCTACAACACTTAGGGATGTTATTATTTATTTTGAATGGAATTCCCAGGACGTGACTCATGTCTTTGGCATTTCTTATTATAACTTTGTATCATATTGAAGCGTGTGGCGGGATGGACAACATGTGTACTGTGTATGACGTGAACAACCGCGACTCCACCGGCGCTGCCAAGATGGTCCGCGAGCTGGCTGGCTACGAGGGCTTCCTCAGCAGTTGCCGGTTCCTCGACGACACCCACATTCTCACAGGCTCCGGTGACATGAAGATGTGAGTGATCACCACGATAAAATCTGACATCCTAAACCTGTCTCATCATTAACATTCCAACCTAACTAAAGTCGGAAAATCTTTGAATGTAGTTTTTATAAGCTCTAAAATTGACGACATACTTAGTTCGTTAAAACAAAATTCTGACTCTCTATTAGGCGCTCCCATAGATATATTGGCTCTCCACACACTGCACCGCGCTCCGTCGCGGTGAGCAGATAACGCGCCCCCGCGCATGATTTTTTACATACAAATTCAACTCCCGCGCGTGAGTTGAATTTGTATGTAAAAATCTGCTCACCGCGACGGAGCGCGGTGCAGTGTGTGGAGCGCCATAGTTTCAGATTTGTCGATAGTGACTGACCCATCTCTACGAATCCACCTGTACACATATACGGTATCTATTGTATAAAGTAGGTAGATATGCTATAACCTAGTTTTCGTCGCAGATGCGTTTGGGACTTGGAAGTAGGCAAACGGGAGATGGAGTTTGATGCTCACGCTGGCGATGTCGTGACTATTTCGCTGGGACCAGGTAAACAGCACGACATTTATAACTATCGTATTTCCAAATCGTAACTATACTCCATTTGAAATAGGATTAGACATTTAAATAAACCTTTTTTACAGTCCGTTCAACCGATTTTGGCCTCTATACCGTAGGCGAAAGGATGGTATTAAAAGCAAAAAGTGGTTACAATACCAACTGTTTACTGCAGCTGCCATATGTCATGCAACTAACGCAATAGAATTCAAAATCGGTTAAACGGACGTAAAAAAGGTTTATTTAAATGTCTAATCTAGTAATTTCTATTTGGATGAAAACAATTGTGACGATTGCAAAAACAACGTTTTAACTTTAAGCTTCTGCAGGTAATATTTCAGTAGCAGCAGACCTACAAACGACAATTGTTATTAAATTGGTAATTTCATCACTTCAAGAAAACGCCGCATTACACTTTAAACAAAGCATTGCATGTTTCCATCTAAGTATTACATTTGACAGTCCCTCACAACGCCACTTCCGAGTGCTTTCGCTGGGAAGAAGTCCCGGCTCACTCCTACGCACATAATGGAGACTGTGTCAGCAGTGGGAACATTATAGGCTGATTATGCTAAACTTGTAACAATATTCATGTATATCAGACATGAAGACCTACGTGACTGGCTCGGTGGACAAGACCTGCAAGTTGTGGGACATTCGAGATGAGAAAGCGAAGCAAACTTTCTTCGGCCACGACGCCGACGTCAACAGCGTTTGTGTAAGTTCCATGATATCACTACTAGAACTAGCCCTCGAAAACATTCATAATCAACGGTAGGATGATAACCAAGCTGTGAAGGTTAGAACATGGATTTATGATCACTATCGTATCATATAACAGCGTTTACAAATCAATTTCTCAATCGCCATAAACAAAAAGATTGTGCAGAATCCTTTTGCAAAAAAATTACTAGTCTGGGTCCTTTAGGGTGGTGCAGACGTTACAAAGTCACACATGGCGTAGGTACGGGACTAATGCTTGCTTCCTATAAGCAAAGGAATCGACCTGACGGTGCTTCCTATAGATATACTTATCTATTATTTACAGTCTTAGTGAAACATTTTTATGCAATTTCGCAGGCTTATTATTCCAAGTTATTTGGCTCTTCTGCACTATCACTGACGAAAATTGATGCTGTACCCTTACCTACTATTTTTTTAAAAAGACATGTCATCCGGATGATTAATTAGTCCAAATGTTCACAGTACCACAACAGTGGCCATGCTTTCGCTACGGCGTCTGAAGACAAGACGGCACGACTGTTCGACATACGCAGTGACCAGCAGCTTGGGCACTACACCCCGCCGGGTGCCAGCGGATTTACCAGCTGCGGTACGTTACCAGGAACTTTTATCAGGCGTTGCTAGGAAACCGAATTTGACGCTCTGCACATAATACATAGAGATTATTAGAATTTAATCTAGCTTTAGTCTACATTTTTTGTATTAAATATCTTTTGTGGAGATAATATTGAGTTATGGAGAATAGACATTGGGATGCATGAAAAAGTCTCCTCGTGTAGCGCAGTTTGTTCCGCCAGTTACTCAACTGAATCGAGCGCTCGGCACATCCTGAACAGTCTCACCCAACACCTTATTTGTTTCGTTGACGCGTGGGAGTTCCAGTGCCTTAGGCATCTTCTGGACACGCTCGTTCCATCATAGACCTCATCATCCATCGCTTTCCATCAGGCGTGATCGAGGTCAAGAGCGTGCCCATTCAGCAATAAAAAAAAAACATTCCTTGAATTTCACCCTTTAAATATCGATATACTTTATAGTAGGCGTTAAAATGATCAACATTATTCAACTTATGTTAATACAATATAACAACATACAATGTCTCGCCCGTTTTCCCCGAAGGCAGGCAGAGCAGTCTCTACCCATAGACAAAGTACACCCACATTTTGCCAGTTATGGTTAAGTCCCATATAAAAGAAGGAAAGCCTCTTGCCATAAACCGGGCACAAATCCAGGATCCGGGATGCTACAGAGAAATTCGTGACGCAAAAACCCAATAACTGCGTGCCCGAAGCCCCGAACTGGGAATAATTCAATTTATAATTTTGTTAAGGACTATCACTAAGTGGAAGATATTTGCTCGCCGGGTCAGACGACAACGACGTACATTCCTGGGACACCCTCAAAGTCAGCCACACTGGTAAAACAATTATTTATTATATATTTTTAGGTTTTTGTTTTCATTACAACTGCCCACATATCGCCGAAAGGAAATGTCGCGAGGAAGCTGATATCAAATAAAAATCCGTAGACGTGGGAGATCCACCAACTGACACTGAGCTTGTGTGGAGAGTTGCGGCGCACTTCTTACAGCAGTGGAAGCATTATAAACAGATTGTAATGCTTTTATTTGCGCAGGATAATTATGCTTTATAGCTTTAGTTCGCTTATAGATCATGATAAGGCCGCTTTTTAGGTACATCGAGCAAAAATCATGTCATCATATCCGCTAAAAAATCAGATGTTCCCTACATTTATTTTCGCATAACTCGTCAAAATGTAGGGAACAGCTGATTTTTTTCGCGATTTCGGGTTTGGTCCCATAATAAAAGTTGTTCATAATGATGAGTAAACTGACCCCTTAAGAGGAAAACGGTGATTAAAATTTCACCCTATATGCCAGTCGGAATCGAAAAATTCTTTTTGCATTTGATAGCCCAATTCTTGAGGAACACATCACGCTAGGACCGCGAAAACGAAGTAATAGCGCGGGCAGGGTCGGGGGAACAAGAATTTCCACGCGGACGAAGTCGCGAGCAGAAGCTAGTGGAATACTAAAAATAAACAAAGAAATTAAGAGAGCAAAGACTAAACGAAACAGTTTTAGTGATGATTTTTTTTTCAATGTTCTGCATGAGCCTTTGGCAAAAATAGTTTAATGGAGTCATGAAGGTAAAATACTGATGTAGGCACATCTCGGTAGGCGAGGAGACCACCTGAACCTCATTGTGACAAGCCTGGATAATCTGTGTATTTACTTATATTGTAGATGCGTTGTAAAAAGGAACAGGAACATTACGCAATCTGGAAGTTGTTCTTGTACCCAAAAACAGTTGAAGATTCACATAGAAAAATGTATAAGTAATTAGATCTGTCGTAATAATTATTTATAAAAATGTGTTAATTTCAGGTACTCTTCACGGTCACGAGAACCGCGTGACTTCCATTTCCATGTCTCCCAATGGCGTTGCATTGGCTAGCTGCTCTTGGGACAACAGCGTCAGGGTCTGGGGCTAGAATCCGACCAACAATCCCTACCACCTCCAAAAACTTGCCCTTTTGAATATGTAGAATCGTTTCATCTTATTTTTAGCATTTATATCCCATTGAATATGCTGCCACTTCCTGTTGATTAAAACTTTATTATTATCAATTTGTTTTATTGAAATCACATTAAAAGGTCTTAATGGTCATAATTATAACGACAGTTATCTTACTTGTTACGGTCATACAAGTAGCGTGGTTCTTTGATGATAGACTTAAATACCTACATGTAAACAATTTAAAAAAATCGCGCCTCCGAGTCATGATTGTGTGCTCTATACAAATTGACTGTTCAACTGCTGTATACATATATACTTCACAAAATCTTAAATATGAAGAACAGTATCAATAACAGATCAGAGGGGCATGGGCGTAGCTAGGGGGGGCAAGGGTGGGCATGGCTACCCTAGAAACTTCTTTGCCCACCTTAGAAAAATCGGCAGTATTGAAGGATTACTTAGGTACTGTTTAATCGCTTTTTATAAGAGCCGTACATATTGACCAAGATGTAAGGTTTGTAGAGTTAGGGGTTGGGATTATTTATTACGAGTCATCATTTATGATCTCTCATTAAGTGACTGTGGTTAGTTCAGCTGGACCGCTACCCCCCCTAGACCATATCCCTAGCTACGCCAATGCAGAAGGGCCTACTCTCCAAGTTCGTCAACAAAGATATGGGTCCGTCCGAAAGTAGTTCGAAACTACGAAGTGTCCCCTACTCCCGCCCCCTAATTTTATTGCGTAACACAATATCATACTACGAGTATTAAGTATTCTGTGACACTTTAGATAGTGCTCTTCTTACTAATCGCTAGTGGTTATCGCTAGTTCATTCCGCGTTTGATACACACTAATTACCCACTACTGTGTATCGACAAAAATAAAACAATAGCGGAATGTTGCACACTTGTACTGTAAGCGATTAGGAAGATGAGCGGGGAACGTCTGCGTGGATGGCGCTATCTGTATCAATCTCAATCTGAATCATTTTGAAGGATATTGCTAATCCATTGCTTCATATGTTCGAAAAATGTGTGTGCTCAACAACTTAAATAACGCAATGAATGTTGTTGAACTGTCAAAATGAAATCCATCACTACTGATGGTGTGTTAATGTAATTACGCCGCCGCCGGACGGGCAAATACACATCGGGAGTAATAGAACGGGCTAATCGTGTTTTCTTTTGTTCTTAGTTCGGGCCCCAAACTAATCTTATGTCCGTAGGAGATGAAAACGCCCGTAACTTCGCCTGAAACTATGGGTTTTGGGCTTATTGGATTGGATTTTTCGCTTTTTTCTCCCTAAAAATATTAGCTTTATAAGTTTATTGAATAATCTGTAAATATGTATGCATGCAGTATGCAAACAGAGTAAGTATATTTACGAGTATATACAGAAATAATAATATACATACCAAAAACATTTGTGATTTTGACCGGTAAATTTTGCATTATTTGGCCTTGACCATTCAGAGCTCGTCTCAGAAAACCGGAATGGCGTAGGTAGGTAGAAGATACTCATATTTTCGTTACCCACAGTACCCAACAAAATAACAAATTTATAATGAAACATGGTAATATATTATACCTAGATGACGTGTTTAGTGATGCCTTAACAGCTCCCAAAATAAAACAAGTCTTTAAATAAAATCTGAGGTTTCTTTAAACTTTTAATGGCATAAAATAAAGTTATACTTATCTATAATTTAGAAGAAGTTCCCTAGTATTTAACACCAGGGTTGGTAAGATGTTTGGTGATATAAGTTATCATCAACTACCTAGCCTTTTCCTAACTATGTTGGGGTCGGCTTCCAGTCTAATCGAATGCAGCTGGATGGTTGCAGTACTTTACATGGAGCGACTGCCTATCTGATCTCCAAAACCCAGTTCAGTACTGGGTAATACGATACTAGTACCCTTGGTAAAATGGTAAGACTTGTTGTCAGAATTTCGGGCTTCTGACTACCCGTAACGACAGTCAAAGATCAACGACGGGGGTTCTCGATATGTTATGAATGGTCACCCATCCACAAACCGACCTCGGCACACGTAGCTTAACCTTCGATCGAAACATGCGGCCGTTACACAAGTTATACCATCTTAAATACTAGCAGCTAGGAGCAGCCTCCTACATGTGTATGCCATAAAAGACTGTAATGACATCAAGTCAGAATTTTAATCACTTAATTGCCTCTTACAAAGTAGCTTTCTTACCAGTCTGTGTATATAGAGTTGAGAAAACAGTGATGTATGAGATAATTGTATGAGCATTTACTTGAAATATATCCTTTTAATCCTTATTTAAATATTAGAGTGTTAGAGCATATTTACGTTTGATACAAAGTTTTTACCAGCCTTGTAATCTAGGTATCATGATCATCTAGCAAAGACCAAACTTGAAAATGAGTTCTTGTACAGAAAACAGAACGAGATGATGATAGACCGTACGATAATCGATCATTGACTCAATTACCTATTATACTCTAAAGGATTTTAAAGCCACTGAAAACAGTGTGTCTGTGAGAACCGTGAATCTAATCGAATCGCAATATAAAACAGTATTCTCATAATTGGCTTCGGCTTTAAAACGAGTTGTTAACCTCTTACTTACCAACTTAATAAAATGTATAAATGACTGTACTAAGTTTGTATGTTTTATTACGGATATAAAGCTAACTCTATGTAAAGGGGATATAACCAAAGACGTCTCAGTGTACATGTGACATTGAGGCATTATAGAAACTACGTGATCAAAATTGAAAGCAAAATTTGATGGTCTCTAAATTATTATATACTTGAACAGTATATTGTATTGCGCGACGGTATTTGAATCCAATGAATTTGTAATGCGTAGTTACCCCCTCTGTCGCCATCGCTCATTCATGGGTGATCTGCTCTTCAAAAGGACATAATCCTTGATCGGTTGTCAAACAGAAAAAAATACTTATTATTATTGGTCCATCCTTCCACTTTTCACAATACTTTCAGTATTTTATTGCAATTAAGGTACACTACTGTAGAGTTAACTGCAGTCAGACATAAACATTAATTCCTTTGAGGTGTGAATGTGTTATATTTATGTCTTCCACGTGTCACTTGAAAAATCTCCGGAGCAAACTGAGACTTCCTTCTGTCGCGTAAAGAACGCAAATATGCAAAGACACGTCTCATATACAGAGTTACTTGTAATTCGACGTATATCCGTCAGGAGCCGATAGAATTATATCTAAAACCCTAACCCTTAAAATTCAAATATGTCAATAACTATTGAATTTCGGTCATCTTATGGGTGGTTCAATTTGTTGCATTTTGCCCCGCTAGGAGCTCCTAAGGAATATACGGCGAATCACGTGTAACCCTGTAGGTATATAATATTTCTCTTTAAAAACTTCTCGTACCACATCTGCGTCGCTTGCTGTCTGCAATCTGCTAAGCAAGTTAGTTTTCCAAAAAAGGCCTAACTTCTTAGAGGCAATTTGGGAGTAATATGAACTCCTGAGTCATAAGAAGTCTTAATGAAGATATGATTTCACGTTAAGGAATGTGGCATATTGTGTCTCCAACAATTCTTGTGAAAAACAGATACGATTAAGTAGTCTGTAAACAAAATCGAGTGGTAAACGATTGCTGTGAAAGACACGCATTATGTTTGCACAGACTTGAATGATGCACGTCAATTTCAAGAGTATTAAAATTAAATCAGTATACTGTCTCGTAACTGTGACATTAATTTTCGTGATATTTTATTTAAATAACACTAGTTATTTAAAGAAAACTGAAGTGATAATTGAAGTTGAAATTCCGCGTGCTACAAACAGGCCTTTCTACGAAACAACTACTGAAGGAATAGAATACGTCAGACCAAGATCTAAAACCAAATATATTTTGCTTTGGACTAACCCTAATTCATATCCTTTTGTTTACTTCGGGGAAGGAAATAGTGTTTTCAAAAAGGAGAAATGTGAATATATCAATTGTTATGTTACTAGCAACAGGCAACTTCTAAGAGACTACACTGAATACGACATTATTGCATTTAACGGACCTCAACTGGTAGAAATAGATGACCTACCACGAGTGCGAAGTTTTCGTCAAAAATATGTGTACGCAAATATTGAAGCAGCAGCTAACTATCCCATTTGCGAAGATACCTGGGATAATTTCTTTAACTGGACATGGACGTATAAGCTGAATTCTGATGCTATCTGGGGATACATCGTTATAATGAACTCAAGTAATCACGTCATTGGACCCAGCACGGCTATGGACTGGCTGAGCGTGGATGAGATGACCCCTATTGACAAAGAGTTTAAACAAAAACTGGCGTCCAAAAACAAAGCAGCAGCTTGGTACGTTTCTAATTGTAATACATTAAGCAAAAGAGAGGAATTCGTTATTGAACTTCAAACGTACTTAAGTGATTACAATTTAAATATTGACGTGTACGGCTCATGCGGTTCTTTTCAATGTCCGAAATCAATAATGCCTCAATGCCTCGCCTTGCTGGAAAAAGACTACTTTTTTTATTTCGCTTTTGAAAATGCTATAAGCGAGGATTATGTTACGGAAAAGATTTTGTACGCCCTAGACCATTATACCGTACCCGTAGTCTACGGTGGAGCTGATTATTCAAGGCAAGTACCTACCTATATAATACGTATGTATATCTTAGTAAAGCATAGTACTCGTATATAATTAATTTAATATGTTAATTTCAGGTATTTGCCACCTAACTCGTACCTAAATGCCAAAAAATTAGGAGCAAAAAATTTAGCCAAGGAGATATACGAGATCATGGAAAACCGTGAACTATATTATCGATTTTTTAGATGGCGAAAGTACTATACATTTCGCCGAAGGCATAAGAACCCGGAAACTGATGAGTACTGCAAGTTCTGTGCCATGGTGAATGACGAAGTTCTGATGACAGAAAAAACTATTTATAAGAACTTCAGTTCTTGGTGGACACCTGCCGGACGTTGTGCCAACAACTAGTAGACAACGATAAAACTAACTAACTAGTAGATACCTGTGCGAACGAAGCCCAACTACGATTATTCATGATATTATTATCATTTCAATCACATTTTTTTTTGAGACCATTGATCTCTCAATAATTCTGGAATTTTCTGGCAGCGATATCTTCATTGAGGTCAATACGAGAAGTCAATCGGCACTGCGTATTGTTAACGCTAATTTGTAGTATAAACATAGATACCTAATTACCTAGTTGTAATATTGTCAGATTTTGGTGATTGGTAATTTTGATGTTTTTAGAACCCATGGTGGAAATAATCTCTTGAATGCGATTCCGTGTGACAGGTAACAAAGCCTCTATTTCGATTTGAAGTGTTTTTTTTTTTCAAGATAGTTACTTATTTAGAAATAAAACTAAATTGCTTCCTAATACCTACGTATATTTATTCAAAAGTTAAATTACCTATAGCTCGTCGGTAAACCTGCGATTGCGCACATTATGCCACAAAGGCAGCGTGCCCCAGTACCGTGATCGCGACGCGAGGTCTTTCTTCATCTTCGATTGACTTGCTATTTCTAGGTACTCCATATTGCGTCCCGATGTCGCTGGCTCCCATTTAAACGGCACGTGTACGGGTTTATTGGGGTTTCTGAAAGCATAATAGATAATGAGGTACCTACCTATATGTATATACCTGGTGGGAGAGAACATCGACGCGCAAACTGTAACCATAAATTCATTACCTACATAATACTAGAGTAGAAATTTTTCGTCGGTCAAAAAAAATCAGCTGTTTCATAGAAAAGTGCAATATCTTAGCGGTTAAAATGTACTGAATAGCAGATTTTTTTTAATAACCGACGAAAAATCTCGACGCCGGGATGTTTAGGCCGGCCGCATACGTCCGGCTTGCTGATTCGGTTTCCGAATCAGGAATTCAGATTCGAAGACCAAATTTGAATTCCGAATCTGAATTCCGAATCAAGAAACCGGACGTATGCGGCCAGCCTTAGAATCATGTACTGAATCCATGGTACCAGGCGAACAGGTTTCGCGTCGATCTCCCAGCCACCTTGTATAGTTAGGTTCTGCCTCGTGGTAACTGACAAAGCTCTTTTTCAAGACTTCTGGGACCGTTCGATTAGGATTATGATCACAAAATGATAAAAAATAACTAAGTACCTAACTTTGTTTTGGAGCCCAAGGAGGAAAAGAGAGAAAGCATGGTCAGACAGACACGATAAGTAGATACAAAAAGCAAAATTCCGAGTAAAATTAGATACTTACAACAATAAACATATCAAGGCACATAAAAAAAAATAGCGTTTGATAAAGTAGGATGGACATCTTTAAGTGCACTGAAGGCTAATTCTCTTAATTTAAAATCTAGTCGCAGTCTCATCTCGGCGACAAACAAATGTCAAAAACTTGTCAAAGTGTAGGGAAATTAGAAGTATTTTTTGACAGATTGAGACCGGGATCAGACTGTGAACGTTCTTAAAATTATGAGAATTGCCCCTCTGATAACTTGAGTTTTGGGTGGATGGTTAATAAAGTAAGTGAAAAATGAATAGATTTTAACTTTTGACCAAGAAATTAGATATTTCTTAAAAACTTACCCTGTAGTAGCAAAATTAGTAAATAGCGTTACAATAGTTTCACTCATCTTGATATCTTCAGGAGAAAATGGTTTTGCAAGGAACTCGATCGGAAAAAGATGCATCAGATCATCGGCGTGACATACACCTGTAATGGACAAACAGCATTATTTTTACATTAAAATTCTCTGGATTAACTTATTCGTTCGAAAAAGGGTTGAACGCAATAGGTACCTACTCGTACTAAGCGTACCTATTAGGTTATTAATAAAGAAATGTAAGTAATCGTTTAAACATGCTCGATTGATCATCAGCTTTTACTGGATACCGATAGAATTCAGGCTTATTTTTACCTAATTTTTACCCAATCAAATCGTACGCCATTTCTGTAATCATCGTGATTCTGTAGGTAGGTACACATTTACCAAAATTATAACCAATCGCATTTAGCGTCATTGTTCTAGAACATATTATGTTCTAGAACAATTATTTCATGTTTGCAGAGAAGCACAACTTGAAATAACTCACCGTAATTTCCTTCTGGATCACCGAATATTTGTGAAAAGCTGTTTGTGGCTCTATAAGCTAATTCATACAAGTAAACTGGATTTTTCGTATAATTAAACATCAGCTCAATAGCCTCTAAGGCAGGGTATGCGAAATACGAGTCTGTGTAAATCTGAAAATAAAAAACAATAATAGGAATCCATAATAGATAGAGTTGCTAGACCACAGAACATGACTCATTCTCGATAAAATGTCAATACTTAAATCCTACAAACTTGTGTAATTAAACCAGGTTTTACATTTTACAAGTCTAAATTCCAGGGAACTTTAAAGTGCTTTGAAGGTCCATGGCATAGCTACCTGCCCCCATTTTCAAAATGGCGGCATGCAACGCATGAATCCTAAATTGATAGTTGACATCAATACAAACATTTATATAGGATCCATGCGTGGCTGCCATAAAAAAAAAAGACGGGTTGCACTCCGGGAGTGCCGGCAGAAGTGAAAACTTGAATATTAACGTTGAAATAAATCAATTATTAATTTAATTAATATTACTCATTTTTTTGCAATATTTCTGCGTCACTTTTTTCATTAATAGATGCACTTTGTTCAATTTCCATATTTTAAACACTTTCGGTCTTATTCATAAAAAAAGCCTATTGAAGGTTTAAACCATTCATTAGTTAAAATGCTCAATAGGCCTTTAAAACATTCGATAAAATTTTGTATTCATAAACGTTCTATAACTAGAATGTCCTACAACTTCTAAATGTTGCCATTATAATGAAATCATCCAACAAATTGGCCAACACATTAAATCGGCATACGAGGATATCTGTCTACGAACCGAATATTTGTGTCCATAGACATTATTACGTATGAAAAACTAATTTATTGTCTACAGTTTCAACAGTTTTGACGCGACAACAACGTCATGGTCGTCATGGAAACAATATGAATATGTCAATGAATGAATTTGATATTGTATGTGTCAAACTAAAAAACTTTTGAATATTTTTTTTTGTATTTATAATAAATGAAATTAAGACCGGAGACTAGTTGCAATAAAGGGCAAAGAATTGAATATTGGTTGGAGGAGGATAAGGTGTGTACCTACTGTTACAGCTAAAATGTGTTCAAAGTAAGTTATGTTTTGTAAACATTCTCAATTTCTTATACTTATGCTTGCTTTTGCTTCTAATCCTTAGATTTTTTGGAAGAATTGGTCAGGGAGAGGTCTCCATAATAGAAAATAAAAACACTGACACAAGCACTAACGCTAAACAGGGGCAGCCTGGCATGATTTACGAATTAGGTGCCTATCCAATTTACAATTTTACGAAGAACTTCGTTTGCCTGTACAAAACTCATTGTAACAAAAAAAAAAAAAAAAAACCCGCCATAAGAATAATAATGACTGTTATTTTGATGCCGCTACTGATTAATTAAATCAGTATAAATAAGATAATGAAGGGAAAGAATTTATAACATTAGTTTTGTATTGCAGGACAATAGGACTAGTAAAGATGGTGCTTCACTACGAATAGCAGAAAATGAAACGGCCTACAGAAGAGATGGCACAGATGGCAAATGAAAAGCAAACATTTTAAAAATGTTGTTCTGCTTGCACAAGTTTTAGAACCCAAATTAGAGTTTAGAGTATTGTTCAGCCGTGAACAGGCAAGAGTTACATACGCCAGCGTCAGCATCAAGAGCGACATACATTCGTTCCACATAAATTAGTAATTAGTAAATGAATAAATTAGTCATCAAGCTGGAGTAGAGTTTGATTCATCTTCCATAATTCCTCTCACTATGGCCAAGACACCTTTAGCCATCACCAGTTCTATGAGTCTGTGGGACCGGCAATGACAAAACTATTTCCTGTGTACCTACACATTGCACGACGTACACAAACCCCTATTCCTACCCAAATTCTGTCTGTTCCCGTAGGTCTCCCGTAGGCTTGTATGATAGGTTAGGGTGTTAGGATAACTAGGGTGTTAAGTAGTTGCTGTAGGTTTATAATCAGTAGGGTGAGGTAACCATAGATACCAGGCTCAATTGTTACAAACTTAGCCACACTGTATGCATTTGGAATAACAGCCGTACTAAGCTGTAAGTCCCGGTGCGTACATGTATTATAAAAATAAACTGATATTTGTATACAAGCTTTTTATTAATGAACTACTCCCTAAATTTCTTCTCTTTTACTTTAGATCTTGTTGGCTCAAAATATTGCCACTTCCACGTTGTCGTCGGTGGCAGCGCAGAGGTCACTTTGACTGCATGTTTTGGGTAGGACAAATAAGGCAGGATAGGACGTGGAGCATGTTTTGCAACATAGCTTCACAGCCACACCCTACTGGAGCATCTGCCTGCAGGGTGTAAACTTCCGTGGTCGACACGGAAGCATTGTATTCACACAAAAGCAGCAATGTCCCACAGTATTTCTTGTTGCTATAATGTGCTTCGTTATATTTTTCGTCGCTTCTATTTTGTATTGTAGGCAGGTATATAATAATAAACTAAATTGGTTAAACAGAAGTTCAAAATAAATTAAATACAACTGCGGCTCCTCGAAGTACTATTGTTTACGAAACTGACTTTTCAAACATTTGTACGTCAAATGTCATTTTCTTCGGCCATCTTTGTCGTGTCTCACTTGGTCACTGACGTATAAATCATATGGACTTGGCATACCTACAAAAAAAACGTGTATACCTACACTTTACTGAGCGGATAAAATGGCGGCTAATAGAGCAGCCCCTAACGATCGATATTTCTATAAAATAACATCGATAAAAGATTGTGAGAATGTTTTCTTAGTGTCACGTACTCACGGTACATTATCTACGAGTAAAAATACCCCAAGTTTTCTAACTTAGGTATTTCGTTTAAGGCGGCGCCGACCGCACAGTGGCACCCTCATCGTTTTTTATGGTTATTTCTTTTATTTTAGAATGAAAATGCAGAAAATAAGCACGTTAAGTTGTGCTCCATAAGATTATACGTTAATATTATTATAAACGGTAGTTTTACATTGTTTAGTTTTATTATAATCACTATAACGGATAATTTTATCCGTCCGTTTTTTTAACGTATAATCTTATGGAGCATTTCATGATGTTACTCGAACACATTTGTATGTGTCCATTAGACAAGTGTTGCAATAATCATCATAAAACATTATCAGCCCCTACGCAATCATGATGTACAAAATAACACGCAATGTTACTTACCAATAAGGTTCGTAAAGCATCGTCACGCAAGGTTACTTTATTCAGTGTCCGGTTGAAACATGATTCTTCAAAGTGAAGAGAACAAAATTTAATATAAATTGTTTTTGTTGACATCTATAAGTTATCAACACCGATTGTTTCCACTCAAATTTTCTTTTTTCCTTTATTAGCAGGCAGCCTTAAAAGTAAAACATAAAACCAATAAAGAACCATAAAATAGCATTATCGATAAATATTAAAAATGTCTAATGCACTACTCTATCCTTTCATAACAAGAAACAAAGATTTGACAGTTGACGTACCCACCTTTGGTACCAAACAGCGAGCTGATAAAATGGCGACCGGCCGCAAATAGGTATTTCAGTGACGCTAGGAATGAAGGGTTGCCATTATAGTAACTGTCAAAAACACTATTATCCTTTTTCACTTACGCAAAATTAGGAAAGTTAAAAAGAGATGGCAGTATTTTTATGAATTTGGCGTCGATAAGCCTCATATTTGTATAACTGTTTTTTCTATAGTCAAACGTTTCATGTCCATATGATTTATACGTCAGTGCACTTGGTTCACTTCGGTTGGCGCTGCCGTAGAAAGAGATGAGGGAGGGGGGGGGGAAATCTCTCCTGACGGTCACGTGTCCTGACGCGATGCCCTGACGCGAGTTTAACATTTTTTACCCATTACAAAAAGTGCTCAACGCCGCTAAAGAAGTTTTCACTTCAAAAAAAAAAACAAAATGGCGCGACAGTAGTTATGCCAGGGTCCATATAAAAATCTTCAATCCCCTTTAAAATCCCTCCTCCATATCAATATCAAATTGATATGTTGAGTGATTCGTCAACTCTTCCTACATGCCTACGGTCCATTTGGGACGACTTGACGAAAATTATTTTGATTCGATATGTTTTAAGTACGTGGTTTTGCTTGAGCTCTGTGACTATCAGGGGAGTCCCAATGTAAATACAACTCAGTAATGCGTCATACGTCGTGACTCGTGATCAGGATAACGCAAACCGCCCTGACTCATACATGCTCTTACCCTTTTTTTTTTTGTGTGGGAAATCATCAAATTACTTCTCCCGCTCTGGGCGGAGCGAGAGGGCGTGTCAGACTTTTGCTGACTAAAACCCACCCGTGTTCCTTCAGTTGCCTGTGCCAGGGGCCACGGTATCTCTTTCGAACAACCCGCGACCCCGGCAGGCTTCGGTCCTGGTTGACCCCGTCAGTTAGTGCTGACATCTCTTTGAGGCGCGCGTGGAACACGACGCGCCGTCGACCCGGGCCTGTCCTTACCGGACGGCGAACATGCTCTTATCCTGACTTGAAATAAATGCTAGCGTGGAACCCCGCGTAAATAAAAGGAGACTTTATTACGAGTAGTTTACGTCAAAGTTGGATTAAGGATAATTAACATCGTGATTCGAGGTAGGTACATACCACGTAAGTTTACATGTGATACTAAAGGCGCTGATAATGATAGGAGATTTACCTAAAGATTACCTGCCATTTCACGATCATCTAGAATTCTATGTAATATGTTTTGTTACAATACAGAGTCAAATTCGCTGGCGAAACTTCACAGATGTGTGATGGGTATAATATTTAATGAAGATAAAAAACAAAAAAAAGTTTTCTTTCCTCATAATTTTAAGGAAGTAGGTAAATACACTCGCGGAGGCCGTTAATTATTTTTAGATATCGATTCCCATCATGGCTGTGTAATTTCGCCAGATAATTTAATTTGACCATGCCTTGTATAATAGGTCTGTACAGTAAAACGGGGCTACTTTGACTTCCAGGGTTACTTTGACAAGGCCGATCACAACGCTATAACGCGTTCCCCACACCCCGCACCTCGCGCAGTATTACTCGAGGTCATGCACATTTGCTGAGCACACGTGAAAACCGATTTTGGCGCTCTGTTAAAGTAGTTCCAACGCCGCGCCTGTCAAAGTAACCCTGGAAGTCAAAGTAGCCCCGTTTTGCGGTACGATTAATACTGAACAGCTACAGCCATGATAATAATCAAACTTCTATCAGCACCCTGCGTAGGACACTTTTAATCACAATCTGAATCATTTTGAAGGATATTGCTAATCCATTGCTTCAAATGTTGGAAAAATTTGTCTGCTCAGCAACGTAAATAACGCAATGAATGTTGTTGAACTGTCTAAATGAAAGCCATTGCTACAATGTGTTACGCAATTATCCCGCAGGTCCAATCGTGTTTGCGACAAAGTCTAAATAACTTACATCGAGGATTCCCTGCTTTGTTGCCTCTGGATCGTTTTCTTTCAGATATTTTTGACGTATATTCTCAGTAATTTCGTCAATGTACGGGGAATTCTCATAGTAGAATGTCACTGGCGCGATAGTATCGAAAGCTGACATAAATTCTTCATATCTGGACGAGTTCGCTGTGATCCCTACAAAACAAAAATATCAACTTTAATGAAAAAAATAAGTTGATTTCAGAGTGACTAGTACTATAAAAAAAGTAGGTATAAAGATGTTTGGTTGTTTTAACTGTTACGTAATAACGGCTTAAGTACATAATATCGAATGCAAAAACAGTTAAGCCAGTTAAAAACATCTCACAATATAGTAAGGGCCGAACTGCATTGCGTACTTTTTATTTTGTGACCACAGAACATTTAATTAGGTGAATTAAGTTTAATGTCGGTCTCAGAATTGGATTGGTTCCCTTATACCTACTGCAAAAGTGGAATATCAAAACTACTTATAAAAACACAGCAGTGAAATATATCAAGCAGGTGTAAACACGCTGCACAACCGTGCTTGCTTTATCAACATTACTAATAAGAAATCTTACAAACTGATTTCAAGCACCCTTCATCTTTGGTGAGGCCTGTCATCCAGGGCACTGCTGGTACGTCGGGAATTTTACGAGGACTCCTCTTGAGGAATGCCCCAGGGAGGTCTGGCTCCGCAACCGCTTTGAATGGGGTCATTGGCTCATAGTCCCATTCCTAAAAAGGTAATTTAGTACTTATCATTTACCTAAATGTTTTGAGAAGAACAAGAAACAAAGGTCACTTGTTAATATTCACATACAGGGTGTAAAAAGACATCACATTGCCGTTTACTACGCATTCTGTACATCAAACTAAGTAACATTGCACAAAATAATTACTGGGAAACGACTTTTATTTTTGGTGAAAATATGCTGTTTGCGGTAGTGCGCCATGTAACACACGCAATACATTGTGCACATGGGTGCATGCAACGGTACAGGGGCTGTGGGGGTATTTAAATGTGTTTAAATTTAAATTTAAAATTACATTAAAAACTTGTTCGTAAAAAAAACATCAGTAAAAGTTGGAATTTTTGCCTTCAATATCTCCGTAACCAAAAGGTTTCCAGGTATGGTCCATTACAAAAAAATTATTACAATGACGAGGAGTACAAGTGACTCTCGGCTTCGTAGTGTCTTTTTACACCCGTTATTTATGACATGACGGACGTGACCTTATTATTATTATTATTTACGGACCAATTATAAAATAAACTAATACAAATACAATTTCAATACAAAAATAAAATAAAAATACAATAACACGTCACAACAATTAAAACAATATTTCCACATTAGGGCGTACATGTACCATGTCACAGTGATACATGTAGGTACTGGCAGTCAAAGCGAAAATTCCCATTCAACATGATAGATGAAAAATATAATTAATAACGTTAGTACCTATTGCAAGCATATTTGTGTGGTATTTAAGCAGGCAAAGTGGACTTACATAAAACCGAAACTCAGTGTTGATGATATCATAGCTGTCCTTGGTGCGAAGACAGTTAATCATTTTTTCTGAAGGCGACTGTGGGCAATCCATAAACTTAGCCAGGCGAAACGCGTTCCGGAGGGCTTCACCAGGTGGAGCCTCAGCCCATGGCACCAGAGCAGTACCCGACTCCGATATTCCTTTGTGAAATAGTCCTGAAATATTAGATCATTTATAAATTCTTTACTCTATGTTGTCATTTATGCTTTGTCCCAAACTGGGATAATGTTTTATGATCTCAAGCTAGAACATCGAAAGAGTTTCCACAATAAAGGTGCTCTATTTCAGATGCACAAACCCTGGGATTTTGATTTTGATGTATATTAAGTAAAGACTAAACTTTGCTTCATATGGAAATTGAAACCTCATTTGTTTTGCAGAAGCCAATTGCTCAGCCTTTGCGCAAATCGGATGCCTACCTAGTATTTCATCAATGCAAACTTACACCCAATTACTAAAGACAGATGAATAAAAAGCAATGTAACATGTACCAAAGGAATTTCATTTGGTTCATAGTAGGAAGCGTATATAAGATACTGCTCCAAGAGTAAACTTTGTAGCTAACACTTTCACATTTTCCACTCTCAACCACAATAGTTGGAAGTTCTTTGAACTCTCACAACAGCGTCAATCCGGACGCAAATGTGCGCAGCACCTTCTAAATAAATCTATCTAGTCGATACCAGCCCATAACTAAGGTGCTCCAACTTTAAAATTAATCCTTAGCTGGAATAACCACAGATGGTCGACTTGAAGGACTAAGTGCGGAAACCAAGCCTTCTAACATAGAGATCATTATCTGCTTAAGGTTGGTCGTTTCTCGTAAGAACCTTCGTCAGCGGTATTCGTTAACAGGCTAATGATTAAAAAAAAAAACATTGGTTTACCGGCACTAGTTTCTGATATCATGTGGTAGTGCACACTGGCTCCACCAGCGCTTTCTCCGAATATTGTAACGGAGTTCTTATCTCCACCAAAACTCTCTATGTTCTTCTGTATGAACCGTAGAGCCTCTTGTTGGTCCTTCAAACCATTGTTACCAGGACAGTGTTCGTCTTGAGTAGATAGAAAACCTAATGGACCTGCAATTTTAACAAAATGTAGTTACTATTAAATAGCAAGTCAATATTTTTATTGATGCTACGATCTTTTTAAAAGGTGCGAGTGCATCTTTTTAGGGTTCCGTAGTCAACAAGGAACCCTTATAGTTTCGCTATGGCTGTCTGTCCGTCCGCAGCTTAGCTCAGAGACTCTTAGTACACACGGCTACACATCAAGCTATACCTTTCCAGTTTTAGCTAACCTCGCATTGTATAGGTTTTTCCTACAATCAGAAGTCAGCTTATACTGGGTATGTATAGCTTGATGTGTAGCCGTGTGTACTAGAAAGCTATAATTTGGCATGGGTATACATATTAATCACGCAGACAAAGTGGTAAAATAAAATCATGAACTCGTCTACCCCATGGTGTGGAGGTATCGTTAAATAGGTCTTTCAAAAATATTGCGGGTTTATGAAAGCCATTTTTCGATTCAGGGATCCGTTTGTGTGTCTCCCCCCTGCCAGATAAATGGTTGCTTTTGGATATGTGAAAAAATTCACGGCAGTAGTATATGTAACGAAATTAAAAGGAAAATTATCACAGCTAAGTAGGGTTTTCATGTTTACGAGTAATAGTCGACCAACTTAAATTTGCAGTTGCAATGTATGGGAGAACATGATGTTCAACTACAATGTTAAGTTTGTTCTTGGGACGAATTCATTCCACACTACAAAACCCTTCATTGTGCGTGGTCCAACACGCACTTGGCCGGCTTTTTTTTGGTATTTATTTGGAAACTTAAACATCTTATAAAGTCGTTTTACATATCATTCGTTGTTTAGTTACTAACCTAATCTGTAGTTTGTAGTTACTAATACAACATCTCTATCCAGAAGAAACTGTGGCCCATACATCTGTGTGGTAGCGTCTCCACACATCCATCCTCCACCGTGCAAGAACACCATGACCGGTAAAGGTTTCTTTTCGACATCCTGCGAATTTTACAATTATGTAAGTATTATGAATGGGAGTCTCTACTACAAACCGGCAGGTTATTTGATTATTTCAATTCATGTTTGTGTACAACATTGAACTCGCAGAACCGGAATCTGAGCGGCCAGTGTTAAAAAAACCTAAACGGCCTTTTAATTACGTTCCGTTTTACTTCGTTGGCTTTGTCCTTTAGTCGTTTGGAAGAGACTCTTTACAAATCAAGGTTTATCTTCAGTCAGACACTTAAACCATGCAGCCATTTTAAAATTTCGAACTTTATTCAGAATACCGTAATGTTTAGTCTTTACACAAAACTAAACTTCGTACCGGACTAAATTGTCAGTTCAATACTAAAGGATTATTTATTAATTATATTTATTAATAAATAAATAATAAATATACATACTTATATATTATTTATTTATTAAATTCCCGTAATAAAAAACGTTCTAAATCTAGTCGCAATCTCATCTCAGCGACAATCAATATCAAAAACTTGTCAAAAATGTTAGGAAATTAAAGGTAATTTTGACAGACTGAGATCAGACTGTGAAAGTTAATAAGATTACGAGAATTGGGGATCTAGAGAAATGTCAAACCAAAATTACGTTCTTATTACAAAAAAATCGAGCAGTATCGTGGGATACCAGGGTGTACTGTATATTGTGTACTTATTAAATAACTGCAGGTACACTTAAATAAATTAACAACGTTTGAGATCAACTACATGAAAAAATAAAATATATACTTGTACAGTCAACAGCAAAAGTAGATGATGATAATCAGAAATTCAATACCTAGTAAATGTTTGGTATAACTTACAATCACATTCTTTTGAATCACTTCGACGCCAGAGTTCTGACGCGAACTCCGTTCATTAGTATTGAATTTCTGATTTTCATCATCTACTTTTGCTGTTGACTGTACATACGATTGTTTGTGTTTGTTTGTTACACAAACTATAGCAAAAGTGTCGTAACGATCAAAAAGTTGCCACATTTTTCGGTCTAGCCATCGATATCCGTGGGTCTAGCTCTCATTTGACAAGTGTGCAGAGTATAACGTGCGCTAAGGAACTTCGTTCCAAAAACTGGGCTTATACAGTGTCAAAAGAAAAACCTTGTTTTTTTTTTAAAAAAATAAACCGAAAGTTGAAGAACGTCGTCATCAATTTAAATACGCACATTACTTTTAACTGGTGTGTAGACGTTGAGATACAAACAGTCTTCTTGTCCCACGATGTCCTTTTGGCGAACGTATGGGTTTTTCTGCACACATACAGGAGTTACGGTGGTCGCATCTAATGTATCTTGCCATGGTCCTATTGGAACAGGAGCCTGTGAAACATTTTTGAAGTGAAACTTCTTTAGGCGCGCTTGACTTGGGGAGTAAACTGGCGAATGCGTTACGAAAACGTGTGATCGCGAGTAGGGAAGGTACGTAAAAAATAGCTGGAAATACCTGGTGTAAAAACCCGGTCCCGGTCGCATAAATATGCGACCGGGTTTTTACACCAGGTATTTGCTTCCAAGTACGCACACCGGGTACCGACTCAAAATACTTGCAAGACTATTAAGTATCTTATTCGGCTACTCGCTCAAATACGTAGGTACTCAACCGCGTCAGTTTTCGCAAATGCGATCATGCTCCTTTTGGAACAATTTCGTATGCAAGTATTTTTTACCGACTTCACAAAAAGGAGGAGGTACTATGTTCGGCTGTTTGTATGTTTTTAGGGTTCCGTAGTCAACTAGGAACCCTTATAGTTTCGCCATGTCTGTCTGTCCGTCCGTCCGTCCGTCTGTCCGTTCTCGCTTAATCTCTGTGACCGTTAGCACTAGAAAGCTGAAATTTGGTACCAATATGTATATCAATCACGCCGACAAAGTGGTAAAATAAAAATTGGAAAAAAATGTTTTATTAGGGTAGCCCCCCTAGGTAGGGTGTGATATATTGTTGGAAAGGTATTTAAAATGAATAGGGGTTTACTAAAATCATTTTTTGATAATGTCAATAATTTCGGAAATAATCGCTCCAAAAGTACAAAACAATGTGTCCCCCCCCCTCTAACTTTTGAACCATAAGTTTAGAAAATATGAAAAAAATCTGAAAAGTAGAACTTTATAAGGACTTTCTAGGAAAATTATTTTGAACTTGATAGAAACAAGTTTTTGTACAAAAAAGACAAAAAGTTGTACAAAATCATTTCTGGACTAAGTTCGTAGTATAATCGTATACGCAAGCATTTTTTTTTTTGACTTCGTTTACATATATTATTATTCTGAACGTATCTTTTTTCAAACAAAAAAAGAATTATTAAAATCGGTTCTCGCAATCCAAAATTACCACCGAAAACTTCTGGCACGTCTATGTATTAATTAGTAACCCAATTCCCCGAGAGATGGCGCTGTAGGTACTTATTACATTGGGTCGGGTATTATCGAATAGTACGTGGGAACACTTATTGTGACGGACGGGAAACTACGGAACCCTACACTGAGCGTGGCCCGACACGCTCTTGGCCGGTTTTTTTTTTTTTGTATGTTTGTTCATCGAATACTCCGCCAATTGTCGACAGATTTTCAAAATTCTTTTTTTGTTCCAAAGTACATAGTTTTGAGGTGGTCCCACACTGTCACCAAGTTAGGATCTGATGATGGGATCTTAGAGTAATCGAGGGCAACCTTTAAATTTTATAGGCTCACTTATTGTTTTTCGCATATTTTACGAAGTATCTTGTGTATTTGCGTATGGTTGTCACCATCTTAGGTAGCTGGGCTGATGATGGAAGTTACAACTCCTTAACAGTATGAAGTTACTCGAACAGGCAAGGACTGTTTTAGTCAATTGTTTTGATGTTTGATAGGGCATTTGCCACATTTGGTCTCATGATCATCAAGTCATGACCTGATGCTGCAGTCAGGATAGTCTGCAGAGTACCTAACTCCTCGACAACTAACAGCAGATATATCGTGTTAAGGCTCATTGAAAAGGGCTCGATGTGTGGATAAACGTACTGTTAATGAGGAACACCGAAGTACATAAAGACCTGATGCTGAAGCCAGGAGCATTAGAAAAAGTACCAACCTTGAAATTACAGCACCGTAGTCGTGTTTGGGCTCATTTTAAACAGGACTAAATTTTAAGTTCAATGCAATGTTGACAAGTCTGGCCTGATTCTGCAGCCAGAATTATCAGCATCTAGTCTAAAAACATCAGGGCAGGATTTGATGATGGGATCCTGGAGAAATCGAAGGAACTCTTCAAATATTATAGGCACACCTATAGCGATTTGGGTATTTTTTATAGTAACTCGTGCATTTGCTCTCGGAAAGCACTATTTGGTGATGTGGAACTGATGATGAAGACCACAGATGGCCACCGGAACTACTCAATAATATCTAAGTATTTCACGGGTTGCGATTCGATTACTTTAATATGGTTGCTAAGCAATTTATGCTCGTCACAATGTGAATGGTGATACGGAGCTGATGGTGGATCTGGAGAACTCCTCAACAATTAACTTCCCTGTATCGGGAAAAGCAATATTTTGTTTGTAAAAGGCGATGATCACTAGGCTATTGTAACTTAGATAACAGACCCACTAAAAAGCGTGAAATAAAAACTTTTTAAGAAAAAAAAAACCGACTTTCAAAAAAACACTACAAAGTGAAAAATATCTTTAATTTCGGAAGTCGGTGGCAAAAAACTAAAATAAAGATCCAAAGACACCGACTTCCGAAATTAAAGTTATTTTTCACTTTGTAAAGTTTTTCTTGGAAGTCAGTTTTTTTTTCTTAAAAAGTTTTTTTTACTTTAATGGTTTGCAAGTATTTATTTGTAAACGCGATTTTGCTCCTTATTTATTCGAATTCATTGATCAATTTCCTATGCAAGTAGTTTTACTTCCAACGGGGCTTTTGAATACGCGATTGTATTTCTTATCTGTATGAAGGTTATGGATCAGTTTTCTATGCAGATAGAAAATACTTGAAAGTATCTCGCTCCGTCGTGCCTCGACGCTCGAGTACGTAGGTACTCAAATAGTTCGACAACCGCGTTTGTTTTCGCAAATGCGATCATACTCCTTATCAGTAAGAGCACAGAATACACTTACTTATACTTTCTGTACTACGTACAGAAAGGACACTCCCTTCCTCGCCCTCATATCAGATACCGCACCTCACCCCGCACTTCGAGGTATTCGTCGCCGACTCTTTAGCAAGGGCGCTCGCGAACCGCAGCGCTGTATTGCTGACACACAATTATGCGATTTAAAAGTTTTATTTGAGTTTTAATCACGATGGTTGGATATTGTGATGCTTTTCCGAATTCGTATTTACATATACTGTTTGTATGATTTCGCATTTTTAATAACATGCGATTTAATAACCCATTATTTACAGAAAAATCATTTAAACTAAACTATTTTAGTGTTTTTATTTCATTACGAACCCGTCTATATAAATAAACAATTAAACTACTTGGTCACTTCATAATAATGCACACGTTCGGGCAGCGCCGCCGCCGACGTCGTTCGGTTCCCCGACAAAAATTGCTTTCCGCGCCATTTTTTTTACGCTACTAGATTTTACGCACACATTTGCACGTATACAAACGTCATTTGTTTATGTAGTAGTAATAGGTAATTATTTTGCGAGCGTTGTATGGAGTGTCCGAGGTGTGGTAAGAGTCTACGGAACAATTTCGTATGCAAGTATTTTTACTTTAATGGTTTGTAAAAGTATTTATTTGTAAACGCGATTGTGCTCCTTATTTATAGGAATTCACGGATCAATTTCCTATGCAAGTACTTTTTACTTCCAACAGGGCTTTTGTTTGATTACGCGATTGTACTTTTTATTTGTATGAAGTTATGGATCAGTTTTCGATGCAGATAGAAAATACTTGAAAGTATCTCGAGCCCTGGTTTTAGGCCCTGGTTTCTTAAGGTGGACGTACTTGGAAGCCCTGGTACTCGATTTTGCAAGTACGACCCATGTCTAAGGGCTACGGGCGAGGCGAACGGGAGTTGAGTGGGGGATATAAGCAAGAGAAAGCAGTGCGCGCGCACATTTTCTTTCTCTCTTCCTCTCATAGCCAAATACGTTTGAAGTTTCACTTCAGTCGTGTGGTCATAAGCACACTCGGTTTTTTTTTTTTTCTATTATAATTTATATAATTTTATATGTTATCCAAAGAGCATTGTGTGCATCGGTCATTATTTAAACAACACCATGAACTTAAACGCACAGCGTACTTATAAATAAATTATTCATTAACGTACGGCGAGATTGCATTTTAACTAATATCAAAATATTTTTTCAATATCACCTAATATAAAATGTCTATGCCTCTAAAGTCACACCTAGCGGTATGCCCGCGATGCTATCCGATTGGATTTCAACTTTTTCCCATTTTCCTCTCGTGTTTTTTTTAATTTATATTTTACTTATTCACATATCTTTTCCCTGGGTTGAAATTAGCTACGTATCCATAAACTAATAAATTTTCACCAACATCGGTTGAGAAGTTTAGCCATAAAACGTAACAAACAGACAGACATACTCGTACATTATCGCATTTATTATCCATACATACATAATCAGCCTATAATGTTCCCACTGCTTGGACACAGGCCTCCTCTCTGTGAGAGGGAGTGGGCCGTAATCCACCACGCGGGCCCAGTGCGGGTTGATAGATGTCACATGTCTTCGAAATTTTGGTTCTAGGACATGCCGGTTTCCTCACGATGTTTTCCTTCACCGTTATGAGAGCAGTGGTGATGAAATAATTTACACAAAGTAAAGCGCCTGTCTGGGTTCGAACCTACGACCTACAACTCGTAAGTCGCGGCTGCTACCATTGGTGCACCACTGCTGTGTTATTATACATGTTGTAATGTTATTGCAAAGTATTGATATAGTTAGATAACAATGTTATAATATGATGTTAATATCTGCTTGAGGTGGTCGGTGTGTCCTGCCAGGGTTGCGGGTTGTTTGAAAGAGTTACCGAGGCCCCTGGCACAGGCAACTCAAGGAACACGGGTGGGTTTTAGTCAGTAAAAGTCGGACATGCCCTCCCGCTCATGCGATTTTCCACCCTAAATAAAATTGTGGTCGGTGTGTAAAAAGTTAAAAACACAGTTCTCTACATAATTATATATCTAATGTCCGAATGTGTTGATGACGTGTTTTCATCTGTGTTCATCTGTGTTTTTCTATAATAACAGGTTGGCATTGTGCAACCTACCTATATGATTACATAAACGTCGTAATTTCATTATAAACGCGATTTAAATTAAATTCATTGAGAAATTGAGATCGTAAATTGTATGTGTTTGCATATGTATAGGCACATACAATCAGAACACAATAAAAAATATGCTATTCATCAAACACTACGTACTTACCAATATTTCACAATTACTTTATCTACCTATATTTTATTTAAAGTAGGTATTTCAAATTGATTAATAGCTATACAAAATAACACAAACACTGCATTTATCACCGGTACGGGTGCCAACCAACTCCCGTAGCAATTTACCTGATCATTATTTGAGGACACAAAAAATAAATAAAGAGTCATCTCATTTCGCTGTGCGGTAATATAATAATATTCACTTACCTTAAACCTTAGATCTCCAAGTGGCGGGACCGCGAACGGAATAGCGGTAAATGCGGATATTTGGCGTCCTCCCCTGGTTTGCATATAGTAACCTGCTACTTCACCAAGCGGGGTCCGCACCACCGGCTGCTTCTCGCTGTTCACATCACGAACATACAATGTTAAAAGTAAACTTAAAGTTACGAACGTCACCGTGGACTTCCACATTTTTGTAAGCCGTCAAATAAATGAAACTTGTTTGGTATGAGCACATCAAGATGATCGCGCCGCTTCGAAAGCAAACACGAAATGATAACAAACGCCGGTGTGTCTCAGGTTTTTATTACCTATATAGCGATCCGTAGCTAATGAACTAACTTACACTGTTGTATCACGTTACGTTGTGGCCTGTGGCTTTTCCTACACATTCTGATGTGAAAGAAAACACAAATGTACCTAACGAATATTTTCCTTCCGATTCTATTAAACGATCATCGTAAACACTTTTGAAAACCTCTTAAAATATTGTTATATTATGCAAGACCACTTTAATAACATGAGCTCGACATCTCGTACAGACTAATAGAGTGGTCACGTGGGATATTTCCATAATAACCAGGTAGAGGTACGCTAGTCGGAAAAGCGATAAATTGCGATGGCTAATGATGGTATTAGCACACGTGGATAGTGCTGGATGTTATTAAAATTATCTATTAGTCTTTTACTATGTGTTGTAGTAGTGTACCTAGAAGTAGAGCATTACCTATCCTACTTCCTATTTCTGCCGCCGAGCAGCGTTGCTTTGGACCGATTTGACGGATATGGGAGCCGGTGTAATTGTAGATGTAGATACTTGAGCAATTGAGGTATTTCAGCATTGTTTCTGGGGACCGCATCCGCGACGCCTCTGGTATTGCATTTGGTCCGTAGGCCGCGGTGAACTCTTAACATCTGACTCCGTCAGCTTTTTTTGTTTGTCATTCAATAACATTTAGGTAAGTACTTTATTTTCTAACTACTAATCAATTTACCTACCTACCCTTTTTCTAATTATATTGTGGTCGGCTTCCAGTCTAACCGGATGAAGCTGAATAACAGTATTTTACATGTAGTGACTACATACACATGCAATACTACTGCACTTATACTGCATGTATGTTGCTGAGGGGCAATTTTCGTAATTATAAGAACGTTCACAGTCTGATCTCAATCTCAATCTGTCAAAAATACCTCTAGTTTCCCTCTATTTTTGACATTGATTGTAGATGAGCTTGCGATTGTGAATGTTTTTAATAACGGGAATTGGCCATCTGATCTCCATAACCCAGTTAGGTACTGGGTAACACGATACCCGTTTGGTAGGTCTAGTCGTCAGAATTTTTGGGTTTCTGACCACTGTCAAAGATTTACGATCTACGAATTAACACGCTTTCCGAGGCACGAAGGGGTCTCTATTAGTGATGGCAATTTCCCGAGAATATTCACCTAGCGAGAACTTTACCGTTATTTTAAGTTCTCAAGAATATTGTTTTGGAAAAGAATTTAAAAATTGGGTAGAATAGTTTTGAACAAACACGAATTCTTTGGAACAGACTTTGATTTTGTAATACGTGTGTTAACACGTTTTGGTCGATACTTAGTATTTGCAATTACATTCGTTGCCTCCTGCCCATCTTTTAACTATGCAGTACTTTTAAATTATTTCATTTTTAAATTATTCATGTTCCGACAAAATTCTCCGGCAAAAAGGATATTGCAGAATATTTCTGATCAGAGAGCATTCTTCGTGAGAGAATTTTCTCTCAGGCCATACTTATGAGATGCAGCATAATTATAGAAGTTAAAATCAAAAATTGAAAGAGGTCCGCAAAGGCTTCTCGAAGACCACGCAATTAGCACAGGTCTTTCGAAGCTGCAAACTTGGTTTTACACTATTGGTAGGTATCTAATCCTCAAAACATCACAAAAAATTTGTAAGTACTTGCAGTGCAGTTTTGTGCGACATAACGCGGCTACGGTGGTGTCTATGATAACTGGCCTAAATCAAGCTCATAATTCCTCATACACAAACTAGGCTTCATCACTTGTAGCTAAATCAGAGGGATTAATGATTGTAAAATTCATAGATATCACTATTATTCAAGAGATCAGACTGACATGAGTTGGATTTATGAACAATTAACTGCACCCCGCGGTTTCACCCGCATAAGTGTTGATCCCGTGGGAATTTCGGGATAAAAAGTAGCCTTCGGGACAAAATTTTATCAAAATTAGTCCAGCCGTTTGAGCGTGAAGAAGTAACAAACATATAAACACACACACAAACTTTCGCCTTTATAATATTAGTGTGATGATGCGACACACTTATTAAGCAACAATCAATGATTGGGAATGGGATATATTTGTCTAGAAATTTTGAGCTCCTCATATAAACTGTGTTTGACAAAGTTACCTACTTTCGAAGTTCTTCCTTACGACATCCGATCCGAGAAGTGTCAGACGCAATTTGTCAAGAGTCAATATATCATACAATAGTAATTATAATTATCGAAAAAGTTTAGGATTTTGACCTCGGTAACTTGGGGTCCAAAATGGCTTGTTCTGGGAGTATCGAATTTTTTAAGCTTTTTTGGTTTCTACCTGCCGACCATAAACTGCTAATTGTGAGGATGAGGACTCTACTCCGCTTTGGACTTTAAACTAATACTTTTCTGATAGCTCATGGTCATGAACGAATGAGTCTTTAAAAACCAATGTATCAAAAAATTACCTACTTCAATTAAGAGTGGCAATAAGTTCAAGTTATGTTTTTTTTTACCTTGTTTTCGTGGTTGTTTACTCAATATTGACGTACAACATACAGAATTAACTTCCTTGTTTAATTAGCTTTCTAAAACGGTATATAACAGTGTCCACTTTCAGCACGTGTTCGAATAAAAAACAAAAGTCATTCCAGACAGGGTAGTATTTTGACAGCAAGTAAGTACTTGGTAGTACCTACACATTTTTCGTTGCACGTCTTGCTTGCTGTAGATTTTTTTGTTACCGATATGTTGGCTGATTGACATAATGCGACAGGAAAAGAGAAAACGAGAAAGATCGAGAAGACAGTAGGTACATAGACCAACTAAAGTAAAAAAGATACAGACCTTGAAAATGGCACCGGAAAAAGTGACGTGGAGGTTGCAAGACTTGCAAGCTACACAGAACAATCCCCAGCACTTAGTTTGGTGTAGGATTTCAATTAGCATGAATCGCCTAGAATTAAATTCAAGCCAAAGATTACCTAGTCACCGTAACCTAGTAGGTACCTGCACAGTACTTAGGTACCTACATAAAACAATGCAGTGAAATTAAGTAAGCGTTTTTATCGGCGCTGTATCGGTTCACATAATCGAGCACAATACACTAAGGTTTCAGTTTATTCCTATATTAACACGATCGGTTTGGTTTTTGTTAGTTTACTCACGGCTTATCCATGTGGGTTAGTATGGGTATTGGTATGAAACGTAAGGAATTCATAAATAAAATTACCATCAGTATTTTTTGCGCACACGCTTAGGTACGTTCTCACTGCGTCGTAAACCAGACAGTAGATAGACATGCAATGTAGGTACTTACTGTACATAAAGAAATTCAAAGCGAACATAACGAAATTCAAAGCGAAAAATAACAACGATCGGTCTATTTACCTAATATTCAACCCGCGATTCTTTGAACAGAGCCCTGATTCACAACCATACGACAGGCTATCGTATCGAAAACCTGACATTTCGATAACCTGATTTGACTTCCCCTCAACAGCAAATAGCTGTTGGAAGAATAGCGGGGCGTCTCTTTGATTTAAACTGACAAAATTTTCGGGTTTTGGACTTGTGAACAGCATTGAGAAGACTCCTACGATAACAATGATTAATGTTCGATACGATACGGAAGCGTATCGAGTGTTTGTGAATAGCTAGGTATGCAGGACGGCTATCTCAGTCTATCAAAAAGTACTCTGTGGGCTATCTATCGCCACAGTTTTAGGCGGTCTGTGACGAAGCAGTCATACCTAATTCTATAATCTTACAGTAATATTAAACAGAGCGATCGTTGTTATTTTTCGCTTTGAATTTCGTTACTTATGTAGGCACAGTAAGTACAGTGCATGTCTATCTGTCTGTTCGTTCTACCGTCTCAGCCGAAAACAAACCTGCACGACGATTGACGACATCCAGGTTTGTATAAATTACGAAAAAAGAGGGGGCCAAGCCCTCTATTATGGTATGTCCAACTTTGAGTACGAAATAAGTAAATCGTCGAATCCGAGTCGGTTGGATAACATTCGGGAATCTGCGCAATTTCTTTAATCTGATCTTGATCCAACGCTAGTTTATTTCCACTAGTGGATCAGATTTGGAGGATCGAATCGGAATAACTTATATTTTCTTGCCCCAATCCCCAAATAACGGTTCTCATCTCAATAATGGCACTAGGCTTTCCTATACTTTTCAGTCACCTCGAGTCACCCGCAATCTGAAAAAGGTGGAAACGACCAAAGATATAATAATCGCCGACAGTTTGACGCATATCCCAACCTTACCTATTTGTATTTGTGTGCGAAGGTTAAGGTGGTTGTGTGAAGACTAGACGATTTTATTGAGAGGCCATAATACATGTTTGACATATTAATTCGTCAACGGACTGTAAGATCTACACCGGTACCTGCTACCTTTTATATGTATACCTACTATTGTATTATTACATCGAACTGTTAAATAATACCTTCCTACATTATGAATATTATAGGTACTGTTAAAAACACTCAAGACTTATATAGGTACTGTAGACATGAAGAATACAAGAAGGCCCATCACGCAGCACCATATTCAAAAACAACTCATCATGACACACGAGGTTGCGTCAGCAAATTCAATTTTTTCAGTCTGATTCCAATCGGACGTAGAAACTTCTTGTCTTACCGCATTGTTAGAAAGATTGAGACTGGACAGTTTATCGCAAAGAGGAGATTATAATAGATATCTATAAGTAATACGATTACTGATCCTTTCGGATTCCTACCTTATTTAGGGTGCGTTCCGAGTAGGGATGTAATCGATTTGAGCGTGCTTAAACCCGTACCGAATTAGCGTGAGCGTGATAACTATATGTCCAGTAAATCGTCATAAATGACGTCATGACATGCGCCATCTTGCGATAACGCCGACCATGCCTTAGAATAATATCACCGTGAGCGCTGTCAAAAATGAAAGTGTATATATGAGGGTGTGTCAGTGTGTGTTCTGTTTTCAGTTGCATCATTATCTTTAAACTATCGTGGCATTTTTGAAATTGTGCTTCTGGCTGACAGTTGCCACCTAACCAAAGAAAAAGAAGAAATATGATGTTTAGGTATACAAAGAAATACTGTAATATCGTTTTGACATTGAGTAAGCACTGTAAGCGCGTTCACGAGCATTCAAATTGTTGACAGTCCTCAGCTGTCATAATCGTAATATCTAACTCGGAACGCATGTGAGATGATGTGAGTGCTGTGAGCGATTATAGCTAATTCGGAATGCGGCCTTAGAACGCTCTCCATAAAGTGTACTTAGCACAAAATGTCTGCTTTGACGGAAGTGTTAGCGAGTGAGGCTTCTTGAATTTCAAGATCCGCTGAATACCGCTGATGGTATCGGTGGTAAACATGACGTGGTGGTGGTGTGATGGCACTAAAAGAAAGTTAATTACTTAGGTAAATATTTTTTATTTGATGTTTTTTATTAGAACGTCATTTTCAACCGTTATTATTTTGGAGACTAAGTTCTGTGCATTTTTCTGTTTAAAATGTTAAATATTCTGTGCAAAAGATATGACCGTCTTCGTGTCCTATATCTTACATTTTTTTCATTCAGCGAAATATTTGGGTCCTCCTCGTTTTCTAGCGTATTTGTTGGTTTAGAGACTAGGCTTAGGTTCCTCCTTCGGTACCTACTAGTTGATATAATGCGTTGTTTTTCGTTCTTTCTTTTCTCTTCAATTTCATCTATTTTCCGTAATATATCATTATTCTGTTGCACAATGCGATCTGCCACAGTTTTTATCTGCGCCAAATCGCTGTTTAATTTCGGTAATTGAATTTTATTTACAAGTTCAAACTTTTCGCTTATTGTATTAACGGCCAGCATTAGGCTATTTTTTTCCTTGTCCTTACTTAAGTCTGAACCGCTAGCGTGTGTACTGACATAGTTCTGACAGAGCGAACATTTCCATTGATAACCTCTGTCTCCACGATCGCGCTGCTCCTTCACAGATTCGTTGACACATTTCATATGGAAACTGGACTCACATAATCCACATTTGAGACCTTCGCCACTTCTAAGTGACCGCAGACAACGTTTACATATCATCCTGAAATCATAATTGAATATCTCAATTTAACTGGGCGGCATAGGTATCTTTAATTAATGATGTAGGTACCTACTCGTACTGGATGTACTGTATCTGTTCATCAAAATGCACCCCATGATATGTTATAAATGGTGATTCAGGGATGATGGGAATCAATAACCTAATGACAGACAATGTACGAGTACACCGACTTAAGTACTTGGATCACTAATCCTTCTGCCAATTAAATCCGATATACCTAACGATGATGCCGCGTATGACCTCTAGTAGTCTTACCTACCTAGTTTTCAGGAGGTCCATATGACATAATCATCATTCTCCTGCCTTTATCCTAATTTATTTGGGTTCGACGAAATGTCTTTTTCTTCCATATATCTATTATCATATCGTCCTCGCGGGAGTCACACCGTTTTTACCCATATAATCTTTCGCAAAATCCATTCATCATACAGCCATCCATGTTCACAGCTACTCAAAACTTTTCTCAGGACATTTTCCTCATTCTTCCGCTTCACATCCTCATACCAAGACAACTGATTTCCAAATGACATAGATAATATAATGTCATAATCGTAGGCCGGCCGAAACCCAAAGCCTGTGTTTTACCCACAAAGTTATAGAGAGTAATTGTGTTGTGGTAATGTAATGGTAGAGGTCACCATTATCCTCCTAGCCATTTCAAAACTAGTTCACAACTACAATTTGTTTGGGTCGGCTTCTAGTCTAACCGGACGCAGCTGAATATCAGTATTTTACATGGAGTGACTACTTATCTGACCTCTACAACTCAGTTAATGGGTAATACGATACCCCTTGTCATGAGTCAGTGGTTGTCAGACTTTTGGCTTGTACTATTTATTCTGTGCTTTTGGTCTTTTAATTACACGTAACCACTGTCAAATATATACCTTATATACGTACAAATGACAGCAGGAACCAAAGGCTTAAAGTGATTACCAAAGCATGAAGAGGTTTACAATATGTAATGGGTAATCTAATGGTAACTTGTACAGGTACTTAATTAAAAACCTGCCACAAGCCCACAACTAAAAGATAAGTAAAGCAGCACTTTCACGGTCAAATTCGAGTTAAACCATTAACTGCAATGTAACTCGTATATCATTGATATAAAGTATACCTAATTTAGAGTGATTGCCGTAAGTTTGATAAAACTTCGGCAATCATTGCAATTTATACCTTACCTTAGAGATACATTGCAACGGTTTCAGTTACGGCTTCCTAGAAGATCGATGGCAGTGACGGCCATTATGAAAATTATGGTACCTTCCAGGGTTTCACTTTACGGTGTCGAAAAACGCTCTCGAGGAAAACACATCAACTTACTTTCATAAAAAATTTATAACGTTTTAGCGACGTCTGTCCATGGTATATTGCGACGCTATGTGGCAGCCACCGCAGTCTTAGTAAACCCTAGCTTTACTAATGGCCTTACGTGGATCGTGAATGTCCTACCTTAAATAGTTTCCAATTTGTTGACAATTAGTAGATATCTAGCAAAGACATTTAAATATAATTACCTATTAGTATCTCTCGATTGTCACGCGGTATTCTATGATAACTTGAATGTAGAATTAGGCAACAATAGAGATAATGATGATGACATACCTTTGTTCAATTTCCGTGGGCGTATTTGAGACCACGGAGCCAATATTGAAGAAATGCAAAATTGCAAATTACCTACCTATTGAATAAGAAGTTCAATTTTGTTACAAATCACATTTGCATCAGATTTTTTTCGTATAATTTGCGCCAAAGCATACATAAAATAAACAATTTGTAAAGAAGCACAAATTGTAGAGCATTATAAATAAACTAAAAATAAATAAGAATCTACAAAAAATACCTCAAAACATTGTAAATATGTAACGATAACGTAGACTTATGTCACATGTCATACTTATTTTTAATTTTGCCAGAGATACAATAGAGAAGAATGAGATTTATATTCTCAAAGATAAGGCAAACATATTTTTAACCAAAACCGGAAACCTATTTGTAGAATTTTGCCTAAAATCTATCTAATTTCACCTTTTATGTCTGTAATTTATATGGTGTACATAATAAAGAGTATTAAATTATATTCTATTCTTTTGTACAGTGTAGGTTTGAGAAACAACCATTATCATCATCATTTCAGCCGAAAGTCGTCCACTGCTGGACATAGGCTCCCCCAAGCACCTCAACTTCGACAGGTTCTGTGCTTCCCGCATCCAGACAATTTTATCCATCTATTCAAAAAGAGCTAGTGTATTCTTCGTAAACAGGGACTAAAATTGCTCTTTAATCGCTAGGGACTAAAAGTAATTTGAATTTGGAATATGGATATTGTTAGTAAAAGTTCCAATCACCAAAGAGATCAATCACGAACATTGTATGAACAAGTAACAGGCTGTATGATAAAGAAAAAAGAGCGAGAACCAAATTTAAAAAAAAGTTTGTGAAAAAATAATAAACGCGCGACTAGCATTCTACGCAGTACTTTAAGTATTCTGTGATTCTACCTTCGTTCGTATTTTGTGTTTCACGAACTTTGTCCAAAAAACTTTATTCTTTCTCTCTTTTTTATTTCTTTCTTTAATTGTTTACTCAAAACTGTATGTAAATAAACGTAAGTACCTAGGTACTATTCTTATTCATAAGTTAAACTTACTTATTTTGTCATAGAGGGTGATAAAAAGTAGAGTGTCCACCTCGGGAGCAACACTATTTTAAGCTCGAGTGACGTACGTTGAATGCCTCGCTTCGGTCAGGATCCTATTTTAGAACCCCTCGCTGCGCACGGGATTCTACTCTAGAATCCTCCGCTCCGCTCTGGATTCAAAGGAACACTCTTGCCTTCAAAATAGTTGTTTGCTCCCTTGGCAAACAATCTACTATTACAGGCTAACTCATTAACGACTCCAGCAAGGTTTATAATTGTATGGGACCACCGCACGCGGAGCCTGGCAAGGCGCACCGATGACAGGTGGAGTAAGGCAGTGACCGAGTGTCGGCCAAGGACTGGAAGACGTAATGTTGGTCGTCCGGCGGCGAGATGGGCGGAATACATTGTTTCCATTGCGGGTAGAACCTGGATGAGGCTGGCACAGGGGAGCGGGGAATGGCACTTGTAAAGAGAGGCCTATGCTCAGCAGTGGATGATGATGATGAAGATGACCACGCTGGGTTCTTGTACTAATTGAAAAAGAATCACGTTAATCAGCCCAGTAGGCACGGAGGAATCGGTGTACTTACCTGCATACATACATAAAAAATCATCATCTGCCTAGCCTTTTCCCAACTATTTTGAGGTCGGCTCCCAGTCTAACCGGATGCAGCTGAATACCAGTATTGTACATGGAGCGACTGCCTATCTGACCCCCAACTATTTTGAGGTCGGCTCCCAGTCTAACCGGATGCAGCTGAATACCAGTATTGTACATGGAGCGACTGCCTATCTGACCCCCAACTATTTTGAAGTCGGCTCCCAGTCTAACCGGATGCAGCTGAATACCAGTATTTTACATGGAGCGACTGCCTATCTGACCTCCACAACCCAGTTACTGGGTAATACGATACCCCTTGGTAAGACTGGGTAAATGTATAATAATTGCAAAATGCATAACCTCCTCCTTTTATGAAGTCGGTTCAATTGAAATGTTTCTTTATTTACATTGGTTCCTTGGGTTCCCGTACGAGGAATACATTCGATTGCGGTGAAACTTTGGTAAGTTGTTGTGCTCACGCCCGCGACAGTATTCTCACGTAGTACTATTAAGTATTCTGTGATTCTCACTTCCATCCACGCAAGCGGAGCCGCGGACGGACAAAAGCTAGTTATTAATAACTTTGTTCGTTTTTCTGTTCAGTAAACCAAACTGCCTATGCTGTGGCACCTGTCGTCTCTATAATTTCAAATACATATGTAATGAATGTGGTTACAGACAAAAAATCAATAACGTTTTGATTATCTGCATTGCATTCCATTGTCTAGTCAGTCATTGCTACAAACAATTTAAAAGGCGTTTCTTTAAAAAAGTCTTCTTTCTTTGCCAATAATCGAGATGAATGGCATGCGATTTGAGAGGCCAATGTTCGGCCTTCCTACTTTCATGATTTCAGTTTTAGGCGAAAGCGTTAGGGTTGCCCGCGAAATTCAAATTTTCCAAGTATTTTGCATTTTGCAGGTCAATATTAGGTTGTATGTTGATCTAAATATGATTCACGGCCGTAACAAATATTTATTTATAGAATCATAATCATAAAAACATAATGAATACATCTCTCTAAGTTCATATTATTATTACCCCATTGGATGGCTATTTCTTGAAATCATGACATTTGAGGCTAATTCTGAGTTAAAGAGTGTTGTATTGCTAATTCTAATGATTATTATTATGTTAAGTGATATTTGTTACGGTCGCGAATCATAGGAATCCCCATAACACTGCTGTTGAGATGCTCTTATGATAACAGCATCTCAGCAGCCAGTAGGTATAGGTGTAGCAAGTGGCCAAATTCCATCCTAGAAGGTACTGGCTTAGAACTTGTTTTGTGTACTTATTTGTTTGTTTTTTACCGACTTCAAAAACAAGGAGGTTATCTATGTATTCGACACGTATGTATGTACCTAATATTATCGGAAATGCAATATATTCACATGACAATCCATTAGGGCTTCCAAACAAATATTCAAAATTTAATACATAGATGTATGTACCTATGTGCATGTATGTACCTACCTATTCAAATTCAAATTACTAGTATTACTAAGTAGTAGATAGGTGTAGTGTCAAAGGGAAAACGTCTCAAAACCTTGGTCAAATTCTAGTGCAATATTATTTACACCAAAACTATTAATTACTTACATACTTACGAGTATTACAAACAAATATTCCAGCTTTTATGACCTAAACTAAAAATTACGAAAGGAAAAGTACTTAAAATACCGACTTCAAAAAAAGGAGGTTATTTAAAACAATTAAACTGACTTCAAAAGGAAATTCACTCAAAATTATGAAATAACTAACTTTAATTCCGGATTTGGAAGAAAACTAAAATACTGACCCTAAGACACCGACTTCCGTAATTAAAGTAATTTTTTCATAATTTTGAGTGAATTTCCTTTTGAAGTCGATTAAATTTTCTTATGTTACTTTAACGCTGCACCGGTCGACGTCATTACGTCAACACTGGCTGTCGCTTAAAAGCAGCAGTGTTGGATCTTTATCGAATAGACAGCTTCGGATATCTATGGTTACTTACAGCATTTTGCATAGCGATGGTCGTTTTGCGTGGATCTGGTTCGAAATTGTTATTTTTGTGTTTTGTCTTTTCGTCCCGTTTCACCGCAAATAAAAGTACTTTTTCTTTCTTTCTTTTTGTTAAATGTGAGTAAATTTAAAACTGTTTTTAAAATTAAGTATTGGAGAACAAACACGCATAAAATTAGTGTTAATTAACAAACTCATGTGATAATATACAAGCTTATCAATACTGAAAACCCGTCAAAATGAAAGATTGAAACATTTTGCGCTAGCAAGCTGCAAAACATTTAAATAAAATAACACTAGGTACACCAATCAAGTCAACAAACGTTTATACCTACCTTATCTACCAGATGATACGTCTATTTTTTTTGCACTGTGAGTATCTATGTTGATTAAAATATGATTTGCGACTGTTTCATATACCTATGTAATTACAGAATTATGACTATTTAATATTAAATCATCAATGAAACTCTCTCAAGTTCAAAATACCCTTTTGAATGACTATTGCATTAAATCGTGACAATTTAGGTCATTATCCGTGGTCAATTTTAATTTCGACGGTCCCTACGTATAATCCCCTAACTGCAAATGACAAATTTTACAGGAGAGCACTTTAAAGTATTAAACACATGTAATTTTTTAAACAATTTGGTAGTTATGGGAAATGTCGTGTGTGTATTTAAAGCTCAATTTGCCAACTTTTATTAGTTTTTATTAAACTAGAAGATAGTTTAGGTTTGTCTGAATGTAACGGAACAAAAAAACACAAATCACGTATCTACCACATAGGTGATTATACGTAGGGACCGTCGATTTAATGAGATGTTATAAAGTTTAATTAATTCACAACGACAACACTACTAATAAAAAGCCTTAATTACAATTTACAAGCTAACTCTAAAATATACATGTAGGTATATTATTATACAAATATACATATAATAAAAAATAAAAGAAAAAGGGAGGAGCTGATTGGGCATTAAAAAATTCGTCTACATCGCTGTCAATAGGATACCTGCACATATGCTGCACAGCCTTTTGGGCATTAGCCCAAAAGGCTGTGCAGCATTACCACGTTGGATGGCCATGCTGATTCTTTGGGCTAAAAATCGGCAAGCCGTCTGGTCACGTGAAGAGTCAACCAACCGCTTGGCGATGTCCCGAAATATTCCATGAGCACTCGGACTCCAAGGCTCTAGTGTTTCAACCCCAAAGCTCAAAGGTATAGCTCCTAATAAGGTTGGTATATTTGCGCCCTTTGAAGTTTTCTGCTCCCGCAGCAGCCGCCCCAGCACAGCTCACCGTGCTAGGAAGATGGGATGGCGCGAAGGTGTCAACACAGGTTGTATCCCACATCAAAGGCCTACCCAACTTCCAAAGCGTTATAGATGATTTGCAAACAACCTAACACTGAGTTGCAAACTGCAAGAAACGTAAATAAGGAAATATGAATTTCGCGGGTTACCTTGAGTACCTATCTACTAGTAGCACGTAGCGCAGAATACATACTCGTAATAGTACAAGTCTAGAAGGTAGATATTATGGTCATTCATTTTCATCATTAGATAGAACATTCTGGTTTACGTTAGTAAGTTGTAATGGATAGCATAACGACATCATTATGCAGGTACCTACCTATACCTACCGGTGCAAAGTGTGGTATTATTATGTAATTGAATAATGATCGTAGCCTCATTAAATTAAGGTGCTATTTAGAACCGAGCTGCCAACTACCACTGCCGACAGAACGTGCAGCGGCTTCATATAATAGTAGATTGTACAACTAAGGCATAAAAGAAGCTATTTTACCCCGAGACGTTTATATCCACCCGAGCCGCAGGCGAGGGTGAATAGTTAAGTCGAGGGGTAAAATGGCTCGTTTATGCCTGAGATATACACTCTGCTTTTCACTTCGATTGCGAGAAAATGAAACAGGCATAAAGTATACAGTACATAATTAATCAAAAATGTTGCATCCATAGCTAATTCCCGCCACCACAGATAATACCGCCACGAAACTTTTTAAAAGTTTTTTTTTTTTAATTTTCAACATTAATTTGTCATTCGACTTGGGTACTTCATACTGCCAAAAAATGAAAACGTTTCTTTGCCTTTTTAAATAATAAATGACAACTATTTTACCTGATTTTATTAAATTAACGATAGAAAACACGGAAGTGGTATAAATTAAGAAAAAATGAAATAAATCACGACTTTAATCTGCGTAGTGTTAAATTGTGCGTGTGGCTGTTGGGCCTGATTACTTTAGTCTTAGAAAAAAAATTTACTTTATGCACTAGAACATAAAAAGCGATTTTATGTCGCCTAAGCACAACATAAAGACGGACTTTTAGAGCATGAGAAGTGAAAATCCATTTAATTCTCTTTGATACATGGGGAACCGACCTAAACACTAATAATTAACATAATTAGGAAAAACTAAAATTTTATCAGCCTAGGGTCATTATAAATACATACAGCGCCCGATTGCATGCAGTCGCTGCACGTGCTGTCGGCAGTTGCAGTTGGCAGCTCGGTTTCAAATAGCACCTTTAGCGTCTAGCCGTTAATTTACTGTTTAATTTGGGACTTTACCATCAGCCTACAGTAGTCTACTACTGGACATATGCCTCTCCTATTACACGCCATTCAACACGATTTTCGGCAACTCTCATCCAGGTGCGACCAGCCATCCACCTAGCGTGAGGGCGTCCTACCTTACACATGATGTGCCAGTATATGAAGGGGAACAAATCCCTCTTAATGAAAAATGCTATCCAGCTCTAGCATGGGCTCCCTGACGCCGCCGTACATGAACTCTGCGAGTAGGTAAGTATAATATGCACGTGCTGTAGGATTTTCCCTTATTTGTAACTATTAAAAATAAAGACTACTTACTTATAACGTTATTTATGATTGTTTTTGTTTTTTAATAAGCGAAACAAACGGTCCATCAGGTAAGTAAAAGTACCTATGTATCTATGCTAATTTTAATTGGTGTACACGACGCGTTTTATCCGGACTCTCCGGAGCTATACCTACTCCATAGGTTTAGGTATGTAGTTAGATAAAGGTAAACAATAAAAACACGTGACATAGTTAACCGACTAAACGTAATACCAGTCTATTCAGTTGTCATGCTATGTCACAGTTGTACTCTTCAATTTAGCAAAGTTATAATTATAATTCATTAAAAAAGTTGCTAAATTAAAGAGTACAACTGTGACGTAGAATGACAACTGAATAGACTGATCTTTATATAACTACCTACTTAGGTAATATTACCTACAGTTGGTGGAAACAATACATAGGTACTTCACGATTTTAAAATGCGTAACTCCAACCAGTGTAGGTAGGTATCTACCTAAAATAAATGTACTTTTTCCAAATAATGTTTTTATTTATTTACGTGATTGTAGCGAGTAAGTACCTAACCTACTTATCAACCGTCTCCGATGCATGAGTTGTCTAAAAGGCAAGTTAGACTGATTACATCATCTTCCTGCCCTTACGTATCCCAAATTATTTGAATTCAGTGCAGCATGTTTTCGTCTTCCATACCTACTAGCTAGCTACCTACCTACTTAGGTATATAATATCTATCAGCCGTTATCTCCTTTTTCAGCGGACTAATTGCGTAATACACTATCAGTAGCAATGGCTTTCATTTTGACAGTTCAACAACGACAACAACATTCACTGCGTTATTTACGTTGTTGAGCAGACATTTTTCGAACATAATTATGAAGTAATGGATTAGTAATGTCCTTCAAAATGATTCAGATTGAAATTGATAATCCATCGCACTCAATCTATCTGTCGCAGCCCACTGACTTAATTAGCATTTCGGTTACCTGCCTAGCCTTTTAACTAAACGGCCTAACAATTTTACATAAGGATTAATTTTAGTGCGGCCCTAAGTAGGTATTAAGGTATAATTCCGATCTCGGCAGCACGCAGCAGTGCTGCCGCGGCAGTGCGGTCGCAGCACTAGGTCCTCATACATTTTCTATGGGTTTATATGAGATTACATTTCAAGCACGGCAGCAATGCTGCGCGACATTGCTATAGAGAATATAGGTATGCGTGATGCCGAGATCGGAATCATACCTTTACTAACTAATGTTTTAAAAAGTAGTAAGTCCGGAAAAGAAAAAGAGGAAGACTACGTGCAAAAATAAGAAAAGCTCATAAGACAGAGAGTGGGCTTTAAGAAAATCCGTTGTTGGTATTCAAGAAGTAGAAGGTACCGGAAAGGAAAAAATGTAGGACTATGTACAAAAAGGAGAGATGCCATCAAAAACATAACTTGTACTTAAAAACAAAAATCTCACAACTCAGTTCTTATACCGTAAAAAGTTGTGAGATCCATTTAATACCAAGTCGGTTAATTTATTCAGTCCCTACTTAAGGGACCTTCTGTAAAACGTTATTACGTAAGTATAGCTAACCTAACAACATCTTATAGTGACCATATCGATATTAAAAATCTTTTATGTTTTAAATAAGTAGGTAAATAGATTAACTTGGCCATCGCATGAAAACACAATGTATCTCACAAGTAATACATATTATATTAAATTAGATAGTTTAGTCCAACAACACAACGATTTCTAGTAGAAATCGTTGTTATGGAAGATGTCATGAAGTTGTATAGAATTTTTTTACACAGATTTTCGGTCTCCAGCGTCAGCTTCTTTAGCCAAAACTAAACGAATCCTGGGTCATGCATACCAGCAGCAAGATGAGACTGGCACAGGACCCTGGAGAGATTGGCACAAGCAGAGACGCCTATGGTGGTATGGAGTGCCTATGAGGGTATGATGGATAGCTGTGGGTAAAGCAAGCGACGAGTGGGGTAATTGCGTATAGGTACTGACAGTAATGGCTTTCATTTTGAGACACATTTTTCGAACATATTAAGCAATTGATTAGCAATTAGGTTGAGATTGATAGTGTGTTACGCAATTTGGGTGCTGTGAAAGATGTTGCTGATTGCTAATGCATGCATAGTGATAGAGTGGTCAGTCCCCAGCAGCTACCTGCTAGATACCTACGTATGATGTTGATAGCTGATAGAAAATAAAATTGACACTCACTTCAATTAATTTTATCGCTACGTAATGATGATAATGAAACACAATGAAAATAAGTAGGTATGTACACCTACCTACCTAATGAATACAGCGAAGGTCAATTATATATCCAACATAATAATTATCTTTGTAAGTTATCTGTTAACTGTAATCTGTTTTAACAAGAGATTGATATTATTAGTCAGAAGTATCTAAACCCTGTCAATAAGAAAACAGTAGGTTAGTGTACAGAGGCCAGCACATCAAGCTACCCTTATCTGTCAAATTTTCGCAATTGAATATGAACCTTATTTCTTTGTGGTAAAGTTGAAAATCCATCAAAGAAATTTGACAGATTGGGGTAGCTTGATGAGCTGGCCTCTGTACCTAGGTAGTGTGCCTATGCTAATTTTATATGCTAATGGTAAGTAGGTACGTACCTCTAACCTATTGAGTTATTCACATAAATGATAATAATATTATGTAATTTTCATGACTTTGCCAGAACTTTCGATAAATGACATTTGTGGATATGTTGCTAGTGGACACATATCCAACGTCAAAACCACTAACCATTAGTTACATAAATTTAAGCAACTTTTATAAATAATCTCCATAATTTGCCTATTGTGTGAATTAACTATACCACAGAACACTAATACCCTAGGAACTATACTCTCAGATGTCTCTCACAAAACAATACCTATTACCGACACTGCAATGTAATATTTTATTGTCTTGTTGTGCTGATAACAACACAGTGCAGTGCAATTTTGATCGCAGTTCCAGCATGTTATTGATTCGTTTGTTTGTTAGCATATTATTGATAAGTTGACTAATAGCTATCAGCTCCAAATTCGAATTTCAAATAAGTAGGTAGTCACATTAGTGTAATGTCCGGTTAGGAACCCACAACTTCGTGCATTAGAAGCGGAAACCGTAACCACTGAGCCAACACACAGTATTCTGATTGGGATCGTCTTTTCTCTATTTGTGAGATTTTTTGAAGCACAATTGCTGAACTTTTGTACCGTATTTTTTTTATTTTATTTAATACTTTAAGCACACAAATGTAGAGGCGGACTTAGTGCAATTTCTTAATCATAAATTCGAAAGATAACCCAGTGATAAGATTGTCATTATTAACTATCAAGGGTCACATGACAGCTAGGTATATGAATTTTGTGGACAATAATATAACTTGTGGTATAGGTACAAATCTGCCTAACCATTTGGAGAAAGCGGGTGTGATTTTATGTTTGTATGTTGATAACTTTGGAATTTCATAAAACAACATGGCATTGTATTTACGAAATGGTATATTTAAAATAACAATATAATCAGTACAACAGTCAGTTTTATTATGCAGTAGTATATCAAGTGTAAATCACCTTAAAAGTATTTTAAAATGGAAGTGTGTGTAATAAATATGTACCATAATGTTCATATTTCATAAAGACCCAAGTTTACCCACAAGATAATATCAAAAAATCTAGTAGCTTATTATCTAGCATATATAAAATAGCACCCATAAGTTCCTTATATTTAATTACAAGTTGGCATGATATTTCTTGAATGGGGCCAAGCCAGCAGCAATCTTGTTACCTAGATCAGGATGAACTTGGGTGAAGATTTTAATAGCTCTCTCTTGGATAAAGCCTGCGGCATCCTTCAAGTGACCCACGATGTTCTCGACAACGCGCTGTTTGGCGGCATCATCAAACACCTTTTTGTAAAGTTCTGTAGCTTGAGAGAAGTTGTCCTCGGTCTGGCCGCTGTCGTATCTGTCAACATCACCGCTGACGTTGTACCTGGGCTGCAGGCGCTGCGCTCGCGGGCACTCTTGAGGGCCCGAGAATGAGTTGGGGAAGTAGTTGGGGACTCCCTCCTGGTTGCTTATAGCTTGTGGTCCATCCCGCTGGTAATTAGCCACAGTGACGCGGTAGGGGCAGTTTACTGGGATTTGCAAATAGTTGGCTCCCAGACGGTGACGGTGGGTGTCGCTGTATGAGAACAAACGACCCTGCAACATCTTGTCAGGAGATGGCTCAATGCCTGGCACCAAGTTAGCAGGACTGAATGCAATCTGTTCAACTTCAGCAAAGTAGTTTTTGGGATTCTTGTTTAAGACCATTTTGCCAACTTGAATCAGAGGGTAGTCAGAATGGGGCCAAACCTTGGTCAAGTCAAATGGATTAAATTTGCAGCTTTCTGCTTGAGCCATTGTCATGACTTGGATGTACATTGTCCATGATGGGAAGTCACCCTTGGCAATAGCATTGTAAAGGTCTCTAATAGAATAATCGGGGTCTGTAGATGCCAGTTCACCAGCTTTGTCAGCAGGCAAGTTCTTAATTCCCTGGTTGGTCTTGTAGTGGAATTTCACCCAGTGTGCCACTCCTTGAGCATTGATAAGTTTGAAAGTGTGAGAACCATATCCATTCATTTTCCTGTAGCCATCAGGAATACCACGGTCTCCAAACAAGTATAAAACCTGATGAGTTGTCTCCGGCCTCAATGTGATGAAGTCCCAGAACATATCAGGATCCTTAAGATGAGTGGCAGGGTTCCTCTTCTGAGTATGAATAAAACTAGGGAACAAAGTGGGATCTCTGATGAAGAAAATGGGTGTGTTGTTACCAACAAGGTCCCAGTTACCATCATCAGTGTAGAACTTTACAGCAAATCCTCTAGGATCACGGACTGTGTCAGCAGAGCCACTTTCACCTCCGACAGTGGAGAACCTCACAGCCATTGGGGTCACTTTACCAACTGTTTCAAATATCTTAGCTGCACAGTACTTTGTGATGTCATGAGTCACTTCAAAGTGCCCAAATGCTCCAGCACCCTTGGCATGCACAACACGCTCTGGAATACGCTCCCGGTCAAATGAAGATATCTCATCGAGGAAGTTGACATCTTGCAGTAGAGCTGGTCCATTCTTTCCAACAGTTTGAATAGCAGTCTTGACTCCAACAGGTGCTCCAGTTTTTGTAGTGATGTAGCCGGGAGAATCCTGGAACATAACAAACAAAAAACATTGTAAAATTATAAGTAGTAAAATCAACACCTATCCTAAAGACAATTTTGCCAAATAAAAACTCAGTAAGATAAATTGTCACACATGTTCACAGTACCTATTAAGTAATATGTTAATTCGCAATGCATTACAAGGTGAACACCAAGAGGTGTAATTGATGTTAAAATAAACAAGTTCTAGAATTTTATTCATTCACTAATTACAAGTAGGTAGGTAGGTAGGTAGGTACTATGTGCTGCAGCATTTCAATTAGGTAACACCAAAATCATAGGAATATAAGATTTATCAAAGTGAAAAACAAATTTTTATCAAAGTGTAAAACAATGTTTACACAAAATTCTTGATAATCCAAGTCAAGGTACAAAGATCAATGTATTAATGACGTGGGACATGAGTATCACTAATATACACACAATGCTCAGCATTACAAAGTAAAAAGTTAATGCAAATAGCTAATGTCAAATTTAATATTCCTAAGTTTAAAGTACATTCGTCGAATTTGCTCACAAGTTAACAAGAGTAAACACAGGCCGCGTAAACGAAGCACTTAATTACAATGTTGTTCACTGCCTACATAATCACTTTAACAGTAAAACTGGAACTTACTTTAAGATTTTTCTTGAAGTTAACAAGCTGGTCGCTGGCAGGATCCCTTGAAGCCATTTTGGTTTGCTTGTTTGTAAGCGTTCGTTGTCAACGGAACGGAGCGGCTCACTGGACGCGTACCGTGAACACAAATACCGCTCGAGCTGCGTGCGTACCTCTTTTATAGAGTTTCCAGCGATAAACAACTATCATGCCAAACAAGTGCGACTGGTGACCGATATGTTATATATTACCTATATCTAGATATATATATACGCAGTCCATAGGAACTATGACAATATTCCATCACAAGTTATTTTTCAAATTCCCCTTTGCCATCTAAAACTGTTTCAGTACATGTCAGTTGATCTTGCCTATCTCTACCGGCTGAAAACCGTTATTTAGTCTTAATAAAAACCAATTCACTTAATAAAAAAATAGTAAATAAAGCTACAGACTAGGTTAAAAAAAAAATACTGAAACTTGACTACTCCGCTTTACTATGACAGATTTTTATTGTTATGACAATGTCAGGTCACAGACAGCTGACGTGTATGACAATAATAAAATTATGTCAATGAAGTAAATCTATGCATTCATGACATAAAATTCAAAAATCAATTTATTAGGTACTTATGCATAATTTTTATGGCACAGAATATAATAATCTTTTGAACACTATTCCCGTCGTTTACTTACACAGAGTTTATAAATAAAGATCACATAGGAATGTAAAGCTATGATAAAATATCTGCATAAAAATGTAAACACCATACAAAAATGTGTTTTTCGTCTGATGCTTTCTCTTTGAATGTTTTATGCATATATGTACGTGTGACACTCAGAAAGTTTTGCGAAATTAAAAATAAAATGTTCTATAGGTAGGTAAATATTTTTTTATCTTTTCAAAGTACTCTCCACTAGCCTTTAAACAAAGTTTCATGCGTCTGAACTCTGAACCAGTTTTCGAAATACTTTTTCCAGTCCACCGCGACACCTCGTTTACAGCCTGCTCGAACGCTGACAGCGCATCTTCCGGCGACGAAAATTGTATCCATTTGAGCAGATTTTTTATTTTCGAGAATAAAAAGAAGTCACACGGTGCTAGGTCAAGGCTGTAAGCAGGCGCGGTCGCAGCCCAAGATTTGGGGGGGGGGGGTCATCATGGGTGCCGAGGGCATGGGTGCTGAGCACTGCAGCATATGTTCTTTTTAACCTGGCAAAAAAAGTTGATGTAAAAACTGCTTTAGTGGCATACCATGGTTTAGTCGCATCAGTCCTGAGGTATGGAATCATTTTTTGGGGTAACTGCAGCCTAAGAGATAACATATTTAGAGCACAAAAACGTTGTGTTAGAGCTATGTGTAATCTTAAAACTATAGATAGTTGTAAATCTCTGTTCAAGTCTTTGAAAATTCTTACTTATCCGTCGTTATATATTTTGGAAATGGCAATTTTTGTAAAAAGAAATAAAAAATTGTTTGCTAAGTTCTCGGATTCCAAGAAAGGTCCCGTGAGAAGTCAATACAAAAACCTCTTAATTACCGGTGGCTATAAAACAGCACTACTTAGTAAAAGTGTTTTCTGTATGGGCCCAATAATATTTAACAAACTACCGGACAGCATAAAAAGTGACACCCTTCAACAATTTAAAAATAAACTTAAGGCTTTTTTGATACATAAATGTTATTATTCGATAAGTGATTTTTTGAATGACCCTATGTGTGACATCTCAACAATTTAATATTACTTATAGACATTATTAATTTGATACAAAATATTATTATTTAAATATTATTATTATTATTTCTGGACTTGTTAAAATAATTTATTTATATCTTAATCATCACTATTTAATTTTCATAATTTTACTAATAAGCTGCTTAATAATAATATTGCTATTGACATTGTTTGTTAATTTTTGCATGCCAAAACTCAGGCAGAATGTACCCGGCTCACTTTATTTTTTATAACAACTTCATTGTACAACACCTACATTCTATGCAAATAAATGATTTGATTTGATTTGGATATTTTAAGGGAGGTACATCTCCTCCTTGGTCGTATCGCTTGCGACCACTAGATCGCAAGCGTTACTGCTGAGCATGAGGTCCTAGCTGGGCTCGATAATTCCTAGGTCGAGTAAAGTGTTAAAGGGTTTTTCCATCAGAAACTCAAAAGCAGCCTGGAGTCTGGATTTGTGCCCGGTTGGCGGCAGTAGGCTCGCCCTCTATGATATTTCACGGCGAAATGTGGGTGTAAGTACTACATGAAGGTACACCCCTGCCCAACCCTTTGGGGATTAAAAGCGTAATGATATGTTAAGGTTAATATATATCTCCTGCTCCACATTACTTATGCTATTTAGGGATGTAGCTTTTACATGGGGGGGGGGGGTTACTTAAATGCTGCAAATTGGTCTTATGTATTACAACGGTAGATTATGCAGGGTTGGGAGAGCGAGCGAAGCGAGCTCGAAAATTTTAACAACCCGTCTCTGTTTGACTTTGATTAGGTTTTGTTTTATATTTTCAAGTAGAAATAGGAGTTACATTGTCGACTTATGCAGGCAAGCTCAAGCAGCAATCAGAATCTAAAATATAAGTGCGAGCGAAGCGAGCTCGAAAATTTTGCACACTCTCGGATAGGTTCGATTTTCTTTCGATCATTCCAAAAGGACTAGGAATTACTTGCTTTGTCGACTTTTGAAGAAAAGCTCAAGAACCAATGTAAATTGCAAGAACGAGCGTAGCGAGCCTGAAAATTTTAGCACCCCACCTTGAATAGTCTCTGTTTTCTTTTACCCATCATACAAAAAGAGAACTTACTTTATCGAATTATGACGAAAAGCTTAACCTCGTTTTACAGCAGTTTAGGTTTTGGAATCTGGCCTTACCTAAGCTTTTCAACCTTACGTACGAGCGGGGTGCCCAATATCCCGAGTTTGCTTCGCTCGCTCTTGAATCCTAGATTCTATATTTTTATAACAGGATTTTTAAGGAAAATATTTTTAGGCGCGTTAAAAAACCCACTCATTTCATACTTCAGTCGGCAGTCCCCATGTCTGCCGATGTTCTTAATGTTTTTGAATATGCCAATCGGGGTTGTCGTAGCTCAAGTGCAGTTTTAAGTTAGTAAGACAAGTAAATCATTCAGACTCTCGACATGGAATTCTCTGAATTTATTTGGGGGGGGGGGGGGGGGGTTATGACCCCCACGACCCCCCCCCCCCTCCCCTCGGACCGCGCATGGCTGTAAGGAGGGTGAACCAGGAGTTTGACCGGCGTGCTTTTCAGGAAGTCCCTCGTTTTGAGCGCGGTGTGCGAAGGCGCGTTGTCGTGATGAGCCCGCGGAGCCCTGTGTTGGTAGCTTGTTGCTCACAACAGAGAAAACATCTGCCAAGCATTTAGTAGTATACCATTCAGCGTCGATGCTTCTTTGGTTCCATAAAGGAATTGACACCAAGTAGCCAGTCAAATTGGAAAAGCTCACGATCAAAATCTTCCCCCGCTTCTAGATCGCTTCACTTTGGTAGGCGTTGATTCGTTTTGAAACACCCACACCGTCGGCTGGCGCTTCGTTTCTGGATTGTATTGATAAATCCTAGACTCATCATCTGTAATGATGTCGTAAGGCCTGCTTCAAATTTGTTTATCATATCACGGCACCATTCCACCCGGGCCTTGGGGGCCAACGACCGCTTCTAGAGCTGTTACTTAAAGTATGAGAGAAGAATATTTTTATTTTTATTTTATCGTAAGTATTGAGAAATCAATAAGTAGCAATCACGTCTCTGAAGTTTACTTTTTTGTTAGCCTATTTTGTGTCCCATTGCTGGGCAAATGCCTCCCCTTTTTTCTTCCAAACCTCCCTGTCTTGTGCGATCTCTGGCCATGTTGGCCCTGCGAATGATAGTATATCGTTACGCCACCTTCGCCTTTGTCTACCTCGACGGCGATGTCCTGACTCAAGCGTCCAGTGAGTTACGATCTTTACATAAAACCGTATTTTTAAACTTATATTACAGTGTCTCCTACACTAACTGCGATCGGACCCCACAAAAAAGTCATCAAATTAATTTCTTTAGGGAACTATATTTTCTATCACCAAAATTTATATTTGTCATCAAGTTGTATCACCTAATAAATAGATCTATCGCCACGAAATATTTTCGTTCTCAGATAGCGGCGCTCCGTCGACATAGGATGCAAGAACGAGCGAAGGGCACCCCGAGGTTCGGTTTGGTTAGGTTACTTTAAACCCTTTACACAGAAATAGGGGCCCCGCGAAGCGGGGCTCCGTGCGTCGACATAGGATGCAAGAGCGAGCGAAGGGCACCCCGAGGTTCGGTTTGGTTAGGTCACTTGCATTGTTTGGTGACTACATTTTGGTGACAGATCTACTATTTGGAGGACAAACCCTATTATTTAAGAAACACAAAACTAATTAAATTGGTGATAGCTTAAATGATACCCATTTCTTTATGTTTTATCATGTTTAGATATCGATAGCCATCACTTCTGCGGAGTTTCGATAGCTAATTTAAGTTGACCCTGTATAGTAGGTATTATTTATTGACATATTAATTATTATAATATTCTATCTTATTACTTAGATTATGTATTTTCTTAACTAGTTTATGAAACAGAATAATCAGCCTATAATATTCTCGCTACTGGAGCGCAGAACTGTCTGTGTGCCATAATTCATAACGTGGACTCAGTGCGGGTTGGTAGATAAATCACGCGTATTTCACAAGTAAGTAGAACTAGGCAAGACAAAAAAAAATCCGCCACCGTTTTGAGAACAGTGGTATTGAAATAGATAGCACAAAGTAAAGAACCTACCTGAGTTCAAACCCATGACCACGACACGACCTATACGTAAGTATTCGGTAAGTCGAGGTTTTACGACTGGGCCGCCAGTATAATAGGTAATACCTCCCGACTTTCGGTCACGGTGGCCAATCTCAACGGAGATTAGTCAGGTACGCAGGAGATAGGTACTATATAGTGCACGAGTGTGTGCACAGGTACACTCTCTGTTCCTTTACTCTCATAGTCCGATGGGACGGCACGACCGGAGAGAGATCAGGCGCAGGACCAACGGCTTTACGTGCTTTCCGGGAATTCCGGGGCACATTTCAAAATTCCGGGCTGCTACATGGAAGCGGAAGAATGAGGAAAATGTCGTGAGAAAAGTTTTGAGTAGCTGTGAACATGGATGGCTGTATGATGAATGGATTTTGCGAAAGATTATATGGGTAAAAACGGTGTGACTCCCGCGAGGACGATATTATGATAATACATATATGGAAGAAAAAGACATTTCGTCGAACCCAAATAAATTAGGATAAAGGCAGGAGAATGATGATTATGTCATATGGACCTCCTGAAAACTAGGTAGGTAAGACTACTAGAGGTCATACGCGGCATCATCGTTAGGTATATCGGATTTAATTGGCAGAAGGATTAGTGATCCAAGTACTTAAGTCGGTGTACTCGTACATTGTCTGTCATTAGGTTATTGATTCCCATCATCCCTGAATCACCATTTATAACATATCATGGGGTGCATTTGATGAACAGATACAGTAGATCCAGTACGAGTAGGTACCTACATCATTAATTAAAGGTACCTATGCCGCCCAGTTAAATTGAGATATTCAATTATGATTTCAGGATGATATGTAAACGTTGTCTGCGGTCACTTAGAAGTGGCGAAGGTCTCAAATGTGGATTATGTGAGTTTCCATATGAAATGTGTCAACGAATCTGTGAAGTAGCAGCCAAGAAATTCCAAATGGAAAACCCAATAACACTTTTGCCCGAGCTACTGGGCCCGGGCCGCCAGTATTCACCATATAAACAAGATTTTTGTTTATTAAAATAGTGCAGTTCTATCCGTAATCCGTATCTATACCATATGGTAAGTCAGGCTCAAGCAAACTGTGTTAAGGTTCCAGACTGGCGGGAACCTTGGGGGTAGCGGTAGATTCGGCACGATGGTGAAAGCGAGCAGCCAAGCGCAGGAAAAGAGTTACCTATTATTATTATCATTCTCTTGCCGAGTCTTGCCTTATTGATTGGGATATTTGGGATCGGCGTAACATGTTTTTTTGCTTCCATGCCTCTGAAAAAGTTTTCTATTATGTGCCTACTAATATAGGTACAGGTCCTATTATGTAGATGTACAGAAATAGAGAATTATTTAATATTTTATACAGGGTGAAATTTTAATCACCGTTTTTCCTCTTAAGAGGTTATTGTACTCATCATTATGAACAACTTTTACTATGGGACCAAACCAGATATCGCGAAAAAAAATTTTTTCTTTTTCGCGTATTCTGGTTTGGTCCCATAGTAAAAGTTGTTTTCGGGTTTGGTTGTTGTGTTTTTCCAATAACCCTGTATATATTTTCCTAGCATTAATGTTTGGGTTGCGGTACAGGGATGTCACTCACACAGACACTGTATCCGACGAGCCGACTACATTAATTATGTAGCCTACGTGAATAAGTAAATTCGAATTTACGGAGCGACCCGGCCAAAAACCGTTATGGGCATCAGTCAAGGACATATTTACGCGTTGGTAAATGAAAGCGTGGAGTATTAAGTATGATGGAAAACCTTGGCAATGGTTAGCATGATAGCGATGTGTTGCTCTACTGATGTTTTGTCACTGGTTCTAAGGATGGGAGTGACTCGCAAAATTTTCAATTGCTCAGGGTATACGGAGACTGGGGGTTTAGGTTAAAGACATGACACATAGAAGGGCTGCCAAGATATCAGGACATCCCTTAAGGGTAAAGAAGATAGTCAACAATCAGATGATTGTGGCTATCTCTAGGCCTGCCACGGCCATGCCCATGTACCACAAATATTTTTAATCTATACTTAGTTAAGTAAGGAATTTACTCGTGCAGATAAGCTACTGATATAAATTGTGTTTTATTCTTACATCATTAGATAATCAGAAAAACTCAATGACTTAACAAAAACGGTCATACGTTTGAAGGACTGTGTGTGATAGGTAGTAGTGAAAAACCAAATTCATCGCCAGCGACGGCGCACGTCGACTTTCACCTTTCCCGGTGTCTGTTGGCCTTGTCCTTTGGGTGAAAAGTTATGGGTTAAAACATTCTATTGGTTAAGCATTCACTGACGCAGAGTTATGTTGGCGAAACGTTCATGGGTGAAAAGTTCTTTGGATGAAACGTTAATGGGTTAAAGATAATATTGACCAACGGTTCATGGGCCAAACGACTGTTGGTAAATCGTTTCAGTTGCCGCCTTCACCGGGCCGGATGAGGCTTGTGGTGAGAAAGATGTGGTCAAAAGGGTGTGGTACAGACCATCAAACTGAACAACTTTCTCCATGGGACCAACATGGTATTAAAGGTGGTGGCCACACCCTTAAAGAACACACCATTCAGATACACGCTGTATAGCACATACTTACTAATTCTATTAGGTTTATCCCACATCGTTAAATCCACCAGCTCGTAATGTCACTGTGGTCAGTACCTACTATTAGTTATTCTGTGCTATGGTGGCAGTTAGTAAAGTAAACAAGTTTGCTTTTATCCAATTTACTTTATGCATCTGGTAGTACTCGTATTATCGTATGGGTGCTTCATACCTATTATCTGGGTTATCATTATTTTTTATTTTGTTTAATTTCGTCTCATTTTTATTACTGACGTCAATGATAGCTATCGACCACGTTGAATCTGACAATCGCAAAAACTCCTATGTTTCAAATGAAAATGTATTTTAATTATAACATACTGTCATGTGCCCTATGACTGAATGTTATTATAAATATGTCTTGCTTTTAGCCTGAGTTGTATGATACGCGTAGGTACCGGAAGACGATGACGTACAAGGTGGGCCAAAGACCTTGCGAAGGCCGCTGGAATCTGCTGGAATGCGCTGGATGCAGGAAGCACAGAACCTGTCGAAAAGGTGGCGCTTTGGGCAGGCCTATGTCCAGCAGTGGACATCTTTCGGTTGAATTGATGATGATGATGTGATTATTTTACAAGCACAAACACAACACGCTAACTAATATTTTGAAGATTGTGGGCTGAACACTGTCTTGTTTAGGTAGGTAGGTACTCAACTCATATAGGTGATAACAATGTTAAAAGGATGAAGGCCGTTTCATGTCGTACTTTTATCTATATATATGTTACCGGCCAAACCCGATTTCAGGACAAACTAGTTTAGCCTAGGCTAAACTAGTTCCGTCGACATAGGATGCAAGGGCGAGCGAAGGGCACCCCGAGGTTCGGTTTGGTTAGGTTACTTTAAACCCTTTACACAGAAATAGGGGCCCCGCGAAGCGGGGCTCCGTCGACATAAGATCCAAGGGCGAGTGAAGGGCACCCCCTATCGCGTATAGGAAGAACTAGTTTAGCCTAGGCTAAACTAGTTTGTCCTGAAATCGGGTTTGGCCGGTAACATATATAAAAATGAAACCAGTTTTCCGTTGTCACGACATAACATGAAAACGGCTGGACCGATTTCGATGAAATTTGGTATAGAGATAGTTTGAGTCCCGGGAAAGGACATAGGATAGTTTTTATCCCGATATTCCCACGGGATCGACATTTACGCGGGTGAAACCGCGGGGCGCAGCTAGTTTAATATAAAAATTAAAGGTTTATTTTGAGTTTATAACACGTCGACACTTGAACGTAATCTACTAGAGTGCAATGGAAAAAAATATTATGAAATTGATCGAAATTCAAGTGACGGAATAAATACCTAGTTATTAACTGGTCAAATCGCAGTAATTGGCCTTTCATGTATAAATATACTTACTTTTAACTCATTATAGTTACATAAATACTTCCACTCGTTATCTGTCGATATAATAATTATGATAATGACTCCTGACTTATGTGCGTATCTAAAATATTCTAATTTCTTTGTTGCCAGTTGAAATTTAGATAGGTACTGCTGTAAATATAATACGTAGGTATGTACTTAACAACTGAACAAGACTTCTTTAGGAATATGCTATGTAAGTAACAATATTTTTTATCAAGAAAGTCCATTGCTGATAGTTTGACAATTCTCTTTTTCGTTTACTACTTACTAAGGGGTTAATTTATTCTATGGGTGGGTAGCTTCAGTAGGAATTAGTTATGCCATTTATGTCCTCAGAGCCCTGATTCACAAACATACGACAGGCTATCGTATCGAAAACCTGACATTTCGATAACCGGATTTGACTTCCCCTCAACAGCAAATAGCTGTTGGAAGAACAGCGGGCATATATTTGATTTAAACTGACAAAATTTTCGGATTCTGGACTTGTGAACAGCATTGAGAAGACTCCTACGATAACAATGATTAATGTTCGATACGATACGGAAGCATATCGAGTGTTTGTGAATAAGGGGGCTGGTCTACAATTTACTCTCAAAGCACAAAATCCGAAGTTTTGGCCAATGTTACAGCCTTTTCTACTCCGTTTCACCTACAGACGTAAGATTACTTCGGGGCCCGAACCAATCTCAACACGATTTGACAGTGATCTATAAGCCTAGTTTAAGCCTAGTCTTAAGCCAATAAGTTTTCACAGGCCCAGTAGCTGGCGGACAGTGAAGGACAGTTACTTTCTGGCAGCTACAGGGTCCGTGAAAACAAAGTTGAGCCAGTACTGACCGGTCAGTTGCTGTTGCTATCTGTCAGCTACTTCAAATTTTTTTGTTTCTACTGTCCACTGACCTTCCCCCACTCCCACAAGGATGGCTACTGGGTCGTCACTCGCTCCATACGAACGCAGCTTGTGAGTCAGAAACACCAGGCCAGAACTAGTAACACAGTAGCTGTGTACTGCTGTCTCCTATGCAGACCCAGAAGTGAGAACGCGTCGGGAAAGTGACAGTACTGTATAGACGTGAAAACCAGGCCTTACGTAAGATACGAACCACAAAACACAAAGGTACGAACCCTTTTTTTATGGATGGGAAATCATCAAATGACCCCTCCCGCTCTGGGTGGAGCGGAAGGGAGTTTCAGACTCTTACTGACTAAAACCCATCCGTGTTCCTTCCTTAGCCCTTTATGTTCCGGGGTAGCGGTAACCCTTTCGGACAATCCCGCACCCTGGGAAGGTACGAACCCTACGGTTACCACCAGTCCCAAATGTATAACCAACCCTGAAAAATTGAAAGGACAAACAACAAAGTCCGGATGGGGGCTAAAAAGCCGGTCTTAATCGGATACACTGTCGGACGGGTAGTAAACCTGCGCAGGGAGCTGTAACTTGCTAGGACAGCAGCAACTAATATTTATGTTTGTAAATAGTAAACACGACTTAGGAGTCGACGAAGACGTATGTAGGCATACGTCTTACTTTTTCATCAGGATTTCATCAAAAGAATCAGTTACCGCGTCATTCTAATAAACGATCAAAATAAGAATAAGGGGACCTTGAACGTTGTAAAACATATTATTATTACAATAGGCTACCTAAGTAATTCCTCAAAAGGTACTAAGTAAATTAAATGACTACCTAACTTACAAATAAATACAAAAACAAAAGGACAGTTTTAGGCGTCGAAGTACTCGTCCGCATCGCTGTCATCCTGAAACGTGCCCAACTCTAGCAGCACTGCCACGTTCTTTGGCCAGCCCTCTGGTCACGTGGTCTTATTAATGTGTCAACACCACAGATATACTGTTTTTTTTTACATATTTGTATGGTCAGGACTTAACAATAAAACTTACCATCAAGCCTGTATTCTCTGAAGGGGCGCGCGGAGAGGTGTTCTATTATAAGAGGTCTATAGAGATATTTCAAAGGAATTGGGAATTGGCACAAGAAAAGAGAGATGTATACTCGGCAGTGGATGAATTCGGGCTGTGGATGATGACGATGAGGAAGTTGAATGTACGCAGGGCTACACATCAAGCTATACATAACCAGTATAAGCTGACTTCTGATTGTACGAACAACCTATATACAATGCGAGGTCAACTCAAACTGGAAATGTATAGCTTGATGTGTAGACGTGTGTACAACTTGGCTCTGGCAATTTTTTTTGTAAATTGACTAAGTATTTTTGTTCTACGCCCCATGTAATAGAGGGCAAAGCTATTGAGAATGGAAAAACCCAATGACACATTGACTGTTCATTATCAATTAAAAACTGCATGAGCATTAGCTGCTCCTTTAGCACCTGCCCTTTTAAGTACTTAATCAAATTGTAGGCAGTTAACTAACTTATTTACGCGTCTCACCTGAAGAAGTTAGTTTCACAAGTACCTACCTTATAGCCTTATAGGAATATGGCGGTTATTTTGAATTTTTGTTCACATTTTATCACAGGAACATTAAAGTAGGTACTACCTAACAATCTGCCTAGTCTTTTACCAACTAGGTTGGGTACCAGTCTAAACATTAAAGTACAAAGCATAGCATAATCAGCTTATAATGTGGGTCCGTGGCTTAGGCCCCAAGTGGTCGAGGCACCTGTGGCCGACGCCCCCGATTCGATTAATTTAATATCTTCTTTTTTTTGCGCTTTTTCACTTAATACAGTAAATGAGAAAAGTGTTTCACCATAATAATAAAGTATTTTTCCTTGCAACAAAAAAAGTTATCTATCAAATAGCAGAGACTGCAGAGAGAATAGATCGCCACTTAACTTTATCCTTACACACCTTTTTCCCCCATTAAAAGCATATTTATTATGTACAAACATCCAAAAAAAAAAGACTTCTATAAAATGTTGTTATAAATTACCATATGGAAATTTTATCATTTAAACTTCAACCAACTCGTCAATTAACTGAGCCAAAGCAGTTAATGGTAACAATAAAAAGTCCGTCTTTTTGTCCACAAATTGTCTATCTCTTTCATATCAGAGTCAACTTATTGAATATTGCAATATGCAACAGATCATCTCACAATGACGAGCGAAGGTCCTTCGCAAGGGCTCGTGCGAAATACTTACAATATAGTTAAAAATAGACTTGTTAAAAAAATGTTTGTGCCTGACAGTACATTTGATCAAAAATTACTTTGAATTAAATTAATCGAGTCGGGGGCGTCGGCCACAGGTGCCTCGACCATTGGGAGCCTAAGCCACGGACCCTATAATGTTCCCACTGCTGGGACACGGGCGAGAGGTCATATCCCACCACGCGGGCCTAGTGCGGGTTAGAGATGTCATTGAATTTTTAGTTCTAGGACATGCCGGTTTCCTCACGATGTTTTCCATCGCCGTTTTTAGAGCAGGGGTGATGAAATAATTTACACAAAGTTAAGTGTCTGCTAGGGATCGAAACCACGACCTGCTGTAATACGTAGGTAAGAATAATAAAGAGTGTCGAACGGGCCTCTGCGAGATGGTTTTGGCCTTCGCTATAAACGTCTTCCAAAGGTCCGGGAGCGGGACCCTGAGTCTGTGATATGTATCGTGCGCCTGAACACAATTTCTAGATTTCTCTCCAAGGATCTTAGAATAGAATAGAAATAAAACATGGTGCTTATAATAATTATCTTAATAGAGGTTCCTCTCTCTGGAGCCCTGGCGCGTATCTTGGACCTGTTACCGGTACAGGTGGGCCTATTTTGTATATTTTTAAATGTTTTTTTATTCTAATATTTAAAACTATAAAATAATTATGTGTACTTAATTAATGAAATAAAGGATCCAAAGATTAATAATGACCTCATTATTATATTATTTCAATGTCTTAATTATTATTTTTAAGTCCTTTAATTCTATTTCATTATAATACATGATAAATTATATTTATAAATATCAGAATATCAGATTTTTTTTTACATATACATATCGGGACCCTGGGGACCCGGACCTTTGGAAGGCGTAACTCGCAGAGGCCTCTTAGACAATTTTAAATGATAAATAAAGAGGCACCAACCAACCATTATCCATGTATGCACTATGCAAGTGCACCCATTTCTTTTTTTTTTAACGTGGAGAAATGCTCATGCATTCTGCACTACCACGGGGAGTTAGTGCAGTTATGTGGGACTCCAACCCACTAAAACTCCACGGTGTCCTCCTCTGCCGCTTACGGCGGGAACACGGGCAAGCGTTAGCACTCATCCGTGAACCCGCCACGGCTGTCCGTCACCGGACCCTCCTATGGGGAGTATTCCCCATCACCGGCGCACCAGAACACATAGCACGCCGTGACCACCCCAGGGACCAAACCAGCACATGAGCGCCAGACGACCCCGTGTCTGGGCACCCTTGGTCCCCTGCGACGGGTCAGGTCATTGGCCCCGCCGCCTGCCAATTTTCTGCCGCAGAGGATAGGAAGAGCGGCCAACGTCATACCAACACTCCTCTTCCTCTGCGGCCCCACCGCGTCCGCCATCAGACGGTGGTGACCCCGTCAAGGCCGCGGAAGGTAGGGAGAGCGGCGCACCGCAATACCGGCACTCCTCTCCCGCCGCGGCCTCCAACTCTCAGCCGCGATGCCTCCGATACGACATCGCGGCCCGCCTCAGCTGCGATGTCGCTCAAGCGGCACCGCAACCTTCTTGTTGGCCGCTACGTCCGCGTCGTCGGCTTACCGGCAAAAGCCCTGACGAGCGGCCCCTCCTCGGGTTCCTCTTCGCTTCACCGTGGGTGTCCAAGCCACGGCTACTGAGCCCCCCGCCTCGACAATGCGGGAACCCACCGGGGGGGATGCAAGTGCACCCAAGGACAACCTAATGATATAGTTAATTATTAAGACAATTATTGAAGTAAGTACCATGTTTGAATGCAAATTAATATAAGTACCTATTCTATTCTGTTTGGTAGATTGGCGAGACAGCTTTATAATCTACATGTCTCGCCAAACTACCAAGCAGAATAGAATACTAAATATTAATTTGCATTCAATATACCTAACTACCGTAATGATGACTTATTTGTCTCACTCTCGATTAAAGGTACCTACAAACGGGGTGAATAGGGATGCAGGGGTGAATTGGGACGAAACTTAAGCTAGATGGTGGGCTATAAGCTGTTTGCACAAAAATAATTAATAAATGAATAATAATAAATCGATTATTAACCAAATAGTATTCTTACATTTTCTTATAACTAGTTAAAAATAAACTAGGTACTCTGAAAATTATTGTTACCAGGGAATAGGGATAAGTACATCATTTTAATATTTTAACATGTCGAGCCTGTCTCGTGGAGTCCGATAATATTAAGTGTTTACAGAAACAAACTGACACAATATGTAGGGAATACTAATTAATTATATTTATGCAAGCAATCGATAATGTCGTATAGTAATCGCGGGGAGTAGGTAGGTACCACTGGGCGTCTGTTATCTCATAGATAACAGGCTAGGCAAGTTTACATCCAAAACAAATAGGTAAGTAGGTATACTTTATAGTACTTTACAAAAATGACGTGACGATCAAGATGATTCATCATTATCATATTTACAGATGCATCACTAACACAATAATTATACATAAGTATAGGTAATTATCCAGTATACAACCAAACATACAAACACACATCGTGCAATAAAGTGTACATTGCAATAAATGTACCCTCTCAACATACTTCGCTATGCTTTTATGCAGTGTATTAACAACAATGCTTTGTTTTTGCAGTACACCACAAATAACTACCTCTTCTAAACTAGTAAGAGATGAAGGAAAATAGAAAAAGCGCCACAATGCACGTTTCTCATGTTTTTCTTTTCCATAGATATATGAATTACATTTCTATGTTCTTTCCAATTGTTTTTTACCCTACCATGATATTTTACTGTCGTTTATATGTGTCTATTAGCACAGAATACTTAAAGTACTACGTACAGAACGGACACTCCCTTCCCCGCACTGATATCAGTTACCGCACGCACCTCACCCCGCACCAAAGAGCGCTTGCAAACACAAGTACCTCACGCACACATTCATACGTATACAAACGTCATTTTTTAATGTAAATAGTAGTAGTAGGTAATTATTTTGCGAGCGTTGTATCACAGTATATTATACTGTGGTTGTATGGAGTGTCCGGGGTGTGCTATTAGGAAGTCGCTAATGTGACCTCACCCCCTCACTGGCTTATTAGTCGATTCGTACGAATTAACTCGCCCCAAACGGGCGAATCGTCACGTTTAAACAATATTGTTTTTTCTATACTTAGGTGAATCGCAGGAAGTTAGTTTATTTGTGGGCATGTCGACAACTCCAGAATAGTACATTATGATACTTGTGTAATTATCAATGCTCACGCGTTTCATACGACGTTTTACAACGGGATCCTGCCGTTTTGCCGAAAAGATTTTGCCAAATTTTCATTACCCAAACAAATTTTAGCAACCTTTTTTTATACCAATGTAATATTTGGAATAATTTTAGTACGCACATTTTCATTTGGTCAAATGTTTACTCGGCAGAATATTACTTGGGATAATGTCATTAAGGCATTTGGTCTTTAATCAAATGATTTATTACAGCAAACAATCTTTACACAATGAACATTTAGTAAAATTTTCGCTGTGAAAAAAAAATACAAAAATATTTTTTTTGGGAATTATAAAACGAGCGATTAAAAAATAACTTAGCGACTGACTCCGTCGACATAGGATGCAAGAGCGAGCGAAGGGCACCCCGAGGTTCGGTTTGGTTAGGTTACTTTAAACCCTTTACACAGAAATAGGGGCCCCGCGAAGCGGGGCTCCGTCGACATAGGATGCAAGAGCGAGCGAAGGGCACCCCGAGGTTAGGTTTGGTTAGGTTACTTTAAACCCTTTACACAGAAATAGGGGCCCCGCGAAGCGGGGCTCCGTCGACATAGGATGCAAGAGCGAGGGAAGGGCACCCCGAGGTTAGGTTTGAAAAATATGTTATACCAACTGAAATATTTGACTAGATAAAAAATGGTAAAAGTACTAGTTGGTGAACAAGTTATTGTTCAAACGTTCACTTGCCAAACATAGGTTTTCGTAGCAATTATTTGTAAAGAGATTTTTTGGTAAGTAATAATTTGGCAAATGAAATTATGCGAAAATTTGTTTGGGAAGTGATAATTTGGCAATTTCTTTTCGGTAAAACAAGGGAGACCCTTTTCAACACACTTGCGAGGAAAAAGACTTGAATTGTTATTAACTTTTATGGAAAATGGCGCGCTGGTTTTATTTTTCCGCACGCCGCGCTAGCGATGCGCGCGCAGGTGTAAATAAAGGCACTAGCAAAACCGTTAAACAGCCTATATAAAAAAAACATACAATCATCCGAACATAGTACCTCCTCCTTTTTGTGAAGTGTGTAAAAATATGATAAACACAAAATGATGTTTACAATAGACTGATCGTAGTGTTATCGTATGTCAAATTGTAGTTTAGTTAGTATGGAATTAGAAAGTACTATTGGCATAGAGAAATATACATTACTTCAATGAGAATCCGCAATAATAGTTATTTAAATAAATATATTTTAAGAGAAATAAATTAAAATTAAAAAAAAACTTTTTTAAAAACAAGCTTTTAGTTAAATGCTCTAAAAAGAATAAAATAAACTTTTCCTTTAAACCTTTTACTATCATCTTTAACGTCATTAGTTCATTACACAATTTATATTTATGATATAAAATCTTTTTGCGAGATTTAAGTAAGTGCTGCTCGGGAACACCCAAATACTCCGAAATATTTTACTCCGAATTTCGATGTTCCGATTTTCAAAAGTCTGAATTTCATAATACCTAAGAATCATGATGTCTATTATTAAAAATCACGAAATTTATTTTACCGAAAGTCATAAATGCGACTTGTTTGTTTTCCGATTTTCACATATTCGAAGAATCAAATGCTCGATGGGTTCTCGGTCCGAAAAACGACATTCCGATTTTCAATACTCCGAATTATTTCCGTTACCGTTACCGCACCCGAACTCAACGAACGTAATAGACAACGTAGGATGCAAGAGCCAGCGAAGGGCACCCCGAGGTTCGGTTTGGTTAGGTTACTTTAAACCCTTTACACAGAAATAGGGGCCCCGCGAAGCGGGGCTCCGTCGACATAGGATGCAAGAACGAGCGAAGGGCACCCCGAGGTTCGGTTTGGTTAGGTTACTTTAAACCCTTTACACAGAAATAGGGGCCCCGCGAAGCGGGGCTCCGTCGACATAGGATGCAAGAACGAGCGAAGGGCACCCCGAGGTTCGGTTTGGTTAGGTTACTTTAAACCCTTTACACATAAATAGGGACTCTATTGTTGGTTTTGTGCCATCTATATTCTTACAATAAATTGGAAATATTATGTGTTTATTTGTCTTGCTATTCAGTTTTACAAAGCGTTATTATTACGGAATTCTAATTAATCGGTATGTTAATAATCGGAATTCGTATTTTTGATGTTTCGAATTATCATTAAGTCGGACTTTTTGTTATTCGACCTATTGAAACTCGGTATTTTGAGAATAGTAATTATAAACGTTAGGGATATTGAAATTTCGGAATTATTAAAATAGGATGAATGATAAATCGGAGTTGTTATAACAGGAATTTTGAACGAAAAATCAAACGGTTTTCCTGGGAATCACGCTAGACGAGAAATTACAATGGGGACCTCACATAACATCTCTTGCGGGGCGGCTTAGCTCGGCCGCTTATGCTGTTAGGAAGATAAGACAGTTAACAGATGTAGAAACCGCGCGTTTAGTCTATTTTAGCTACTTTCACAGCATTATGTCGTACGGCATTTTACTATGGGGTCGAGCTGCTGACATTGAATCCATCTTTATTTTGCAAAAGAGAGCTGTCAGAGCCATTTATAATCTACGTCGCCGCGAATCTCTCAGGGAACTATTAAAAGGATTAATATTATGACGGTACCTTGCCAATTCATTTATGAAAATATTATGTATGTAAGAAAAAATCTACATCTTTTTAATAAAATAAGCGATAGACATAACTTTAATACAAGAAATAAAGATAAAATACATCAACCATTTTTCAGATTAGCCAAAGTACATACATCTTTTATGGGGTACTGTGTTAAATGTTACAATAAAATACCTTGTGATATATTGCAATTAAATGAAAGAAAATTTAAAACTCACATTAAACGTACACTTTGTAAACAAGCATACTATAAATTAGAAGATTATATCCAAGATAAGAACGCTTGGAAACATGCTGGTCCTGCTCCATAGGACAATCTAGAGTCTAGACAAAATCAAACTGGTTGCTAATTTAATTGTAAATTTTTTTATTCTTTTTTTTTACATTTATTACTCACACCCTGACTTATTACTTGTATTTTGTTTTTTAATTAAAATCGTTTTGCTTGTACCATGTTTGTAAATATGTGAGCACCATGTATCTATCAGATAATTAATTTATATGTCATGCATGGTTTCGTTTTTAATTCTTTTACCTATTGTGGTATAGTAATTTTATTGTAGGTGCATCGTCCTCACATGTTATTATATAATTAATGTACCCATGCAAAATATTGTACCTAAACATTTTAAAAGAGTAACGGTGGAGTTTCTTGCCCGTTCTTCTCCATACGAAAACTACCTTTTGGAATGGGCGACTAGAATCAATTCTATTTTAAGATAATTTTTGACGTTCAAAAGTGCCTTTTATGTGCCTATTTGAAATAAATGCTTTGACTTTGACTTTGACTTTGAACCATTCGGAATTATGAAAATCGGTATTTTGAAATTCGTATTTGTGACTTTCGGAATTAAGTTTTTCGTATTATTGTAGTGTACCCGTGCGGCTCGTATTCACATAGTTTGAAAAAAGTTTTTTTTTTATTAATAATTTTTTATAAGTAATTAATTGCACAAAATAGCAGCGATATTGTACAGACGCCAGCACATCAACCTACACCTAACTGTCACATTTTCCCAATCCACTTTGAACCTTATGTTTCAGTAATAAAGTTGAAAATCTATTAAAGAAATTTGACAGATTGTAGTACGTTGATGTGCTGGCGTCTGTACTTTGTCCATTAATGATCATTTCTCTTGCCATTGATTGACTATGTTGTCAATTTCTCCTTGTTGAACCCGTCCCTACAATGACCTCTTTGAATTTCTTGTCAATGAAGTCTCATTTGTCGTAGGGTTCACCCACCCCCAATCTGATCGATTTGCAAGGTTAAGTAATGTGTCACGTTTAGGTATGTGTACTGCGGTCAAGTATACGAGCTCATTATACGAGGGGACCTCTACATGCCCCCTGTTCTGGTGTCAGAATGTTTTCTGTCAATCAGCTTGCAAAGTCCGGTTGTATTGTATCGTAATTCCCTCTAATTGGGTTGCAGTCGATTCGTATAAAATACAGACAGCGTTTGTTAGTAAGATATTATGATAGTAGAAGGTAGGCTTCTCTGGATAATCTTTTGTCCACCTATGGTCAAGATTAGACCCTAAAAACGACATAGGTAATAGACTGTAGGTATGACAAAAAATACCTATCGTACCTATAACTTACGTTAATATCTATTACAATAAGAAGGAATGGTGTGGTGTGCAGCTTCTCAGTCTCTGCAGGTCTCTGTATTCGATTTTGTCAATCTTTACAAGCAAAAACATAATTATTATAAGTACAGGTATTTTTAAACTGTTTATGTTGATCAAAATCACACATATTCGAATAACTAGGTAGTAGGTGGTACCTATAGATAGTTTGTATAATCTTAAATTAGCAATTACCATTACCATATTTTTTGTAAATAGCAATTTGTAGGTAAGTAGTTACCACCTTAGAGGTGTGTCCATATGGCAACAATAAATGACAACTTAGTTGGCTAGGTGGACAAACCAGATTTACTTTTCTAATAAAGTCACTGACCTTAATATCGGTAGTTATACGATAATGGTTCATGACTAGTCACGTACTCACGTGTGTGTGGGTACAATATAATGTTGTGCAATGTTACAGTTACATAAAAGTCTCATGGTTCTACTTCTACCTCCACTATACTTTTTATCTCGACTAAAATTTCAAAAGGAGATCATTTTTGGATGGAAAATGTCATGGATATTGATGATCTCTTCTAGCTAACGGTATGAATAACTTCAGATTATGTCTTTTACCAGCGTCAGACAGCATCTGTCTGGCATTAATGCTGAAATGAACCTTTTTGGCGCAGCCGTGAGGCACACACTATTGTTGTCTGAAACATTATTTTTTTATTAATTTTTTAACATTTATTCTTTCTTTCTTTCTTTTGTTTTTTTTTTCCTATAACAGCAAAACAAGCAGGAGATAAAACTGCCTATAGCACTGCATATTGACGATCCAGCCAAATAGGCAAATTAGGACCCTCACTTACAATGTATCAATGAAATTAAACTAAATACATGGCCAGCATTTTACACAGGAAGGTATCGCAATCAAGGAATGAGAACCAGCTGCCTAATTGCGTAACACACAATTGCAATTCCTTTCATTTTGACAATTCAACCATATTCATTGCGTTATTTATGTTGTCAGAAGACAAATTTTTCGAACATAATATGACGCAATGGATCAGGGATTGCCTTCAAAATCTGGAAGATTATGATAGGAAGTTACGCAATCAAGAATTTGCTTGTCCAGCACTAAGATCCTTCTCAATTTTTATGGTACCTATGTCTAAGTATTACTACAACTCTTTGAACGACCCCGTGATAAATGTAGCAACTCAATAAATATTCTTCTTTTAATACCTATTAAAATAATGAGGGATGCCCAGTCACTCGCAAAGGTTGGTAACACATTGCGGTGGTCCCATTTTGTTAAAAAAATACAAAAGTTGTTTTCGTTATTAAAACCTGCATTTGCGCTAAACTGGTTTTAAAACAAGTTTTTGCCTTATCTTGACGCTCACAGATGACTTACGTCACGATTAATATTTTTCTAACAGCAAGGTAAGTACGTAATAACGTAACTAATCTAATTTCGCCACGTTATTTAATAAGCCACAATCTTCTGCCGACCAATCTGTTTAGCTAAGGGTGTTCGCACTTCAACTCACGAAGTTGTCAGAAGTGATAGGGGCTCGTGGCCAAATATGTAATAACAAGGTCGATCTAAGGTTAAGCTATGCTTGCCGCGGTCGGTACGCGGATGGGTGGCCACTCATTACATATCGAGATTCCTCCGTGCCTCGAAAAGCGCGTTAAGCCCAAGAGACACAACCAGCAGTCTAACCAGGGGGTATTGTGTCCCCATTAACTGGGTTTTGGAGGTAAGATAGGCAGTCGCTCCATGTATACTGGTATTCAACTGCATCCGGTTAGACTGGAAGCCGACCCGACTATGTTCGGGTAAGGCTAGGCAGATTGATGGAGTTGTCAGAAGTAATAATACTATATCCACACCCGTACGCAAAATACGCGCATTGACGTGGAGTTGCGGACACCAGCCCGTATTACCTATTACCTACTATATCCACACTACATAGTATATTATAGGTACATATATACCATACATATTTATATGTTACATATACCTTATTCATAGTAAATTATTGTATTTAGTTCAATGCTGTGAACCTGTATCACGACAAACGGTGAATTTGTTTATGAATTTCAATTTATTACAAATTCTCATGCAATGATCTATTGTAAATCCAATTCCGGTGGCCATGTTGTATAATAAAAACTTTTTAACAAAAAAATTAAACCTCCGAAAAAACTGAAAAGCAAAAAATAAAAACCTTTTTTATTTTACCTTAATAAATAAGTTCTTAAACTAATGCAAGTATACCTAAAAAATTTTGAGTCGGCGCCAAACAAGCAACTTAATATCGTTGCGAGTGGTCGTGCGGAGAGCGCACTTTTTGTTTGGAATGTTAATATTTAGCGCTGGAGATTTCACGTTGCATTATTAATTTGATTTGGCTATTTCTATAAGGTAATTTAGTGATCTTTGTTCATTGATTGTTTGGCGCCGACTCAAAATTTTTTAGGTATACTTGCATTAGTTTAAGAACTTATTTATTAAGGTAAAATAAAAAAGGTTTTTATTTTTTGCTTTTCAGTTTTTTCGGAGGTTTAATTTTTTTGTTAAAAAGTTTTTATTTTATAATTTTTTGAGGCTATAATTTACTTATTACTGCATGCTTAATTTTTGATTACTTTTAAAATGGCTACCTACCTTACTTTAGATATTAACTGTTATATAATCCTACTTTAACTATTATTTTTTGTATAGTAAAATACTTAAAAAAAACAGGCTTTATATACCAACATAGATAGGCCTTTAATTTTAATTGTAATACACAGCTCAGCATTAAAATCTGTGAATGAACAACAAATCACCTCTATTTTCCCACCCTTAGGGTAGGAATTTTTTTTCCAAATTTACATTGGACCAACTTCGAGGTATGTTCTATCCATTAAAAAAAGAATTATCAAAATCGGACTAATCTGTAAAAAGTTATGCGTGGTCATACATTACAATCAGTGAGCGAACTATCAATCATCCCCGGTTTTCCTACCCTTAGGGTTGGAATTTTTTTTCCAAATTTATATGGGACCACCTTCGGGGTATATCCTTTCTAATCAAAAAAGAATTATCAAAATCGGACTGCTCTGTAAAAAGTTATGCGTGATCATACATAAAAAAAAAAAAAAAAAAAAAAAAAATATACGCGTCGAATTGATAACCTCCTCCGTTTTTTCGTCGGTTAATTAAAATAGTAGTAACGGATTATCGATGTCTTGATTTGCTTGGTTTTATTTCTATAACAAATAGGCCATACATCATTCCTCTTTTATGTTTTTTTTTTATTTATTATTATTATTATGAGCCTGTTATGTCCCACTGCAGGGCAAAGGCTTCCCTTCCGTCTTTCCACATTCTCTGATGAGACACTAATTAATTAATCCAATTAGACATGGATCTCTTCTAATAATTGTAAAACTGTTGTAGGTATCTTATCTTCCACAGAATGTAATGGCTTCCTGTGGGTGGTGGAACTTCACATTGATAGTTATCTACTTATACATATATTTTTTAGCCCCCGACAGAAACAGAGGGGTGTTATAAGTTTAACGTGTGTATCTGTGTATCTGTCTGTGCCATCGTAGCTCGCAAAGACGCAAACGGCTGAACCGATTTTGATGTTGTTTTTTTTTGTTTGATAGGTGACTTGATCGAGTGTGTTCTTAGCTATGATTCAAGATAATCGGTCAAGCCGTTTGAAGATTATCAGCTCTTTTTTAGTTGGTGACGGATTGAGTTGAAATTGGTATTTCGTTACTTCAATGATATTAAAAGAACATAGAACTATTGCAGTTTTTAAAAGAAGAGTGAAAGAAACACTATCTCTCCACCCTCTCATAGTTGTGTGTATTTTTAATTATTTTATTTACATTCTAGTGATATTTATTTTAGAAGTATGTATGTTTATTTGTATACAATGTACGAGTATGTACAGTCTGTTATAGCAATTAGCTGACCTCTTAAAAATTAAACGAATTTGAACCTTCTGCTTGTTAGCAGTAAGCTTATCGAACTAGAACAGTTCAACGTCTACGATTAATAAAACAGTTATTCGAATTTGATATTTAACACGCAGTGTTAAGGTAGGTATGATCTTGAATATTGTTCTAACTTGTAATATATTATTGCTAATTTCAACTACAATCACCATGTTCGTGTGGTCTAGTGGTAGCTGCAGTGAGCTGACAAGAGCGTGGTTGCGAGTTCGAAACCAACATGTTTTCTGCTGCGTATTTTGTTTTATAATATTTTTTTTTAAGTTATAAATAATAAATTATAACTTTAGCAACAAAGAAAAAAGCTGAACGAAAATAAAAAAACGATAATGATGGTAAAAACGATTTTATTTTATAAAAAAAATTATTATAAGAATAACGTAAATGATATAACAGTTACTAATAACGTTGTTACATACTTCACAGAGTTTAATGTAGTGAATCAACATGTTATAATATTTAGAAATATATAGGTATGTATTTCTATTTCATAACAATAACATCACCACATTAAATATCGTTGAACTAAATAAAATAGCATTATACGTTGATGTTTTACCTACTAGGTATACTATATATCAATTTGTTTTGTAAGTATGTAGTTATGTTTAGTTATAAATAAGGTTTTGACAAAGACTTCTCGTCGGTAAATATGACAACATAATCTTCCCAATTAAAATTGAGATATTCTTGGGCAAAGCGGACCCTTGCTTGGCGATGTGCAGCAGTCAGTTAAATTTTACGTGCTGGCTTGTATTGTTTCAGTCCAGCAACATGCAAATGTTTTCTGACCGTCTGAACAGAAACATTATACTGCATTGAGTAGGCAAAAATGAGTGTTCAGTATGCCTTCTAACAATTGCTTGATGATGTTTTGACACAGGAGTAACATTGCAGGTTTTGGTTCAGGACGATCCTTTTGAATATTCCCTGTCTCTTCAAAACGTCTTAGCCACAGTCTGACTGTATTTCTCTGAAACAACACAATAAGCATAATTTTAATAACCCGGTAATCATAATTTTTCGAATAAGTTTGCAAAAATACCTTTAGATAAACCACATTAGACCTATAAATGATCTCATAATGAAACAGTTAATTTTCTATTATTCTATACTCACGTTTTTAAGCCAACTAACGAATTAAGGAAGTATAAAAAAGAATACACTTACCGCTATATTAAGTTTCCTAGCAATCGCTTTAATACCAACATTCTCCTTATGCAAATACAATATTTTGTATTTTAAATAATCACTCAACTGAGACATGACGATTAAACTATCAAAACCGATAATAATAATTAATAAAAAGGCGTGGATTTTCGCAACTTAGTAAGGCAATATAAAAATGTTCGTGCGTATTCACTGCTATTTGTGCATAGAATGTCTTGTTCAATTTATTCTTCTACCCCATATTCCTAAAATCATTTCAATAGCAGTTTTTGTTGAATACGTATATTGACGTCGAACTACCCACTTATTGAAAAAGGTGAAACGTTTGTCGTTTATCAACTTAATTGATATGCTTGTTCTTTACAATAATGCAAGAAATACTTAACGAACAATTTATATATTGAAAACAAAATTAAACATGAGACTAGATTTGAACTCGCATCTTGCACGTCTCAGCCTTACGCATGAACCACGACACCAGATTAACTTGAGTAAGATAGATGAAATAAGGTATTAGTAGCAATGACACAAATTATCACAACATTAACCTAACCTTTAAGTCTTGCTGATTAAAAATGAAAATTGCGTAACAAATACCCATACATAGTAAATGACCTAACACCAACATCTTAAAGCTCAAATTTGCGTATCAAAATTATTTATTGTTTCTGTTCATCGAGTAGTGTTAGTCCGATTAACTCATACATATTGAATAACCTTTAATGTTATGAGAGGAGGGTGCCAAATCGAGTAATTTTTAGGGGGGTCAGCTAATTGCTATAACAGACTGTACTCTCGTATTATTTGTTTAGTTTCTTTTAGATTTTATGTTTTTTTTAAAGTCTTTTGTGTTTTCGTTTTTTTTACTAAGTATAGAAGTTTGACATTACACTTGTCAGATTAGTCTCTGGGATTAAAAAAACGAACTATAAATTGCCGTGTTTAATTATTTATTTAAAAAATGTCTATTCTTCATTTGTTTCTTCTCCATAAAGGTTTCATAACGTTTCTATTATCTCAATAGTTCAATATGCTTACGAGGGAAAAAAAAACAAAAAAATCCTTGTTGTTGTCGACTTATATTTCGGTTAATAACTCCGAAACCTGACGCTTTAGGATATTATGTTAATTACATTTTTTGTTTGTATAAGTGTCCTCTATCTAAATATTATATAACTTTTGTGGTGCACCGCGATTCTGAACAAAAATCAAAATGGCGGCTGATTTTAGGGCCAAAACCTTCAAACCCCTTTAATTACGCAACTATGTTTATTGGGAAAAAAATCAGCATTGCCATACAACGTGGACAGCCAAAAGGTTAAAGGATAAAGGCACTTTTCCTGTTGATAGCGATGCGGACGATTTTTTGATGCCCTATGATTCTTGTCTCTCTTTTTGTATTTACATAATACTTATTATTATTTTATGAAATACAATGTTTATACATGTTTTTTTGTTTTTTGGAATAAACGCTTCGATACAATGCTTATGTTTATTGATCACAATATATTTATTTACACTACTTATGTATTTATATGATTTTAAGGCTTTAAAAGGATTTAGGCTACTTGATGAGATAAAAAACGCATATCTTAACTAGTAGGTAATTATAGTTATCTGCAGCATACTTTCTAGCTCTAGAGCTGAAATACTGAAATGCAAAGTAAAAGGCACGCGTGTTCAATACACTGCATTGTGAACATAAATTCGGTGCAATAAGAGCATGGTTACTAGCAAATACCTACATATGTTGTAAAAAAAATTGTGATTGCGTTACGTGATGACAATAATTAGTATTTGTAGATAATACGACTAATTACTCAAATGTCACAATGTTAGCTCTTAATTACTGTGTTTAACATTTATTTAAGACCAAAATGTTTACCCTAACATTGACATTGTTATCGAAACAAAATGACTTAATTTTTATTAGTTTAACCATTGAACTGCGATCTTTTATGGGCTGATTACATTACTTATACGTAATGACTATAATGAACACTTAACTTTTATCCATGTTTAAAATTGCACTACTTTTTTCAGGGACTTGCGTCATACCTCTTGCCTCTTTATGCCACGTGGAACCGTGCACGAAAGCAGCTTAAAAGGAATGTCACAAATAAGTCCTAATCTGGACATAAAAATTCTTGTACCAAGTAAGAGGATACACATTAAAGCCGATAGCTAAATAATAATCGGATGACTGATAACACAAGTAGGTAGGTACAATATCATTGTTATGAATGCTATTTAGGTAGGCGTTAGGTAGTGGGGGGCTGACGGCTAAATAATAACAGCCGCACAGGTCTATCAAAGGTTCGTGGGTGACTGACCATCCATTACTTATCGAGACCCTTCCGTGTCTCGTAAAGCACGTAACGTTGGTCCAGCAGCCTAATTGCGGAACGCCAAATCGTCAAATGATTCTGATCAGTTGGCTTCATTTCTATCACAATTGGCTTCATTTTACGATTTTCGAATTGCGAAACTCTAGTTTCTGCGCAGGGCCTTAACGTTCATAATTGGTTTCATAATAAACTAGAGTTTCGCAATTCGAAAATCTTAAAATGAAGCCAATTGTGATAGAAATGAAGCCAACTGATCAGAATCATTTGACGATTTGGCGTTCCGCAATTAGGCTGCCGGCTGTCATTCGTAGATCTTTGACACTCGTTACGGGTTGTTAGACGGTGGGTTTCTGACAACCATTTAAGGCTGGTTGTCAGATACGAGACACGACATCCCTTGGCTTACCAAAGGATAACGTGTTAGGTACCCGTTTTGTGGAGGTCAAATAGGCAGCCGCTATCCACTGCATGTAAAATACTGGTATTGGTGGATTATATTACAGCCCGCTCCCACTCACAGAGGAGGAGGCATGTGTCCCAGCAGTGGGAAAGTTATAGGCATTGATATTCAAAAGTAGGCTGATTATGGAGACTAGAAGCTGACCTCAACATATTATGTAAGTAGTTGGAAAATGGTTAGACAGATTGATATAGAATGATATTTAGGTAGGTTTAAGGAGTTTACTGTTTCATCCCTTGAGGGATGAAACAGTAAACTGCAAACGACAGCAAACTTTTAGTAAAATGATCTTGAAGCCAGGAATTCAATTTTGGGGCAGCGCCTGCAGCTCAAGCATTAGCATCATACAGAGCATGCGAAACGCTATTTAGAGGTCGATTAATATTAGTGGCGTTCCTTGGCTTGTCATGAACGCTGAAATACACAAGAGGTTATCAATAAATACGAGTTCAAGAACATCACAAAAAGGTATCAGGAAAAGTGGAAAGGCACCCAACAATCTGGTTGCCGATGCCGCCCTGAAAACAAGAAGTAACATGAAAGTGTAGTCCACAGTAGCGTAGCAACGTGGCCAGGGGCCCGCCCGGGTGCAAAAAAAAACTTGGAGCTCTATCTAAAGCGGTTAGGTTTTTATCAAGTAAAAAACATAAATACATAATTATCTTCTATCCATATGTCGCAGGGAAATGAGGATATCAGGGATTTCACGAAATCCCGGTAGATGTCGAATATTCTTGTTTATTACGTATTTTTACTAAAAGTATCTAGTGATATGACAATCTAAGTAAATTATGAAGTTGTATTTTTTTGTTTTTCTAAACTACCTCTTAGAGGGGGAACAAATTTTGTAACCCCCCCAGGGTGTCAAAATTTGTATGGAAGAATTTTAACGTGCAGTCCGATTGACTCGAAATTCAGTAGACCAAAAATAAAGAAAAACGTGTATCAGGGTTTTTCAAAAATCTACCCCTAACGGGGTGAAAAGGGGTGGTTAATTTTCCAGGAGCGGATTTTACTGCGTGGCTTGATTAACTCAAAAATTGGTATAACTAATCTTTGAGTCAAATGATGGAAACATCCCAATTGATTTTTTAGAATTCTACCCCTGTGGGGATGAAAAGGCGGGATACTGCAATTAATATGAAAAATCTTAATCCTTTGGTTAAGAAACTTGGCAATATTTGCCTCAGTAAATAATAAAGATTGTCACTTTTAGATTTCTAAAAACCCCACACTGATTTTACTGCTTGCTTCCATAAACTCGAAAATGAAAAAATGTATGTCATACTGACATTTCAGTTATTGACTACTGGATACTCCTTGACATTGAAAAATTAAAAAATAAAATGGATAAAATGATTTTTCAATTTAATAATTTTTTAATATTTATTGTTATTAAGCATGGTATTTAGATAATAGGTTGTAATGTCATAGGTTGTAACGGCAGAGCATGGAGAACATTACCAAAACATGTATAACATCTATACCCCTACCCATGTTGGCAAAAAATAAATGATTTGATTTGATTTGGAAACGTAATAAACGCTTTTTTAAAAACATGGGCTGTCATGGTGAAAGGGGAGGACAGTTTATTTGAAAATCTTAGTTTAACTTAAAAATTGGCCCAAATACCTACTCATTTCTCTAAATAAATTATAAAGATCGTAAACATTAATTTTCAATAACTGCCTTTCAAGGGGAGGTGGAGAGGGTGTTCAATTTTTTTTAAAGTGCTATCAGTTATATTTCGGTAGAGTAAGCTATTAATTGTTCATAAATCGGTCGCATAGGTAACAGCCGATTGGTTGAAGCAGAAAGAATTTATTATATTTATGTTCTGAAAGTGGAAGAAATTTTTTTCTAGGTCAGTTTGAGGTCTGCTGGTCAGGGGCCGAGGGGCCACCTGAGCTTGGGGGCCCCGGTGCACTGCACCGCCTAGCTCTCCGATAGCTACGCCACTGAGTCCACCCACACCTGTGCGAGCGTAAGCTTGAATACAAAGTAAATGACTCGCTGGAGCAGTGTTGCCAGATCCAATTTTCAGAAGTCCGTAGGGCTACGCTCAAAAATCCGTAGAAGTCCGCAGATTGTCTCTACAAAAATCCGTAGATCTACGGACATTTTTTAAAGCTAAATAAATCTATTTAGAGATGGACTGACCTTAAACTTAATTAAAAATAGGTAAGGAAATTGTTAACTAAAAAAATCAGTGGGAAAATCTCCAAGACAAAATAAAAGAAAAAAAAATTGATAATTAATTACTGTTGGTGTCACTCTCACGATTCTCAGTAACATGTGTAATCTTTTTTGTATCATATAATAATTTGAAATTAAATAATTCAAAATGCTTCCTTTTTGCTTCTACCTCATAGCAAGTAGTTTTTATTGGTCTTTTTACAGATTCTGTGTTAAGTTTGTTTCTGGTAGATGAAATCGAACAAAAATCCGTAGATTTGCGACCAAAATCCGTATGTCCGTAGGTAAGACCTAAAGCCCGTAGATCTACGGACAAATCCATAGGTCTAGCAACGCTGCGCTGGAAGCACGCTTTTCCGATTTTTACCCCCAACTCATCCGCTAAAAGAGTTTAGTTAGCCCCATCTCGGCGCCCTGTCCTAAATCATTGTTAAAAAGTATAAAACTGATCGCGGATTGCCGCAGAAGAGACAAAACTATAATTTAGGTAGTTATAGAATTTTTTATCAATAAGTCTTCGATCAAATTGATCGAAGCAATAAGTATTTTTCAATACTATCGCACTGATGATACCTTAGTAATCTGTGACTTAACCAAGTAGTTTAGACCTATTGACATCGTCGTGAGTAAATTGGCAGTGACCTTCGACAAGGTTGATTCTGCTGTTGTGTGGCAGCTGGTGGCAGCATACATTTTAATATTTTTACCTACTCATCGTCGCCGCTTGATATTTACCTACCTTCTCATTGTGTAAATAAATTATTTTGTATTGTTAAGTGGAAGTTATTCTCTTTGAATCCACACTTGTATCCATACTTACATAAGTATTTCAATTAAAATGTAATTTGATTTGAACAGTCAACACCTAGCTTAATTAAATAGGTACCTACGACCTGTTGATAGATGTATTCCTGAGGTGGGAATGCGAGCTTTCTAGATAACAGAGTTCCCACGATTATGAAGCAAAGTGTATGATTTTACAGTTTACGGTATCACCGACTATTATGATTTAAGAGTATGATTCTTTAGCATGTTATGATTAGAAGGTATGCTGCGAGAGCAGTCAAGTGGTGGTCCAGTGGAAACGGCTGCGACTCACGAGTTGTAGTTCTTTAGTTCGAACTGAGACAGGCACTTTACTGTTGTGTTAATTATTTCATCACCACTGCTCTCATAACGGTGAAGAGAAACATCAGAACGTCAATATTATTTAGGATAGTTCCCCAAAACGCACGCCCTTCACCACTTCCTAGCGCTTTCGCTGGGAAGAGGCAGTGGGGTAACAAACTCCCAATAGGTAGATAGGTACTTATCATGAATGTAAAAAGGGTATGTATGTAAGTAAACACGATAAAACAACAAAAGCAGTACTTGATCAAAAAAATTGGGCTCAACGACTGTTGGCAGTGAAGTTTTGTTCATGAAGTATTGAAAATGTACGTACTTAGCAGGTTGCATTCTGTAGTTTCTGCCAACCCCAATGAGAAGGCGAGAGTATGTGTGTATGCATTGTTTGCTTCTAAGTAAAAGTTTTGTCATCGACTTTTGTTGCTGACTATACTTACCTAGATCCGCACAGCTCTGCACCCTAATTGCGTAACGCAGTAACAATCACAATCACGCACAGTCAAAATGAAAGCCATTCCTACAAGTCAGTGTGTTACGCAATTATCCCGCTGTTTTTGTAATTTCTTTGGCTCAGCCGGTCTATTAATTTAGTTTTCTTCTTTCAACATTTAGGTACTTAGGTTCTTATCTGCGGATCTATTATGTAATAATCTCACCGTGAAAACTTAGGTGAAGTCAAGTCGAGATCCGAAAACGTACGAAACTTTTAGATATTGGAAAACGAGTTATGGAACTCAAATGGAGTTGGGCGAGGCGCAGTGATGACAGGTGTAGTAATGAAAAGTAAGGCAGTGACCGAGGGGCGTCCAAGGAATGGAAGACGAAGTGTGAAAGTGTCGGTCGTCCGGCGAGGAGATTGGCAAACGATATTATTACTATCGTGGGTGGAACCTGGATGAGGCTGGGGCACAGGAGCGTGGGGAATGGCACCAGAAAAGAAAGGCCTACGCTCAGCAATGGGTGAAGTCGGACTGTAGATGATGATCTCTAAATTTAGGTGTTACTACAATTTTGGTGGGGTAGGTACCTACATACAGAAAAAATGCTGCACGGCAGACCCAAAACGTGACCGGAGTCCTTTTTTAAAGTGGCCCAAAACCGCAGTAGGTACCTATATCGGGAAAGGAGGTGAGCTTGAAGTGAGATTGACACTTAAAGGTCACTTCACCTACGTGTTCACGGTGAGATTATTACATAATAGATCCGCAGATAAGAACCTATGTAGGTACATAGGTTCTTATCTGCGGATCATCTTCTTTCAACATGTAGGTACATGTTGAAAGAAGAAAACTAACTTTAGGTAATATTAACACATCATGAAAATATTATTTTTTCTACATTTTACAGATCAAGGAAGTCACGCACGAGACTGCGTGATTTCCTTGATCTGAAATGTTGACTTACTTTGCTACGTCAGCATACTTCCCACTTGGATAGGAACATTACTCACAATTTATTGTAAGTAAAGTCAAACAATTAGCAAATCAAGTTCATTGCCAAACATTCAGCAACAAAGTTCAACAATGATTGATTGCTACAACACAATGATTGGATATGGTAACATTCCTGTCGAGAACCTGGAACCAGGAGGTTTACACTCTATGCACGAAATCCGTAGTTTAGGCCGACGTTACGGGCGATTCCTTCTCTGTATCACCTAAGGACATAAGATTGTTTGAGGCCCGACCTAATAATGAATGACATCACGATTTGATTGATAGTTGTCCCTACTCCATAATAAAATTATGTCGCCCGTCCGGCCGTCCTAAAAAGTTAATTAGTCGGGTGTAGGGTTCATTCCGAAGTTTCGAATTACAATATTCGGAAAGGACTGTATTTTCGTTAAAGGCCTTTAGAGAGTAGGCCCCCAGCTGTCAACGTCATAGTCGTCATCCTAGATTGCCGAAAGCCTTCGCCAACATCCTGGTACAGTTGGCAGCACTCGTTGATACGTCACCTATTTGTACTTATAATTATCATCTCCGTTCCAACCTAAGGTTGTCGCCGCCCATTGCATCTGCACTAATGTTCAATCGGTGTGTCATATTTTTAATTTTTTATTATTTTTATTAATATGTAGAAAATACACATAACACTAAAATATATCCATATATTTATGAAAAGGAAGAGCTCACTGAGCATCATAAAATGCGTCCGCATCGCTGTCAATGGGAAAAGTGCCAAAAAGGCTGGCAGCTTTGCCACATTGGATGGCAATGCTGATTCTTTGGCCTAACAATAGGGCAGCCCTCTGGTCGCGTGGAAAGTCGACCGACCGCGTGGCGATGTACTGAAATACTCGATGATCACTCGGACCTACCGCCCTAGTGTTCCAACCTGAAACGTCTCAAACAAATGGCTTCCAATAAGGTGTTGTATTTGCGCCGTTTCAGATTTTCTGCGCCTGTAGCAGCCACCCCAGCACAGCACGCCGCACTAGGAAGATTGAGGATGCCACGAGGTTGTCGACTCAGGTGGCATCCCACACTACCCAATACAGTCTCCTGAAACAAGAAAAAAGTCATGAGCCGTTCAATGCACAGGTTTCAAATATACTTACCTATCACTTGGAATGGAATGTTGAGCCCTTGAAGAAGACGGATGACAGCAGAATGTTGAGATGGATGTGTTGTGGAGAGTGGTGAGAATGGATAAAGTAACAAATGGCTTTGAGGGAAGTTTGAAAGTAGCGCTTCTAAAATTTTGTAGTTTGTAACAGTTTATGGAATGAAGAGGTATGAAACGCATGTGAATAATAATGAATGAAAAGAGAGTGAGCAGAAACTACAGATTATGTGAGGAACTAAGGGATGATATAATTAAAAGGGAGATAATGGATATAATGAAAGGGGGCAGAATGATATCGGAAGCATGACCGAGAGAGAGAATGAAAGAAAGTAGACTATAACGTTTCGCGCCGTTCTCATTATAGGATACAAAGCCATAAAAAGATTTTATATGGTATAATTTGGGCTTATTTCAGGTCTACTTTCTATTCTTTGCATGTTTCTAATTCCATCTTTTTAGTCAGTTTTCATAATATCTATGTGTAAGTACCAGACAACGCTCTAATAATTGTGGTCTAGGTAGGTACAAGTACCTTCTTAAATACATTTAATTAGCCTATAATGTTCCCACTGCTGGGACACAGGCCTCCTTTCACCGAGAGGGAGTGGACTGTAATCTGCCCCGCGGGCCCAGTGCTGGTAGGTAGATGTCCCACATCTTCGAATTTTTGGTTCTAGGACATGCCAGTTTCCTCACGATGTTTTCCTCCACCGTTTTGAGAGCAGTGGTGATGAAATTATTTACACAAAGTAAAATGCCTGTCTGGGTTCGAACCCATGACCTACAACTCGTAAGTCGGGACTGATACCACTGGGCTACCACTGTTCTTAAGAAGAAATCAATCAAATTAAAACACAATGCGTCTTCGATTGCAAATGTGCAACATTGAGTTCTTCGAACTTAATTGTAAAGCGTTACGGCTTGCGACACCAAACTGACGACGAAAGGCTGAGGCATGCTTTATGCAGTAAATTAAAATTATCGTTCTAATGGCTGGTTAATGTGACGGATCGCGTTGCCACGGGCACGCTTCGACAACGGCCGTGGTGAACACACTTAATGAGTTTGTTGAACGTCATACAAGTAGTTCGCTCCTCTAGTGATGCGCGCAGTGGAAATGTACATGATCATCGCAGTCATGCTGATGAAGACTACTCTAGGATTGCCACACAATTGTGTTCATTACTGCAATTTGTAAGTCCAGTTCATCTAAGGACCGCAGAATATTATCTAAGACCTTTTTATCGATATCGAAAAACCATCTCAGAGACTCGTGATTTTGAAAAGGAATAATCCTCTATTTAGCAATATATCCCTGTAAACTTAAAACACTCTTTATCTTCTTTATTGTACTTGAATTGTTCTATAGCGTACAGCCAGTAAATTAAACATAGAACCAAAGTCTTTCTTTAAAAATAATTTCGGAAAATATTTCATTACAGTTCACCTGAAAACTCTTTCATCCCGCCTGGATGCGACTGCTCTATTTATAACCTACGGAAAACTCGTTCAACGACGTCAAAACACATCGCGACACTTCCAGATATAAAAGATACCGGAATTCATTATGATCCGGTGAAGTTGAATTTTACCCAGAATACATCGTTTGATGAACAAACATTGCACATGTTAAGTATTCATCCAATTTTCAAGTCTAAACAAAATACATTCAACGGTGCAAAAAAAGGTGAATCATTCTCAGAACAAGATAACAATGATGAGAGTGATAGCAAGTCTTACAATAAAAACAAAAAAAGAGATACTTATTTTCCACAGCTGGTAGATGAAACAAAAGAACTTCCACTTCACTTATATTTGGATATAGACATTACTTCAGAAAACAATAATAGCCCACAACTTGAAGAGCTACAAAATATGTTTGAGAAGTTTCAAGCTGCTGAAAAAAACTTATCAGAATGCATCGATCTCCACATTTATATATTTTCAAAATATATTGATACCATTAACAAAACAAATACGAATTGGGGACGAAAAGTTCAACATGATAACTTATCAAGCTTCCAACAGCTAACAGAGATTGAAAGCAAGTGTGATCAGCCTGCTAGTATCATAAAAAAAAGCATTTATCAAATAAAACAATTTTTGTCACGGGAGGATAAAACTACTGAGTTCACTCAAGATATGCAAGAGACAGTTAATATTGCTGATTCTAACAAAGAGATAGGAGCACAAAATGCGATAAATGAATTTGGACATGTAAATGCTGCTACGAGTGATATGTATCCTGACGCACTGACAACTCTTGTTACAGATGATATTTACAATAATTACAATGCTGCAACCGAAACTGTTGACATTGTTGCCGAAAAAATGGAGAAATTACCATTTGATAAAAAATATTTAGAACATGCTTTAAATCATAATTTGTTTTACAACGATTTGTTACTGAACATGAATGACACTACCTCGACTTCATCCTTTTATGAGGACTCGACAGTGTACGACAAAATAAATCTGTCGGCTTTTACCGATCCAACAGGTTATGGGGACCTAGAAGCAACAAGCAAAACGGATCGGATAGAATTTAGTGAAAAAGATATGACAATACCACGAATTATAACAAAAGAATTTTCAAATGGCACCCTCGTGAGTGTAGTGGATGGTTATGAAAATATTTCTAATTCTGACTTTATAAATAATAGCATTATATCAACGCCATCAAATAACGAATCAAACTCTAAAGTTGATTTGGTAAAGCCTAACATTGATAAAATAGGCCAGTCTGATACCGTAAACATTCATGGGAACCTTTATATTTCGTTTGGGGAAAAACAAATACCAGCCCGTTTTATCCAACAGTCGGATGGGGAATTAGACGTAGCAATCGATGGCTTCTCCATGTGCCATCAGATTCAAGGAAACCACACGTCAGACTTTATGAACTTGTTATGTAAATGTATTATACATAAGAATTGCACCTAAACATTATACTAATTACTAATGCAAATTTATTTTTACCTATACAGGGTGTTACAGAAAGGGTATATCAATACAAACGGGTTGAAGAGTGTATCTGTTCTAGAATCTCTGTACAAAATGTTAGCTCAAAAGCATTAACTTTGAAAATGCTTAATATTTTTTTATTTCGACATCACGGCGCTGCACTGGCGCGCGGCGGCGTGATGTGCGTGTACTAGGCGCACAGACACACTACAGATAATGGATAATGACCCTCGTAGTGCGGTGACACGTTTTTTTATGATTTCAATTTAATAAACTATCGAAATAAAAAAATATTAAGCATTTTCAAAGTTACTGCTTTTGAGCTGAAATTTTGTACAGAAATTCTAGACCAAATACACTCTTCAACCTGTTTGTACTGATATACCCTTTCTGTAACACCCTGTATATAAGGTGTAAAAAAATTAACCTTAAAAACTTTAAGAGGTGCTTTAGACCATCGAACTGAACAACTTTCACTATGAGACCAACTCCGAAATCACGAAAAAAAAATCAGCTGTTTCATACAAAAGTTCAATACCTACTCGGCCAAAATGTATGAAACAGCTCATTTTTTTTTCGTGATTTCAGAGTTGGTCCCATAGTGAAAGTTGTTCAGTTCGATGGTCTAAAGCACCTCTTAAAGTTTTTAAGGTTAATTTTTTTACACCTTATATAATAACAGCCGGGATTTGCTAATCGTTGCCTAAATTATTATAATTTTTTTTATTTTACATATTTCGGGACCATGGGGTCCCGGTCCTTTGGAACACGTACGAGGGGCCGAAGCCAACTCGCAGAGGCCCCTTAGGAAATTTTAATGAAATGTGGCACCAACCGACGATTATCCCTGTATGCACTATGCAAGTGCACCCAAGGACAACCCCCGGTTGGTGTAGGACTATTGCAGGATATGGAAAAATAAAAAGTTGGGCTATGGGTTTGGGTGGCTAAAGTGGACTGGTTACCAAGAAGTATGGAAGAACTAAGACCCCTGCCTAATCAATGTTTTATATATACACGGATAAAATAGCAGGGGGTGACTTGCACACTCAATAATGGGCCCCCGGAAACGGTCGCTAGCACATAGTGACGTAGCGACAAGGGGGCAACATGTCCTGAAGTGCTTATGAGGAGTGGAGAGGTATTTCACGGCTATCAGGACAATCCTGGAAGTACGGTCAAGATCCCTACCACTTCCTTCCTCCGAGCACGTTGGCTCTTGTGAATCTCCACTCAAGCCGGCCAATAAAGGCAAGAATGAGGTGGGAGCTCTGTTCCTCGTCATTGTTCACTCCAGCCTTTCAATAAAGGCAAGCCAGAGGTGAGGAACAAGACTTCTCCCGGGAGATAGGGTCCGTGGGGTCGCTACTGCCCAACAGCTCGCCACATGCTGCCCTGCGGGTTTCTGTATCTCTTTTGTTCTGGCTCCTCACCCTAGACCTGTTCCGGCAACGTAAACTCTTCCGGCACAGGCCTAGAATTCGGAGCGTGCTAGCCCCACCACGACATCAACGTAGAGATACGGCGGTGGGGTTATTAATTATAATTATTATTATTTTATACATAAAGGAAGCAAGCAGATAATAATAACTGCACATAGTTTTTGTTTACCCGTACTAAACGTATAAAGGCATAAATAGCATTAAATTATTACAACAATATTTTAAGTTAGTTAACCTATCTATTTAGTTTCATAGTTTCATCATCTTCCTGCCCGTGTCTCCTGTTATTTGGGCTTGTTCCCACGAACTCCAAATCTATTGTTCTCCAAAAATTTTCTTTCCATACATTGACTCCCAAGGGCTCCATAATTTTATTAGTTAAAATAATAAAATATTAAAACTGTTCCCAGCGGCTCCAAAACAAATCGCGTAAGGTCAACAAAACACAAATTGCTAAATTAATGTTATAATTTCGTGGTAAATAGTTTCAGTACAAAGGTAGTCACAAATCAATATACCTATTATGCTAAGGAATTTTTCCCTGAACGTCGCTTCTCATAATGTCGCTCCTCAACAGACGTCTTACCTGCATTCCCATTACATCGCTCTTCACCTTACTGTAAGTCCCACAACGTCGCGCCTACTTATGGTACAGTCATGGGTAGTCTCTTTTCAAACTTTATTTTAAGATTGCATAAAATTGTTGAATTTCATTTTTTTTTTATTCTAAAAAGAAAAATAAAAAGGTTGGAACGGAAACAGTATTACTTTGAATTTCTCTCGGATGTGGACCGAAGATGACCACTTAATTATCTGTAATTTTATTTGAAAAGCACTAGGGTAGCAGAAGTATGCAAGAGATTGCTGCTAAAATAAAACTCATGAAGAACATGCGGCTTATGCATGGGGTACGCATTACGTATTATACAATCTCCTACTAACTTCTGTTACCCTAGTACTTTTCAAATAAAACTAAACTAAATAAGGCTATTTGGATTATACAAAAATATGAAAAGAATGCAGTGTATTAAAAACGCGTGCTTTTTACATTATGCTATTAACAGTGAAAAAAAAATTTAAAAAGTTTGGGTACTTTTAAAACTGTTCGTAACTTTAATCGATCTCTTTCTGTGACTCCTAATCTATGCTTATCAATATAGTGATAACTATACCGTATTATTTTTGATGCGAAAATGTTCCTTACTTGTCTCACTTTTTCAAAATCTGTCAAATGCAGAATCTATTAAATATATCATCTGTTAGTAGTAGATTATGATGTCAAACGTAGAATCTTTCAAATGTTGACTTATCGGATAATTTGTTTGTTGAATCATAAATTAATTTTATTGTAAATATACAATTTTTTTTGCAGTTTGTACTTTAAAATTTTTGGAGCCAATGGGAATGATTTTATTTGATAATAATTTTGGGTTTATTTTTGGAGCCGTTGGGAATAAGCCGTTATTTGGGGTCGGCACAACATTGTGTTTTCTTACATTCTGTCAGCCATCAGCATCACTCTATCATTCATTTCTTTTTCTTTCATATCATCCCACACACAATCCATCCATCTTTTCTTTGGTCTCCATCAACATTTATATTATATACATCACTCTTTTAGTCCTCCTCATCACATGAATGTACCAATAAAAAAATATCCATTTCATCATTTCTGTAACTGACGCCACAATCAAACTTCCTCTAAAATACTTATTTCTTACGGTAGGTATTCAGTCTTATCCGTCCACACATTCATCTCAACTTTCTCATCTCCGTTACATGGAATCTTTTCTCATACATCTTCTTCACGGGCTAGCATTTTTCTTTGAATACTTATAGTACCTAACTACATATTTAGTTTAATATCTAATAATAGTATTCGTAAAATAAAATCATTATTTATCTAAAGCCTTTCATTGTATGGGTATTTGCATTGCCGCGCGACTTCGTTCGCATGATTTCCGATTTTAGAAATAATTAATCTTTATAGAAAAGGTTTCAGAAACTCAGATACCTACTTCAAGTTCCTGAAACCATTATTATAGGTATAGGCAAGCGTCAAGCGAAGTGTGGGACGCTCTCTAGCTATATGGACCGACGACCTTAAGAAGGTGGCTGGGAGGGACTGGATGCGGAAGGCAAGGAAGACAGGTTGTTGTAGCGCAGCCTGGGAGAGTCCTAGGTATGTCCAGAGCAGTCGACTGCGATATAGGCTGAGTTGATTGATTATTATACAGGGTGTTACGGAAAGGGTATATCAATACAAACGGGTTGAAGAGTGTATCTGGTCTAGAATCTCTGTGCATTTCAGCTCAAAAGCATTAACTTTGAAAATGCTTAATATTTTTTTATTTCGACATCACGGCGCTGCACTGGCGTGCGGCGGCGTGATGTGCGTGTACTAGGCGCACAGACACACTACAGATAATGGATAATGACCCTCTTAGTGCGGTGACACGTTTGTTATAATTTCAATTTAATAAACTATCGAAATAAAAATATATATTAAGCATTTTCAAAGTTTCTGCTTTTGAGCTGAAATTTCGTAAAGAGATTCTAGACCAGATACACTCTTCAACCCGTTTGTATTGATATACCCTTTCTGTAACACCCTGTATAGGGCGAATCGCTAAAGGAAATCAGAGCGACGACGGAGGACTTCAATACTAATAATTAGTTTCACTGCACCCAAATTGCGCAACACACTTTCTTTCATGATCCAAAGGATTTTGAAAGGAATTCCATTGCTTCATTTATGTTTCAAAAAGTCATTCAAAATGTTATTGGGTTTTTCCATTTGGGAAAGTACTTAGTCTGGATTTATGCACGGTATCTAATTAGCAATAAACTCAAACTGAAAGCATTTATTTCAATTAAACCATTTACAGGCACTTTTGAACTATCAAGAAGTCAGTCAGTCAGAAAAAATTAAGCTAGTTGCCCATTCCAAAGCGTAGGTACAGACGCCAGCACATCAAACTACCCGAAACTGTCAAATTTTCCCAATCAACTTTGAACCTTATGCTTTAGCGATAAAGTTGAAAATCTATTAAAGTTTGACAGATTGTAGTAGCTCGATGTGCTGGCGTCTGTACCTGAGGAGAAGAACGGGCAAGAATTATAGAAAACTATATTTTTACAAAAATATTAGTAAAAAAAAATTGGTTCACTGCTAATAATTTAGTATTAAATGGAAAAATAACTAAGTGCATAAGATTTTTTTTCCAAATGTCAAAGGTAGGTAGTGATTGTGAGACAATGGCGCCGATTCCCTTGTTCACACACTAAACTAAATTTAAGTTCAGTGCATAATTTTCATTCTATTTCATTAAGAAAAGGACAGAAGATAAATATTAGTTTAGTCCTGTCAAATTAGTCAACGCCTGCCGTAAATTGATGTATTTTTAGTGGGCAAGTTTTTAATCGCGTCTGAACTTGTCTATTGAGTATCTTATTTTGACAGGACTAAACTAATATTCTGTCCTTTTCTTAATGAAATAGAAAGAAAAAGTTGCACTGAACTTAAAGGGGTTAGAAGATTTTTGTATGGAGGGTGGCCCTAAGGTCGGTCGCCATTTTGTTTTTTTTTTCAGAATCGCGGTGCACAACAAAAGTTATACATATATTTAGATAGAGGACACTTATACAAACAAAAATGTAATTAACATAATATCCTAAAGCGTCAGGTTTCGGAGTTATTCACCGAAATATAAGTCGAAAACAACAAGGATTTTTTTGTTTTTTTTTTTCCCTACAGGTAAGCACATTGAACTATTGAGATAATAGAAACGTTATAAAACCTTTATGGAGAAGAAACAAATGAAGAATAGATATTTTTTAAATAAATAATTAAACACGGCAATTTATAGTTCGTTTTTTTAATCCCAGAGACTAATCCTAAACAAGCAAAGGTGTAAGCAGAGGTGTAGGAACACCCGTTCCTACACCTCTGCTTACCTCTTCGGAGACTTGTCGCGATAATTTGTTATGTTATGAGTAGTGAGTGACATCTGGTAATAGAAACATGAGCCTCTTATTTAAATAAATACCAAATAGATGGCGGTAGTGAATAAAGTTTATCTGAGTTTATCAAATCCAATCAAATCAAACAATATTACATGCGCAAGAGCAGCTTCAATGAAACGAAACGTTGTGTCGGTAGATGGCAGTAGTGAGTAGAGTTTATCATAACAAAATTTGCAAGGCATAGCCTGTACGAGTATATTGATGGGATGGTTATGGTGATCCGATCACTGGACAGAGCTATATTTATCGACATCGTGTTCTGCTTGCGCATAATTATGATTGTATTACACAATACTAGGTCAGCAAGCTGTCACAGCATACAAGTATTTATAGGAATTGCCTGATCTGTCTCTTTCCATTATAGTTGTATTAGTGATTGTTATGATATTACTAGTTGACCCGGCGTACTTCGTACCGCATCCGAAAGTCCTAATCAATAAGAACGAATGTATGAGAAAATTAATTAAGGTGAATGTGACATGGTAGACTGCGAAACTTAAATTTTCTTAAGTTTTTTGCAATTTGCAGATCAGTGTCAGGTTGTATCTTGATCCAAATATGATTCGCGACTATAATAGACATGTATTTACAGAATCATAGTCATTAGAATCATTAATAAATCTCTTTAAGTTAGATTTCTACCACAAACACTTTTCCATACGAGATTTGTTCTTAACGGTAGAAATCTAACTTAGAAAGATGTATTAATGATTCTAATTATTATAATTCTGTAAATACGTACCGGTTATAGTCGCGAATATACATTTGATATTTTGATCATGATACAACCTGACACTGACCTGAAAGTTGCAAAAAACGTAAGAAAAATTGAATTTCGCGGCCTGCAACTACCCATTCACCTTAAGTACTTATCTTCATATTTTTACCGACTTCAAAAAAAGGAGGTTATCAATTCGACACGTATATGTAATAATATTATTGCATTAAATTCACATATGACAATCTATTTGGGCTTCCAAACAAATATACAAAATTTCATAGATGTACCTTTGTACCTATGTATGTATGTTTGTCCACGCATTTCTATGCAACATCGTGACCATTTTTACCGACTTCACAAAAAGGAGGAGGTACTATGTTCGGCTGTTTGTATGTTTTTTATTTTTACCGACTTCACAAAAAGGAGGAGGTACTATGTTCGGCTGTTTGTATGTTTTTTTATTATTATTATTTTTATTTTGTATGTTTGTTCATCGAATACTCCGCCAATTGTCAATGGATTTTCAAAATTATTTTTTTGTTCGAAAGTAGATAGTTCTGAGGTGGTCCCATTGTCACCAAGTTAGGATCTGATGATGGGATCTTAGAGAAATCGAGGGCAACCCTCAAATTTTATAGGCTCACTTATTGTTTTTCGCATATTTTATGAAGTATCTTGTTTATTTGCGTATGGTTGTCACCATCTCAGGTAGCTGGGCTGATGATGGAAGATACAACACCTTAACAGTAAGAAGTTACTCAAACAGGCAAGGACTGTTTTAGTAAATTGTTTTGATGTTTGATAGGGCATTTGTCACATTTGGTCTCATGATCATCAAGTCATGACCTGGTGCTGCAGTCAGGATAGTCTGCAGAGTACCTAACTCCTCGACAACTAACAGCAGATATATCGTATTTAGGCTCATTGAAAAGGGCTCGATGTGTGGATAAACGTACTGTTAATGAGGAACACCGAAGTACATAGAGACCTGATGCTGAAGCCAGGAGCATCAGAAAAAGTACAAACCTTGAAATAACAGCACCGTAGTCGTGTTTGGGCTCATTTTAAACAGGACTAAATTTTATGTTCAATGCAATGTTGACATAAGTCTGGCCTGATGCTGCAGCCAGGATTATCAGCTTCTAGTCTAAAAACATCAAGTCAGGATTTGATGATGGGATCCTGGAGAAATCGAAGGAACTCTTCAAATATTATAGGCACACCTATAGCGATTTGGGTATTTTTTATAGTAACTCGTGCACTTGCTCTCGGAAAGCACCATTTGGGGAAGTGGAACTGATGATGAAGACCACAGATGGCCACCGGAACTACTCAATAATATCTAAGTATTTCACGGGTTGCGATTCGATTACTTTAATATGGTTGCTAAGCAATTCATGCTCGTCACAATGTGAATGGTGATATGGAGCTGATGGTGGACTTGGAGAACTCCTCAACAATTAACTTCCCTGCATCGGGAAAAGCAATATTTTGTTTGTAAAAGGCGATGATCACTAGGCTATTGTAACTTAGATAAATTATAAGCAGACCCACTAAAAAGCGTGAAATAAAAACTTTTTAAGAAAAAAAAAACCGACTTCCAAAAAAACACTACAAAGTGAAAAATAACTTTAATTTCGGAAGTCGGTGGCAAAAAACTAAAATACAGATCCAAAGACACTTATTATTATAATATAATGAATGTACCTATGCCAAATATTGTGAAACATTTTTAAAAGAGTAACGGTGGAGTTTCTTGCCCATTCTTCTCCGTACGAAAACTACCTTTTGGAAGGGGCGACTAGAATCAATTCTATTTTATAATGTAAATTTTGACGTTCAAAGTGCCTTTTATGTGCCTATTTGAAATCAATGCTTTGACTTTGACTTTGAGATCGTACGCCCTGAAAAAGTTAATAGTGTAAGTTAGGTACCGTCGAACATGAAATATCTGAATCATTGTGTGGTACTTTCCTGAAAAGATCATTTCAGACATCAATCTACATGGTCTTCATATGATCTGACCAAGATTATGTCTGGACTTTAAAAGCTCTGAGTTGTTTCGGCCTTTCTTCTCAGTAATCAGATAGGAAACGTCGACCTCATCTAGCTGATTTTTATTTTTACCGACTTCACAAAAAGGATGAGGTACTATGTTCGGCTGTTTGTATGTTTTTTATTTTTATTTTTTTTATTTTGTATGTTTGTTCATCGAATACTCCAACAATTGTTGATGGATTTTCAAAATTCTTTTTTTGTTCGAAAGTAGATAGTTTTGAGGTGGTCCCATTGTCACCAAGTTAGGATCTGATGATGGGATCTTAGAGAAATCGAGGGCAACCCTCAAATTTTATAGGCTCACTTATTGTTTTTCGCATATTTTATGAAGTATCTTGTTTATTTGCGTATGGTTGTCACCATCTCAGGTAGCTGGGCTGATGATGGAAGGTACAACTCCTTAACAGTAAGAAGTTACTCAAACAGGCAAGGACTGTTTTAGTAATTGTTTTGATGTTTGATAGGGCATTTGTCACATTTGGTCTCATGATCATCAAGTCATGACCTGATGCTGCAGTCAGGATAGTCTGCAGAGTACCTAACTCCTCGACAACTAACAGCAGATATATCGTGTTTAGGCTCATTGAAAAGGGCTCGATGTGTGGATAAACGTACTGTTAATGAGGAACACCGAAGTACATAGAGACCTGATGCTGAAGCCAGGAGCATCAGAAAAAGTACAAACCTTGAAATAACAGCACCGTAGTCGTGTTTGGGCTCATTTTAAACAGGACTAAATTTTAAGTTCAATGCAATGTTGACATAAGTCTGGCCTGATGCTGCAGCCAGGATTATCAGCTTCTAGTCTAAAAACATCAGGTCAGGATTTGATGATGAGATCCTGGAGAAATCGAAGGAACTCTTCAAATATTATAGGCACACCTTTAGCAATTTGGGTATTTTTTATAGTAACTCGTGCACTTGCTCTCGGAAAGCACCATTTGGTGAAGTGGAACTGATGATGAAGACCACAGATGGCCACCGGAACTACTCAATAATATCTAAGTATTTCACGGGTTGCGATTCGATTACTTTAATATGGTTGCTAAGCAATTCATGCTCGTCACAATGTGAATGGTGATATGGAGCTGATGGTGGACCTGGAGAACTCCTCAACAATTAACTTCCCTGCATCGGGAAAAGCAATATTTTGTTTGTAAAAGGCGATGAGCACTAAGCTATTGTAACTTAGATAAATTATAAGCAGACCCACTAAAAAGCGTGAAATAAAAACTTTTTAAGAAAAAAAAAACCGACTTCCAAAAAAACACTACAAAGTGAAAAATAACTTTAATTTCGGAAGTCGGTGGCAAAAAACTAAAATACAGATCCAAAGACACCGACTTCCGAAATTAAAGTTATTTTTCACTTTGTAGTGTTTTTTTGGAAGTCGGTTTTTTTTTTCTTAAAAAGTTTTTATCATCATTATTATTTTTATTTTGTATGTTTGTTCATCGAATACTCCGCCAATTGTCGATGGATTTTCAAAATTCTTTTTTTGTTCGAAAGTAGATAGTTCTGAGGTGGTCCCATTGTCACCAAGTTAGGATCTGATGATGGGATCTTAGAGAAATCGAGGGCAACCCTCAAATTTTATAGGCTCACTTATTGTTTTTCGCATATTTTATGAAGTATCTTGTTTATTTGCGTATGGTTGTCACCATCTCAGGTAGCTGGGCTGATGATGGAAGGTACAACTCCTTAACAGTAAGAAGTTACTCAAACAGGCAAGGACTGTTTTAGTAAATTGTTTTGATGTTTGATAGGGCATTTGTCACATTTGGTCTCATGATCATCAAGTCATGACCTGATGCTGCAGTCAGGATAGTCTGCAGAGTACCTAACTCCTCGACAACTAACAGCAGATATATCGTGTTTAGGCTCATTGAAAAGGGCTCGATGTGTGGATAAACGTACTGTTAATGAGGAACACCGAAGTACATAGAGACCTGATGCTGAAGCCAGGAGCATCAGAAAAAGTACAAACCTTGAAATAACAGCACCGTAGTCGTGTTTGGGCTCATTTTAAACAGGACTAAATTTTAAGTTCAATGCAATGTTGACATAAGTCTGGCCTGATGCTGCAGCCAGGATTATCAGCTTCTAGTCTAAAAACATCAGGTCAGGATTTGATGATGAGATCCTGGAGAAGTCGAAGGAACTCTTCAAATATTATAGGCACACCTATAGCGATTTGGGTATTTTTTAAAGTAACTCGTGCACTTGCTCTCGGAAAGCACCATTTGGTGAAGTGGAGCTGATGATGAAGACCACAGATGGCCATCGGAACTACTCAATAATATCTAAGTATTTCACGGGTTGCGATTCGATTACTTTAATATGGTTGCTAAGCAATTCATGCTCGTCACAATGTGAATGGTGATATGGAGCTGATGGTGGACCTGGAGAACTCCTCAACAATTAACTTCCCTGCATCGGGAAAAGCAATATTTTGGTTGTAAAAGGCGCGGTTGTATCACTAGGCTATTGTAACTTAGATAAATTATAAGCAGACCCACTAAAAAGCGTGAAATAAAAACTTTTTAAGAAAAAAAAAAACCGACTTCCAAAAAAACACTACAAAGTGAAAAATAACTTTAATTTCGGAAGTCGGTGGCAAAAAACTAAAATACAGATCCAAAGACACCGACTTCCGAAATTAAAGTTATTTTTCACTTTGTAGTGTTTTTTTGGAAGTCGGTTTTTTTTTTTCTTAAAAAGTTTTTTCTCTGTTCTTTATTGGCTTACATTTACTTCAACTAAGATCACAGTGTAAGTTTCATCAAAATCGATTCAGTAATTTTCAAGATATGGATTATGGACTAATACAGTAAAATGGGGCTACTTTGACTTCCAGGGTTACTTTGACAAGGCCGATCACAACGCTATGACGCGTTCCCCACACCCCGCGCCTCGCGCAATATTACTCGAGGTCACGCACACTTGCTGAGCACACGTGAAAACCGATTTTGGCGCTCTGTTAAAGTAGTTCCAACGCCTGTCAAAGTAACCCTGGAAGTCAAAGTAGCCCCGTTTTGCGGTACGTGGTAAGTGTGACGGCGGCTTATTGATACGAGCTACGGGTGTAGTGTCAAAGGGAAAACATCTCAAAACCTTGGTCAAATTCTAGTGCGATATATACGACAAAACTATTACCTACTTATTACAAACAAATATTCCAAAAATTACAAAATAAAAAATAGTAATTTAAAAAAATTGTATCGTCTTACACGTATTAGTCCATATCTTGAAAATTACTGAATCGATTTTGATGAAACTTGCACTGTGACCTAATCAATGTAGACGCCAGCACAACAACTTTCTACAATAGGTATACAAAAATATATGAACCATGAATGTATGACCAGGCGCGGTCGCAGCCCAAGATTTTGGGGGGGGTCATCATGGGTGCCGAGGCATATTTTAAGGGTACATCTCCTCGTTGGTCTGGTGGTCGCAAGCGTTACTACTGAGCATGAGGTCCTAGCTGGGTTTGATTCCTAGGTCGGGTAAAGTATTAAAGGGTTTTTCCAACAGAAATTTCTCAGAAGCAGCCTGGAGTCTGGATTTGTGCCCGGTTCGCGGCAGGAGGCTCGCCCTCTATGTGGGTGTATGTACTATATGAAGGTACACCCCTGCCCAACCCTTTGGGGATTAAAGGCGTGATGATATGTTAAGGTTCATGTACATCTCCAGCTCCACATTACTTATGCTATTCAGGGACGCAGCTTTTACATAGGGGGGTGTTACTTAAATGCTGCCAAATTCGTCGTATATTATATCGGTATTAGATCGGTAGATTGTGCAGGGTGGGAAGAGCGAGCGAAGCGAGCTTGAAAATTTTAACAACCCGCCTTTGTTTGATTAGGTTTTGTTTTATATTTTTCAAGTAGAAATAGGAGTTACATTGTCGACTTGGGCGGGCTAGCTCAAGCAGCTAGCAGAATCTAAAATGCAAGAGCGAGCGAAGCGAGCTCGAAAATTTTGCACACTCTCGGATAGGTTACATTTTTTTCTAGTTTCGATCATTCTAAAAGGACTAGGAATTACTTGCTTTGTCGACTTTTGAAGAAAAGCTCAAGAGCCAATGTACTCGTAAATTGTAAGAATTAGCTTCGCGAGCCTGAAAATTTTAGCACCCCACCTTGAATAGTCTCTGTTTTCTTTTACCCATCATACAAAAAGAGAACTTACTTTATCGAATTATGACGAGAAGCTTAAACTCGTTTTACAGCAGTTTAGGTTTTGGAATCTGGCCTTGCCTAAGCCTTTCAACCTTACATACGAACGGGGTGCCCAGCCCAGTATGCCGAGTTTGCTTCGCTCGCTCTTGAATCCGCACCCTAATTGCGTAACACACTATCAATCGGAATTGGAATCATTTTGAAGCCAATTGCTAATCCATTGTTTTCGTATGGAGAAGAATGGGCAAGAAACTCCACCGTTACTCTTTTAAAATGTTTTAGGTACAATATCTTGCATGGGTACATTAATTATATAATAACATGTGAGGACGATGCACCTAAAATAAAATTACTATACCACAATAGGTAAAAGAATTAAAAACGAAACCATAACATAAATTAATTATCTGATAGATACATGGTGCTCACATATTTACAAACATGGTACAAGCAAAACGATTTTAATTTAAAAAAAAAATACAAGAAATAAGTCAGGGTGTGAGTAATGAATGTAAAAACGAATAAAAAAAATTACAATTAAAGGAGACTGTTAAAATTTGTATGGGAAGTGGTCTATGATCCAATAGCGACACTGTAGAGATATTTCTGTGGGAATACCTCAACTATACCCTTGTGCAAAGGGGCATCAAAATCTAACCCGGCAGTTTTGAGAAAAATAATACTTTAAAATTCACTTTTTTTGCTACATTTTTATATTCTAAAAACGTTTTAACGGGTATTTCTGACTTTATACTACTTAATTAATGTGGTTTTCTGCTAAACAAAGACACATACCACCTCGACAGTGCTGAATTTCAGGTTTTTTTTTTTCTCGAAAATAGCACAGAATGGTTGCAGATCAAACAAATCACATCACCTCTGGGTCGAAACATGATTTCATCATTCAATATTTTTTCATTTTATTTTGACGGTTTAATTATAGCATAAAATGCTTAGCAACCATATTAAAGTAATCGAGTCGCAACCCGTGAAATACTTATTAATAATGAGTTGTTCCGGTGGTCATCTGAGGTCTTCATCATTAGTACCACTTCACCAAATGGTGCTTTCCGAGAGCAAATGCACGAGTTACCTTAAAGAATACCCAAATTGTTATAGCTGTGCCTATAATGATTGAAGAGTTCCCTAGATTTCTCCAGGATCCAATCACCAGATCCTGACCTGGTGACAATGGGAACATTTGGGAAGTATACCCTTTCAACCAAAAAAATAGTTTTTTTTTAATCGGTGAACATAAAATATATTTAAAAAATGTAATTCCTACGAACTGAGAACCTCCTCCTTTTTTGAAGTCGGTAAAAATCGAAACAAATACTAAAATCTAGGAAAGAAACACATTAATTAAGTATTATAAAGTCAGAAATACCCTTTAAAACGTTTTTAAAATAAAAATGTTATCATGAAATTATGTATTCTAAAATATTATTTTTTTTTTTAAACTGCCGGGTTAGATTTTGATGCCACTTTGCACAAGAGTATAGTTGAGGTATCCCCACAGAAATATCGTAACAGTATCGCTATTGGTTCATAGACCACTTTTTAATGTTATCATGAAATTATTTATTCTAAAATATTATATTTCTCAAAACTGCCGGGTCAGATTTTGATGCCACTTTGCACAAAGGTATAGTTGAGGTATCCCCACAGAAATATCGTAACAGTATCGCTATTGGTTTATAGACCACTTTTTAATGTTATCATGAATTTATTTATTCTAAAATATTATATTTCTCAAAACTGCCGGGTCAGATTTTGATGCCACTTTGCACAAAGGTATAGTTGAGGTATCCCCACAGAAATATCGTAACAGTATCGCTATTGGTTCATAGACCACTTTTTAATGTTATCATGAAATTATTTATTCTAATATATTATATTTCTCAAAACTGCCGGGTCAGATTTTGATGCCACTTTGCACAAAGGTATAGTTGAGGTATCCCCACAGAAATATCGTAACAGTATCGCTATTGGTTCATAGACCACTTTTTAATGTTATCATGAAATTATTTATTCTAAAATATTATATTTCTCAAAACTAAATCAGATTTATATATATTATTATATTTCTCAAAACTAGGTCAGATTTTGATGCCACTTTGCACAAAGGTATAGTTGAGGTATCCTCACAGAAATATTGTAACAGTATCACTATTGGTTCATAGACCACTTTTTAATGTTATCATGAAATTATTTATTCTAAAATATTATATTTCTCAAAACTGCCGGGTCAGATTTTGATGCCACTTTGCACAAAGGTATAGTTGAGGTATCCCCACAGAAATATCGTAACAGTATCGCTATTGGTTCATAGACCACTTTTTAATGTTATCATGAAATTATTTATTCTAAAATATTATATTTCTCAAAACTAAATCAGATTTATATATATTATTATATTTCTCAAAACTAGGTCAGATTTTGATGCCACTTTGCACAAAGGTATAGTTGAGGTATCCTCACAGAAATATCGTAACAGTATCGCTATTGGTTTATAGACCACTTTTTAATGTTATCATGAATTTATTTATTCTAAAATATTATATTTCTCAAAACTGCCGGGTCAGATTTTGATGCCACTTTGCACAAGGGTATAGTTGAGGTATCCCCACAGAAATATCGTAACAGTATCGCTATTGGTTCATAGACCACTTTTTAACAGTCTCCTTAGCAACCAGTTTTATTTTGTCTAGATTCCGGGATTCTATATTTTTATAACAGGCTTTTTAAGGGAAAATATTTTTTAGGTTCGTTAAAAAACCCACTGTCATTTCATAGTTTTAAGTTTTTACTTCAGCGGCAGTCCCCATGTCTGCGATGTTCTTAATGTTTTTGAACATGCCAATCGGGGTTTTCGTGGCTCAAATACAGTTTTAAAGTTAGTGACATTTTGGGGGGGGTCATGACCCCCACGACCCCCCCCCCTCCCCCCTCGGAGCGCGCATGTGTATGACCACGACGCACCGCAGCGTCAACGCTAGCTGCAGTGCATTTGAAAAAGACACCGCACCGCTTGCCGCTAAGCCAAAAGTCGTGGCCGGGCGGTAAAAGGATGGCAAAATTCCGCCGCGGGACTACAGCGCTGCCTCTATTCTCCATGCTCTGAGGAAATCGTAGTGAATTCTTGTTTTTTTTTTTTTGTTGGTCACCCCTGGCCGGCTTATTATGGCATGTGACACCTAGGCGACATCCGTTTCCAAGGTTTCCCTTGAAGATAAAAATGCTTATGGTATACTAGCAAACAAAATTAAAAAAAAACCTCTTTACCGTATCACAATGAACTATGGGTTTCTACCGTTTTAAAATATTGATACGATTTGTTTTCCCCTAAACAGGCTATTTGTATTAACCTGTGGTGTTTAGTTTTTTTTCTCCTGGCAATAATTACAACTAGAAACTAGAGTACTCAATACTATACCAATATTATCGACAAAAATGATTTTACCTTAAATCGATTAAACCTTCTAAACGATTACAATAATGCTATTTATATAATACTTTATTGTACACCAGAAAATACATAGCAAAGAAATACTATTATTAATAAAAAACTTATAATGGGCGGCCTTAATGCTACGTACACACGTAACTGCTTTAGTCGCTAGCAACTCGCTGGCGATTTTAAAATCTCACGTCCTAACCAAAACGCAAAATGACCCTTATAATCTTCTATTGAAAAAAAAAATGTACTTATTTCATTATAAATTATTTTGGAAAAAGTCACAAAATAATGATTATTAAAAGGCAATAAAATTATTTATTACACCTAGGACCGGTTTTTCAATAGTCAAATAACCCATCAGAGAAAATATGTTAGTAGTTTGACAGCTTTTCCAGTAAAATAGTGCATCTAAAATGTATGTACAGACGCAAAAACATCAAGCTACTACAATCTGTCAAATTTCTATAATAGATAGATTTTCAACTTTATCTTTAAAGTATAAGGTTCAAACTTGATTGGGAAAATTTGACAGTTTCGGGCAACTTGATGTGCTGTCTGTACATACTATAATAGTATTTATTGTTCCTAAATCAGATGAAGGTTAACTAATGATTGCAAAATCGAATATGACATGTGTGTGACTGTTCCTACATTACCCTAGGCTGATAAAATAATCGTTTTTCATAATTATGTTAAATATTAGTGTTTAGGTCGGTTTCGCCTAAGGTGGAAAAGTCACACTCCACCCCATATGACTCTGTAGAGCTCGTCTCCAGACTGGACACTCTCCCACCGATTCTAATGAATTCTCAAGAAGTGTTCCGCCTTGTCCCCAATATAAACTATTTTCATTAAAAAAAACGAATCACACAATCGACTAACTAGAACAAATCAAACCGACTGAAAATTATCTCAGCTTCGTAAACTTTAACTATAATTATTCGCTATAATACAAGCTATTTCATTTTGCGAACTCGATGGCGATATTACTAAATCGATTTCATCGATAAAAACGGACAGTCGGTTTCAAGCTCTAACGTAACTTCAACAGATAGTCATAGTCAATTGTAACGACGACTAAGACCGGTGAACATCGAGGAGAGGTCGTGGAGGAATTTACCATCTAGCCACCATCGCCGTTCGCCAATTACACCATGGCTGATACCGAAAAGGCGCCGCAGCCGCAGCCCCAACAGCAGCAGCAGCAGCAGCAAGAGCAACAACCTCCACAGCAACCGCAACAAGCTAAAGCGGCTAAACAAAAGCAGGTCATTGGTAAGTGTCGCTACGCCATCTTAGTTTTGCGTGTCCCCGGCATTAAATTTATGAAAAGCACATGTTCATTAAATCGCGGAATCTTACAATTTTTTGACATATTATCTATGCGATGTGACAAATATAATGGTTCGCAACGTTTAATTATAAATAATCCATAAGAATTATTTGATTTTTGAAAGTGGGCGTTCTAGTCGGCGGCGTTATTGATCGTGTGTTGACCCCACTGTAGAAATATATAACTACATAACTACGAGTAACGACGAACGAATCAATAATATCGCCGGCGGAATGGAGGACGGCGTGGCGTTCGGGACCGGGTTTCAACCATTTTGTATGAGATCAATCATAATCATCAACGCTTTTTCCTATTGGAATGTTGTAGTTGTGTAATTTGTTGCTTGGCCATAATATTTTTCTTAGTTGCGAATGTACGTTATGATTATGTTCCTGCTCTACCTATCTTTTAAAAATAATATTGACATCATCTCTGCCCATTTTATTTAAGGGCGTGTAGGTGTCATTTACCAATTTCGTAAGTCTGCGTCTACTTAAATCGATGGCGGTGTGGAACGGGTCATTCCACTCAATTAGGCCGACTTTTATTTGCAAATGGTGATGACATTTGGTGCGTGTTGATTGCAGTAATAGATTAAATAAAGGTGTTATACTTTTTTAGATAGCGGCGCCCATACGTAAAAACATGTAAGAAATGTCATATAAAGTAAAAAAAGAATGCAGCTATGATATTTAATTTATTATTAGCATATATTCGCCTTTAGTGGATTTCCGCGGATTGACCCGAACGCCATGCATCCTAAACATAACGCACATTTTAATTTGTAGTTCTGTTGTGGAGTAGACTTTCAAGGTGAGTGAACTGTGCCTGGAGTAAGTTTTTAATGTGGTTAAATAGCTGCTGGCAGATAAATAATATTTCAGAATTTTATATTACATATTAGGTACCTATACATATATCCTTTGTGAATGCTGAGTGTATTTATGGCTATTCTTGCACCTACTTCTACATATCATCGTATATAGTATTTCCTTATTGTTGTAATAGATGGGTAATTATAATAAATTTGGTCAGAGGGAGTCAACTGCGGTAAATAAAGATCTATCATTTTTATTATCAGTTTCATAAGCAAAAATTAATCATGGAACAACTTAAATTGAATTCCTTAGTAAAAGGTAACTAAATCTCCTGTAAGTTATTTGAATTTGTCAACTGAACTACAAAATAATAAAACTACATGATGCACTGTGAAAACAAACCAAGGTCTACAATAATTCATTAATGGATTGATTTGCGACTCCTGCAAATAATAATATAAAAGCTCGGGATATAAAATCATTTTAAATTATTTGTACAACCAAAGACAAAGTTGGATAAAATTTTTAGCAGCTCTTAATTTTCATTATAACTCCTAAATCAGATATTGGATTGTATTGGAATACCAAAACTTGTTTCAGTCACACTAGCAGTTGCAATTCACTTAAGTAATACAAATCAGAATTTAAAAGAAAAGCTTGTATTCTATGCCAACCATCTTAATCTTAGATATAAATGTAAACAAACAGAAATGTCAATGACAAGACACTGATGCTAAACATGTCGACAAACTTGAGATTTTATTCAACTGTGTCAAAGTAAAAATAAATTTTAGGGAAGATTTTCAATAGACAGATAATTTTTATTTGTGGAATAAAATTGATGGCTGACAGTTTTTGTATTAAAGAACTGTCAAAAATTCTAAATTATTCCTCTGATAAAATTATCTGGCGTTGAAAAAATCAGCCCTTTGTAATGTATCAGAGTTAATTCAGAAGAAAATACAATTTACATGGATAGAAAAAAAAAACCTTTGTCTTTCTGTTAAATTAAATTCAAAAATGTTTAGAAACCCTGCATTGATTCATGTTTTGTACCCAAATTATTACCTATATTTTTAGTTTTTCGTGAAATACTATAAAACTGATTATAGTGGTTGATAAAATTGGTACTAATGCGTATTATATATTCATCCCTTCACCAGCAAGTGAATGTTCACAACCCTTCATTGTGTTGTGTGGTTCGACATGCAATTGCCCAGTTTTTAGTAACATTGTTTAAAACAGGAATTTAACACAGATAATATGCCAAAAATATTAAAGGTTTTCTAAGTTTTTTTTTTCATTTATGAGCAATATTTAGTCTCTTATCCCTAATGTTCTGATGACCAGTATATGTATAATAGTACATTAGATTCAGATATATCAGGGTTTCTTTTTACTGTTGTAAATTAAAATAATAAGTAAGCAAATAATAACCAATACCTAGAATTAATTAATAAAAATTACAAATACACAAACTATAATATAGCATCAAGAAATTCATCCGCATCGCATTTGACTGGTAATGTATGCAAGAGACTGGCGGCATTACCACATTGTATGGCAATGCTTAGCCTTTGGCCAAGTTAAAAGCCAGCCCTTGAGTCACGGGAAGTGTCAACCAGCCGTTTTTAAATTTCCTTTAATATGAGCACTTGGACCCCACGGCCCAAGGGATACAACCCCAAATGGCTCGAAAATATAATTTCCGATAAGGTTATTATATTTTCGCCGCTTGAGGTATTCCGCAGCCGCAGCAGCAGCGCCAGCACAGCCACCTTCCTGGATCGGCATCCAGGAAGGTGGGATGGCGCAAGAGTATGGACACACGTTGCGTCCCACACTAAAGGCCTACCCACCTTCCATGGAAATAAAGACATAATGTCCGGTCTGTTGCCATCATCGTCGCGTGCATTGGGTTCTAAAACAGCTGGAACGCCGACGGTGACAAGAGCTCGTCGGATGATGTCATTAATGTTCGCGTGCCGCGCTAAGCGACCCGCACTTCGGCTGCAAGACAGGCCGTGGTCGTTTGTGTCTGTATTAATGTACTAAAAGGATACCAGTTCATAAGTAGATTGTGAATTGATTGATTCGTTACAATTAGAGAATTTTAATGGAAGAATGAAGCTGAATAAGAAACTATCCAGCTTCATTCTTCAATCTAAATGTTTTTGATATTCTTGTATCTTATTTTTTTTAGGGTTCGTAAAAACAGGATCCTATTACTAAGACTCCACTGTCTGTCTGTCTGTCACCAGGCTGTATCTCATGAACCATGATAGCTCGACAGTTGAAATTTTCACATATGATGTATTACTGTTGCCGCTATAACAACAAATACTAAATACAGAATAAAATAAATATTTAGGGGGGTGGGGGCTGGGCTCCCATTCAACAGACATGATTTTTTTGCCGTTTCATGCTTGATATTAATAACGGCAACAGGTGGATGCTTGGAATATTTACAGAATAGGTACTTAGTTGTATATTCACTTTAAAAATAAATAATTCAAATAAATTAAGGGGGGCTCCCGTACAACGAACTTGATTTTTTTATATATGTAGTTTTAAATATTGTATGGTGGTACGGATCCCTTCGTGTGCAGGTCCAACTCGCACTTGGCTGGTTTTTTAACAACTTATTTCTGTTTCAGCTGAGAAAGTTTCGGGAACCGTCAAATGGTTTAATGTGAAGAGTGGATATGGTTTCATCAATAGGTAAATTTAGCATTAATTGGACTATTTCATAACACATAATTATATATTTTTAGACTAATTTAAGTAATAATACTATTTTATTTAATAATAATAATTTATCTGTCCCTGTAAGGAATGACACCAAGGAGGATGTGTTTGTGCATCAAACTGCAATCGCCCGGAACAACCCTCGCAAGGCTGTGCGCTCGGTCGGCGACGGGGAGGCGGTGGAGTTTGCCGTGGTTGCCGGGGAGAAAGGCTATGAAGCAGCCGGAGTGACTGGTCCCGGTGGTGAGCCGGTAAAGGGCTCGCCCTACGCAGCTGACAAACGCCGCGGCTTCCATCGCCAGTAAGTGAATGTTCAGTAGACTTGTAGAGTTAGACTTGTAGTTTTGTTTTTTACTCTTGTTTTAACTAAACAAATTTTCAGGTATTATCCCCGTCAAGGTGGCGGACGTGGCGGGGAGGGCGCTCCACGTAGAGGTGGAATGGGACGTCGTGGGCCCCCGTCCAACCAGGGGGGTGCACAGGGGGATGAAGGTCAGGAGGCAGGCGGAGCACCTCAACAGCGCAGGTAAGGGATCATAGATGTGAGACAAGTTTGTTGTATATGTATAATCGTTCTAATATAGAAAGATACTCATGTATTTCAATTTTCAGCTACTTCCGCCGCAATTTCCGTGGTGGACGCCGTGGTGGCGGTCCAGGACCCATGAACCGCGGGGGTTACCGTCGCGTTCGCCCACGTAACTTCCAACAGGGCCAAGCTCCGGGTCAGGGACAAGCACCGGGTCAGGGTCAACCCCCAACTGGCGGGCAGCCTATCCAAGCACCGCGTCAGAATGGTCAGGAGGCAGAGGCCCCAGCCACAGCTGCTTCGCCAACTCAACAGCAGGCCAAGCCAAAACCCACCACCAAGCCTGCTGGTACCACCATTGAGACCACTACCAATGAGAGCCAGGCCTAAACACCCGGCAGCTGCACAGTGTGGCACACCCTTACGTAGTGCATGTTAATTCTAGCTGTGCCACATATCCATCACAACTTTGTCTTGTCTGTACAACTGAAGAGTGTTTTGTTTTAATTGTTGTTGCAGAAGCTATTACATCTAAGAAAGTCTGCACTTTTATCATCTTCATTGGAATGTAATGTTCAGGGGAAGGTTTTATTGGAACTGCATAGTATCATAGATCAAAAATGTGATATTTTAATTATTCTAAATAATGTATTGTTTTACGAGTTTTTTGGTTGTTCCTACAACATGATTGTGTATGTATTTTTTAAACTAATTCTTAAACAATTTGGATATCTAAGATTGAATACAACTGTGCAATTTAATGTTGTACAAAATGAAAATAATATGCAGGTTCCTTCGCCCCAATTGATTGTGTATTTTAAAAAGAATGATGATTCTTTTATTATAAATTTTTATGGATGTATGTTTTAACAAGTCTTATTTGTAATAAAATCATTAGTTCTGTAAACAACACTCTCAGAAATAAAAACTTCTTTTTACCTGTGTGAAAATAATTTTATTTTAATGATTGTAATCCTTGCTAGTCCTTCCATAAATGTTATAGCCAACAATTAGAGCCGTCAGTACTCTAAAGGCACTGCGGGGCAATTGCGTAACACTTGAATCGCTCATTTTGACAGTTCAACAACATTCATTGCATGACGTGTTGAGCAGACAAATTTTTCGAACTATGGGTAGTTGTAGCCCGCGAAATTCAACAAAAGCTTCTTTGAACCGAAAGTATAGAAAACTGGTGTGAACTCAGGGTTATAATGGAGCATTGGTTTACGTCCATTGTGCTCCATAGTCCAGTTGGTATTTGGACGATGGAAACATGTCATTTTCCCCATAGTCCAATTGGTCAATTACAATTGGTCCATGGAGCACCGACGAATTTTTCTTACTATTCTTGAAGTTCGTATGAAGTCATGTCACCGCTAGAAAGTATGACACACGTTTTTTGCAATTTTCAGGTCAGTGTCAGGTTGTATCTTCATCAAAATATGATTTACGACTATAATAGACATGTATTTACAGAATTATAGTCATTAGAATCATTAATATCTACCATCAACACTTTTCCATACGAGAGATTTGTTCTTAACGGTAGAAATCTAACTTAGAAAGATGTATTAATGATTCTAATTATTATAATTCTGTAAATACGTACCTGTTATTGTCGCGAATCATATTTTGATCAAGATACAACCTGATACTGACCTGAAAATTGCAAAAAACGTAAGAAAAATTGAATTTCGCGGGCTACAACTACCCATTCACCTTAAGCGATTGATAGTGTATTACGCAATTAGGGTGCTGGTCTGAATTAGCTAAAACCATTGATACTATGGCTAAAACAATGATCACTGAAGTACCTGGAAGGATATGCAATGCGGTGCGGCCCGCCCGAAACGCCTACAAAAACATCAATAATGGTTCCTTCGTTGCGCGGAAACCTGCGCGGGTGGTGCACTGCTCGCTCCCACAATGACGTAGGTGGTAGTACCTGTGCAGGCAATATAGGTAGATATTGCATCACTGGAGGATCGGCCGTATGTTATGTATCATATACGCAAAAGGCGCCCAAAGCCTTCCTATGCATAATGCATACACACAACGATGCTGAGCAGCTCTTCTGTATACGGTGTGACCGGTTTTGCTAGTCATCAGAGAGCTCATGAAAGGAAAGAGAAGTAGTCGGGGTCGCTGTCGCCGGATACCGGTGAGGTGGAGGGTAATATTATAAGTACCTATAATGTAGAATAAAGCCTAACGTGAGTGTGTGGCAGATGCTATCAAATGAGAGTTAAATGCCTGTAGCTACACATAAATACTTTTCGTCAGAAATAGTGCCAAAATCTTCCAGGGTGTCTTGTGAAATTTAAAAAAACATGGATTTATTGTGGGTAAAATAAACATAAGTACCTACTGACTCGTGTTTGTAGGTAAACATTGGAAAACTGGCCTGCTTTTTACCGTCTTCAAAAAAAAGGAGGTTATCAATTCGACATGTACCTATGTGTGAATGTGTGTAATATTATTGGAACTGCAATATATTTTCACATATCGTCGTTGTCAAACCAAAATCCGCTGTGCCGTTTTTTGAGATTTCAAGATTTTGACCACAGCTTAAGGTCACTGTAAACTGTGTTTGTAGGTCGGTAAATCTTGAAATCTCTATTAGGGCTTCCAAACAAATTTACAAAATTTTATAGATGTATGTCCATGCATTTCTCCGCAACTGTTTATCAGATCGTGACCATTTTTTTTTTGTTGGCTTATGTTTACTACAACTTGGGGAACTTGATAGGTATTATTACATTTCGAAAAAAAATGCATAACAGTTCATCTACATCACAACAAAAACATGCGTGAATTGTAGAATGATCCAGTGCAATTTTCAAGTTAGCACCAGTAGTATCTACTTAGTTCTAGTTACTGATTGACGCGAGTGGAACTGCGCAGTGCGCTTATGCGCAGTATTCCAGTGCATCCAATTGAATAAATTGATCCACTCTCCGTTGGGATGCCACCAATTTATGTTCTATATTAAGGATGACACGATGAGGACACTCGGAACTACGTACGTACCAGATGTGTTTGTTATTATATTATTGACAACAAGACGAGGCATCGGCCTACGTTCGTTCAGGCAGAGTGGTTAGTGCTTTATGAAAATTCAGGCAGGCATACCCGAGGATAGAGCTTATATGACATGAATTTCAGCAGGAATGTCGAGTACCTACCTAGTGTTTGAAACGCCTGAACATGGCGGACTGATGACCTTGAGAAGGCCGTAGGAATCCGCTGGATGCAAGAAGCACAACAAGACTGCATCCTAAATTGCAAAACGCACATATCAATCTCAATCTACATAAATAATTTTGAAGGATATTGCTAATCCATTGATTTATGCGTTCGAAAAGTTTGTCTGCTCAAAAATGTAAATAACGCAATTAATGTTGTTGAACTGTCAAAATGAAAGCCATTGCTACTGATACTGTGTTACGCAATTAGCCCCGCTGGTCAATGTGGCGACGCCGGGCGGAGGTCTATGTCCAATTGTCCAGCTGTGAACGTCTTGATGATTGATTATGGACTCCCATCATCATAAAACACAGCTAGTACTAATCATAAAGCTGAAAAGTTTGTTTGTTTGAACGCGCTAACGCTAACCTCTGGAAATACCAGTCGGATTTGACAAATTATAGGCTATTTAACATCACGCTACGACTCTTAGGAGCCGAGCAAAAAGAAAAAAGTCAAAATGAACGCGTAGCGAAAACGAAGTAATAACGCGGTGCGATGATATAAAAGTACTCTGTGGATGGGACCGACGCGTGACATGATGGTTGAAATTTTACGCAGACGAAGTCGCGGCCAGAAGCTAGCACTTCCCCCGCGACTATATTCGCGTTTTCTCCTACAAATTCCATCCCCTTCCACCCCTATATAATGAAAATTTATAATCATCATCCTAATCATCGATGCATCGCCCGCCTTCGTTTTCGCTTGGCTCTCTTCCCGACTTTTTTTCTTTTTGCTCCGCTCCTAAGTCGTAGCGTGTTGTTAAATAGCCTAACCTTCCTCAAGAATTGGGCTGTCAAATGCAATAAAACTTTCAATAGAGTGCTCAGTGTAGCTTGCTACGGAACCGTAATTGTGTACGAACCCGAATTGCTCTTGGCCGGATTTTTTTTCATTTATTTTTTTAATACATGTATTATCAGCGCCACCTTGTACCTATATCTTAAACAAATTCTCTACAATGCTGATATTGCTCATGACGTATAGTGCCATCTATTAGTGGCTAACTGAATCGCTTTGGTCCAAGGGAATGTTACCTTGTTTGCCTTGCTAGTTTATCTCTTGATTCGGTCATTCCTCGACTAGATGTAGCTGTCAGTCATTCATTACTGTAGGTTACGGTTAGCTCCTCTACCAAGACACGTCTTGTAGTTTTAACATTTCGGAAAATAGGTATGAAAAATAACACTATTTTATACAAACATGAAAATCGGTGTGCTTATAGTTAGAATAATAACTTTGCTATCACGCGCAAGCTGTGCGAGTACCTACGAAATTACACAACTTATGAAAATAATTAAATTATAAACAAAGATTTTGCATTGTTTTTTAACAAAAAAGCAACGCTGTAACCGAAAGTGACTAACCTTGGCAGCCAATAGTTGCACCCTATGAAGCGGAACGTAATAAAGTTATGAAAATTATAATTTAGTTACCATACGGCTCCATCGGCATATCGATGGTCATTCGTTGATAACTTGTAACCCACATTTTTTGCAAAATGAGTTACGTACCTATATAAAAAAAATCAAATAAAGCGCCAAATTATTAAAAAAAAAAAAATGATATTCCTACGCAACTCATTTTGAGAAAAAATGTGGGTTACGAGTTGTCAATGTATGACCATCGATATATCAAAAAAGTAGACCAACAGGTGTTAGGTAAATTAAAAACGAGAAGGGCGGTCTATTTTATGTACCTATTTAGTTTCAATAGTTTCGTCTGAACAGATTTTCTATGAGGTAAACTAGGTACCTGCCTATTTTATTTACGTAAGAGTACTATTTATTAGTTACTAGCTGCGCCCCGCGGTTTCACCCGCGTAAATGTCGATCCCGATGGAATATCGGGATAAAAACTATCCTATGTCCTTTCCCGGGACTCAAACTATCTCTATACCAAATTTCATCGAAATCGGTCCAGCCGTTTTCATGTTATGTCGTGACAACGGAAAACGGGTTTCATTTTTATATACCTACAGGGTGAAATTGAACACATGCGACAAATCGAAATGGGAGATTGTACTCGTCATTATGAACAACTTTTACTATGGGACCAAACCTGAAATCGCGAAAAAAAAATCAGCTGTTCCCTACATTTATGTTCGCATAACTTGCCAAAATGTAGGGAACAGCTGATTTTTTTTTTGCGATTTCAGGTTTGGTCCCATAGTAAAAGTTGTTCATAATGATGAGTATAATCTCCCATTTCGATTTGTCGCATGTGTTCAATTTCACCCTGTATATAGATTCTGTGACGTAAGTGAATAGTTATAAGTACCTACTAATTAAATATTTTGGATTGTTATAATGCTGTTTGTGCTACTAGCGCCTCTGGTGGTGAAGCTTGGCAGTATACCCACTCGAATCTCATACTGAAACTTATTAGTCTAGTAGGGTATGGACTATGGTAGGTATGAATTGTACTTTTTTTAAACAATCTATTTCGTATCGCCTAATAACTAAATTAATCTACCTCACTATTTTACTGTTTCAGTCTAAGTCTGAGGTTTCATGCATGGAGATCATAATTTCATGGATGGGAATATCGGATCACTTCTTTTGCCATAGACAATATATTATGCTGAAAGTTGTACGGCGTGGAATGGAACGGCGTGGAAGTTGGCCACCATAAAGTAATTTATGAAGTAGAGGATACTTAGTCTGTGTGGTACCCAGTACCTACATTACCTGTGGATATCTCTAAGGTGGATAATAACATTGAGATAGGAAAAACATGGAGACGCCGCGTTATTCTATACATACATTTGCTTATACAAATATGAGTGAAATATGATTCAGAATGTGAAATATCGTTTTGTCTCATTCTTTCCAATAAGATAATCGTATTTGAAAAAAGAGACAACAATATTTTAAGTTGTTGCTCATTATGGCAAAATTTTGTCGTGACGTAGTGACAGCTGTAGGTAAGTGCCGTAAAAGCCATCTTATGCGACGAGATTAGTAATCTGTGGACGAGTTTCGTGGTAGTTTTGCTGTCAAATGGTTGTTTATTTTTTGTATTATTGAGATTTGCGAGAAAATTCAAGAATTTTACCTTTTAAAACTGCATGTAAATGTTGGAAAACAGCAATTCAACATGCCTGTGTGTTGTATTGTGAAGTGTGGTGCAAGAAATAATGAAAATCAATCTCTATTGTCTTTGCACAGGTTAAAGCCGGTTTTCATGCAATAATACATAAAATAATACACATTCGATGATACAATTGTAACCCGATCATGAATTTATGGCTAAAGTATTGATATTTGGGTTATTTTCCGTATAACAGACCTTTTTATTATGTTTGTTACTTCACTTATTTGTTTACAATAATATGTCATATTGGAATAGTGTTGTACCGTTGCCAAGTTTCCGAATCTAGTTCCTCCGCTGAAAAGATATCGGTATTTTCTGCGATGTTAACATAAATAATCCTGCGTCTTATTAGGTCCGAGCGACCTTGCTAGGTTCGGCCCGTGGTTCACAGAACCAAAATCAAAATATTTTATTTCACATAAACCTACATAGGCACTTATGAAACGTCAGACTCAGAAGCTAGGTGCACGGTTCCAATAAAATTGGTTGTTTGCTATGGAGAAGAACCGGCAAGAAACTCCACGGTTACTGTTTTAATAAAAACATTTTTACAAAAAAAAAAAAAAACAACCAACTTCAAAAAAAATACTACAAAGTGAAAAATAACTTTAATTTTGGAAGTCGGTGTCGTTGGTTCCGTATTTTCATTTTTTGACTCCGACTTCCGAAATTAAAGTTATTTTTCACTTTGTAGTATTTTTTTTGAAGTCGGTTGTTTTTTTTTGTACAAATGTTTTTATTTTTCACTTTTTAGTTGTACCTACCCCACACAAATTCAATTAACACTAGTGCATTGAAGAATTGAATACACCGACTAGAAGAATCATCATAGAAATGCCGGAGATGTAGTACATTTATGCATATAACTTCGTACATAAGAATAATTACCTAATGTATTATATACTAAAACCTTCCTAAAAGTATGTAGATTACATTAGCGAAAAAGTTATAAAAATTGGTTCATTACTTTTTGAGAAAATCGCGGACATACAAACATACGGGTCGAATACAGAACCTCCTTTTTTGAAGTCGATTAATAATAATTGGCTTTTACAATGTTTATTTTGTTAAGTACCTGGTACTGGTTTTAATAAATAAATAACTCGTTTTTTATTTTTATGGGCGATCTGTTTCTCTCTTCTTGCCACTGCAGATTCATATATCGATACTCGATACAGTAACACCAATTTTCCTTGATTGGCACAACCCTAGCAATGGCAGCCATTTTATGAGACAATATGAGTTGTAGGTATGCACCCTGTTTTTGTAGGTATTTCCAGTCCATACTTTTCTATGTCAATGGGATAATAATGATCATTACTTACTCTATGGCAACAGGTGACATGACATGTGGCAACAATGTATGGCAGAAACTATACTAGGTAGTTAAAATCGTTTTAGTCGAGTATTCAATCAGTTAACGATATCTTTTAATACAGGTTTGTTCAATATAAGATTTTATAAATTATATGTACCTAACTGATTTTATAACTGTACACGTAAAACTTAATTTATCTAAAGGTAACCCGCGAAATTCAAATATTAGAACTAATTTTTTGCAATACGTAGCTTATGTTGTCGGTTGATCGAAACACAGAGTACATTTTATTTGGATCGAAATATCATTCATGACAGTGACGAGTAGTATATTTACTCATTATTGTAAGTAAATACATTTTTTTATGAAAGTAATTAAGTAGGTATGCTGGTTCAAATATAAGCTGAAGAGAGTTGTACACTTGTACAGACGCCAGCACATCAACCTACACCTAACTGTCACATTTTCCCAATCAACTTTGAACCTTATTCTTCAGTGATAAAGTTGAAAATCTATTAAAGAAATTTGACAGATTGTAGTAGGTTGATGTGCTGGCGTCTGTACCTATTGATGATTCTGGACTATAGATCTATGTAAAACAACCGATTTAAAACGTTTTAAACCAAATGTTGCCGTTTTAAACCCCAAATAAACCGTTTTAAACAGTTGAAAACACGTGTACAAAAATAATAGAACTGTGTTTTACACTTCATTGTGGGCAATTTTTGGTCACCTGACGTCATGTTTAGTTTTAATTAGTTTATAGAAAATCAATAGAAAGTGGCGTGTAGTGGGTAATGTAGGTAGGTACCTACCTACATTACCCACTACACGTAATGTTAAGAAAGTTTGTCGGTATACCTACCTATACTTATTTATTATATTATATTATGTTACACACACTACCTTGTTCATGTATCTTACTCGTATGCCGTGTCTCCTGCGCGTTTTTTCGAAACATTACACAAAAAACAAGTGAAAGTCGGAAGACAAGTGAAGGTTTGAAAACATTTGCCTAACGATAGCAAGTTAAAAAAACAGGTTCAAGCGATTTTCGACCTTATTGACATTTATGGAAATACCAGTTTTTAATGAAGAAGCAACGGTATCGAACGAGAATATGGGAAAAGCAAACCGAATTTTAAATGTCACTAAGATTAAAAAGCGCTTGAACCTGTTTTTTTACTTGCTATCGTTAGGCAAATACTTTCAAACCTTCACTTGTTTTCCGACCTTCGTTTGTTTTCCGACCTTCACTTGTTTTCCGATGTTCACTTGTTTTCCGACCTTCACTTGTTTTCCAACCTTACGAAAAATAAAAATCTACATACTTATGTTTTCGTGTAGTAGGTAATGTAGGTAGGTATTGTACTTTCTATTGATTTTCTATAAACTAATTAAAACGAAACATGCCATCAGGTGACAAAAAATTGCCCACAATGAAGTGTAAAACACAGTTCTTTTATTTTTTGTAGGCGAGTTTTCAACCGTTTAAAACGATTTATTTGGGTTTCAAAACGGCATCGGTTGTTTCACATCTGTAGGTACTCCGTCATATCCCTACCTTGATAAAATCAAGAAAATTTAGGTACAGACGCCAGCACATCAAGCTACACCTGTCACATTTTCCCAATCAACTTTGAACCTTATTCTTCAGTAATAAAGTTGAAAATCTATTGAAGAAATTTGACAGATTGTAGTAGGTTGATGTGCTGGCGTCTGTACCTAGTTAAAAAACATAGTCATCAACACCAACCGTTTTAAACCGAAAAATATGGTTTTTTTCGGTTTTAAAAAGTTTTTTTCGTTTTAAACGGGTTGGTTTAATTGGTTTTAAACCGGCCTTACATCTATATTCTGGACCAAATGTAACTTTAAAGAAAATTAAATAAATCACGACTTTAATCTGCGAAGTTTTATTGTGCGTGTGGCTGTCGGGCCTGATTACTTTAGTCTTAGAAAAAAAAATTACTTTATGCACTAGAACATAAAAAGCGATTTTATGTTGCCTAAGCACAACATAAAGACGGACTTTTCGAGCATGAGAAGTGAAAACAGTTTTGCAGTCAATCATAGTATTTTAAAAACTAGATGAGGTCGGTGTTTCCTATCTGACTACTCTGAGAAGAAAGGCCGAAACAAATTCAGAGTCACAGTCTCTTTTAAAGTCCAGATATAATCTTGGTCAGATCATGTGAAGATCATGTAGATTGGTGTCTGAAATGGCCTTTTGAAGAACCACACAGATTTGAGTGGAGCTGTACAGTAAGATCGGCTTCGCACTACATCCGATCCGAATCCGAATTAAAGATCCGACTTCAATCCGAATTGGGAATGTTCTAAATTCGGACGGATAGAGTTCCGATCTAGTGAGCAACCCCTCTTAAAATAGGACTATGGTCACTTCAGAAGCTCGGACCGACATTAATTCTCGGTTTCGGTCGGATCGGATGTACAGACGCCAGCACATCAACCTACCCGAAACTGTCACATTTTCCCAATCAACTTTGAACCTTATGTTTCAGTGATAAGGTTGAAAATCGATTAAAGAAATTTGACAGATTGTAGTAGGTTGATGTGCTGGCGTCTGTACCTAGCGCGAAACCGCTCGCTCTAAGGGCATAAACTGCGTTAAGCGTGTGCACGCACGTGAGCACGTCGCGGGCCACGCTTCTGGTGCACGCACGTGAGCACGTTCGCGTGCTTATGCGCGGGCATCGGCGCGTGCATCCGCGTACGCAGTTTTCTCAGTACAATTTTGACGTTGGAGGTTGGAGGTGTACAGTCGAATAAGTAATAATGGATAAATTAATGTTGTATTATTTATCAAGACGACGCACAGTGGGCCCATACTGAAAATTTGTGGACTTAGGCAACAAAGTTCCAATATCGATGCGATTTTTTTTTTATATGACGTGTTATGATATTCCTAACAACTTTTATTCTTATAAAATTTCGTCTAAAGTTGATAGTTTGTCTTGAAAAAAATTTATTAGTTTTTTTTGTATGGAGCGAATCACGTTTCATTTTTTTTCTTCAATTGTACTAATATGTTGAGTGTGTGGCGGTAAGTATATGATAGCTAGGGTCATTCTCTATCCATGAAAAAAAAATCAGCGCCGGCTATCTGCGGCATCGCGAGTAATCATTCGGTAAAAAAAAAATATTTTGTATGAAATTTTTTGCCATTTAAAATAAATTCAAAGTATATTTTTTGTCTCATTTGGCTGTTTTGACCTTCTTTTTAGTTAAATATATAGTTTTAATAGCGCATAGTTACATACAGGGTGACTGGAAATTAGTGGCGGAGCCGTTAAGGGGAGGTAGTCTAGGGTTTTTCCGACAGATATCACTATGAGACCTACCGTCCTTACTTAACCCTTTCCAAGATATTCCTACTTAAAGAGGGTAACCCAAAAATTCGTCCAAAAAATTTTCAAATAGTAATAAATCCTAAAAAAAAGTGATTTTGGCCTACTTTTTTTTGTTTTGCAACAAAGATATTCTAAATAAGTAATATTAATTGTAAAATTTCCGCTACTGTCATTATTTTATGCAAAAACTGCTAAACAAAAACGGAAAATGTAAAAAAAATACTTTGATGGCTGATAAAACATCAATTTTCTTTAAAAAGTCACCCTTTATTATTACGTACAAAATAATTTAAAAACTTCTACGTTTTGTTCCCTTTTAAATGAGATATTAAAATCCAAAATCAGTTAAGGAACCATCAAGATAAGACTAATAATAAAAATGAAAGAAAAAACCAAACTACTGAAGAATAAAACTTTATTGAAAAAAAAAACTGTTTAGAGTTCATTTTCGAAGTGTCCACCATTATTTCTAATACAAGCTCGTGCTCTTCTTACGACACCCGTTTTTACAACCCTTGAGTCTGTAAGCTCCCTTTGTATTTCCTGCGCTGCGTGGATTATCCTGTTGCGCAAATCTTCAACGTTTGGTACAGGGACGTCAGTGGCATAAACTAAAGTTTTCATTCGACCCCACACGAAGAAGTCCATGGGTGTGAGGTCGGGGCTACGTGCCGGCCATGGTATTGGACCACCTCTACCTATCCATCGGTCGGGGAAGTTTTGGTCTAGCCAACTTCTCACAGCTAGCCTAAAATGCGCCGGACAGCCATCATGCATGAATATCATGTTTCGCCTCGTTTCTAGCGGCACATCTTCCATTAATTCAAAAAATACATTCCTCAGTAAATTTTCATATTCAACCCCATCGAGGTTTTGTGGTAGAAAATGTGGTCCAATCAAGCGGTTATTAATTATACCCATCCACACATTTAAATTAAACCTTCTCTGTGAACCTTTTTGTCTTTTTAGGTGTGGATTACCCATGGCTCGTTCACTCCAGTAATGAGCATTATGATAATTCGTAATGCCGTCCTTATCAAACTTGGACTCGTCAGTCCATAAAATTTTTCTGAGATAATTCCTATCTTCAACGTCCGCATTTATTAAAAATCTGCAAAACTGCACTCTTCTTAATGGGTCCCCTTCTTCTATGGCCTGAACAGGTGTGTAATGGTAAGGATGGAGGTCATTTTCGTGAAGAGTGTACCACACCTTCCATTGAGAGCGTCCCATACGGCGAGCTATCATTCGTGTAGACAGCGTAGGGTCTCTTTGGAAATAATTTAAAATTTCCTCTTCGTCGTCCCTGACATCCAGTCGAGGTCTACCTGCATCACCTAAAAACAAAAAAGTTTAGAAACTAGCGGCGGCGCAGTAATGTAGAGCGGCCTGTACAGGAAGGAACTACATTTTGTATGGAGAAATCTCTGGTTTGAACATGCTTTAATATTAATAACTTTCTCTTACCTTGGTATCTTACGACGGTACCGCGCTCTCGCACCCGCCGGAAGGTTCGAGAGAATACGCGGGCATCAGGCAGTCGACGATTAGGGAATACTTCGCCATATTCACGACGAGCTTGTTCAGCATTTCCTCTGGCAGCTCCGTAATAAAAAAGAATATCTGCGTATTCTTCGTTACTAAACGATGTTCTTCCTGCCATTATTGGTCCGATAAACCACACAGCCAAATCGTAAGGAGTCACAGAAAACAGGGCACAATCCAAGTTGTCGGGAAGAGAATCAAATACAAAAGTCCAGGAAAAAGCCAAGTCGTTAGAAAAATCAAAACTGAGAAAAAGTAAGCACATCCGAACACAGTAAACCGTAAGAGCGGACTGAGCAAGAGGGAGGGGCAAGCTCGACTCGTGCGCGTCGACCGAGTCCTTTGTTCTCAGAACAAAGGGCTCTACACGGGTTCGACGGGTTTTTTTCCATTGACCATATCTTCATTGTTCCTCAACCGATTTTGGACTTTAATATCTAGTTCGAAAGGGAACAAAACGTAGAAGTTTTTTAATTATTTTGTACGTAATAATAAAGGGTGACTTTTTAAAGAAAATTGATGTTTTATCAGCCATCAAAGAATTTTTTTTACATTTTTCGTTTTTGTTTAGCAGTTTTTGCATAAAATAATGACAGTTGCGGAAATTTTACAATTAATATTACTTATTTAGAATATCTTTGTTGCAAAACAAAAAAAAGTAGGCCAAAATCACTTTTTTTTAGGATTTATTACTATTTGAAAATTTTTTGGACGAATTTTTGGGTTACACTCTTTATGTAGGAATATCTTGGAAAGGGTTAAGTAAGGACGGTAGGTCTCATAGTGATATCTGTCGGAATAACCCTAGACTACCTCCCCTTAACGGCTCCGCCACTAATTTCCAGTCACCCTGTATAACTAGTAATTCTGGTAGAGATTTAGTTATTATTGCATATTATCGGTAGCACCTGCATTGTGATTGATGACTCATTTGTTTGTGCGCTCGGCTAAGCGCATAACTAATGAGTTTTCAAAAATGCTCGTCTCTGATTGGCTGTGTTATTTTTTTAACTGCACGTTATCTATTGTTGAATAAATATCGTAATAAGTTTCAGGTTATACTAATTTTGTTAATGATAGGTGAAATAATTTAAATCTGTACGGGCAAGTCATTGATAATTACCTACATAATCAAGAACTGTGAAGTAATTGTAGCCCTGAAAAGGGCTGTTTGTCATATTCCTAGCCCTGATGGGCTTTTGTGGGAATAATCTAGAGCCGGATCACATTATTTCTTGTTCCAGAAGTGCTAGTGGGTCTGGCAAATTTTCGGACTCTGCTATGAGGCATTCTTCTTCCTCCATAATCTCACTGCCACAGGGAGGCTCAGTAGTCTGTAACAACTGAATTGCTTCAGGCAACAACTCATTATGAACCTTCTTCGTTATTTTAGGCCTTATGTAGGATATGTGGGGATCAGAGCTTATTAGAAGTCCATGAAGGATGTCTTCGTTTGTTGCTATTCTCCCTGTTTTCCGAGTGTGCTTCTCCCTGACGTTTCTGAAGTCCTTATTACGGGCTTCCGAAGCTTCTTCAGATAAGGTACCTAAAACGAATAAGTTATGTACATTTTAATTTCAAAACGCAATCGAGTCAAATAATACATCATACTATATTTATTTTTTACTTACCGATTGGCAAAACACCAAAGTGGTTACAGATGTCTGCACCGTGCATTAGAAGTTTATGTACACTAACTGGCATGTAGTACCACGAATAGTGTTGCACGTACACATCAGCTGTTTCTCTACAGTACCTTCTAAATTTTTCACAGTCAATGTTTTTGCCTGATGATATGGCTTGTAGAATAACGGAAAATCTGAAAATCAGATTTTCGTCAATTCCCGTTATTCTGGAAGATCTTTTGTAATCTTGGAAAAAGCGCCTCGCAGTATTCCCGTCATTTGTAGTTCCAAAACTCTAAAATGGGAAAACAATACTGTAATATACAATATATAGAGATATAATACACAAACAACATAAAAAGAGCGAAAATTAAATACCTGTTTGACTATATCAATCAGCATTCCAGTTTGCTCACGAAATTCTTGTTGCGTGGTATTTTTTTTTAGCTTGTTTCAAAGCCTTATGTTCGCCTCGAGCAGTCCATCGCTGAAAATCCAGATTATAAGATATATGGAGAAGACATTCCATACACCGAATCTTCATATGCAGTGAAGAAATTCCTTGTTTGTAAATTTCTTCACGAAGTGGTTTGGAAGCCAAAGCGTCTAATTTATTCATTTCGCTCGGTTTTGCCAAGCAAATGGGACACGTTGCAAATGATGGTACTTCAGCAATAATATTGGCCACTTTTCCATCAATCATGGTCATATGCAATTCATGTGATACAATAATATTTCCAAACTGTGTAGATATTCGTTCATCAATTTGTTTTTTCATCTCAGACTCTTCAGACTTTATAAAATCAGCTGTCTCTGAAGTGAAAGTAAACTTCACTGGTCGACAGTAAAGAGTTGAGCAAGGTGTGGGGTTCTCCCAAACTATATTTTCATTCCCAGATGATGGGCTAGTAGACACTAGCCGAAGAGGGACGATACTTATCATGACTACTGATGAATCATCGAACTCTGTAGCTGTGTTTGACGTTTTCTGTTTATAATTACTCTGCGACGAAGAACCATCAAGTCCCCATTTCCAGGTTAACTTGAGTTCTGCATTTTGAGACCTATCAACAGAATTCATATCTAGTAAAATCCTCTTCACAGTGTGGTCCAATAGCGCTTGCAATTTAATGTGAGCTCCTTTTTCAGTAATCTCCATACTCTCTTGTGGTGGGTAACATCTTTTCTTGGCATTTACAAGATTTGGATAAGATGGAAAGGCAGCACAGTTTTCTTCTTTCAGAAATTGTCGAAGAGCTAAGTATTTCCATTTCGAGAGCGCAAGTGATGTATAAAGAGCTAAACACTTATCTTCAGAGACAGTACTTAAGCTCTGCTTCTTGAATAGTCGCTCATCTACTTCGGATAGCGCATCTGGATTACTGGAAAGGTATTCGACCACTTTTGCCAGATTCGTTATGCCGTTGTCTTTCAATTTTGTTATGTACCAGTGCTGCAACTCTTCCTCGGAATTTTCTTCTACTATGGAAGTAGAACGTCTTTTTTTGCTTATTACTTAAGTCTTCGAACGGTTTTCTGTGCTCCTTTTCTGTAGATGTTCCCGCTTCCTCAGTACATACTGCAAGAGTAGGAACATGGGAATCTATATCCACAGGCTCAGATAAGGCTGCGTCTGAAAAGCCCATCTCACTTCTCAGGTCAACAGTGTCACAAACAGGCCATTTGATGTTTTTTTCCAACTACTTGCGATTACTTTCACGGTTCATAAAAGTTTTTTGATGTCTACATGACTATCCACTTTTTATTTAGATTTACACAAAAAAGTCGACAGAACTCCTTGATTCGGTTCTTGTCTTCTTCAGAAACTTCGGTAGTCAAGACAGAAATGATACTTTCATATAGAAACATATGATTTTTCAGATCACCGCCACTTCTTAATTTCACAAAAAGATCTAGGTTGGTACAAAATCCAGCCATAGTTCTAATGTAAATATAAAAATAAAAGTATTTCAATGTGTTCACAAATAAGCGACAAGAGCGAAACTAGATGGACTTAATGAATGTCTTTATATTTATAGTCAGTGTTAATTACTCAAGTAGTGGACATAACAGTGAGTGAAAATTATTCAGCCAATCAGAGACGAGCATTTTTGAAAACTCATTAGTTATGCGCTTAGCCGAGCGCACAAACAAATGAGTCATCAATCACAATGCAGGTGCTACCGATAACATGCAATAATAACTAAATCTCTACCAGAATAATTACTAGTTATATGTAACTATGCGCTATTAAAACTATATATTTAACTAAAAAGAAGGTCAAAACAGCCAAATGAGACAAAAAATATACTTTGAATTTATTAAATGGCAAAAAATTTCATACAAAATATTTTTTTTTACCGAATGATTACTCGCGATGCCGCAGATAGCCGGCGCTGATTTTTTTTTCATGGATACAGAATGACCCTAGCTATCATATACTCACCGCCACACACTCAACATATTAGTACAATTGAAGAAAAAAAATGAAACATGATTCGCTCCATACAAAAAAAACTAATAAATTTTTTTCAAGACAAACTATCAACTTTAGACGAAATTTTATAACAACAAAAGTTGTTAGGAATATCATAACACGTCATATAAAAAAAAATCGCATCGATATTGGAACTTTGTTGCCTAAGTCCACAAATTTTCAATATGGGCCCACTGTGCGACGGCGACGTCCAACCGTCTACCCGTCCAACGTGATGCGTGATCACGTCGCGTGCATGCGTGCCCCATTGCACGGAAGTATCACGCGACGGGCTCACGAGCGTGTGCACGCGCATGGGCACGCGCGGGTCGTTTTTGTATGGACACGCGAGAGGCACGCTTAACGCAGTTTATGCCCTAAGTGCACGCATTTGTCAAAATGATCGTGCAGCTCACAATGATTGTTGAACACTCGGTACTTGTTATGTAATAGGTACTTTTTTAATATCTTTGAGTGACATGGGCATATTTTACAATATTTACTGTTTGAGTTCCGATATCTTTGAAGAATGATTAAATTGTTATTATACTTAGTATTACGAACCTATATTATCGCTCTAAAAACTCGTTTGTACTGGTTGCCACCATATCTACTAGGTACAGTGTATTAGCTTAGATTTTAGAGATTTTATTTTATTTGAGTTGTAGCTAATTTTATTTTATTGTGTTGTATTTGATTTTATGCGTGTCTGGGTGTTATTTACCTGAAATAAATGAATTTAATTAATAATTAGCCTTACAAGATATTTTAGAGATAATTTTTCATATTTCGTATCTGGGTACATCTATCAAGTAGGTAGGTACTTAATTACAGTGTTGGGCGTAATTAATTTACTTTTGTAATTTAATTACAAAATAAATAAAAGTAACTGAATTACTTTAGTTAACGACAGAAAAATAATAAAAGCGCCTGTACTACGAATCCGAAGCGATTACGATAGTATCACTTGTTTCGATACATCGCATCAACAGTTTACTTTTGACGACCGACCTATGTTTTTCTCAAATTTAGTATTACCAGGTATTACTGTGCGTATTAGATTCAAAATTATTGATTTTAAAATTAATTACGCATAATATTAATCAAAAAATGACTTACAGATGGAAGGAAACGTTTACTTTATTTTTTCTCAATAGATTTGAACTGTTCTTACAATTTATAGCAGCGCAATTAACCATTTTAAGTTTTTTAACTGACGTCCGACTAGCGCGGCCACACCGATACGACTGAGCCCGAAAGTGGCGGCTTATGATTCTGCAGCATAAGCTGGGCACGCGAAGTAGTTACTCTTGCGTTATCTATGTCTATCTATATCTGTGGTACGAGCACAGTAGGTAGGTAACCTTATTGGTAACCCAGAGAGAGAAAAATTCATACAAACAGAAGCTTTGCCTTTCTTAGGGGATACTCTGTGGCGACGTTCGTACTCATTCGAATGTGGACACGAAGATTATCGAAGGACATACATTTTCTGGTTTAACTGTACCTGTACTACTAGGTAGGTACTTAGGTCTAATCCGGCCGTTCCCGCTCTAGGCAACTACTAGTTTTATTTATTTGACGCGCACTATAACGTCTATTTGTATTTATACACATTTTCATCTAACCTGTACCCATTAATTGAATCATTAAAAAGTACTTAGTTTTTTTTTTTTATTCTACATGTTTTAGTAATGTACTTACTTATTATTAATGTATTATTAATGATTTAAGTAATTATTCTGTGACTATGAAATCATCGACGAAAAGCCTCACTTACTACCTACGCCACACTTCGAGAAAACCCAAATTGATGAATAAGAGTAAAAACAAAATGTGACTAAGTACGCCAACATTTCCCAGTGTACCGAAAACATGGTTGCAAGTTTAAAAGACGAATTTTCCAAAATTTAGCGCTAGTATTAAACAAGTTTCCAAAATTCAGTGCCTAGAAAAGTTCACTATACAGGTACCTTCCGAAATTCTGCAGTTAAATTGCCAAAAATACCTACATAGCAAAACTGTTAAAAATGTTCAAGCTCCACCTGATTAATTTAATTTTTTTTTTAATTAGTCTAGATGGTTAAATAGGTAGGTAATTAATATAAAAGTTCTTCATTTTTACATTTTCAATAGGTAATAACTTTATAACATTTTATTTTGATTTTTTAAGATTAGTACAATTCATAAACATTTAAAAGTTTTAGGCATTTCAAATGTTAACGTAGAACATAAAACGATATCATTGTTAATTTGGTGCCTCAAAAATCGTGATTATTAGCACTTTCAATAACCGTTATAGCTTTTTATTCATTTCACTTTTCTTTACCCTCCTAAGTCCTACTCCTACCTCCGACTTCTAAGCTACTCCTACCTCCGACTTCTAAGCTACTCCTACCTCCGACTTCTAAGCTACTCCTACCTCCGACTTCTAAGCTACTCCTACCTCCGACTTCTAAGCTACTCCTACCTCCGACTTCTAAGCTACTCCTACCTCCGACTTCTAAGCTACTCCTACCTCCGACTTCTAAGCTACTCCTACCTCCGACTTCTAAGCTACTCCTACCTCCGACTTCTAAGCTACTCCTACCTCCGACTTCTAAGCTACTCCTACCTCCGACTTCTAAGCTACTCCTACCTCCGACTTCTAAGCTAGACACGGAACGAGGGGTGAACGATTGGGAAAAATATGTCGCGTTCTGAACACTGTTATGCCCGGGCCACACCAACGGGAAACGCCGGTAATTATCGCAATGACGGGCGTTAATCATAGGTGCAGCCACCTTATCGCGATAATTATCGGCGTTTCCCGTTGGTGTGGCCCGGGCATCAACGAGTGGAACAAAACATTCCCAGTCGTTTATAGTGTTAACGACAGGGTATTACCTAACGAGCGGGAACGACCCGTTTAATCTTATTTAGTATGTCATCATAATCTTCGGACAGAGTTCCGTAGACACTACAAACATGTGAGTAGGGGAACCGGTGGGAAAGCTGAGGGAAAGCCTAAGGGAAAAAACGATAACTAACGATAAACTTTTTTTAAGATTACGTAAGAATAACAAAAATTTGACTTTTTGAGCTGGCCAAAAATGAGACCAGAATGGCCGGAAACAAACATACCTCTCACCTCACATCGTGCGAGGTGAGGTGACTGATGTTTCTTTTCCTGCCAATTCAGGCGTGTCTACTCCCGCGCTTCAGATAGTATAACAAGCTGCTATGAACAGTATTTTTCATGTTATGGGGATGAGCGGCATTACCTGGTGGTACCATTCCCCCTACTTCCCCTACATATACTATAGCTGCAGTAAAATGATAGCTTATGTGTTACCACTTTTTAACGAAATTTACATAGCGATGTGACAAAAGAATCGATTCATTCAATTAACATTAAGTTCAAAGTCCATCAATGATTATAAAAAAGGATAGTAAGTATATATTTAATAAAATCCTTAGCTTCTTAGTTCCTGTCCTATGTCCACAGCTGACCGGGAAGATTTTAGCCCCCTCCCTGGTTGATTCTGAAGTGCCGTGCTTGGCCGACGCGGAGAACGCCTGGAAAATGGCTTGCCCGGATACAGATCGGCCCGCGAACCTATCTTCCCAGAGGCAGTGGGATGAGCCGCTCTGCAGGTTGGTACGGAATAACCTTATTAAAACGTCCACCAATACTGCTGAACGTGCCCGCCTACTGGCTGTGGGTGAGTGGGAGTCGGGCCTCTGGCTTCAGGCACTACCGTCACCCAACATAGGCACATTGCTGGGTGACACCACCTTCCGGCTCGCTACTTGTTTGCGTCTGGGCGCCCCTTGCGTGGCTCCGCATCGCTGCCAATGCGGTGAAGGTGTCGACTGCCTCGGACACCATGGCTTATCCTGCAGTAAAAGCGCAGGCCGAATAGCACGGCATGTCAGCATCAATGACATCATCCGTCGTGCTCTTGTCACCGCTGGGGTGCCAGCTGTTTTAGAACCCAATGGTTTGGCACGCGACGATGGTAAGAGACCCAGACCGGATGACCATAATGCCTTGGAAGGTAGGTAGGCCTTTGGTGTGGGATGCAGCGTGTGTCGACACCCTTGCGCCATCCCATCTTCCAAGTACGGTAAGCTTTGCTGGGGCGGCTGCTGCGGGTGCGGAAAACCTCAAACGGCGCAAATACTCCAATCTCTTTGGAACTTACATATTTGAGCCGTTTGGGGTTGAAACACTAGGGCCATGGGACCCGAGTGCCCACTTAGTATTTCGAGACATCGCCAAGCGCTTGGTTGACTCATCACGTGACCAGAGGGCTGGCCTATTTTTTGGCCAAAGAATCAGCATTGCCATACAACGTGGCAAAGCTGCCAGCCTTTTGGGCACGTTTCCCGTTGACAGTGATGCGGACGAATTTTTTGATGCCCTTTGATTATTTTCCCTCCCTTTTTATATACTTGAACATATCTATTATTATTTTAAGATTTTTAGCTTTTTAAATCCTTAGGTACATATGAAATTGGCGTTTTATATGGAAAAAGCAGAACGATTTTTTAAAATGAAATGATGTATTTAATCAATCAAACTATCTGTGTATCAAATCTTGGGGCGGTTTTGACTGCTTCATCGGAATTGAATTTTTTATCGTTGCAAGAAACTATGCAAATTCCGGAAAAAGTGGTAAGTAATCTATTGGAGCAAGGTCCGGGGAGTATGGTGGGTGTCGGAAGACATTTCAATCGCAGGATTTTTAGAGTAAAAAATGAAACAAAAATAATATGCCTAGATATATTTTCTGTTTCAATCTTTCCGGAGTAGTAAGGCTATTGTCCTTATTAAATCTATTTCTGCGTTTGGCTTGAATTTAGGTAGAATTCCATCGCACGGCGCACCTCTCCTCAAAACTCTTCTGCCTATATTCCGACATGATTTTTGGGAGTAAAAGTTTGACAAATTTTTAATACGACTAGATGAACGATCAAAATCGGCCTGTCTTCGTATTTTTTTATGATCGGGTAAAGTTGTAATTTATACCTTGTTTTGAACTAGGTATAAATAATCTAGACTGTGAATGAAACTAGAACATATTCTTTTATGCGATCAATAGCTATAAAGAATATTTTGATTGTTTAATCAAAATTGGTAAATTTCCTGTCCTAAAACGATGTTTCATTGCGTCAGTAACTCAGTACTACTGTAATACATTCTGTGATTGCGTTGTAACGACATCACTAGTAGAGATAGAGTGGTAGGTACCCATCACTTTTTACGAAATTACAGTAAGAAATGTCATTTTACTGCAGCTAATTAGAAGTCCCACAGTTATAGATGATAATCTATAATGACGCCTATCGAACCGTCTGTTGTTTCGCCTTGTACTTATAATCCCGATAAAATTGTTGTTGGAACTGTTAAAAACATGTTCAAAACCAAATGGAACCTGTAGAAATACGTACACACATGAGTAAAGAATAGGAAAACTATTTAGGTACTTATCTACCTATCTACTCCATTGAGCACATCATCATCAGCCTATAATGTTCCCACTGCTGGGACACAGGCCTCCTCTCTGTGAGAGGGAGTGAGCCGTAGTCTACCACGCGGGCCCAGTGCGGGTTGGTAGATGTCACATGTCTTTGAATTTTTGGTTCTAGGACATGCCGGTTTCCTCACGATGTTTTCCTTCACCGTTTTGAGAGCAGTGGTGATGAAATAATTTACGCAAAGTAAAGCGCCTGTCTGGGTTCGAACCTACGACCTACAACTCGTAAGTCGCGGCCGATACCACTGGGCCACCACTGCTCTCAATCCATTGAGCACACATTATTATTATTATGTAACTAACGAGCTAAATGCACCTATTCAACTAAGTAAGTACTTACAATTAAACTACTTCACAAAGATCAGAAGTCAGAGTTTATCAAAGATTATAATGAATTGCGATAGATTAGATTAGATCTACTCGTAGAGACTAAATAGATGTCATTTTTACTACTCTATAGAAGGATCACTTGGAAAAACTTAATAGGGTTTAGTATATAGAGATTCCTAAATTAGAGACTTGATGTAACTACCTAACCGTATTTTAATATTATTACTTAGAGCAGAATAATACATACAAAGTAGCAAACAAGTTTTTACTATTAGGTACGTATGTACCACAGGGTAGCGATGAGGAACTAATCATTGACTCGATTTTGTTGTCAGAAAAATAAATTTTTATTTATTTTTTGCCATCATTTTTACAGATCTTAGTTAAAACGCAAAAGCAATGCTCAACTAAAATAAAACAATAACCAATAGTGTTAATGCAACCAGTAACATGTATAGAAATCTAAGTATATTTATGTATCTGATTAAGTCTTGGCCCTTCACAAGATCATGTTCATAGTCATATCAAAATGTCAAGAACACACGCTCAGGTGGGTTCAGGTGGCGTTGTCGCGGTGTTTTCGCGTTTAATTTCGATTATAGACAAAAAGTATTTCTCGCAATTTTCTCTGCGTTTTCCCAAAGTTATGCTTATTTTAAGAAAGCCGCAGCCATCTATATTTATATAAAACTCGAAGTCCTGACTGAGTGATATATCAACGCACAGCCTAAACCGCTGGTCCTAGAGACATGAAATTTAGAGGGTGTGTTCTTTGTGAAGAGTAGGTATCCAATAAGAAAGGGTTTTTCGAAATTCCACCCCTAAAAGGGTGAATGGGGGAGGGTGAAATTTCACGCGGACGAAGTCGCGGGCAGAAGCTAGTGTTTTATATCATTTAAATCGTTTTGTGAACTGTAGATAAGTTCTTAAACGAGCCGACCTGCGGTAATAAAATTTCCACGCGATGGAATGATATATCCGTGTCGAGTAGGTACCTACACGTAAAAAAATGTTTGAGGTCAGTTAGAATAACAAAACTAAAATCGCTGTGATGGGTCGAAGCGCTCGCAGCGGTGCCTCTCACCAGACTGCAGCGAGAGGTGCCTTGACACAATAGTGGTGGTAACTAGCGAGCTATTCATGCTACGACTGCGGATGCCGGATGCAAACTCAGTGTAGTGTCGACAACTAGCGAGTGTTGCAGCTCACGTCGCTGCCGTTTGCAAAAGCCGTCATATTCGTCAAACGTCGGTTGTGAATACCATCCAAGTAAGTCTAGTGAATTTATATTTCTTCACATACTTTATGGTGAATTTGTATTATTTCCTGCTTTGCGCCATTGCTGTTCTGCACACGTACCTACCTGCGATTGTTTTAGTTACCTACTATAAACCCCCAAATAGAAATAAATATATGAACCTTGTGTTTTTAACTATTATTAATTCAGTAATAATCATTATTTTGATGCTTGGATGGTTGTATAATTTGTTGCAAAAATTCGTGGTTTATTATTTCGTTTTATTGTATAAGCACTGCACTCAGAAAATATAATTCACATCTACCTTGTTCTTTACTGGTTAGTTTAATATTTTGTGTTTACTAATGGTTGTCATGGCCGAAATACGGTCTGCAGGTCTATCTATTATATAGTAGGTAGGTATACATATACTTATTTCGTAACATGTTGTTTTTCTATAAAAAAATAATGGAATAAGTTAGTTTACCTAAATGTTAATAGGTAGATACATATAATGATTGATTATACTAGTCTACGGATTTGTTTAATACGTTCTAAGCTACGAATAAATATTACTTATTCGTGGGTTCTAAGATGTGGACAAAAAAATTGTGTACTTACCTATAAAAACATAAGATTTAAAACATTATTTATGTAGATTATGCTCAGTCAGCTACAAGTCCTAGAAAAACATAAAAGGTAGGTATCTACTTGTAGAATTTTTCATGCTACAATACCTAGAAATTGTATTTACAGAAACACAGTAACCAATTAAAAGTGATTAAGTACTTATTAGATGAAACAATTATTTTATTATGAAGGTACAGACGCCAGCACATCAACCTACTACAATCTATCAAATTTCTTTAATCGATTTCCAACTTTATTACAAGAAGATAAGGTTCAAAATTGATTGGGAAAATGTGACAGTTTCGGGTAGGTTGTGTTGCTGTCTGTACCTATATATCGCATTTCTCAGTAGCAGTCTGGATTTATGCCCGGTTGATGGTAATAGGCTCGCCCCTGTACACTGCACTATAAGATAGGTACAATAGGCTGCAAAAGTGCATGGGTAGTACAGAAACAAAATCGTATGAAGCGAGAAATGACGCCATCTAGCGTAAAACCAGTTAACGACTAACAACATTTAATTATGCTGTTATTAGATGGCGTTGCTTTGCTTTATATGATAAAATATTTTTGTAGTTTCTTTTTGTCTCTTCGAACAATTTATAATTAATAGTTTCTTTTAAAGAATTGTTCCTAATTATTAACCTACTATGTTAAAAATGAATATCCATTTATAAGTAGGTGCTAAGTAACTACTAATTCGAATATTAAATTCATTATTAAAATACCCACTCGTTAGCTTAATAAATATATTCCTATCGGTTTCTTTTATTATTTTTATCATTTAAGCTACGTATGCTGGTAAATGTAATGTAATAATTAGATAAATGTATTAGCCTTGTAACTCTTTGCTCAATCCTACTTAATACGTTTCTTCCTAACTCCTTACTTACGTTTCGTAAATTAGTCATAGTTGTGAAGACACCAACGCCATCTAGTTTATTTTCGAAAACTTGAATTCAAACGTTCACGGGAAAATAGACACTAAGGTACCCATGCAATTTTGCTGGCGACTGTACCTATTATATTGCAGTGTACAGGGGGAGCCTACTTACACCTCTGCCTAAGGACTGAGGCTACATTAGGCCGCGACGCGACCTGCGACACATGAGCGATTAAAACAAATAAATGAATGCTCACGTATATGGCTACACCGTACATCAAATTAATGTTACTAGCGATCTTTGATTTCTTTATGCGATAGGAACAACATTACTGTAATCACGGCATCGGCTATATCAACATATCAGCGAAATTGAAGCGAATTTATTAGAAAATTTTTCACTTGCACGACTAGTTCAATAGTGCTATTAAGGCTTGAGTTCACCAACATTCTAACCACCGGTTAGGTATTTAAACAGTTGGTTTATATCAAATTTCCTAAGGAAATTTTAAATATAGAACCGATTAAATATTTAATCAGTTGATTTAAATGTTGGTGAACACAAGGCTAAATATGCGTGTGGCTACATTATGCGTATAGTAAACCGCGATGGATGATTTGATAGCATGTGTACTATAGCCACGTCATCGCCGAATATACGCCGCCGCCGTATGTTCGCTTATAATGTAGCCATACCTACTATGTTTATTTCGTTTCGATCTTCCAGTCGCATCGCAAATCGCTGCCTACTGTATAGCGTCAGCCCTAAGGCTGCCTGTCCATTAACGCGGAGCGGAGAAACGGAGAAATATTAGCCAATAGAAAATTACATTTAAATTTTATGCAATTCTGTTGGTAAATATTTCTCCGTTTCTCCGCTCCGCAGGAAACTGAAACGATTTACCCACAGTCGTTTGGCCCATGAACCGTTGGTCAATATTATCTTTAACCCATGAACGTTTCATCCAAAGAACTTTTCACCCATGAACGTTTCGCCAACATAACTCTTCGTCAGTGAATGCTTAACCAACAGAACGTTTTGACCAATAACTTTTCACCCAAAGAACAATTGACCCATGTCAAATAGAACTTAGGATGCAAGAGCGACCGAAGCGAGCTGGGACTTGGGGCACCCCGAATCGGACAGGTTAGGTTCGAAGGGGATGACGGCGGCTCAAGGGAGCGAGCAAAACGAGCGAAGGGCACCCCGAGGGTAGGTTAGGTTACTTTCCCCCCCGGTGGGTTCCCGCATTGTCGAGGCGGGGGGGCTCAGTAGCCGTGGCTTGGACACCCACGGTGAAGCGAAGTGGAACCCGAGGAGGGGCCGCTCGTCAGGGCTTTTGCCGGTAAGCCGACGACGTAGCGGCCAACAAGTAGGTTGCGGTGCCGCTTGAGCGACATCGCAGCTGAGGCGGGCCGCGATGTCGTATCGGAGGCATCGCGGCTGAGGGTTGGAGGCCGCGGTGGGGCCGCAGAGGAAGAGGAGTGTTGGTATGACGTTGGCCGCTCTCCCTATCCTCTGCGGCCGAAAATTGGCAGGCGGCGGGGCCAATGACCTGACCCGTCGCAGGGGGACCAAGGGTGCCCAGACACGGGGTCGTCTGGCGCCCATGTGCTGGTTTGGTCCCTGGGGTGGTCACGGCGTGCTATGTGTTCTGGTGCGCCGGTGATGGGGAATACTCCCCAGAGGAGGGTCCGGTGACGGACAGCTGCGGCGGGTTCACGGATGAGTGCTAACGCGTGCCCGTGTTCCCGCCGTAAGCGGCAGAGGAGGACACCGTGGAGTTTTAGTGGGTTGGAGTCCCACATAACTGCACTATCTCCCCGTGGTAGTGCAGAATGCATGAGCATTTCTCCACGTTAAAAAAAAAAAAAAAAGGTTTCATGGATGACAAGTTCTTTGGATGAAACGTTCATGGGTTAAAGATAATATTGACCAACGGTTCATGAGCCAAACGACTGTGGGTAAATCGTTTCAGTTTCCTTACTCGCGATGGTAATATTATAATATAATAAATCCTACTACAATATTATATTACACTATTATTATAAAGTATAAATAATAATATAATAATATTAGTAGGATTATACTAGCTGCGCCCCGCGGTTTTACTCGCGTAAATGTCGATCCCGTGGGAATATCTAGATAAAAAGTACCCTATATGTTGATTATACAGGGTGTTAGCTACCTCCATATAAAATTTATCAAAATTGGTCCAGCCGTTTGAGCGTGAAGAAGTAACAAACATACACACACACTCACAAACTGTCGCCTTTACAGGGTGTTATGGAAAAGGTATATCAATACAAACGGGTTGAAGAGTGTATCTGGTCTAGATTCTCTGTACGAAATTTCAGCTCAAAAGCAGTAACTTTGAAAATGCTTAATATTTTTTTATTTCGATAGTTTATTAAATTGAAATCATAACAAACGTGTCACCGCACTACGAGGGTCATTATCCATTATCTGTAGTGTGTCTGTGTGCCTAGTACACGCACATCACGCCGCCGCGCGCCAGTGCGGCGCCCGTGCTGTCGAAATAAAAAAAATATTAAGCATTTTCAAAGTTAATGCTTTTGAGCTGAAATTTTGTACAGAGATTCTAGACCAGATACACTCTTCAACCCAATTGTATTGATATACCCTTTCCGTAACACCCTGTATAATATTAATGTGATTATAAACCTTTATTAGTGATCGATGTTATAACGCGAAAGTTTGTGAGGATGGATAGATGTTTGTTACTCTTTCACGCAAAAACTCCTGAACGCATTTGGATGAAATTAGGCACACAGATAGTTTATAACCGGGATTAATAGATAGGATACTTTTTATCCTATATTAATCTGCTGCTAGTACAATCAAAACCCTTCTTGGAGGCGTGATGTTATGCTATGTTATTGTTGCTCTTTATCTGAACTTAATATTTTAAGTAAGTTCTCTAAGTCCTAATTTCAGGTACCTAGTCTGTTTCCTGGAAGTATATTTTTCAGAAGAAAAGAAGTTGTTATAAAGTAGGTAATGGAAAATGTTTAGTTGTAGGCAGCTATTCAAATTATTAACTGTTGATCCAGTATCTCTATGGTAGTTTTTAACTCATAATTTGTACAAGTAGGTACTTTCTTAGTAAAGGGTGTTTTTGCGGAGTTTCTTGTTCATTGTAATTTTTCACATTTAATACTTATGATGAAGCAGGAACAACGTTGAGTTGATCCTTAGTTTAGTTTTCATTAATTAATGTTAGTTGTTGTAGGTAACTGGGTAACTCGTAAACGAATTTAATTTTTAACTAGCTTGGTCGATTTTCGAAAAATTTTAAGAATTTTCCATTTGTCTAGATGTCCGAATGTAAGACGAGTCTGAAGTCTTGTTTTCTACCACAATTTCTCACATATTTAAATAATTCCAAACATAATTATTATTTATACCTAGGTACATCTAAACGCGTTTTGTTATGTTACGATTTTTCGCTTTATCGGAAGGTAGTAATTTTCATTTAAGCGTATCGTAATTAGTTTCGTTTTATATTCGTTTGCCATAATACACGCAACTTGAAGTTTATAGGTCTGCGCATGCTAAAATTAATCAAGGTCTTGGTGGGCAAAGAAATAATGCGATCAAGTTGCGAATTGCGAATGCGATCAACTAGCATCACTTTTAGGTACCTATTTGTATAAAACAGGGTGAATTCAGACAGACAGGACATGATTCTGAACCACACGCTGAATTTTTCCGTATATTATTTAAAAAAAAACAGCTTTTTCATAAAAGTGCAATACCTGAAAGGTCCAAAATGTATGGAATAACCAACGAAAAAATTCAACGCAGGGGATTCAGAATCATATAGGCATGACTGAATCCATGGTAACACGTGTCGAAGTCCTTGCCACCCGTGAGTAGGTACGTAGTGTGAAATATTATAGGGGTGATGCGATAGATAGCTCATGAAAATTAAGCACTTTTGCTATGAGACTAACTGTGAAATAATAATTAAAAAAAAAAAAACTATTTCATCGGACAGATATTTAGAGGTGGTGTTATTGTAAAAAGTAGCATACTCTACCATGATCTCTTCTATAAGTTCCACAAAATTATTTGCATCATACATAACGTTTCACAACATGTAGGTAATAGAACCACAGGTAATGTTTGAACTTTAATCTGTCAAGCTCCGCTAATGAGACACAATTGATTTTCTATTGTTTCGTCGTCGATCGGCGAACCGCGCCGGAGTGTATGACGGTTTGTTTGCCACTCCAAGCCAACAGGATTGCCCAACTCGCCTGCCAGGCAGAGCAGAGGTTGCCTCTTTTTAAGTTTCTGTACGCTTTGTCGTTGGCCATTGGGGTATACCTAATTGCGTAACACATTACACACTATTAGTAGAAATGGCAGTTTAACAACATTCATTGCGCAATTTATGTTGCTGAGAAGACTCATTTTTCGATCATAATATCCTTCAAAATAATGATAGTGTGTTACGCAATTAGGGCGCTGTTTGCCAATTTGTAACCACTTGTGACACTTTTTAATCTGACCACAGAATACTTAATAGTACTACGTACTATGACTTTACAAAATGTTACCCTATGGATTCGTTTTGGGACAGATTACAATATCAATTTTTTTATTGATCCTTTTTCTTGATGACGAAAATAAGTTTATTGTAATTTCTGTTTCCTGTAGCCAGAACTACATAAGTGACGACCGTAGTGCGACCTATATACCTACTTCACGATAAAAACATAAGAAATGTTCCTTCTGAATGCGGTCATGTTTGATTTATTGCTCCATAACTTTGCAATTTTATTTATAGTTGTTTACGTTAGGTACATATTATTATTGGTCATATTCTTTATCTATATGTTAGGTACATAGTATGAAACAAAGTCGATTTTCGTGTCTGTCTGTGTGACCGCTTCTATTAGATCTTTCTAAACTAGGATGGCAATGAATTTTGATGCGGATTACCCCATAGGCGTAGTCAGGTTTTAGTATCGGGGGGGGTTCAAGAAAGTAAAACGAACAAAACCACATAACCCTTTATTCATGAGAAAAGAATATGTAATACGTAATAAACAGATTCATCGCGCGAACCGCGAAGGGAATCCAAACGTATATAATCAAAGATCCAAACCATATATTTTTGAGTGTATAATAGTTAATATAACCAGTTACTAGCTAGTTAAATTTTATCTTAACTTTTCGGGGGGGGTTTGAACCCCCAAAACCCCCCCCCTGGCTACGCCCATGGATTACCCTATCATATAGACCATTTATTCCGGAAGGTTTATGTATACCTAGTATAATAAAAATAAAGAAATAACTCTGATATAGCATGGTATAAATGGTGAAGGAAAACATCGTGAGGAAATCGGCATGTCCTAGAACTAAAAATTAGAAGACATGTGACATCTACTAACCCGTACTGGGCCTGCGTGGTAGATTATTATAGCCCACTACCTTTTAATACTTGTATATATACATATATGTATAATTTGTTACCTGCAAATTACCGGGTACAATCCGTTAAAATCTGAAATATGTTACCGGCCAAACCTGATTTTAGGATGAACTAGTTTGGCCAAACCAGTTCTCATTCGCTCGCTCTTGCACCCTATGTCGAAATCCTGTGTAAAGGGTTTAATGTAACCTAACTAAACCTAACCTCGGGGTGCCCTTCGCTCGCTCTTGCATCCTACGTCGCCTATCGACCGACCGCAACCATGCAACCAGTGTAGGGAGAACTGGTTCGGCCTAGGCGAAACTAGTTTATCCTAAAACCGGGTATGGCCGGTAACAAACATTTTTTTCCACTTTAACGGACTCAACCAGATAATTTGCAGATTAACAAGTTAATCTGTACAGACTCTAAATGATTTACGCACATTAGCGGTAACATTATACATATATACGAATTCAAGGTTGAGAGGTGTTGAGGTGACTACGCTATTTGTTTTGAAAACAACTCTGCAATTTCCGCTTAAATGCATACCGACTGGTGGCCGTCCTGATATCAAGAGGAAGCGCATTCCATAGAAGAATGGGCTGAATATGAAAGGAAGATTATGCTTATGTTATAGCATAGATATCTCGATGTTTCGACACGTCGCCATTGAACCCGTGTGATGCCGGGGCGGGTCGCAGGTTTTACATTTAGTCAGATCGCAGTACATACCTAGAACATTTGAAGTAGGTACGAATATTTATATTTGCCCAGGCCCAGTCGCAGCAGGTAGTTAAATATCTTTCAAAAGTTCGGGTTCAAAGTTCTAATGTTAGGTATTTTGTTGCCCATTAAAACGATAGTAAGTTAGCATCAAAGTACGTTAAAATTATATTCAAAGCAATAGTTTTCTATTTTAATTAGGTACCTAATTTATTAGATGTCACCAAAACAATATAAATGTGACAGTATTTTTATTTCTATTAATTAGGTATGGAAGAAGAAAACATGTTGCGACTCCAAATCAATAGGGAATAAAGGCAGATGATGAGAAGAGAAGAGACATGATGATAATGATGAGTATCTTTATAACCATTAAGCTATGGATTCTCGATATTCCACATTATCAATATCGCCAGCAGTCAACGACGCGCGTAAGATCTTTCCTCGTCCAGTCACAGAAAGAATCTTTTGCTGGAGCTTCGCAGTCATTGATTTCATCGTAGACTTCCGTTTCACACCTTGTTGTGTGTCCTGAAATCAAAGTGATGATTGATAGGGTGGACTAGCGGCAATAGCAATTAAGTAAAACGAAAATAATACTTGAAAACACTGTGTTTACTTGTATATGAGAAAAATATAATACATAATGACACCACACATCAAAAGTAAAAAAGAGGGGCCCGTGGCTAAATAATAACAGCCGCACAGGTCGATCGATCAGGTTAAGCTATGCTTGCCGCGGTTGGTCTGTGGATGGGTGACCATCTTTACATACTGGACCCCTCCGTGCCTCGGAAAGCACGTTAAGCCGTTGGTCCCGGCTGTCATTTGTCGATCTTTGACAGTCGTTACGGGTAGTCAGAAGCCCGAAAGTCTGACAACCAGTCTTACCAAGGGGTATCGTATTACCCAGTAGCTGGGTTGTGGAGGTCAGATAGGCAGTCGCTCCATGTAAAATACTGGTATTCAGCTGCATCCGGTTAGACTGGAAGCCGACCCCAACACAGTTGGGAAAAGGCTAGGCAGATGATGATGATGACATCAAAAGTAAAAGAACATAATACAAATTCAAATGCTGTGCATCATAGACAAGTATACATGGACAGCATCACGACCTTCCAATAATGATAAGCATTCAATTTGCAATTGTGTAAGATTACTGAAACCCCGCACTCTAATCGCTTCGCAATGTTTACTTATATCTTTTTCCAACCGTCTTTTTGTTATACCTATACAACATGAAAGGAAAAAATAAGGTAAAAGACAATTTATATTTGAAAACTTTGCCTGCTCAGCAAAAAAAGTAACGCAATGAACCTAACTATTATTTAATTGTCATCACTAAAGGGGTCTCTATTCTGGGGTTGAAGGGTAGGGCCCTTTGTATACCTGCAGTACGGTTTCTTTACGATACGGCGCATAAGGGTCAAATCACACCGAGATGGCAGCGAAGCGGCGAGCAGTTTCAGTGTCATATAATTTTAAACTTTATTTTCATTACAATAATACATAGTATCGCTTGAGAAACTTGAGTCGTCGGAGTGCTCGCGGCGCCACGGGCGGCCGCGCGACCTTTCAAGTTTCTCAAGCGATACTATGTATTATTGTAATGAAAATAAAGTTTAAAATTATATGACACTGAAACTGCTCGCCGCTTCGCTGCCATCTCGGTGTGATTTGACCCTAAACCGCGCCGTAAAAAATCAAAAAACCCGACTGCGGTAAAAAACTTAAGTTAAAAAAAACTGAAAAGCTAAAAACAAGCCCATTTTAAATTAAATAAAAGTTGGAAGCAGGCGGGACCCATTTGAGTTTGAAAACAGAAAAATGGTATGGGTCCCGCCTGCTTCCAACTTTTATTTAATTTAAAATGGGCTTGTTTTTAGCTTTTCAGTTTTTTTTAACTTAAGTTTTTTACCGCAGTCGGGTTTTTTGATTTTATAAATTTTTTTTTTTTATTTTATTCTTTTTAGTTATGAGTTGGTGTGATAGTTTCCCTTTAAACTTCGTAATATATAGGTACTACTGCCGCGTTTAGTTGGTAGAGGGAGGGGACACTTGATTCTAACGAAAATTGGTACTTTAAAGCTTGATAAGTCACGAACGTTTTACTTAATCAAAAAACGGTCTCCCCAAACCACTGATATTTTTGAAAGACCTATCCAACGATACCCCACTTGACATAGTTTCTTGACTTTCATTTTCACAATATGGCGTCTAGTAGTCGCCATATTGAATTTTCATTAACGTCATGTCTTTAGTGACACTCGCCGGACTAAGAGGAATCGATTGACGTGTGAATCATAAAAATCGGCCCAGGCGTTTGGTCTGTATAGTGCTTCAAAGGAACATACAAACATACATACATACATACATACTTACATACATACATAGGCTGATAAACACATTACCACTCCTTTGCGTCGCGCAGTCGGGTAAATATACCAAATAACTCTATACCTACGATATGAGACGCGCCCGGGGGGACACTTGATTCTAACGAAAATTGGTACTTTAAAGCTTTATAAGTCACGAACGGTTTACTTAATCAAAAAACAGTCTTCCCAAACCACTAATATTTTTGAAAGACCTATTCAACGATACCCCACTTGATATAGTTTATTGACTTTCATTTTTTTCATTTTCACAATATGGCGTCCAGTAGTCGCCATATTGAATTTTCATTAACGTCATGTCTTTAGTGACACTCGCCGGACTAAGAGGAATCGATTGACGTGTGAATCATAAAAATCGGCCCAGGCGTTTGGTTTGTATAGTGCTTCAAAGGAACATACAAACATACATACATACATACATACATAGGCTTATAATAAACACATTACCACTCCTTTGCGTCGCGCAGTCGGGTAAAAAAACGTGTCTGTCAACAAGGTTTTTTTTTTCAGATTTTTTCTTCCTTGTGCAGCTATTTTGCCTTATTTTTCTGACTACATTCCAAAACCCTATCCTCAATGGTTTGCCTTGTATTGAATGAGGAAGCTGGGGTGACGTCACTCCAGCTAACACAAACTAAACGACTCATATTGAAGTTTTTGTGGCAGCTAAATTAAGACTGGGAACTTTGATTGCAGCTATTATGCCTTAAATATATAGAATATAGTATAGGTAGAATTATTCTATCACATGAGGAAGCTGGAGACACATTCCATAGTGATACATATAACAGTGACGACCGTGCCTACACACGGCGTATAAATCGTGCTGTAGGAAAAATGAGTCTGCCAACAAGCTTCCATAGTGATCCATACAAGACTGACGACTGTGCCTATACACGGCGAGTAAACCGTAGTTTTTTTATGGCAAGAAAAACAAAGGGCCTAATGCACTTTACGTAAATTACCCCTTAAGGCTGCGTTTCCACCAGTGCGTAACAAGGGAAGTGTGTGAAACCAACCAATAGATAACATCGCTTCATTTTTATAGCTTGAACTAAGTTAGCGTTGGTATTGGTTAGTTTTACACACATCCCTTGCTACAAATCTTCGCTCATTTCTGGTGGAAACGCAGCCTAACCCTCGAATTACGTCGAGTGCGTTACACAACTAGGGAGAGGCTGTTGGTCTTTTTTCCTGTATTTTTTTTTTCATTAATAGTATGCACTTTTAATAATAGCATTAATCAGCTAAAGCGTAAAACGTGTCTTTTTATAGAAAATATTTTTACAATAATTGCAATGTTTTAAAAATATTTTTTGAAAATCATAATATTATGAGACCGTAATTATTATGACCCAGCAAGTAATAAAATAACTATTGTAGGATTGATTGTAGGCGCGTCTTAAAACACATAATTTATATTTATGATTTAAATAATTGAATTACAAAGATTTTCTACTGGTTATTATCGATGACCCATATGACCCAAAACATAGTGACTAGTTGTTACGATGGTATACTTAGTAGAGAAGTCAAATAATAGAAAACCATACAAAAACACCACGTAAACACGGGCGGCGCACTTTGATTCAAAAGGTCGATTTAGCAAGACAAAAAGTGTTTCTGAAATCTATAAGTACTTATAATAAATCTGTAGAAGTGAAAATTCTGTACATTGTAAATATCAAAAAAATAAATGGCAGGGCCTAGACCGACACCGAACCCAAACATGTGATTAAAAAAATGTTTGTCTGTCTGTCTGTCTGTTTGTTCAGGCATCACGCAAAAACTACCGGTTCGATTACGGTGAAACTTGGTATAATTATTCATTAATTATTTATTAATAACCTGGGCACCACACTGGGTACTTTTTATCCCGGAAAAGTATATACAATAAAAAACAAACTTAATTTTGCGGTTCGATCCCTAGACCCGATTACTGTACCAACCGCAAATAATAAGTTTCTCGTAGGTTACGTGGAGAGTGTGTTCTTTGTGAAGAGTAGGTATCCACTAAGAAAGTGTTTTTCGAAATTCCAACCCTAAGAGGGTGAATGGAGGGAGGGTGAAATTCACGCGGACGAAGTCGCGGGCAGAAGCTAGTTCTATAATAATACTAGCAAAAGCGAAACGCGCTTTATTTTTAGCATAATTATGTTGTCCCACTGCAGGACAAAGGCCTCCCTTTCTTCATTCCACTCCTCTCTGTCTTGAGCTAGTGTGGACCAATCCTGTCTGCCAGCCGGCGTCAAGCTTGTCCCACCATATTCTTCCGGGTCTGCCTCATGGTCGCTGGACATTTTCTGGGACTTTTGGCTCAGGACTCGTTCGACCGATCTTAAGCTTGGCTGCTTTTTGGGTGACGTTAGCGATTTGTGTTTTGAAGCTTGTTATAACTCCATTAGTTATAATTTTGAATACATTTTTATAATTATAACTTTACATGTTTCTAATTACATTTTTCTAAATTTATGAATTTAGTAAACCAGTTGCTGCAACCGCTACCTCTGTTGAAAATCGTTCACATAAACATAGCAAGAACTTGAATCTTACTAAGTTTATCTTACACTGACATAAAGTGAAGGAAATCATCATGAGGCAGCCCGTTAGTCCAGCAGTTCCCGGAACCCTAATTAATACCATTATATTTTTTTTTAATTACTCACGATTGCAGATAGGCTTGACGATGACACATCTTGTTCAAGTTGTTCAGGATAAAGCTCACTATGTTCGATGTCTTCCAACTGTTGGCTAGAGGATGAACTGGAGACCTGCAATGGTACGAAACGATTAATACATACATGTCATTATGAATTGGCGTCATAATACAGACTGTATCAGAAAGGTGTGCTCAAATTTAAGGGTGTGGTAGTGACCATCAAACTGAACAGCTTTCTCCAAGGGACAAACATCGTAATTGCGCAAAATAATCAGCCGTCCGATTCAGTTGGGTCTAGTAGTATAATTTGTAGTTTTGTATGAGACAGCTGATAATGCTTTCCCGTTAGTTTGATAATCTGTACCAAACCCTTAAGTTTGACCACACCCTTCTGATACATTATGTACAATCAAACAAACAGTTAGGTATAGATACAGAGAAAATGTTAATCATTCCAGTACAATTGTACACGATAAATTATAATTTAATTTTGTGCTTTATAACTCTTTAAGCTTAAGACAAACTGAAATCTAGTATGTAAAAAAAGACTTTACCATTTAGTATGATCAAAACATTGTTAAGGGTAGGTCTGTCTACCAATCTCTTTGTTGGATTGTACTTCATGTGAACAAAATGAACCAACCGGAATGAGCGATTTCCTCTTAGATCTATCCATTTCGAATGGTACATATACAGGCGATTTGTAAATGGGATCGATGCACAGTCTGTTGTCCTCATTGGCATTAAATATGAAGAATGAATTGGCTAAAGGCGGGAGGCACCGCATGAGGATGTGCCCACCGGCCAGTAGGGCGCACACGAGCGCTCCAACCACAGCTATGACAGGAGCATAGCCCAGGTATTCTATGGGTAAACTACACTCGGACTTCCGTTCATCAAACCTAAAAAGGAAAACGTTCATAAGTTTAACAACTTTATCTTCCCTTGGCAAGTAATGGACTTGAAATGAGGACAAGATAATAATATTGTAAGTGGGCTGTATTTACGGAACACACATTATTTTATGCAACGCATATATCTATGTCTATACGACTTGATGAATCAGGAAGTAAAGTGAACGGTACTTTGTGTGTGATTGTACTAACTATAACTAATGCGAGCGTATCAAACAAACCGAGCACGTGAACTTATATAAGTTAGCGAAAAGAGTCCTAAGCCTGAGTATTTAGGTGGAAGAGGCCCAGGGTACTATTGTAGTACGTACCTACTGATATTAGTTAAATTATAACTTAAAGTAAAAGTTTCGATCAAAGTATATTTTATCGTTATGTGTCGAAATGTTCAACAAGACTATCCAATGTAGGCGCTCGTCGAACGTATGCGCATACCTGTAGCATCATCACCACAGTTATGCGCCTACGTGTACTACGCAGCGAAGCGTAGAGGTCTCGCGACTCTCTACGCCAGCTACGCCTACGCGACCGCTACGCCAAAGCGGCAGCTACGCCGAATCGTAGCGGTTGTAGCGGCTGCTACACCAACGACGTGGCCGCTATCTCTACGCCAACGCAGCTGCTGCCACACCAACTTGTCCCCTACGCGGCCGCTACGGCTAAGCGTCCGCTACACCCGCGCCGCGCCGATGCGCACGTTGCACTGCATCGCGTTTAAGAAGTCTTAGGAGCTCCACACACTGCACCGCGCTCTGCCGCGGTGAGCAGATAACGCGCCCCGGCGCGTGATTTTTTACATATAAAAAATCACGCCCTCACGCGCGGGAGTTGAATTTGTATGTAAAAAATCACACGCGGGGGCGCGTTATCTGCTCACCGCGGCAGAGCGCGGTGCAGTGTGTAGAGCGCCTTAGAGCTTCAAAATTATAAGCGTCGTGTTTTGGGCTTGAAATGATGACCATAACGAGATTTTTTGCAGTTTCAGAAATATCCTGATTTTTCATACCTGCTCCATACATTTTTTTCGTAAACACATGTCTTCAGTTTTCAAGTCAAATTACTTCTTTAACATATTTGACCATACTAAATAGAAACCATTTCAAGCCCAAAAAACTACACTTAAAACTTCGAAGCTCTAGGTCTTCTAATTATGCGATTTCCAACGTGGCCGTTCTAACTGTACGCCTACGTGGTTGCCACACCAACTTGTCCTCTACGCGGCCGCTACGCTGAGGCGTAGCGGTTGGCGCAACGTTGGACAAACGCCAAGTGTGAATGAAGACTCTGTCCGGAATGGATCACATTGCGAATTAGCAACATGAGATTATTATTGATTTTGTCACGTGATCACAAACGACTTCCAGTATGAGCAGTTTGCAGTCTTACTATTCAGACGTAAATAATTTTTCCTAAGAACCACCGCCAAGTGCGTTTTATCAGACCCTAAAAAACGGCACGCTCTACAAACGTAATAGCTTTGGCACAGATCATGATTGAATGATAGCCCAATTGTCATTCATTAAAGGTACTCAATACTCAACCTGAATGCAACCATGATTACATGACAACAGTACAGTAACGGATCTTGAGTAAATTATTTAAGCCGTAAATGTTGGAGGAGTTATTACGAGTACCTATACCTAATATAGGACATAGGTACGCTTGCTACAGATCAGAGAAACATTTTTGCGCTTAGCAAGGAGATATCTAAGCAGGGTTATGAGAATCGCCTATCAGTTAATTACGGTCAAAGTCAGATATCAGCCAGGACAATTCTGAATTAAAAACTTCCAGCCTCTATTGCATGTACTTAAGAAAAGTAGTCTAGCCTGCTATTTGGATCAAAATGTGCACGCAAAGCAAGTTACCGATCGATAAATTATTCACAAATACTCTTCTTCTTCAAACCAGGCATGAATGTTATGTGTTATGCACAGATCGCCGACGTCTCAGGCTACCCGGTGTTCCGGAGGTCGACATCGGTGTGATGAAAGTTTTCGACTAACCAATCAGAGACTCCGCAGTTTTTAATACCATCGCACACGACGCCACTGGTGAAGCAGAAATCTTGTTGATCTATCACACAAAGTGTTTCGTTCCGCAAATTGCATTTACTTGGAGGCTGCAGCCTCGCTGCGGTTGCAGTCACTTGATACAAATCCGCCTGCAAGCAAGTTTCATATTTTAGAAATACCTCAACTTGTGAACGTGTGTGATAGGTGAACGCAAAACATGTTTCTCGCTTAGACAAACCACCCAACCGTTTACGACTGAGAATCATTTGATTGGGGTGTCCTCAAAAAAGGCAAAACATAACAATTAAACATTATCTGGCAATAAAACATCATGGCGATGTCTATTTATAGAAAAAAACCGGTATTTTATTTTTATCATGGCCAGTGTTTTTTTTTTTTTGCGGCAGGTATTTGGTGGTATTATGTACACATGGCGACACATCAAGCTTAAACATTCCCAGTTTTAGCTAACCACGCATTGTACAAGTATAGGTTTTTCGTACAATGGGAAGTCAACTTATACTGGAAATGAGCTTGATATCGTCGCTAATCTAACTAACTGACGTATCTCACAATTTGGACTAAGCCGAACTAACTATAGTAATTTGATACATTTTCCAAGTCGAATCTGATATTTGATCATGTATTCCGAACGAAATAAAAACAAAGATCTCAGGAAGCAACGACCCACGAAGTGACGTATCTGTTAAAAGGGTAGTTGTAGCCCGCGAAATTCAATTTTTCTTACGTTTTTTGCAATTTTCAGGTCAGTGTCAGGTTGTATCTTGATCAAAATATGATTCGCGAATATACCTAACAATTATAATAATTAGAATCATTAATACATCTTTCTAAGTTAGATTTCTACCGTTAAGAACAAATCTCGTATGGAAAAGTGTTTATGGTAGAAATCTAACTTAAAGAGATATATTAATGATTCTAATAACTATGATTCTGTAAACATGTCCATTATAGTCGCGAATCATATTTGGATCAAGATACAACCTGACACTGATCTGCAAATTGCAAAAACTTAAGAAAATTTAAATTTCGCGGTCTACCATGTCGCATTCACCTTAAAACAATATTAACACGATAACAATAGTAGTAATACTGTATTGTAAATGTAAAATATGCTTCGAATCAGTTACGTTACTTAGATTAGCGACGATATGTCGTCGTGCGTACGAAATATCTTTTTGAATAGCTAAGACAACAGCAAAAGCAAAAAAGTGGGTATACGTGATTCGTGATACCATGTGAAATAACACAAAACTGTACAACGTATGTATAAATACCGACTAGGCACACGAGTACACGCGTGAAATTTAGTTTTAAACTGACTAAGTATATATCACGAAGATCATAATATATGAAATACCAGTTTTACTACTATTTAAAACACACATTCTATTCGCAGTGAAAACAGAGATTTGTTACTGACCCTCAAGTCACAACCACATCACAACTATTAGTGAGCTCACTTTTATTGTCAACTAGCTTCTGCCCGCGACTTCATCCAGCGTGCGTCGCAACGCGTCGCTCACTCGCGCAATTTTTTGGTTTTCGCTTTGTCAGCTTCTTTCTGACGTTTTTTGTTTTTGCTCGGCTCTCAAGGGTCATAGCGTGATGTTAAATAAGACTATCCGGCCTTTAAGCCTATAACCTCAAGAATTGGGCTATCAAATGCAAAAATAATTTTACAACAGACAGGCAGTTCTAGAAATTACCTAGCTCGTTCAAACAGACTAAAAAACTCTTCAGCTTTATTATTAGTACTAGCTTCTGCCCGCGACTTCGTACGCGTGAAATTTTTTTGCCAACAAGTGCGGTCGGGTTGTTGAGCTCCCTAGATAATATTGAGCTACACGATGGCGGATGCATGTGTGTCGACTGCTAGGATCGCTTTATTTACTTTACTAGCTGCGCCCCGCGGTTTCACCCGCGTAAATGTCGATCCCGTGGGAATATCGGGATAAAAACTATCCTATGTCCTTTTCCGGGACTCAAACTATCTCTATGTCAAATTTCATCTAAATCGGTTCAGTGGTTTAGGCGTGAAGAAGTAACAAACATATAAACACACACACACACACTCACAAACTTTCGCCTTTATAATATTAGTGTGAAGTGTGATTATAATATTAGTGTGATTATAGTGTGAGTTCAGTGGTTTAGGCGTGAAGAAGTAACAAACATATAAACACACACACACACACACTCACAAACTTTCGCCTTTATAATATTAGTGTGATAGTGTGATAATATATGCTAATAATAAAGCTAAAGAGTTTGTTTATTCAAGGTTAATTGACAGTGTAGATTCAATAATAGTCAAAATACTTAAACCCAACTTTTTGTTTTTTTGGATAGAATATGAAAAATGCAATTAGGTAATTATACATGGTGTCCCTGGAAGTACGGATCAAATCGAATAGGGGCGTGAGCAAGGTCATTTCCCAACCTTTTTAACTCTGAGAATGTCGGTGAATTTTTTTACGGTTCAAAATTTATGAACAATTTTTGTGTTTTGACAATCACTTCGCATAGTGCTCAAAGAAAAAAATCTTTAAAAAAAAACTATCAGGGCTGTTAACTTATTTTTGTAGATAGTTTTTTTTAATGACTTTTTCTTTGCAGAGATTGAAAAAAAAAACAAAAATTGGTCATAACTTATGAACCGTAAAAAAATCACAGACATTCGCAGGGTTAAAAAGTTTGGAAATGACCTTGCCCACGCCGATTATTCGATTTGATCCATACGTTGGGGACACCCTGTATAATTAATCTGTGATTTTGCTGTCGCAAAAGGAATTTGCTTACGTCTATATCCGAGTTGATGCTGCTATTACTCAAAAATCTGAATCGAATTCTTCCTTTGACAGTGATGACGAAGTATGACGATAACATGTCTCTGGATCCTATCAAATCGCAGAGTCGGAGGCACCTGTTCTTCTTGATCACGTTGAAGGCGTCTCCGTTTGCATGGCAGTTCTTGGATATGCTTGTGGGGAACTTTATGACCACGACGAGGAAGACGTTCTGTTCGTGCTGAGTCACTATTTCAATGTTGCATGCGTAGTCTACCTCATTTAATGTACGAAATACCTGCAAAAGAACGGAATCATTGCCAATCCTTGTGATTGATTTGTTCACGGTAAAAATATAAATAATTTTAATCACCACTGCTCTCGAAACGGTGAAGGAAAACATCGTGAGAAACCCGCATGTCCTAAAAACAAAAATCCGAAGGCATGTGACATCTACCAACACGCACTGGGCCCGTGTGGTAGGTATATTATAGCCCACTCCATCTTAAAGTGCGGAAGCCTGTGTCCTAGCAGTGAACACTATAGGCTGATTATACCACTGATAAAGTAGGTACAGACTTACCTCTTTATTCATAAACGTTACTTAAAGTAATGCTTAGCGACTGTTTAGCCATACATTTGGCGTTGACGTTTAAACGTCTCATAACTTAAGGCAACGTTTATGAATAAACCACAAAATACGAAAGTTTTATTGAACTAAGAAAAATGTCAACTCGAAACTAAAACTGGCTTGACGACTAGGGAAAACTGGCTTCTATAAACGACAACCGTGTTTTGTAGAAAATTAGGTACTTACCATATTATTAGCACGAGGACTCTATAGAAACTCCGACTAAGTATTTATACTACCAAGCAGAAATAAAGATTAAAGCTTTATTGCGATGGGTTTGCGGTCATTTTTTTAGGTAGGTATAACGATTACCTATAGGTAGATATTATTTCGTGTATTCTTACTTATTGGCTTTGACTTGACATGAAATACTATAAACAACTACTACAACTTAACATCATAATTATTTTAACTGACATCGCTAAGTGGAAGCGAAGCGTCCGTCGCTGCGTATGTCGTCAGATATTACGTCTTTTTTAGTCATAGTAGAAATGTGATGGAGGCAACTCTAGAATAATACAACATTAGTACGGGTATCAATCATAAAAGTAGGTCATTCACCTTCTTATACAATATATATACACTTCTGGCTCGCTGCATGTATAAACAAATATCTAACTAATAATTTTTATTGCAAATATTTTGAGTGAAAACCAATATAGGGTGAAATTGAATTCATGGGCATGCCTTTAAGGGGTCATTGTAATCATCATTATGAACAACTTTTACTATGGGACCAAACCTGAAATCGCGAAAAAAAAATCTGCTCGATCCGTACATTTTGACGAGTTATGTGAACATAAATGCAAGGAACAGCAAAAGTTGTTCATAATGATGAGTCCAATGACTTCTTAAAAGGATGCCCATGAATTTAATTTCACCCTTAATGCGGCAAATTAACTTAGGTATAGGTAGTCTGTTCCACAAGGATATTTTGATGAAAGTGAAAATAAACCTTGTTCAGGCACAGAATAACTAAGTACTGATTGCATAAGACATTAACCTGAACTAATTCAGGTTAATGTCTTACGCAATCAGTGCCGGCTTTAGGGGGGGGGGGGGGGGGGGGTGACCGGGGCGACTACTCAGCGTATTAACTTTTATAGACTTATCTCGTAGGAGTGATTATGAATATTCTATGTCTAACAAACACGAGCTGTCATTTTGTCGCTTGTCGTATCTCTTGCGAGAAATTGCAACTCGTATTAGGCCCCTGCATTAGACATTATGTTGTTTCAATAAGGGATGAGTATGGCTATTACTGATAAGTAAAGGGGGTTGAAGACCAAGAGCTACGCTAAGTTAGTCTACCTTAGCTGGCATAGCTTATGTAGTTTTTCGTTTCAATAAGGGATGCTTTTCTTTCTTTGCTTTTTACATAGATACTCGGTAAGTTCACAAGCAAATCAAAAAACCTTTTTAGAAAACCTGCACGTTATCAATAACTTACCTATGAATTATTTATTTATGTACAAATTCAAAATAAGTTTTTTTAATTGTTTTTAAAGCACCCTAAAAGGGCGCCAAAGGCATGACTCGCCCGGGGCGCCTAGATGGCTAGGCCGGCCCTACGCAATCACATCAGTCATTTATATACAGTTGCAGTGTAACTGGACATGTGACAAACCTCTGCTATTGATAATTACAATGAGGTCCCAACAATTTTGCATTGAAATACTTACCTGTGGGAATAATTAAACCTTTTTATCTGAGAATACATTTGTAGGATTTTTTCGATATTTACCTTCGATATTAAGACTTTGTAGTTCATTAGCCTCATAAGTAAAATAACTAATAATAATTCAACATTTTGAATATGCATTTTTAATTAACATTTTCACCAAATGAAAAATGGTACCTACATTTCGACCTGTCTTAGCGGGGGCCTCTGTAAATAACATAATCAGCCTATAGTGTTCCCACTGCTGGGACACAGGCCTCCTCTCTGTGAGAGGGAGTGGGCCGTAATCCACCACGCGGGCCCAGTGCGGGTTGGTAGATGTCACATGTCTTCGAATTTTTGGTTCTTGGACATGCCGGTTTCCTCACGATGTTTTCCTTCACCGTTTTGAGAGCAGTGGTGATGAAATAATTTACACAAAGTAAAGCGCCTGTCAGGGTTCGAACCTACGACCTATATCTCGTAAGTCTCGGTCGTTACCACTGGGCCACCACTGCTCTAAAAAGCTCTCTCTCTGCTGTAAATAAGGCAACTGTCATTTAAAACCTATTTGGAAAAAAATTCAGCTGTTCCCTAGGTACATATTTATGTTCGCATAACTCGTCAAAATGTAGGGAACAGCTGTTTTTTTTTTTCGCAATTTCAGGTTTGGTCCTAGGTATATTAAAAGTTGTTCATAATGATGAGTACAATCTCCCATTTCGATTTGTCGCATGTTTTCAGTTTCAACCTGTAGTTATCTCACGATCCTATAACTTTAATGGTTTTTAAAGTAATTTATTTTTAAATGGCAATGCAACAAGGAAATAGTTTAGTTTCCTGTCTCAAGAGTTATGTGCTCACGGGGTCTTTGGTCAACTGGACCCACTCGAACTGGAACCGCGGGTCCAGTCGACCAAGTCAAATTTTGAATTGGTCGACTGGACCCGCTGTCAAATTTCATCATTAGTACAGTTAAGGAGTAAAGCCGAATCTTTTAGTTTTATTTCTATGACTTAAAATATACATAATATTATCCTACCTACATGGTTCCATGATTTAGTACTTAGTAATTAAGAATACCTTGAACATGTTACGTTTCACATACCATGGTGATGGTGTCTGACATCCCCATGCCGAATGATAGGTCGTAGCGCAGTTGTCCGGAGAAGGCGCAATCGTTGCTGACGTCGATCGGCCGGTAAAGGAGAAGCAACCCGTGCATTGCTCCATAAACAACCGAAAATAAACATATTCCCACGACTATTAAATGTGGCTGTGACATTTTCGGCCATTTCAAAATCTAGATGCCCATGGATGCGAATTTTAATCCAATGAGAATGACTGAGTCAGCGTATACTTATTAATATTTCCACTGAAGCAGTGACATGCAGGAATCGACCAATCATTTCGGTCTGGCACTCAACGGATTTTGGTTCGCTTTGTATGAAAAAATGAACCGAGCGCTCGGCGCGGGGGGTACCGATAGTGGACGCCGTTCTATATGAATTCAAAAGCAAACCAAAAACCGTTGCTTGCCGTGCGTGCGTTGCGGCCGGTGCGGACCAGTGGCCATTGCCCATTAGGGCGATAAATGAAAAAAATATATAAGTAGGCCGACCGCTTAACTGAGACGTTGGCTGAGGTAGCTGCGCGACGCGGGAAGGGTGATAGTTGTCACAAGTTGACGAATCACTGAGCCCTCGCATCACGTCACCACACCCCTATCCACATTTGCCACTAACGATATGCGAAAATATTAAGTCGTAGGTACTATAAGGATAGATCTATTCAATAATTTCCAGATTCAAAGCAAGTGTTCCCACTGTATTTTATGATCGACAATGTAGGTACTGGTAGACCATATAGGTAACAGCGAATGCGCCAGAATCGCCTTTCAGAAAAGATGAAAAATGTTTTGAGAAGACAGAAATGCATTTTTTTTTAATCATTAATAAACGCAAATAAGGCGAAGATTCAAACCCTATTGTAATAAGCAACAAAGAACAAGACTCAATTATCTTTTTATTGACATTACCTATTATTAATTCTTGTCTTATCTTTTCTTTTGTCTGGAGTTTGACATGCAAATAAATGCGATCTTAAGTTCTATTTGCATTTGCTTCAGATGTCGGGTGAAAAAGCCATGGTATTTGCCGATGGAGAACACAATAACGGTAACGATTATACATACAAGAAAGATTTTCGGACTGCTTTACCACAATTTCTGGCTGTCAGCGCAAAGAACCTGCTTCTTCTAGGTAAGTTTCTTTTACATCACTGTGGTTTATTGTAGTGAATCTTGGCTTTTCCGGGACCGTTTTTAGTCGGTCCTTGAGATTCGGCATGTCCGGGCCTTACCCCCACGTCTTATTTAATCTGTCAAGCTCCGCTAATGAGACACAATTGATTTTCTATTGTTTCGTCGCCGATCGGCGACGCGCGCCGCTTTCATGTGTCACTTACGTACACGAAAGCGAGTAATGTTGGCGGGACAACGCGTTCAGGTTCACCGAACAAAAGTGACATAATACTCGTATATGAAGGTGATGATGACGTATATGTGCGACGATCGCTTTTAAATACATAGGACGCGGCCAGTTTTTTCCACACTGTTCCATCTCTATCTCAATTAATCAGACTGTATATCGACTTCCAAAACTATGATTTTCTTTCTGAATGCAGTTTTATCCGGGTATACATGGATCTTTTTGTATTTCATCTGCAGGTGGCATTGGCATGATCATTGAAAGTTTCGTGTAATGATTATAGTCCCCAAAAAGTTTATTTTGCACCTTTCATGCAGCATAGACTTTCTAAGATGTCGCCAACAATAAGCAGGATATTTGTGTCACTTTTAATTTCGTACAATATTGTAGCATTAGCGATCGAAGGCTATTCGGAGATTGCCAGAAACTTTAGTTTTTTTGTTTTAGTTTTTATTTATAGTGTTTATCAGTGTAATCTTGTAAATGTACTTTAATTACATATTGTTTAGGCATACCTACTGTATAAATTAGCTGTACCTACCTCAGTTTTCAGAATAAAATAAAATAACTAAAGAGCTGTAACAATCCACCACAAAATATTTTGAACAAACCTCCCTGACTGTTTCAGGATATGGGATGACACTTGGGTTCTCCACAATTCTCATGCCAGCTGTACAAAACCCGAAAGATGGCGAAGTTTTACATTTAAACAAGTCAGAGATTTCATGGATCAGTAAGTTTGATATTTGTAATATATATGTTACCGACAATCTGTATAATTCAGGTATTCTATACAATACCTAGGCAATGTATAGAATACCTGAGGCGTCCAGGCAATGTATGAAATATTATGAATATTATTGTCCGTTACATACTTTGCCTAGGTAATGTATACATTTCCTAGGGTATATAGAATACCTGCTGGTTCACCGGCAATGTGTAAAATAAGTAGATATCGTCTATGTTTATCAATGTTATGTAAGTATCATGGGAGAAACGAACATCTATATACAGTACCTACCGTAAGGACTATCTTGCTTGCAACACACGGCCTCAAAGTGATACTTGCTAACAGATGTGTTCATCGTATGCACGTGATTTTTAACCGACAAAAGTAAAGGGGGAGGTTCTCAATTCGACACGTATATTTTGTTTCCAAATTGGTCAGATGTAAGTTTCCTCTATAGTAGTTACCCATAAAATGACAGACAAATAAAACAGCTCATGTTTGTTAAAAATTAACTTTATTAAAATTAACAATTCCTCATTACAAATAATCTTTATAAAATAGGTAGGTAATATTATCCTTTTTTTTTGCAGTAGAATAAGAATAATTACAATCAAAAATATTTATTAATTGTCGCGTGGAGTTTACTACCTGTTCACACGTCTTCTCCTTCCCCGCTTTCGTCTTTTTCACACATTGCCGGCTGCGCATTCGGTAATGTATGGAATGCCTAGGCAAAGTATAAAATAAATAATATTTCATACATTACCTAAACGTTTTAGGTATTCTATACATTGCCTAGGTATTGTATAGAATACCGGATTATATCTACAGATTGCCGGTAACATATACATACGAGTAATCTGCAGTACTACACCAATTACCTACCTGTGCAAGAACATTGACATCATTTATCTATTTTTTTTACGATATTTTTGCATAGTAATGAATTTGTTATGCCTTGCATGAACTTCCATGTGTGTTTGTCACGTTTTCAAAATAAACTAACTACGGTTGTTGTAACTTGTACGAGTAGCCACAAATGTTGGCATAAGTACTATAATTATCTACTTAAATTATTTTGACAAGCATATTTTGCGTTATAGATGAGGTTTTTAGGGTTCCGCACCTCAAAAGGAAAAAACCGAACCCTTTTACGATAAATAATACTTATGTACAATAAAATCTAAAACTAAAATATGGCGTCGAAAACTTCATCTGTATAGTCTACTTCTTTAGGTTGTATTATGCCTGGCAATATATTTGATTTCATACAGTTATTATTGAACCTCTCAGTTCTCAGTTGGTGGCCTTGGCTAGCCGAGACCCGTGAGATGGATAAGTAGCTATAGAGTATTGAAATAGAAGGTACACCTTCAATCCACTCAGCGCAACTATAACACTATCAGAAGCAATGGCTTTTTTATTTTGACAGTTCAACACATTGAGTTAAATAACGTTCAACAACATTCATTGCGTTATTGTCGTTGTTCTGTGGTTGTGTCGTCAAGTTGACGACACTTTTTCGAACTTAAGAAGCAATGGATTAACAGTATCCAGGATACTGCTGTATGCTACATGATTCAGATTGTGATTGAAAGCGTGTTACGAAATTAGGGTGCCAGTCTAAAGATGAAAAACCTCAAGTTTCCTATGTACAAAACAACGTCACTTACCTACTTGGAACTGTCATAAAACATGAACAATATACGTAGAAGCGAAAGTTACTTCACAATACGTTTGTTTATTTCAAAAGACATTCACTTAATTAAACCTGAACCTGGCACAATAAGCATACTTATATTCAAAGAATTCAATGGTTTTCGCAACAAGTATCTTTTTGCAAATTCTCATAGTGTTTGTATTTTTATTTTTGCAGGTTCTATTAACCTTATTATAGTGCCTGTGGGATGTGCCCTATCAGGGGTAGTGACATCTCCGATAGGCCGTCGGAGGGCGATGCAGATGGTTAATGTACCTTTCTTCATAGCCTGGCTGATTTTCCACTTTTCGACAACTACGGGGCACTTATACGGAGCCCTATTCTTAACCGGATTAGCTGGAGGATTACTAGAAGCACCTGTAAGTATCATGCTCACAATATAATATTACGTGACTTTTTTTTAGGGTAAGACGCTTAAATTTGTTTCCGCTCATTAGGCTAAGAGCTCGTCGAAGTTACCTACTGTAATATTGTAGTAAAACAGGGAATTGCGTAACGCACTATCAGTAAGTAGCAATGGCTTTCATTTTGACAGTTCAACAGTACAGTCATTGCGTTATTTACTTTGTTGAGCAGATACATTTTTCGAACATACGATGCAGTGGATTAGCAATCTCTTTCAAAATTAATCAGATTGAGATTGATAGTGTGTTACGTGATCAGGGTGTTGCATTCGTGAAAGATAGTTCGCGTATAGTCTTCCATTTTATAAGGCTAAGATGCTATATAAAGCAATTCATTTATTTCTTAAATTTCTCAGGAATTGTTTAATTAACCACTGCAAGCTTTATTTACCAACTGTTGCTGGTTGTAAATTATTGGCGCGACGCCGGTCAACGCCAAAAAATACCTAAACAATAAAATTATTGTAACTGGGTCGCCAGTTACAATAATAATTATTTTATTTCCAATATAAAAGAGAGTAAACATCTCAAATGGTCCACGAACTTAATTAATGAGTTTGTAGTCATTAATTACTCATTGTGGACATTGTAATGCACTTATCACTTTAGAATGAAATATAGCGGGTTATTGGAAAAACACCAACAACCTCTTAAGAGGTCAATGCACTCATCATTATGAACAACTTCTACTATGGGACCAAACCTGAAATCGCGAAAAAAATAAGCTTTTCCCTACATTTTGAATGTCTGATTTTTTCCCATAAGTATTCAGTGGTCGACTGCGATAGGCTCCAGTCTGGGGCTGCAGTTGAAAGACAATAGACCCTTCTACTGACGTTTAAGCTGATCGTTCTAGGTGCTGACATACGTCGCAGAGATCACACAGCCACACCTTCGAGGTGCTCTCACGGCCACCAGCTCGCTCTGCATCATACTTGGAGTGTTCACGCAGTTCCTCTTCGGAATATTCATGTACTGGAGAACTGTGGCGTTAGTCAACATCGCATTTACGGTAAGTTAAAAAGAAATATCTACTGCTAACTCGTAACCTAACTCAAGGTAAGGTGGTATAATTTTTACACAACACATAATACGTTACGTGATTGTCAATGAATGAAGAGAAGTGCCAATCGAATGGTCGAATCACAGCCATGACCACAGATTACTCCATGACCCCGATGTTAATGGTCCGTGGTGCTATGGATGCACGAATACGTGAAACTGTGACGAAAAACACATAAACTGGTACTTATAGGTGCCTATATAAATATAGATTATCTATATTCTGTGGTTAAAAGTACGTAGTGTACATTACCCTACCTTAAGTTAATAGGTAGATTGTATAAACTAATGACACAGTAAAATGATATACACAAACTAACATGTGTTTGAACCAGAGTCTTCGTAACTTACTTAGTTATAGCTCCTTGGCAAATAACCAATGATCCTTACTTTTGTTTGAAGATACTAGCAGTAATCTCCTTGTTCTTCGTGCCGGAGTCTCCGCATTGGCTGGTGTCGAAGAAGCGCTATGATGATGCTAGGAAGGTAGGTACGATCAAACTGACTCATTACTTTAACTTGGCCCGCGGTTGTTCGGTTGATCTTTTGTTCTATTTAAATAATAATTCCTATGATTGATGGTGTTACCTCATTATGAATTTCAGAGCTTGCAATGGCTCCGTGGATGGACAACCCCTAGCGCTGTGGAACATGAACTGAAAGACATACAACATTTATTTAAAAGGGAGCAGAAAGGTTATAATCGCTTACTGTCTTTTCTACTATAACAATTTGTCTAAGGGAGTCTAAAGTAATGGTTTTTGTTTCAGATCTAACTGACGTTGATGAGACAATGTCTGAAAAAATGTCGTATTACATGAGAAAAAGTTTTATGTTGCCATTCCTCCTGGTGACTTTCAGTTTTTTCGTGGGCAATTTTAGTGGCATGGTAACCTTACAGGTAAATAAACGTCTAGATATGTTCCTATTTCCGATCCAAATATTTTAACTAAGAATAAATTTTATACATAGAATCGTTTGCTTGGTAGCAAACAAAGTTGCGGGTTATGGCTAGTATCCTATGTACTTATTGATAGTTAAAATATTTGGATTATATTTTTTATTATTAATATTTTATTTGGGGGAGGCCTTTGCCCAGCAGTGGGACAGTAAAGGCTAACAAAAAATTATATTTTTTTAAATTATGTCATTGACTAGCTTCTGCCCGCGACTTCGTCCGTACGACACCGCGTCGCATTGCATCGGCCGCCTGCGCTATTACTTCGTATACGCTTAGCGTTCTTTCTGACTTCTCTTCTCCTTGCTCGGCTCCTGAGGGTTGCAACGTGATGCTATAGCGTATAATATAATGTATAAACCTTTATCAAGAATTGGGCTATCAAATGCAAAAAGCATTTTTCAAATCCGACTGGTAGTTCCAGAGATTGGTGCGCTTAAACAAACAAACAAAAACAAGACTACGTACCTCGCAAGTGCTACTGCCGAGCATGAGGTCCTGGATTCGATTCCCAGGTCAGGCAAAATTTTATTGAGGTTTTCTTTCTGGAATTTCTCAGTAGTAGCTCGAAGTCTGGATCTGTCCTCCTGACAATGCAAGCCGTGTCCAGAAGTACCGCTTTCTGAATCAAGCCCTTGATCCAGCTGCCCAACGAGAGCCTCCTCAAGTGTTGGACGAGGCTCTTGGCTATTAACCCATTATTTTAGTTATTTTTAGTCTATGTTATCTCCATAGTTACCACTGCAGGGCAAAGGCCTAAATTTCTCCTTTCCACTTCTCTCTGTCTTGAGCTAGTGTGGACCAATCCTGTCTGTAGGCATCAAGCTCGTCTCATCATCTCCTCCTGGGTCAGTCACGGTGTCGCCGAACCTACTAATGGATCTTTTTATTGCAGACCTACGCAGTGTCTATATTCCAAATGCTGAAGGCGCCTATCGATAAGTACTACGCAACGTTGATTCTTGGCGTGCTGCAGATAGTGGGCGCCGGTATATGCGTACTGCTGGTGCACTACACAGGCAAGCGACCCCTGACTTTCTTCTCCACGGGGGGAGCTGGAGTCTGCTGCATACTTGTTGCGAGTTACGACATTTATATCAAAATGGTAAGAAGACAGCCATTCTGAGGAGGCTGACCGCTTGTGATGTGTAGTAGATAATCAACAACGAAACATTGTTCTCCCAAGTTTATAGCCTGAAGTATCACTAACATTTTTCCCCGATTCTAAGACTGAGGCTACAGTAGACAGCGACGATGCGACTGGAAGAACGAAACGAGATAAATATGGTATGGTTACATTATAAGCGAAAATCCGGCGTATATTCGGCGAATTCGGCGATGACGTGGCTATAGTACACATGCTATCAAATCATCCATCGCGGTTTACTATACGCATAATGTAGCCACACGCATATTTAGTAGTACTATTGAACTAATCGTGCAAGTAAGAAATTTTCTAATAAATTCGCTTCAATTTCGCTGATAGGTATGTTGATGTAGCCGAAGCCGTGATTGCAGTAATTTTGTTCCTATCGCATAAAGAAATCAAAGACCGCTAGTAGCAATTGTTGTAAGTACGGTGTAGCCATATACATGAGCATTCATTTATTTGTTTTAATCGCTCATGTGTCGCAAGTCGCGTCGCGGCCTAATGTAGCCTCAGCCTCACTTTCTTGGTTGATTTTTAGGATTAGTTTTTTTGTGGTACCTACTTACTATCCAAAATTCAAGTTTTTATCTAAGCTGTTTGTGTTGTATCAATAGGTACAAGTCTATTTTTAAACCCAACAGACGTTGTCCTATCAAAATTTGAATAGGTCTTGAGTTCACAAAAATCCTATCGAAAAGAGCACTTTCAGTTTTTCTCGAACTTCCAATTTTTGGGGCAGCTATTCAAATTTTTAACCGACTCAAAAAAGCAGAAGGTTCTCAATTCGGATGTTAATACTCGTATATGTATATTATTTATGTATATTCGGGCATAACTCCGTTATTATAGACGGATTTGCAAAATTCTTTTTCTGTTCGAAAGAGTTTTATACCGAATTGGTCCCATTTTTTGTAAAGTTCTGATGATGAATTTCCGAGACAGACACCGGAACTCTTCAATACTTACTTAAATGCCGGCAAATTAACCCCAATGCACCCCAATAGAGAGGCGGGCCGCAAACTTAACATCGTTTGGGGTGGGGTGTCCATCGAGCACAGTAACTCCCCTAAATACCATGGTGTTACTCTGGACAGGTCTTTAACATTCAGCAAAAACTGCAAGAACATCAAGCAGAAGGTGCACACTCGCGACAGTCTTCTTCGCCGACTGGTCTCATCGAAGTGGGGTACTTCGCCTGACGTTATGCGGACTACTGGACTGGCGCTGTCTTTTTCTGCGGGAGAATTCGCGTGCCCCGTGTGGAGTCGTTCTGCCCATGCAAAGCTAGTGGATACAGCTTTGAATGAAACGTGCCGGATCATCACTGGTTGCCTAAAACAGACCCCGGTACAAATGATGTATCCACTAGCAGGAATAGAGCCACCAGTGGTTCGCAGAGCGGTGGCAAGCTCCAGCGAAAGAGCCAAAATGGTCTCCGACACACGACACCCTTTGCACGACAACACCCTTGTGCCACAAAGGCTGAAAAGCCGAAATAGTTTCTTAAAGTGCGTCGTCCCACTCACTGGCGAACCACCACAAGAAAGACTGAAGCTGTGGCGGGGCAGTGCTTCCTTACCCAAACCGTTCGTTCCACCCGCTGAGGACCTCCCACCTGGACATGAGTTACCTTGGGTAACCTTGAAGTCTTTAAACGGACTCCGGACCCAGGTTGGCCGAAGCAAGGAAAACCTGGTCAGGTGGAGATTTATAGACGACTCCGCCTTGGAGTGTAAATGTGGTGCTGTTCCACAAACGATGGGACACTTAATATAGTGTCCTGCGTGTCCTGTCAGCTGCACGTTACAGGAACTGATGGACGCTAGTGATGGCGCCAAACAAGTGGCCGAATTCTGGGCCGAGTACATTTAGATTGCTATCGACACGCTAAGAAAAAGATAGATTAATGTTACAAATAAAATGTAATGTTTCGATATCCATATCATAGAATAACAATATTCTTTATCCTCATATTGTTTAGTTAATATAAAACTTATTACAAAGAAAAACATTTATCCAGTGACATGTTTCTAAACGTTTCAATTCATACCTTTGATAAAATGCATACCCTCCTATAAAATTACAACAACGCGTTCACAAAAACAATGCGGGTAAATTCTAGTCAAGCAGGAAAACAAGGCATTCTTAAATTATACAATGAGGTTGAAATTAAATTTACTTAACTCATTGTCTTTATTAATTAATAGTCGACGGAGCCCCTCTCCGCGGGGCCCCTATTTCTGTCTACAGGGTTTAAAGGAACCTAAAGGCGATTTAGACTGGGTTAGTAACTGTCTCCAAACTCCAGCCTTAACACGAAGGAGATGACAGGGGCTCGTTCGCTCGCTTACTCGAGCCCGCGACATCCCCTTCGAACCTGTCTGAGTCGGGGTGCCCCAAGTCACGAGCTCGCTTCGCTCGCTCTTAGGTACATCTCATTGAACTAGAGAACTTATTCTCTAGTTCAATCTTGCGCGTTTCTGGGAATTAGTCTAGCATAACGTCTATTTTTTAATTTTTGTTGAAATAAAATACCTTGGAAAAATACACCGAACAAACAATATTCGTTAAAAATTATTCGACTGTTTGATTAGTTTGTTAAATAAAAAAACGTGATTATAAAATTCATTGAATTGTGTTTCTGTGAAATATGTTTCATTAAGTAAATAGTCGTTGAAACAATAATATTCGAAATAAAAATACAAAGACCAAATATTATATGAAACATTTTCTGCGAAACGAAATTCTATGAAATTTCTGTCTGCGAAACAAGGAAACACCGCGGCACCGTATAAAACGCGTGTGTATTGATCGTTATACACTCGGCTTCCTTATCGCGAATAATATCGCCTCGAGTATAATATCAACATGGCACACATTTTATGTATCATAATGTACTATTATAAACATTTACAGAACGGTTTTGGTGAAACGATGGAAGTAACGAATGCTACTTTGACTGCCATGAACGCTACGTCAGCTAACATACACGAACAAACGGTAAGGTTCTTCATTTGAGGACTTCTATGTAGGGTCTTGTTAGGGAGGTACACATAGGTACTGGGTCTGGTATAGTGTGAAAAAATTAACACAAGTAATGTTGTTGCAATCAATAGGTACCTACCTACCTACTTTGTCAAAAATGTTTAGTCATCTAAAACTTTTTTATTTATTACGTACCTACGTCAGGCACAGAACTTGTACCAACTTAGCTTGTTTTATTAATTTATTACTTTAGCACAATGTGTTTGCAGCGGAACCCGTACTCCTGGATGCCCATGACCCTGCTGATGCTTTTAGCTCTTGTTTCCCACACGGGTTTGAGATTGCTGCCATGGATTCTCATCGGCGAGGTAAAATATGCATAATCAGTCTATAGGCACATAGGTAATGTTTCCGCTGCTGGGATACAGGCTTCTTCGTGAGAGACCGTACCTATAGCCCGTAATGCACCACGAAAGCATATCTTTCTACTGTGAGTCTGTGACGAAAGCCCAGTGAGGGTTAGTGCATGACGCAATCATGTCTTTGAATATTAGGGAAGGACATGCCGGTTCTCTCAAAATGTTTTTCTACTGCTTTTTGAGAGTAGTGGTTATGAAATAAATAGCGCAAAGTGCATGTCTTCCTGGGTTCGGGTTCATAACAATAAGTTACTTTAAAATTTTTAACTGAAGCTGTTGTGTACAGCGGGTTATAGCAATTAGCTGACCCCCCTAAAAATTACTCGATTTTGCACCCTCCTCTCATAACATTAAAGGTTATTCAATATGTATGAGTTAATCGGACTAACACTACTCGATGAACAGAAACAATAAATAATTTTGATACGCAAATTTGAGCTTTAAGATGTTGGTGTTAGGTCATTTACTATGTATGGGTATTTGTTACGCAATTTTCATTTTTAATCAGCAAGACTTAAAGGTTAGGTTAATGTTGTGATAATTTGTGTCATTGCTACTAATACCTTATTTCATCTATCTTACTCAAGTTAATCTGGTGTCGTGGTTCATGCGTAAGGCTGAGACGTGCAAGATGCGAGTTCAAATCTAGTCGCATGTTTAATTTTGTTTTCAATATATAAATTGTTCCATTATTGTAAAGAACAAGCATATTATTATCAATTAAGTTGATAAACGATAAACGTTTCACCTTTTTCAATAAGTGGGTAGTTCGACGTCAATATGCGTATTCAACAAAAACTGCTATTGAAATGATTTTAGGAATATGGGGTAGAAGAATAAATTGAACAAGATATTCTATGCACAAATAGCAGTGAATACGCACGAACATTTTTATATTGCCTTACTAAGTTGCGAAAATCCACGCCTTTTTATTAATTATTATTATCGGTTTTGATAGTTTAATCGTCATGTCTCAGTTGAGTGATTATTTAAAATACAAAATATTGTATTTGCAGGAGAATGTTGGTATTAAAGCGATTGCTAGGAAACTTAATATAGCGGTAAGTGTATTCTTTTTTATACTTCCTTAATTCGTTAGTTGGCTTAAAAACGTGAGTATAGAATAATAGAAAATTAACTGTTTCATTATGAGATCATTTATAGGTCTAATGTGGTTTATCTAAAGGTATTTTTGCAAACTTATTCGAAAAATTATGATTACCGGCTTATTAAAATTATGCTTATTGTGTTGTTTCAGAGAAATACAGTCAGACTGTGGCTAAGACGTTTTGAAGAGACAGGGAATATTCAAAAGGATCGTCCTGAACCAAAACCTGCAATGTTACTCCTGTGTCAGAACATCATCAAGCAATTGTTAGAAGGCATACTGAACACCCATTTTTGCCTACTCAATGCAGTATAATGTTTCTGTTCAGACGGTCAGAAAACATTTGCATGTTGCTGGACTGAAACAATACAAGCCAGCACGTAAAATTTAACTGACTGCTGCACATCGCCAAGCAAGGGTCCGCTTTGCCCAAGAATATCTCAATTTTAATTGGGAAGATTATGTTGCCATATTTACCGACGAGAAGTCTTTGTCAAAACCTTATTTATAACTAAACATAACTACATACTTACAAAACAAATTGATATATAGTATACCTAGTAGGTAAAACATCAACGTATAATGCTATTTTATTTAGTTCAACGATATTTAATGTGGTGATGTTATTGTTATGAAATAGAAATACATACCTATATATTTCTAAATATTATAACATGTTGATTCACTACATTAAACTGTGTGAAGTATGTAACAACGTTATTAGTAACTGTTATATCATTTACGTTATTCTTATAATATTTTTTTTTATAAAATAAAATCGTTTTTACCATCATTATCGTTTTTTTTTATTTTCGTTCAGCTTTTTTTTTTTGTTGCTAAAGTTATAAGTAATTTATTATTTATAACTTTAAAAAAAATATTATAAAACAAAATGCGCAGCAGAAAATATGTTGGTTTCGAACTCGCAACCACGCTCTTGTCAGCTCACTGCAGCTACCACTAGACCACACGAACATGGTGATTGTCGTTGAAATTAGCAATAATATATTACAAGTTAGAACAATATTCAAGATCATACCTACCTTAACACTGCGTGTTAAATATCAAATTCGAATAACTGTTTTATTAATGTAGACGTTGAACTGTTCTAGTTCGATAAGCTTACTGCTAACAAGCAGAAGGTTCAAATTCGTTTAATTTTTAAGGGGTCAGCTAATTGCTATAACAGACTGTACATAAAAAAGTCGGTTAAAAACTACAAACCAGCACGTAAAGATCTACGGGAGATGGGAGATAATGACGGGGTCGATAGGAATTTAATATTATTCGTTGACTTATTCCTGGTTTCGTTTTCAGGTGTTCAGTGCAAAGACCCGTTCCGGCGGCGCAGGCGTAGCTAGTGCAATCGGCTACTTATTCGGGTTCCTGACGAATAAGATGTACATAAGCATGGTAGATACTTGGTCAATATGGGGCACCTATGGTTTCTACGGCATTGTTTGGTAAGGCACCTTTGACTTAGTTATTCATGTATATCATTTATTGCAACCTGCAACATCGAATCGGACACTTAGATTTAAATAGATACATATTTAGGTGCACGTATCCTGCCTGGTGTCAAAGCCGAAGTAAAAGAGATGTCGTGTCGGTATCCAAGGCCTCAGTAGGTGCTCTTAGAGGTATCTACGTGTTGATGAGATTTAAGTACTCGTATTTAATATATTTTTTTATAAATATTTCAATTAAAGCAATTACAGGCACTTTTGAATTGTCAAGGGGTCGGTCAGTCAGAAAGATGAAGCTAGTTGCCTCGCATTTGTATTCTCAGCAACCCCTTTCATTTGATACCCATATTGTAGGAAAGCATAAAAAACTTAGTCCGACATCTTTAGAAGTCCGCCATATTGGATTTAGAGTGACGTCACATTATTTTTCGAGTCATTTATTCTCAGCAAGCCCTTTCGTTTGATACCCATATTGTAGAAGTGCATAAAAATACCTAGTCCGCCATCTTGGGTGTTCCGCCATATTGGATTTAGAATGTCATTTTATTTTTCTAGTTATTCTCAGCAAGTCCTTTTATTTGATACCCATATTGTAGGAGTGTATTAATACAAAATTTCAGCTCAATCGGTTGAAGATATCTGCTTCAAAATTGAGTTGCAAGAGTCCACCCGAACAAACATAGTTACATACATTGCAATTTAAATAAAAGCTTGTAAAATACCTATTATTTTATTTCAGTTTTGTTGGTGTCATCATATTTTATTTCATTTTACCTGAGACCGAAGGCAAAAGATTGAATGATATTGAAAATCATTATGCTGGAAAAACAAAACTTACAAATCAAGTTTACAAATCTCAGGTTTGTACACTATTAAGTATTCTGTGGTTTGTACCTAATACTTACACTATTAAGTGCACTGTAGAAAATGCATTGTACTTAGAAAATATAGACAAATCTGAGGAAAAGTCCTACTTCGTAAATATTTCTCACCAGGATTAGGTATGACTCATGGACTTATCATAGAGACTCATTACTCTCATTACTTAAAACTAATTTCAGCCAATCAAATGGGTTTAAACGATTTTTAAGTAATGCTTGAGTTTTTTGAGTGAGGTTCTGTAATACTAGCCTTACACCCGGTTTCTGATTTGAGAATTTGAAGTTGAGAACGTCCTAATCTGTACTTAAGTATAACTTAAACATTTTTTCGTTTCCGAATTAAGTTTTTGTAAACTCTAATCAAGATTTGAGTAATTTAACATTAGTGACCTATGTGAAATGTCCTTTGTGAAATCGTGCGCGACCTAAAGGAAGGGAATGTGGTCGTCAACTCGAAGCAAGCTTCCTTTTGGTTTAGTAGTTAAAACCTCCTTTAAAAAATAGTGCTTGCATGAAAAAATAAAGAAACTAAGCAGCTTTTTTACTTGCAGAAAAAACCGAAGAGAGAATATGATCATGAACTGAGAGGCACTTCAAATCCTACATTCGAAGGAGACACTTCAAAATTATAGTCAACGTGTGAGGCTACCAAAATTGCAGTAGTTTCCAGTGTGATTATTGTGACTGCAGTTATGAACGACCACGCCCGCATTGCAGATGGCTGTACGGTACAGTCAGCATCAAAAGTCGATTAACACTACCATTTTTACATGTTATTAAATTGACAACAACTTTTTTCAATAAACTGATTTTTAGTTTTTCACATAATAGACAAGAGTATTATATTCTGAAAAAAATTCTTCTGCTGCAATTTTGAACAAATATTTGGCTCCATAACTAAGATTAAAAAAACTTAAGTGTTAATCAACTTTTGATGCTGACCGTTCATGCGGGCGTGGTCGTTTTTCATTGGAAAAAAACATACTTAGTACAGGTTGTGACACCCATACATAGCCTATGTAGGTACTAGAAACTTTACTTTTACGCGTTCTGACTATGCAATGTAGAAATCAATAAAATCAGTCGTACTTGCCTATTTATATTATAACACACATTCAAAATTTTCAAGGAAAACACAATGGTGTACGCCACAGCTCATCATGGCGAAATAACGCTGACCTACAGGCTAACATCATTATAGCCCACAATAAAGTACCTACCTACCACACGGCGACACATCAAGCTATACATTTCCTGTTTTAGCTGACCTCGTATTGTATAGTATACATTTTTCGTACAATCAGAAGTCAGCTTATACCTACTGGTTATGTGTTATGTATAACTTGAGGTGTATCCGTGCGTATATATCGTTCTGGCGTAATATCGGACTTCGGTCGGGCATAACTGAATGTGCGTTTCGTTATTTGGGCAGTGAGTTGGTCGCTAAGTACTGTCGTTTGCGCAGAGGCACGACCGTGTCTCGTTAGGAAAAAAAAAACAATAAATATCTGTGATCAATAATAATTGTATATATTTATTTAAGTTGAATTATGTATTTTATAATTAAGTATAACTTACCTACTGGGCAGAAATAAATAAAAAAACTAAGCTTTAAATACCTTTTATGTGTTAAATTATACCTTCATAAATAAATAAATAAATAGGGTACCTACCTACATAAATATAAATGTTTATCGTTGTATTATTTATTTATCTTTCCCAAAAATTAATCGCTTCCTGTATTTCAATCTGTAATGTGCAGTTAGCCCCAAAAAGATGTATACACGGACAAGGAACCATTTTATTATCTACATACACGGTTCCATAACAGTCGTGTCCTGCCGGTGCCGGACATGAAATGAAAACACCTATACTCCATTTATTATAACATTACAAAAAAGATGCTCGCAGAAGCAGGAGTACGAAACCTTTTATTTTCAAGTTAAGTTCAAACAATTTTAATAAATAATATAATATTGTAGGGATGAATTTATCTCAGGGTTGTGTATTGGTCTATTAAAATTATTAGAACGCACGATTTAGTAAAAGTATATAATTGTAAAACACAGCTGGGCACAAACAGGAAAATGGGTAAAATATATATGAACAAACAAAACTATTCGCAAGCGGGGCGCGAGCGTGGCGTACGGACTCGCGTTCCCTCGTCCACTATTGTATTAGCATAGATTTAATGTGTATTAGTATGTTGATCTATGCACTATTGGTTAGAGCGGGAGCGCGGGCGAGCGTGTATGCTCCCCGTTCCCGCGCATAAGGGCACGTTCACACACATTCTAAAAAGGCCGTGTTACATTATGCTTTTTTTGTAAGTAACAATGAATGGCATATAATAAAGCATATTCTATCTATCTACTCGTCACAATGCTTGGATAGGTACATACATGAAAAGAAACAATTTTTAGTAACAATCAGTTTATCAAAAACAACTTTACATAAATTAACAAAATAAAAAAAAAGACGGGTTGCACTCCGGGAGTGCCGGCAGAAGTGAAAACTTGAATATTAACGTTGAAATAAATCAATTATTAATTGAATTAATATAACTCATTTTTTTTCACTATTTGGGTCAATCCGCGGAAATCCAGTAACGGCGAATATTATGCTAATAATAAATTAAATATCATAGCTGCATTCTTTTTTTACTTTATATGACATTTCTTACATGTTTTTACGTATGGCGCCGCTATCTAAAAAAGTATAACACCTTTATTTAATTTATTATTGCAATCAACACGCACCAAATGTCCTTACCATGTCCTTACCATTTGCAAATAAAAGTCGGCCTAATTGAGCGGAATGGCCCTTCTGCGTCCCTTTTTTCATTAATAGATGCACTTTGTTCAATTTCCATATTTTAAACACTTTATATACACGAATGTTACGAATACACAGCAGTGTGTCCACGTCCACTTCCACTTCCACTTCGACTTCGACTTCGACTTTGACTTTGACTTTGACTTTGACTCCGACTTTGACCTTGACTTTGACTTCGACTTTGACTTCGACTTTGACTTTGACTTCGACTTCGACTTCGACTTCGACTTTGACTTCGACTTTGACTTCGACTTTGACTTCGACTTCGACTCCGACTTTGACTTTGACTTTGACTCCGACTTTGACTTTGACTTTGACTTCGACTTCGACTTTGACTTCGACTCCGACTTCGACTTCGACTTTGACTTTGACTTCGACTCCGACTTTGACTTTGACTCCGACTTTGACTTCGACTTTGACTTCGACTTCGACTTTGACTTCGACTCCGACTTCGACTTCTACTTCGACTTTGACTTCGACTTCGACTTCGACTTTGACTTCGACTTCGACTTCCACTTCCACTTCCACTTCCGCTTCCACTTCCGCTTCCAATTCCACTTCCACTTCCACTCCATCCAATCCATCCATCCATTGTCGTGTGTCACTAAACTTGGTTCACTTCGGTTGGCGCCGCCGTAGAAAGAGCGGGGGGGGGGGGGAAATCTCTCCTGACGGTCACGTGTCCTGACGCGAGTTTAACATTTTTTACCCATTACAAAAAGTGTTCAACGCCGCTAAAGAAGTTTTCACTTCAAAAAAAACCCGCCATAAGAATAATAATGAATTTTGATGCCGCTACTGATTAATTAAATCAGTATAAATAAGATAATGAAGAGAAAGAATTTATAACATTAGTTTTGTATTTCAGGTCAATAGGACTAGTAAAGATGGTGCTTCACTACGAATAGCAGAAAATAAAACGGCCTACAGAAGAGATGGCACAGATGGCAAATGAAAAGCAAACATTTTAAAAATGTTGTTCTGCTTGCACAAGTTTTAGAAGCCAAATTGGAGTTTAGAGTATTGTTCAGCCGTGAACAGGCAAGAGTTACATACGCCAGCGTCAGCATCAAGAGCGACATACATTCGTTCCACATAAATTAGTAATTAGTAAATGAATAAATTAGTCATCAAGCTGGAGTAGAGTTTGATTCATCTTCAATAATTCCTCTCACTATGGCCAAGACACCTTTAGCCATCAGCAGTTCTATGAGTCTGTGGGACCGGCAATGACAAAACTATTTCCTGTGTACACATTGCACGACGTACACAAACCCCTATTCCTACCCAAATTCTGTCTGTTCCCGTAGGTCTCCCGTAGGCTTGTATGATAGGTTAGGGTGTTAGGATAACTAGGGTGTTAAGTAGTTGCTGTAGGTTTATAATCAGTAGGGTGAGGTAACCATAGATACCAGGCTCAATTGTTACAAACTTAGCCACACTGTATGCATTTGGAATAACAGCCGTACTAAGCTGTAAGTCCCGGTGCGTACAAGTATTATAAAAACTTTTTTACAAAAAAAAACAACCGACTTCAAAAAAAAACACTACAAAGTGAAAAATAACTTTAATTTCGGAAGTCGGTGTCTTTTGTTCCGCATTTTCGCTTTTTGACACCGACTTCCGAAATTAAAGTTATTTTTCACTTTGTAGTGTTTTTTTTTGAAGTCGGTTGTTTTTTTTTGTAAAAAAGTTTTTATTTTTCACTTTTTAGTTGTACCCCACATAAATTCAATTAACACTAAGTAGTGCATTGAAGAATTGAAGACACAACTCGAAGAATCATCAAAATTCGCATAGAAATGCCGGAGATGCAGTACATTTATGCATATAACTTCGTACATAAGAATAATTACCTAATGTATTATATACTAAAACCTTCCTGAAAGTATGTAGATCACACTCATGAAAGAATTATCAAAATCGGTTCAGTAGTTTTTGAGATAATCGCGGACATACAAACATACATACATACATACATACATACATACATACATACATACATACGGGTCGAATACAGAACCTCCTTTTTTAAAGTCGGTTAAAAATAAACTGATATTTGTATACAAGCTTTTTATTAATGAACTACTCCCTAAATTTCTTCTCTTTTACTTTAGATCTTGTTGGCTCAAAATATTGCCACTTCCACGTTGTCGTCGGTGGCAGCGCAGGGTCACTTTGACTGCATGTTTTGGGTAGGACAAATAAGGCAGGATAGGACGTGGAGCATGTTTTGCAACATAGCTTCACAGCCACACCCTACTGGAGCATCTCCCTGCAGGGTGTAAACTTCCGTGGTCGACACGGAAGCATTGTTTTCACACAAAAGCAGCAATGTCCCATAGTATTTCTTGTTGCTATAATGTGCTTCGTTATATTTTTCGTCGCTTCTATTTTGTATTGTAGGTAGGTATATAATAATAAACTAAATTGGTTAAACAGAAGTTCAAAATAAATTAAATACAACTGCGGCTCCTCGAAGTACTATTGTTTACGAAACTGACTTTTCAAACATTTGTACGTCAAATGTCATTTTCTTCGGCCATCTTTGTCGTGTCTCACTTGGTTCGACTTCGGTTGGCGCCGCCGTAGAAAGAGATGGGGGGGGGGGAATCTCTCCTGATGGTCACGTGTCCTGACGCGAGTTTAACATTTTTTACCCATTACAAAAAGTGTTCAACGCCGCTAAAGAAGTTTTCACTTCAAAAAACACGTGCTACCACAACTTATGAAGGGAATAGGTAACATTTTGGATTTGGTAGAGTTATAGTGACATGAAAAACGTTCCCGGTACTGTCCGCCCCTGCTTCTTTTAGATTTTAAACATTGACACGACAATATTTTATGTAAAAACTAAATAATATTAAATGAAAGCCTTGTAATTTCAGAAGGTAGATAGGTTAAATAAGTACAATTAAGTGTGACAGCTGTTTTTTAAATTGATTATATTTAACTCCACATCAATCTTGACTGTAATAATGTTTGTTGTATTTTTATTACAAAGTGTGCCCTTAAAAGAGCCTTTTTTAACTTCTGTTTGGAGCATAGATGTACAAAATCTATGGAAAAAACGGTTGCGGGAGGTACTTGAAAAAAAAATATTTCGCGGATACCTGCTGCTTCTGCTCATTTATTCATTAGTGTGTAACGTAGTCATTCTTTGCAAAGTGGTAGCCATAGGTGCTAATAAGATTTTATTAATTTATTTATTTAATAATTTAATTATTTTTTTATTTAATTCATCATGGAAAGATTTATATCTCTTGAAAACATGTATTTATTTGATTTAGATGATTCTTCACTAAGTAGACATTCTTCTGTATCAAGTCTAGAACTCTGTAGGTATAGTTCTAGTCCCATTCCAATTCATGGTGACTTGGGTATCGGATCATCAAACGGTGCAACTGATGATCATCGACGAGGCGGTACCTATTACACATGTTCACGAGCTCCTGTTTGCGGTCGAACAGGTAAGTTACAGACAAGTTTTGTTTTACAGTAGGCACGCGAGTTGATTAGTAGGTAGATATTATATTCTAAAGAATGCCTTTAGTGGAAGGACCTACTAATCAATTCATAATCAATATTGTCATTTTAAGTACCTAGGTACACAACGATATAACTATACAGGTTGAAATTGAAAACATGTGACAAATCGAAATGGGAGATCTCATTGTTATGAGCAACTTTTACTATGGGACCAAACCTGAAATCGCGAAAATAAAAACAGCTGTTCCCTATATTTTGGCGAGTTATGCGAACATAAATGCAGGGAACAGTTGATTTTTTTTTTCGCGATTTCAGGTTTGGTCGCATAGTAAAAGTTGTTCATAATGACGAGTACAATCCTCCATTTCGATTTGTCGCATGTTTTCAATTTCACCCGGTAAAATGTGTTAAAAATTTAATAAGAGCATAGGCGAAGTGTGGTTGTAGGTACAATAGCAACACCCCTATAACTTAACCTTTCGGGAAAAATAGTAAGATCTTTATAATTAATGTTCCACTTTTTTGCACCCTGACTGCACTTAGCACCCTGCTATACTTAGCACCCTGAGTGCACCTTATGTACCTAGGTTGCTACAGTGATATTTGGTCGCCTGAATAACATTGACTAGGGGGCGTTGTTGGAAACATTTGTGAAATTGTGTCGTAATTGTGTTGACAAAACAAGATGGCGATCGTTCTGATTATGGCCACACGCCAACATTACCTTAAATGGCGTTGTAGGTACTTACTTATTATCCTCTATAGTTACTTTACTCTTTGCTTATTATCACTGTAGGCACTACCCGGGCAAACAAAAACTATTTTTTTAGGTAGGTACATAGACCTACACATATAAACGAAATCTAGGGATATTTTAGCTATTCATGTAGGTAATAAAAGAAACTACGCGGCTACGTAGAAAATCTTATACCTACATAACCATATCTACATAGGTAAGTAATTATATCGAAATGTGAAGTACCTAGCTATTCTATACTCTATTAAGAAATTAACCTTTTTTGTTAATGGCAAAAAGCCATTAACAAAAAAATTAGTACCTACCTAGCAACATAGTAGAAATAAACAAAAGTTAAGAATGTTGTACAAAAAACACGTACTTACCTACTTTTTGGTGATTAAATAAAGAAATCAAATAAAATAAAAATAATCAAGGTACATAATTGGAACTTTATACCGCATATAACGACGTTAGGCATAAGTATTTGGTTTATTGGAAACAAAACATTTTATTTTCAGAAAATGAAATGTTAAAAATCGGTGGTTGTGTTCAAAACAGCAGCCATCCGAACTGCGTAAATTGTTAATGGAAATACCATCACAAAAGTTCGAAGAATTTTGGCTTGCCATTATAAATAGAATTGAAAAGTATATAAGGTACTTAAATAAATTTCTTTTTACTATAAAAATGTCTACGATGCGTAATTTCATACGTACTGCCTGCTTTGTACCTAATTTTATTGTACCTAAAACATTTTTAAAGAGTAACGGTGGAGTTTCTTGCCCATTCTTCTCCATACGAAAACTACCTTTTGGAATGGGCGACTAGAATCAATTCTATTTTAAGATAATTTTTGACGTTCAAAAGTGCCTTTAATGTGCCCAAGGCTCGGAAACCGGTTGAAATTCTTAACCGGTTATGGTCATTGACCCCAAACCGAAATCGATTTAGGTTAAAGGTTGCACTTTACCGGTTTTTACCGGTTTATACGGCAAACCGGTTTTACATGAATTTTGGTTTTGATAGTGAAAATTAACCGGTTAAAACCAAGTTTGAACCCCCCCCGGCCCCCGCCACTCTCGCGGGTACGGTCTGGACGTTGCGATGTCAACTCATTGTCACTAGAACTTGTTGGAAGCGTTAAAAAAGTAGACGAAAAAAATTTACGAATTAAGGAATTAACCGGTTAATTTGGGTGTCAAAACCGTTTGAGCTTTGTAACCGGTAACCTTTATCTTTTGGGTTACATAAGAACAGTTCACTTGTTTAACCGGTTAATGAAGGAACGATATATTTACCGGTATTTAATCGAAATTAACCGCTCTTTTTAAACCGGTTCAGAGCCCTGAATGTGCCTATTTGAAATAAATGTTTTGACTTTGACTTTGACAGTTATTTGTTTTCAGATAAAGTTTATGTCTTGTTGTGGCTATTTTCTGTAAGATATCGTCAATTTTGATTTTTCATCAGGCGTTTAAATCTCTAAATGTAAATACGGAGGTAATCCCGTCGAACTTGTTTTTGGTTTTTGAACTATTTGTGCACATTTTAAAATAAAAACAGGAAGGCATTGTTGCTGCTTATTTAGACGATTACTCTATTTTACTTAACGTGCTATATATACGCCAGTTCGATTGCGACTAAGGTCGATTGTGTCCATGCGATGCGCCTAATAATTTATGCGGGCCACGTCGACGAACGCGGTACCTTATCTTTCCTTATTTTATAGATACATCAATGTTTTAGGTAACATTAAATAGAAGTAATTTGTACTGTACACACGGCTACACATCAAGCTATACATTTCCAGTTTGAGTTGACCTCGCATTGTAAGTATAGGTTTTTCGTACAATCAGAAGTCAGCTTATACTGGTTATGTATAGCTTGATGTGTAGCCGTATGTACACTTGACTTTATGCTAGTTAACAAATCAGGTAGGTGTTGCAACCAGCACCCCTACTCATTATAAAATAACTTGTGTTAAGGGCAGTGGTTATAGATGCTGGCGGGAAAAATTCCGAATCATTCCCGTCGAATACTTCGGAAGTATTCCGAAATATTCCGAAACTTTGGGAATATTTCCCATTGAATTATTCGGGCGAAATATTCGGCGGAAACATTCGATTGCGGGGTACGAATCTTTCTCGCGGGGGGAAAACTTCTCCAGGGAGCATCTCCCCTCTTACCGCACCTCGCACCGCCATCGCCTGCACGCCGCGCACAGAGGGGTAGCGTCTCATATTATATATATTAGTCTATGGGTAGCGCGGCGGCGATCGACGTGAGATGCAAAATACGATTTTCAGGAAAAAAAAATAAAAATCTTAATTAATTCTATAATTCAATACGAAGGTAGGTAATAAACCAGGAAATATATACATTTTAGTCACATAATTTTAATAAGAGTTATAATATATATTCTGTGGGTCTACTATCGTTCGCTGTCAGTAGATAACGTGTAATTTTTCATTAATTAAAATCATCATCGTTCGTTCAAATTGACAGTGCACTGTCAATTTGAACGAACGATGATGATTTTAATTAATGAAAAATTAGTGGAATATGAGTAGGCGAAGACTAATTTTACAAAGTCGAACAAGGCTGAACTTAGCCGAATGTGAATGACTGACTTAAACCTCAATGTACCTACCAATATTTAATGGTTGCTGTATTTTGGATCTTACTACATTTCAAACGTTCGAAGCTGCTGGGATCTTAGTTTTCGAACTTTATCGAGACATTGGAGTGCCTGGCCTGGTCTAACGTGACTGAGTAACATCACTAGAGACTAGAGTCAAACAGAAAAGCAACGAAAAACTACAATCCGTTTCAAGTTGATTTTTAAACCACCTTACGCGAAAGTAAGCTAACTTAAAAATGGGATTAATCACAGGAGAACCTGCTGCAGCGTCAGTGGTACCTTTTTTACGCGGTGTCCTGCTTGAGTGACGAATACGACGCGACGCGACGCAACACGACGCGACGTAATGCGACGCGATGCTACACGCGACAAAATAATGTCCTACGTGATTTTGGTCATTTTTTCTCGAATCATGGAGAAGTACAGTACAATTTTGCTCGAAAGTTCAATATGTAGTTGGTGATGTCGCATCTGGTCGCCCTCAAAACAAGTACGCGTTACGTCGCGTCTCGCCGCAGACTGTCATATAGGCCGCAAGCAGGGTATGCCGTTCCCAGCCAACACATAAGCCAGATAGTAGCGAAAATATACCACAATAAGCAGTGTCAAGCTTTATTAGTTTTGTATTACATCTGATGTTATGGCTTTATTTTGAATAAGAGAGTTCTTAAATTAAAATAATGTTTTAAGCTTACTAAATTCTGTATAAAGTTCGCGGTATTTTTTCAAGCTGAATAGTAATCAAGAGTAGAATCTGCTAAACAAGCGATATTCAAATAAAAATAATTGAAACAGCTATTATCTGCACAGTAGCTGAAGTTTTTGCATTGTCCTGTATAACATATTTAAGCAAAGCAGTTAAACAGCAAAACGCTGAATATTAGACGAAATATTTTCTTTAAGCTGCATAGTGTACGAAATGGTACTAATTTATGCAGATGCTGAATATTTTACATTTTTTCTTCTTTACACAGCTGACTTCTGCATAATTGAAAATAAACTCCTTGTTTTACCTAACTTATAGCGCTATAAGCGTACAATTGTCTTTATATTTAGCTTAAAACAATATCCGTTACAAATGTGGGTATCTTAAGCAGCAAATAACTGATTAGTTGAAGATATCGTATGTTTATATCCAGATATTTCACCATTTTGTGACAAAACTGATAATGCTGCATCAACAATATGCCTCCTCAGAAAAATAATAACAAAAGGGTAAATGATTCATGGAAAAAAAGAAAGAACGGGAGGAATAAGAAGAAAGTGTTCACGAGAGTATTTAAAGATAAAAAATAGTATCTGTGCAGTAATAGAAAAGGGTTTGACAACTGATACAAATAGGCCCGGGTCAAGTGCGACCAATACAGTTGAAGAGGGTTCTGTACACGATGATTGTGCATCACCATCAGGATTAGTGATTCAAACAAATAGACCGGGTCCAACTTTAGGTGCAGATAACGAGAGTTATATGTGTGACAACTTTGCATGTCAATCACAGACTGTACAATTTGATAGTGATTCAAGTTATACTGATTTGGAAGAAAACTCGGAAACCATCGAATTAAAATCTTTATTTTGTGAAATAGGTACGAGGAGATGTATTAACGCGTGGATCTTGTTGTTGTTCGTAATCCGTATCATCCGTATCAGTTCTATTCAACATTTGAGATAATTCTTCCTCAGGTTCTTCAAAAGTTTTGAAATGATTGCGTTTTAATGTACAGTTGTAGGTGTTCCAGTCCGGCTGTGGTAGGATTGAAGGGTTCTTGCAAAGTAGCTCGCCATTTTTTTTTTTTGGCCAGTATAACTTTCCATTGTTCTCCCAAGAAGCGGGCACTGTTGATAATTCAAATCGGCCTTTTTTACGAGTCGAAACGATTTTGAACATGTTTCTGAAAAAAATATATAATTTTTCTATAACACTTCATAAATACTACAACACTATTACAAACAATTTGGAATGAGCAACAACGCAGCGAGCGTGGCTGAGCGCAAACCGATCGTAAGCCGAGTTTAGCCGAGCGCCCATTTGAAGCGTTGTGGTGGGAAAGGAAGCGCGATACTTTTGGTTGCGACTACCTACAATGTGCTGTGTGTTTATATTATGTATATTTTAGTTGGTAATATAAACAATTGTCAAATTGTCAAACAACTAAATATTACGCAATGCGTCATTCATAGTAGTACTGTACCTAATAGTGGGTCCTACCTACATTAGTATAGGTCCCATCAACCTCAAATATTCATGGATTTATTTTCTATAAAAAAGAACCCTAAAAAGCTGAATAAGAGTATATTGCATTATGTAATTTAATACCTTTCTCTGAGAAATGTATAATTATTGTACTTTAAACCAAATAATTTCTGGATATGTAGTCGTATGTGAAGTATTATGCAGAAATAAGCAAAATAATCACTGAAATAGACACTTTTATTCAAATTGGCCGTCCGCCATTAACTAACGTTCGACATAACCTTTTTTTATAAAAATCCTCAACATTTATCTTCTGAAACACTTTGTTTAGTGAGTAGGAAACATTAGCAGTTATACAAAATTTGATTCTCATTATTTGCTGGGACTGAAATTTGATAAAAAGTAAAGATAATTTATTTTAAATATTATTTCACATTTGTTTACCTTTTAAATTGTAGCTTTATCTTAAGGCGCTCAAAAAATGTACAATAATCATATTGATAATTCACAGTAAAGTGCCATGCGTTTATATAATTCACCTTAAACTTACTTATAATGTATGAAACAATTTACTTACCAAATTTTTGAAGACGTGATCAGCGACCATTACAATTTTTTGAACTAAGTAAGACAAAATAATTTCGTCACAATGAAAAATACATTTATACTTTTTTACTTGCATAATTTCTTTGTAAAACTACTCCTGAGATCGGAATTTTGAATATCATTTGAATATCTGAACTCACAAATTAACAACTGCATAAAATATGTATAATTTCTGGACTAAAGAAAAATCAGAATGTATGCAGAAGATATTCAGTGTGTTATACATTTATTCAGCCGCTATGTGGCTATTAATCAAATGTTATCCAAATTGAAGCAAGATATTTTGTGCCCAAATTGCTTGAATATCATCTGTATAAGCGCTTACACAGAAGTTATACAAATACTTTATCCAGCTTAAAGTCAAAAGAATTGCTTTTACGCAAAATTTATTCAGCTAATCTGTGTTGGCTGGGTTGAGTTGATCGCGTTCGTCGCGTTCGCAGCGTCGCGTCGGGTCGTATTCGTCGTTCACGCAGGACACCGCGTTACTCATTGAAACAGATTCAGTTACCATCTCGAACTGTAATCTTCTTAGTAATATACTTTTTTTTTCTCAAAATCGTTAAGAACGCTTCAATCATGCATTATTGACGATCTTATCGCTCATTTGGAGAAACATCGACGTAACTGCTACTTTTTTTTTACGTCTGCTTTCCTAACGTAAATACACTTTCTAAGTGCTTTGGCATATTTAACTAATTTTTGGGAAAAAGTGTATTTTTTATATTATTTTGCTATTTGCTTCATAATAAGTAAGTAACTATATAAAAAAACACATTTTTAACTTCTCATGCTCTAAAAGTTCGTCTTTATGTTGTGCTTAGGCGACATAAAATCGATTTTTATGCTCTAGTGCATAAACAATTTTTTTTTTTTCTAAATCTAAGGTAATCTGGCCCAATAGCCACATGTAGATACAATAAAACTTCGCAGATTAAAATCGTGATTTATTTAATTTTCTTTACTTTATACCACTTCCGTGTTTCCTATCGTTAATTTAATAAAATCAGATAAAATAGTTGTCATTTATTATTTAAAAACGCAAAGAAACGTTTTTATGACTTGGCAGTATGAAGTACCTACAAGTCGAATGACACATGTTGAAAATTAAAAAAAATCTTTTAAAAAGTTTCGTGGCGGAAATTAGCTATGCTTTGCAACATTTTTGATTAATTATGTAATGTATACTTTATGCCTGTTTCATTTTCTCGCAATTGAAGTGAAAAGCAGAGTGTATAATTCAGGCATAAACGAGCCATTTTACCCCTCGACTTAACTATCTACCCTCGCCTGCGGCTCGGGTGGATATAAACTTCTCGGGGTAAAATAGCTTCTTTTATGCATTAGTTGTACAATCTACTATTCTCAAACATGCTTGGGAGCATTATTTTGACAACCTTCTTCGAGATAAATCGAAATTGCTGTACTGGCCAAATAAATGCGAGCAGCGGGTTACAAATAGAAAGCTTTTTATTGAAAAAAAAAAAACACTTTAAGGGCGCTTTCAATTTAGACGTTTCGTGTCGGACTGCTGCGGTGCGCAATACGACAAACGCATCGCTTCGGCACCACAGCAGTCCGACACGAAACGTCTAAATCGCCGCCCTACAACTAAAACCAATTAAATCATAAAAAGTGCAAACGGAGATATCGCGATTACAGTTTATGGGGTTGAAAATACCATTTGTAGTACTATATTGTTATTATTACTTCATAGCATCAGTACATTGATAAAATGTTCTATTTAAACATGTCTATTGAGGTTTCAAAAAGATATTGCTTTGTAATGAAATTTTCAATTAATTGTCAAAAGGTCACCCATTTAATTGGTTTTCCCTGAGAACTGATAAATGTCTATATATTTTAAGGTAATAGGAATACAGTAAATCCCAAAAAATTACTTTTTACTTTTAGTTAATGAAGACTAACCATGTTAAAAAAATACCTATACAGCTGTCCCTTGTGAAGTTACAAGTGAAAATGTATCAAGATAATTGGTTTTCCCTGAAGAAAATTTAAGAACATAACAAGTTAAGCAAGTCATTTATTAGAGTTTCAGTACGTTCATTTGTTATCAAATTTATAACTCGAAATAATTAATTAAGTACAAATTAGCTTGATTAGTTCAAATAAAAATAAAAGTGCGCTTCAAATGCCAGTAATAGGTGCCAAAAATATTAGGAAAAACTGACTTATTATTGAGTGACCGACCGACTGACTGTGACATACCAAAGCAAAGCCAATATTATTGATCTAGACGTCTAAAATTGAACATAAATGTACCTTTGAGACCTTTGACAATCCTGCTTGAAAAATCAAATAAAAAAATCCCGAAATTCCCACGGGAAAATAATTATTGGGAAAAATTAAAATAATTATGTAAAGTAAGTAAGTATTTAAGTGTATGTGTCTGTATGGTATGGGTTTAATAATTGCCTGAAATAAATTAATGATATTTAATTTAATTTATTTAATTTTAATTTAAAGTCGCAGGCACCTTCAAATTCTAAATAAAACATTATCTTCAATGTTTATAACTACATTAAGCATTTCATTTTCTAGGTATCGAGAATAGGTAATTGAAATAATAATCATAATCAAATAAGAAAATTAAACAAGGATTTTTTTACTCTTGAAAATCTTAAATTCTAAACAAAATTATCTAATTTGTTTATGACTAAGCATTTTCATCTACTAGTTAGGTTAAACTGAGAATATGTCAATAAAATTCTAATTAAAATTAAATTAAGATAATTAAGACAGTAAAAATAAAATACCTAGGTACTTAAAAAAATAAACTATTTTGAATCGGGTTGTTGTTAGTCATCATCCGAAGATATTGTAGATTCGTCATCAGAGACTGTGCAATCAGGTACCTTTTTTTATTTTTATTTTTTTTAAGCATGGGAAGTCATCAAATGACCCCTCCCGCTCTGGGTGGAGCGGAAGTGAGTGTCAGACACTTATTGACTAAAACCCATCCGTGGTCCTTCCTTAGCCCTTTATGTTCCGGGGTAGCGGTAACCCTTTCGGACAATCCCGCACCCCCGGCAGGCTTCGGCCCTGGCAGGCCCCTTCCTTTTTGCTGACATCTCTTTGAGGCGGGCGTGGTACACGTACGCGCCGTCCGGCATGGGCCTGGTCCTGATCGGACGGTGAGCTACCTATTACTCTCCGTCCGCAGGCCCGCGCCTACGGTGGCCGGGAGTCGTGACGCGGCTCCCGACGGCCGGAGCGTCTCCCGCGGCGGCTAGGACGTGAGGCTCTCTCCCTCAGCCGTCCCGCCACCTCCTTCGCTAGCATGACTGCTTCGCAGAAGGAGGTGACCGCCTCCCACTCCCTCTCGCCCCGGACCATGGCTTGAACCAGGGCCGGACGCGAGAGGTCGCTGCCGCTGCCGATCGCCTCTACGAGGGCAAGGCGGTGCTCCGCCCAGGTGGGGCAGACCTCCACCGTATGCTCCACCGTGTCCTCTAGGCGATCCTCGCAGTGGTGACACCCGGGCGCCTCCTCCCGCCTGATGATGTGCAGGAACCTCCCAAAACATCCGTGTCCGGTGAGGACCTGCGTCAGGCGATAGGTGAGGACGCCGTGACGCCTCTCTAGCCACTCCTCAAAGGGGGGTCTTATCGCCACTGTCGTGGCGTGCCCTGCGCTGGGTTGCGAAAGTCGCTCCTTCCATGCCACCATGAGATCGCGCCGGAGGTCCGTCCGCTCCGCCGCGACTTGCCGCGGAAGCGGAGTTTCCCCCCGGCGTAGTGTCTCCGCACGCCACTCATACAGGCGCGCGAGGACCATCGCCTCCAGATCCCATGGCGGCAGTCCGGCAAGCAGGATTGCCGCCTCGCCCGAGATCGTGCGGTACCCCCGGATCAGCCTTACGGCTACCACCTTTTGAGGCGCGTGCAGATAGTGAGCGGCTCGCCGCCGTAGAGAACGCCCACACCGGGGCCCCGTATAGAGCCATGGACCGCACTACCCCCGCGTAAAGCCTCCGGCAGGAGGCGTTTGGCCTACGTGTTCCACGTGCGCCTTAAAGAGATGTCAGTAAAAAGGAAGGGGCCTGCCAGGGACGAAGCCTGCCGGGGTTGCGGGATTGTCCAAAAGATTACCGCTACCCCGGAACATAAAGGGCTAAGGAAGGAACACGGATGGGTTTTAGTCAGTAAGAGTCTGACACTCCCTTCCGCTCCACCTAGAGCGGGAGGGGTCGTTTGATGATTTCCCATCCTTAAAAAAAATAAAAACAAAAAAAAATAAAAAAGGTACCTGATTGCACAGTCTCTGATGACGAATCTACAATATCTTCGGATGATGACTAACAACAACCCGATTCAAAATAGTTTATTTTTTTAAGTACCTAGGTATTTTATTTTTACTGTCTTAATTATCTTAATTTAATTTTAATTAGAATTTTATTGACATATTCTCATCAAATGACCCCTCATTTGATGATTTCCCACCCATAAAAAAAAATAGAAGGCGTTTGGCCCCCTCAGGTTGGGCAAGAGCCGCTTAAAGGCGGCCCCGGTCCTTTCCAGTTTGGGGGCCAAACGTCGGAAGTGTTCGACGAAGTTCCACCGGCTGTCGAGGACGAGACCCAGGTATTTCATCGTTGTCTCGACGCCGATGTGAACCCCTCCCACCGTTAGTTGGGATAACGATGGCGGCCCGTTCCGAGGCCCATGGAAAGACATGGCCTCGGACTTGTGCAATGCCACCTCGAGACCCAACCGCCGGATCCTTACTATCGCAACCCCGCGTGTCATTGCGTCGGCCGCCGAAAAACTATTATCTGGATATACAATATTTTCTTAGACGATTAGATTGTATTGTTTAATATGGAATTCGTCAGGTAAAACAAATTAATCTGGCTTAATCGTTTTTCGCTGTAGTGATTAGGTTGCATCTGTGAATGAGTATCGTCAGAGAAAAACAATTATCTGGATGTACAACATTTTCTTAGACGACTAGATTGTATTGTTAAAATGAATTCGTCAGGTAAAATCAATTAAACTGTTTTAATAGCTTTTATTTGACCATATCAATCTAGTTTTGAGATTTAAATCTTAGTAAATGGTTGTTACTGAGGGAATAATAGAGTATTTCATGTGCTCTCTCTTAAGAAAAACAAATTTTATCAGATTAACTGTCAATCATTGGAGACAAATATGTCGGCAGTCGAGTTAAATCTGCTTAATGTTTTGTATTTGAAAACAAACCTTGGAAATGCTTGAAATAATTGGTTATCTTATTAGCTATCGGCGAAACTATAAGAGTTAGCGATTAATGGGTTTTCGCAGACGAAAGAACAGAACATTTTAAGTACTTTGGCATTCATAAGTCATTTTCGTCAAAATTTCGATTTAATTGGTTTTCGTTGTAAGGCGGCGAAATAGAAAGCGCCCTAACGCGGGAAAAAATATTGTTGTTCGTTGTTCGTCATTCATTTTGAAAAGTAATTGTATTTGACGAAAAAGTTTTGCCTAGGTACTATTTAATTTTAATTTTCGCGCATTATTTGAGAAAAATATTATATATATAATATACAAGCCTTGGCCACACTAGGCATTGATGGACTTACGCGTTCGTCCATCAATGCCTCTTTTGCTGGCCGCTGCAGTAATGTACTATTCCTTCCCTGAATTTTTGAAGTCAAGGACAGAAAGAAGTAAAAAAGAAAAATTGTCACGTCTCATTATTTTGGATTACGTTTGAATACCTACTATTTTCACGTTGATTCAATTATTTTTTTTACCTTTGCGTCTCGATTTTTTAGCTACAAGTGCTTACGGCAAGCGTTGACTTGTAAATAAAGGTAACTCTTCTGCCCCCGACTTCATCCGCGTGAAATTTCGGCCCCCAACCCCAACCCATCGTGATGCGTCGCATTGCCAGCCCGCGCTTAATAGCGAGGGTGGGTAATGCGTACAGAAACGAACATAGGGTACCTTTCATCCCGGAAAAAGTGCTGTTCCCGAGGAAAACAACAATACACGTGGCGCCATCTATTATCATAATAACGTTATTGTTGCTTTGCTCAGGAACAGTAGGTACTTTTTTCGGGATGAATGGTTTCTGTACTCCTGACAATGTATAAGCAAATTTTCAGGATGATCGGTTCAGTGGTTTAGTTGTGAAAAGGTAACAAACAAACTTACTTTCGCATTTATAATATTAGTTAGCATTATAAACATAGATGACGTTGCATGCGCAACACACTTCTTGATGCACCGTAACATCCATTCAGTAAAGCTAGGTTTAGACTACGGCACTATATGTGTGCACACGTTGTGTCCAAGTGTCTCTTGTGGTTGACGAGTTTTCAAACAGGTTCTAAAACAACGAATTTCGCGTGGAGCAATAGGAAAGCTGAAGTCAAAGCATTTATTTTAAGTAAGCCATTAAAATCACTTTGAACGTCAGGATCGGGAGACTACCAAAAGCCGTTTAGTGTTTGTAAAAAGATTTGAGCTTTACAACAGCTTTTGTAACTGGCCTGGAGTGATCGATAATCTCATTCGCGTATTTTTTTATGTTTTTATTTATAGGCGTAATTTTTCCTAACAAATATTCGAAACCCTCGTATTTCATTCGACAGAGGTCTTCGTAAGATTTCCGGATTTCCGGATTTCGGAGATTTTTGGATTTTCTTCGCGGAAAGCAAATTAAGCAACGTATGGTTAACTCCTAGTTCTTGTAAACTATGTATTTGATTTACATGATATCTGCGTGTTGTGGTGTCTTCTTAATTTCTTCTATTCTATTACTTTTATCTCACCATCTGACTAGTCTTTTCCCAACTATGTTGGAGTCGGCTTCCAATCTAACCGTATGCAGCTAACGCAGCTGAATATCAGTATTTTACATGGAGCGACTGCCTATCTGACCTCCACAAACCAGTTACTAGGTAATTCGATACCTCTTGGTAAAATTGGTTGTCAGACTTTCGGGCTTCTGACGACCCGTCACGATTGTCAAAGGTCCACGAATGACAGCCGGGACCAACGGGTTAAATGTTCTGTATAAATAAATTGCCGGGGCTGCAACTGTTTCCACATCCATATTTTCCAAAGCGCCAATGCAGAATGATTATACGCCAAAGTGTAAACAGCGACCGCTGTCGATCCGATTTTTTTGGCCCAACGCCTTGGCCCGGGTGTACAGCGGGCTTTACAATTTACAAAAAAACACGTGTCGTATGTCCGTTATGAAAGCCAGTCTTCAAAGAAATATTCCTCTGTCTGCGGCACAGAACACTATTAAGTACTCCTAGCGGGCCTACGGTTCAAACCAGTTCAAACAATTAATAAAGAATAATTCTTTATTCATTGCGTTCAAACATTCAAATAAAATCAGTGTTTCCAGATAATTATATTTTTTTACCCAAAATCTTTGACATTGTAGAAAATAATATAAAATACAAAAGCCATTCGAGTAACTGTTTATAATTATAGTTATAATACAATTATGGGGGTTAAAAACTGAAAGCTCGTCATAGGTGGCAGCACTGTTTCGCGTCTACAAACCGCCATTGTTTTGATAAATGTGTACTTTAGTGTCGATCACAAATTAAACGAAAATTGAATAAATATCTATGAGACTTGAAGAGTATCTAAAGAAATGGGAAGAGTCTATCGCTGGTAAAATGGAAAATACGAACTTTTTATAATCATAGGTTAAAAAATTAATTCATGTTTAACACAAAGATGTTAACGTGACGTTCATTTTTTGGTAAAGACTGGACTGCGTATGCCAGGAAAAATCAGATCGGAGTTCAAAACTAACTCGAGGATGATCTTCCTGACTGAAAAACTGATGAGAGATGATAATTCTAGCACTGATCTAATATGATAATATAAACATACACACAACTTCACGATAATTATTTACGTAACATATTCACACCACAAATGCCTGTAGGTAATAAAATCAGACTTAGTTATCTTGGAACATCACCTGTATACGAATTTCTGCCACAAAAGTACACATAGTCTCGACGAAATATCGGGTTTCCATTTTTTTTTTTCAGAGAGCTTTCTCCAAAAGAATCACGGCGAGATCCTTACGTTAATTTGTATAAAAAAGAGGTCATTTAGAGAGTTCAAAATAGTTTCCAATGTTGAGAATACATTACCAGGACTCCAGGAGTAGATTGATATCACTGACCTCTTTTATGCTGTGTGATATACTTAACATTTTTCGTTTCATCTTGTTGCCTATCTTGTATTAATTAAAAAAAAAATACAATATTTGACATTAAGTCAAACTCGGGCGTGGTTTGACTTAATGTCAAATACTGTATTAATGTATTTTTTAGAAAAGATTTAAATAGCTAGATTTTCCCTCACCGTACTTAGTCACAAGAAAACGTGACCATACTCAAACATACTAAGAAGAGTGAGCTCACCAATTATTTAATAGCGTTTATATGACAATCAAGTACCTATAGTCACTGCGTCATTGTGTATCAGAGGTGTCAAAACAAATCAGAAATGTGAATGTGTTTTGCCGCGGTAGGGCAAGGGCAAATCTAAAGATTTAAATCTTTACCACTGCTGTTTGCACTGACAGCCACCGCGCCGTTTCGTTCTGAAATAGTGAGCTCCTTTGAACATTTTATTGTTATTGCGTGCAGGGTTAGAAAAATATTGTAAATGCCTGAAGATAGTCTTTAGGCATCCAAGAGTATAATAATTAGAATTCCAAACTCTCTAAAAATGTTTATTTTTTTTGTACAATACCTGCCATCATTCTTTTCGTCTTTAACATCTTTGAAAAATACATGGGTCCCCGTACAACAGCTGCAGAATGGGGAATATTAATAAATTATGCGTAAAAAAAGTCGTGGATGGTGACAGCTAGCTGTCAAATTCTTGGACTTTGGATACCAGTGACATCTGAAGTGAGCAAGTGGCAGGTTTTATCCTCAAATTTAGTTTAATTCAAAAATATTATTGTCAATTAACTTCTCTGATAATATGGTGGCCCCCTGGTACCTCAAAAATAAGATATATTTCAACCATTTAACTTATCACATTGACCGATTGAACTGTATATCTTTCAATTATCTTAAAATTATTTTTTGTTTAATCAATAATTTTATTATAAACTGCAGATTTTAATTATCAAAAATCTAGTTTGAATTAACTACGTTGCTGGTCTTAGGGCAGACTTTTTACAACTCAAAAAATAGTGTCGGGTTGTATGTAGTCCACATCACTGACTAGACTACTTGTCTAATAGAGGTCACAACAACTCAAACTAGATTATCTGCTAGAGAGTTGTTACTGTCTACTGACTCACTGACTAATCTCAGTAATCTCTATCTCTAGTAGTCAGTGAGCAGTAGAGTATAGTTGTTTTAGTAGGGTGATATGAATTTAAAGAGTTGTATTGACGATTCTAAATATTTTATTTCTGTAAATTCAGACTGACTCGTGACTATTCTACTAATTTTTTTTCAACTCGCACATTTTTCCCGACACTATGTCATGCTGATGCCTACTATCACTAGATAGAAAAAAAATGACATGCTAGCGGAGCATTGCATGCGTGACGTGAGTAGACGTGAACGATCGAATGACAGTTTTAAGATTTCAAAAATACGTGATAATATTCATATTGCAAATAAATATTTTTACATTTTTTATCTTTATTTAAACGAAATAATACTTCGGCACCAACGCTAAAATTAAGTGATTAGCAATAATTTTTGACTATCAGTGACAGTCACGTTTGTTTATTGGTTAACATCCGCCATTTTGTACTGTCGTTTGTTTAGTGACTGGGGCTCTATCCTAGTGATGCCAATATAGCATTATCCAGGAAATATATATTGTGACTTCACAAGTGGTGTACAATGTTTTTGCTAGAAACTTTGCTTTCTAAGGGTAAAAATTAAATCGTGTGACTTGTCAACTGACGTCGGTTTATCTACCTATGTGCCGGATGTGTCCTACAATCGGTTAGGGCGATTTTACGTGCCACCTTGAGTGGTGTACGTGTCCTGATACCTATGCTGCCAAGAATATGAGTAGCAACGGGAATCAGGTGCCGTTGGCGCCGAATCAGCGAGGACCCGGACCGTATCCTTTTTCATATATGTGTTTTATAAAGTTTGTATCATTTTATTTACGTAATATATGCCACTTCAGCAGTCGGTAGAACCGCAATTGCGAATAAATACAAATGTTGTTATTATTGCCACTCATGTAAGTAAGTTATAAACCAAAGAGTAGGGCTGGAGTTAGCTCCAACCTGGTTGTGGACCAACTTACAAGAAGTTTACATTGCATTCTGGCAGGCTTTATTTGTTTTGCTGCAACATGACTTGTAGTAACCATTGTTTGTGACAATTTTGCATGAATATTTTGAAATTCTTTTGCAGTATACAATATTACATATTGTATTGTGATGTTGTAAGCACTAAATCATTCATTATTTTCATTTCAATAATACCTCTAATGTATTTATCATGCAACAAAATATACTTACAAGTCAAGTGTGGACATTCAAATGTTTAAAACAATTGATTCATCAGAAACAACTTAAACCATATCAGTTATGTTTAGTTAATCTGTAGAGCAAAGCGAATGGCCCTTTATTTTACATCTTTGTGCGAAATGGGAGGTCTCACATGTGTTTTTGACTTTTTATTCAATGTAGTCGCTTTACTCTACATTGTAATTAATTTTATATAAGCAACGAAAAGGGTGCTGTTGAATGGGAAAGTAACACCATTATTATTTTTACATCAATATTTCCCATACTGTGCGTAGAATCAATTTGTAACAAATCCTGAGACATACTTCTTAATAAAATTATATTGTGTACTTACAAACATATTGGGTAGTGTAAGTGGTTTAGACTATTCTAATTGAGAATGATTAAAATTAATACTTACTGGATGCCCTAAACTCATGTTTTCTAGGTTTATAAACATTATTCATCATAATTGATAATTTGATTGCCTATGAAACAAGGTAAAGCATTATTAACAATATACTGTTAGGGTTGTTATGTTTTACATAATATAATCCCAATTTTTTTACATTTTGCTATACTTTGTGTATGTATGACTAACTTTATAGATACAATTATCAGTTAATGCAAATGTGCGAGAGGAAAACTGCTTTACATTTAGCATTTACCAGACTAATACAAATTTTGAATTATAAAATCTTTCAAAACTGCAATGAAAGTAATGTTTTGTTTACTCAACATAATCATTCAAACTGTGAGTAAAAGTACAAGTTATATCATATTTGTATCTTAGTTGTTTGTGGTTTTCAACCTAAGGTCTATCTATGTTTTAGTGTACTTTAAATATTTATTATTGCAGGTTCTCTGTTTTTGGTTTATAATATGCTATTAATCACTCTGAACTGGAAGATAAGTTATCTAGTTTATTATTTGTTATGTTACTTGTTTTCCATTATCAGAAATGCAACTGCTTAATTTTGTAATAAGTAGGATTATATTCAAATGTTAATTTTGACTTCCAGTAAATCTAAAAACATTTACTATATTATTTAATGGTTATAAAAAATTAGTACAGAATATCTTTTTAGCATCATCTATCATCAATATCCATATAGTCGGCTAAGTATTCTAAGCTGCTAACTCCATATTTGGCTTAACTGACTATTTAGTATCAAATGAAAGAGAAACCTCACCTATTTCTGCCGTAACTCACCTGTAAGGGTAGGTATATGTGCCAATGATATTGCATAACATTGCTTAACTGTATCTTTAGAATAAAAATAGAATTTTCTCTTTCATTTGATACTAAATAGTCACTTAAGCCAAAAATTGAGTTAGCAGCTTAGAATACTTAGCCGACGATATATGTTGCAGCCAACAGGTTTAATTAGCCATTCAATTAACTGCCTAGCCTTTTAACTACACGGCGCCGTTCAACTAGCGGCCTGAATGATATTCCGCCAATTCGTTTAATACAACATTTAATGAACCCCCTTAATCTTTTATAGTGTCTGTAGTTACACAACGCTTTGTTTTCTTCTTTCGAAAGTCACATTACTGACAACTGAAAGAGAGAAATCGGTGTTTACCTATTCATCTGATATAATATGTGTACCTATGTCCAGCAGTGGACGTCTTTCGGCTGAAATGATGATGATGATGAATATGTGTAAGGGGGTAAGGACATAACTAAAATATTTAAAAAAAGGTGAAACATGTGACAATAGTAATTGTTTGTTTTAAATTAGTTATTTATTATTTGGTAAACAAGAGTCCAAAGTGTAACTCAATTATTAAGTACTTACATAATTAAAATATTATTTGTTAACACAAGTTAAACTTCCATGGCACTTGGATCCGCAAAGGACTGTTTTTAAAACACGCACATCTATTATTGCGACACTGATTTACAGCAGGCTTACAACTACATTATTGGAGTCCCTGGCCGCCGAAAGGCGACTGACTTGCCAAACCAATTTTTTATAGTACCGTATTTAGTTCCAACTTTATGAACACCGTTCCTTAGATCAACAATTTTACAGTCAGGCCACATTGTAACTAATTCTTTTATTACATTTGCAGTGAACTCACGGCCAATGTCTGATTGTAAAATTTAGGGTGCCCCGAATATCAAAAAATCTTCACCAGCTTAGAAGCAATTTCAACAGCTTTTTTTATTTAAGCGGACGCAGATTGATAGTTTAGGAGCCACTTAAACTCTCCATCGGGGCAGGACTGTAAATCCATAAGGTTGACTTGTTCTCTTAAATTAAAATCACGTGAGATGTTTGTGTAGAGCAGTGTCTATGGAGTTTCTTGCCTGTTTTTCTCCATAGATATCTACCTTTTGGAATTGGCAACTAGCTTCAACTTTCTGACTAACTGACCGACTATTTAATTTTGACAATTCAAAAGTGCCTGTACATGGTTTAATTGAAATAAATGCTTTGAGTTTGAGTGGTGGCCCAGTCGTAACACCCCGACTTACGAGTTGTAGGTTTTGGGTTTTTTTCGGGTGGGTTTCGATCCCAGGCAGGCGTTTTACTTTATGTATATAATTTCATCACCACTGCTCACAAAATGGTGAAGGAAAATATAGTGAGGAAACCGGCATGTCCTAGAACCAAAAATTTGAAGTCATGTGACATCTACCAACCCGCACAGGGCCCGCGTGGTAGATTACAGTCCATTCCCCTCTCGGAGAGAAGAGGCCTGAGTCCCAGCGTTGGGAACATTATAGGCTGATTATAGACGATTGGCTTCGTCACAATGGTGCCGATTCTCTTGTACGCCGTACTAAACTATCACTAAAATTCCTTGCTTTTTGCTAAAAATTCTCTAAATTTAAAAATAATTTTACACAACTAAAATCGAATTTGACAATCGCGACTGGTCGACACGTGGTACTTGTTTGCCCTACCCCGTGATTTTTTTTAGAGCCGCAGGAGCGCAGGGGGCAGTCTTGACGTGTTTTTTAACCCTTAATTTGGAAATGTGCCTTTTCACTTTTTGTATGGAAAATATGAAAATGATCTACATGTTGAGTTTTAGGGGTTTATGGGTTTCATAACGGGGGTCGAAATTTTCATTATGTGAATTTCTATTCATGACAACAAATTTAGTCAGATTTTGTTCGATTTAGTTAGACAACCACAATTTTTGGTGAAAAACGTGAAATTCAGAATAGCAAAAATGCAATTTTCAATAGATTAATAACTCAGTGCCATATCGTAGTGCTGTCAAACTAAAATATAGTTGTGTCACTTTAGTCAATTTCAGAATGGGAAATCGTCGTTTGACAGGAATAAACTAAAGTTTGGTGATTTTTAGTCTAGCTTAGAAGCATTTTTGACAAGAGAATCGGCACCAATGTCTTTTCTTGGAGCGTTTCTTTTAGTTTCACATACTTATAGGACAACAAAAACTTTTTTTGGAATATAGTGGTGCCGATTCTGTTGTTCACAAACTAAACTAAATTTAAGTTCAGTGCATCTTTTTCTCTCTATTTCATTAAGAAAGGACAATAGATAAATTTTAGTTTAGTCCTGTGAAATTAATCAGCGCCTGACGTAAATTGACTTAATTTTAGGCAAGTTTTTAATCACTTCTGAACTTGTATCGAGTAGTGTCAGGCAACAATAACAAAATCAACATTATTTTGTATTCACCATTCTTGTAGTCACATGCATTTCATCCCTCATTACATGACGATACCAAACGATTTCCTTTTAACTTTTATGTCACTGGCGCCACTTTCAAACTTCTCCTTTTATACTCATTTCTTAGTTTATTAATTTTCGTCACTCCACATCCTCATCTCCGCTACATGTAATCTTTTTACATCCGTCTTCATCTATCCATACAGTACGACAGGCCTTCACGAACTTGTAGATTTTCCCCTTTAACTTGAGGAGCATCCTGGCGCCACTTCATCTATCCTGAGTTAATCCGGTACGTTACGTCTTGGTGTACTTCGCCATCCCATTAGACAAGCGACCCGAGGTAATGAAAGTCGATGCCGATCGGTAAGGACATTCCGGCGAGTGATATGGGCACAGGACTGGAGAGACCGCCAAAATTATAATACAAGTTCTTCGTTTTGGTTCTACTTAATCTCAGGCTAACACTCTCCAGTCGTCCCCACCACACCTCCTCTGGACTGCTCTGGACCCCGCCACTCTCGGCTACTACCACAATGTCATCGGCGAACAGCATACACCAAAGAGCCTCTTCCTGGATGTCCGACGTAAGAGTGTCCATTATAACCTGAAAGAAGTAAGAGGCTGAGTGCCGACTGCCGACTCTCGGTGTAAGCCGACAGCCACATTGAAGCTGCCAGTAGCGCCCATTTGTAGACCGAACTTGGTACTGCATCGACTCTACATCGCTAGAATCAACTGCGCATACTTCCCAGGCACACATTTATCCTTGAAACTTCACGAGGCGCTCGGTTGTATGCCTTTTCAAGGTCAACGAATACCAAGTGCAAGTTTTTATGCGCACCTCTGTATTTCTCGCACAGCTGGCGGATAGCAACGATGGCACCCATTGATCCCCAACGAGGTATAAAACCGAATTGGGTTTGTGAAATTTCACCTCAAACTAACATTCTCATATTCAACACTGCTGTTCTTTGAACTTATCTCTCTTCCTTGTCCTCTTCTCTGCCTTTAATACATTCTGTATTTCTGTCGACCACCCTGTATCTCTATCGTACCCTTTCCTTTCGTGTCTCCCAAAACATCTCTGGTGGCGCCCCTAATCACCTCGCCATCTCATTCCAACATTCATTTACACTTCAATTATGTCTCCTATATCCTACCATTTTATCCACCTAAAGAACAATTTTGCGAAGAAAGAACGAGTCTTTCTTCGCAAAATTGTTCTTTAGCATATGGTCGTTGTCAAACCAAAATCTGCTATGTACCGTTTTTTGAGATTTCAAGATTTTGACGAAAATCAAACATCAATCAATCATTTTTTGTCAAAATCTTGAAATCTCAAAAAACGGCACATAGCAGATTTTGGTTTGACAACGACGATATGCTATTTTATTTTAGGGGATGGTCGCTCTTTGCTTTTATTGAGCTTAATTTCTTATTCCTTGAGTTAATAAACTTCAAATTTCGTAAGAAGTTATTAGTTTTTCGAAAGTTTGTATGGAAGAATCTTGGCCGGGTCTAGACGTGTGTAATGATTGGAATGTAACGCTAATTCTGCGTGTGGAACTGGCGAATTTACACATGTGCCGCCAGTAGGCTATACACATTTTGCCCCCCCCTACCGACCTCTACAATAATGTCCCATGTCTTTTGTATACTGCTTCGCCTCATAGGCGTATATAGGGGGTGGTGGGTGGGCTTGCCCACCCTAGAAAGGTCTCAGGCCCACCCTAGGATGTTTAGGGACCTATTCGAAATTTTAAGCTGCATACTTACATACTTTACTTCACACAAAAGCAATCAAATAAATAATCTACCACCATGAGACCTACACAAACTTATTATCACCTACATAATACATTCCATTCAGTTACTTTTGAAATCACATAAATAATTGAATATACTAATAAGCACCGAAATAAGCTAGAATATTATTATGATTAGACGGCCCGGGGGCAAACGCATCGGCAATCGGCCATACAGGCCACTGCGGGGGTTGCGCAGGTCGTTGGAAGGATCATCTGGGTCTCGAGGTGGCTTTGCACAAATCTGAGGCCTTCTGTTTCCATGGGCCTCGGAACAAGCCATCACGCGATTTACACATAGTGGTAGGATGCGTCCGCATCGGTGTCGAGAAGATGCAGGACCTAGCACTTTTCCTAGACAGCCAGTGGGACTTTGGGCCGCACATTCAGCGGCTGGTCCCCAGGTTGATGAGCGTTGCAGCTGCTCTTGCGCGACTGCTACCCAATTTGGGGGGGCCCAATGCCTCCTGCCGGAGACTGTACGTGGGGATTGTGCGGTCCATGGCCCTGTATTGGGCGCCCGTGTGGGCGGACAGTAACGGCCTACATCGTTGCAATATTGCAAAGGCCGCAAAGGGCGATGGTTGTTAGGGTGATAAGAGGATACCGGTCGATCTCCTACGAGGCAGCAACTCTCCTGGCCGGATCAACGCCCTGGGATCTGGACGTGAAAATCCTTGCGTCCCTATATCGCTGGCGGAAGGTGTAGCTTGCGCGTGGTCAGCCTCCGGTTGCTCGGGTATTCGAGCCACGAAGGACTGAGCTCCGTCAGATCCTAGTGGCAGAATGGAGGGAGCTACTTGCGCAACCCAGGTGGGCTCGCCATAATAGTGGCGGTAAGGCCAATTATGGAAGAATGGCTGGAGAGGCAGCATGGCGCTCTTGACTTTCCGGCTGACGCAGGTGCTTACTCGACACGGATGTTTCGGGAAATACCTGCGTCGCATAGGTCGGCAGCGGACGCCTACATGTCATCACTGTGTGGACTGCCACGAGGACACGGCGCAACATACGTTAGGAGGAGTACAGCTTGGGCCCAACAGCGCTGTGCCCTCGTCGCGACACTTGGTGCGGGTGATCTGACATTTTCGGCGGTGGTTCAGTCCATGGTCGGAAGCAAAAACGCGTGGGATGCTGTAGCCAACTTTCTACGAGGCAAAAAAAAAGGCATGCAAAGGAGGCGGCGGAGAGGGAGAAATAGCATACCTCTCATTCCATCCGCACCAGAAGAGCAGCCGGGCGTCGAAGGGCGCTTAACGATTTCCGGCCACCATAAGAAACTGCGGGCGGCGAAATTGGGGCCGTGTCGTCGCTCGAGCAGTCGGGCTCAAAGAAGTGGCACGCAATATGCGCGCCTTATATAATGGAAGGACGTGCGGTGGTGGGATCGCCCGTTTTTGGGGATGGGGCCCGCTAGGCATGGCGGGCTGATACCAGTCGGGGGTGTGTCGAATGTTCAAGTATCTCCCGTGCCCCCGACTTACGGTAGTAGAAGGAACAGTGGGGTTTTAGTCGGTAGGAGACATACCCCTCCGTTCCCCCCGTTTTTCCCGGACGGAGGGTATCCATGAGGATTTCCTCACGAAATAAAAAAGGTTAGGGCCCAGGCCCCCCCTGGAAAAAAGCCCTAGATACGCCAATGCTTCGCCTTTTCTTCAAAATACTTAAAACGTTCTCATTCATCAGCAACGAAAAACTTGCAAAGAGATTTGTAAAGATCGGCAACTGTGATAAAATCTACGGTAGAAGCCTGAATTTGAGCATTCATTCACTTTGTTTATTACATATTTCCAAAAAAACACTGTAGGTATATAAATATTAATCTTTTTAATTCCAGCAAGACATTTATAAAAAATGTTATCCCCAAATTTGCCGCCCCTAAAATCTGCCACCCTAGGCTCCAGCCTACTCAGGCTATTGGTAAATCCGCCACTGTGTGGAAGACACTATGAGCATCACACGTCTGGATACGGCTTAATTCGTGTACAGACGCGTGTAATGTAATGCGAATATTGAGGACGGCATACAAACTCAACACGAATCTTGTATGTATTCGATTGCGAGAACCTTTGTGTTCGCTCTAAAAACCGACAGCTGATGGATAAGCGCGAGCGCCAGCCCGGGCGTTACATGTAATGCTCGTAGTGCGTCACGCAGAATGATTTACGTTACATTACACATTGACATGTCTGGAGAAACAAAATATACGGTCAAAAAACCAAAATATGCGATACGGACGAATTTTTTGATGCCCAATGATTCACCATTTAAAAAAAAAATGAATTTCTCGGGCTACAACTGCGCATTCACCTTAATACATAATTTACTCAGTTTTAATTATTATGTTGTTTAAAAGAAATATTACCTTCATCGCATTTTTCAATGATTTTATCATTCTATTTCAATATTTGTATTATTCTGGTAAATGCTAAATGTAAAGCTGTTGTCCCTTCGCACATTTGCATTAACTGATAATAGTATGTATAAAGTTAGTCATACTTAACCTACAACAAAGTAAAGCAAAAGTGAACAAAAAAATAAATTGGTGTTTGGGTTTTGTTATGTAAAACAAAACCACCCTAAAAGTAAATTGTTGGTAATGCTTAACTTGCGTTTCATAGCTTTATAGGGCTATGAAGGTCCGTAGCATACCTACTGTCGCGCCATTTTTTTTTTCAAAATGCGGCCACGCGTGTTGCCTATTTAAATCGATAGCTGATAAGAAACATAAAATTGAAAGAAAACATAATAGGACTAAACCTTCTAAAGCATCACGTTTCCGAGATAATAAATAATCACTGTGAACGTTAAAAAGTAAGCAAACATCTAAAAATAAAAGATGTCACGTGAATAACTTTGAACGTTAATATCTCGGAAACGTTCCGCTTCGATGTTTTCTGTTTGTATTAATGTAAGGTACCGATTTATATAGGTTAGATCCGAGGCCGCCATTTAGAAAAAAAAAAACAATATGGCGCCACAGTAGCTATACCAGGCTCCATATAAACATCTTCAATCCCCTCCGTTGAGTAGTCCCGAATGTTTATGATACTAGAAAACATACTTTCAGGCCATTCAGTAAGTATTTATTTTAATCAAGCTCAATTGGAATAGCCTATTCACAACCCCATATGTTTGTAAGTACACAATACATATGATTAAAGAGTATGTTTCAGGTTTTGTTACAAATTGATTCTATGCACAGTATGGGAAATATTGAAGTAAAAATAATTGTGTTACTTTCCCATTTAACACTCTTTTATTTGCTTATATAAATAAGGGCTGATTTTTCCAACGCTAGATAATTTTATCCGAGGAATAATTTTGAATTTTTGTCAGTTCTTCCATAAAAATAATATGTCAAACGTCAACTTTATTCCACGACTAAAAATTATATAGGTCGATTGAAAAATCAGCCCTCAATTAAATAACAATGTAGAGCAAATTAGCTTCATTAACCAAAAACATACAACCGACTGTCATACTAAGACTACTACGTGAAAAACAACTTTAATTTCGGAAGCTGGTGTCTTTGGTTTTGTATTTCGATTTTTGCTAGTGATTTCTAAAATATTACATTTAAAAAAATACTCCAAATGCATAACCTCCTTTTTTGAAGTCGGTTAAAAGTCCAAACACTAAATTTACTCGAACTAATGACGTGCCTTTAACAATAATTTTCATGTCTGACGGCATGCCATAATGCCAGCGGAAGTTATATCTAATACCGTTGACAGTGTGTAGTTAGTAATACTTTTTTTTTAACTTTGAACCAAGGCTCGGAAACCGGTTGAAATTCTTAACCGGTTATGGTCATTGACCCCAAACCGAAATCGATTTAGGTTAAAGTTTGCACTTTACCGGTTTTTACCGGTTTATGCGACAAACCGGTTTTTCATGAATTTTGGTTTTGATAGTGAAAATTAACCGGTTAAAACCAAGTTTGAACTCCCCCCCGGCCCCCACTCTCGCGGGCACGGTCTGGACGTTGCGATGTCAACTTATTGTCACTAGAACTTGTTGGAAGCGTTAAAAAGTAGACGAAAAAAAATTACGAATTACGGAATTAACCGGTTAATTTGGGTGTCAAAACCGTTTGAGCTTTGTAACCGGTAACCTTTATCTTTTGGGTTACATAAGAACAGTTCACTTGTTTAACCGGTTAATGAAGGAACGATATATTTACCGGTATTTAATTGAAATTAACCGCTCTTTTTAAACCGGTTCAGAGCCCTGCTTTGAACTGTCTTGAAATTGACCATACTAACTTTATATTAATCGCTTCAAGCGTTTGGCGATTCCTAAAGGCACGGCACTAGTTCCAGTAAATATTGGAATAGCAACCCCGACGAACCCCACGACGAACCTGTAACAAAAACACTTGCCTGAGTTTCGTAGAATCTTTTTAGTTTATCATTCATTACTGCTTTAGTTCCTATATATTGTACAACCCTCACGTCGTTTAGTAATATGAACTGCAATGGATGCCGTTTGATCCGTTTTGTCGCTAGCTTTACACTGAACTTATTACGAGGGTAACTAGGGGCGTCTTGGAACGCCCCAAATTTTTTAGCAGTGGTTGTAGATACTCTTGTCTCTTTCTTTCGCTATGTCGTGATACACTTATGAAATGTTCATTGGTGCGATATCTCATCAGACGATTTTGAAACATTGATTACTAGTGATATTAATAGAAACGTTTTAATAAGTTATATCAAAGTTTTGTTCGTTCGAACATTCGTAAATCATTGAAGTTAACGTGAAAATGTCACGTTGACGTATATTTGAGTGCGAGTGTAGAGCGATGTAGCATGTAGTGCGCCGTTTGCTTATCGATTTTCTCTATGCTGCATTAAATTACTATTTAAATTGTGAATACGGACTGCATTAAATAATATTTGAAAACGCGTTGTGCCTTTATTTTCTAAAAAATCAAGTAAGGAATTTGGTGCAGTGATTAATATTATTGTGATCACAGCTGGCGTAACTTTAAACTAATCACAACAACACCGACAGAAAGCGATACTCATACATGCAAGACAACTTTAAACTGAAACACGTCTAGTGACGTTATATTACGAAATGATACATTAAATTATAATACTGCCTTATGCCGATGATCGTATATCCATTGTTTTGGGAATGGTTCAACATTTGGCTTATTCAATTTCTAAAAGATTTATATCATGAAATTAAAATGGTAGCACTAAGAGGAACAAATAGTTCTTTAAATACTTTGTCACATGCATGTGTCAACCATGGAAATCAGTCACAACAGAGTGCGATTGATGTGGCGCAAAGTTTACAAACATCATTGAATATGCCACAACCACAATCGGCGGTGGCACAGCACATCAATGCGAATCAAATCAATTTGCAACCCCTGAATAATGTTTCACTGCAGTTTATACCGCAGCATACGAATGCTAACTCTATGAAACATGAACCATCGTCTTCTCGGTATTCAAACTCTAATTGCATGCTGCCTTCGCATCATTATCGACTATTAACTCAAACTAGTAAGTGTGTACTAACGACGCTATCATTAATATCGCGCATTTATGAAAATATTTGCTTTGTTCGTTTTTCGTTGCTCTTTAGACTAATGTTTTGTTACGTTAGTTAAGCTCAAGTATCGATTGTATTTTATGTGCTATTGTTATATCGTTAACTATTACTTTTGCTTTATACTTGCTTACTGTATTTTCAAAATAATTGGGAACGTATTAAATGCCTCCCGGTCTTTTCACATGTTACCTTTTTTTCGATCAAAAACTACGTTAATGGCGGTTTCGCACTACGTCCGATCCGAATCCGAGAAATGCCGGTCCGAAATGACCGTAGTCCTATTTGTATGAGTGGTTGCGCACTACATCCGAACTCTATCCGTCAAACTTTAGAACAATTTCCAATTCGGATTGATTTCTCGGATTCGGATCGGATGTAGTGCGAAACCGCTTTAAGTCATTAAGGCCCTTTGTAACCGTTACGGTTTCTTTACGGTGTTAACCTTGCCGTAGTAACATAGTGTGACCTTGTATATGACACAGTTCTATGGTTTACGGGATACGGCGCCGTGCCGTAATACTTACCGCCGTGTCATTATCAAACTTCCATAGTGATCCATACAACACTGACGACCATGCCTACACATGGCGAATAAACTATAGTTTTTCATGGAAACAAAAACGTGTGTGGCCTTAGGTTAAAATTACAATTAAGGCATAGTATGAGTACAAAACTACCAAGATATTTCCTTAGCGCAGTACAGTTATCCACGGGCGTCAACACCACACAGTGAGTTCCTAAGAAGACGGAGCGGACAATAATGCGCAGGCCGCATCCAAAAGTGATGGCCACTTCAATCTTGTGACTGCTTATAATATGTGTACATTGTGTTTACAGGACCGGTGGAATGTTACCACCCTTCAGGCGCCGCCGGGGCCGCATACATGCCGAGTACAGCCGGTGGCGCGCAGCCGTCGGCGCAATCTTCGCTGAGAGTTCAGCCGACACCGCAGCCGTCGGCACCGCCGGCACCTCAGCAGGACATGTCTAAGACTAACATGGTAATAACAATGTAACTATCTGCTAATGGGTATGGCATAAGGGTGTGGCTTTAATAGCTTAATAAGGCATGGTGATGGTGCAAGCGCCGCTGTCATGTAAAAATGGGACTATTGAGAGTTTAATATTTTAACCTGCATAGCTATTCACAAACACTCGATACGCTTCCGTACCGTATCGAACATCAATCAATGTTATCGTAGGAGCCTTCTGAACGCTGTTCACAAGTCCAAAATTCGAAAATTTTGTTAGTTTAAATCAAATAGACGCCCGCTATTCTTCCAACAGCTATTTGCTGTCGGGGGCAAGTCAAATCAGGTTATAGAAATGTGTAATTTTTTTGAAATGTAATGTATTCAGACACATTTCGAGACTATTTCACTATACGAAAGCAGCATAGCTATTCACAACCATACTATCGTATAGTTGGTTAAAAATTAGTCAGTTAACAGGTGGTAGTGGGACTCACTGCCCAGGTTGCACCTACCTCGTGGCGGCAACTTTAATTTTGACATGTACTTAATAAACGTAGCAGATTATGAACAACATAATTATTCTATTAATTTTTGAAAGTTTTTATATTTATTTTTTTATGTCCAGGTCTCAATTATGTAATTTTGTAAATTGTTTTTTCAACTTTGGTGTGTGATTATTTCCAGGCTGGCCATAGTTATGTATCGCAGAACCAGACGCCGCAGCCTCGACCTCACTCAACGCAGTTCGCCAACTACAACCAATACAGAGCAGCGCAGCACGGAACGAGACCCAATACACATCCCAGGTACTCCATTATTACTTCGATAATACTTAATACTTGATTAATATTTGACAAATCGTTAAGAGGGGCTCGTGGATAAGTAACAGTCGCACAGGACGATCAATCAAGGTTAAGCCCGTGGATGGGTGACCATTTCACACCGAGAGCCATTCCTCTCGTGCCTCGGAAAGCACAGCACGTGGCGGCGTCGGTCCCAGATGTAATTCGTAGATCTTTGACAGCACTTAGTTACACTTAGGGTCAGGAGCCCGAAAGCTTGACGACCAGTAATACCAATGTGGTCGTGTTACCCAGTACCTGGGTTGTGGAATTCAATACTGGTATTCAGCTGCCTCCGATTTTGAAAATTTTGAACAAATGACTAAATCATTAAGAATCAACACCTTTTAGTGTCACGAAAGTTATTTCGTAGACAGTGATCTAATATTAATAATAAGTAGTCTTATATAATTAAAACAACCTAGAATCTCATCAGACGTCAATCTTAATGATTGGATCTGAACTTGACAGTAGAATGCCCAGTACACTGCCATCAGTTCGGTTCAGTAAAACTGAATCTGTCTTGGTTCACCTGCTGTGTTTAGTTTGACCAGTAAAAACCTGTTACGGGAATTAATGTCAACCGGTGGAACTGTCGCGAGCTCTATAGGAGGTGTGCGGAACTGGTGGAGCACAGGACAGTACATTGTATGGTGTCCCAGCAGTGAAGACTTAACGGCCAATAATGGTACTAGTAGAGAGAAGGCAAAGGGAAGGCTTTGCCCAGCAGTGGGTAAAGTAGGGCACAGCTAGGATAATGATGTTGATGATAGAACACGGAAGGTACTTATGTGCCCCATTCAGCCGCTTTTCTGAGTGCTGTGCTTTGCGCACTGTGCTCAAATACCTTAGGCGCCCTCGATGGCCGACTAATGAACGGATATTAAACAATATTACCGAGTGTGACAATTAATGAGTTTTTATTCCACTAAAATGCAGCAATAGAAGGTAATGAGTTAAGATTTTATATGTATATATTTAGGTATTATGTGTGTATCCTACTTCCTACTATCACACTAATATTATAAAGGCAAAAGTTTGTGCGGATGTTTGTTACTCTTTCACGCAAAAACTAATGATTGGATTTTGATGAAACTTTACAGTAATATAGCGCTTATACATCAGAATAACACATAGGATACTCTTTATCCCGATATTTTCACGGTAACCGTGGGGCGCAGCTAGTATAATAATCCATACTAATATTGTAAATTCGAAAGTAACTCTGTCTGTCTATCTATCTGTCTGTCTGTATGTTACCTTTTTACGCCTAAACCAGTGAACCGATTTAGATGAAATTTGGTATAGAGATAGTCTGAGTCCCGGGGAAGGACATACGATATTTTTTATTTCAATATTCCCACGGGATCGACACATATGCGGGTGAAACCGCGGGGCGCAGCTAGTAATCACACTAATATTATAAAGGCGAATGTTTGTGAGGATGTTTGTTACTCTTTCACGCAAAAACTACTGAACGGATTTTTATGAAACTTTACAATAATATAGCTTATACACCAGAATAAGACATAAGATACTTTTTATCCGATACTCCCACGGGATCAACACTTATGCGGGTAAAACCGCGGGGCGCAGCTAGTGTATTATACGCTCGTAGGTATATGGAATTGTAGTTCAAAATCTACTGATACTGTTTTGTCAGTTCTATTGGTGTTTCTTCTTTGGTAAAAAACTTGCCGTACATGAAGAGACCAATTTAGGTCACAGGACATTTTATTTCCAACGCGATAATACATTCCGCATAATACAACATCAGGTCTGAATTCTCCAAATGGATACGGATATAGGACACCCTCATTTCGCCTGTTATGTTTAAGTTCCATGTAATAGGGGGCGAGTCTATTGCCTTCAAACGAGCATGAATCCAATTCGGGTAGTTGGCTCGTTGGTGGAATACGGCCCACTCCTCACAAAGAGGAGGCCTGTGTCCCAGCAGTGGGGGGAACAAAAGACCATCCAGACTCCGTGCTCACGTCTCCGTGTCCGTCTCCGTCCGACTCAGAAATTCTTGATGGAAATGTCAGTTACGAATGTGGAACTGTCAACTGTTTACTCCTTGTGGATATAAATGGCTTTTGTTTTAATTTTTCGGATAACTAATGTACGTGGTTCTATGGTAAATTAACTGCTTATATTTCTTTCTATTTTGATATTATTCAATATTGTTCGATTTACTTCCACAGACAACAACAGTCGTATATTCCTAGTGCTGCTGCCACTGCTACCGGACCTGTCATGTATCCGACGTTAGTGTTTCAGCCTTCGCCAATGGGAATGCAAACTTACCAGCAGCCTCGGTCCAGTACACCAGGGTGAGTGTTTACTTATTTTTTACTGGAATAATGAACTTCAGTTAATATTGAAAGTTTTAGGGCCGGTTGTATCAAACGGTTGGTTAACGTAACATACGAAGGCAAGTCGTAAGTCATAAATTAAGGCCATAATTTTGTGAAACAACACTTGTTTTGGTTTGACGATAGTTAGTGCCATTTTTGACGTATACGCTTGCGTCAAGTGGATGTGAAATAACCCGCCCTTAGGCTTTACAATAATGCTCTCGCTTCCTGTTAAATACAATAAATAGTCGGAAATCATCCAGATACTCAAAAAACGACGATAAAGCATCACCCATCAGCAGTCCCTCTTAGAACTCTTAATTGAGTAAACACCTAGTATGAGTTTGTGTATCTACACGCTAAGGCCGGCTGCACTTCTAAAAAAAAGCAAGCTATACTCTATAAATCGTCGTTTGTAGCAAAAGATCCCTAAATGAGGGCTTAGCCGGAGACGGTCTGTTATCAAACGAGTTTCCATTCGATGGGATGTTAAGGCCGTAGGGACTGAGAGGCGCGTCGGTCTTGACCGGACCGTCCTGATCTCTGCGGCAGCTTCATTCATATAGCTACAAATTGCCATGCCATGGTAAAATTACTATTTAATTTGCCAGAATGTCAGTTTTCTGAAATTCTAAAAGTGTAAAGGAGACTATTTTTGTTATAGCTGGTGGCAGATATATCATAAAATGCCTTAGAAAAATTCACTAAAGCAATATCTCAGAAACATCTCTGTTTGGCAAGAAGTTAAAAGGCTTGATAATAATTAGTTCCAGCAGATTGAATTGATCATATTAGAAACAGGGCAGTTTAATATTTACTTTTATTAATGTTATGTTGTTTCTTTACAGGTACTATCCATATATGGGACATTATATAGGTTATAATACACCTCCGAGCCACACCCCACCATGTATGTAGTTTAGTTAAAATATTATTTTTTGTAGTGTTTTGCAAAGTCAGGGAAATTAATTGATAGGCTATTTGACTACCTACTTAAATTGTCCGTATGTTCAAATCACAGCTGTCATTCTTTGAGAGTTGTATAAAATGACTATAACACGGCAAATTGACGTAGGGTGTCAATTTGCTTAATAATTGATTTCCCTGTCTGTACACAAGACGTGTACTAATAAGTGTCTGGCGGTATAAATTTCGATGTATATAGATAATGGCAGATTTTGCTGTGCACCGACTATACTAAGGAAGATATAGCTATATTTTAGTAACAGTCAAAACATGTAGAATGAATATAAAGCTTTATATTATCAGGAAAGTTCGGTTGAAGTGTTGTGGTCGTGACATACGCCACATGCTTATTTTAGAGTTTTGACGAAATGTAAATCGAAAGTCGTTAATTCGATGATCGATTTTTTTCAGTCTTACCCCCTTATTCATAAAACTTATCAAACCTATTTTAGTTAAAGTGGGGTTTGTCTCTTTCTTACACACAGAAATGACAACGTGACAGATAAAGACAAACGTTCTATAAACCTATTTTAGCTAAAATAGAGATAAAATAGGATTATGAATAACAGGGTTAGTGTATGGGAAAGCAAGACACCACGTCTTTAAATATTTTTTGTTTTATTGTCTCGGTGCTCAACAAAATCGGGATCCCTTGTATATGTATCTTGTATCCAAGGGCCAATCTAGTACTTTTTTCTTTGTATTTTTTTTTCCTTCTACCCGGCTTGAAAACACGTATGTAAAACGAATTTCCTTGAACATAAACTGCAATTGAAGCAAACCTTAATTTTTAAGTTAATATTGGCACTAAAACTTCATTTATTCCTTTACCTTCACAAATTACCCTAGAAAGTGTTTTAGATAAATACCATCTATTTCACTGCCTCAATTAGTTTTTGTTATATGTAGTTTACTGAGGTGGTGGCCAGTCGGTCATATTAAAAATTTAAATAATATAAGTAAGTAATAATAATTAGTCCGTATTGTCCCATCGGTCGAAGTGGGTGCTTTTGGGGGAAACCTATGTCGATTAGTCTTTCGGCTGAAATGATGATAATGATAACGAAATTAGTTGATGCGTCACTAACCTGCACTGCGCAGCTTAGTGACGCATCACGTGTACTGCTTTTGTGAATTTTACGGACGAACTATTTGACTTTGGCGCGCTTACTAGATAGAGAGCACTTGCATTTTTTGAGTGCGAGCAAAAATGAACTTAGTGGTGGTCAGGCGGGAGTGTCCGCGATAGTACATAAAACGCAATATTCAATCCTCTGCCTTGACAATGTATTCGAACTGTGAAAATCTATGAGTGCATTAAAATATATAGAATACTCTTTATTACGAACACTATAAATGTTACAGACAAAAAGGTGAAATTTTGGCTTATTCCGATCGGGTCTCACAATCCGATCCCACCACGTGGGATTCGCTAGGAATGCGGACAAAATAATTAGCTGCTTCGGGTCTATATGATCGCGTTGTTCTTCTATGCTACGCAATGGATTTTGTTGCGGATATTAAACTTACATAACAAAAAATCTAGATTGTTTGGCAAGTCATAAAAACCGTGCGAATCAGGGGCGGAATGCTAGTCTAGGATAAAATAGAATTGTAACTAAAACACTTTCTAAGAGACCAGACTGGCAGTAATGTAGTTATTTTTTATTGTAGTTCAATTTTTGTACTTTTATTCAATAGTGGACTTTCAAAATTTTGTAATATGATTGTTCTATCCCGCAGATTACTACGCTTCAAATAGTCCCCAGCTGCCAACGCCAAACATACAAGCCAACGCCCAAGGTGGTAGAAGTAATCCCACTACATTGGTGGGGCCACAGGGTACACCCGCAACCCCCACTGCGCCCACTGCCACGCTTCCTCACCCTCAAGCTTCTACACTCATGCACCAAACTATGCCTGGTAACCATTTACTTCTATTATTAATGAGATATTTTTCTACGAATCCAGGGTGAAATGAAATGTTGAATCTGTGACACAAACTATACCACTCAGCTTTTTGTCATGTGTAACAATTTACCACCCGGCTTATTTCATATGCGACGTTTGACTGTTATGACCCAATTTAGCTGAAGTGAGATTACTTATGCAAAGCCGAAAAAATGCAATCCTTTATAATTTTTCACAAAATACTCCCAATATAATCCTTCACCTTGCTGCAAACTTCAAGAATTATTTCCTTAGGGTCAAATCACACCGAGATGGCAGCGAAGCGGCGAGCAGTTTCAGTGTCATATAATTTTAGATTTTATCTTCATTAATATAATACATAGTATCGCTTGAGAAACTTGAGTCGTCGGAGTGCTCGCGGCGCCACGGGCGGCCGCGCGACCTTTCAAGTTTCTCATACGATACTATGTATTATAGTAATGAAGATAAAGTCTAAAATTATATGACACTGAAACTGCTCGCCGCTTCGCTGCCATCTCGGTGTGATTTGACCCTTATCTGTTTGTCTTCCCTCCATACAAAGAAACAAATATTCCTTATTTTTTTTTATCCCTACATACACATTCTATTTTTTTTACCTATATGGATTGATTTTTAAACATTAATTCCATAAAAGCAATTTTTCACGGGTTTGAGTTTTTAACAGGAAACACTGGCAGCTCAGCAATAGTTAGAAAAAAAAATTAGGAAATTTTTATGTTACAAATCCATGTAGAGTTTTTCAAGCGTAGTATGTTACAAATCCATGTAGAGTTTTTCAAGCCTTTACTTGGATAACAAATTGTTTGATGTATAGTAAATTGTGAAAATAGAAATCGCTGATTGTAACAAACAAATAGTGGTACGGACAGATGTTATGTAAAGTAGCTACAAATTGAATAAAAATTATATTTTGCTTTACGTGTGATAACTTATGGATAGCTTATGATTAACTATTGAAGTAGTAGTCCTCCATACCGAATTTTGGCCATGGCGGTCAATTTCAGCGGAGACTAGCCATTGGCGCAAGAGATATAGAACAAAATCACATAATAATAACAACTAAGTTATGGATAAAAATTGAATAATGGCTGCTAAGCCTTCCGGTCTGCTTTCTGTCCATTTTGAAATGTGAGAGCAGTTTTTCCTGAAATAACTTTGTCAAAATAATTATTGAATGTGTTCGATTTTGTTCGTTTTTTGATAGCGTATTTACACAGTGCACTGTGGTTCCCCGCCCGTACTGAGGTGCGACAAAAATACAAACTACTTTATTTCTGGGATTTAATTAATGAAACATGTTAAATAAGGAGTATTAACGATGTAATAATGTAATTAACAATGAAAAAATGTATATTACCCAGTTAAAAATTTAAAATATAAATTTAAATAGAAAATTATAAATTCAAATTACAAAAAAAAATATTCTTTAAAATTTAACATTACAAAATCCTTAAAATAAACAAAATAAATCAGCTACTTATACAAAGTTAAACAATATAAAACATAAAAAAACGTTACATTATCTTAAAAACTCAGTAGTTCCAAAACAGCTTTTGACAAAACTGATTTTTTCTTTTCGGGCAACCTCCTAAGTCCTGTTATAAGTGGGTCAAAACTTAATAAAAGCCTATTTAAGAGGTTTCTATTTGTTCCTAGCAAAATTCTACGGAAGGATAACTTGCGCGTCGCACCTAAATAACTCAAAATGGTGGAAAAACGTGGAAAAGGTTTAAGTGGAATCATAAAGAATAAGGTATCACCTAACATTAAAAAAACTGAGACCTAATTATGCTCCAATGTAAACTAAAACTCGAGAAGTATCTATCTACAATTTAAAATGCTCTCTAAAACAGTACATCACGTAGCAGTCACATAAAAAAAGACTAATGATCTTCAAATTCTAAATAAAATTAAAAAATAATGTACATATCATGTTTTTGGCAATCCATCATTAATATAAATTACTTGTGTAATAGGTTTCCGGGAATCGGTGAACAAAAACACGTAACAAATGTGCGAGTCACTGATAACGTGTCGGAGCACACCAGTATTCACACTTTCGATGACGATATGGGAATGAAAGTAATTAGCCAAGTGCTCTTAATTTACACTTTTGTTAAGTTTGGACTTCGTAGATGTTATAATGATTATTGCTTTTAGAGAATCTCAGTGTGGCCTTGGGTGATTTTTGTCGTACTAGGGAACCACAGTGCAGTGGTGCGATTGGCGAGGCGAGCATGTGATCAGCACCCTAATTGCGTAACACACGGTCAATATCAATCTGAATCATTTTGAAAGATATTGTTAATCCATTGCTTCATATGTTCGAACATAACAACGTAAATAACGCAATGAATGTTGTTGAACTGTCAAAATGAAACCCATTGATACTGATAGTGTGTTACGCAAGTACCCTGCCGATAACTACTCAATCGCCTCGCCATTCGTGTGCGCGCAGGTAATCTCTGTTTACACTTTCGTATGTAATTAATTAACATGGACGGTTTTTGGAATGGCGAATTACGTTGTTAAAACCCCGTACAAGAATGTTTTGTTATATATTTTTTTAAACAATGTAGCTATTCGATTGATGCAATCTTCCGCATGCGTATCGGAAAAGGACTATTTAGGAATAATGGAGATTTGGGGTCCCTTTTTTTCATTTGAAAGCTAGCCTACTAGCTGTGGCCTGGACACTTGTCTAGGAAAACTTCTACATGTACCCATATCAATTTATCCAGGACGTCTAACAGTTAGCGTAGCTGCCTTGATGATGCCCGTTAATAAACTCACCCAGTAAATTTTGCAGTGAAATAACAAAAGAAGTAAATTCGGTCTTATTTCTATTAACTTATGGGTCACCACGTTATATTATATGAAATGAGTGGCAGCGCCACTGTTGCTAGCAACACTGAAATCACTCTAGGGTGATTTCAGTGTACAACTAACTTCTTAATCACTGTAATCCCTCATAACTTTCTTTCATGGAGCATGGACGTCAGTTGGTTTTAGCGACAAGTTTCGTTATAAAAACTATAAAATGTTATACAATATTATGTAAACATGTTAGTAAAGCGCGTTAAAGTCGTTATCACATATATGATTGTGTTAATGACTGAGATCTTGCGCTTATTTTGTAACTCGTTGTGTTGTACCAGTTAGGTAAAATAAGTAAGGCGTTCTTTAGTCAAAAGGTGATCGTTTTGACATCATACATTTTGTACCCAACAATAAAGTAAGAAAGCAGAAAATAAAATCATCATTTTATATGTAGAAATAGCATCCTAAAATATGGCAGAAATTGCTTATTGATAATCCCAATTGTGTCACGTTTTTTTTGTATTTTTTTTAGATTCACTAACTTACTTAATCCTTGTTTTTAAATAATATTTGGATATAGATACAAACGATTACTATTTAACTACTATGTCAGAGCGAGGCATTTGTATATTGGAAATTTTTTTCAATCGGTGGGAGAGTGACTGGTCTGAGGCGAACTCTACAGAGCTGTGCGATACGGATGGAGCACAGCTCCTTTCCCGCAGGGAAAGCCGAACCTAACCTAACTTCACTGATTTAAGAAAACGACGACTTAAATTATATCTTTGGTGTTCATTACAAGCAGTCACTGTGTTTACTACTAATATCAATAATGAAGAACCATTTTACGAAAAGGATATTTTTGTATCACGCAGAAATTGCCAGATGGATTTAAATTACACTTTGTTTTATCCCGGACAAGCGAAGCGGTAAAAAGTTGCATCGCCGGAGTGGTGTATTTAAGTAAAACCTTCAATAGTTAGTGGCCGGATTTTAAGAAACTCAAGAATCGTTCCTTTTAGGATACTAGTAATTGCACCACGGGGCAGCAAAAATAAGCACATGGATCAAATGCGAAACAAGCCAATTTGGCAACTTTGGCAAATGATTCGTCCACCCTCATTACTCCTACTTCAAGGCTCAGACTCGACTCAGTTGTCAGCAACGAAATGCTAACAATTTGAAATTGTGATTCAATATTGTTTCCGATTTCCACGCGGTAGTCGACTGAGTCAGTCAGCAGGCACTTTTAATATACTTAAGTAATTTTGTTTATTACGAATGACAGTAAAACAAAACGTCTTGGCTCTATTTGCACAGTTACGTTAAACTCTGTGACCATGTATGTGTAGCATGAACTATGAACATATTTTAACAAGTTTATCAATTTTGTATGCTAGCGATCATTTTCCCTACCAATACGTGACAGAACCCATGCAGCTCGGAGCCTGTAAGGACCACGATATGTGATGTGATGTAAGAATAGACTTACATCCAATTATCAAAAAACGCGTGATGCCATTAGCTGCATTTGAACGATATACGGTCATTTTCAAAGCGTACGTCAACGCGCGTTAACGTACGCTCGTGTGAACCGTTCTAACTGATAGAAAGATCCGTATCCGATTCGAAGAGTACCGTACACTTCGATAGCAATACGATCTGATTTTTGTATAAATGTAGTCAATGGATACCTCCATTTACTATATTAATACATTTTTTATAGTTGTAGCGGATAAAAGTACGTTGTACATAGGAAATATTTTCGCGAATTAATTGAACTCTGTCTGTTTTTAAATCATCACGAGAAAAGCTGGACAGTTTTAAATGAAACTTATTGTTGCATAGCTGCTAGCATATCTTAAAAACTGAGACATTTTATTTGAATCTTTCGCATGGGTCCTTTTAATCTGGCTATAACGCGTTTGTCCCTATACAAAACAAAGGTCATAAACGAGTTAAGGTTTCGTCGAAAAGGTGTAGTTGAGTTAATTTATCATGTAGTCAATGTGGGTTTGAATATCCAAGTGAACGGAATCGCGTTACATAGCTTCAGGGTGCAAACAGACCGCGGTCGATTTGCGATTGTGAAATTCGAGACATATACAGGCTTATTTTTTATCACCATCTAAATTTTTACAGGGTGTTCTACCCACGAATATGAACAACTTTCACTATGGGACCAACTCTGAAATCACGAAAAAAAAAAATCTGCTGTTTCATACATTTTGGTCAAGTAGGTATTGAACTTTTGTATGAAACAGCAGATTTTTTTTTCGTGATTTCAGAGTTGGTCCCATAGTGAAAGTTGTTCATATTCATGGGTAGAACAGCCTGTAAAAATTTGGATGGTGATAAAAAAATAAGTCTGTATAAAGGCGACGGTCCCGGCCGGTCGGTCTGGTTGGACCCTTATTAGTAATGATGGTATTTGTGCTGTTTTCAGACTTCCACGCGGGCGGAGTCGCGAGTACAGCTCGTTAATAAAATAGTAGTGCATGATTAGGATGTTATTATCTATAATAGCATGATATTTTAATTTTCTGTTTTTTTTTTTGGTTACAATATGAATGGTACCCTTACTTATAAGTTGTTTTATAATCTATGCTGTGTCTGCTCAAACCAATGCTTTTGTTTCGTAAAGGTTTGACATAGTTGTAGTTTGATGTAGCCGATTCCACTTATTACTAATCAACTGCAACTGGCGAAATCTGGGCACTTCGACTTTTAGAGACGTCGCGCGCAACGCGACCGCGACCACGGTTAGTGGCTGCAGAAACCAAGTAATGTATCGTAACTCCAATACGCATCGCGCACTTGGCCGCACTTGCGGCCAAATCCGCATCTTGGGCAGAGCTTCTCCGACCAAGGTTTTGACCACGTGGTCAAAACCGCCGTGGTCTTGCGCGAGAGCGCCAGCTTCCTTAGCCGTGACGGTTCAGTATAAGATTATGCAGTGGCATGTATTTAATCGAACCTCAAATAATTCTCATTTTGCTTTCCTAAATATATTATTGAACACTAATATAATGAATGCGCCTCTTTTTGTGACCCTCAAATGATTCCAATTCTGGAGTCCTAAATATATTAAACGGCCAAGTAATTGCGACCAACTTGGGTTGTAGTCAGGCGGTTGGTCACTGATCTGATCTAACCAAACCCATTTCGTCGGGTGCCTTTGCTTAGTTACTACGACCAATTCGGATCGGGCGTAATTGGTCACAGTTTTTGAGCAAGCATATTTAGCATGAAAACTTGATAGCTGAGTAGGAGGGGCATCAAGAGAGAGCCAAAAATATATTTGATAAGTCTCAGATAGGGTCACTGCGGATAGGGACCCGCTTTAAAATGTCAAATAAAGTAATGGGTTGTTCAGCGCCGTTGATTTTTATCTCAGGCCCCACTTAAAACGACCTAAATAGGCATAATAATATGTAACGAAGATATTGTGGAGTTTCAAAAATTTAATTTTACCTTTTTTTTAAAGGATATTCAGCCCCAAATAAGTCTAGTACTTATATCTTACCTGATACTGTTCCTTGACCTATTTTATAGTGAATATAAAAATCTGAGGGATAATGGAGGCTTTCAGCAAATCTGACGAGGTTTCATAAGTTCAGAAGAGTACCCAAAAGTAATCATAATTTTACATTAACTTCTAAATCAACCTCTGTTCTTCACGCCCCACATACTCAGCTAATAAGTTTTCGTGCTGAGTATGCTTGCTGAAAAACCTAACCCTAACACGTGTGTGGCCGTGATGCCCCAGCTTCTTAGTTACTGCGACCAACGTGCGAAAAGGCCAGAAAGTTAAAAAGAGGCACAATTATTAACAAAAAGTGTGCATCATTATAAGCCCAAACAGTTTTTAGAAGTTCATTAATTTAAAAAAGCAAACAAATTAAAATTATAGCTTTCAATTAAATAAAATGTGTATGTTTTGAGATTTGAGCATTAATTTATATAGAGTAATGACGAAATGCATCACCCTATTAAAATTACTAAAAGAAACTTTTTAACTAAGACATAAAAAGGTTCAAGAATTAGTAGCTAATAGAATTAAATAAAAAATAATTCTTGGTGACTTATTTAATATTGTATTTTGACAACTTGTATTATACAAGTGAATTATTTTGCTATTCGTGCAGCTAGTTAAACTTACTTCATTCAGGCTATTGTGGTTTTTGTTCAAGATTGCACCTGTTAGAACCACTAGGAATACTTAAAACAGTCTTATATTAATTTTGCTCTTAGGTATACGCCCATCTGCTCCAAAAAGAAGTCATAGAGTACCTATCATCGACCCTAGAACGCGTAAGTACAAAGACAGAGATTATAAATTAATACGTTGTTTGAGCAACTACTATTTACGATTTTATTTTATTTTATTTCAGAACAAGATATTTTCTCAGATTTATATACCAACGACACAAATTTTTTAAGCAGCGAAGCTAACGATCGACACACCCCGCAGCCACCCGTAAGTACATGTACTTATTTCGCCTTTATTAAATAATTAATATATAATTTTTCAACATTTGATTATGTTGAAAAATTACCAAATATATTTTCACAAAGTTTTATAATTGAATAAACCATGTTAGATAAATGGTATTGTGATTGATTTAGAAAAACAGTTTTTATGAAGAGCAGTTGTCTACTGTATAAGCAGCCTTCGCTTAGCGACAATGATACGATTATTTGTACAGTAAATTTACAATTTGATACAATTCATGGTGCAATCTGATTAATATAAATTTCATCGAATAACTTTGTTTTTTGTTATGTTTTAGTACTAAAATGGTGTACGATACTATTTCAGTGTACCGAGTATTCCTAAGACTACTTCTAATTTTTGAATTTGATTTAATTCAATTTAATTATAATTTTCTTACACTTCGTCATTATCATTATAGTTGTGATTTTTGTGTGACAGACTCGTAAATATTGTCTGCACGAGGAGAATACTTTTGGAACATTCCGTTTATCTCCTTTGTTTGTAGATAGTCACAATAGAATATGCATTTATTTTGTTTATAGTAGTAATACATTAAAAAAAAAGCTTACTGAAATAGCATGGTTGAAATTACTCATTTTCATACAATATATTCTTTAAGAACAGGCAAAACCACCACATTGCACCTGTCTCACCGCCGCGGAGTATGTTATGGTTATTATGACACCCAAAACAATGACATAATTGTTTTCAGCCACAAACCGAAGACGGTAATCATGATTAGGAATGCAAGAGTAGAACTCCCGTATGGCGTTCTGTTTCGTTCTTGAGCTTTTTGGCCTTAAGTCAGGAAACTAATTCTAGTCCAAAAAATATATGATACAGAAGTTTGTACAGAATCATTTCGGATGTTTATACAGGCTGAAATTTTAATCACCGTTTTCTTCTTAAGGGGTCATTATACTCATCATTATGAACAACTTTCACTATAGGACCAAAAATGAAATCGCGAAAAAAAAATCAGCTAACCCTACATATTGACGAGCTATGCGAATATAAATGTAGGGATTGCATATGGCTATTAGAGGGCACCAAAATAAGCATCATCCTTTGATACTTTATTAGCTTCTTTAGAATGCTGCCGTGTATGTGTCCGATTAATTACATTAAAAGCTCTATATGCACTATCCGAAAATATAAAGAAAATAATCTTAGAATAAAATTGCTATCAGGGTTGTCACTCTCCGAGCCGAAAACAGGGCCGAATATTCGTAAAAGAATTAAGTAATTTAATTTGTATCAAATTTAGAAAAAAAAAAATATAAATAGGTACTAACTTACTTTTTCTCAAGTACAAGAGGGTTACCAAAAATTATTCGTGAATGCGATTTTGTAGCCCTATCAAATGATTCTGTACAAACTTCTGTATTTTTAATATTTTTGAACTAGAAATATTTTTTCTGATTTTCGGCCCAAAAAATGGTTAATTTTGTGTTTTTTTTTTTGTCGTGAACCAAACAGAACTGGCACTCGGGAGTTCTACTCTTGCACTCCTAATCATAGTTACCGTCGGTTTGTGTCTGAAAACGATGATGTAATTTTTTTGGGTGTCATAACAGACTGTGCGCCGCCACGTCGCGCGTCGTAGACTGTGCGACTGGCTATTAGCTGTCTTTCCGCTTAAGAAACGTAAAATCAATGCACTCCCGCTGGGTGACGATTAGCAAGTAACTGCTTTAGGTCGAAACTAGTAACGAATCATAGATCAGCGAGAATATTTGTGACCACCACAACAGTATAGCTAAATAAGATTCTTCTTAAAACAAATCTAATTTAGTTGCTTCGACAAACTAGTGTAAACAGAGCTCTCCAACACTTAGAACAATCTGCTACTTATCATCAAGTTTGTTGTAACGTCTATAGCCATGTAAACTTCCATCAGTGACGGTCCTTAGGCAGTAAGTCATGTATGTTCTTGTACTCGTAGACTACTTGTTAATACTTCCTAGTTAACGTTACTAGTTCCTTGCTCTACTTGCTCCTCTCTAATCGGCGGTGGGTTTTATTCATGTAGCCGCAGTGATAAGAGTTATCAAACAAATAACTCGATCTGAGACGCGGCCAGAACTCTTCTTATATAGTTATTTAATAACCCCTGCTGTTTTGCTGTCTGCCGACTCTTTCCAAGATACTAGCTTAACGGGCTCTTTAATGTTTTTTGTCGGTGGGACAAGTGCCTTGAACGGGTTGATAAGTAGTCGTTAAAGTGAAGTCTGCTTGTAAATTTCGCATCAATTCAAATATAAAACTCGAAAATAGTAGAATAAGCCACCAGTCGCAGCCACTAGTATCGTAACATGGCCACTGCTCTGTTACGGTACCTTCAGCCACCTGCAGCGTTTGGTCGATACTTTTTTCAGGTAAATGTTAGTGTAATGTAGTTAGTCTCGAAAAATCCTTCAAACAAAATGCATGTGAGATTGCTACTGCGACTTGTGACGAAGGGGGATGGCCTAAAAACTATGAAAATTTCTCTACTCCTCTAGCAATGAATAACCCACTGTATTTTTTAATTCCCTGCCTCCGTAATTTCGTAAATTTTGGTCTAAACCTGCACATATGACATGGAAAATGTTATGTGACAGACATACAGACGAACGGATATGATAAAATTAATAACTGGAGTTAGTTACAATGCAAGTTGATTTTCTACTTAAAGTAACCTATTCATTGCTTAGAGGGGTAGACCAAAATTACCAATTTGTTGGAACCGACTACACCGTTTTTCGTGAATTTGAGGGTCACTATTTTGACCAATACAAATAATGACAGAGACTATTAGTTAATAAACTACTTTAAATTATTTTTATCCAGGAGCCAACACACAGTATCGCAGAAGAATTCAATAGAATGGTCAACGAAGTCGCCAATCAACCTTCTTGTGATAACTCTATTAAATCGAATTATGTATCAAAGAACGTGGATGTACCCGTGGCATCTACGGCAAGCTCTGTCCAAACTCAACCAAATGCAATAAGCTCTATAAATAATAATTTAGTAAAGTCTGAAATATTAACTGTTAACGAAAGTAAACATTTAGGATCTGATGTTGCTGTGGAATCAAACGAAACACCAATAGTATCAGCAATATCAGACAGTCCTGTTATAGTGCCTAAAATGCCTATGAATATTAAGCAACTACAAAAGAATAGTGAACCGACAGTTCAGTCTTTAGTCCTAGATACAAATAAGAATATACCACCTAATAAGCAATTTAAACAAAGCAAAAATGTGCCTCAAGTCGAAGAATTAGAAAAGCCCCCAGAAAATATAAATGTTGCACAAGTAGCCATAGCCACAGTAGCTCCAATTACGACCTCGGCAGCGATAACGTCTACCACCACACCAGTGCCTGCTTCAACACAAACCACTTTCTCTACCGCGGCTCCAACACCTGTCCCTGTTCCCACGCCTGCCCCTCAGCCCCAGAGGATACGAGAACCCAGAGAAAGAGTCAAATCAGAAGACAAAGAAAAACATAAAGAGAGGGAATCACAGGAAAAAGAATCCGTGTCTGCATCCAATAAACCTAATGGTCCGACACCTGTAGGTAAGTAAAACTATCTTCTTAATCTATCTATAAATGTTAATAATTATCATTGCTTCCATCGCTGCGGCACCGCCGGTAGAACACTTATTTATTAGTTGTTACATTTGCTTTGTTCAGTTGCACACATAAACCTACTGCTTTCGATGTGAAGTTGTATCGTTCCACGAATAATACTATAATTATTATTCGTGGATTGATATGGTTATGTTTGAGAAATTGTGGGTCTGTTTCGTACATTTACCTCTTTCACATTGACTTTTGTTGATTCCGTTTCCGCGAAAGCGGTAAACGCATTTGGCGCAAATATAACACGATGCAATTGAACTAGCCTTAATACCGTTTTTTTTATCGACTTCTGAATATTCGAGAAGCATCTCTTGTACACCTATTGCCGGACGATGCCTCAACCTGTTAAACCGCAAACTCACTACACAACATACTATGAAAAACTATCCCTTTTATTCAATAATTTACAACATTTGACATTACACATAATTGTCAAACAGGCCACTGTTTGACAATTATATGTAATGTCAATGAACCGATATTTTTTTTTCAATTATGTGTATGAGCAATGAAAATTAAAAAGCTGTAGTTATTAGTAGGCGGTGACTTATTAGCTTAGTTCACCGAAGGTAAACTAATCAGGTACTATCTAAATTAAGTTTGTGTTTCGTGTTTATCGTACCAAACCATGGACGTTTTTCGATTCGAGACTTTTCGAACGGAGAAATAGGGACATTTCGTTTGCGGTAATTTAACAAATTGGGATTCTCTTCGCGAATTTAACTAGACACTACGGTCGCATACCTACACACACATAGGTACGTTCAAATAGATTACTTAATTAATTTTCTGATCCAAAGCATCACGTCGACCGGTTTGAGACGCGTGCATAAATACAGGGTGAAATTGAACACATGCGACAAATCGAAATGGGGGATTATACTCATCATTATGAACAACTTTTACTATGGGACCAAACTTGAAATCGCAAAAAAAAAATCAGCTGTTCCCTACATTTTGGCGAGTTATGCAAACATAAATGTATCGAACAGCTGATTTTTTTTTCGCGATTTCAGGTTTGGTCCCATAGTAAAAGTTGTTCATAATGACGAGTACAATCTCCCATTTCGATTTGTCGCATGTGTTCAATTTCACCCTATACTTCTATACGGCAACAATATCTGATATCATGATTCATCCATTGATATCTGTCGTCAAGACGATGACAAATATATGAGATCATTTGTGAAAGGCATAAATACAAGTAGCAGCAAAAATATGTGACATCGAAGGAACATCAAACCTATCTGATGAGATAATCGTCACCAAAATATAAGATGCTGCATCGTTTTCAAAAATATGTCACCTCTTAGAATGTAATAATATCGGACATGATGAATAATGTGATGCCTCGTTGTGACAAACAATGGCTGACATCACATTGGCAACATAAAAACCTAACAGTATTGTTAAATACCGAACACCGAGGATAGTACTTAGTACTTTTTTGACCTTATGGTGTTGCGGGTATGAATTAAAGACCTACCTTTATGCTGTTCTAAAACTGGTTAGCTATAATCATAGACTTAGAGAATGGACTGAGCGTTTCCTATCCAGCTGTAAAGTAAATACGGTCAGAAAAGTGTGAGAGAGACAAAGCGAGCGTGCGGCCAGTAGTCGTCTTTTTCTAGGATTTTGATTGGTCCACGTCACAGCCTTGCAGGAGCGGATGAATTGTATACTTCATGCAGACAGAGATAGGTATTGGCCGCACGATCGCGTTATCTCTTTCTAGAGAGTATTCAATTTCATACGGGTATTGCTTAGTCCATTCCCTAAGTCTATGGCTATAATTCACAAGACTAATATGACTTATAGCCAAAGCACACACGCTACTTTTTGCATCGGCGATCGGCGATTTTGCGGCTGTATCGATGCTGCATCGCGTTTTGGCGACTTTGCGTTCGGAAGCGGTATCTGAATCGCGCGTTTTAGCGACTGCTCCGCTGCTGCATCGCGTTTTGGCGACTCTCTGCGTTCGGACGTGGTATCGGAAGCGCGCGTTTTAGCGACTGCTCCGATACTGGCGCAAATGCCAAATCGCTGCGACCGGCATCCGAATGTGTGCGGAGTGTAGCGTTCAACCGCTGTATCGAGCTTCCGAAAAGCGACTGAATCGCCGCGTTTGTCGTTTTTAAATGTGCGGTGTGGAATGCTTGGTCGTTGCATTTAGCTTCTAAAAAGCAGCTGAATCGCCGATCGCCGATGCAAAAAGTAGCGTGTGTGTTTTGGCCCTTACAGTCAGATATTTATGCTGCCAGTGGGGTCTCACTTTTTTGTAATATAAACGGCGCTGTTTGCGATAGGTATAGAAGAAAACTAGAAACATACTGTCAGGTTTCTATGCTGCCAAAGTGATGTCAGTGTCAGATATTTTTTGGTCTCAGAGGTATTATTATTCTTATTATTATTCTTCTGAATTTTACTGAGTAATTAGGAATTCTGGTGTTCTTTCGATGCCATTTTATTACATATCTATTTGTGCTGCCTAAAAAAGATCACATACCTACAGGGTGAAATTGAAAACTTGTGACAAATCGAAATGGGAGATTTTACTCATCATTATGAACAACTTTTACTATGGGACCAAACCTGTAATCTCGAAAAAAAAATCTGCTGTTCCCTACATTTATGTTCGCGTAACTCGTAAAAATGTAGGAAGCAGCTGATTTTTATTTTCGCGATTTCTGGTTTGGTCTCATAGTAAAAGTTGTTCATAATGATGGGTACAATCTCCCATTTCGATTTGTCGCATGTTTTCAATTTCAACCTGTATATTTGCCGTCATCTTGACGACATGTTAATGGATGAATCATGATATCAGATATTATTGCCGAGTTGTGCATAGTACCTAGTATATAAATTATGCTCGTGACTGTACTTTAGTCATTTATTTGACCTTTGGAAAAACTTTTTCAAGTTCGCTGTATGCTTTCTAAAACGTTCCTTATCTATTTTATAATTATTGAATTCTTTTTTATCCTTTATTTTTAATAATATATTATAATTATGTTCTGTCTAATATACGACAGTGAAATTAATCAGAAGTGTTTACGGTCGTTTCATTGGAAACAAAGTTGACCAACAGTTACGCAAAATTGTTTACAATACATACGAAACATTTACCTATTTCTAGCCAGCACCGTGCAACATTCCATTTTGCCAATTACATGTTTCCCACGACACAAAACAATGTTGCTTGGCTTTGTTTCTCAAAGAATACGAGGGTTTTTTGATCAGATCAAAGGTAAATCAAGGAAACTGACCATTTTCCATCAAGCGGAAATTATTTAGAATCGTCTCTGTAAAGGCTATGCGAATCACCGCCCAAGTAACATCAGCGATTATCATCCATAGTTTAATTGCTACACTGCAGTCAATTTGATTGAACTCCTTCCAGCCGTTTTCATGTGATGAGATAAGACACAGACAAGGCAAAAAATACATAGGTAGGTATATCTATCCATTTTGGGTTCTATTACTTATTTCTATCTTACATCTGTTGTTCTCGTGAAAATATTTGCCATGTACAAACCAGTACAGTACGCGTAGCATGACCACCGTAGAAACGGGTTTTGTCGACAGAAGAATCTAGACAAAATGACAGATTTCTGTAGAAATCTGTCTACTATCTATTCTTTCGTTGACAAAACCCGTTTCAATGGTGGTCATGCTACGCGTCGCGTGCAGACTTTTTAGCCTTAACAATTTAATACTTACCTAATAATGCTGATTTTTTGGTTAGCTGTTTTCTATGTCAGGAGTAGCTTCCATTGTCACAATTCCTCGGTATCAAAACAAGAAGTGATCGTCGTGATTATGTATCAAAAGATTTACCTATTCATTGCAGCAAATAAAAAAATAAATTCAAAAAACACTAAAATCAACATGGTTTTAGATCACGCAAAAGCATAAACCGTCTATAATGTTACCACTGATGGGACACAGGCCCTATCTGTGACAGGGCCGTATTTCACCACGCGGGCCCAGTGCGGGTTGGTAGATGTCACATGTCTTCGAATTTCTGGTTCTAGAACATGGAACACGGTTTCCTAATGATGATTTTCTTTCATCGTTTTGAGAGCAGCGGTGTTAATAGTACATTATGACACATGTGTGCTATGTTGATCATTATACCCGAGAATATTGAACAATACAAGTCTGTTTTTTTCCTCGCTAGTGTGTTGAAAAACGTCGTATGAAACGCGTGATACCACCTCGGGTATAATGATCAATGCACACGCGTTTCATACGACGTTTTTCAACACACTTGCGAGGAAAAAAACAGACTTATATTATTTAATATTAACTTGTAAATAAAGGCACTGACAAAAGTGCTAAACAGCCTATAGACAAAATATAATAAACAAAAAATAATGTTTAGACTGATCGTAGTGTTGTCGTATGTCAAATTGTACTTTAGTTAGTATGGAATTAGAAAGTACTATTGGCATAGAGAAATATACATTAGTTCAGTGAGAATCCTCAATCCAGTCAGGGTCAGGGAGGTGGCGGAACGGCTGAGGGAGAGAGCCTCACGTCCCAGCCGCCGCGGGAGACGCTCCGGGCGTCGGGAGCCGCGTGACGACTCCCGGCCACCGTAGGCGCGGGCCTGCGGACGGAGAGTAATGGGTAGCTCACCGTCCGATCAGGACCAGGCCCGTGCCGGACGGTGCGTACGTGTTTCACGCGCGTCTCAAAGACATGTCAGCAAAAAGGAAGGGGCCTGGCAGGGCCGAAGCCTGCCGGGGGTGCGGGATTGTCCGAAAGGGTTACCGCTACCCCGGAACATAAAGGGCTAAGGAAGGAACACGGATGGGTTTTAGTCAGTAAGAGTCTGACACTCCCTTCCGCTCCACCCAGAGCGGGGTCATTTGATGATTTCGCATCCATAAAAAAAAAAGACAGCTTCTCTTATGGCTATTGGGCTTCAGGGCAGAAACCCGTAGTACGGTGCCCATTCTTCTTTCACCTGGGAAAAACAATGCTAATTTAAAAAAAAAATTTCAATCAAAAGTTCTAACTATCAAAATACCTGAGGTGAATGCGCAGTTGTAGCCCGCGAAATTCAATTTTCCTTACGTTTTTTGCTATTTTCAGGTCAGTGTCAGGTTGTATCTTGATCAAAATATGATTCGCGACTATAACAGGCACGTATTTACAGAAATAATTAGAATCATTAATACATCTTTCTAAGTTAGATTTCTACCGTTAAGAACAAATCTCGTATGGAAAAGTGTTTATGGTAGAAATCTAACTTAAAGAGATATATTAATGATTCTAATGACTATAACTCTGTAAATACATGTCTATTATAGTCGCAAATCATATTTTGATCAAGATACAACCTGAGACTGACCTACAAATTGCAAAAAACGTAAGAAAAATTAAATTTCGCGGTCTACCACTGCGCATTCACCTTAAGGCCCCCGCGCACTCGGCAGCCTGGCTGCGGCAGCCAAGCTGCCTACTGTTACGATGCCTGAAAACTGTTATGATATTTCTCGAATCCTTGACTTTATCGTGTCGGCTCCGTGTGAACAACGTTCAGTTTCTTATACAAAACTCACTATCACTACTGTACTTAAACAATAAAAAATCGTATCCGATATACGTGAAAAATAGCACCAACCTGGCTTAGCGGTAACCGTATATAACTCGGTGCCGATGCTCCAAAGCACATTCGTCGATGATGAGTCGTACGTATCTTCGTTGGTTTGTAACTTTTGACATATTGATAAGTATTTGCAGTTGCATCTATGCCACTTTTGTTTTGGCAATCAGTCCGATGAGACGGCAATCCGACATGACCAGGGGCGGTTAAAAAAACTAAGTTTAAAAACTAAAACCCGACTACTGAAAAGGATGAAACAAGAAAGTACCTTCCCGTGGTCGCATGCCGCCGTACTAACATATTTTAAGCTATGGTAGCATGCGACCACGGGAAGGTACTTTCTTGTTTCATCCTTTTCAGTAGTCGGGTTTTAGTTTTTAAACTTATTTTTTATTTAATTGTTTTGGGGCTTATGTCAGTAATATTTATATTTTTGAAATGTGCGAATTAAGCCCTTTCAACTGATACCCAACAAGGCATTATTAAAAAATATTTTTTTTTAGATCATGACTATTTGTCCGCTAGAGGGCGCCATATTCAATTTAATGTGACGTCACATAGCCTATAACCAGCGGACAAGCAGTTTAGAAGTTATGAGGGAACAGATAACATACATACTTACATACATACCGGTCAAAATCATAACCCTACTTTTTGCTTCGCCATAGTCTGGTAAAAATAATAAATTCGATGAATTATAGCTATAGAAGTAGGCTAGTCACTTGACAAGAAAGTACGGCGTCTATATTTACGGATCTTCATGAGCGATGGCAAACTTCAAAAACAAAAGAATATGGTTACAGTATAAGCGAAACAGTAAGACCATTTTTAGATTTATTTACTAAGTAAAACCTTAAATTCAGGATTTTTGAAAATTCATCCACTAAAGGGGATGACTGTTTTTACCTATAAAATTTCGACATTTTGGCGATGGGAAATACCACAGGGCACACGCGTTCTGTATTTGATAAAAGTCTCAATTTCACTGACAGACAACGCACAGCCTCAACTGCTGAATCTAGAAGCATGAAATTTTGCACAAGAGGTCCTTTTGTAACGAACTAAATTACAACTTTGGTATGTTCTATCAAAATTAAATTTTGCGTGACTATTGGGATACCCAGTAGTAGTTTGCAAAGAAATAAATTATTTGATTTGAACTTCACAAGTGCGACTGCTGACCATGGGTATAGATTCCCAGGGCAGGGTAGGTAAAGTGTTCTTGGTTTTTTTTTCAGCAGGAACCGTTACTATTTTAAACTTACGATCTCAAAACCATGTTTATCTGTCGTTTAGGCTAAACAACTTTTCAAATAGGAGTTTGACGTAAGAACGAAATTAGACACGCGTTGAACTATTGCCTGTTTTTGAGCTTAGGCCCTCATTGTTTGATATTGTTAATTCTTTTGGCGTTTACTTAATTTCTTTTTCGACCATTATATCAAATTTACCTTAAAAAAAAATTGGGGGCAATTTATATTTTTGCTACTACACACATCAAAAAAGTCTAAGTAACACGCATCATTTACAGAAAATGCATATTGTTTTATTAATCTTTTTGCTCTCGGAAACATTATACACTGGCTGATTTTAAAAATAGAAACTTCGATTGCGTTTTGTTTTCATTAAAATAAAAACTATGTTTTCCCAATTTTACGTGTTTTCGTTGCTTGATTTTGGTACTTATCTGAATTTTATCATTTTGAGATACAGTTTTTGAAAAAAGAATGAGTGGCGAGTCGTTTTTTATGTCATGGAGCGACGCCATTTGCTGATGAAATGCAGAGAGCTTTAGGAATGCTACAAGCGGAAAGAAATCAGTCCCAGGTATAACGGCATTTTGGTGTCAATAGGAGCGTATTTGTCGTCTTTGGCAGCGTTACGTTAATACAGTGGATCCTGCTGAGCAGCACCCAGGACGTGGAAGGACTACAACTGCTCGACAGGACCGACACATACAACTGATTGCAAGACGTCAGCCAATGTTAACCGCTTGGAAGATAGTTTAAAGCTACAATTCTCAAGCGGTGTTGTTGTTAACCACCAAACCGTGAGAAATAGGTTGCATGAATACGGCCTACGAGCACAACGCCCAATTAGGTGCCTACCTAAGTATACGCCATGGGAATCGCGCCCGTCGAAACGAATGGTGTAGGGAACACTTGACATGGACCCAGGAGCAATGGGATACAATTTTATTTTGCGATGAGTCCCGGTTTGGATTTAGGCCTGATTCGAGAAGGGTAAGAGTGTATCGTCGTCCCGGAAATGCTGAACGGCTGAGATGCGTCCAGGAAGTGCACCCTTACAGTGGCTCCACAGTGATGGTAATTGGTATGGGCGGGTATTATGAAGAACAGACGAACTGATCTCGTTTTTGTTGATGGCAATATGAACGCTGAAAGATACGTTCAAGATGTCCTCGGACCTTATATTCACCCATTTGCACAAAGTCTTGGCTCAGATTTCACGCTGATGCATGACAATGCGCGTTCGCACACAGCTCGGAGAACCAGAGAGTACTTGGCAATGGAAAACATCCGGGTATTGCCGTGGCCTACACAATCGCCAGACCTCAATCCCATCGAGCACGCGTTGGACATGCTCCAGAGACGTGTTCTCGAGAACCTGGACGGAGTGTCGACAACCCAACAACTGAAAGACTTGTTAAAATTCCATTGAGAGCGAGTGCCGCAGGATCAGATAAATAATTTATAAATTCAATGAAAAATCGTGCCGACAAGTTTTAAACAACAGAAGCGGTCTCACTTTGTATTGAATTGCCATATAATTAAAAAAATGTCGTTATTTAATTTTGTAAAACATGAAAAGTTTAATTTCGTTTTAACTTTAGTTTATATACTACGTATGTTACGGTACACATATTGTTAATTATTGTGATTAAATGAACAATTGAATGAAGGATTTTGTTGCTTTAGTCACTAATGCATCAAAAAATGCTTAGTTATTATTTATAAAAGAAATATAAATAAGTATATTACAATATTGAAAATAGTTCAAAACCGTACATGTTGCTTACTGTTTTGATGTGTGCGTTGACACGTTTCCACGTTGCGTTTTGTTACTGTTTATCTATATATTTCCATATTTAATATTATAAATGTAAAGAATGATGTGTGAAACTAACCCTGTATACCTTATCTGTTTGTTACCTTTTCACTTCTTAACGGCTGAACGGTTTTCGATTACATTTGGCACACCAAGACCCAGGTTTTATGTAGGGGACGTACTGCTCGTTTTTGCCCCCTGTTCCTTATATCCCTACTGATATATCTCCACTGGTAGGGATACTTAAAAGATTTTTTCCAATTATCGCTACCGGTAGGAATATACGGAAACTTGTGCTCCATATCCCTACTGATCTGTAACGGTTGGATATTTTTTTTCCGTTTTTCGCTACCAGTAGGGATAAAAGCTTTTCAAGGGTTTCTTTATGATTAATAATGTGTTCCTGAATTACTTGTGATGACAAATATAAAAAAAAAACAAAAGAAAACAATCATGAAAACAATTTTAATTCACATAAACCCGTACTGAATTTGTATTCATTATTGTTTTGTTTTTTTTTTTTTTTTTTTGTAATCACAAGTAATTCAGGAACACCTTATTAATCATAAAGAAACCCTTGATAACTTTTTATCCCTACTGGTAGCAATAAACGGAAAAAAATCCAACTATCCCAACCAGTGCGGATCAGTAGGGATATATGGAGCACAAGGTTAAATATATCCCTACCGGTAGCGATAATTGGAAAAAATCTCCAAGTATCCCTACCAGTGGAGATATATCAGTAGGGATATAAGGAACAGGGGGTTTTTGCGACCAATTTTATACCGAATAAAGGATAATGGCTTAGTGCGTACCCAGACACTAATTGTAGCATTATGAACTATGGTAAGTTTTGTTGCCCTCATTGAGTAGTTTAATTAATACTCAGATAGCATGTCTGAATTCAGAAAAAAGATATGTGAGTAAATTGATTTAATAAAGGAAATACATTTTAACTTATCCTCGTAACTTATTGACCTGCTAATGATGGACATTTTTTGAAATTAATAAACCTCTAACGTCTTTTTGCGACTCTAATGTAGCACTTTTAAAATAATTGGGTCTCTTTTTACCCGACTGCAGCGAAGCAAAAAGGAGAGTTATGGTTTTGACCGGTATGTAGGTATGTTCATCTGTTCCCTCGTAACTTCTGAACTATTCGTCATAATTTGACAAATGAGGTATCGTTGGAAGCGTCTTGATCGTCCGCTGGTTATAGGCTATATGACTTCACATTAAATTGAATGTGGCGCCCTCTAGCAGACATAAAATCATGACCTAAAAAAACAACTATTTTAATAATGCGTGTTGGGTATCAAATTATAGGGCTTAATTAGCACATTTCAAAAATATACATATTGTCAGCTGTTGCTCACGGCTTTGCTTTCATGCACCCAATAATTAGGAATAATTTCTGTAAAATCACGCCTCAGATCTAAAGAACATTTTCGAAATGTCTTATTTAAAAAAAGATAACTGGAAATCTCTGTTTCTATGGAAAATTTAAAATCGGTCTAATTTGGCTGTACCACTGTTTTTCGAAAATGTTCTTAATTCACTTTTTTAGGCTTTTGTATCCTGCTTATGCGTACGGAGTTTCATTAAAATCGGTTCATTCATTTCGAAAAATAAGGGCTTGAAAGTTTGTATGAAATGCCGTACGTCGTAAATGCTCTTAATACAATGATTGCGGCTCCTTTTTGTATATAGGTACATACAGGGAGGAAAAAATCAATGGGCCCTGTAGGGAAACCACTTTAACCCCCTTACTAATAAACGCATTATATCAGATGAATAGTTACACATTCAGTCGTCAGTAATTTGACTTTCGAAAGAATAAGACATAGCGTTGTGTAACTGTACAGACGCTATACAACGTTTATTATTAAGGGGGTAAATCTTTAAGATAGATTATTTTACTTAAGGGGCTTACAGGACCTAAACGCAAAAACGCAAGTTTTAGAAACAATAAATGTATTTGATCGACTACAGTAAACAAAATCAGAAAAATATATGATATTCTTCTGGATATATGGGTAGATAATGTGTTGAAAACATAATATACAACTAATTTGATACGATAGAAAAAAAACGTGGTGGATGTATGGAATCCCGTACCATGGCTGCATCAAAGTCAAACTTAGTTTTTTATAGACTACACTTATCATATTAACTCCCACAAAAGTTCTTTTTGTAAACAAAACCCGGGCTTCAGAGATTTTCAAAAAAATCGAAATAATTTAAAAACTAGGTAAGTACCTACTTTATTTTGTTTTCCATGTCATACACGATGACAATTAACACAACATCCTTCTGGTGTAAATGCTATATTACCAGCTTAACAAAATATATATTATTCATTATAATCCTTCAATTACACACAGGAAAACAGAAATATCAATTTCATGCAATTCGAAAACGGGAAAAATTAAATGAATGAACTGTTACTGTCACTTGACACTTGTCTTTCTGACAGTGTCAGATAGTGATGTGGCTCGATTTAATTAACTCGTAACTCGACTAAAATAAAGGGGCAAGTCCATTTACTCTCGAGGTGCCAGTCGATTAGATAAATATCACACTGCCACTATAGTTAACTGTCATTCTTTATTCTATAATTAAATCCGAATGTAGGTAATAAAGTGTTGTGATTCCTGACCCGACCACGACATGGAACGGAGATTTTACTATGGCACAAATTGGTAATTTTAATTGTGTTTTATTGTGCCACTTATCCCAGGAATTTGTGCCTTGTACTTTTTGAGTAATAAGAGTACGATTGTGATCGGGCTGGGGATCACGGTTCCTGACCCGACCACAACCAGATCTAATAAAATATCAATAGTGGGAAGTTACTGATTATGCCAAAAATATGTGTCAAATTGTGCCTATGGCACACGAAATTCTTTTACTATTTATATCACAGAATATATCTTGATTTGGATAAAATTGAATAAATCAAGAAATAAAGTGTGTCAATCACATGTTATGCAATTTTACTACGACTTTGCAAACAGTTTCATTTTGTGAAATTATGCTATATATAAAGCACGTTATTATTTTATTTTACAGGATCTGTTCACGACTTCGTACGCGTATATATGTATTTATAAAAAAAATTACAACCACTATGTTTTGTAGCATTATATTAGTCTGTTAAGCTTGTATAAAAAACCGGTCAAATGCGAGTCGGGTTCATATCCTGAGGGTTCCGTAACCCACATCATAACGATAAGTTGAAATTTAAACATAAATTAACTCGTTTGAACTGTAGGTACCAGTACAAGCTGAACCCTTGCTGCAAACTTTTACTATTAATACAGGGGGTCAAGAAGTTAATAGTTAAGCATCTTGCCAAATTTCATGTTTCTAGGTCAACGGGAAGTACCCTATAGGTTTGGATTCCCGAGCGATTTCCATAGAAATTGACCAAATAAGCGACATAAATGGTCATTATCTTTTAATTGCGTTGACTTGGAAATTTGTTTTTTTTTTTGCCGCAAGGGACCGCATAATTCATTGTTAATTTCAACTTGATATGTCGACGCGTTATTGTCGATTATAATATTTTCTAGATCTATGATTCACTATTTAATGGAAATGCACTTATCATATGTTCAACTATTGTTATTTACGTAACGAGGTACGACTCTTTTTGCTTTTAGTTTTAATGCTGAAATATGGGTAGTTGGTATAAATTTTTCGTAAGTGCCTTATTTGAATACTTATGTCAGTTATTAAGTAAAAATGAAGCGCGGAAAAAGGTATTCAGTGTCGTTAAAAGAACAAAAAAATTAATTTTTAAGACACAAAGAACTTTTTACCAGTAAGAATATATATATATTTTTTTTGTTTAATTTGTAAGAATAATTTCAATTAAACCATGTACAGGCACTTGTGAATTGTCAAAATTAAATAGTCAGTCAGTTAGTCAGAAAGTTGAAGCTAGTTCAAAATAGGTAGAATCTAAATTATACATAGAGTGTGACTACTTGACTTAATGCGTTGTATGTGCCATAGGCACAATTTGACACATATTTTTGGCATAATCAGTAACTTCCCACTATTAATATTTTATTAGATCTGGTTGTGGTCGGGTCAGGAACCGTGATCCCCAGCCCGACCACAATCGTACTCTTATTACTCAAAAAGTACAAGGCACAAATTCCTGGGATAAGTGGCACAATAAAACACAATTAAAATTACCAATTTGTGCCATAGTAAAATCTCCGTTCCATGTCGTGGTCGGGTCAGGAATCACAACACGTAATAAACCAGGGATATTTCGTGTAATATACCGGCAAAATAACAGTATTTTCTCAGTTTTTTTTTTTCTTATAAAATCCTGTTACACTGTACATCACAGGATGACACAGGATTCACAGGATTTTATAAGATTAAAAATACATATTCTGTGGGTTGGTTCTGTCAGTTGGTAACGTGTATTGTGTCATTAAAATCGCAATCGTATCGTCATTACATAATATAAGCTAAAATATAAACTATAATAATATGTACAATTATATGAAAAAATAAACAATCATTATAGGGCATCAAAGAATTCGTCCGCATCGCTGTCAACAGGAACAGTGCCCAAAAGGCTGGCAGCATTGCCACGTTGTATGGCAATGCTAATTCTTTGGCCAAGATCATCGTATCGTCATTGATTATCAGATTCACATTGGAATGTGAGTTAAGTAGGAGAAGACGCTCTTTACAAAGATGAGCAAGGCCGATCTTAGACGAACTTCACTGACTAAAACTTCAAAGTACCAACATTTAATGGTTGCTATGATTCTTTTCTTTAAGTTTTTTTGTGTGCATTTCAAATGTACGAAGCTGCTGGAAACGTAATTTTCGAATTACATGAAACAATCGTGTTTGATGACTAAGTAACATCACTAGAGTCAAACTGACAAACAACGAAAAAACTACAATCCGTTTCACGTTGATTTTTAAACTACTTTAGGCGAGAGTAAGCAAGAAGGACCTGCTGCAGCGTCAATGGTACATTTTTCGTGATCCCGGTTAGACTTCCTTGAAAAAATCAACCATTTTTTTTAAATGATGAATTGGTTATGTTTTCTATAATACGATTAATGGACGTTACAATACAGTGAGCTAAAAAAATTATCTCTATTCAAGGTTATATTGATCATATCATTTGAAACGGAACATCATGTAAAGGGAATAAAACAATATCAATACTTTTTTTACTTTAAATTAAATTCCCTGTTCAAAAATCATATCCCCAACGCGTAAAGTCGTAAAAAAATTATGAAAATAATTACTATAATATTTTGATCTTGATGCATAAGACTTTTTTGTACCACTTTTGGGTCATTGCCCTTTAAAATTTTACTTGAAAATAAAAAGTCATATTTATGATAACTACAAAATATTTATTCTAGAATGAAATAAGGTTAAAAACATTTTGTTGCCAATTTCGTGCTTACTCTATTTTAGAACTAGACGTAATTCTTGGTATTACATTTCAATGCTCAGAACACAGTATTGAAAGACATAGAGTTGCAGAATATATTTTTTAGGCGAAGGTTCGTTTTGTATGGTGGCAAATATTTTTAACCGATTTAAAAAAGTAGGAGGACTAAAATAGTAACATATTATGTTAATCGGTATGTTTAAACGTAATGTATGTTTAATTACTTTTAAACAGATTCAGCTTGTTATAAAGTTGTCTTTTGGAATACATTTTTATTTGAGCGGTTTTTTTTTTACATATATGTATAATGTAATCTTCATGAATTTTTCTATGATAAAGAAGAACGGTCATTTGCGACTCAGACCCGACACGAAAGAGACATCTCAGTTTTTTTGTTATTTTAAATGTAGCTAAAATATATATTTTTTATATTCGAAATCAATGGCTAACACCAAAATATTGCCTTGTGTTTTTGTTCAGGCGATATACAATTTTCTTTTAATACGAGTACCTATTTACCTACAAAATTCGTAATTGTATGTAATTCAATGACGATACAATAGTTATGGAATTATCGAGGTGATCTGGTGATGGAACTGGATTATGTATTTTATAAACTTCTAGTATAACAATCGAGTTAGAGTTCATTAAAATCTTCTTACTCGGTGATTTATGCAGATTCTTCCTGAAAATATGTAGATTACATTAGTGAAAGAATTATCAAAATTGATTCATTAGTGTTTGAGAAAATCGCGGACATACAAACATACATACATACATACGGGTCGAATACAGAACCTCGTTTTTTGAAGTCTGTTAATAAACGCACAGATCTCAACACAGAAAGCCAATTTTATTTTATATTTTTTTAATGACATCTCGCAGTTCAACTTTGAGGTTATCGTCTGCTTAACCGGGCTTGCCTGTGGATGCCTCAATAAGTTAAGGCCTCCACCTGTCTATTTTTGTATTTTTATCTAAATTGGAGTCACTTTAAATGGATATAATTGCTATTCATTAAAAAAAAATATTTTGCCTTACCAAAATCAAATGGCAATATATGGGTGATAGCCACTGATATTCAGAATAGTGTTAATTTATTTCTGTTATATTTAGTATAACAAAGTAACTGAGATGCGTTCCTTTTGTGTCGGGCCTGGGTAAATTTTCTATGGGACGTGACCCTTCTTCTTTCATCAAGCTTATTTTATGGTTGTGTTCGTTTTCCCTAGAAAACATCCTTTTCAATATAGGTATGCGTTTAAACCGTTGACAAACATCTACGCCTTTGCGTGTTTTGTGTTATGTCCAATCTGTCAAAATTAATCGAACATATTGTCGAATTTTTAAAAGGATTGTATATTTCTTCTGCTCTTTCTTTCGCGACAATAGATACCCATTTTGCACAGCGAAATGGGTCGCTAGGAAATATACAAACAAAAATAACACATACCAATACCACTCCATGCATTCCCTGTTCCAGAACAGTCGATGTTTGTTAGAATAGTTGGCGCTTTGTCGCAAAGATTGGCCAAACAATCATAATGTTTGCTAATTGATTTTTCTCAAACATGCTTGGAAATTTGAGCATTATTTTGACAACCTTCTTCAAGATAAATCGAAATTGCTGTAGGGGCCAAATACATGCGAGCAGCGGCCGGAAAAAGTTGTATGAAAATCCATATCTGTCGTGGTTTAGCGGCCAAATAAATTACATATTAAACTCATATCTGTCGTGTAATTTAAAAATGAAGCGATCTTTTACTCCAAAACATGGCAACCAAGGAGCTAAACTTATCAAAGGTTTTATTTTTTCGAACTGTGTTGCAAATAGAAAGCTGTTTATTGAAAAAAAAAAAAAACAAATTAACACTTTAACGCGGAAAAATTGTTGTTGTTCATCATTGATTTTGAAAAGTAGGTAATAGGTAATACAGGCTGGTTTCCGCAAGTCCACGTCAATGCGCGTATTTTGCGTACGGTTTTGAAAAGTAATTGTATTTGAAAAAAAAAGTGTTTTAATTTCCGCGCATTATTTGAGAAAAGTACAGACGCTAGCACATCAACCTACTACAATCTGTCAAATTTCTTTAATAGATTTTCAACTTTATCACTGAAACCTAAGGTTCAAAGTTGATTGGGAAAATGTGACAGTTAGGTGTAGGTTGATGTGCTGGCGTCTGTACTATACAAGCCTTGGCCACAACTAGGCATTGATGAACTTACGAATGTGTGCCTCGGCTTCGCCTCGGCCCACATTTACACGTTCGTCCGTCAGTGCCTCTTTTGCTGGCCCCTGCAGTAATGTACTATATATTTACTATTTAATTGTGTTATAATTTTATGAAAAACATTTCATGATATAAACTTGAAAAAAATATATTCCTTCCAAAATTTTGGTGTTACGTTGGTTATTTCTACAACTTATGAACGCGCACTGCGGCGTTTTGACGTCTTAACGTTGGTGGGTATGATTACCATACTAATTTGAAATAAGAGCACAAAAGTATTTGTAATGAGTTTTTGGAGGATAAGTTAAATATTTCCCTATTCTTCCTCACATATCTTTCTCTTCAAGTGAATTCAGACATGCTTTCTTTGGATTAATTAATCTACTCTCTGAATAAAAGATAGACATAGTTAACACTGCAGTAATTTTTTTTGGGTAGGTGCGGGACCAATAGAATATTAGATTGTTTGCCAAGGGAGCAAACAACTATTTTGAAGGCGAGAGTGTTTCTTACGTCACTCGAGCTTAAAATAGTGTTGTTCCCGAGGTGGACACTACTTTTTATCACCAAGTAAGTGCAACTTATGAATAAGAATAATACGTTTATTTATTTACATACATTTACTTGAGGAAGACATACTCATTTTTATCATTCATTCATTATTATAAAACTTAAAATCCTGTAAACAATTACGAACGAAGGCAGAATGCTTTTCTCGCGTTTTTTATATTTCAACACACTTGCTCGTAAAATGGCTCTTAAACACCGCTTTTAGGACCATAATGCAGTGTATTACAAACGCGTGCTTTTTCTTTACGTTACGGTACTTGTGCTTTATTTCCACAGATAACTATTTAATTTACTAGTCGGAGGTCGGAGAAGTGCGTTTTTTTTTTAATCTCTTCAAAGAGACTTCATGCCAAAAGGAATCCGCGAGCCATATTTCACTTTTTTTTTTTTAATAGTCTGAATTGTCTTTGGTCCCAAAATGAACTAAAATGTATTTACCTTAAGATGAATGCGCAGTTGTAGCCCGCGAAATTCAATTTTTCTAACGCATTTTGCTATTTTCAGGTCAGTGTCAGGTTGTATCTTGATCAAAATATGATTAGCGACTGTAACAGGTATGTATTTACAGAATTATAATCATTAATACATCTTTCTTAGTTAGATTTGTTCCATAAGAACAAATCTCTTATGGATAAGTTCTTAGGGAACAAATCTGACTTAAATAGGTATATTATATTAATGATTCTAATGACTATAATTCTGTAAATACATATCTATTATATATATATACATTTTGATCAAGATACAACCTGATACTGACCTGCGAATTGCAAAAAACTTAAGAAAATTTAAATTTCGCGGTCTACCACTGCGCATTCACCTTAGGGTACATCCAGACAGAGCGAGGCATGCGCCGCAAATTATTTTTTTTATATGTACGGTTGCCTCAGGCTGAGGCATCTAACATACAAAAAAAAGTACTTGCGGCGCATGCCTCGCTCTGTCTGGGTGCACCTTATAATAATATTGTCCGTGGTCCCTCGCGGAACCAAACGGAAAAGACCACTGGCGTTCTATTATTGCGGATTCTCACTGAATTAATGTATATTTCTGTATGTCAATAGTACTTTCTAATTCCATACTAAGTAAACTACAATTTGACATACGTTTTGTCTGTGCCTTTAAATAAATAAACGCGCGCCATTACTTACTCTATGGGTAAACCTGCGCGCGCACTACGCTAGCGCGGCGCGCGGAAAAACAAACCCAGCCCGCCATTATCCATACAAGTTAATATTTAACAATACAAGCCTGTTTTTTTCCTCGCAAGTGTGTTGAAAAACGTCGTATGATACGCGTGTGCATTGATAAATAAACTCTCGGCTACCTTATCGCGCTCGCCTACGGCTCGCGGCATAGGCGGCAGGCCCACCAGCCATACGCACAATAAAACTTCGCAGATTAAAGTTGTGATTTATTTCATTTTCTTTAATTTATACCACTTCCGTGTTTTCTATCGTCAATTTAATAAAATCAGATAAAATAGTTGTCATTTATTATTTAAAAACGCAAAGAAACGTTTTTATGACTTGGCAGTATGAAGTACCCAAGTCGAATGACACATATTCAAAATTAAAAAAAAAACTTAAAATGTTTCGTGGCGGGAATTAGCCATGCTTTGCAACAGTTTTGATTGATAATGTAAGTACTGTATACTTTATGCCAGTTTCATTTTCTGGGGTAAAATATATTCGTTTATGCATTAGTTGTACAATCTACTATTGATTTCTCTTAGTTGTTTAATAAAATATTCAATAATCATGAATGTGCGAGTCAGTCGCCGCACCCAAGGGGGAATCCAAAAAGATCATGTCAATGTTGTAAAAAAAAAAGTTATAAGAAAAGTAATTTCATACCGCGCTCAAACTTTATGAATGGTTTATTGGATCATCTTCTACTCAAAAAAATAAAACAGTGGCACTCTGGGAGTGCCGACAGAAGTGAAAACAAAACACAAACAGAATACTTTGCCATTATTCACTGAGATATCGGATATACATTAACACCGAGTACATCCCGAGGACAGCCGACGAACACATCCGAAGCGGTGTCGCTTACGGTAACAGTGGCGCGAATTCAATGGTTTTTCCCATCTCAAAAACCCAACGCGCCTAAAGAAGTTTTCACTTCAAAAATAGCTGCATGGAAGTGGGAATATACCTATTATGTCAGTCGCGTAAATGAACACAATTCGTTATGTAAAGGAAACATTTCCTACGCCGATTCCAAAACCATTTCGAGCTTTTAGTTTTCTTAACCTTATTTATCTATTTTTAGCGTAAAAAATTATAAGAGAGGCCGGGTGATGGCCTCTTTCTACCTTGGCAACCTTTTTAGAAGCTTCTCGAGAGCTGAGTGCATAGGCCCTGTCATTTTGGCGGTTGACTTTTTCCTCTACGGCGAAGATTTTCTCATCCATAAAAGGATTTGTCGATATCCGTTTTTTGCGTGCTGCTGCCACCCACAACTTCTTTGCTCTGGTTACAATGATGCTGCGTAAAGCAGTCGTCAAGCGATGTCCAGTAGTTCGTTGATAAGCGCCAAGCTTTAGGTCTTGTTTAATGATGCGAGACATGGTCCTAGCTGGAATTTTCATTTCTCTGGCCATGATTTTCTATTTGCTGCTGGCGTCCTTGAATCACGTGGACGGCCGCTCCTAGGTCTGTCATCGACAGAAGAAATCTCGGTGAATCTTTTGATAGTACGATAGACGAACTTGCTTGTTATACCGAGCGACTTGAAGAGGTTGAAAAATTTTGACTGGCGCGGGCGTTTTGTTACACTTGTTTAGCGTTATTACTGCGACACGATTCTCTTTGACTTCCCACTCCATATTTTTTGCTGGGATTGATGAGACCAAGTAAGGTTTATAAAGAAGATCAAAGCCTATTTATATCATAATAAAACAATTGAGTATCATAAGTCTACTCAACTTATGAAATATTCGATTTTTAAAGGTAGGGACAGAATTTGTGGCCAGACTAGGTAGTATTGGGTGAAGAAATAAAAACAAAATATTTAAAATTAATGAATGCTTTGAAAACCAAAATTGAAATTAGTTGCTTAAAATAACTAAAACTATAAACTAAATAAAATACCTGAAAAATACTTTAACAGGTACCGAATTGTTGAAATGGCACATCAGGCTACATTCGAAACTATGAGTAGGGCAAAGGAAACATGATCTCAATTTATCTCAATTGTTTTTTGAAAAAGCTAGCTTTCGCTTACATAAACTGCACCCTTTTTTATTGCACTAACCGATAGTATAGCTAGTATCGATCATCTTCTTAGCTGATTTTATAAAATAAATATTTCATATAACGTTCATTAAGTAATTATTTTGATGAGCTATCAACACATTATACAGGATGGAAAAAAACAACGGGCCTTGAAGGGAAACCACTTTAAATCCTTTTCTAGTATTATTCATACACACAGTACAATAAACCACCATTATTAACAATAATATACCACGTTTTTACATTAAAATATTCAAACTTGCAACTAACAAAACAAACAACGTGGGTCGCACTGACCCTGAGATTGTCAACTAACTGTGCCAGCGTAAACCGGTTTTTTCCAGTCTCGCCGCGTACGTGACAAGCGGCCAGTGGTCACGCACACATGCCCCGCGTGCTTGTAGTAGTGCAACCGATTCGCGCGGTTGTTTGAAGCTTTGTATCTGTTCCGTTTGCCTAATCATGTGGCGCCGGCCCGCATCGCATTTGGTTTATTTAGTTATCATTTGATGCCGTCGGCATCCCTCTCCTCCATTTGGCAATTACTAGAACACCACATGCCGCGGCTGTCGTGCCGCCGGCATTGCCGCCGGCAAAGTCGTTCGGCTTGGACATTCTGAAGCCGCCGGGTTAACCCGCCGGCACTAAGCCGCTGTGGCTGTGCCGCCGGGTCAGCGGCTTTGGTGTGTAGACCGCTTAAGACCTAATGTTTCTTGGAGAAATTTTATCTTTAACATTGTATCGATTAGTGAAATAAAATAGCGAGTGTTTATTTTATGAATTTTTAGCCGATTCGATTCCCGGTTTAGGTAAGCTGGTCGAGAAATCTGTAAATGCAGTTTTGTTCCTTTTTAAAAATAAATGAATGTTTCCTTTGAGTAAAATAATCTATCTTAAAGATTTAAAGGGGTTTCTGCAGGGCCCATTGATTTTTTTCACCCTGTATACAGTGCCCTTCAAAAGTTAATTGACATTTTTCACATAGGCTGTGATGCCACATTCATCATCATCTGCCTAGTCTTTTCCCAACTATGTTTGGGGTTGGCTTCCAATCTAATCACATGAGATGCCACATTACGATTTAAAAAATAAACGGTTCCTCCTAAGGGATTAACTGATTATTTTTTATGATAAGTCAAAAGTAGTTGAATCACACTAATATTATTAAGGCGAAATTTATGTGCCGCGGGGCGCAGCTAGTTAGTCAATAAAAACGTTATAGCGTACAGTCCAACATTTAAGGTGAATGGGTAGTAGTAGCTCGCGAAATTCAATTTTTCTTACGTTTCTTGCAATTTTCAGGTCAGTGTCAGGTTTTATCTTGATGAAAATTTGATTCGCGACTATAACAGGTACGTATTCACAGAATTATAATCATCAGAATCATTAATACATCTTTCTAAGTTAGATTTCTACCATCAACACTTTTCCATACGAGATTTGTTCTTAACAAACTTAGAAAGATGTATTAATGATTCTAATTATTATAATTCTGTAAATACGTACCTGTTATTGTCGCGAATCATATTTTGATTAAGATACAACCTGACACTGACCTAAAAATTGCAAAAAACGTAAGAAAAATTGAATTTCGCGGGCTACAACTACCCATTCACCTTAAGACTAGAATTTTCAGCTGAAGTCGAAAAATCTCAAATAACTTTTGGAGGGCACTGTACAGATGCCAACACATCAAGCTACCCGATGATGTCAAATTTTCCCAATCAACCTTGGACCTTATGCTGTGGCGATAGAGTTGAAAATCTATTGAAGAGATTTTACAGATTGTAGTAGCTTGATGTGCTGGCGTCTGTACATTATTAGCTTCAGGTGTAGGTAACACTTCAGTTCTTCTCTTCCTCTAGTTGGCGGCATGAGGGAATTATACCTACCTAAGTTCTTCGATAACTCGTTAACATCGCCTCATTAGACAAACGTACGTAGACACATAAATTGATGCACTGATAAAACTTTTATCATAAATTAGATAGGCCCAGCTTGCTTGTTCTTTCAAGTTTTCGTGCAACCTCTAGAATCGCGCGTAGTGCCATGACACCTTTGTACGCCTTTTAGAAGAACCGTTTTGAGGCCAATTCACCTTGTGCAAGAATGCGTAAATTAGTAGGTAAATGGTTTAAGTGATGTTATTGATCTCCATTTTGACTCTCTTGCTAATCAGAATGCCATCCTTAATCGTTTGCCAAGCAACCCTCCATCGTAATTAACTATATGAATTGTGTCAATTTTACCACTATTATTAATGCTGTCATATTTAGGGTTCCGTACCTCAAAAGGAAATAACGGAACCCTTATAGGATCACTTCATTGTCCGTCTGTCTGTCTCTCTGTCTGTCAAGACCCTTTTTCTCAGGAACGCGTGATGGTATTAAGTTGAAATTAATATCAAATATGCAGATCTACGGTCCCTTAAAGCTCTAATAAATATCAAGCTTCTAAGGCAACGCAATAAAAATATACGGTTTATGTGACATACAGTTATGGTCATATAATTAAGAACGATTTGCAATTCCAGATTTTTTTATCTAAATCATGTCATGTGTAGTTATGTGTTCCTTCTTAGAAGTAAGTAGTTATTTTATGAAATAGCCACATGAATAGAATCACTATTTTTTTTTTACAAATTTCGGTTATTCTCTATAGTAACACATTCAAATAGTAATGAAGCTGGACAAATAATTAAGAACGGTTTCTTAAACTGCTCGATAGTTATTTTATATGAAACTTATATTTAATTAATCACATTAATTTGAAGTGCGTAAAGAAAAAAAGCAATTTAATACATTTTAAACTAAAATCAATAGTTAGTAGCATGTCCACGGCTTTTAATTACTGCTCCACACCGACGAGGCATTGACTCTATAAATTTTTGACATTTCGCAAGACAGATAGAGTTCCATTCTTATAAGAAAACGTCAGCTCTCTTAAGGTGAATGTGACATGGTAGACCGCGAAATTTAAATTTTCTTAAGTTTTTTGCAATTTGCAGATCAGTGTCAGGTTGTATCTTCATTCAAATATGATTCGCGACTATAATTGACATGTATTTACAGAATCATAGTCATTAGAATCATTAATATATCTCTTTAAGTTAGATTTCTACCATAAACACTTTTCCATACGAGATTTGTTCAATCTAACTTCGAAAGATGTATTAATGATTCTAATTATTATAATTCTGTAAATAGGTACGTACCGGTTATAGTCGCGAATCATATTTTGATCAAGATACAACCTGATACTGACCTGAAAATTGCAAAAACGTAAGAAAAATTGAATTTCGCGGGCTACAACTACCCATTCACCTTAAAATGCCACACTGTCGATTTAAAAACTTTCTTGACTTCGCACCAAAGATGCTCTATTGGGTTTAGATCTGAACTTTTAGGTGGCCAATCTAAGACAGAAACTGATTGCGATGTGAGACATTCCTTAACAGTGCGGATCATTGTCGTGCTGGAATGTCCAAATAACCGGAAGCACGTCATCAGCATAAGGTAACATTGTTTCTTCCAGTATATTTTTGTATTGGAATTGATCCATGTTTCCTTCTATCAGTTTAACATGTCCAACACCATGCCCAGAAAAGCACCCCCAAATTTTTACATTTCCCCCACCATGCTTTAATATCTTTTTTGTGTACTTAGGGTCGAATGCATTATTCGGAGGGCGTCGTACATATCGTTTTCCATCAGAACATACCCTGTTTATTTTTGTCTCATCAAAAAAAAAAGAACATTTTCCCGCTGTATAACTGTTCAGTTTTCATACCTTCTTCCAAAAACAAGCCGGGCTTGCCATGGCACCGTTTCAACATGGGCACCTTCCTTGCCATCCTTCCGTGCAACTTTTCTTCTACCAAACACCTTCGAATAGTGCGTGCCGAGATTGCTGAAGGGCTGTTTTCACCAAAATATTCTTTTCTCAGCTATCATTAGACCCTTTAAAAGAATTTTGAAGTTTGACAAACGAACGATATTTCGATCATCTTGACGAGATGACTTTCTCTGTTTCGGTACATGCGACAACATTTGAAGTATTTTGATACGTGGCAAATTGCTTCACAGCGTGAAAAACTATCGTTTTAGAGCATTGCAGATGGTCGGCCGTCTTTTTCTGTTTTATTATTACTTCCCTTGTAGATTTATCACAACTTTTATTTTTCCCCATTGTTTTCATATAAAGCAATCGCCTTTAAGAGTTTGCAGCACTAAATGTCGCCAAAATTACACGAATAGTGACGTACAACCACAGAGTCATCTATTTAAATTTGAATAAAAAAAAAACTGTTCAGCGTTCTTAATTATGTGACCAGCCAGTAAGTAGTAATACTAGATTTAGATCTAATGTATAAAGTTTACCTATTTATTTTTTAGCCAATCATGTGTATCAACGAATGTACCGCTAGTATGGAAAAGTTTTGTGATACCGAGAGAAATACAAAAAAATACATGCAATTAGATAAACTTGTTAGTTTGAAAAATCTTCCGTTTATAAATAAGCGTTCTTAATTATATGACCACCGCTGTATATATTTTGATATACGCAAATAAATCAAAACCTATTTAATAAGGGAGGCAAGAAGCATGGTCTCAGAGCGTTGATTTCTAGTTTAATCACATAAAAAAGATTTTTTATGCAATTACAAACTTATTATCTAATAACGGTGTATGGGTGAACATTTTTTAAATACAAACTTAAGTTTGTTCTTGGGATAAATACATCCCTACTACGTTCCGTAATTGGGATGAATTTCATTGTGCGTGGTCCGACACGCACTTGGCTGGTTTTTTCTTTTATTGTTTAATAATTTATCAATGTAACCAATTTTTATACTTAGGTACAATGAATTTTAATTTTATGTCGATCCTTAAATAGAATAAATATATTTTGGGAATTTTTTTTTCAAAAATCTTAATCTCATCTCTATTTGTTTGCCGCCGCTGTTAATAATTTATCAATTTACCCATGTAATATAATTTTTATTTAATTTTATCTATATTTACCAATGTTGTAATTTTTTTTTAATCTTTGTTTGTCTGAAAGGGTTTTATCAGTTAGTTATAATGTCACCCCCGTAACAGAAAACATTCAACAACTAAACAATGGGTAATGAATGTCCCTATACGTTTTGGTAGATAACGAACAACAGTCGACACGACGTCCTAGCCTCCTCCGACAAAGGAGATGCTAGGATGCTGTTACATGCACCCACTTCGAATCCCACACCGAATATTTAGTGTTCCTGTCACATTCCATCAGCACGTGGTAAATATCCTCAATCACCCCACAAACTTCGCAGTTTGGTGAGGCACTTTTATCCATTAAATATTTAAACTTATTCGACAGGATGTGGCCTGAACGCATCCTCAACAAAGCTACTACATATTTCCTATCTATCTCCTTTCCTTCAAACCATGGGTAACGAAGCGGTTCAGACTGGATGGTATGGTGGACTGGTGGATTTCAATAGGTACATGGTTCTGGGACCCCTAGTAGTAAAATTTTTTCGTCGGTTACTATAAAAATAAAAACCTGTTCCATACCTTTTGACCGCGTAGGTATTGCACTGTTGTATGGAACAGGGTTCTACTAATGTTTCACCAAAACTCCATTGACCAATTTTTAGTTTACAACCAACGTTTCGTATAAGTACTATTTATTTCACAAACAACTCATTCCGCAAATGTTTTATTTTATAAACACTCGCTTTACAAACATTTATTTGGCAAATGCTTCTCTTTACAAATGTTACGGATGATATTTAATCATTTATACATTTTTCATTTAATATTTAGATTCTTTTGGAAAAATAACGTTATACAAAATATAATTTTATAATACACTAGCGACTGCATTAAAATCCGTTGCGTAGTTTAAAAGATCTAAGCTTACAGACAGCGGGAGTGACTTTGTTTTATACTATGTAAAGATTTTCTTAACCAGTCGCAAAGTGATCATTACGGTATTTTCCATTTGTGTCAAATAATTTTCAGGCAAGTATTTTTTTCTATATAATGTAGTCGTTTCTGGCACTCGCCGGCCGCTACCTGCGGCACCGCTCGCTTCGCTCGCTCGGCTCGTGCGTAGGGGGTCACAGTTTTCACCTAACCTAACCGAACCATTTTTTTTTTAAATAATTAACCTATGTAACTAGTTCGGTTCCGGATAGCCTACTAAAAATAATCTCTTTTTTTTTCTTCTATTAGCGCAAGTCGTTTCTGGCACCCATATTTTGTGTATAAGTAATTTTTTTCTATATAATCTAGTCGTTTCTGGCACTCGCCGGCCGCTACCGCGGCACCGCTCGCTTCGCTCGCTCGGCTCGTGCGTAGGGGTCACGGTTTTAACCTAACCTAACCTAATTTTTTTTTTAATAATTAACCTTATGTATCTAGTTGGGTTCCTAGTAGCCCACTATAAATAATCTCTTTTTTTCTATTAGCGCAAGTCGACGAAAGAATGAGTTTCATTTTTAGGAAATTGCGTAATGATAAGTCAATATGTAAAACGTTTTTATTCCAAACGTTGTTTTATGAGATAAAATAAATAAAAAATGAATTGCTTGTTAAATAACACGTTATTAAACAAAAGTTTATCTGGTGATTATTTTGTAAAGTAAATTATTTGGCAAACTTGTTGTTGTAGAATGATGAAATGACAAATCATGTTTTTACCAATCGTTGTTGGTCAAGTAAAAATTTGTAAATTAATTTTTGGTGAACTGACAGGACACCATGGAACAGATGTTTTTTTTTTTTATAACCGACGAATTGTTTCCACGCTACGGCGCGGCGGTGTCTAAAATCATTTGTACTGAATTCATGGTTACAGTTTGCCCGTCGATGTCCGTGCCACCCTGTATAATTTCATTTCCATAATTATACGATGTTACCAATTTTTCAGTATAACCAATTTAATTTAATTGAATATTAGTTTATTATAAAAATAAGCTAACATAGTTAGCTTATTTTCCGGATTTATTGTTTTATGCATGTGGTGTTTACCTAGAAGTAATTTTTGCGCTGTAATTTAATTTTATGAATGTCTTTGTCACTGAAGTGTTGGTAAACGTAATAAAAAATGCAGGGATCGAACCCCGGAAACCGCCGCGCGTCGTCAATAGAAACACGTCGTTAGGTTTTCTGCCTCTTTTCCCACCAGGCTGCGCATTATTGTTGCATACCAACTACTTAGACGCTGAATGCGATCCTGCGACTTCTATTGTATAGTCATCTGTTCATAGTTACGATTAGTAAAGGTTTTACCAGGTTGCGACATTTGTGAAGGCTGTGCGGTTTTCTTTGAAAAAGGAAATTCGCTCTTCTGTGCAAAAAAAATATGACTTGGCATATAATATCTTGTCACAACTTCTCTGGTTATATGATTTAAGCCCAGGTAACGTTAAGCAAAAACTTCAGTTAAGCATTCACTCGTTATGTAGAACTTCCAATCTAGGAATTTTGTAGCTTAAGCACTCATTAGGTAATTTCGGCAATGTGGAAACATGTGGCATGCTGATCAGTACTGTTAGGTTAGGATTATTAGTATTATAGGATTAGATCAAGTTGATTATGTCAAGTAGGTAAATGAGCAGCTTTCATGTGTTGTCGGGACAATCTATAGGTACTGAATGGCGATGTGTCAAAACATCAAGATTTCTGTGCTATTTGAAAGTTAAATACTATTGTATTATACACATAAACCTTCGGGACTAAGTTCCACTAAATTATGGTACAGAACTAGAAACTAAGAATAGTATAGAACTAACACACACAGGGAGACAAGTAAAACGACTTTGTTGACTTGTAGATCAGGCGCGAAGCTATCTAAAAAGCCGATTCGTCCCGGCTTCCCTTCGGAAGTTCGGAACACAACCACTATCGTCATTGAAAAATGGTAAAGGCAGTACTAACGAGATCAAAGAATATCGCTATCGGCCGTTTCGTTGAATTTCGTAATGCGTTCAGCACCATAATTGCGTAACACACTATCAATCTCAATCTGAATCATTTTGAAGGATATTGTTAACCCGTTGCCTAATATTATGTTCGAAAAATGTGTCTGCTCAACAACGTAAATAACGCAATTAATGCTGTTGAACTGTCAAAATGAAACCTATTGCTACTGATAGTGTGTTACAATTACCCCGCGCGTCGGGCATCATTAAACCGTTTGACGTTTCGCATTTATCGCATTTTATCGTTTTATTTTGTTTACACTTGTAGTTAATGTGCACTTTGTTCGTTTTATTCATTGAATTTATTAGTATAATTAATTATCAGTTATCAGTTTATATTTAGAGTTTGTTTTGTGTGTAGTGAAAGTTTGTTGTAATTAGGTATTTGAGGTACTCAAGTAGATAGTCCACTAAGGGCTGATTTGACCAAAGTAAGATATCTTTTATCCGTGGAATAAAAATGACGTCTAACATTTCTAATATGGAAAACCTGTCAAAAATTCAAAATTTATTCTCAGGATAAGACTTATTCTAGGTATAAAAGTTTGGTGAAATTTGCCCTAAGTAGAAATTACTTATTTAGAGTATTCTGTGAGCCACCGCAACAGCGTAGACGACTAAATACAGAAGTAGATGCTAGAACTATGTATCGGCGTCTTTTCATTAAAATAATAGACAATGTTAAGACGCAAATAATTATAACACAGGTATCTACCAATCACTTTCTCAAATGAGTTTTCTTAATTTCCTAAATAATTCTCAGTATAGTTTTTTATAGTAAGTAGATCAATTCCAGATGAAATAATAACTTCTTTGCTATTACAATTTCCGCAAATATTTGAGTTCGCTGCTCTAAAGAACGAGTTGAAAATCTTATAGGTACCTACACAACTCAATCTTTAAATATATTAAATGTTTACGAGATTTATCTCAATTTTACAAATTCATTATTAGGTGACACTTTTCCACAAATTACAACATTATGTATTACATTTTTAACACTTCTTGTTACAGTAGCATCCGCGGAGAGGTCGTTTTCGGCTTTGAGGCGAATTCATACGTAAATGCATGATCCTAAAAACAAGAACGATTGTCTGATCTAGCCATTCTTTCTATAGAAAAGCATTTACTGCTAAAAATTAAGAATCAACCTGGCTTTTATGATAATGTCTTTAGAGTATAAGTAGTATAAATCAGTAGTCTTGTAGTTAAGTAGTTTAGTCTAGTAGACATCATATCGTCATCACAAACGACTTCTTTCTAAGCCACTTTCATCTGGGGGCACGGTAGTGCCCCCGCCAAAAACAAAAAGCGGGGGCACTACCTACCTTTTCTCGAAGCGTTTCGTCGTCTATCAGTCAATCTATCAGTGCTTACACGTTTAGTAAAGGTGGAATGAAGAAACATCTACCTATACGAGACGGAAGCCAGGAAGCCAGTCACAGATTTTAACTTACTGGACTTAGGACTACGTGCGCGACGCCCGACCTAGGTAAGCATTTTTGCACTGTTAATAAAAATAGGTACTTCTAGGCGAAATGTAGTTGTACAATAATAATAATATAAATTACATACAATACAATAATATAAATTAAGGGAATTTTGGCGTGATGTTTTGTTATATCAGTATATTATTGATAATATTTGTAAGTTACTGTTTAAGTATTAATTAGTTAATAATTACTTAATTACTTATGACGAGAATTAAGTTTTGATGTTATTGTCACATTAAGGATCTAACGCCGAACAGGTTAATAATTCATATAAGTCGTAGTAGTAAGAAGAACATTTATAAACGAGATCTTTTCAATGAAATATATCTTAACGGTATTGGGGGGTTCGGCAGGTTTAACATTCTGTCCGACCGACTCTTAGAAACATTGTTGTTGTTCGTCTATAGGAGGCTATGTTTTAAAGTGGACAGTGATATGCTTAAAATAAGATATTTTTGCAAGGCACAGGATTAATCAAAGTTAATTAATTGACAAAATACCAAAATTTCAATACCTTCTACTTAATTTACTCACGTTTAAAGCTATATAGCTTCTCACCTACTAACAATCCAGAGAAGTCGTCATATCACGAAATATTTCCCTTAAAGCAAATTTTCCATTGGCATGTATGAAAAGCGTTGGGCGTCAGGTTGGATTAGCCAAATCACCTTTTGATATTTACCAAAATGTAGGAGACCATATCTATCACCAGTAGCACCGCCAGTTTTTAAGTGCCCGATTTAGCCGTCTTTTTACCACCATCACGTAACACATTTCACGTAGGTAGTAGCTTTTAGTATCATAAAACATAGTTTTTCGACACCACCAATATTTTGCATGCCCTATTAAAGAAAAAATAAGTTTCTGAACTCGACAAAATAATGTTTAATTGGCCGAAAATTGCCTACGGCAATATTGGCGCACTATGTCTGTCTAAGGCCCCGGACGGCAAAACTAAATGCGGCACCCTCGCTCCGGTATGTAGAAAAATTAGAGAAGAGAAAACGTGCATAAAAGAGCGAGCGAAACGAGCTCGGAAATTTTAGCACCCTACCTCGGAAAGCTCGGGTTTTCTCGCGATCAATCATACAGAAACAGGAGATTCTTTGTCAACTCATGCAGAACAAACATTTATACAGGGTGACTTGTAATTTGACGTATTCCTTCCCGGACGCGCGATAGTGTGACCTATTTGCAATAATTAAGCACATATTATATAAAGCTTAACCCACTTATTCATAAAACTTAGCAAACCTATTTTAATTAAAATGGGGTTTGTCTCTTTCTTACACACAGAAATGACAACGTGACAGATAAAGACCAACGTTCTATAAACCTATTTTAGCTAAAATAGAGATAAAATAGGATTATGAATAAGGGGGTATATATATATTTTTTTTTTAATTTGTCAGAATTCGTCACTAAATATCAGTTTTCTCTAACGTCTCAAATGAAATGGCCCTCATTATTTATTCCATCAGGTACCTAATATTTTAAAAAACCTTTCGATTTTATAAAATTTTCTAAAACATCAAACAGTTAAAGGTAAAAGGAAGAAGTTTATTAATAATTTTTATAAATCATCTATGTGCGCACGGCTACACATCAAGCTATATAAAACTCTAGTTTCTGCGCAGGGCCTTAACGTTCATAATTGGTTTCATAATAAACTAGAGTTTCGCAATTCGAAAATCGTAAAATGAAGCCAATTGTGATAGAAATGAAGCCAACTGATCAGAATCATTTGACGATTTGGCGTTCCGCAATTAGGGTGCAGGATGGCATACTCAAAATATCCGAAAGGTATTCGCTGAAGGTCGTACAGGTTTACGCCCCGACCTCGTCACACCCCGACGATAAGGTGGAGACCATGTATGAGGATATTTCCAGAGCCATGCATGGCTCTAAAACTCGCTTTACCGTTGTCATGGGGACTTTAACGCGGAACTGGGTAAACGAAACGATGATGAGCTGCGAGTGGGACAATTTGGAGTTGGACGCCGGAACCAACGGGGCCACCTACTGGCCAGTTTTATGGAGAAGGAAGGCCTCTTTATGATGTTTTCCTTCTTCAGGAAACGTGAGCACAGAAAGTGGACCTGGCAGAGCCCGGATGGTACAACTAAAAATTAGATTGACTTCATTATGTCGACGAAGAAGCAAGTATTCAACGATGTCTCTGTGATCAACGCGGTGAAACCCGGAAGTGATCACCGCATGGTAGGAGGCACATTGAACTTAAATATCAAGCTGGAAAGATCTCGACTAATGAAGTCTACGCTCCGCCCAGCATCGATCCAAATCCAAAACCCCGAAAGCTTTCAGCTCGGACTTCAGAATCGTTTCGAGTGCCTAGGGAGCTCCGTGGACGATTATAACGATAGGTTCGTGGAAACTGTCCATATGGTTGGGTCTAAGATCGTCAAGACCCGTCGTTCGAATTCAAAAAAGACGCTCTCTGATCCTACTTAGCGGTTCATGAAGGAGAGGCGCGAGATGATCCTGCAGTGTTCAGATGATGCGCTCAATTACCAGCAGCTCAATAGACGGATCTCTAAGTCCTTGAAAAGCGATTTTCGCCGCTTTAATACAGACCGTATTAAGGACGCTCACGCGATAGAGCGAAATAAAGACTCCAAAGTCTTTGCTGGAGATCTGTCTATTGGGCAGAGCCAGCTTACGAAACTGAAGACCGATGATGGCAGGATCGTATCCGCAAAACCTGAGCTGTTGAGAGAGGTTGGCAAACGACCCAAGAGCTAGATTGACCCGACACTATACCGAAGACATCCCGGACGTCAGCCTGTACGAGATTAGGATGGCTCTGAAGCAGCTCAAATACAACAAGGCGCCGGTTGATGACGGAATTACGGCCGAGCTCCTGAAGGCCGGCGGAAAACCCGTTCTTTAGGCCCTTCAGAAGCTCTTTGGTTCCGTCATACTCGAGTGTAAAACACCACAGGCATGGAACAGAGGTGTGTTGATACTTTTCTTTAAGAAGGGCGACAATGCCCTTCTTAAGAATTATAGGCCCATCTCACTTCAGAGCCATGTCTACAAACTGTTTTCGAGAGTCATCACGAACCGTCTCGCGCGCAGGTTTGACGACTTCCAGCCTCCCGAACAAGCCGGATTCCGGAAAGGCTTTATCACCGTAGACCACACACATACGGAGTATAACCTGCCTCTCTGCTTAGCGTTTGTGGACTACGAGAAAGCCTTTGATTCAATCGATACAAGGGCTGTACTACAGTCTCTTCAACGGTGCCAGATCGACTATTCGTACATCGAGGTGTTGAAGTGTCTGCACGAAAACGCCACTATGTCAGTCCGACTCCAGGAACAGACCTCGAAACCTATCCTTCTGCATTAAGGTGTGAAACAGGGAGACGTTATCTCTCCGAAACTGTTCACCGCTGCACTGGAGGATGTCTTCAAGGTTCTGGACTGGAAAGAGGCTGGCATTAACATCAATGGCGAGTACATAGCTCACCTTGGGTTTGCCGACGATATCGTAGTCATGGCTGAGACTATGGAGGACCTCAGTAAAATGCTCGATGATCTCAGTAGAACTTCCGAAAGAGTGGGTCTTAAAAAGGACATGGACAAAACGAAGGTCATGACAAATGCCCATGTAATACCCACTCTCATAAAGATCGGAGACGCTACACTCGAAGTCGTGGACGAGTATGTTTATCTAGAACAAATTGTGCAGTTAGGTAGGTCCAACTTCGAGAAAGAGATCAAACGTCGAATCCGACTCGACTGGGCAGCGTTCGGGAAGCTATGCAATATCTTCTCGTCCCACATACCGCAATGTCTCACGACGAAAGTCTTTGACCAGTGCGTGTTGCCAGTAATGACATAAGGCACTGAAACGTGGTCGCTCGCAATAGGCCTTATTAGAAGGCTAAAAGTCACCCAAAGGGCAATAGAGAGGGCTATGCTTGGAGTTTCCCTGCGAATCAGAAATGAGGAGATCCGCAGGTTACTAAGGTAACCGACATAGCCCGAAGAATTGCCAAACTTAAACTAGTAGTTACATTACAAAAATAACCGTGATGACTATTTACATATATACAAATTTGTACGGAACCCTCGGTGCGCGAGTCCGACTCGCACTTGACCGGTTTTTTTTTTTCAACTTTACTGACTTATTTCTCACAAAAATTAGATTCCAATTGAACGTATGAATCATACAGAGCATGTAACAGTTACGTTGCCTACCTTTTTCGGGTCCCTATTACACCTCATGTTCATACCTGGCGACTCGGTAATAGGGACCAGAAAAAGGTATACTTATATAATTCATGAGTATAGGTCCAAATTAAACTAATTATTACAGAGCTGCACACATCAAAAGTGTTTAGGGATCAAGTACATTTTTAACTATAAGAAATTATTCAATTAATATTTACCGAATCTAGTCTTCCAGACTGGCTTCTTATTTTAATTCCTGTGTTTAAGTTAACAACTTATCCCTATATTTTGTAAAAATTAAGAAAAATTGCAATTTTTCCAAATTTTGGGAAATTGACATAAGTTAATGTCGTTAATTCAAAAATGTGGATTTTTAAAATTTTTATTGTAAAGATAAAATCATAATCTGTGTTTCCACTATTGACACAAATCACAGCGATTTGGCATGTTTAAAATCAATTCATCAATATCACTTTTGAGGACTGGCTGCCCACGTTCTTTCTATCAAGACAAAAAGTTGCTGTGGGGTATGCACGGTATCCATTAGCAGAGGGCAGAGCTCTTTGGAGCATATCCCATGCGTGCTCAATTGGGTTGAGGTCTGGCCATTGAGCAGGCCACGGCAGAACGTTGATGCGAGCATCGGCAAGAGTGCGTGTTACGACTCTAGCCGTGTGTGGACGTGCATTGTCGTGCATTAGCCGAAACGAACACCCAACCGGTTTCGCAAAGGGATGATCACGTTTGAAACAATCCTCTACGCATAAATCTGAGCATTGAGGTTGCCCCTGATCCAAATGAGATCGGTTCTTCCACCGATCCAAATACCGACCCAAACCATTATTGTTCCCCCTCCATATGAATGAACTTCCTGACAAAATTTCAAACGTTCTTGACGTCCAGCTCCAGAGGTCCTCCAAACTCGAGTACGTCTTGTTTCCGGCCTATGCCGAAACGAAATTCATCGGAGAAGCAAACACAACTCCAGTCTTCTTCCTTCCAATTTCTGTGTTCGCGAGCCCATTTTAAATGGGCCCTACGATTGCGGGGTGCTATAGGTGGAACTCTCAACGGCCTTCGGGAACGCAGACCCAAATCACGTAAACGATTTCGGATGGTTTGGTCGCTTATCAGCAAGCCTGAAGGGCTGTGGAGCCTCATAGCCAACATCATGGCGGTCATGGTACGATTCCGTCGAGCAGTATTTTGGATGTAACGGTTCTGTCTGCGAGTGGTGATGCGAGGTCGTCCTCTATGTCGCTCGGCCACGCTGCCCGTGATACGATAGCGTGTCCAGAGGCGGCTTATGACGCTCTGCGTAGTGCCCGAGCGACAGCCACAGTACCTTGCCTGGAAACAGCTTGCAACATTCCGACGGCTCTCATCATCTTTTCTTGTGTCAAATGATGTCGTCGCTCAAATGATGGCGTCGATGCAATTTTTTTCAGTTCCGATGCAGAAATTGTAATGATTTTGTAAAAACGCTATTACACACTTTTATAGGAATCCTGATTGACAGTTGATTTTCCATTTTTAACCCCCGACAAAAACAGAGGGTTGGTATCAGTTTGACGTGTGATAAGTTTGACGTGTGTATCTGTGTGTCTGTCTGTGCCATTATAGCTCCCAAACGGCTGAACCGATTATGATGATTTTTTTGTTTGAAAGATGACTTGATCGAAAGTGTTCTAAGCTATGATTTAAGAAAATCGGTTCAGCCGTTTGAAGATTATCAGCTCTTTTGCAGTTGATGAATTGATGTGAGCACCTTTCACAGGTCTGATTGAGTCGAAATTTGGCATTTCGTTACTTAAATGATAGTAGAAGAACCTTAAACTGCTCCTGCAGCATCACCTGGAATTTGCAGGATACCCAACTTCCTTAACTTACAGCAGAGCTATCGCAATTGGGCTTGGAATGGTCTCAATGAATAGGTTATAGGAAAGAGAAATAAAGGAGGACCGGACAAATTGGTCCCCACGGCTAATAACAACCAAACATATTTCATTAGATAGGCATTTTAATAAAGAGCACTAACTACTAAGGCGGTTCTTATCAAATCGTTCTGTGAAAAAAGTTATGGCGATGTTCCGTAAGACGGACCTGGACGGTAGATAACGGAATACTTGAATAGTACTACTCTAACAAGACCACTAGAAGTGGTCTTAGTTTTAATATTCGCAAATGTGTGCATTCCGATGATAATAAAATATTATGGTACAATCGAGCTGGTCAGATGATAAACCTGCACCCTAATTGCGTAACACACTATCAATCGGAATCTGAATCATTTCGAAGCCAATTGCTAATCCATTGCTTCATAAGTTCGAAAAATTTGTCTGCTCAACGCGTAAATAACGCAATGAATGTTGTTGAACTGTCAAAATGAAACCGATTCCGATTGATAAAGTGTTACACAATTGCCCCGCTGGCTGGACGCTAGTTAACGGAACACTTGAATAACTGCTGGTAAACCCATCAAGTGTGGACTCATATGATGATGAGATGTGTCTTACGAGTCCAAACAAAAATATCTAGTTTAAAAAAACACCATAAGGGTTCCTTTTCACCATTTTGGTACGGAACCCTAAAAACAAATAGAACAGATAAACAGTTGTATATCTTCACTATTATGTGCCTATGTTTTGGTTTCTTGCGTAATTATATTCGTTGTAGAAAAAAAACTTTTTTACAAAAAAAAACAACCGACTTCAAAAAAAACACTACAAAGTGATAAATAACTTTAATTTCGGAAGTCGGTGTCGTTGATTCCGCATTTTCGTTTTTTGACACCGACTTCCGAAATTAAAGTTATTTATCACTTTGTAGTGTTTTTTTTGAAGTCGGTTGTTTTTTTTGTAAAAAAGTTTTTATTTTTCACTTTTTAGTTGTACCTACCCCACAAAAAAGTAAACAAAAAGATCGTTAATGTAGACAATGTATATAAATTTTTAGGTTTTTGTTGATTTTTCAAAAACCGCTTGTCCGATTTCGATAAAATTTTCATGGGACCATTTGGGAAGTATACCCTTTCTAACAAAAAAAGAATTTTTCAAATCGGTTGGCAAACGACGGAGTTATGCGCGAACAAACATAAAAAAAAAAATACAAACATTCGAATTGAGAACCTCCTCCTTTTTTAGAAGTCGGTTAAAAAAGGACTAGTACTTATCATTATTCAGGGAGAAAACAGAGGAATACGTTAGTATGGAATGAACGCCAACGACCACGAGTAACCAGCTCCACTGTGGTAAAAATGCGTACAGCTACGCAGATTTCGGCGAGTCGCGTGTCGATCGTATAGCATGTTTAGTAGTAATATAATATGATTAAGTTTATAAAGTTATTATAAAGTTTAAATATTTTAAAGCAAGAAATAAAAGTTAAATTTAAAAAACCCCCGACTCAAACAAAAACCTCTAAAAACTAAAATAATAATATATATTGGCCCTTTAAGTTTAATATAAGTTGCAGGAAGTATCTTGATCCAAGCGTCCTCACGTCGCGACGTGAGGACGCGTCATGACAACTCCAAACAGATGAGGCTTAAACCCAGCAATAATGAATGTATGCTATTGTAGAAAACATAGCTGCTGTTAACTTCCAATTTTCATTAGCCGTCCACCGACGCGAGGACGCTTGGTTCAAAATATTTCCTGCAACATATATTATATTAAACTTAAAAGCCAATATATCTTATTATTTTAGTTTTTAGAGGTTATTGTTTGAATCAGGGGTTTTTTAATTTAACTTTTTAAACAAAATTTAAAGAAAATTCTTTATTCAAATAGTGAAATTAACTAAAAAGAATCAAGAACGATCCAAAAAAGTTAATATAATAATCCCCAATTGCGGCGATACTCTAAAACGTACTTGATCCCTAGACACTTTTAATCACGTGTGTGTATGAAGTTCCCGAGGAATGTTAGCTAAAATATATTTTTTACTCCCATGATGTCAAAGTTTCTATTTTTTTACAATATCATATTGATGTGTACGTTAATTCCGATTCAAAAAAAAACATTGCATAATAGCGCTACGCTGACCATCCGCGGCTCGGGCCTGCTTGACAATCGTCTAGTGTTGGGAATCTGTGGTGCACAATGTCCCTCTTAAATCCTGAAGATTTGCTGTAAACAGGAATCACAAGACTCGAGACTGTACGCGGTGATTAAACATTGACAGAAGTTATTTATTATTCTGTAAATTTTTCGTCATCATAATAATTCCGTTAAAAACCGATTTCTCACCACTTTCCGAGACCTGTCAGGGGATCGAAATGGAATGATGTGGCAGTTTTAGCTAGCAAACAGCCAGACGAAGATAGAGAAAAATGATTTATGCACCCAGAGATCAGCCCCCTTATTCACAAACACTCGATATGCTTCCGTATCGTATCGAACATTAATCATTGTTATCGTAGGAGTCTTCTCAACGCTGTTCACAAGTCCAAAACCCGAAAATTTTGTCAGTTTAAATTAAATAGATGCCCGCTATTCTTCCAACAGCTATTTGCAAAAATTTCCAGAAATTGCCTAGAGAATTCTGATGAAGAAGAAAATTTCAGCGAAAATATATATGACTCGGATTCAATTGTTGAGATGGATGACGATGATGATAGTATATCTAAAAAAAACTTTTTCCAATAATTCCTAATTAATTAATTAATCTTCCTCAGGAAACAATAACACTGGAGCCTTTAGCAGTGTTATTGTTTCCTGAGGAAGAGCCTGTTTTTTTATGGGGACCAAGACGTACGAGTATATTCGAGCAATATTGGATCGGAACTTATAAAAAAACGGTTCAAAATTAGCAAATGTCTTCAAGTTTGTATGACATGTGCAAATAGGTGCAAGGGAATACGACTGATTCCTTTAGAGCACGAGTCAGGGAATAAGAAAAAAAATGTAACAGCTCTGATACACGCAGATACATTTTCTAATGTCTTAACATAATTCATAATTAAAAATATAAACAAAAGAAAAGCAAACACGGTATAAGTAATACATGTCTAACTTTCAAACTCACCTTCTAAGGTAACTAAAATACTGTAGGTGTTAATATAATTGCGCTTCTGTATGTCTATCTAAAATTTCGCCCGTGACACACCTTCAATCAATCACTTTAAAAGGCGAATAAACGTCGATTACAAAATCCACATCCAAAGTGTTATAGATCGATGTTATAGTATGAAAAATATCGACACCTATCCGCAAATTATTACCAAATCATAAAGTTGCTTAATCTAGCTATCGTTTACAAATATTGTATCGTTGAATATTGCAAATTTTGGATAAAGTGACGCTACATATGGGTTATCTTATTTCACAGTGTGACACCGAACATCACTATTGTAAGTATCGAGTTGGCGAGATCCGATAAGATAAACGTCTTCCTTGTCATTTATAGTTTTCTATGGCCATCTGGTGCTCATAGGACAACTCTGCTATAGTCCATGTCATAATCGTCCTATAATGTTCCCACTGCTGGGACACAGACAGGCCTCCTCTCTGTGAGAGGGAGTGGGCATGTACCTACAAAATATTCGTCCTATTTACCAACATGCACATTGACTGGGCGCATAAATCATATTGCTCCATCTTTCGTTTGGCTCTATACTTGCAAAAATTGTCACCTCGCCATTTTTTACCTTTTTGGTTGCTGCGTATGAAGAAGTCTCGAATATCTTAATGATTTAAGAGGTCCATTGACCACCACCTGACATTGAGTTCGTTCTTCCACGATTGTCAAGCAGGCTCGAGCGACCTTTGTAGCGCTATATGCCATCATTTTCTGAGATCGGAATAACTTCCACCTCAATATGAAATCTTAAAAAATATCGTTTTACAGTATGGAAGCAAAAAAGTCTTATAAACTTACATTCCTGCGGATTTTCAAAACAGCACTGAAATAATATATTTTTATGCAGGTCAATTTTAACCTATTCTCATTAAAAAATCCCATAGAATAGGTTTAGTTTGTTCACAATTTGGTGTTTAGGGTTGGTTGAGATTTACTGCAAGTCAACTCAGCGGCACTGCCGCTGAGTGTTTGATGACTTTGGCGAATCAATAAATACCCATTACAAGCTGATCTGAACTGAAAAACTGAGCACAATCAATACTTTTTGAAACTAGGTAGTTACTAACTTGTTATTGACACGTGAGTAACGGATAGCTCCATGTTCCTTGATTGAAAGAATCAGTCATTTCAGTTATTTATTTTGTTTCGAGCAAGTAGCCCCAAAGATGTCCGTGTGAGAAGGGCATTTAAGGTAATGCAATAAAGTAACTAGTCGTACCTAATTATGAAAAAGTAGTGTCTTTGTCATTTCGGATGACGTGGACGTGACATAAATAAGAAACTTGATAATTTCTGTACATGCAAATAATATTCGGCCGAGTATCTACTTATAGAACAGTATCCGATCGGTAAAGTCATCCCATCTTACCTACTGGTAGAACTAGTTTATTACGAGCCCCATGCATTATTTACTACTCATTTAATACCTACTCCTATCAAAACTTAGTCTCCTAGAATATACTCGCTATTAAAATTAAAATTCTCAGTCGTGGCCAAAGGTCATACCAAAAAGTAGCTAATTGAGCGAGTCTGACTCGGAATGAGTCCGTAGTGGTGTGGTGTTTCTAAGAATCGATCATCAAATCGATTACATTTCACATGACAAATATTCTTTTGTAACTTTTGCCTCCTTGTTGGTTACTTACGGTTAAATTTAGATGTACGATTCTTGGTCTTTGCTATGTTTAAAAAAATAAAGCTTAATTCATCGCATGGTACTTACTGGAAATTCTTTGAGAATTTCGGATTCTCGGAACAATTTCCAGTACTTCAGTGAGTTTTATCTTGGCAGTTGATACAGCCACTACTTGCAAGACATTAACTGCGAGTATCAAATTAGCGTCTAAGCGAGTCTACACTATTTGCGCTGTAGCATGGTGCGGGTGACAGTTTCAGTAACATTTCGTTTCACTCTTGAAAGTTGCCGCGATTTACAATTTATGACTTAGTATTTCAGTTGTACCACATTCGTAATATATTAAATAAATAATAACTGTAGTAAATTAAATTAAACCCAACCAGAATGTTCTAATCAAGAAATAAAATCAAATTGAATGAAAAATTAAGCAAAGTGTTATGCGTATAACGTAACGCCATAGACGTATTTAGTGATGGGATGTACTGCTACGATGGATAGTCGATATTTTTTATAATAAAAAACGTATATTGTGCGTAGGTCAATTTTTATTTTTAAAAGGTCTAATTATACAACAGAACATTTATAGGGTAAGGTTGCTTAAAAGGTTGCTAAAAAAAAATACATGTTATTCGTCTAAACCCATATCAGAGTCAGGAACATCTGAATTGTCACTCAATAATTCATCATCTGAATCTGTGACGGATATTATTAACGATGACTCAATTATGTTGTCAATATGTATGTCACGATCCCAATCAGACATAATGTCCCTTTTTGTTTTATTCACGACCTTCGACCAGTCTTCAGGTTGAACATTGTTGATGGCCTCTTGTAATAGGGCCAACATCTTATTTGCCGTAAATGGCGGCGAAGTATTATTTCTTGCGGCGTAACCTAAAAATAAACGAACTTATAAAAAAAAGTATTCAAATAATCATCAATCAGCCTAATCTAGTATCTGGTAATGTTTTTAAACTAGGTACATGCTACGATCGGAAAGCTGATTTTTTTATAAAGCTTCAAAATGGGAATTGAAATTAAAAGCATACCTTTTATTTGGGCCCAAATCAGCTCAATAGCGTTATACTGGCAATGGTAGGGTGGTAGTCGAAGGACCTGGTGGCCTTTTTCTTTTGCCATCTCGTCCAGAGCATAGGTAGGAGTTGGTGGCTTATGGCGTCGGACTAAGGCAATAAGCTCCGTCTTTAACATTTTTATATCTGCTGTAACTCCGTTTTCACTCAGCCACTTCACCAACTCGCTTTTGCGGTTGGATTGGTTTGGGGGTTTATTAACTTGCACCGAATGGTAGGGTGCGTTCTCCATTATTATGGTCATAGGCTCTTTTAAATTGTTTAATAGACCTATGAACCAATCTTTAAATTTTTCGTAATTCATCTCCTCATGATACTCCGTAGTTTTTTTTGACTTAAAAGCCAGCAAACAATCAGGGACGAATCCACTTGCTGTACCTGCGTGACAAATAATAAGGCGTTCGCCTTTGCCTTCCGGCACTTTGGTACACGATTGTGCCGTATCGTCGGTCCAACTTTTACCCACTGTGTGGTTGGCGTTTAGCCACGTTTCATCCAAAAAGACAACTTTGCTCCAATCACTTATGTTTTTGGCCTTCCTTAAAAATCTACATCTTGCTAGGGCAATGTCAGTCCTCTCCATAATAATCTTTCTTTTGTTAACTTTTTTGTAAACAAAGCCAATATCTTTTATAACTTGCCGTAGCGAAGTAATACCTCCTTTGAACAAGTCAGCTTCTTTTAATGATTTTAGAAGCTTGAGCAATGTGGGTAGCTCCATTCTTCTATAATAATCATAAATATGATTTCTAATAGCAACCTTAGCAAAATCATCCAAATCTGTGATTGGCTTCACCTTGGTCCGCTTTTTGTTGGGTGTCGATAATTTATTTTCAAACATCCCATCTTGGCCAATTTTCTCACGTGTTATACGCGAAACAGTATTGCGGCCAATATCAAGAGCTTCGGCTACTCGTTCTACAATATGATTCAATGGTAACAACGGTCCATTATTTTGTTGTTCTCTTTCAAAGTAGTCTCGGAGGCGAACAACAAGCTCCCTGGCCTGACTACCCAAAACAGTTTTTTTTGTATGCTTAGGCATGGTAATAACAACAAACTCAACAAACTTATAACAAATAACAATTTAACAAAAATGAAAACAAACAATGAAATCGTAATACGTGTCACATTAAGTCACAATATAACGCGCTTGCACTCGTACTCGCACTCACAGCATCGCACGGGTAAACAACATGGCCGCCGCGCCGATGCACCATAGAGCAAAAATGTTGTCACGAAAAAAAAAACATAAACCCGATTTTGATTATTTTATATAAGTACAAAGATAATTATGTAGCCATAAAACATTTATATTGACAAGTTTATACACGTAGCACACACGTAGTTACACTGCACAACTGAATAATACACTAATTTTCATAACAATATTAAAGAGAACTAGATTCACGCTGCGAGTATCGTTAGCGATAAAAATGAATTGCATAACCTCACATCCCTAGTCATGTGGTACTGACAAATGTCAACGTCATACGGGCTACTGTCACCCGCACCATGCTACAGCGCAAATAGTGTAATTTACCATTTTATTTACCATTACAAGGTATACTTGGCGCACTGTATTCTCGCACTTCGAAAAGAATCATGGCGAGATCCCTATTAAACAAATAAATTATAAAAACTGCCATAATTTTAATGTAATTTAAAACGGTAAAATCGGACCTAAAGAATTAACAAAATTCGCGTCGTAGTAGTTATTTTGTACTTATATAAGCATCAGTAGACCATTTTTTGTGAGCAGGGTAATAAATCACGCGCACAGCGAGTGACATCTGGAATTTGACAGGAGTTTTTTTGATGTTGCGTCAAATGACGTCTGGGTCTGAGCGGTTAATTTGTACAAAAAAAAAAAGAGTTAATGTACTTAGTGTTCAAAATATTTTCCAATGTTGAGAATACATTACCAGGAATAGATTGATATACTTATCATATTTTTAACACCCCGCCTAATTAAAATGTTTCGAAATTAATATATCGGTTTTTCTTTTCATCTCGTTGCCCATTTTGTATTTATTAAAAATAAATTACAGTATTTGACAAGATTTAAATAGCTAGATTTGCCCTCACCGTACTTAGTCACAAGAAAACGTGACCATACTGAGAAGAGTGAGCTCACACATTATTAATAGCGTTTATATGACAATCAAGTGTAGTCACTGCGTCATTGTGTATCAGAGGTGTCAAAACGAATCAGAAATGTATGTATTGACGCGGTAGGGCGAATCTAAAGATTTAAATCTTTTCCATTGCTGTTTACATTGACAGCCGCCGTTTCGTACAGAAATAGTGAGCTCCCCGTTAAACTACTTACTTTGAACATTATATTGTTATTGCGGTGTTATAAAAATATTGTAATTGCCTGAAGATACCTATGGGGGGCACCCAAGAGTATCAAGAATTAAAATTCCAACTTCTAAAAAATCTTGATTTTTTTTGTATGTATAATCCTGCCATGATTCTTTAGGATTCTCGAAGAATTCCCAGTACCTTTGTGAATTTTATCTTGGCAGTTGATACAGCCGATATTTACAAAACATTAACTGCGAGTATCTAATTAGCATCTAAGAGAGATTTACCGTTACAAGGTATACTGGGCACACTGTACTGACACACGACCAGTAGCTCGATGCCGGTGGAGCGCGGTGTAGCAATTATTCGGACAAATAATACTTACCTACTCGGTTCTACGTAATGCGTCTGTGGTTGTCGTTCCAGTTGTGTTTTACTAAGAGCATTGAAACTTGATTCGAAATTTTGTACTCTATTCCTTAGTTTCTTTGTCTGCAATATTTTACGTAATATTTGTGGCGAATAACGCTTAATCGATTAATTGTGCACTTGCGCACAACACTAGCTGCTCCGAACCGCCTGTCCGCATGGAACGATCCAAGATGGCGGCTTTTACCTTACAGTCACTTTGAGCATGGCTGCGTTTTAAATATTTTAACCTTTTTTATTAAATCTTTTTCATAAATTGAATTCAATAATTTATCTTAGTTAGTATTAAATATTTATTTAACTTTTAACAATAAGTAATGTGTTTCAAGTGCAAAGTGTGTTAAGTCGGACAATATTCTAGATCCTTGAGTGACCTTTTGAATAGACTTTCTTTTACCATATTGTTACATTATCGTATCTTATTTTAATTGTGTGAAGATTAACAAGAAAGTTTAACGGATTATTGTACTGTGATATAATTTATCTATCAGTGCCACATAAAGTCTGATATTCAGGTACTGTGCAAGAACTCCCACGTGGAAATATCTCACGTCTCTATTTATAGACCACGAACTTGGTTCATAAAAAGTGATAGGATAGATTAAAAATCAATACAGTAAGGTATTTTATATACGTTATTTGCTCTGTAATCATGAATTACTTTATAAATCGTACTGTAAAGTACACGGATTAAACCGACGCCAGACAAATTCAATTGTCTCCATATTTTATGTGATTAAGTACGTTACATCCTTCTACTTAAAATTTTATCGGACAATATGTTGTCTCGTGTTCAATTTCTCAGTAACGGCCTTGATTTTAGTAACTTGTTCGAAAGCAACAGGTGAAAATGTTTAAAATATCCAAATTCATCATCGAATTTCAGACATGCATTGAAAGCAACATGAAATTTAAAAAAAATATCTAAATTTCATAACTCATCCATCATCTAATAATTACAACCATGCAACATATTATCACTTAATGAATAATTTAATACCTAACTTGCTACATATAGTTGCAACTTGATATTAATTCTTACTGTTTTATTTTTTACAGTGATTAGTTCAGTTGATAGCTTGGCAGAAGCTATCGTCCTTCCAACTAGTCAAAGTAATCAAGGATTATGTGTGGAGCCAACAAAGAGACAAATACCATTAAAGCAATTTTCACCAGCCCCAGAGGCTGAAACCCCTGCTGCTGTAGCATCAAATGTTGAACTTGTAATCAAGAGTGAGCCTGTTGTTGAAACTCCTCCCACTGCCACACAACTGTTATCAGCTAGCATAGAAAAAGTTGCCAAGGAACAGCTTTCAAAGGCACCTGAACTAAAAGAAGGATCAAGTGCGATAGAAGCTCAAGCTAAATTAACACAGAGTATATCTAGTGTACTGCGCACTAATCAATCTGATTTGAAAATGAAAGATATTAACCTTAATAATAAGACTACAGGTTTGTTCTTTGTTTCATGTAATTGACTTCATATTTTAGTTTGTTATAATATGCTAGATGATTATCTAGTTTTGTGTATAAATCCTGTTTTTTTTGGGAGACTGAAACAAAAAAACATGACGTTATTAACATTTTCTGATTTTATGTTATTTCATTCAATATCTTTTAGTACCTAGTGGCAGTGTGAATTTTAGATCTGTTATCCAGCAATAGCACAGTAATTGATTGATTGATAACTGAGATAAATGATTGTCAGTTCTGATGATAATACTCAATATCAAATTAGGTTCATCATTATTTTTACTTTTCATCTGTTAGGAGTGAGGAAGCTGTATGATGTTGACTTAGTGCTAATCAAACTCAGTATTGAGCTTCTGGGAAAGGTCTTTAAAATCAATTAACTAGCTTGCTTCAGTAACATTTATTTTCTGGCCTAGTACTCAATGTCTAGTGACTAGCAGAGCACACTACTAGCTAGAACTAGCAGCACAATATCACTTGTACTGAATTATTTTATTTATTTGCGAACAATCAATCAAAGGGTCATGTTAGATCTCCAATTACACATTTGAGAGGTTTTGAGTTATCCATATTAACATGTGCAGGGTTTCAGTACAAAGTAGTAGTGGAAAGCTGACACTGGCCCCATACAAAATATGACTTCAAAAAAAATCGTAAAGGTTAAATTAATTATGTATAGCTAAACTGTCTTCAAATTTTATTTATTGATCTGAGGTGCTGTGTGTGACAGCATCGTGAATGTTTTGTTGTGATTTTTAATTTGCTTATGTTGAGTCGCACTGTAGAACAATGACCTACTTTTTCACCTTTCAAGTCTCTCATTCTTAGCAGTTTGCCCATCAAACATGTCCAGATATTGACTGACTTGCACACCAGTTGACTTGTCAAAATCCTCCTTCAGGCGTCCAGTAACTGGCCATCTTTAGTCTTCTGTCCATGTTCATAACAGTGACATTGGCAGTTCACCAAAAACCAGAAGTCCCACTTTTGGCCAGTTTTTTCCAACAGCTGCTATTTGAGTTTTGGGAACTCGGGAAGGAATCAGCTTTGGGTAGGTTAGGACAGGCAGAGGGCAGGACATATAAAAGATTGTTAGCTTTATTGGAGGATTTCCCTTGATATTTTTCAACAAGATTCATATTTTCTATCTTCCCAGAAGCTCTTCCAAACATTTTAATTTGTCTTTAGACTTATTTTTCTGATGTGCAGTTCTTTTATATACTGTTCTTATTAACTCTTCTAGGTCTGAGTGTCTGTATAGGTATTCTAATTATTAACTTGTCAAAATTGCACTATTAAAGCGACTTAAGTTAATAAAGCAGTTGAGAGTTATGGGCTCCAGACACGAGGTCAGTTTATCAGTCAGTTCAGTTGATAGTTCAGTTACTGGCTTTGTGTACAACTACATTTGATGAAGCCTCTCAAATGTGTAATTAAATTTGCGAACTACTGTAGTTCGCAAATTTAAAAAAAAAGGGAAGACATTTGACATCTACCTACGCGCACTGGGCCCGCGTGATGGATTACGGCTCACTCCCTCTCACCGAGGAGGAGGAGGCCCCGAGCAGAGAAAATTCTTGGCTGATTAAGTCATATGTTGTTGTTGTACATTTCAAGAGTTTCAGTACTGACTGGCTTCATGTATGCATCAGTCACTGGACTGACTCGCAAAGTGATCTCATATTAAGCAATATTCGCGAATAAATAAAACTAAACTATTTTGACACTGTTTGTTGCCCAGTCGAACTGACTGTGTAAACCTGACACGTTAATAATAAAAAATTTTATGAACGTACCCAGAGGCTTTGTGTTTGAACATTGCCAGCTCAGCAGACTTTTGGGTTATCTATATTAAAAGGGTATGGACATTTATAATTTGTAATCAAATGCCATTTGCATAAGGAAGAAATATTATTCATGCCATGGCATAAAAGTACAGTAAAAACTGCTTGGAAAACTGTTTCAATTGTCAGCATTAACTAGACAGATTAAATTTTCATTTAACCTCTTCAGTCAGTATTTTTTAATAGCAAGTCATTGTGTTGCTGATAACCATCAAGAATAGATAAAACATGTGCCCGCACTGCTGACATTTCTCATCAGTTTTCTAAAACCTTGCATGACTAGGTAGTAGAAGTATTTCCTTAAGAAGTTTAAAACAAATCTCATCATTCTTTGTTTTCCTGTGTTAGATTCAGATACTGCCAATGGAAACACTACTGATACAACTAAAACTGAGACTGTTCAGGAAGATATCAATAAAAATGAAAAAGTTTTAAAGAATACCAAGAACGCTAATAAAAAATCTGCTAACAAAATGGCTAATAATGAGTCAAATGTTAAAGAAGCTGAGTCATATGAAAATGGTAAAAATGAGACTGATAAAGTAGTTAATGTAGAACAAGATAAAACCCAGCCTGCTGATGAGATGACTGCTCCTAATCCTGTGCCAGAGGACACTTCAAAGATTGAGCAACAGACAACACCACAAATCTTTGTGCCCAAATACAAATATAGTGAAGGTTTGTTAAGTTTTAATTTATTGAGCTTGATAATCTACATCATCAGTTTTTTAAATATATTTTAATGCTTATATTTTCAGATCAATGGTCTCCACTTAATACTGCTGGCAAAAAGTGCTATGATATTGATTTGCTCAAGCAAATAAAGGAAGATCCACTTTCGAAGAACAAGCCTAATGTTCCTTTATTGGAACATTGCAATGTCATTAGGGTATTGTCATTATTCTGTTATATAATTATGTACATACTCGTATATCTATACATACAATAATTAGAATGTGATTTCTACCTCATTACTTATTTTCCAGACCACTCCGATGCAGGAGCAACAACCATTTACGCCTATTTCGAGGCCTATAAATGATTCTCTATTTCCCCCATTCGCTAAGAGTCCTGGTATGGGATCCAGAAATAACACTCCTCGAGAAACTAAGAAAGATTCAAGAAATACAGCACCAATTGGTAACATGTTTTGTTTTATATCTCAGTGAACATTATTTCTATATTTGACTTTGAAATATATTATTAAAATCATTCTTTTTACACAGGCAAAGGAAGTGTCAAACTGACCCCAAGTCCAAGTGGTAACAGCCCACATAAACCAGTTATCCATGTGTCATTGTCATTGAGGGAGGAAGTCAAACTTAATGAAGTAGATTCAGCATGGAAGCCTACTAGGTTCCGTAAAGATTCTATCAATGAAGAAGAATTCAGGACACAGGTAAACCCATTTTAATTTAATTATGTAATTAAGTGAAAATGATGTCTGTTGTGCATCGACTTAGCTTAAGTCAAAGGATTGATTTCTTCTTACTGATCCCTTTATCTTCCCGCAACTTGTAGTGAGTGTCGCGATGCAAGGTCATGTAACTATCTGACTGTCTAGTATATTGCTGGTTTTGTTATTATAACTTATATTTGACCTTCAACTGAGTATTTAAGTAGTCACAAAATAAGAGTTTGTTGTGAAAGATTAATTTTATATTACCTCTAAGACATTAAAATTGTATTGTACACCGTGCTAAATCTAGGTGTGTCACATGATGTAGAAGATGGCTTGTAATTTGACGCACTGGTATAAATATGAAAAAATATTTAAGGGTGAAAGCAAATTAACAAAGAAGACAATTGTTATTAAAGTAAACTAAAAGATTTAGTGAGCAACATATTATTTACATCATAACACTTTTTTTCAAGGTTTATTGCAGCTAGAGGTTAATAACCTCTGTGCTTGATACCAAATAGTGATACTGTCCCTGATTCTTAGCTATTGTTGTCTTTTGGTGGCTTTGGAATAAGCCACTCTCTGGTTGTTGCTGCCCCAACACTTTTCCGAAACCAGCAGCATGGAATTAATTTTGAGATATATGAAATAACTTGACACTTAAATTTAAAGAGTAAGCTGGTAGTGCTTGGCATTCACTTAGACAGTCGACACCTATAATTATAAGAGTTATCAATGTCGCTTTACAAGTCAGTCATACAGGGTGACCTGTATCATTTATTACTGGGGTATAATACGCGCCACGAAAGATGAGACTTGACAAGCTCAGTAATAGGGAGTTTGCGCAGGTAAGTCGTGTACGAAATAGTTACCCTTAATGTGTATATCTATTCAGGGATTTATTGATGACATTTAGATAAAATTCTTAACAATATTATAATATTTATTACGAAATAATAAAGTTTAAGATTAAAGTCAAGTCTCATATTTCGTGGCGCGTACTATACAGATGAGTGTATGGTACAAATTCCGGTACAGCATTCCATTGAAATGTAATGTTGATGCTAGGTGACATCTATTGTTCCTATTCTTTTTTGTAATTCTTTCAATTTAATTCTTTCAGGAGCTCTACAAGAAGTTCAGGGGTATTTTGAACAAGCTAACTCCACAGAAGTTTGATACTCTTTTGGACAGAGTGAAAACTTTGGATATCAACAACCAGAAGCGTCTAGAAGGTGTTATTGATTTAGTATTTGAGAAAGCCATTGATGAGCCTAACTTTTCTGAAGCCTATGCCGCCATGTGTAACAAGTTGTCTGTCCTAAAGGTAATATATAAAAAAACCTGGTTATGCTGATCATTAGACAAACATTACTTGGGCTGTATAAAAATGTATATTATTATTTATTCCACAGGTACCTGCTGACAACCCAACATCACCTGACAAATGTGTCAATTTCAGAGCGCTTATTATCAACAAATGCCAAAATCAATTTGAGACTCATAAAGTGGATGAGCAAATATTGAAATACGAAAGTGAGCTTGCTGCTTGTACTGACCCTGTGAGTTATAATGGCAATAATTCTATACATTTCTCGAATTGAAACATGAAACAATATTAATTAACTTAAAACAATTTTAGGCCAGGAAGAAGGAGCTGACTCTTATGATAGTTGAAGAAAATAGACGTCTTAGAATGAGGTCTGTGGGAAATGTGAGATTTATTGGTAAGTTTGTGATCTTTCTTTTTTTAAGTTGTTTGATTTTCTGAAAGTCAATTTCAATTTAATATATTAATTTCATTATTTTTTTGAAAACATGTTATTCAAATTGTATAATAAAAACTCATAATTATTTGGAAAATAGTTTGAATATAATACTTTATGAAATTACAAAAATAGAAAAAAATGGACTTGCCGGTTGGGAACATGAATGCAAAAATGTTAAGCTTGATGACAATGTAGCAACTTAATAAAAGACTTGGTAATCGATTACAATTAAACTTACTAAAATGGCAAATTATTGCAGATTGAGTATTAAATTGAAATAAAATTAAGTTTATAATATTTATGTTGAATTTATTTTAACACAAATTGTTGTTTGGAGTGTAATGCAATCTTATTGTTTTTATTTAATTAAAGATACACTTTAATTTTATTGTTACTTTTTTATGTTATTTATTCGCATATAAGCCTAATTGTATCCAAATTTTGTCTGTAAATTATTATAATGCACAATTTCTGCCCAAAACTGCTCCAGCGAAAGTCTTTATTCACGTAAACGTGAAATAGCAAACTATTTGCGAATATCATGAATAAGCATTAAAACTAATCTATTGCTCCAACATAAACATTGCGCCTGCTTTTTCCGATGGATTAGGCTGAAGTAGTACACCCAGGTGGTGGTTCTATTTGATTTGAATTTTATTGAAAATTTAGCCAGCCCAGCTAATTGTTTTATTGTTGCAGAACAGTCTGTATATCTGTTACGGCTGTTACGATAACTAACAGTATTTGCTAATGCGACATGTTTTTGATCATGTGTTTTAATTAGATTTACGGCAATACGCGAATTTGTTTTGGCGAGCGTTACTAGTTTTTGAAAGAAACAAAATTGGGGCAGTTTTTTGTCATTTTCTTGCAATTACATTTCTATACATGATTGTTACAGGTGAGCTGTATAAATTAAAAATGTTGACATCTAAAATCATGGATTATTGCATGAAGTATCTGATCGAAAAAGTTGAAGAAGAAAAGCTTGAGTGTCTCTGCAAGTTACTTACCACCATTGGAGAACAAGTTGAAAACGAAGTCCATGGCCAACTTGATAACATTTTCAAGAAAATGCAAGATATTGTCGAACGCAAGTCCAATAAAATAAGCAGCCGTGTTAGGTTAGTTTCAACAAAAATAATTTATATATTGATATATTCATTCCATACTTTTGTTCAATAAATAAACACGAATGTTGTTGAACAGGTTCATGCTTCAAGATGTAATTGAACTCAGGAAACGCAAATGGGTGGCTAAGACTGTTATTGATTCACAACCTAAAATGATGGATCAAATTCAAAAAGAAGCTGAGCAACAACAGCGTCATATTGAGGTAATTTGAGCTAAAGAAACTACTGATAAATGTTCTATAAATAAGCAAGTGCAACATAAATAATAATGAGGGTCGCACATAACATGTGGAAAACACTTCAAAGGCCTTATCTGATATACTGTCATGTCTAAATAAATTTACTTTCTCTTTTAGTTAATGAATGCTAGCCCAATTGGTGGTGGATTCCGCCGCGATGAAGGCGGCCGCGGCAAGCGCGGCGACAGTCGTAGACAGAATTCAAACAATTCGTTTATTGATAATACTTGGAAATCATCCCGGGCCAACTACCCAGTGGACACACTGAAACTTAAGGCTGTAACCCAAAAGGTATGCTTATTTTTCAGTTAAAATGATGATGTATGGATTTTATGAAAGATTGTTTTGGATAGGTAATAAGTGAACACTAAGATGACGACTGATAAACATTTATGGAACAAAAACTTGTACTGTGCTACCCTGTAATAAAAATGGTATGGTAATGAAAATTTATTACTTATATATTTTTAATTTTTAAAGTGTATAATAATGTCCGAAATTAGTGAATGTTAAGATGCACCAGTGTATGTCGACAATCACGAATTGCTGGTGAAAGTCAGAATTTGTTTAATTTTTCACATTTACTTTGATTTAGTTTTGGTGATGTCGTTTCACATATTAGTATTGACACTTGTATGTATATACCTTCCACAAATTATCACATACTAGCTGTGCCCCGCGGTTTCACCCGCATAAGTGTCGATCCCGTGGGAATATCGGGATAAAAACTATCCTATACCCCGGGACTCGAAACTATCTCAATACCAAATTTCATCTAAATCAGTTCAGTGGTTTAGGCGTGAAAGGTAACATACAGACAGATAGAGTTACTTTCGAATTTATAATATTAGTATGGATATTTCATCATCTACCTAGACTTACCAACTGAACTTCGACAAACTTTAATACGACAAGATTTTAATTCGATACTACGGAACTCCGACACGTCTTCATTTCGACAATACTTTATTTCGAAATACCTAAGTCCGACACTACTGTGCTCCGACAAAGCGTTTCTTCGACATGACTTAACTAGGAAACGATGCGACTTCGACGACATGCTTCTTCGACAACTATGGTAGTCCGACATGAGTCAATTTCGACGTACTCTACTCCGGCACGCTGTACTTCGACAATATCTTACTTCCGACGTTATATATCTGAGACACGATGCTACTTCGAAATTATTCTGCGACATTAGGAAACAACTAAATTTGTGAAAGATGATATGGCTAGAAAGGGGGTGAGTACCGAGATGACGACTAATAGAGAAGAATGGAAGAAAAAACATGTTGCGCCGACCCCAAATACATTGGGATAATATGGTTAAGAGTGGTATGATAAGGAACAAATAATAACTTGTATTTTTAAGGTATTTCGAACTAAAGTATTGTCGAAATGAAGACGTGTCGGAGTTCCGTAGTGGCGAATTAAAATTTTGTCGTATTAAAGTTTGTCGAAGTTCAGCTGGTAAGTCATCTACCTAGCCTTTTCCCAACTATGGACAGGGTTATATTAGGTCATACATATACATACATATTGTTTGATGTTTGTGAATTCTCTTTGACGTCATCGCTAACAACAGCGGTCGAACGAGCAATACGGGGCTGGCCACTTCTTGCTAGATTTGTAGTGGACCCAGTTTGCACGAGGCGCTCAGCCAAAAGCTTAATTGTTTGAGCACGTGGAACACGACGACAAGGAAAACGACGAAGAAATTCACGCTGCGTTAAAACAACATTTGTCAAATAAGCTGTAACAATAATTCCTCGTATTCCTCGTTCTTGAGGTGTGTATCGTTCAATGGCTTCTTGACAACTAATTCCCTATAATATGTCTACAACATAAATGTCAATGAACAGCGACATTTGGCGCCATCTGCAAAAAATTAAGGAACATTCACATTATGACATTATTTTTACGCTACCCATTAGTAATATATTTATGCTTTGTGACTGTACTTGTGTGTTTGTACATGTCATGGGTAATATCTGACTGAACTTGGATAAAACTAGGTTCACAAGCATAAGAATAGATTATTTCTAAACTTATGCAAAACAGGTTAGGTGGGTGTGCTCCTGTAGCCACCTGCGTAGTTGGTTGAAGGGGATGGGGACGACACATTCCAGTCCACAAACTGACGTACTGGATCACTAGGAAACGACGCAGCTGACGAGCTCGTCAGCTGCGTCGTTTTCTAATGATCCACTGTTTCTTTTTATCCATTGTAGTGTCACTATATTGCGGTTCAAAACAGTTACCCGTTCAAGCGCATTGTGACATTCTAGTATTAGGTTCGAATACTGTTTGAATATCTAACAAGCAGAATATCTAACTAATACGAATTTCTTTACTATAGTTCTTGATAAGTTGAATGATGCTTGAGATCATTGGGTCGAAGTAGCTCTACCTATTCCGATTATTGCTGATAACATTCACTGGTGACTGACCTAAAGAATAAATTACGGTCATTCACCAGCTATCTTGGTGAATGTTAACATACACCAGAGTATCTTAGGATACACTGCGCTTCGGACATTGTAACATATACACCTTGCAACGGTTATAGAGATGTATTGTATTGCCACTACTATTCAGTCCGGCCGCGCTAAAGTTGCCAAAGATGTAAACAACAATGGCTGCTCGAGATTGAATAAAATCGATTAAAGAATCTCAACATAACTAAGGCCACAAAGATCAGGCTCTATATACTTGTATTCCTGTACGGAGCTGAGATGTGGTCAGTACAAGAACTGGAAAAGAAAAAAAAGTAGATACTCTAGAAATGTGGTGCTGGAGAAGAATGCTTGGGGTATCATGGACGGAATTCCGCATAAACGTTTCCACACTCCAAGAACTGTGCATCATTTAAATTACATTGCCAGTCATCATTGTGAGAAAAAACAACATGACGTGTCATAGCCCAGCCACACACTTCAATCTCTCAATCAATAAAGTCTGACATAATTTCATAATGTCATATATGTATAGTAAATTTCATCAAATGGCAGCCAATAATGGCATCACCCTGCGATAAAGCCCCGAAACATAACTGCTTTCAAAAGTATTACAACATAGTGCTTAAAGAGGAGCAGTGCGAGACTACTCAGGCCCGAAGGAACAGAGTTTACAGTGAGGGTTCGAGGACTGAAAGCGCGACTTGAGTCGGATTTTTCTCACACAACCTCAATATAAAAATATCCAGACCACTGGGAATGGTCAACACTGTCTACCAAGCAGAGTGTGTTCCCCACACACTCTGCTTAGTAGACCGTGTTGAGCATGTAATACAAGCAGCTAATGCCATAGCAGCCAGGAGAGTTATCGACACATATATTTTCATACTCTCTGATAGCGCCTCAGTCCTCCAATCCCCTAGATAAAAAATGCATCACATCGAACCTAATACTAGAATGTCACAATGCGCTTGAATGGGTAACTGTTTTGAACCGCAATATAGTGACACTACAATGGATAAAAAGAAACAGTGGATCATTAGAAAACGACGCAGCTGACGAGCTCGTCAGCTGCGTCGTTTCCTAGTGATCCAGTATGTCAGTTTGTGGACTGGAATGTGTCGTCCCCATCCCCTTCAACCAACTATGCAGGTGGCTACAGGAGCACACCCATGCACAAGCAGAGAGCTGGTAGACGTCGTCACCAGGCTGCAGGCAATCCAAGGAGCCTATGCCATCATTGGATGGCAAACTAACCAGGCGGCTATTGTGACTAGACAGGAAAGGCCTGCGCCTGGTGACGGGGGCCATCACAGGACGCTGTTCGCTAAACAAACACTTCCATACAATAGGCATAACGGACAGTCCCCTATGCAGGGCTTGCATGGAGGCTGATGGGACCGTTGCGCATGTGCTCTTTGAGTTCACAGGCGTCACCCAGATTAGATCAGAAACCGTCGGATATGTTCTTGACAGACCGGGAGACTTAGTCATCCTTCTGGAGGGAGATGGGCTGGATGGAATAACCATCAACGGCCGCCGTGGCCCACGCACAAAGGTCCATTTGAAGGACTAAGTGTGGAAACCAAACTCATATGGTAGAACATAGTAAATTTCCTTATTACGTGGTTAACGCCTTAAGGTGCCACTGTTCGATATTTTTTCCATACAAATTTCGGGAGAGTATTACTTCACTGTTTGACATTGTACATCCAAAGAAATAACAAGCCATTAAAAAGTTATGAGCCAACAAAGATTCGTTTTTCTTGCTATTTTTGACGTAACTTAATAAAAGAACTGAAAAATATTAAAAATTAAATCCGTACCGACAAAGCTCAGTTATCAGAGTTCAAAAAACTTTATTTGTGATTGATTTATCTAGTGGATTTTTCATAGAACTCGATTTTCCAAAGCACTTTTCAAATATTTTTATGCGCCTATCAGTTCGGAACGGTGTTTCTGTGCGTGAGAACTAGATGTTGTGCGTGTAGATTAGCGTCTAACTGCTCATCACTGATACTAGCTCCGTCAGACACGAAGCCAAGTTAGACAGCGTGATTTTGGCCATGACCACCAGTGAGTTCGAGCTCGCGACTAGTTTACTCTTAATGGCCTTAAATTGTGTTTTTGATACCATAAGTTACTTTGTTTTAGAATCTGAACAATATCAAATTGGCTCCACATAATTCAGCCTGGAACCATGGCTCAGGTACAAAGAATACTGCACAGGCGAGTAGCAATTCCATGATCAGCATCAGCAAAAATATGTACAGTGTTCTAGAGAATGTACAAACTGATCCTACATCACTTAGAGGCAAGTACTTACTTTCTAACACTTCACACTACTTAGTTACTTAAACAGCAAAAACACAAATGTATTATTAACCCTTTGAACGCCAACGACGCTTACAAGCGACAAACGTAATCGGCCGCTAGAACGCCAACGACGAGTTTAGGCGACAAATAGATGTGCTACTTTATAATCTAATATTATAAAAAATACGTAAAAGGATTATGTTTTTTTAGATTTTGTCGTCTTCTCCTCATATATGGAAAATCGATTGTAGTAGCAGTGATAAAGGTGTATCGATATTTGTGAATACCCCATCACTAGCATTTTGTAGGTATTTAACAGTAAATAAATGGCTCGGCGTAGAGAGCATACTTCCTATGAGCTGCGCTTGGCGTTCAAAGGGTTAAAGGTGTGTATTATTTAAGGGGTGATTTGGTAGGTTTTGAGCATCATATTTCTATTCCATCCACGATTTACATTTCACCTGCCAAACCTTAAATAGAAGTAAGTAGTATATGAGCTTGAGACCAAACAAGTAGCTTTTTTTTTGGTTTAACAAATAGTTTTGGGTTCTTTATTCTTACATTTCGGGCACAATGAAAGTTAAAATCTACTAAATATAATGTAAAATGGGTTAACATTACTTTTATTACTGCTTAAGTATATTTATAATTTAATGTTAGTGTTAACAAATTTCTGTAATGTATTGGTTGTTTTTCAGCTAACAGAGATATGACCCCTAATTATTCAAAGGGAGCATCTATCGAAAGGTCCACATTCAACTCCAGAGGTGACTTCAGTAAGTTTATAATATGATATTGCGTTTTACTTTTGACATTCACGTGGCGGCATGACACGTGCCTACCAGCGGTTAGTCCCGCCCCGCCCTTAATTATATTTGCCAAAATGCCGACTTGATAGGCATACATTAAAAGATAATAAGATATTTTATTTTGCAAATATGGGTACAGTACATGGTGTTATAAGGAAATAGGTTCAGCCATATTTTACCAGTAGGCATGCAAAAATTACAAAAATAAGAACTAATTCATTAGACTATAACTAAATACTAAACTTTAACATACAAACAGAACAAGAAACAACACAAAACCAAAAACATTATAGTAAACAGTCTATCATGTCCTTTAGTATTTCTCTAGTTTAACGCAGGACTAAACGCAAAATTATAGACGTGATAACAATAAACCTTATTGTGTCTTGTGTACAGTGTAGTGTCCCGCCACGTGTTAACTATTCATTCTGTATAAGTATGATTCAAATAGGTTCTAAAACTACCTGTAATTTAAATTACAGCAGCAAGTGGAAGTAGCAGCCGCTCCGGTTCGGTGGGCGTAGCTCGCTCCAACTCCGGTACGCGCAGCACGAGCGCGGCGCCGACCACGCCGCCGGCCGCCAACGAGGCCCCGGCGGCCGTCACGGCACCAGCTCCCGTTCCTCAAGAACCACTCCCGGAGCCTAAGAAGAAGTCGATCAAGTCTATGATAGACCTCTGCATCATTAACTCGGATGATGTTGAAATGGTAGCTGAAGTCAAGCAACTGTACACAGCCCAGTACCATGCTGCTGTAGTTACTGAAATACTCAATGTTGCTGTAGAAAAGTAAGCACAGTATTATTATACTGAACTTTGTATATTTAGCTATTTAATATACAGATATAGTTACATCACTATTTTTTTGTAGGTCAGCAAAGGCGATTCCTGTCATTTCAAAGGCATTGCTCAGTTTAGTGGCATCAAACACCATCTCCCCTGACAATTTTGTAGCCGGCGTCAAAGAAATATTAGAATTCGCTCCTGATCTTTACATTGATATTCCTATGCTGTATGATAATTTAGGAAAGATAATTGCACCACAAATCGAAAAGAAGGTAAATATACTAATTTGTTATATGACATTTTTAATAATACTTAAATAATATGGTCTATGTAATAATCACTATATTTATTTTCAGCATATCACGTTTGTACAGCTATTTAGGCTTTCTGAAAGCGTAATTTCTGCGAATCATGGGCATCTGTTTTTAAAAGCAGTGATTAGAGACTTAAAAGAAAGTATGGGACCTTCCTTTGTAAAAAGCAAATGGCAAGAGTCTGGTCTTCAAATTAAACAATGGATGGATGAAAAACTTGTAAGCATCTCGTTTTCTATATCAACCTCGTAATTTTTATTTGCTTACATGTATATTAATTTTTTATACTAAAATTAATTTTGATTTCAGGTGACAGCATGGTTGGAAGATAATAAGTTTGAATTTTTGGAAGGAGATTCTAAGGTTAGCGAAGAAACGAAGAAAATCTTAACACCAGCTCAAACTCAAACCAAATTAGTTCAACTTATGAATGCTGATGAGACTTGTGAATGTATTAAGGGATGGATACAGGTAAGATACATTGAAGCTTCGAGTGGAATGAGCTTTTAGGTCTTCATTTAAAAATATCATAGATTAGAAAGATTATCATTTATAAACTGAAAATTGATGTGAATATGAATTTGTAATAATTTCCCGTTGATGTGTTTCCACAGGACAAGATTGGTAATTCTACGAATGAGGATTGGTTTATGCGAGCACTAATTCAAGCTATATGCGAACATGCGCTTTTCGGGCCTAAGGGACGCGATGTGCCACACTTCAATCAAGACCGCATGAATAAGTATGCGAGTCTCATAAATGACTTCGGCGAAACAAAACAGTCGAGAGAGGCGAGCTGTTTGTTCGGCATACAACAGCTTATACGTAGGCTGGAACATCCGCAAGGTTAATATAATAATCAATTTAATTAAATAGATTAGTGTGTAATAAGTGGGTCGCTACAAAGTCGGCCGCTTGTTGTATATTTTTATCAATTCATCAAATAAATCTAGCTTAAAGTTAACTTAATACCTAGTATACAGGGTGAAATTTTAATCACGTTTTTCCTCTTAAGGGTTCATTGTACTCATCATTATGAAAAACTTTTACTATGGGACCAAACCCGAAATCGTGAAAAAAATCAGCTTTTATGTTCGCATAACTCGTCAAAGTGTAGGGAACATGTATACATGCTTGTCTACTGCAACGAAAACTAAACTATTGATACTGGACTGATTAGAAAGTAATGGAGAAACACTTAACCAAAAGAGATCGCAGAAAGCGATAAGGCCGCCCATTGTATATTTTGTAGTGTTTAATGTGTTTATTTCATGTTATGTATTTTTGTGGTGTACAATAAAGTATATATAAATAAATAAATATAAATAATAACCAAAACTACTTCAGGTGGTAATTAATTGAATTGTTTCTTGTTACAGGCTTAACTTTAGAGATATTCCAATATCTGCATGAACAATACATAATTTCATTAGATGGGTTTATTGCATGGGAGGAGTCTGAAAAGGAGCCAGAGGGAAAAGGTAAATTTTGATTTCTTTGTTTCTTCAACTATAACTAGAAGAAATTTGGCGATAAACTTAAATGCTGGTAACTTTCTGTTTGCAGGTGTAATGATGAAGGCGTTGGTTTCGTTCTTTACGAACATTAAGGAGGCCGACAACGAGGACTCGTGCAGCGAGGACTGACGAGCGCCGCGCCACGCGGTCGCGCTGCCGCCGCTCTTCGCGCCGGTGATCGCACCCGTGCTGATCGCAGCCACGCCTGACGCAACATCTGCATTCAATGTCTTCTATATTTTTATATATTAGAATCATCCTAAATGGAACTCATAGATTATATTATTATTATGATAATGCTTAACCTAACAGAAGCTAGAAAAAAGTTGTATAATATTTTTTAACGCGATAGTTATTTATCAAGATCTTAAATTGAAATTGCTTCAAAATTTTAATGTGTGGCTCAGTATCGTACCTAATTGGAGAAATGCGCCACATTGATTTTGAATGGGTGTAATTTCTGAGGGACATAATAATTATGGTCATTGATTGATTATATAATCATTATTTTATGGTTAAAATAGTTTTATCAATTATGAAATCACAGAATTAAGTAGTCGGGTTTTTATCATTATACAAGTCCACAATAATATAATAATTGAAATATGCATGTTTTAACCGATAATTATTACGCGAGTGTTGTCAAGATACACCCAATATTCTCTGTTGTCAAGATTCGCAAGAACATCTATTGGTTTTTAATAAATATTTATTTAAATGTTTTTACTGTTTATAATGTTAATTCTAGAAATACAAATATACATGGTTAAAAATTGACTTTTTAATGTAAAAAGTCAATTAATGGTTTTGCCTATACTGAGGATTATTTTTTTAAATGTATTATATAAAATGCCAATCTTGTCAGCAGAGAAAGTAATTAATCTCTGGCAAATTAAACATTTTACATGAGTTTCCTTGCGAGATTTAGCCTACCTTAAGCTCTTGATGCATAACTTGTACGCTTTGAACATCTTTGCGAAAATTATTTAAAAAAAAAATTAACTGTATATTCTGGTCTAATAGAAAGATACATTTGGATGCTTTCATTGGGTTAAAGCTTATAATAGTCTTACTACTAGTGAAGTCACTGTTTAGAGAAATATGTTTCCTGTTCAAGTTTTTGTTTTTAAACATAAAACTGATAGTTAATATATGAATCTAATTATTTACTTAAATCATATAATTCTATAGGTAATAAAATAGCTAATTTTGGAGTTGAAAGAGTTGCATGTAGTGGCGGATTTTTCTACTGGGCGTCCCAAATGTCAGATTCTTGGCGTCTTGTTAATCATGAACGTTATTTTTGTGAATATCATGTTATGGCGATTGGGTTGTTTGATTCGTCTTATAAAATTCGCCACTGCAAACAGTAGAATTTATATAAAACACAACTCCAATTCCAGAAATTGTTAATAATGATACTTAATAACCAAGCGCCCGAATAGTAGAATGATTAATAACTATTTACACCAATTGCAATTATATAGAAAATAGTTAAAAAAAAGTTTAATTACATGCTCCAATTTAAAATGCTCTCAATTATTTTAATTTCCATTTTTTAATATTCAGTAAGTTTTAATTTCATCATTTAAATTTATCCTTTTTTATCATTTTAAAACCCGAAATTAATCTATACCATGTGACTTTTAATTTAATAGATATTTTTATTTAGTTTTAATTTGAATAGTTAGCTGTAACTCAGTAAGCAGTGATATCTGTCTCAAATCTTTCGTGAATTCAGTTGGCAGGGCGCGAGATGCGCGGCGAGTAGTGCGGGCGAAGGCGTACAGACGCCTTCGCCTTGGATGGCACGCTTCGCACTCCGTCTTTCGCATGTTAATTTCTCTAACTTTACTGTCTCCGCTGCTGAGTTTTTATTACTTATTAGCTACTCTTGTCAGTTACTATGTATGTTATGTAAATAAACTTTTTAAAAAAAAGCTAATGTTTACTGAGTATTCCTATTAATGAACACCACAATGTAAAACTAATACTAAAGCAATAAATGATAAATTCCTAGCCTTTCAAAATAATTCTAAAAAATAGAAAAAATAGTACTTTTATATTCCATAGAAATGTATATTCAACAAGAAATATTAGTAACAACACACGTTATTTATTATATTATAAATTTTATAAAAAAAAATATAAAATAAATCTCTGTTTGAGGTTTTTGTAAATAAACGTGGTTTTAATTTGTAGTTAAAACCTGAAAGCAACCCATAGTAACTAATATTAACTATGTATACAGGGTGTTACAGAAAGGGTACATCAATACGAACGGCTACCTAATTGCGGAACGTCAAATCGTCAAATGATTCTGATCAGTTGGCTTCATTTCTATCACAATTGGCTTCATTTTACGATTTTCGAATTGCGAAACTCTATTATGAAACCAATTATGAACGTTAAGGCCCTGCGCAGAAACTAGAGTTTCGATTAGTCTCTGGGATTAAAAACGAACTATAAATTGCCGTGTTTAATAATTTATTTAAAAAATGTCTATTCTTCATTTGTTTCTTCTCCATAAAGGTTTCATAACGTTTCTATTACCTCAATAGTTCAATATGCTTACCTGGAGGGAAAAAAAACAAAAAAATCCTTGTTGTTTTCGACTTATATTTCGGAGAATAACTCCGAAACCTGACGCTTTAGGATATTATGTTACATAACATTTTTTGTTTGTATAAGTGTCCTCTATCTAAATATATAACTTTTGTTGAGCACCGCGATTCTGAAAAAAAATCAAAATGGCGGCTGATTTTAGGGCCAAAACCTTCAAACCCCATTCAGCTTTTCTTTTTTTTTTTTTATTTATCATTTATACAAAAGAATACAGGATTATTCATAATAAATAGCAACCAAAAACCACTAAGGTTTGAACTTGTGCTATCATGAGTCTATCTCAATATCGAACTATACAATTATTAACATCTTAAGGTCTTTAAATGGTTACAATCATTCCTACATAATACTTAAGTAATATTGCTTAAGTTTACAGCTCAAAAGCAGTAACTTTGAAAATGCTTAATATTTTTTTATTTCGATAGTTTATAAAATTGAAATCATAAAAAACGTGTCACCGCACTACGAGGGTCATTATCCATTATCTGTAGTGTGTCTGTGCGCCTGGTACACGCACATCACGCCGCCGCGCGCCAGTGCAGCGCCGTGATGTCGAAATAAAAAAAATATTAAGCATTTTCAAAGTTAATGCTTTTGAGCTGAAATTTTGTACAGAGATTCTAGACCAGATACACTCTTCAACCCGTTTGTATTGATATACCCTTTCCGTAACACCCTGTATATTGTACCTACATGGACTCTAACAAACACCAGCTTCAGATCGATCGATCTCCTATGTATTGTTTTATATAATTTAAATATTTTAGTACCTACAGTATACAGGTTGAATTTTCGGTTTATTCCCGGTCGACCCCACTGGGCACGAGTGGGAAAAAAAGTTTCGTTCCTCCCCAGTGGTGATGATTGGAACTTTTTATTTCCCACTCGTTCCGCTATAGACAGAGAGTCAAAATGCAACAACGGATTTCACGGATTTTTCCCACTCGTGCCCAGTGGGGACGACCGGGAATAAACCGAATTTTCTATCAAGCCACTATAGATTATGAACCAGTCCCAGAGAAAAACGCTGATATTAAAGTTATTTTTTTTTTTGTTGACTACTTGTTTCAGCAGTGCTCAAAACATGTACGTTTGCCTGGCTAGGCCCCCCGGAATTTGCGATTTAGGTATACACCAATGCAATGTACTCGCCTCTAGGAGTATATGTACCGCTTTCTTTTTCAATGTACCTCTGTACTTTTGAAGAAATATGCAAAAAAAGGGGGCCGTGCCAGCCAAACGTTTTCAGCACGGCCCTCGTGTAACTTGAAAAATATATAGCGTATTAAAAAGTTTCATAAACTCAATGTACCGTAACAGATATTGTGAATTCGTAATAACAAATAATATATAGACGTGGATAGGGGGCCGTGCTGAAAAAAAAAGAAATGAGAAAATATCTAAAAAAGACAAAACAACCTTAGCCAAAAACTATATAAAAGTAATTCATGTTTGGCAAGTAACATATGTACCGCATTGGTTTCTCATACAACTTGCTGAATTAAAAAAATAAACCAATTTTAGTTTATTCAGCACGGCCCTCTATAGTTGCCTATATCTTTTTAAATATGACATGTTTGTTTACAAAATTCGACTTCCTGAATTATGTATAGGAGTACATTCGTTCCAAATAAATTGCGATTATGGTGTATTAGTATTTTAAAAGATAAATTGGATCAAAAATATCCTAACATGCAACTGATGGGGTGACCATGATTCCACGTGAGAATGGATAAAAAAACTTCTGAGTAAATCTTTAATAAAATAAAAAAATCAAAAATATCGTAATCTGTATTAACTATTAACGATAACTATAATAGTAGTAAGTAGTAGGTCGCAAATCGAACAAAACAACAAGTGTCGTTAAGACTAAATAGCTCAAAAGGCTTAAAAAAATCACATATATATTTCCAATAAATCACACGGATTGATGTACGGTACATTACAATAAAATTACAGTTTCGGTACATTTCACAGATTAGTTACGTTTACCTATGGAATAATCGCAGAAAAACTATGTGTCACAAACACTACAATTCTTTTACCTATTGTGGTATAGTAATTTTATTTTAGGTGCATCGTCCTCACATATTATTATATAGATGTAAAAAAATTAACCTTAAAAACTTTAAGAGGTGCTTTAGACCATCGAACTGAACAACTTTCACTATGGGACCAACTCTGAAATCACGAAAAAAAAAATGAGCTGTTTCATACATTTTGGCCGAGTAGGTATTGAACTTTTGTATGAAACAGCTGATTTTTTTTTCGTGATTTCGGAGTTGGTCCCATAGTGAAAGTTGTTCAGTTCGATGGTCTAAAGCACCTCTTAAAGTTTTTAAGGTTAATTTTTTTACACCTTATATAATTAATGTACCCATGCAAAATATTGTAGGTACCTAAAACATTTTAAAAGAGTAACGGTGGAGTTTCTTGCCCATTCTTCTCCACACGAAAACTACCTTTTGGAAGGGGCGACTAGAATCAATTCTATTTTAAGGTAATTTTTGACGTTCAAAAGTGCCTTTTATATGCCTATTTGAAATAAATGCTTTCACTTTGACTACAGAGCTTAAAAGGCTTAAAAAATTACAGATACGTTTCCAACAAATCACATTGATTGAACCTTACCTAGTGAATTAATAGCGACCGCACACAACAAGTTTTAACTGATTTAATTCCCTTAAAAGATGTCATCGCTAATATTAATTTTAAAGAAAAAAAAACAAATTGTAAAAAAAGAATGTTTATTTCAATGTAGTCACATAATTTCATCAAAGGTATAGAATAAATCAACCTAATTTATGGAACCATGGTCACCCCATCAGTTGCATGTTAGGATATTTTTGATCCAATTTATCTTTTAAAATACTAATACACCATAATCGCAATTTATTTGGAACGAATGTACTCCTATACATAATTCAGGAAGTCGAATTTTGTAAACACACATGTCATATTTAAAAAGATATAGGCAACTATAGAGGGCCGTGCTGAATAAACTAAAATTGGTTTATTTTTTGAATTTAGCAAGTTGTATGAGAAACCAATGCGGTACATATGTTACTTGCCAAACATGAATTACTTTTATATAGTTTTTGGCTAAGGTTGTTTTGTCTTTTTCAGATATTTTCTCATTTCTTTTTTTTTCAGCACGGCCCCCTATCCACGTCTATATATTATTTGTTATTACGAATTCACAATATCTGTTACGGTACATAGAACGTGTTAGTAAAGTACATTCCTTGAGTTTATGAAACTTTTTAATACGCTATATATTTTTCAAGTTACACGAGGGCCGTGCTGAAAACGTTTGGCTGGCACGGCCCCCTTTTTTTGCATATTTCTTCAAAAGTACAGAGGTACATTGAAAAAGAAAGCGGTACATATACTCCTAGAGGCGAGTACATTGCATTGGTGTATACCTAAATCGCAAATTCCGGGGGGCCTAGCCAGGCAAACGTACATCTCAAAACATGAAATGGAGGCCATTCGAACAATTTATACCATGGCATGGCCAAGGTTAATGATTAAATCTAAATTCTTTAGACCCATGATTGTTACGAGATTTCGTTTGTATTATGAAGTAGATGTATCTTCAGAAAGGGATTTGAAGATTTTTGTATGGAGGGTGGCCCGAAGGTCAGTCGCTATTTTTATTTTTTTTTCAGAATCGCGGTGCACAACAAAAGTTATATATTCTCAAGTCTCTGGGATTAAAAAACGAACTAAACATTGCCGTGTTTAAATATTTATTTAAAAAATGTCTATTCTTCATTTGTTTCTTCTCCATAAAGGTTTCATAACGTTTCTATTACCTCAATAGTTTAATATGCTTACCAGGAGGGAAAAAAAACAAAAAAATCCTGTTGTTTTCGACGTATATTTCGGTGAATAACTCCGAAACCTGACGCTTTAGGATATTATGTTACATTACATTTTTTGTTTGTATAAGTGTCCTCTATCTAAATATATAACTTTTGTTGTGCACCGCGATTCTGAAAAAAAATCAAAATGGCGGCTGATTTTAGGGCCAAAACCTTCAAACCCCTTTAATATACCTTCTTTTAAATAGGTTTTAATGTCGCTTTTATTTAATTTAATATTCAGCTCATGGTTCCTTTGATCAATGACCTGAAGGCCAATTCTCGTAATCTAAAACTTTCAAAATTTAGTCACAGTCTCATCTCGGCGACAAAAAAATGTCAAAATGTAGGGAAATTAGAGATATTGTAGACAGATTGAGACTGATCAGACTGTGAACGTTCTTAAAATTACGAGAATTGCCCCTCTGTAGTAACTTATTCATACTGGCTGAAAAAAATCACCTGACATACAGCAATAAATAATTATAAAACACATTTTTCAACACACTTGCTCGTAAAATGGCTCTTAATGCACAGCTTTTAGATCCATAATGCAGTGTATTACAAACGCGTGCTTTTTCTTTACGTTACGGTACTTGTGCTTTATTTCCACAGATAACTATTTAATTTACTAGTCGGAGGTCGGAGAAGTGCGTTTTTAACCGACTTCTAAAAAAGGAGGAGGTTCTCAATTCGAATGTTTGTATTTTATTTTTTATTTTTTTTTATTTTTTTATGTTTGTTCGCGCATAACTCCGTCGTTTGCCAATCGATTTGAAAAATTCTTTTTTTGTTGGAAAGGGTATACTTCCCAAATGGTCCCATGAAAATTTTATCGAAATCGGACAAGCGGTTTTTGAAAAATCAACAACAATCTAAAAATTTATCTACATTGTCTACATTAACGATCTTTTTGTTTACTTTTTTGTGGGGTAGGTACTACTAAAAAGTGAAAAATAAAAACTTTTTTACAAAAAAAAAAAACAACCGACTTCAAAAAAAACACTACAAAGTGATAAATAACTTTAATTTCGGAAGTCGGTGTCAAAAATCGAAAATGCGGAATCAACGACACCGACTTCCGAAATTAAAGTTATTTATCACTTTGTAGTGTTTTTTTTGAAGTCGGTTGTTTTTTTTTTTTGTAAAAAAGTTTTTTTTTTTAAATCTCTTCAAAGAGACTTCATGCCAAAAAGAATCCGCGAGCCAATTTTACTTTTTTTTTTTAAATAGTCTGAATTGTCCTTGGTCCCAAGATGAACTAAAATTTATTTACCTTAAGATGAATGCGCAGTTGTAGCCCACGAAATTAAATATTTCTAACGTTTTTTGCAATTTTCAGGTCAGTGTCAGGTTGTATCTTGATCAAAATATGATTCGCGACTATAACAGATACGTATTTACAGAATTATAATCATTAGAATCATTAAATACATCTTTCTAAGTTAGATTTGTTCCATAACAACAAATCTCTTATGGAAAAGTTCTTAGGGAATAAATCTAACTTAAATTTATATATTAATGATTCTAATGACTATAATTCTTTAAATACATATCTATTATATAAATATACATTTTGATCAAGATACAACCTGATACTGACATGCGAATTGTAAAAAACTTAAAAAAAAAATTTCGCGGTCTACCACTGCGCATTCACCTAAGGGTGCATCCACACATAGCGAGGCATGTGCCGCAAATGATTTTTTTATATTTATGGTTGCCTCAGGCTGAGGCATCTAACATACAAAAATAAGCACTTGCGGCGCATGGCTCGCTCTGTCTGGATGCACCTTATACATTTTCCGTCGTCCCTCCCGTAACCAAACGGAAAAGACCACTGGCGTTCTATTATTGCGGATTCTCACTGAATTATGTATATTTCTCTATGCAAATAGTACTTTCTAATTCCATACTAACTAAACTACAATTTGACATACGACAACACTACGATCAGTCTTAACATTATTTTGTGTTTATTATATTTTTTCTATAGGCTGTATATCGGTTTTGTGTTTGCCTTTAAGAAAAAAAACGCGCGCCGCGCTAGCAATGCTCGCGCAGGTGTAGGAATGACCATTACTTAATCTATGGGTAAACCTGCGCGCGCACGTCAGCGCGGCGCGCGGAATGACAAACCAAGCCCGCCATTTTCCATACAAGTTAATATTTAAGAATACAAGTCTGTTTTTTTCCTCACAAGTGTGTTGAAAAACGTCGTATGATACGCGTGTGCATTGATAATTAAACTCTCGGCTACCTTATCGCGCTCGCCTACGGCTCGCGCGAATAATACCGCCTCGAGTTTAATGATCAACATAGCACACATGTATCATAATGTACTATTACCGTCGCGCCGGCACATGAGTAGACAAACGGAACAGAGACAAAGCTTCTTAAGAACGTGCAAAATTGTTACCTGTTTTGGTAGGGTTGTCACAATAGGTTAAGACAAATTAAACAAAACGTAATTTTGTTAAATAGTTTTATTATTCAGTATGATAGAATACTTTACAAATTACTTTAATAATTTTCTTTTTGTAATTTTTGTTTTTAATCATTTATAATTTTCTTTTTGTAATTTTTGTTTTTAATCATTTATTGTTTCTTTTAATGGTGTGGTAAATGCTTTGAGCTGAAAAAAAAAAAATGGCAATGTGAACCGAACACTATTATGCAAAAGACATAGGTAGGTATATTTTAAAGATTATATATATTATTTATTTAATTTCAAGACAGACCGACTAGTAGCGAGAAAAAAGTACGATGTAGGTATTAATAATGTTTCCATTAGAAATGCTTTTTCTCGTATTCAAACTTTCATGATCATGCTACTATGGCCGTTGAGGAGTTCCCTCGTGAGAAGACTATCCTGTCTGCAGCAGCAGTTTATAGTGAAGGTCATGATTAGCAAGCAAAATTAAAGGACGATGCGTCAGAACGTCCCGTCCCCCCAACCTTACATTGACCAACAGACTTAAAATGTATCTCATTCAAACCGTCTTAGCAAGGTGATCAATTTTTACTATGACAACATCGTTCAAAAGTGCGGGATATTCCGAGAAAATCCTGTTTTAGTGTTAATATTGTCACAACGTCCCCTCAACCCTTACATTGACCAACAAACGTAAAATGTATCTCATTCAGACCGTCTTAGCAAGGTGATCAATTTTTACTATGACTACATCTCTCAAAAGTGCGGGATATTCCGAGAAAATCATGTTTTAGTGTTAATATTGTCACAACGTCCCCCAACCCTTACATTGACCAACAAACTTAAAATGTATCTCATTCAAACCGCCTTAGCAAGGTGATCAATTTTTTAACCGACGAAAAAAAACGGAGGAGGTTCTCAATTCGACGCGTATATTTTTTTTTTTTTTTTTTTTTTTATGTATGATCACGCATAACTTTTTACAGAGCAGTCCGATTTTGATAATTCTTTTTTTATTAGAAAGGGTATACCCTGAAGTTGGTCCCATATAAATTTGGAAAAAAAATTCCAACCCTAAGGGTTAGAAAACAGGGGATGATTGATTGTTCACTCACTGATTGTAATGTATGACCACGCTTAACTTTTTACAGAGTAGTCCGATTTTGATCATTCTTCTTTTATTGGATAGGACATACTTCGAAGTTGGTCCCATGTAAATTTGGAAAAAAAAAAAACCTACCCTAAGGGTGGGAAAATAGGGGTGACTTATTGTTCATTCACAGATTTTAATGCTGAGCTGTGTATTACAATTAAAATAAAAGGCCTATCTATGTTGGTATATAAAGCCTGTTTTTTTTTAAGTATTATATTATATTATTTAGTATTATATTACACAAAAAATAATAGTTAAAGTAGGAGTATATAACAGTAATGTCTAAAGTAAGGTAGGTATTTTAAAAGTAATCAAACATTAAGCATGTAGTAATTAGTAAATTATGGCCTCAAAAAATTATAAAATAAAAACTTTTTAACAAAAAATTAAACCTCCGAAAAAACTGAAAAGCAAAAAATAATAAACTTTTTTTATTTAACCTTAATAAATAAGTTCTTAAACTAATGCAAGTATACCTAAGTAATTTTGAGTCGGCGCCAAACAATCAATGAACAAAGATTACTAAATTACCTTAAATTTAAAGAAATAAGCAACGTGAAATCTATAGCGATAAACATTAACATTTCAAACAAAAAATGCGCTCTCCGCACGACCACTCGCAACGAATTAATTTGCTTGTTTGGCGCCGACTCAAAATTTCTTAGGTATACTTGCATTAGTTTAAGAACTTATTTATTAAGGTTAAATAAAAAAAGTTTATTATTTTTTGCTTTTCAGTTTTTTCGGAGGTTTAATTTTTTGTTAAAAAGTTTTTATACTATGACAACATCTCTCAAAAGTGCGGGATATTCCAAGAAATATCATGTTTTAATGTTAATTTTTTTGGCACAAAATAACATTTTGTACCTACACCATATTCTTTGATTTTCAAACCTCTCAAGATCAATTTAACAGATGCCATTTAAAAAACAAAAAACGTCGTTCGTTACTCGTCTCATTTTATCTATTCCTATAGGCAGTTGTCCCACCGACGGCGATGAACGAGTAGCGAGTAGAACTAGCAACTGAAAACGAGTTAGCGAGCAGCGTGTGTGTAGTTCCGATAGTTTTGTCGTTAGGCTATCAGCGAGTATTCGAGTGCGACATATATTAAAATCCATCCGGCCGTTAGGATGCTTCGAGGGTATAAGGAATTACACATACAAAGATTAAGTATATAGTTAAGTACGCATAAAAACAACCCTATCCTGTCACGGAGTCGGTTAAATAGTGTATGACACTGCCATAACTAAGTATATTCCGGTTATTTAACAGTTTCATAAACTTAGTTATAAGTTTAATTAATATAATATTTTAATTGTGAAAGATCCTAATCTACGTTATTATTATTATTTATTTATCTATGGATACAGTCTTAATACAGATTTGTTTGTTTTGTACCATTAAACCAGAAATGGTTTGTATTGGTACTCACATTCGTTATAAGAACACTTCTTAATGATAAGGTTCTATGTTAGTATAACTTTTATTTACTTCAATATATATCATTCATCTACTCACACCATACAGACGTGATATTAGTTAATAGATATTCACTACAATATTATAGTTTTAAGTTATCTTGCTGCGCCCTAACAGGGTCATGTGCTCACTAGCTTAAGCCTAGCGTGTAACCACGTGTAACTATGGTTGTGTACATTGTGCGTTAAATAAATAAATAATCGAATTGGTTTAAATTACCTCGCAGTAGGCGCAAAAAGTAGAGTACCTATTCTCCTCAGTGATAAAGGTGTCTTCGTCTTGGGCGAGCTTGAATCCCTCACTGCACTCAGGATTCAAGTCTTAACTCCTGAGCGAATCTAAGCCCCATGGATTTTGGAGTTAAAACTGGTTGTTAATATTTTTGTAGATCTTTATGAACCTGATAACACATACAAAAGATATGTTGCAGGGCGGGGGACGGGCCTTTTTTTTATTTTTTCTCGCGGTGGAAATCCTCATGGACTTCCTCTATCGTGGGGGTGACAGAGGGGCATGCCGGACTCTTACCGGCTAAAATCACCGCGGTGTTCCACCTCTACCTATAGCCGGGGGTGCGGGATTCGCAACAGCATTCACGGGCCTTAGGCCGTCGGATAAAGACATTAAATTCGCAAAGCGTGATGTAGTTCTGCATTTTTGGTATGTTGTATAGGTTTATTAGGGTAGTGTAAATTCAAATTTAGCAACTTCGAAAAACTTGTGGAAACTGAGAAAATCGAGAAAAACTTCGAAATTTTGGGACTTTTTTCACTATTTGCTCTCCAGGGCCAAAACTATGAATTTTTTTGCGAACAATGTTCCGCACACTTATAAACTGTTGCCTACAATTTGAGCCTAAATGCAGCTCTATTGACCCCAAAGAAGCCAAGCTATGGCACTTCGAAGATGACCAATTTTTCTTGAAAATTGAAATTTTCAGGTTTTCCACACTTATTTCGCGAAATATTGGCAAAACCACTTGCCCTACGAAGAAAAATTACTGAAAATGTTTTGTAGTACCTACATTTATTTAGCTTTTATTAGAGCCCAAAACGAAGTCTGTGAGACTAGCAGTTCACTAACAATCTCAAAAAAACGAAAAGAAGGTATAATGGGCTATAGAGACAAAAGACTAAAATATATTATAGAGATATTGGAAATTAGACAGGAATTTTGGTGGGAGGTGACTTGCAATAATCTCGCTCAAAGTTTGATTTGGAATCTAAGTTCTAGGCAAAACAAAATCAATGACCGAATTAAAAAAAAAAAAACAAAAAATCAAACCGAAAAAACGACGATTGAAACTGTAGGTACCTATTTGTTTATAATGTTATTTTATTATCATAATTATTTTACATGATTATAGTCGATTTATATTTCTACGCAAATATTGTTTCATTATATTGTAGGTACTCAAATAAAAATCCTTAGAACTATTCTGTAAATCAATAAGATGGTCGTTCGAGAAATGATGTTTCAAGATAATGGCCTTCGCGCTGCCGATAATTCGAGCTTATAGTAATTCGAGATTTCGATGCATCGAGGTAGTGAACTGTCGCGCTCATAATTCATCGATTTCATTTAATATCGAGTTAACGTTTTCGAGCAAGTGTTATTCGATCTAACGTCATTCGATTTCAAGTATGGAACCCTATTCATACACACAGTACAATAAACAACTATTATTAACAATAATATACCACGTTTTTACATTAAAATATTCAAACTTGCAACTAACAAAACAAACAACGTGCGTCGTCGCACTGACCCTGAAATTGTCAACTGGCTGTGCCAGCGTAAACCGGTTTTTTCCAGTCTCGCCGCGTACGCGACAAGCGGCCAGTGGTCACGCACACATGCCCCGCGTGCTTGTAGTAGTGCAACCGATTCGCGCGGTTGTTTGAAGCTTTGTATCTGTTCCGTTTGTCTAATCATGTGGCGCCGCGCCGGCCTGCATCGCATTTCATTTTAATCTGTCAAGCTCCGCTAATGAGACACAATTGATTTTCTATTGTTTCGTCGCCAATGGGCGATGCGCGCCGCTTGACCGGTTAATACAAAATAGTGCAGTTCGCATGTCCGTGACTACCGCCACCCCACCAACGCCGATCGCTTCCATATTTGGTAAATAATTAGTACCTACTCAATTGGTACTAATTAGTACTCGAACAAAATAAATTGGTACCTTAATAGTTTTCGAGAGAATCGACTTTGAAGGTGGTCTTGCGGTAGTCACGCTCCCTTCAGCAGGTACACCATGAGCGCCGAAAAAGGGGGCATGCTACAGCTATTCTAAGTATAAAAATAATTAGTACCCTAATATTCTGACAGGCCTGAGGGTCTAGTGGTTAGTGACCCTGACTGCTATGCCGGAGGTCGTGGGTTCGATTCCCACCCAGGACAAATGTTTGTGTGATGAGCACGATCATTTGTTCTGTGTCTGGGTGTAATTTATCTATAATATGTATGTATTTAGAAATATATAGGTAAGTATGTTTATCAGTTGTCTAGTACCCATAACACAAGCTCTGCTTAGCTTGGGACTAGATGGCGTTGTGTGATAGTTGTGGAATATTATTATTATTATACTTACATATATGTGACTAGCTGCGCCCCGCGGTTTCACCCGCATAAGGCTGGTCTTACGCCGACGGCACGCGCACCGTCAGCGCTGATGGCCGAGATATAATATGAACTTCTAGGAAGCGTTTTTGAATGACGCGTAGCTATCAGCGCGCACGGCGGTGGTCAGCGCTGATAGCTAGGCGGCCGTAAGCGTCGCGCGTCGGCCCCGCGTAGCTGTCGGCACTGACGATCGCACGAGCGCCTCTGCTTTCAGTGAGCGTTCTAGTGTCCATAGACTACCTAGTGTCGAGCGGAGCGGACGTCGTCAGCGCGTACAGTCATGGCGAATCTATAGAATATAGGCACGATTCGTAAGCTGCAATGGACCAGTTTATCCTGTATCTTTGCCAGTAATTCGTCAAAATTTCTTCATTCCTCAAAACTAACTTATTTATCACTTTGTAGTGTTTTTTTTTCAGTCGGTTGTTTTTTTTGTAAAAAAGTTTTTTTAACTTCTGTCTAATGCTATATATGATGTAAATGGAGCTTAGGTAGGTAGGTACTCAAAAATAATATTTACTTAGTTTTATAATTTTTGGCCAAAATCGGTACTAACGCCACCATTGGGAAAACGTTAAGCTACGGTTTCCTAGAAGAGCGTTTCCGTCATATTTATAGCGGACGTCATGAAAATCTGTAATTTTTACCACTATTTGTCATTAAGGTGTTAAGAAACGCTTTGTATTTGAACATTACGGCCGCATGGTGGCGGTCACCGCACTTCTAGCAAACCGTAGCTTTAGGCAGATGATGACGTTAAACTGGATTGGACATGCTCTTGATGAAGTAGGCTAGTAGACTGCAAGCCCTGTTTGCAACATCAAAGACACGAAGTCGATTAATTAAAAAAAAAAAAAACTTTTTAACAAAAATACAACCGACTTCCAAAAGAAACACTACAAAGTGAAAAATAACTTTAATTTTGGAAGTCGGTCTTTGGTTTTGTATTTACGTTTTTTGCCACCGACTTCCGAAATTAAAGTTATTTTTCACTTTGTAGTGTTTCTTTTGGAAGTCGGTTGTATTTTTGTTAAAACATTTTTATTTCTCGATTTTTAGTGGGTCTGCTTATAATTTATCTAAGTTACAATAGCCAGTGCCAACATGCTCATCGCCTTTTACAAAATATTGTTTTTCCCGATGCAGGGAAGTTAATTGTTGAGGAGTTCTCCTAAGTAATATGGAGCTGATGGTGGACCCACCATCAGCTCCATATTACCATTCACATCGTGGCGAGCATAAATTGCTTAGCAACCATATTAAAGTAATCGAATCGCAACCCGTGAAATACTTAGATATTATTGAGTAGTTCCGGTGTCCATCTGTGGTCTTCATCATCAGTTCCACTTCACCAAATGGTGCTTTCCGAGAGCAAATGCACGAGTTACTATAAAAAATACCCCAATCGCTATACGTGTGCCTATAATATTTGAAGAGTTCCTTCGATTTCTCCAGGATTCAATCATCAGATATTGACTTGGTGATTATGGGACCACTTCAGAAGTATCTCCTTTCGAACAAAAAAATAATTTTGAAAATCGGTCCACAATTGACGGAGTAATCGCGTAACAAACATACAAAAAAAAAACATACCATCGAATTGAGAACCTCCTCCTTTTTTTGAAGTCGGTTAAAAATTTCAAGATAGACCAAGAACTTCCCTAAATCGGTAAGTAAATAAGAATGTTTTAATGAAAGTTTCTTTTTTCTACCTGAGTTGCTAAAGTAGGTAGGTACCTATGTCATGTGTCCCTAGATAGCGTTAACTGAAGTGGACAAAAGAAACTAAACCTTACAATACGGCCGATGCGCGATGAATCATAGGCGGTCCAATTTGCGCAAAAGGCTGCGCAATAACATTTTTTAGGAACCAAAATGGTGTCATGAGGCGAGTGTGAGTGAGAGGACGTAAGTTCGGAGAACCTATGTCGCTTACACGAGGGCAGTTTCCTTTAGATTCAGATTCTTAGGTGAGAATTTGCCTAGCGATATACCTATCGTAGGTATGCGTTTTAGCATCATTTACACGAGTGTAGGTAGGTACCTAAGCACGAGTGCGACAAATCGCCTCGTAGGTAACTAGGGTTACCATCCGTCCGGACTTCTACACTTGTCCGGCTCTTTAATTTATCCGGATTTTTTGGCTTAGATGGAATACGACTAATAAAACTTATACTTAAGCACTTAATACCAAATAAGTCTTTAATATTTATTAACTTCTCATTCATCTAAAGACAAAATACACTTCTTTATCAATCAACTTAACGAGATCAAACAATAAATCTTGTAGGTATTGAAAATTTGCAAACAATCAACTAGTTCAAACATAAAAAAATTCTTCGAAATAAAAATAGATTTACGTAAAATAATCAAACTTAACTACAGTTTCTGGTACTTAGGTATAGGTATTAATTTTTATATTTTTCAGCTTTTTACCACTAAGTGGGTCAACATTTGGAAATGTCCGGCTTTTTGTCAGGACTTTTCAAATTTCTAAATGGTAACCATAACCACCCTACTCGTAACTCGCCTCGTAATAAACGAGTCTTAAGGTGAATGGGTAGTTGTAGCCCGCGAAATTCAATTTTTCTTACGTTTTTTGCAATTTTCAGGTCAGTGTCAGGTTGTATCTTGATCAAAATATGATTCGCGACAATAACAGGTACGTATTTACAGAATTATAATAATTAGAATCATTAATACCTACATCTTTCTAAGTTAGATTTCTACCGTTAAGAACTAATCTCGTATGGAAAAGTGTTGGTGGTAGAAATCTAACTTAAACAGATGTATTAATGTTTCTGATGATTATAATTCTGTGAATACGTACCCGTTATAGTCGCGAATCAAATTTTCATCAAGATACAACCTGACACTGACCTGAAAATTGCAAAAAACGTAACAAAAATTGAATTTCGCGGGCTACAACTACCCATTCACCTTAAAGCTGTCTAACAATCTGCCAGCGACATCTACACACTGAAGCTCTAGCAGCACACAAACCGACGACATGCCCTGCTGCGCATGTCGTCGGCTTATGTGCGCGCTCAGTTGTCTCAAGTCTGGCGGCTTTCGTCGAGTAGTGACAGAGAGACGTATTTCTTTACGCAAACTGAGAACCGCACATGCCGCAGATACTGCGGCCCTCGTGCCGACACATTCCCTAGGTACCCTGTACCTATACTTTATTTTAGAGTAAGTACCTAAAATCAATCATTGTATATTTTTTTAATAAATAATATCTATTGTAATTTTATAATAAAAATTAACCTGATAGGTATTTAAAATTATTGGTATACCTAGTAAAATTGGTGTGATGATTAACTTTCTGTAAGAATATAAGACTGTAACTACTGTTAGAAGTTATCAAAAGAAATAATTCCAAAAAAAAAACAATACAGAAAGCGAAATTATACATACTAATATTATAAATGCGAAAGTGTGTCTGTCTGTCTGTTACCTCTTCACGTGTTTAACCGCACAGAGATAATATCTGAAAAAAAACGCGATCGTAATATTCGTAATGTTGTTTAAAATTTGTTTATTTACTTGTCACTAGATGGCGTTGTACCATTTCGATCGATTTTTACATCGCGGTGTCAAGATTCTCCGCCGATAGTATAAGATCTTAGTATGAAGATTGCTTATTAACACAAGGGGATATGGACCGAATGACCGATGTGTCAAAATGGTGCGCCGATCGCAAAATCGGCTTCACTAACGCCCCCGTTCTACCCTTCAGGGCAGTGTTGCCAGGTCCAATTTTCAAAAACCCGTAGCCCCGTAGGGCTATTATTATGTCCGTATATTGCCTCTACAAAAATCCGTAGATCTACGGATATTTTTAAAGCTAAATTATATATATAAACCTATTTAGAGATGGACTGGTCACTGGCCTTAAACTTAATTTCTTGCCGGTAAAGGAGTTGTTAACTAAAAAAAACAAGCGGGAAAATCTCCAAGACAAAGGAAATGCAATAAAAATTGTATTTAAAAAAAATTATAATTAATTACTGTCGGTATAACATAACATAACAGTAGGTAGTGTAACTTTTTTTTATCATATATTTTTGAATTAAATAATTCAAAATGCTCCCCTTTTCTTTTACGATCTACCCCACAGAAGGTAGTTTTTATTGCACTTTTTATTTAAAGCAGTCCTTTTATAGATTATGTGTATAAGGTTCAAAACAGCGATGCGTTTGACGTTAGTTGAATCGAATGACCACCAAAATAAAAGCAATTTTGTAGTTGATGGAATCGAACAAAAATCCGTAGATTTGCGACTAAAATCCGTATGTCCGTAGACAAGACCAAAAATCCGTAGATCTACGGACAAATCCGTAGGTCTGACAACGCTGATAAGATACCTTAAAGAAACAGAAATAAAAAAAAAAGTAGTTTTTAGATTGAAGATATTTCTTATGTAATTATCAGTTGAATCCCAATAAAAAATATTGTACTAGGTAGGTACGTAGGTACCTGTTAATTTTTGTAAAGGCTTATACAGAATTTGATATCGTATAACTGCATGATATCTGAAAATTCTTCAGTTACAGATCCTACAACATCTCTCCAATAATTCATTTTCTCTTCATCGTCTTGTATTTGAATTTTTATTTGTTTCAGATCTGAAGCATAATAAAGAAAATTTTTGTTTTAATAAAGAGGATAAAAATATAATAACCTTACCTAACTTAAACTATTAACAAACTAAAATATGGCGTCGAAAATTCCTCCAAGTCGCAGTCGACTGGTAATAGAACCATAAGACTGGAAGCATTGCCACGTTGTAGCTATGGCAATGCTCTGGCCAAGGTAAAATCAAGCCCTTGGGTCACGGGAAGTATCAACCAGACGTTTGGCAATTTCATTAAACAAACTCAACCCCAAACAGCTCGAAAATATAATAACCGATAAGTAGGTAGGTATATAACTACTTTCGCCGCTTGAGGTTTAGAACAGAAATATAAATTGGATATGTACCTAAGTAGTGTAGGTACAGTTCTCACCGGTCCCGCTACCAGCGGTTAACGAGAAGCGTGTAGAGCTAGCAACTAAAACGAGTAGGTGAGCAGCGAGTGCGCGACGGCGACTGCTCGCTGGTGCGCGTAGGCACCTAGGCACCCCGACAGCCCGATGCAAACTTTAATAGCTTTTGTCGCTGCGACAAACGAGTACCGAGTCACCGGCGGTGTGTACAGTCAGCGATCAACAGTTAATATAAATGTACCTATCTCTTTTACTACGTGGCGTAGGTGAGCTCGCTATGTTCGCTCGTCACGAGACTGTGCTCGCCACAATGGGCTGAGTTAGGGAATCTCATCGTTAAGCCAGCTTAGCTTGATGTGAAATTGAGCACCACATTAGTTGGGACAGAGCAAGCTCGGCGTGATATTGACTGGTAAAGTGCTCGCACCGCTAAGGATTGCTCAGGGAACTCTCTCTAGGTTGGGTTAGGTTTCAGCTCTTATGAGTTGTACCGCGCGGCGAAGAGGACTCTGTGGCTGGCCATCGGCGAGGCGAAGACGCGAGCCAGGGAGGAGATGTTGGAGACTCTAGATGGGGATCCGTGGGGGCGCCCATATCGAGCGGTTCGATATGGGCGCCCTCACGGATCCCCATCTATCATCTCTGATGCGCGTACTAAATCTCTAAAATAAGAAGAAAGAAAGGTGATCATTTAGTGGGGAAAATATGCTTCGAACTATTCTCATTCACAGAGAAGGAAAGAGCTTGAGAAAAGCTGCTGAAGAGTGCAATGTGTCCTAACGCTGTACCTAAATCCTACGCTGTTTTGATACATAAAAAATATAAGAATATCTAATAGATGATCCCACCAAAAATATTTTCATAATATAAAATGTTGCCAAGACGAGACCATATGGCTCGTACTGTCAAAAAGTTATCAGATCTCATGTAGAGCCAAGCTTCTAACTCTACGACTACACCTTAGTCAAAATATGAGGCTCGGCCGTTTCGTTACTGCAAGCACTATTGTATAACAAAAAAAACTGGCCAAGAGCGTGTCGGGCCACGCTCAGTGTAGGGTTCCGTAGTTTCCCGTCCGTCACAATAAGTGTTCCCACGTACAATTCGATAATACCCGACCCAATGTAATAAGTACCTACAGCGCCATCTCTCGGGGAATTGGGTTACTAATTAATACATAGACGTGCCAGAAGTTTTCGGTGGTAATTTTGGATTGCGAGAACCGATTTCAATAATTCTTTTTTTGTTTGAAAAAAGATACGTTCAGGATAATAAAATATGTAAACGAAGTAAAAAAAAAATGCTTGCATATACGATTATACTACGAACTTAGTCCAGAAATGATTTTGTACAACTTTTTGTCTTTTTGTACAAAAACTGTTGTTTCTATCAAGTTCAAAATAATTTTCCTAGAAAGTCCTTATAACGTTCTACTTTTCAGATTTTTTTCATATTTTCTAAAGTTATGGTTCAAAAGTTAGAGGGGCGGGGGGGGGGGACACATTGTTTTTTACTTTTGGAGCGATTATTTCCGAAATTATTGACATTATCAAAAAATGATTTTAGTAAACCCCTATTCATTTTTAAATACCTTTCCAACAATATATCACACGTTAGGGTTGAACATAAAAAAAAACACTTCCCAATTTACATATAGGGAGGCTACCCTAATAAAACATTTTTTTCCAATTTTTATTTTACCACTTTGTCGGCGTGATTGATATACATATTGGTACCAAATTTCAGCTTTCTAGTGCTAACGGTCACAGAGATCAAGCGAGGACGGACAGACGGACGGACGGACGGACGGACAGACAGACATGGCGAAACTATAAGGGTTCCTAGTTGACTACGGAACCCTAAAAAGTAATGAACATTGAATAAATTTTTCACTTTACGCCCATGTGATGGTAGCGAAACGGCCAAGCCTCATATTTTGACTCAGGTGTAGAGTTTGTGAAGGAAACACATTACTTTTGCAATATATTTCTACAAACGGTGATAAGTACCTACATAGGTATAATTATAAAAAACTAACTTTTGCAAACCCCACAAGCAATCATATGGAATAATGTCTTTATCTCCACTTCATCTTCAACTTTGCCGATGTAGAAGAGACGCACCAGCTTAGGCATTAGCTCCAAGATACGACGCAGTGGGAATACAGCGAATCTCCACTGATGAATGCTCAATGTTACTGCAATTAAACTACCTTAAGGAAAGTAAAATGTACCTCACCTACCTAACTAGATAGGTGACGTAGATTACGCAGATCAAATAGGGAAATAGGAAGATTAAAAAAAAAAGTTAGTAAGTACATAATAATATAAGTACCTATATTAATTGTACCATGAGTAAGTATATGTTTTGTACCTTCTTAGTAACTTTCGTCATTTGAAAAGGGAATAGTTTTTGATTTTCGGTCAAAAGATGAAAATCTTCTGTCAAGTCGTATTCCTTTATACGAGGGGCGAAAGTATTAAAAGTATTGAAAGTATTAAAACTTAATACTGGGTGGTGATGCTGGAATATCTGCTATATACATAAAAAAGTGATTATCTTTTGTTTTGTGTAATAGAAGTCATTTGTTTGCGGTAGGTTGCAAACTTTTGGCCAAAATAGAAAAAAATAAGTACCTACGCGCGGTTATTAAGTAGGTACTTATCTGTGTTTGAAAAAATTTACCATAGAAGAAGTCAATAAAGATTTGCACGTTGGTGCACCGAATTCCAACATGGAAGACCATCCAACAAAAATTACCCTCGCTTGGGACGCCCTACGACAGCAGTGACCGTAGAAGTGGTTAAAAACATTGATACTCAATGGTTAAAAATGTCAAAAAAATTGTTTTAGCAGATCGTCGTGTCACGGTACGTTTTTATTGCTGAAAAAACAATGATTTCAACATGTTGATTTGAACAAGCAGGTTGTGTGTAAAGCATCTTACATGAACGCTTGAGGATGAAAAAAGTATCGGTGCGTTGGGTACCCAGAATGCTTACCGATGTGCAAAAACCAACGACACTGAATATTTCTGGAGGCTCTTTGCAACAAGATCCTGATCGGTTTTTGACTCGATTTATAACAATGGAGGAAACGTGGCTTCATTACGATCTAGAAACAAAATTACAGTCTATGACATGGAAAAGGCTATCAACTCCAACTCCTAAAAAATTCAAGGCCATTCCTTCTGCCGGTAGGTAAGGTCATGCTCTCTTTTCTGGGATAGTCAAGGGCTAGTAATGATTGAATACCTCGATCTTGGAGCTACTTTCACAGGCACTTTATATCCGCAGGAAACGGCGATGCAAATTGCAAAGATTGTCTTGTTTCATCAAAACTCAAGACGCTGGCTATGAAATACTTGAGCCTCCTCCATATTCACCAGACCTTGCCCCTAGTGATTTCTATCTATTTCCGAGGTTGAAGAAATATCTGGGAGGACAGTTTGAAGACGATGAAGCAGTAGTCGCTGAGTACAGGCATTTTTAGCTGCTCAGGAGGAAGAGTTCTTTAGGAAGGGAATTTTAAATTTAGAAAAAAACATATTTCTGGTGTATTTCACTAAAAGGTGAATATGTAGAAAAATAAAAAAAATAATTTAATACATAAGTTACCTGTAACATACTCATTCTCACTAGGTATTTATTGAACGCCCCTCGTAATCATGCAACGGGTAAGAGGCAAAATCAGTAAAATTTCTGCCATACTTCTGAGTGGAATCAATACAAAAAACGTTATTATGGAGAGAAGACGTCATAAGACCCCAAGAACGAAAGGATCAGAGCCATGGGAATGTTGGAAGCTGGTTCTCGGCTGCGTGCTGTGGCAATCGCTCTCAGCACTACGCAGAGTGTTATAAGTCGACTTTGGATACGTTACCGCATCACGGGCAGCGTGGCAAAGCGACATGAAGGATGAGCTCGAATCACCACACGCAGACAAGTATCGTTACATACAAATTACTGCTCGACCAAATCGTACAATGACCACGATGATGTTGGTTACGAGGCTTCATAGCTCTTCAGGGATGTTAATAAGCGATCAAACCATAAGAAATTGCTTGCATGAAATTAATCTCTGTTCCCGAAGGCCTATTGGGCCTCGCAATCGCAGAGCAGCGTACGGCTCGTGATCACAAAAAATGGGCAGAAGAAGAGTGAAGTATTGTGTGTTTTTCTGACGAATCTCGCTTTGGTATGAGGCCAGTTAGTTAATAGACGTACACGGTATTGAAGGACTCCAGACCCCTTATTCACAAACACTCGATATGCTTCCGTATCGTATCGAACATTAATCATTGTTATCGTAGGAGTCTTCTCAACGCTGTTCACTAGTCCAAAACCCGAAAATTTTGTCAGTTTAAATCAAATAGACGCCCGCTATTCTTCCAACAGCTATTTGCTGTTGAGGGGAAGTTAAATCAGGTTATCGAAATGTCACGTTTTCGATACGATAGCCTGTCGTATGGTTGTGAATCAGGGCTCTGGACGTCAAGAGCGTTTGAAATCAAGCCAGGAAATCCATGCATATAGTAGTGGAACAATCATGATATGGGTGGGTATTTGAATCGGCGGAAGAACCGAACTGATAAGGATCAGAGGCGATCTATGCACAGATTTACACTGAAACAATTGTATCAGATGTTGTCATTCCTTTGCGGACTCAATTTGCTGCATGTAAGTAGTGTGGAATTATGCAAATATGGCGAGTATGCGAGTCGCTTTAGAATTGGAATTAATTTATTATTAATTAATTAACCCGCATTGAAATTAATCAGGAAAGGAAATTGTTCCTCTTTTATTAATCAGAAACAGAAATTGTTCTCTCTTCAAGCACGTAGGGATGTTCACAATCATTTGGTAAAACCCTGTTGCCTACACCGTCGATACCTACATTTGTGATTTAATTCGTATCAAACTGTTGGACTCACTTAATGTATTGGCGTAGCGGTATGCTATATGCCGAATGAAGCAGCTCATGTCGGAATCCTGTCTATGTCGCGTTTTTATGTCGATACCCAATTGCAGGTGCACTTCGCGTAGAGGTAAACTTGGAGTCAGGAAGCGTCTTACATTGTCGTAGTCACGAATACGAACTGTTTAAAAATAATAAGTACTTAAAATAAATAGGTAGGTCTTACTACTCTGAAGTTAATGCCGAAGAGGTGTGACACCTCTAAGGACTGATTTTTCCGATAATATTATCCGAGGAATAATTTTGAATTTTTGACAGTTCTTCCATACAAAATCTGTCAAAGGTCAACATTATTCTACGAATAAAAATTATCTGTCTGTTTGGCATAGTGCACCCCGCCCCGCTTGCTCCCCCAGAGCCGATAGACTCGACACTCGCGACTTCGCGAGACACGACGCGCGAACTCGCTCGTTTCGATTTTTTGTTACAATTTCTTATTATTCAAAAAATCCGAATTCGATTTTCAAATCCGGATTTGGAAGTCCAGTAAAAATGTGTGGATATCCGGATTTTTCGGATTACGGCCCTAGTCCGGACCCTTAATCGTACACAGCCGGTTCAAGGACACGGAGCAAGCTGCGGCCTATTTAGAACAAAATTTACTGAAGAACCGGCGCCTGACGGGACTCAGGAAGTCAGGAACGTGTTATTACTTAAAATTTCTGGTACGACTCGTCCAGTTTTATTATTGACGCCACTTTGGGCGCAAGCAAAGCAGACCCTTGCAAACCTTCGGCAGTAGATCAGGTTACAACCTAAGTACCTACCTAGTTTACCGAGGTCAAGTAAGGTAAGTAGGTATTTAAAAATGTACTTAGGTATTATCAACATCAAACTGACAGAATGCGAATAGCAGATATATGTCGGGACAGGCTATGGCAATGCATCGCCAGGTGGAGTCCGGTATATCGTACCCTCCAACACCGAGGGCAGCGTCGGTGCGGCCGGGTATCTGGTCCTCTCTGCATATCAGCTAGAATTAAAGAAAGTATATAAATTGTCCTGTTTTAAATTGAACCAATAATAATTTGCTGCAAAATATCTATCTAAGTATTGCTTATCCAAATTATAATTGTTGCCGATTCCCTTGTATATAAAGGCGCTGATTAATTTGACAGGACTAAAGTAAAATTTATCTTCTGTCCTTTTCTTAATGAAATAGAAAGAAAAAGATGCACTGATCTTAAAAGTTTAGTTTGTGAATAACAGAATCGGCACCTGTCTCAAAAAGATTTTTACTTAAGTGCAAACTATTATGGCCTGGGCTCCCGACACGTATTTTGCGAGTCAGTTTATCGGTTTGTGTAGCTGACTGACTGCTGTCTTCAAACGTATTCGTACACAACGGACATTCGTTCGTTCGTTCGTTCGTTCGTTCGTTCTGTCAACTCAACTGACTCGAAAACTGAAGGCCACTTTCAGCGAAAATCAATGTCAAAACTTGCCAAAAATGTATGGAAATTAGAGGTATTTTTGACAGAGCCTAGTGCTAAAAATAAAAGCGCTGTAACATCAAATGGTTAGCATAGGCATGCGGTTGACTATACCAACGTTTTACATAAGTACATATTAAGTGTATACCTGCAATCGAAAATGTGGTCTTTTGATCACCGGTAACAAAGATATCAGTGCGCCTCCAGTACCATCGGCTATGTGCGCATATTCTAGAGCTAGAATACGTAGATTCCTTAACTCCCCAAGACTTCGAATAAAAGTGTGTTTACTATCAGGCCTCGATATATATTGGCCACTTCCTGAAATGAGGTGATGTTTGTTAATTAGTCGAACATTTACATGCCAAGGACACTAGGTAAAGTTGTATAGAAAAGGGTCTATAAAACTTGAAGTAGGTACAAATGTGGTTTTAGTATAGAAAATACCTAATTATAGTTAGGTACATAGTTTAATGCTCGTGTGATTACATTGTACCAACACTTACCAACACATTCACATGGTGATTTTTATTGTAATACTAGCTGCGGCCCGCGGTTTTACCCGCATAAGTTTCGACGCCGGCGCCGCCGTGGGAATATCGAGATAAAACGTAGCCAATATGTTAATCCAGGGTGTCAGCTACCTCCATACAAAATATTATCAAAATTGGCAAAAACACACACATCTCACGCACCCTCACAAAGTTTCGCCTTTATAATATTAGTGTGATTTATTTATTTACTTCTTGGATCGCCAACAGAGGCTACAACGCAACGTTAGTGTAACGTTATCAGAATCGAACGCAACAGTGTTGAGAAATGTTTTATTATACGAGTATCGACGGAATTTTGCGAAAAATAGCCGTTTACTTATTTATACTATTTATTTTTACATTTCTTTGTAGGACTTCATTGATTGAACTTTGAACCAATAGGCCCTTTACCTATGTTATATTTTGTTTTTATTCGTGCGTGAGCAGTGGTGACCCAGTGGTAACGGCCGCGGCTTACGAGTTGATCTCCGTTTCAACCGCGCGGCCACCTCATAATATTTGATGAAACTTTGCCAGGAATTAGTGCTAATTTGTTACTTTACACACCTCTTTTCGTGAATTTGTTACAAGAAAAACTAAGACGCTATGACAAAGAATAGTTGGCCGCTAGAACCGCCACTTGCCGTAGTCACCGCCCGTGATTACTCAGAAACCATTTAATGCAGATAGACGAATGATGCATCAAAAGAAAGGTCTTAATTTGTTCAATTTGTTACAAAAATAAAAAACATCAAAACGTAAATAAACAAAAAGTTATGCGATATTTAGTTTTCAGGTTATGAGTAGGTAGGTATGTCACCGTAAATATCAAATTAATAGAGGCTAATGTGTATGGACAATTAGTTATTAATTTGTTACAGCGAATAAACTGAAAAAAATACTAGAAAGTAGGTTCAATAATTTGTTAGAGTCGATTTTAGTTGGCCGCTCGGACGGCAATATGCCTAAAATACAATGGCGTTTATCTCGTTATTAAAAGTAGGTTTAATCTTAGTTAGAGTACTAATCGACGGGTAACGTAACCTAGTTTGGATAAATATGGCGAATATAACTGCAGCATTCATATTTTAGAAGATATTTACAAAAAAACAGTAGTATGAAACCGTATGAGAGTAGGATGACCATGAATTTTCACAATGAAGTGAGACTGAATAGTGATTATTTGGAATGTTCGATATTCATATTGTTGGGAATCGCACCCAACAGACACGCAGACGGCACGCGCAGGTGACAGGCGAGCGAGTGAAGGTGCAGCGCGGGGAGCCTGCCCGGCCAGCGGCACTCGCTTCCTCGGAGCCCGCCGCGACGGACGACACTCAGAACGATTTATTAGTATCATATATGTTTGTCCGGGCAGTTACTTGTAGATATAATCGGCAATATACCGAGCCTTATACAGTCCACTATTATTTTATTTACCCCACAACGAGCAAGTCGAACACATATCTTATTTTTTTAGGGCGAGTGCTTATATAAATACCTACATTTTAAGTTAAGGCATCCTGTAGCATACTTGTTAAAAGCAAAAGACACAAATCGATTAAAATTTCTTTGGATTTGGATCCCTCTGCAATACGCTTTTATGGTGGTGAGTCCGTGAGTTCTACATTAAAAAAATCCAACATATAAGTGGGCACAACTCATAGCTAAGCACTTTTAGACACTTTAGGAGTTAGTGATAATTGTCTCAGTAACATATTAAGTAGTATGAAAATCACGGGAATTAAATACGTACGAGCACACACTTCAAAATTCAGCACAGTAATGACTAGAGACCGGATAATATGCATTTGCATATTTGCATATGCATTTGCATATTTAAGCCATTTTCAGCGCTAATAGCATATTTTTCCTAAGATCTAGTGATGATGCATATTATCGCTATAATTTACAGTATTTTTCGAGCGCAGCGCACTCAGCAGCCGCACGTCTTTTGTTTTGGTACGATAATACACTACTCCTTCCTCCCAACTATTATGCATGTTATTGCTTTCATTGTTGACGCGCGTGCTCATTGATCTGCAGTTAAAGTTTTTTGTCAGTTTTCAAATTGTACAATGCCTTCCGAAAAAAAATAAGATAAGTGACTTTTCTGAAACATTTACTTACGACGGAACTGTTTTGTATTGTCGAGTTTGCGAGAAAAATATTTCGTGCACTAAAAAGTTTCAAATAACAATAAACTTAAATCTAAAGGAATAATATTTACAAAACAAAAAAAAAAAAATTAGTCACTTAATGTTGCATATTCTGTCAGTTTTCGTGCATATTTCAAGCATTTTTCATGCATATTTGCATGCATATTTCAAGCTTTTTATGTTGCATATAATCCGGTCTTTAGTAATGACAATATTCACAACAAAAAATAATGGTTTTTAAACCCCTTGCGACAAATATTTTTAACAATAGTTTGGACACAAAAGAGATCCTTTTTCTGGAATCGTTCCCATCATAAAACACCTGCGGAAAGTCAATGAAACGAAAATCTTATCAGTAAACTTTAAAGAATTAAGAAAAAAAAAACACTATAAAAAAAAACTACACACACTAAACATTATGAAAAATAACTTTGATTTGTATTTTAGTTTTTTGCCACCTACTTTCGAAAAGTTATTTTTAGTGTTTTTTGGAAAAATGTTTTTATTTTTCACTTTTTAGCGGTTGAGTTTGTAATTTATCTAAGTTACAATAGCCTAATGTCAACCGCACATCACCTTTTACAAAATATTGCTTTTCCCGATGCAGGGACGTTAATTGTTGAGGAGTTCTCCTAGTAAGAACTAGGAGAACTGGAGCTGATTGACAAGTCACCATCTGCTCCACTTCACCACACGCATTGTAACGAGCATAAATTGCTTAACAAACAATTATTAAAGTAATCGAATAGCAACCCGTGAAATATTTGTCATTGAGTAGGTCTGATTGGTCTTCATCATCAGCTCCACTTTAACAAATGATAATGTCCGAGAGTAAATGCTCAAGTTACTTTAAAAAATACCCAAATCGCTATAGGTTTACCTATAAAATTTGAGGGTTTCCCTCGATTTCCATGGGATCCTCTCATCAGATTCCAACTTGATGATAATGGGACCACCTCGAGAGTATACCCTTTCAAACTAAAAATAATTTTTGGAATCGGTCCAGCCGTCTTCGAGTAATCGGTGAACATACTTACATAAAAAAAAACATATAGAGTCGAACATATAACCTCCTTCTTTTTGGAAGTTGGTTAAAAACATGCCTTTGCACTAATGTAGGTAATCATGATCATCCTACTCTCATACGGTTTCTTACTACTGTTTTTTTGTAAATATCTTCTAAAATATGAATGCTGCAGTTATATTCGCCATATTTATCCAAACTAGGTTACGTTACCCGTCGATTAGTACTCTAACTAAGATTAAACCTACTTTTAATAACGAGATAAACGCCATTGTATTTTAGGCATATTGCCGTCCGAGCGGCCAACTAAAATCGACTCTAACAAATTATTGAACCTACTTTCTAGTATTTTTTTCAGTTTGTTCGCTGTAACAAATTAATAACTAATTGTCCATACACATTAGCCTCTATTAATTTGATATTTACGGTGACATACCTACCTACTCATAACCTGAAAACTAAATATCGCATAACTTTTTGTTTATTTACATTTTGATGTTTTTTATTTTTGTAACAAATTGAACAAATTAAGACCTTTCTTTTGATGCATCATTCGTCTATCTGCATTAAATGGTTTCTGAGTAATCACGGGCGGTAACTACGGCAAGTGGCGGTTCTAGCGGCCAACTATTCTTTGTCATAGCGTCTTAGTTTTTCTTGTAACAAATTCACGAAAAGAGGTGTGTAAAGTAACAAATTAGCACTAATTCCTGGCAAAGTTTCATCAAATATTATGAGGTGGCCGCGCGGTTGAAACGGAGATACGAGTTGTAGGTCGTTGGACTCGTAGGTTCGAAACCAGACAGGCGTTTTACTTTGTGTAAATTATTTCATCACCCTCTGCTCTCAAAATGGTGAAAGAAAACATCGTGAGGAAATCAGCATGTCCTAGAACCAAAATTCGAAGACATGTGACTTCTATCAACCCGCACTGGGCTGGCGAGGCGGATTCCCACTCCCTCTCACCGATAGGAGGCCTGTGTCCCAGAGTAGGAACATTATAGGCTTATTATGATATTCCTCGATTATGTTGTTGATAAATATCAAAATGATGAAAGAAATATTACGTAGCAATTTTTTACGTTTAAAGTAAGTACCTGGGTACTAAAGTAAGTAACTGGTACCATGCTATAATAATTAATACCCAGGAGATCTACTTATTGCTTGGCTCAAGCAAATAGAGGCCTATGGGCAATATAGGCATTGGCTTGGGCGGAAGTCAGCTATGGATGAAGATGTGATGACGAGATCTGTTGCTGTAGCTATAAAGATCAATTAATTTTGCCCAGTCGCTTTTACGACAAATATCTATCATTGTAATTTTACGTCTTAATGACTGCATTTCAAGTAGCCGCGTGAAATTAAGAAAACGGATTTTAATTAAAACTTTTTTGTGAAAACTACATCGTGTCAGTCTATAAAAAAATAATTGTTTGAAGGACAGTGTCTCTATCTTGGAAGATAGTGAAAAGTCAAACAATTTTTTATAAAAAAATGAAGTAATTTATAAACGTATAAAAATAGAAAAAAGACTATAAATTCTGGAAGTTTATTATCTAGAAAAACACAGAAAAAGGAATATGTTACAACTTGTGCCTTTACTGTTACTGTGTCCGAGTTGCAAACTGTTTTGTTTTTTCATACCATGTGCAACATTACTGGGTATGATGGGAGTTTATCTCGGCGGGATATTTTCACACTTTTCTGATGTGGCGTACGTTAAAATCAATACGATAGTTAACACAACTAAATTTTAATTAAAATATTGTAGGAGATTATGTACCTATTGTAGTCGCCAAGACAACCATTCATTGATACCTACTATAATACGTTGCCACGGTAACAAAAATTTGTTAGTTGAAAAACCTGAAAATGGCAACAGACGAAGAAAAGTCAAAAATTGAAAAACTCTTGCAAGGATTAGAAGTGCCTGAAGTAAAGTTAACGGAACGTTGTTTTGATCTTGTGAAGAATTTTCACCAGAGATTTGGTGGAGAGGTTGAGGCAGAAAGTCGCCAGGAGGAAAACATGAACGACCTGGGTGAGAACCCGTACAAAGTTGATCGACGCTTACTCGAAGAAAACGAAAAGAAATTGAGAGAATTATTAACTGAAACTAAACGGTTCGTATTATTTATTTATATTTCAAAGTATAGAGCAGACAGACTACTTGATGTTTATGAGCTTAGTTTTGCTTTAACCACAGTAAGTAGGTATCTGTGTTATCTTAAAGCAGTTTCCCGATGAACTAGTTACTAAAGACCCAAGCGCGCAACTACACTGAGTGACACACGAGTAGGTACATAATTTGGATTAGGAAGGAAATAAAGTCCACTGGGTGTATATGAGTGGACCTATAAGTAATTCCCAGTGAACTAAATTGATTACAGCAAATACAAACAACCACACACAACAACAACTGTAGCATATTACAAAGAAAATGTACAACTAAATATGGCCATCTGGAGTGAGGTAGCTGTACTCGTAGGTACGCATTAATTTTGCTAGAACATTTTTTTTATGTTTTTCAGAGCCAAAAAAGCAAATGTCGAAAATGTGCTTTTGACCGGTGCAGACCCTAAAAGACCATGGCGAACCAATTCTAATAAAGAGAAGCTACTTCGTGTAGACAGCGACCTCAAGCGGCACCTGGAGAAGTCTTCCCAAAAGATTGTACCTCTAGTTGAACAAGAGATGCAGGACCTCGTGAAGGAATGTAAAGATGAAGGGCGAGTGGCGCCGGCGGTGGGAGCCAACCGACTCAGAGACACTGTTGACGCCGCCAAGAAGAATCTCCCGCATTTCCAGTATAAAAATATTAACAACACCACGGCCACCTCGATCATGCTGCAAGGTCATGCATTTCATGATAAACCTGCGCCATCTTAGGAGTCTTCTACTATTGAGTGATTTGTTTTGTAATGTTTTTGTTTGTCTATTTCTAAAAGAATTATTGTAGTACAATTTCATGAAATCATTGTTGTATTTCTTACTCACGCCCTTTTTTTTAGGGAAATACTACAGTAGGTACATCAGTCTTTGAACTCTTGCATCGAATTCAAGGTTTCGTATTTAGGTATTATTACAGTTACAAGTTTTGTCGAGTTGTCGCTCTAAATGTGGGCTGTAAGACCTAACAAACTTGATGATGAGGCCTGCACGAATGCACTCACATGACGATACGAGAAAGTTGGCACATGCTATATAAACAAAATAATACTAATAAGTGTAGTATATAATTATTCCGTGTATCGAAAAGAGTAGCTTTACATATCCATATACTATATATCCATACTAATATTATAAATTCGAAAGTAACTCTGTCTGTCTGTGTCTGTATGTTGCCTTTTCACGCCTAAACCGCTGAACCGACTTAGATGAAATTTGGTATAGAGATAGTTCGAGTCCCGGGAAAAGACATAGGATACTTATCCTGATATTCCCACGGGATCGAGACTTATGCGGGTGAAACCGCGGGGCGCAGCTAGTGTAGTATAATGTTAGTGCATGTTATTTAAACAGCATATAATGGGGTTATTTCGTTTATCCACTCCAAAAAATCCACCCTAAGGTGGATACGTGTAAACGCAAGTCCGACCACCCTAAGCCTATAATTTCTGTTTATCTAGGGTGGATTCTCGGACATGCGTTTCCGCGTATCCACCTTAGGGTGGATTTTATATCATATAATAAATATAATGTTGTTAAAAAGCCTACTTATTTAAGTAGGTTTTTTATTGTTATTCTTCTCTGTTATGGTTTGTTAAAAATATTTATAATATTATTTATTAATAAACGCACTTACCTGTGATGTTCGAGTAGTTGATAAGGAGAGGATTCTCGTTGGGCAACACGAATCTCCACAGGAATAGGTACTTGAGACTGTGTGCATTGAAACACGCTAGATGCTGTAGGAGACTAACTCCCTCAATTCGCTTGCAGCACAAGTTTTCGAACGATACTAGTTGGAGACGGTCCTGAAAACTACAGTCATCGAATACTTTAATTCAACATCCTTTTACTTAAATATTGATATTTTAAGAAACTAAACCATTTACTGACCCTTATTTAGCAAGTAAGGTACCGCAAAACGGGGTTACTTTGACTTCTAGGGTTACTTTGACAGATGTTGTAGCTACTTTGACAGAGCGCCAAAATCGGTTTTCACGTGTGCTCAGCAAGTGTGCGTGACCTCAAGTAACATTGCGCGAGGCGCGGGGTGTGGGGAACGCGTCATAGCGTTGTGATCGGCCTGGTCAAAGTAGCCCCGCCTGTCAAAGTAGCCCCGTTTTACTGTAGGTACTGCAAATAGAAGAAAATATACATAAAGCTATGTTCTTAATTACTCAGCTGTTGCTGTTGCTTATTGTTAGTTTATTTTTATATTTGTTGGGGGTTTTCACAATGACTGTGTAAATAATAAAATCACCGAGAAAACAATATTAACGGAATATCAAGCCTCTCTCTATTAAAATGCAATTAATATTAATTAAATGATACCTTAGGATGTGCTGCAATTGCCGGAAAAATTCTTTCCTTTTGAAATAATCAAGACGATTAAGCTTGATGAAGCAATCGGGAACTATAAGTCGGTCCATTTGATCCTGAGCCATTGTCATTCTCTATTGCGAAAATATAACAATAAGTATTTACTAAAGTGTGCATACACACGAGCCACACGCGTCAACAGTAGAGGCAACTGCAGCCTACGACAACGTGCCACTCGTTTGTTTGAGCACCATACTCAAATACAAGAGCGCGGAGCGGCGTTGTCGACGGCTGCAGTTGCCTGTTTGAGTGAGCACTATACATACCTAAGGTCGTAGGTGAATTGAACGATTTTTCAAAATGTTTAAATAATTGTAGAAATGATATTTTAGAATTCGCATCTAGTCAAAGTATTTCATTCTATTTTGATACCTTAATTGGCAAATCAGCCAACTCCATATAAGCAAATTTTTCAGGAGACACTTAAAACTGTATAATATTTTTTGTAGACTCAAAACAAATCAAAAAAATTTTTGACGGAATTTGGAGTTGGCTGGTTTGCCAATTAAGGTATCGATTTTATTCCCCCTTAACCTCCGCATTCTGGTGTCTGTGGGAAGCGCAGGAGTCAAGTCGAGTAAATGCCAACTTCATCGTGTGATAGGTAACGCGCGCCTCAAGTTTGAAGATTACATCACAGTATTGGGACAAATTAGAAGCTAGAATACTAAATTCTTGACCACTGTCTCCTGTTTTACTTAATCCAAATGACTTTCTCCGCTCATTCCTGGTCAGTTCCTTACTGACCGACCAATGCACGCGCCAGCCGGCGATGACCTACGCAATGTTACTGTTAGTCGTCTTCAGTAGTACCTGAGGGTAGAACAACTTCGACAACACTTCTGCAACCGGTGGGCGAAGGAATAGGCATAAGGACGTGCCCAAACTAAAGTCCTAAGTAGTTCATAAGTATAATAACCTCCCACCTTTGAAGTGGCATTTAGGACGTTTCCTTCGCATTATCCCAGGAAAGAATGGTATCTCCCAGATGGCTATTAACATACAGATGTCATCGGGCGTGACGAGGCGCGCATTTGCCGTGGTTTTGTCCTCTACGGACGTGATTGACACTGATGCTGTGAGTGAAGACCATTGAAAGGCACTCTTTCCAAGGCCGGGGGCATGTGAATTTTTACTTCATTTACGCACATCTAGGACTAACTAAACGCTACAAAGTAACGATCTCTAGATCGTGACTAGTTTTGATTCATGAAACCTCAACATAATTCATTCATCTTACTTTTAATCAAACCTAGCTTCAGTTGTCTGGCTATCTGAGCTACCCTTAAATTCCTTATCAATTATAATTTATTAACTTGAATATTTACAGCCTATTTATTTAACTATTTATGTACACAATATAAACAGACAAGACGAAAGGAACAGAATAATACGCACGAAGGTCTTATTCTAAGGAAATCTGTTTCAGCATAACTGCGATAAGAGAGAGATGTAAAAAACGTGTGCATGTGTAGAAGGGAAACAAAATACATACCTAAAACCTAACTGGAAGTCTACAATATTCCTGTAGCCGTGGAATCATATTCATATGCCTATAGCTATGCCTATAGCTTATATACAAATGACCAAAGAAATAACAATATGTATTCTACCTTTAGAGTGAATTCCATGGTATTGTATAATTCACGTTGATAAAGATTGGATTGCGTCTTTAGAGCAGTGTTGGATCTCCATAAGTGGTTCGCGTGGGGTGTAGGCAACCTCGGGTACGGGTAGGGGCACACAAACATCACTTTTTCACAATGGCGGTCCCCCGTCAAGTAACGCTGCACCTCATCAATGTCCCAGTACTCACTTTCTTTAGACCTGTAGTAAAGCACGTAGGTTGGTATTTTTCAAACTTCAGGTAACTTTTATCTGAGAAATTAAAATTCTGATTTAAAAGTATATATATTATACATATACAGGTTGAAATTGAATACATGCGACAAATCGAAATGGGAGATTGTACTCATCATTATAAACAACTTTTACTATGGGAACAAACCTGAAATCGCGAAAAAAAAATCATCTGTACCCCTACATTTTGACGAATTATGCGAACATAAATGTAGGGAACAGCTGATATTTTTTTCGCGATTTCATGTTTGGTCCCATAGTTAAAGTTGTTCATAATGATGAGTACAATTTCCCATTTCGATTTATCGCATGTTTTTTCAATTTCACCTTGTATAGAGAAAATTAGTCAAACCTTCATGTTTATTCTCCAGATAAAAGTTATCAGACGGTTAAAAAAAAGGGCAAGGGGGAAGCGTCAGGGTACCCCGTGAAATTCAAAGTTTCTTACGTTTTTTGCAATTGCAGGTCAATGTCAGGTTGCATGTTGAACAAAATATTATTCGCGAGCGTAAGAATATGTACTTATCACAGATATAGATAACACAAGTATCACGATCTGTATGAAAACCTAGCGTGCCATTTTTTTGATTGCCTACTATGACGTCACAACCACTATTTAGTGATGGGAAAATCAAATCGATTCAAAGACGCCGCGTGCGGCACTTTTCTCGCCCCACCCCCGGGGCCTAGCGCCATTTTTTTTTTGGGTTAGAAATGATTAAATAACTTCTCCCGCTCTGGGTGGAGCGGGAGGGCGTGTCAGACCTATACTGACTAAGGCTGACCGCATACGTCCGGTTTCCTGATTCGGAATTCCAAACGGAAAATATAAGAACGTGTGCGCTAAAGAGAAGATTTTGTATGAAATGCGTGCATTCGGGGTCTCTGAATCTGAAACCGGACGTATGCGGCCACCCTTCAACAACCCACCCGTGTTCCTTCAGTTGCCTGTGCCAGGGGCCACGGTAACTGCGCTCACGTTCACCCAGCCAGCAGTACACAGTACTGAGTGCGAAAGTGGCGGCTTACGATTTTTGTTCGTAAACTGGGCACGCGAAGTAGTTGTTCTTGCGTTATCTAGGTGTATCTGTGGTATGTATTTATGTATACGGTCTTAAATTAGAGAAAATCTTAAACGATAGACGAAAGTCGATTAAACTTACAATGTGTGGCATATTCCAGTAGATTTAAGATATGTATTCCAGCATGGTAAGTACTTACAAGAGGGCGTCATCTTCAGTCAGTATACCATCTGATTTTTCAATGTAACGTAGCCAAATGAAAGGGTTTCGTGTCCAGTCATCCAGGGCAAGTTGCCCCGGACTAAATCCGTAGTCACGGTGGTCCTGCCATTTCACACTTTCTAAGTGACCAATAATTTTAATACACTTGCAAGCCGCTGCACAGACAGGAATTATATTAGGTATCTAAGTATCCATACCTACTGATATTATAAATTAATGCGAAAGTAACTCCGTCTGTCTGTTACCTCCCTCTTCACGCATAATCCACTAAAGAGATCGTTATGAAATTTTTAGATCTAAGATACTTAGTCTGGGACCCGAAGAAGGATACGGTCTAAGCTAATAGGTAGTTAATTGGAAAAAACGGAACCTTTATAATTTTAATCGTTTTCGATTAACTCGAAACTCAGTATTTATACTTAAGACCAAAAATAAAGAATAACATATATCAGAATTTTTGGAAAATCTACCCCTAACGGGGTGAATGGTAGTTAATTTTACAGGGGAGGATTTTACTGCGTGGCTTGATTAACACGAAAAGTGCTTATAAATAAATCTTCGAGTCAGGTAATGAACACCCCCCAAACGATTTTTCAAAATTCCACCCCTGTGGGGGTGAAAAACAGAGAAACAGTTTATTTGAAAAAATCTGATTCCTTTGATCTATAAACTTAAAAATTGGCCCGAATACTTATGATCATAAACATACATTTTCGAAATTTTTAGAGGAAAGTCCGAAATACACGCGGACGAAGTCGCGGGTAAAGTGCTATTAATATATAAAACTCGAAGTCCTGACTGAGTGATATATCAACGCAACGCCTAAACCGCTGGTCCTAGAGGCATGAAATTTGGAGGGTGTGTTCTTTGTGAAGAGTAGGTATCCACTAAGAAAGGGTTTTTCGAAATTCCACCCCTAAGAAGGTGAATGGGGGCAGGGTGAAATTTCACGCGGACCAAGTCGCGGGCAGAAGCTAGTAAGATATAATGGGTAGTTTTTTCCGTTCGTAGTATTAAACAACTGAAATTAATTAATCATAGAAAGTCCCACAAGGTCCACATGGTGGAGATGATGATGTTTCATAAATGCCTGGAAACGGATGCTATCTGCCATGTTCAGCAAAGCTTGCTGTCCGGTCATTATAAATAAGTATGTAAGTTAGTTACTTGTCTACCCACGTCTACTCCTATCTAGTCTAAACTGTGTCTTACACTCATCTTTTGTAGTATCCAGAGGTTTTGGTTTAGTTGATGTCGACTTGTTTCTAGTTGCTTTACTTGGCTTATCCATTTTTATTGTTGTTTTAACTCGAGTCGCAACAGCTGTATTAAATATAAAATAAAAATAATGCCTAATGATTTAAATAGTAGACATCATCAAAACAACATATTTTAGCATAAAAATCTTTGTAAATTTTAAAGAAAATCAAAAATAAATATTAATTACAAAGTAAACAATCAACAAATAGAGTTACTAAAACAATGTCATAGCTATGTCAAAGATACACATAGATATTTAAAAAAATCCTACACTTGAATCTATCATCAAGTATCGAAAAAGTTTCGTCCGCAAATACTCTTGTACATAAATAAAAATAAAAAAAAATAAAAATTAAATCGACTTCAAAAGGAAATCCACTCAAAATTATGAAATAACTTTAATTCCGGAAGTCGGTGTCTTAGGATCTGTATTTTAGTTTTTTACCATCGATGGAAATATGGTGATATTTCACATTTAATCTAATACTCGCACTGTACAGAACAAATACAGTAAAACGGGGCTACTTTAACTTCCAGGGTTAGGTACTTTGACAAGGCCGATCCCTACGCTATGACGCCTTCCCCACACCCCGCGCCTCGCGCAATAGGTATTACCTGCTCGAGGTCACGCACACTTGCTGAGCACACGTGAAAACCGATTTTGGCGCTCTGTTAAAGTAGTTCCAACGCCTGTCAAAGTAGCCCTGGAAGTCAAAGTAGCCCCGTTTTGCGGTATATATTTTTAAATAATGTAACATCAACTTCCGGTGGGTGTATTTGTTACACAAAGCGGCTATTCAGATAATAATGTGGTTCAGCTAACATGGAAAAACATGAAAGGTAGGTATCCAAAAATTCACAATGATTCTTAATGTAATATTTTTTGGCAAGAAGCAATGACATGTACCTAGCACAAGTGAAGGAAAAAGTCCGAGAACCGTAGTTAAATACCTACAAAGTACCCTCGGTTCGCGAGTTCGACTCGCACTTGACCGGTTTTTTTTATTTTATCTATTTCTTTTTTGGTACATATTTAAAAAGAATTAAAAGTAAAAAAAACTTTTTTAAAAACAAGCGTTTAGTTAAATGCGCTAAAAAGAATAAAAAAAACTTTTCCTTTAACCTTTTGAACGCCATTGTCACATATATGTGACAAACGAAATCTTACCCTGAACGCCAACGTCACAAATATATGACAAAATACACGTCGGTCGTCGTCGTCGGATGTTATGATATACCTAAACAATTTAATCATTACTTTTTGTGTTTTTATTTATATAATTTAAAAGTTTAAGCTTCCGTCTATATTGTATTGTATGAAACTAGTACCTATAAATAAACCACCAATATCGAGTTTGTTGTTTTAAGTGTTTGTGTGTTGTTAAAGTGGCCTGGCGTCAGGGGTACGGCGATACGTTCATACTCTGGCGTTCAAAAGGTTAAAACTTTTACTATCAACTTATAACGTCATTACACAATTTATATGATATAAAAGCTTGTCGCGAGATTTAAGTAAGTACTCGTATTTACTTAGTTTGAAAATTAAAATCAATCAGATCAAGTTATTTAAAGAATGATCAAAATCGACCTAATCTGTAAAAAGTTATGCGTGGTTATACATTATAATCAGTGAGTGAACAATCAATCATCCCCTGTTTTCCTACCCTTAGGGTTAGAATTTTTTTCAATGTTATATGGGACCGACTTCGGGGTATATCCTTTCCAATAAAAAAAATAATCATCAAATCGGACTACTCTGTAAAAAGTTATGCGTGGTCAACTGGTCATACATAATAGTACATTATGATACATGTGTGCTATGTTGATCATTAAACTCGAGGCGGTATTATTCGCGCGAGCCGCAGGCGAGCGCGATAAGGTAGCCGAGAGTTTAATTATCAATGCACACGCGTATCATACGACGTTTTTCAACACACTTGCGAGGAAAAAAACAGGCTTGTATTGTTAAATATTAACTTGTATGGATAATGGCGGGCTGGGTTTGTTTTTCCGCGCGCCGCGCCAGCGTGCGCGCGCAGGTTTACCCATAGAGTAAGTAATGGCGCGCGTTTATTTATTTAAAGGCACAGACAAACCGATAAACAGCCTATAGAAAAAATATAGTAAACACAAAATAATGTTTAGACTGATCTTAGTGTTGTCGTATGTCAAATTGTAGTTTAGTTAGTATGGAATTAAAAAGTACTATTGGCATACAGAAATATACATTAATTCAGTGAGAATCCGCAATAATAGAACGCCAGTGGTCTTTTCCGTTTGGTTACGGGAGGGACGACGGAAAATTATAAGGTGCATCCAGACAGAGCGAGCCATGCGCCGCAATGTGCTTTTTTTTGTATGTTAGATGCCTCAGCCTGAGGCAACCGTACATATAAAAAAATCATTTGCGGCACATGCCTCGCTATGTGTGGATGCACCCTAAGGTGAATGCGCAGTCGTAGACCGCGAAATTTTTTTTTTTTTTTTAAGTTTTTACAATTCGCAGGTCAGTATCAGGTTGTATCTCGATCAAAATGTATATTTATATAATAGATATGTATTTAAAGAATTATAGTCATTAGAATCATTAATATGCATATTTAAGTTAGATTTGTTCCCTAAGAACTTTTCCATAAGAGATTTGTTCTTATGGAACAAATCTAACATAGAATGATGTATTTAAATGATTCTAATGATTATAATTCTGTAAATACGTATCTGTTATAGTCGCGAATCATATTTTGATCAAGATAGAACCTGACACTGACCTGAAAATTGCAAAAAACGTTACAAAAATTTAATTTCGCGGGCTACAACTGCGCAATAATCAGGTAAATACATTTTAGTTATATTCATTTTGGGACCAAAGACAATTCAGACTATTAAAAAAAAAAGTGAAATATGGCTCGCGGATTCCTTTTGGCATGAAGTCTCTTTGAAGAGATTAAAAAAAAACGCACTTCTCCGACCTCCGACTAGTAAATTAAACAGTTATCTGTGGAAATAAAGCACAAGTACCGTAACGTAAAGAAAAAGCACGCGTTTGTAATACACTGCATTATGGTCCTAAAAGCGGTGCATTAAGAGCCATTTTACGAGCAAGTGTGTTGAAAAAAAATATATGTAAGTATAGGTAAGCGTCGACTTGAGAACCTCCTTTCGTTTTTTCGTCGGTTAAAAATATTGTTCACTCTTTCTCAGATAGTCGTAATTAAACCATTTAAACAATCCGTGAAATCTCTTATTGAAATCCCCATTATTGCATTTTGACTCTCGGTCTATAGCGGAACGAGTGGGAAATAAAAAGTTCCAATCGTCCGTCACCACTGGGGAGGACTCGTGCCCAGTGGGGACGACGGGGTGGGGACAACCGAATAAAGGCTGGTTAGTTTTGGGGCTACAATTTTAAGAGCTATGTAGCCGGCTGTAAAGTCCTTGCACAGAAAGCAAAACCGCCTCGAGTATTCAATAAATCTGTACCTACTCCAGTGTTATACAGCCATGTTGGCTGCTTGGGCGGTTCGTGAGTTCGATCCCCATCAGTCAGAAACTAACCACCCAGTACCTAAACCAAGCGAAGACGTTTTCACATCAAACAAACACAGGGAAAAACCTTAATAAAATACATGGTTCTTGGAATTTCATTATATTTGAAAAAATATACAAAGAATTAATGTTATAATTAATTTGTTCTGTACAATTTAAACATATTTAATTAAGAATACTAATAAATGCGTTATAAAAAAGTGATTATTAAACCATTTTCAAATACATCATTAGGTATGCGACGAAATTATGAGAATACAACCCGTATCTATCTATTAGTTAGCTGTAAACAATGTTTAATTTAGAACTAGCATATTAGATAGTATATACAACATTATAGAACAGTTAGTGCTTATTTATGATTATTTCGATATTTTAAAGTCCCGTTTGAGACTTACGGCACATCAGAGTAGTAAGAATTTACTTATATAAGTATAAGTAGAAGTAGCTGTTATCTGAAAGTAGCAAGTGCTACTTTCAGATAACAGCTACTTCAGTAAAATCCACCATATTGTACCTACGCTCGATGTTGGCATGCTTCGTGTTCTCTTAGTGTTGGTACCTATGGGTAGATAGGTACTTATACAAATAAAATCACAATACATTGTATTACAATATAACAGAGATAACTACTTACAGACAAACATATATTGTGTAGTTGAATTTACTATAGCACTATAATTATCAAAAGTATCTTCATTTCAAAAACATCGATAGCTAAAAAAGACGACTACCTACTAATATTTTCGTCTTTGATCTGCACAATATTTTCTAGTAAAATTATGAAAAACAAATAGACTTTGTTAATGTTGTATCTCATCGATATTTTGAGAAAATTCGTATATTTACTAACCATTTTATACTAACCAGCAGTCTTCCACTTATAATACCCATAAATACAAAGTTTCATTTTCATATTTACGCTAAAATATCGACAAGATATAACAGAGCACATTGGACGTGACAAAATATCAATAAATTGCGTGAACTTGATAAGCGGCCGTACATCTAGTGAAACAATGAACAAGTAGTATTTCGGGAGGTGTATTTTGTATCAATTGTTATTAGAAACGAGAATGCCATCTTCTTAAAACCTGATACAAGTTATAAATATTGATAACAGTGGTACAGATAGACACTAAAGCACAATTCATTAAGGCAGTAGTGTCTTCCTTCGATTGTCTATGGGACTCCGGATATTTTTGGACGAAATTTATTGTCAATATCGGATTTTTTGTTTCATATTTTCAGTCTTTGTAATCCGAATTTGAAATTGGATGGACTTCCATTGATGTCATGTGTATAAAATGAAATCCAGTATAAACACAGTCATGGTCTCTTCACTATATCGTACAAAGTTAAAATGGTCTAATAACGAATCCATTTAAAAGTGATTAAGCATATACAAGTGCAACGCTTGTATATGAAAAGCTCACTTTTCTTTAGTTTACACAAGTTTACGCTATAATTTTTTCCTCTTCAGTGTTATTTAATAATTATGTGTCTATAGATTGTCGTCATTATACAACAAAATTTCGAACTTAACAAAGGAATGCAAGATTTTAGTAATGAAACAGCATCTATAAATAAGGCAGTTTATATCAATGATAACTAAGTCTACTGAGAGCGAAGACAGACTAATATGCGTTATAAGTATCTATGTTTAGTAAACTAATGTTTTTTTTAACTGAATCTCTAGTATGATTTGTTTATGATTCGTGACTGGCGCTGAATACGAAGTCGACACATGTTTTGTATTTATAAGTAGATTCTTAATTATTATTTTCACCTTAATGCAAACGATTACACTTAGATATGATAATATCTAAGTGTATCGATACATATTAATACACATTAATAAGGCCTCGTAGCGCTAATCAAATAATCATATTACACTGTCTCCGCTCAACAGTACCTATCAACCAACTAAAATAAAAACATTCGTACGTAATTTATCGTTAAATAATTAAATCTAGTCAGGTATTCAAAGCTTAATTTATTAGCTAATTAGCTACACAAGGACCGAGTTCCAGTGCTGCAGTGTTCCGTTGAAAGACACAAAACAATTTAAACAATATTTATCAGCTGTTTATATTACAACGGTGGAAATAAAATTAAAATGCTTTAATCATGACATCTCGCCTTCATATGAAATATTTTCAGTTTTAAGTCGGTAGGTACATACCGCATAATGGCAATAAAAAATCTTAATTATTTTACCACCGTCATCATATAATTAAACTGTATTCAGAGAATAAATCAGACACGACATAATCACAGCCCAAACATAATAATAACGCTTACTGATGGTACACTGAGATCAGACACATTGGAGTTCTGTATATTTTTCATTTTGTCCCTCCCTAAACCGTTTAATGATACAACACCTAAGACAGTGCTCATGGTAATGCTTGCAAATGGACGCACCTGCATATACCTATGTTGATTTTGCAGCCTCTCGTCTCGACAAGATGTTCAACCAAACGTTGTGCACTGCTGCGCCCGCGCCGCTGCCTTCTAGGTACTATTTACATACACGTGCAAAAAGATATACTATTAGCTAATAGTTAAAAAATCTATTCTCCTAGATTTTTAAATGAAATAGCACGACAGAATGATAATTGCACAATTGCTTTTCATTTCAATTGGTACTTCAGGAGACTGCCTGTAGGTACTCGTATGGACATCTTCTGCACGTGACTATTGCAGCTAGTTTAGTTAGAACGATGACTACCTACTCGTAAATATTTCGAAATCCATTTATAAATCATAGAAGTAATAAAATCAGAACTTATGGCACACACGAGGATTTAGTCAGTATTACGACTACGCGCATCACTACAAGCTCACTTACATTGTTATGTTGAGTGGCATACGGCCATTCGAAGCTTTTATATCGCATACCCTTAGACACGATGAACTATAAATCGATTTATTTGGTCTTCGGGTATGGAGTATCATGTTAAATAATTATTTTTTATTCCGCTGAAATACCGTAATATCGCATCAAACCAACGATATTCTGATGCAGTTTAAAACTCTACTTATTCTTAGATATAGACTGCCCCAGTTGATAATAAAACATATACAATAATTAACTAGGAACATAATATAAAATTGACAAAACTCCAACTCACGCAATAAATATATTTTGCAAGTTCACTGCAAGCAATAGGTAATTAGATGCCTACCGAGGCACAGCACGTGCGCATTATGTATAAAGTTTGTATAACTTCATTTTTTCTAACTTCTAATTAAATATTTATTATAACAATATTTGCCTAAATTATGAATTTTACGAAAATTAAATTCCTTATATTCTCAATTGCAAGTGAACTTGCAAAAAGCCAACCTACATACCTTAGTATACCTTTCAAAATAGCACCCCATTCTGATTACTATATATTTTTGAAACTGCGTTCAAAATTATAACAATTTATCGAGATTGGTCATTTTTAGAAAAAACACGCTCTACAAAAATGTTGCATGTAATTTTTTTTTTCAGATGCCTTTAATATTTAATTTTGTAACTAAGTTTCAAGTTAAATACGTGACATTTACCTAACTTCAGAGAGCTTAGTTTACAATTAATAGAAAGGCTTAAAGTTATATAACATTTAGATACTATTCGCTACGTTATCTGTGTAGCGGTTCATGAGACACCGATCTCGTTACATTGATTCAATGCCTAATGTGGCCAAACATATAATTATCTACCAATAAATACCTAATTCCAGTAGGTAAATGGCGTTTTTAATGTTTCTATTTGTTGGAGAAGCATGTGTAGCGCCTGTATGATCAGAGTAGGACGCGCGCGGCGACGCGGCTCAGACAGCGGGCTGCGCAGGCACCGCCGGGTGCGTGGACAGGTGCGTGGACTCGCTGCGGCGCGGCGGCGCGGGCGGTGGCCGCTTCTTGATGGGCTTCGGCTCCTCCCGCCGCGGCGGGGGCTCCCCCCGACTGAATACGTTTTCATAGAAAGGATCCTCGACTCCCCCACCATAGTGCTCCTGAACCCACATTGACACGCTCGTCTCTTTATAGTCCTCCGACAAAGGGTATTCTCTAAAACCTAGAACCTCGTGTGGTGTAGTTGCAGGTTCCAATTTACATTTTTGTGCTACCTGCCATTTTTTTCTCATAACCCTTTGCAGATCTCGAAGGAACTCTTTCGGGGGATTACTGTTTGAATCTGCTAATTTCTTTGGCGACGATAACTTCGTGCTTTCATTTCGTTTCGGTGGTGGTGGCTTACGAGGTGATAACGGTGGTTGTTCCTTTAAATTGAATGATATTTTCTTAGTCTTTTTACTATCCGAGCAATTCGGTAGGTCATCAGCAAAATTCACTTTTTTCATGGAGCCTGTGCGTTCCTTAGATGGTTCAGCTGTAACTTTTCTCTGAATGGAGGGACTGCCGTTACTTATTTTCTTTGTCTGAAGTTCGGCGAGACAAGCGCCGTATGCTACGTTTTGCTGACCATAGATACTTTTATCCGAATGTAGGGACGAAGTTCGGGATGCTTCTGAGTGAACGCTATCGAGTGAGGGCTGGCGCGGGAACGTGCGGCTCTGTTCGGCACTACGCGCAGTGGCTCGCGACTGGCCAGCCCGGGCTGCCTGCTCCACCTGTTGCGCTGTGAGTTGGTTTACTATGTCGTGGACACGTCCCGCGGCCGTGTGCGCTTCCATTGTATGTTCTGGAGGAGGTGGAGGCAGGCTGAGTTGTGAGCCGGTTAGGTCCTCGTTGGGCTCGAGCGGAGGCGGTGGCGGGGGCAGCGAGTCGAGACTCAGGGTGGAGCTGAACATGCCGTCCGGCACATCTTCGGTTGGAGGTGGAGGCGGGGGCAAGTCCTCTACGGTAATCACTGCTGGTGGTCTCTGTACTTTGTCGTAGATGGCGGTGTACCCGTATAAGGCGGAGCCGCTGTCGGAGCTGTTCCGGTACATGCTGTCGCGGGGAATGCTCTCGTAGTGTCCGTAGGTCGGCGAGGGCGGGTCGTGGCGGACCGGGCTGCCAGTGCTGCTCAGGCGACTGCTCGTTGTGCTGCTAAATACACTTGTCTCTGCGGTATCTGTTGAATAAGAATACATTGTATCTCTTTGTTAAATTGTAAGATGTTGACTATCTCATGTTCCGTCGGCTCTGTGCAAGACTTACCGATGGTGTGGTGTCGTTTGAGCGTGGAATCGTCGGTGCGCGCAGAGCGAGGACGCCTCGTCAGCGTGCCCGAGTCGCCGCCCCCCTCGTCCTCCACACCGCAGTCGCCGCCCTTCTCCACCATCTCTTTGAGCTGACGAGTCATCCAAGTTAACGGAATGTTGGGCTTCATCGAAGGTTTGCGTTTTATTGTACCTGGAGTTTTCAATTCACTTGTGTGAAAAAACAGTTTTACCAAAGTTTATTCGACGTAAAACTATGAATGAGTGAAGAAATATATTATGAGGTCGATCAATAACCATAACTCAAACAATAATTAATTGAACATTCATAAATTGATGTGTGTTGCGGTGTTAGTAATAACATTTAATTACCCATGGGAAATTCGCAGTCGAAAGCACTTTCGGAAGCGGTGCCGCCGTCGGACAGACATCCGCTCGAACTGGACGACGATGCGCGGGAATGTCTGCACACGTTAATAGTTACAATCATTTTTGTTTGTAAACAAACCGTTGACACTTAGTAAATAAAGAAAAAAAAAAATAACATAAACTTGTTGGATTATTAGAGAATAAAGCAGCAATAGCGACATCAATAACAACATACATCATCATCATCTGCCTAGCCTTTTCCCAACTATGTTGGGGTCGGCTTCCAGTCTAACCGAATGCAGCTGAAAACCAGTATTTTACATGGAGCGACTGCCTATCTGACTGTAAGACTGGTTGTCAGATTTTCGGGCTTCTGACGACCCGTAACGACTGTCAAAGATCCACGAATGACAGCCGGGACCAACGGGTTAACGTGCTTTCCGAGGCACGGAGTGGTCTTGGTATGTAAAGATGGTCACCCATCCACGGACCAACCGCAGCAAGCGTAACTTGATCGATCGACCTATGCGGCTGATATTACTTAGCCACAAGCCCATCAATAACAACATACAATTAACACAAAATATGGCACTCGCATTTCATTCCTGCGGAAAACATAACATAAACTGATAAACGCAAGCATTTTGAGAATAATCTCATAGAGACATTACGACAAAATGATAGATTTACAATGAACAATCGCTTAGATTTAAGAGGTAAATAAAATGGGTAAAAACAAAATGTAACAATTTAACATAATTTGTAATGGTTTTAGAATCAGGAAGTGATCACAAAAGACGTAACTACTGAACATAGTTTTCTTACACGTTTGAAACGTTCCATTTTATAAAAGTTTGTGAGTGTTCACGTATGTGTGTACTGAAACCATTACAAATGAGCGCAGGTACAGAACGCGGCCGTGTATATGGCACATCAAGCTTTAGAAACAGACATATATGGGACAGGCATAGGATACAGAGCGACAGAGACGACGTGCTACAAAACCGAACTGTTTATACGAAGCATACTATTGTGTAGAATCAAGTTCTTTTACAGTATTTTTATAACACGAAGCGACGTGCGCTTTACATGTGGCAACCAAGTAGACAAAAATGCTGAGAATGTGTGCGTGAAGACGACTAGGGTCGGCACATAACATACACAAACACACACACACACTTCCGACATCGCCATTCTCTCGGACGGTACCGAGAGCTCCTGTGCTTACACACACATTCATAGCGTGTTTGTAGACTTGGTAACCACAAGTAAAGCGCGCGTCGCTTCGTGAGATAAAATACTATAACAACAGATTTCTGTGCTCCTGCGCAGCTCAAGCTCTGGGAAGAGGTGAAGAGCGGAATTTTGGGAGTCTGTCTCATGTAATGTTGACGTTGAAAAAGTGCTGATTAGCCTTATTATAATAAATTACTTTTGATTTTTTTGATGTGCCCTATTCATGGCCTGTTACATTTAGCGACATGGGTAGGATACCAACCTGCCGCTACTGATATCAGAGTTGGCCACGCTGGCATTGCTTGACGTGGACTGTGCTGGGCTATTGATGCCCAGTGCCGGTAAGCCATTCGTCTTTGTTGGTATAGAAGTGATCTGTAAAAGAAATAATGTGTTAATCTTGCACATGGCAAGTTGACCAGTTTTCCAATGAAACTTTGGAAGTCATATTATAATAACTAATGATAATAGTCCGTAGACCGAATTTCAGCCATGGTGACCAATTTCAGCGGAGACCAGCCTTCGGCGCGGGAGATATTATATTATACAGGGTGTTACGGAAAGGGTATATCAATACAAACGGGTTGAAGAGTTTATCAGGTCTAGAATCTCTGTACAAAATTTCAGCTCAAAAGCATTAACTTTGGAAATGCTTAATATTTTTTTATTTCGACATCACGGCGCTGCACTGGCGCGCGGCGGCGTGATGTGCGTGTACTAGGCGCACAGACACACTACAGCCTCGTAGTGCGGTGACACGTTTGTTATGATTTCAATTTAATAAACTATCGAAATAAAAAAATATTAAGCACTTTCAATGTTACTGCTTTTTTTGTTTTTTTTTTTTAATGATTCTAAACCAGATACACTCTTCAACCCGTTTGTATTGATATACCCTTTCCGTAACACCCTGTATAGTACACAAGCGTGTTCGCAGACACAGATGCTCTCTCTCTTCCGTCCGATGGGACGGCAAGCCGACTCGACCGGACAGAGATACGGCGCAACGCCAACGGCTTAAAGTGTTTTCCGAGGCACGGGACGCACGGATGCACACCGCCAAGTTCCAAACTCCGGGCTGTTACTGAACAGCTCCTAATGGGAAAACCCAATAATACTCGGGCAAAGTTTTATTATTATCTACCAATGTAATTAAAGCCCATTTTAAATAGAACTCTCATACTTAGTATTTCGTTTGGAAATAATAACGGAAATGGACAGACTTTTTAAATATTAGGTCCTTACATATGAAATTGGCGTTTTTCGTACTGGCCACTTTAATCACGAATTTCTCCTCTTTGGTAAGGAATTCCAAATTCAAATTTGTACAGCTATTTACTCATGTATTTGTGCTTCGATGACCGTCATTCATTTGTTTTTTTTTCTTCTGTTTTTTCTGTTTGCGTCACTCATTTTACAAAATGGAAAATTTAAAATATCGCATTATTTACGAGTACGAGTTCTGCCGTGGCACTAGTGCTGCGGAAACGACTCGAAGGGTGAATGATGTGTATGGCGGTCATGTTGCAAAAGAAAACACAGTTCGTTTTTGGTTCCAACGTTTTCGTTCTGGAAATTTCGACCTGCAGAACAAGCCCCGTGGACGGCCTGAGACCCAAGTTGATAATGGAGAATTGAAGGCTATTGTGGAAGCGGACCCATAGCAAACCACGTCCGAGTTAGCTGCAGGCTTCGATGTTAGTGATAAAACTGTTTTAATTCACTTGAAGCAAATTGGGAAGATTAAAAAGCTTGAAAGCACGACAACGCCAGACCACACACTGCGCAACAGACGGCTACCAAATTAGAAGAGCTTGAATTGGAATGTCTTAGACATCCTCCGTACTCCCCGGACCTTGCTCCAACAGATTACCATTTTTTTCGCAATTTGGATAACTTTTTGCAAGGGAAAAAATTCAACTCCGATGGGGCAGTCCAAATCGCCTTCAAAGATTTTATTGATTCCCGTCCGACTGGTTTTTTTAGTAAAGGGATCAATGAACTACCTATAAGATGGCAAAAGTGCATTGAAAACAATGGTTCATACTTTGATTAATTAAATATATTATATTAAAAAATATTCGACTTTTTGTTCCTTCCATACAAAACGCCAATTTCATATGTAAGGACCTAATATTTGATACTTACTGAACATGATCGGGCATGGGCGAGGTGGTCTAAATCCTCCTGGGTGAGCTCTTCCACTAACGAACGATAGTTCTCGAGCAACTGCCTTCCATGCTGTAAAAATACGAGGGAATAAACACATGCTACATAACAAGCAAATTATAAGTATTAACTTATTAGTTACATACATGCTTATTAGCAATGTTACCATGTGCAAATTGATTATGGTCGATTGGTGCCATCGACCATAGAAATGTAAAAGATAAAACTTATTTCTTATATTTATGCCATCGACCATTCAGCTTTATCAATCATTGATTTGTATGTAAGTATATAAATGAAATGTATCTATGTACGCGCATAACTTCCGAACGACTGTACCAAATTGGATAATTCTTTTTTTGTTGTGTTCGGTATTGCCAGGAGGTTTGTATGAAAGAAAATATCGTAAATTCGAAAAAAAATTGCACCCGTGCGGAGCTGGGGCGGGCTGCTACGCTAGTAATCTATATATAATAATATATGACATTTACCCATTCAGCGGTGATATTCTCTATGGCTGTTTAGAATTAAAATTCTAGTTCCAAATGTTTGAACTGTACATAATATATGACATTTTTATTGACTAATTCAACATTTGGCTTATCATAAAATATAATTAACTAATCCCTCAGGATTACCTGACTATTTTTTATTTTAAATCATAATGGGGCATCGGAGCTGAAGTGGAAAAATGTCAACTAACTTCTGGAGGCCACTGCCGTATTGGTTGTCACAATCTAGCTCCTTCACATACTTACATAAAATATAGGAGTAGATATCTACTATTAAGCATGTACTAGGTACTGCCTCATGGTGCACCGCGGCCAGTTCCATTTTTTTTTTTTAGGAAATATCTACGTCCATGCACACGTGATATTTTATGAGGAACATGTTCGAAAAAGGACTACTGGCATTTTTTTATAATATGCCTTCTCTCGTCTTTAGTCACTTTTGACATTGGGATTACACCGTTTATGACTCGGGCTTAAATGATTATTATTGTCGTTATCGTTTTGAGTAACAGAATCACTTAATCAGCCTATAATGTTCCCATTGTTGGGACACAGGCCTCCTCTCTGTGAGAGGGAGTGGGCCGAAATCCACCACTCGGGCCCTGTGCGGGTTGGTAGATGTCACATGCCTTCGAATTTTTTTGTTCTAGGGCATGCCGGTTTCCTCATGATGTTTTCCTTTACCATTTCGGGAGCAGTGGTGATGAAATAATATACACAAAGTAAAGCGCCTGTCTTGGTCCGAATTTAGACCGACAGACGATTTACTCGTCTGTCTGGGTTAGAACCTACGACCTACAACTCGTAAGTCGCGGCCGCTACCACTGGTCCCCCACTGCTCTAATTTTTCTCGTTTTGATGAATTTCTTTCTGGTAGGGATAGGTACATAATTTTTGAATTTATTCGGTGAGATATGGATTTTCAGATTTTGTGAAACTGACATGCGTTAGACAGTCTTATAATGCAGCTTTGTAAAGATTGAAGCAGGTTCAGATAATTTACTTACAATATTAAACGATAGTATTCTTGTCCGTACCTTTGCTATGCGCATCGCGGTCACCCATCTCTCGAGAGTTCGCTGATCATCAGCGCACAGGAACTTAATAAACTTAACACTCTTTGGTTGCTGCAGCTTCGGGTGTTTGATAGCGAAGCAGTGGTCGGTTGGCGACTTGTACTTCTTCTTCCAGTTCAACCCTATGTAAACTTCGTTAGTGTCAAACGTCGCTAGACACACCAGCTCTTTCAGCGTTTTCACCTTATCCTTTGGCGAGTAGTATAGTCCTACATAATAAAAATTTAAAAGTAATTAAAGAAGAATGTTATTTAATACTAGAAGACATGTGATTCGCTTTGGCTTATTCGCTTTGCTTATAAAAGACGTAGGGGGTGTGGCCACACAGCGCAGGTTGTCGTATTAGTTACTAACCAGACGGTCGCAAAATGCAGTATATTTTCTTCCATCCTTTTTTGGCATCGTTTTTGAGATAGAGAGGTCCCTCCATCGGTGGCACTGGATGGCCTGACACGGACGGTATCGTGCTCGTAGTTCCTCCACTCTGTCCGAAAAACTCTTCTATGATTACTTGTCTCGAATGCTCGTCATGTTCGCTGGACCAACCTTAACATTTGCAATTAAATATTAGTAATAGTTCATTTGTAATCTTAATAAGTATGCTTACATCAGGTTGCAGTCGCATCGTGAATTTACCTCTGTCGTCTTCTGTCAACAGGAACTTTTCTGGTGTTTGGAACAGAGTTATTTTATCAGGTCGCTCGGCGAATAGGATTTTGTTTTTTGACTCTCTCGTCCATAACATTAAATTGTCGACTAGCATCTCATGGTCTTCGTAAACTCGTTCTACAATTAAGGATAAATCTGAATTAGGTAACTGTTTAACTATATCAATATGCAAAAGTTACAAGTTTGCGATCTCCTTACCCATATGGAGGTCAGGCAGGTGTTCAACAATGGCCCACTTTGGTTCCATAGTGACGTGGTTCTTGTCTGCCAGTAGTCGGGCCACGTATCCACAAGTCATCTTTTCGTCGACCAGCAGACTCTTGGAAGACCCATCCATTGAGAAGGCTTTGATGAAGAGTTTCTTGATGTTGGCTTCGCGCATTCTTTCCAACGCTAACTTTATTTTATCAGCTTTTAGTTGGAAACTTACGTCCTAAAAATGTCACAACGAAAAGTTATACAGACTGGTTATTACAGATGGGGCAGTAAGGGCAGAACCCTTCGCTGCCTATATTGCCCCATATAAAATTGATAAATAAGGTTTTGAAAACAAAGAATGAATAGAATTTACCTTCTGAGATTGATGGAGATTCAGTTTTAACGATTTGCATTTCGTGCTAGTGCTACTGGACGCAGAAGATTCGCTGGACAGCATGGAAACCTTAAAAAAAAAACAGTTCGAATGTACCTAATTAATTGAGAGGATGCAGGAGCCTCCACGAGAATACTAAGCGTTCGCCTGGCAGATCGCGAGCAATCAGCCGCGCCACCGACCTGCTGACTGTCTGGCCGGACATTTTACAGCTAATATTCTCGTATCTTGTGCCAGTACACCAAAGAAGAACCAGTTACTACTCCAAAACCATCAATTAAAACAAGAACCTACTCGTATTTCCCTTTTAAACATTTGTTTACTGTTGGTAGCTTGAGGGATGAAATCGAAAAACCGTTGTTGGTTATTAGGAATTTAGGATTCCTTTAGAAGCAAATATTTTGAACAACTTGATGGGTACGTTTTAGATTTAAGATCCTAGCGTTATTTAGTTTTTGGTAAAAATTCTTCAAAATGTACCTAGTTGGTAACTTACAGTGTCGCTAAAGGCCGAGTCATTGTCGGGGGAGTCGGTGCGAGCGATGCTGGATGCGCCGTCTGCGCACTCTTTATCTTGCCTCTGTGAGCCTTCGGCAGCGCCATCAGCCCTGGACTTTGATACCGATGACAATGCTGTAAGATAAACAGGAAATTATGATATTAGGATTTCTTGTAATTCTGACGTTCGAAAAGTGATGATTCAACCTAATTTGAATATAACTTTTGATTTTATGATTATGATAATTTTTATCATAATAAACATTGGAAGACTCTGGGTGAAATTAATTAATACGTTTGACGTGTCATGTCAGTGAAGTTTCGCCAATCAGTTTAATTTAACTCCAATATCATGGACTAAAATATTTCATGCAAATAATATAATTTAACTCCAATATCATGGACTAAAATATTTCATGCAAATAATATAACGGGTACTTGGGTTACCTGAAGACACCCTGGATATCTCTTCATCGTACTCGGAGTCTAGGGCACAGAGCTCCCCCAGTATAGCGTCCAGGTCAGCATCCTGCGTCTCTTCCAGGTTTGCCATCGAAAACCTATACGTGTCGATGCGAGGCGCCACGATCTCTAGCGGCCTCAACGCAGAGGTTCCATCACTCGACGAGTTCAAGCCCTGAAATTAAAATAACAGAAACTCAATTAGTATACCTACACCGTACCTAAATCATTCGTAAAACTATTCGCAATTATTCCTACAACACCTATTATAGTCTTAGTAACTAATCCAACACCTTAAATGCCGCGACAGGACGCCATGAATACAAATGATGGACCCTATACATGTCCCTATATGTCCAGGAATTAATTATTATCAACGCATATACAAGTTGACATCCCAAATCATAGTTGGGAATGCATTGTCTTCAAACAATGAACTTGGTAAGTTTCAATGTCTGTCCTATTGTGTCAACAGTTAATTATTATTGATACCAGTGATATTTATATAACATGAGATTACACAGTCATGTATTGTGTAAGTATCTCAATAGAATTGTCATCTCTTGAGAGTCGTCAAGTACGTATATTGTTCGATGGCAGCACAACTTCACGATTTAATTTTAAAGCTGACCCGTTAGCTAAGTATCAATTTATTAATTTGTAAGTACCTATTCATTGGGTAAACATCATGCCCATAAACAAAACGATGACTCTATTTATACAAAATAAACATTTAAGTAAACAATTGAAGTCTTGTTTATCAGCAGACTCATTAGTCACCACGTACCGTCGCCGTCGATGTCATATCCAAACTTTGTTCAAAGCTTTTATTTTCTGTGGGAGAGTTGTTCACGCTTCTTGCTTTCCCGCTTGCTAATCGGAAACTTCTGTTGAGAGTTGACAGAAACCCTCCGCGCTGCCACTTACTCGATTCGTTTAGTTGCACATCCATCATTACGTCTACATCGCAACGTGCAATGACTCACAAACCAACACTTCACACTATTAGCAAAGCGTGCCAAAAGCCGGCGCTATGTCGCGCGGGACATGCTCCCGAACTATAAGTGCGTCCGTATGGATACGGCTTATGGACGGAACCCACTTAAATAAAACGCAGTCCAATTAATAGCATTCTGCACTTTTGTATAAGTAATAAGTTAAGTCAGATGTAAGTATGCACTTATAATGATTGGTATGTATGGAAACGAGTTTGTTATTTCAACGGGGCACAGAACACGGAGCCTGCGCGGGACTGCACCACAACTTTACCGCACTACAGTTAGGTATGATATCGTTCACAGAGTAGTGACCTCGCCCGTTCACTTCTCCAAAAACAAAATTTTCGCGCCAGCTATGATACGTGTTTGGTAAAATCACAGAACAAAGAGCACTAACGAGGAACCAAAAACGCGTTCGACGTCCGCGGGCACAAACCACAACTAGGCAGCGTAGAGCAAAGTGAAGTGAGTAGTATTACAAAATGAAGCATGAGCGCTCGCTGAGTCGGCCGGTCGCGGCAGGCACAGCGCAGGGGGGAGGCAAGCAGACAAGCGGCAACCGTGTTTTGTGACTTGCGCACGTGTGCGCGGGCCGCTACGCTACGTTGTTTGATTCCAGAATGAGTGGCCGAGGCTGGCACGCTGGTGTGCGTGCGCCCTCGCGCCGCACGCGGGGGCTGGCTCGACGCGCTGCCACACTGCCGATGCCGCTCAGCCTACACTCACTCACGCATTACTAACTAAATTATCAGATTCTGATAATCACCTCAAAATAAAAATTATATAGTGAAAAAATTAGGTAGGTAGGTATTTGTTTCAGTTTTCTTTCATATTTTATGAGACCCCAAAAATATTGTATAAGTCCAAGTAAAATATTGTATCGTACAGTTATAAAAAAAAACAATCTTATGATCATAATTGGGTAAATAATTGTATTAGTTTCTCAATAAGAATATATACTTACTTTAATATTTATAGTAAGTAGGTATATTAAATCGGCACGTGAAAATGAAAGAAGAAATCGGCAGAATGACCTAGTTTTATTTGTCCTACTTTTGTCCGCACCCCGCCGCACATTATAACCACTACCTAAAAAAAAATATAACTTTTCCCAAAACTACGTTCAACGTAATATTCGAAGAATAAAATAAATGTATCACAATAATGAGTAGGCATTCATAAATATGTATTAATATTGAGTGCGAGAGGTTTGCGGTTGCACACTACTCGGCTTACCCCTACAATTATTATCCACACAATTAAAATGTCAATTTCGGTAATCGCTTAAAGCAAATTTCAAAATTATATCTTTAGGCAGAGAAGCTATAATGAGTTTTGTGAATTCGACGGGACTATACCCGAAGTTGTATGAAAAAGATGGACAAAAAATGGGAAACAGGTGCTGCGCTGGAAACACCTGCTCGTGCTCATCCGATACACGACAGATGTGCACGATCCACTTTTATCGATCTCTGACTTACTGTACACAGAAATATGCGAATAATAAGTTCAGCCTATATTCCATATTGCTCAAATTAGCCTGCGCGTGTTATTAGAGTCCACATGGTTTCAAATAACGAAGAGAGGTCATCGATATCATCTATGTAAAATGTTACATAGCACATAGGTAAAATTTATTTAGAGAAATGTAACTATTTACACTAGATACTAAATTAAATGACAAACTAACTATACAAATAAATACTAAATACAAAGGACACTTAGTCGAAGTACGTCCGCATCGCTGTCATCCGGAAACGTGCCCAGAAGACTGGCAGCATTGCCACGTTGAATGGTAATGCTAATTCTTTACCCAGCCATCTCTCTGGTCACGTGAAGTGTCGAAAGGAGACGCGCACTCGGGCCCCATGACCCGAGCGTTTCGACCCCAAACGGCTCAAAGCTGTAGTTGCCCATAAGGTTACAGTATAAGATAACATTGAACGATATATATTAAAATCAAAAAATGTAAGCGATAAGGCCGCCCTTTGTATGTTTTGTAGTGATAATCGTATTTTTGTTATGTATTTCCTGGCGTACAGTCTATATCTACATATATGTCTATATATAAATAAACTAGCTGCGCCCCGCGGTTTCACCCGCGTAAATGTCGATCCCGTAGGAATATCGGGATAAAAACTATCCTATGTCCTTTCCCGGGACTCAAACTATCTCTATACCAAATTTCATCGAAATCGGTCCAGCCGTTTTCATGTTATGTCGTGACAACGGAAAACGGGTTTCATTTTTATATACACACATCAAAAGTGTCTAGGGATCAAGCATTTTTATGCGGATTTCTTGAGATTGAGATGTGACTTTGTAATAAATTTATGATTTTATAAATTTATATGGATCCTTTTTGGTGCATTTCATAATTTGAATCAGGAACTGTGAATCAAATTCGAGTAAAAGATGAAAATCAGCTGTCAATATTTTCCCTATAAAAACATACAACGCATTGAAGACATTATTAGTGCTACTGTTTCCCTACTACTGATTAAAACCAACGTTATTATGGAGCGGCGACGTCATTTAAGCAGGGAAGAAATGCTCAGAGCCGTGGGAATGATAGAAGCTGGTTCCCGGCAACGTACTGTGGCTTTAGCTCTGAATACAAGTCAGAGTGTTATCAGTCGACTTTGGACACGTTACCGAAGCACTGGTACCGTGGCTGAGCGCCATGGAGGACGGTATCGCTGCACCACACGGAGACAAGACCGATACATTCAAATCTTAACTCGAAGAGCTCCAACAATAACCGCCATGATGTTAGCCGTGAGGCTTCATCACTCTTCAGGGAACTTAATTAGCGACCAAACAGTCAGAAACCGCTTGCATGAAGTGAACCTTCATTCCCGAAGACCGCTACGGGTACCACCTATAGCAATGCACAATCGTAGGATTCGATATCAATGGGCTCTTGAACACAGAAATTGGGCAGAAGAACAATGGCGTTTCGTGTGCTTTTCTGATGAGTCTCGTTTTGGTATGAGACCGGATACAAGACGTATACGACACTGGAGAACCCCTGGACGCCAACAGCGATTAAAATCCTGCCAGGAAGTCCATCCTTATAGTGGTGGAACCATCATGGTATGGGCGGGTATTTGGATCGGCGGAAGAACTGAGTTGATTTGGATCAGAGGCAACCTCAACGCTCAAATTTATGCTGAGACAGAGGAACGATGACGTCTGATACAATCGTATCAGACGTCATCGTTCCTCTACAAGTGCAAATCGGTCCCTTATTTCAGTTAATGCATGATAATGCACGACCGCACACCGCAAGAGTTGTAAGACAGACTCTCGCCGCAGCTAACATCAATGTCCTGCCCTGGCCTGCTCAGTCGCCAGACTTGAACCCGATTGAGCATGCATGGGATATGCTACAGAGAAGAGCTCTGCCGAATATGGAGGGTATCAAGTCGCAAGAAGACCTTTTTTTGTTGTTGCAACGAACATGGGCGGCCATTCCACAGCGTGATTTGGATGAACTCATTTTGAGTATGCCAAACCGATGTTCTTGTGTTGTTAGTGTTCGCGGTAGAAACACGGATTATTAATTGTTTAAGTTACCCAATAAAATTTTAAAGAAAACTGTTATTTCAGTCTTTTTTTCGAACTTTTGTGTTAGTGGTTCAAATGTCAAAAATCCCTTTATTAGGAAAATGGCAAATTTCTTTATTAATGCAAAGGTGACTTGGTTTATCGTTACTGTGACAAACGAAAACACTTTATTTGATGAATCCTTAAAGAAAATTTTAATTAATATCAATCAGGAGAAAAGTTATTGCAAAAATATATGTTGATCCCTAGACACTTTTGATGTGTGTATATAGATTAAAGTCGGGTTAGTTACACCATTTATAACTCGGGAACGGCTGGAACGATTTTTATGATATTTGATTTTTTGGATTTAGCTCAACCTCGACTAGCTGAATAACTGTTAAAACATGGGAAAAACTCACGAAAAAAAAACATAATTCATAATCTGAGGCGGTACGAAGTTCGCGGGGTCAGCTAGTATCTTCTAATATATAAAAATTTCGTGTCACAGTGATTGTTGTCGAACTCTTCCGAAACGGCTTGACCGATTTTTACCCCTAGTGATAAGGGGGCCACCCTTATCACTAGGCGTAAAAATCGGTCTCTCCAGATTTTTTTTTGCAATCGAAACTTACGCGGGTGAAACCGCGGGGCGCAGCTAGTATCTATACTAAAACAAAGTCGGCTTAGTTACACCATTTATAATTCAAGAACGGCTGGACCGATTTTTATGATCTTCGATTTGTTGGATTTGTCTCCGCCCCAAATAGCAGGAAAAATCCACGAAAAAAAGAATTCTGAGGCGGTACGAAGTTCGCCGGGGTCAGCTAGTACCTAAAGTAGGTATATATAAATAAATAAATATAGGTAGCATTTTCTGATTTCGATATATCTTTTTCTTAGTTTTACAACACAAGGTATACACATTAGGAACACGAGTTATTATAAAACATAATGAAGTGAGCTAAACAACATTCACAGTTGGACACCCCAAATGAAGCATTCTAAATGGGCGCACATCTGTCGCATTGCTAACGAAGAGTTGTCACAACTTAATCTGTGCCGGAACTACTTGCAATTATTATTAATAAGTATTGGCGACACTATTCAATGGGGGAGCTTTATCAAATATGATGCAAAAGAAACAGTAATCATGTCACGAAAAGGTTATTAAAGAAACAGCTAAAGGTCTGTTGAAAATCAAGTTATCGCATGTTCGCAGCCGAGATGTTAACGCAAGCCGCAATAAGTTCGACGAGGCGATGCAAAATCATGGTAAAAGCGCATATGCGCGCGCACCTGTCCCGCGTTGCGCCCGCGCCGGCTGCAAGCCACACGTGCTCTTGTGATCCAGCATCAATCATCCCTTTTAAACTCAAGCAGCCTCTCCGTTTTTATTTATTTAATTAATGAAGGCATACTTATCTTTCGACTAAAATACGATTCCGAGTTTAGGCGAGATGCTTCTATTTATGGCGCACGATTGGGTTCAGTTAGGCAACGTGGCGTTTTTCAAAGAGTACCGGTAAAATATTATTTTACCTGTTGGTAACGCGATGTTAGGACGTGAAGACGTTAATTTTTAATGGAAATAGACGGGCATAGTTTGGAGTTTCTTTCTACAGTGAGTTAGCCTACTTGCCCAAGAACTTTTTGAAAACCTTAAGGCTTTGAGTAAGTAACTAGTACCTAGTATTGAGTCCCGACGAGTCCCTTAAGCCGAACGCTGATGTAACAAAAGGAGTTGGTGTGATTTGCTTACCGCAGTGAGCACGGTGAGCTCGCCGAGCCACTCGTTGAGCAAGGCTTCGGGGTCGTCGGCGGCGGCGCCCGCGCCTTGTTCCTCTACCAACGCCATCTGGAAACAATAATTAATTTTAACATTCATAAATGAAGAGCAAAATCACCTACTGTTAAACTCGGCTCTCCATAATATAACATATTATTAACCCAGGGATAAAGACTAAATAAATGGCGAAATTACTACCCAAATTTCCCTTTTATTCAGGCCAGAATAAGTCCACATATTTAATGGATAACTTTTATTGAACTTACATTTATTATACTCTTGCGTCTAGCTGAACGACTTGCACGAACAACTTGCAAAACTCCGCGATACGAGTTGCAGCCGCCTTTCAAGATATTATATTCTGAGAAATTATATCTTCCTTAGCTAGGTTCGACATTTTGCCGAGGTAGTTGCGAAGACTTGAAACTATTTCGCTGTCTGAAGCACACAATATTTCAAGATTATCTTCAATTATCTTTTCTCTCTTTAGAAAGTAATAACGTGTTTCAAAAATAAAAGTTTATAGCTCTCCGTCCACTCGAACATATTGTCATACAAGTCTACAAACCAAAGCCTGTATATCGAAAGCCTGCACCTGTATCGAAGCTAAATTCTAAACTGAGACGCTGAGGCGCTGGGACCCTTTATTTCGGAACGGATTACACTTTCGTTCCTGTTAGGGGCATTAGACAAAAGGCAGCTGGCATTTATCATTAAATTGTAAACAATCGGCTGCCATTCGTATTGTCCCGGCCTCCCGGGCATCTATTCTCCATTTAGTCGGAACTGTACCTGTTTACTCTATTGTGTGAAGTGCTATTAGTTAGCGGATTAAAGTTTAGCTTGAAAAGTTAGTCTGCCAGCTATAGTTGCTAAGTAGTAAGTAGCACCGAATAAGTACTTAGTTGTTACTGCTTTGTTTTGAAGCATGAGCAAAGTTCGTACTAAGCGCTCATTGGAATATGTATGTAATAAACGATTTAATAGCATGTTTATTATGTATAAATGGTAAATGAGTGTTAGGTAATAGCACGGATATCGAGGTAATAGTAACAAAATTATTTTTGACTATTATTGCATTTAAATCTTAATTTAATCTGTACTGTACAGAGAGGTACATAAAAACGTAAGCTAAGCGCACATTCAAATTGCGCCAAAGCGGGATGCAGCGCAACGCATTGGCGGATCGCTCGCCAGGTGTATTTTTGCGGCCGCTTATTGCGTTGTGGTCTGCCTGTGGTTTGCAATGGTTCTGATCTTCATATAAAATGAAGGAGGATTTTTGCAATATGCGTTCTCCACAATTGCCGTAATTTGCTGATTTGTATATTTTAAGTAACTGCACTAACTCTGATCACGGACCCAAAAATCATGCTTTTTTCGTTTTGTCATGTATAAGCATCGATACGTCTGCGGAGTTTTGCCAGCTAATTTAACTTAACCTTGAATAATTACAACGTTCGCGAGTTGCATAGTATCGAAACACAGCGTCTACGTAGAAATAAGCGTCTTCGACGCAGCTGCTACGCAGTGCTACGCGGTTTTTACACAACGCTACGCAGCTTTTACACAGAGCTACGAGCCTCCTACGCCACTGCTACGCAGTGCTACGCGCGTCTCACGTAGCGTCTACGCTACGCTACGCGACTTCTACGCCGCTCCCTACGCCATCGACTCAGCAATACACCCACTAATACCGAGTTCATACAGTTCGATTTTAGGTGATCAACTGCTAAGTCGAAAGCGATTTGAACCGTCTGAACAGACTTCCCATCAAATTGAATTTCAATTTCATTTTTTTTTGTTATTTTGTAAAGTTGTTCAACTATACTCGAACCGTGTGAACCCGGTATTATCCAATCCATAAGGTAATGGTGGCCCTTTTTGGTAATTTCTTATTGTGCATAAACATAAGACACATCTGTAGATTTCAGTCTCAGTCTGTATTATATTTATTGTACTAGCTTCTGCGCGCGACTTCGTCCGCGTGAAATTTCACCCTCCCCCCGTTCACCCTCTTATAGGTGGAATTTCGCAAAACCCTTTCTTAGTGGATACCTAGTCTTCACAAAGATCACACCCTCCAAATTTCACGTCTCTAGGACCAGCGGTTTAGGCTGTGCGTTGATATATCAGTCAGTCAGGGCTTTGAATTTTATATAAATAGATTATGGTCCCGGTACGAAATTAAACTTTATGTAAGTAAACACGAAGTTATTATCTACAAAGCGAATCAAGAATAACAGAAAGAGTGTAAGTGGAGCGCTCGTGGGCCGCTGCTCGCCCTAGCGCATTATGTTTTTGTTGTCCTAACTTCCATAACCGGGAAGGAAAGTTGGATTGATGTAACATTTTACGTAATGATACTTACAACAATAACACATAAAAGAGATATTTTCGTAACTTCACTACAATAGAGTATCAAGACGGTGTCGTGACTACCCACAGCTACTTATAAAAACTGCAGTTCAGCATCAGTACGGTCTTAGAGCGAAGCCACACGATGCGTTGCTGGCGCGTAGCGATCCTGAGCGGATACGCTGCGTCATCGTCGTCAATAACTCATACAAACCACAGTGACATGCCACACGGAGCGTAGCAACGTCGTGCGGCGACGCAACCCACGCTCAACGGATAAGGGGACTAGAGAGAAGAAGCGAGGAGGGATATTGTGGTGCGACGCCGAGCATCGGAGCGGCATCGCAGTGAAACGCAGTGTTGCTTGTACTATGTAAAAGACTGACACACCTCACACACGGTCACACACCCAATACCGAGTCGCTACGACGTCGTAGTACGAGACGTTGCGTTGTGACACTAAATTGCACGCGTGGCACTCAGTCCGTTGAAATCATAGCGGTGCGACGACGTAACGCACTGGCAACGCCCGTGTGGCCTGGCTCTTAATTCTTATAAAAATTATGTTTGTACATTTACCTCCGCTTCAGACGTCAGTTCTATTTACCATAGAAAAGGAAGCGCTTAAGAAAGAGTTCGTAAAGAAATCTCAAGTCTGAAATGAGGAGCATCAGTCGCCGTGATTCATTTTTATATTTAGTTACAAAAGATTTTCATTTACTTTACAGTCCAGGTTTTGTTCAGTTTAATTATTCTGGCATGAAATACGTATACCCTACGTTTCATGACAGAATAATTTATTAAATATTGTGGGAGGGAGGAAAGGGGGTTTGTTAGTATGGCAATTACACCGCGTGTGGACTTAATAATGCGGTGTAAAATATCGCCTGGCATCAAAATTCACGATTCAATTGATCAATATTGTCGACCGGTAGAGTGTTTATTTACTAACGTACCGTCTATTACACGTCGCTTCCTCATCAATATTATTTTGTCAGTTAAATGCACGAATAATGTTGTTTATATCGTCGGAGGTAGGTACTGTTACTGTGCAGTACTTTAACGTTATAGAATTAATTGAATAAAAAAATTACATAATATATTATGTATTGATGGCCCCGTGGTTTAGGCGTCGCCTCTAAAGATACTACATATTTGGAACCGAGCCGCCAACTGCAACTGCCGACAGCACGTGCAGCGGCTGGTAACCACGGCAAAGGTAACGGCTGATAACCTTAGCCGATTGCATGGCGCTCCCTGCGGAAAGTTGCGGTTGGCAGCTCGGTTCCAAATAGTACCTTTATGCAAGCAACCTCGTGCATGAGCGCTCGAGGCCTAAGTCACGGGGCCAAATCCTGTCAAGTACCAATGTCAATGTGAGCTTTTCAATTCGTATGAATTGAAAATAATAATAATACTAATACAATAATATCCTAGATAATTATTAAGGGATATTACTATATAAAGGATATTACTGACATCAGTGAAGAAAAAACATCCGTGAGGATAACTCTGAAATTGGCAACTTAATCGATGATGATAAATATTGCCTTGTAAATTATTTGGTATCAGGTTCGGTATTAGCCATATACAAGTTTATGTGCTGTCATAGTATTAGCGTAATGAATAGAGCGAGCTTTCTCCTTAAATATATAGTCGCACTAACTTAGGGGAAAGTGTAGCAATTGTAAAGATAAATTAATGCGTCAATTTGACGCGAGTGGTCGTCAATAAACAGAGATGCGGGTCGGTCCAACTCACCGATATTATACTAACACTACACGGCTTAAATAGTCCAAAAACATTGGTGCATTTGTACATAACTCACGCTGGGTGACAGTGTTGACACTTCCCGTGACCCAAGGGCTGGCTTTTACCTTGACCAAAGGATACACGTCGATGATGCGGAGGAATATTTCGACGCCATATTTTAGTTTGTTTATAGTCTTTGTTAGCTCAGAATATAGTTTTTTAGACAAATTGTACAAAAGTAAAATCAAAGAAATACAATAGAAACGTCAGAAAACCTCCACCGGGTAACTACATATGTTTAAGCTCCATACATTACTGCCAGTAACCACGCGCAAAAAGACACAAATAATTTACAGCAAAGATACTTTTTTTTTTAGTAATACCTAGGTATATGAAGGAATATGTAAATAACCATATGTATCACGAATGAATTTAATTACATCTGCTACGATGCGAGTTACGACTTTTTATTGTTTTTTTTTCATCCTTCAAGTTTCACCTGTTGGGCCGCGGACTGAACAGCTTGACAATCGTGTTTTTTTTTGTATTCTCGAAAAAGATAAAGTTAACTTTTTATTTGTGGATACACATATTTTTTGCTTTAGGTAGGTTAACTCAAATTGACTACCAATTAAACTCTGTGAATCTTTGATGGTCGTATGACCATAATATAAATACGAACATACAACAACAACATAATATGAATATAAACACGGCAAATTGATGATGTGTATTACGTAATATACAATCTGCTAACCAATTAATTTCGCTAACTTTACAAGATAGATTGCGTATGTATAATAACTGAGGTTAGGGGTGGCTCTGATTATTTTGTGAGATCGGTAGACCTCGAGAAAAAACAGTAGGTAGAACCATCAGTCGCACCGGTAACATAGTGTGGGTGATGTGGTCTACCACCCCTCCCTCCCTCGACCATCGTATTCACCGTCGCCTCAGACTACCGTTTTAAGTTACCGAATAATTTCGTTATTGCAACTAACAAAGCAGTGCAAGGGCCCGGCCGCAATCATTACAGGGAAATTGACTCGTAGGGGAAGTCAAACTGACCGTGAATATTTGCAAGCCACATGTTTAAAAACGCTTGGCACTTCGAATGTTATAAGAGTGCATCATAGTAACCCCTATGTACAACATCTAAAATCTCAGGGATCGATCGAATGTGTAGGTGGTTTAATCCACCCATCTACCTATAAGCTTTGAACCCTTCCCCCTAACACCGCAAATTATTTTTCTCGCCTCAGCCCTACCTTTACCGGTCTATAATTATTTTTGGCTACAACCCTACCTCTGAATCATTCAGAAATGGCTCATTGGGTTCTAAAACGTTGTTATAGTGGTGTCCGTACATACACCGTCACACACCATCACGCCCACTCACACCTTACAAGCCCAACAAAATGTTAACTATTAATAATTTTCTTTAATTCATGTCTAGAATTTAACAAATGTATTTAATAGTTTAATTTTTCTCAATCTTGTCTTTAATAATACCCACAAACTGTAAGGTAACCATAACTTTGTTAAACGCACTACTGAACCACAAGATACAAGCGACGACGCTTAGTTTGTGGCTCACCAAATTGGCTAAATCACGGAATAGATAAAGGCTAAATAGTATTTTTATTCTTTGATTAATACACTTTATTAATATTATATATTATACTTACTTATAGTCGATTTACAATCAAGTGCATCAGCACGCAATGATCCCTGATGACTAAAAACAACACACGACATAACATCATGCCTGTATTTCCCCGAAGGGTTAGATAGAGGTGCACCGTAGTACTCGCACATTTCCAAAAACAAGTAAGAAAGTATTTTGCCATAATTTTAAAATTCTTGCCGTTAGTTTTGGTTTATTATTATGTGTGATCGATCACTTATTTGTGAGATTGCTGGTAAACCTATGGTTGGCGAGGCTATCGTGATCTCTGTTGCCTGTTGGTGTACCTAAAAAATAAATACTCGTACTTAAATGAAGTCGGTTAATAAGTATATGTCGGATCAATATCCTACATATACTTATTTACGAGTTTTGCCAATGCAATACTCATATTATATGTAATTATATTACCTTTTTGTATACCGGTATTATTTATCGCGGATGCTGACTTGTTGATTGGGGTAGTATGAGAAAAATCAAATAAAGAAATTAAAAAAAGAACTTATTACAATGGTAGGTAATAATGGAGAAAGCGGATAGATAGGAAGTGAAAATGGGAATACGTGTTCTATACAACTTCTGCCTAACCTTTCGAGGGAAACACGCGTGAGGTTAATATGTTAAAATATAAGTTACCATTAGCATACACACGAAACTCCCTTGATATTAGGATTACTTGTCACTGTTACCTTGACCTAATGTAGCTATATCATTCAAATAGTTATGAGTATTATATCATAGCTACTGCGTTTAATATACATATATACCTACCTAGCTTCTTATGTACTTACATAATAATATTCTTAAGACTTGCTGTTTATTTCGCATAGCTCTTTCAAACCTTCGTAATTGGAGAGGCACCATAAAAAAGAAGATTTAAAACGGGCACATGAGTAGGCAAGTGATGATGAATAATCAACTAATGTATTAATGTACCTAAGACCGCTGAGAAACAGCAAACACCAGACAATAAATGCTTGGAATTGAACTTTTGTAATAAATAAATACTCCTAATCAATAAAGATTGCGCTGGACGAAACAAATTACCTTGAAGCATTCAAATGCCGCCTTTGTCGATATTCCACGGTTCGGTACGGCACAGGAAAGTCCTCGATACGCGGCCCGACCAACCGGGAAAGTTTTAAAGTGAACAAACAATACAATCCAATTTCTTCAATGCTGCACTTAGCTCCGCCGGGCCTGCACAGTAATATGTTCAACAATAAACGCGAACCGTTCTGCAATTCGTTTCGCTCACAATCGCTTGCGAGCGACCAGTCCAAAGTGCGAGCCACATAAATGATATTGCGGTATAACATGCGTACTGGTTGACCACCACTAAATGAATGAATACTCTATGAGGTCGTGTGAGTGACGCGAGCTATGATCATTATACTAAAAACGTGTGTTACGTCATTTATATCAAACAGAAACACGCTCAAGGGAAAAGTAAGAAATACATCGCAGAAACAAGTTCTCGGTCACATCTCTTATCGGTTATCATTCCTGGCTATGAATACAATGTGCTAGTTGTTGTACTACTGGAATGGTGTTGAAAGAAATGAGTAGGTAACATTCTTCACTAGTACTAACTTGTAGGACAATGATAGATTGTTACATATAACAATATCTACTTAGCTACCATTTCATAAACAGACGTTTCAGCGTTCATTGTATCGTCGGAAGGACTATTCATTGATAGTCCTAATACTTTGGGTTAAATTGTAAAACCTAACATTTTATAAATTTTATTTATAGTGTTGCTAAAATCTCTGCCCACGGTCTCACCTTGTTTACACCAGCAGCGAGTCGATGACTGTTCTTCCGTTGAAGCTGGTTCATAGCATGAATCATATCGCATCACAATCATTGTTTGTACAACCGGATTAGTTTATCGCCGCATAAACAAAACTTAAACATATTACGAAATCTCTATCTATGGTAGGTATAGGTAAGAGACGCGCCGCCAAACCTGTCTTAGCCATTTAGGTACTTAAAGAGTGTGATTTTCGTATTACAAAAATCTATACAGGAAAATTCTATCCTTAAAGTAATTATTTCTACATCTAATGCAATTGGCACAATGTATATACAAGATATAAGATAACAGTAGATTCAATAGTACTTGTCGAGCTCAAGCCGAATAGGTTTTAGGGTTCCGTACCCAAAGAGTGCCAACGCGAACCTATTACTAAAGCTCCACTGTCCGTCCGTCTGTCTGTCACAGGGCTGTTTCTATTGAATCGTAATAGGTAGATAATGTTCACAGAGTGACTACTATGACCGCTGTAACAACTAATAATAAAACTAAAATTAAGTTAAAATAATGATACATGAAATGTGTTTAAAAAAAATATCTAGTGTTAAATATACCATCAACCACTGCTGACTGCACCGCCTGCACCGCCACGAACCCATACCACCGTACATGATGGTATGGGTTTCCCTCATGTCGGCCGGTTTTTATTTTAGCCAAATTATGAATACTTATTCGCTTTAACCGGAAGGCCTGCCTGAGGACACTACTATAATGATTTGACTGCCATGAATATGACTGTTATAGCACAGAATAGGTAGGTAGGGTGTTATAGGTAATACTAACGTAGTTATAGGTATAATTACCCAGTGAATTGAATATAACTATTGGACCAATATTTAATTTATCATATCATTTACCTGTACCTATTTAATGAAATTGTTTCTGAATGGGATTTATGAACAGGATAAAACACAAACTAAACCGCATTGCAAACCTAATTAACGGCTTCTTCTGTAAAACAAATAAGTAAATGATTAAATAAATTGCAATGTCAATACTTCAGAGTTCAGACGCAGTGTCCGGGAAGAGGCAAATCTGTACATAAATAAATGAAAAACTGCTGTCGCTTTTCAGTACACTCGCGTGGTCGCCCCCCTTCTGGGGTTATCTCGGTTCCTGCGCCGAGAACGGATTACAAAGCCAAAAAATTTAATAACAGTCAACGGACTGGTTTACACATACTATAACCGGAGTAGGTATACTACCTTATCTATCGTGGTAGGTGTGAAACGTTTTCATTTATTACCGTATGATGATTTGATGAATAACGTATTTTCCTGTTTTGCACACGTTCTTTGGGGTATCGTATTACCCAGTAACTGGGTTGTGGAGATCAGATAGGCAGTCGCTCCACGTAAAATACTGGTAACCAGATGCATCCGGTTTGACTGGAAGCCGAGGCTAGGCAGGTGATCATCAGATGATGATGGTTTTATAGAAAATCCTGTACTGCCACTAGCCCCGCTCTTAGCAAGAAGATTGGATAAATTCAGGACATGATTCTAGACCCCCCAGGCTCTTTGGACTAAAAAATTAAAACACTAGTTTCAGTATGTTGCTTGTAGAATAATTTGACAAAAAAATCATAATGATTGTATGTATACCCTATGGTTTTTATTGGAAAAAGAAAGTTTTTAGAGGTATCTTCATGATTTTTTACCGACTTCACAAAAAGGAGGAGGTACTATGTTCGGCTGTTTCTGTTTTTTTTTTTTGTATGTTTGTTCATCGAATACTCCGCCAATTATCGACGGATTTTCAAAATTCTATTTTTGTTCCAAAGAAGATAGTTCTGAGGTGGTCCCACTGTCACCAAGTTAGGATCTGATGATGGGATCTTAGAGAAATCGAGGGCAACCCTCAAATTTTATAGGCTCACTTATTGTTTTTCGCATATTTTATGAAGTATCTTGTGTATTTGCGTATGGTTGTCACCATCTCAGGTAGCTGGGCTGATGATGGAAGGTACAACTCCTTAACAGTAAGAAGTTACTCGAACAGGCAAGGACTGTTTTAGTAAATTGTTTTGATGTTTGATAGGGCATTTGCCGCATTTGGTCTCATGATCATCATGTCATGACCTGATGCTGCAGTCAGGATAGTCTGCAGAGTACCTAACTCCTCGACAACTAACAGCAGATATATCGTGTTTAGGCTCATTGAAAAGGGCTCGATGTGTGGATAAACGTACTGTTAATGAGGAACACCGAAGTACATAAAGACCTGATGCTGAAGCCAGGAGCATCAGAAAAAGTACCAAACTTGAAATTAGTCGTGTTTGGGCTCATTTTAAACAGGACTAAATTTTAAGTTCAATCCAATGTTGACATAAGTCTGACCTGATGCTGCAGCCAGGATTATCAGTATCTAGTCTAAAAACATCAGGTCAGGATTTGATGATGGGATCCTGGAGAAATCGAAGGAACTCTTCAAATTTTACAGGCACACCTGTAGCGATTTGGGTATTTTTATAGTAACTCGTGCGTTTGCTCTCGGAAAGCACTATTTGGTGAAGTGGAACTGATGATGAAGACCACAGATGGCCACCGGAACTACTCAATAATATCTAAGTATTTCACGGGTTGCGATTCGATTATTTTAATATGGTTGCTAAGCAATTTATGCTCGTCACAATGTGAATGGTGATATGGAGCTGATGGTGGACCTGGAGAACTCCTCAACAATTAACTTCACTGCATCGGGAAAAGCAATATTTTGTTTGTAAAAGGCGATGGACACTAGGCTATTGTAACTTAGATAAATTATAAGCAGACCCACTAAAAATCATGAAATAAAAACTTTTTAAGAAAAAAAAACCGACTTCCAAAAAAACACTACAAAGTGAAAAATAACTTTAATTTCGGAAGTCGGTGGCAAAAAACTAAAATACAGATCCAAAGACACCGACTTCCGAAATTAAAGTTATTTTTCAATTTGTAGTGTTTTTTTGGAAGTCGGTTTTTTTTTCTATCATACTAAATAAGTTGTATTATGTTTTCAACACACTATCTACCTAGCATATATCCTGGAGAATATCATATATTTTTTGGATTTTGTTTACTGTAGTCATATACTATTATTGTTTCTAAAACTTGCGTTTTTTGCGTTTATGTCCTGTAAGCCCCTAAAAACAGTTGTTTTTTTTTAAATATCCAACTGATGCTTGCAATGCTGTTGGGTCTGGCTGGAATCAAGTACTGAGTTCATGGTAACGGTTTGCGCGCCGATGATTACACCCGTATTGTACAACAGATGAGTACGAAGTTTCAACGCATTCATCAGATAAGCATAACAAATAATTGTTAATTGATCTTTACTATCATCGTATTACTGGGAAGGTAAATATAAATAATGTCTTCCCATGTCCATAATAGAGATATCGTATACGATGCAATTGACATGATTCATGTTCATGCCCTATTATGGCCCATCGAGTAGAGGTGTTGTAATGCAACGCCGCGAAGCAGAACATAGTATTACCCTGAAGGTCAAAAATGCTAGTCATAATACTTCATAGGTGGTTCAATAATACTGCTGCATACAATGTTATACAAAGTATAATGTTACTAATAATGTTTATACTTTGCACGCCACAGATTTATTTTTGCTACTGTGAAATTCTAGTCATGACCTATTCAGTGTGTAATGTTATTGTAAAATAATATTTAATTTATTTTATGCTTATGCAATATTCATTATGGGTGTTCCGTCTCATATTCATTGACATGATAGTCACGAAGTGCCTTTTATGTGTACCTTCAAGAGGTTTGATTGCAAATGTCAAAAGTACAAAGCATCATGTTCTTTTAAGGACCTCGTATATTAATTAGGATATCATAGTTTTATGCCAACCGTAGACGACTTTTGAAATAGACTCTTCAATAATTCAAGAAGTAATTTGCCCAGGACCGGATTGAGTAAATCTGACGTCCGCGAGACGGCGACAAGCGAAACGTTTCCTGTCGAGACTGCCCGAGACGAGGCCTTTTTAACGAAGTCGGCTTTCGTTCGTACTTAGAGCTTCGACAATAATGGACCTTTAATACTATACTAACTTTGGAACATAGGAAGGTACTTAACATAAGTTTGGGTTAAATACGTTGTATGCAGTTTAAGAGTTTTTTTTTCCGATAAAAATAAGTTCACGTCGTAAACTGGCCACGGTTTGCCCGTAAACTGCATGAATGTAAACACTAAATAGCGCGCATGGCTGCATACCTCGTTATGCGCGCGCGCAATTCCGTTTTAGTGCTTCCAAAATAGTTTAGTGTGCTGGTTTCCGTACCATACAGGTAACTAGATGAAATAGGAGTTACGTTGGCTAATGTTGTAATTAGAACTTTTACGTTACTTTACCGTCTGACATCAGTGCTGGTTGCACGAGAAGCGTCTAGCTTTCCGGATAGAAAATTGTGTGTGGAGTTATACCAGTGTCCATCTGAAAACTGTACCATTTAAGTAATATCATACATACAAAACTGATCAGTTATAATTGAGTAGGTACTCAACAAACCTAAATAACTTTGGTAAACTCCGCACCAACTCAGGTAAACATAAGCGGTCTTATTACAAAAAAATGCTTAAGTACTGGTTTAAACCAAGACTACAAGGTCTAGGATTGTGACGGTATTAAAGTTAGTACCAGTATCAAAATGTGTCCCGATTACAAAACGAAGACTATCTGAGGATCTGTTAGTACCAAAGAAGATCCATGGTTCAAATAATATCCACAGATAAGAAACGAAAACGGCATTCTTTCATTCGTTCGTACAGGCTTTATTTGAAGCAACGTTCTGTTTCTCTAAACATTTATATTATAATAACACTTGAAATGATTTAATAATTATTTATGAATACAAAAATTTGTCATGAATCGTTCTTTGTTTAGGTTACAATATAATGAACAAGCACAACTTGTACTTTTGACGCGCTTTTTATAATCAAGTTGTCATATTTTTTTAACACCTCTAGCTTGAAATGGAGTCAATGGAGTGAATTACATTCGGCGATAGCCCGCGTATTTGAAGCAAATATTTACGTCCTTTAAAATAAATAAATGCACTTCTTAATATTATTCTTAGTATTTTTGTTATTAACAGTCTATTAGTTGGTTTGTTCGTGAGTTTTTGTGTCCGATTAAATCGTGAGTTAGCTAAAAATGGAACAACAAAAGAAAAAGGGGTGAAAACTGGAGTTCTAAAGAATAAGTTAGTAAAACATATTTTTTATCTTATTTCGACTACCTAACGCGGATCGGATGTTCTTATTATTGTAGGAAATATTACGTGTCGAGCTTATTGCTCAATCAGCACATAATTATTATAGAAGATAAGTCCACGAAAACGTCAATAAACATGCAGAAAACTAAAGAGTGGAAGAATATAGGGTCGTAGGACAAATCCTCACGTAAAATATTTTTTCCCCAAAACGTTTTGTGAACCTATATTTACTTGTATTTCAAATCTTCGTCACTCAATTCAAAACGATTTTCACGATGAAGATGTCTGTAAGATCGCCGAGACGTCTCCAGCATATCCAAATCTTCCAAATCCATCAAGTCAATCATATTAATATCCATTTTTTTACGATTTGTAAATAAAAAGACACAATAATAATCAACGCTAACCTCAAATAAATTAGTACCGATGTTAAATCCATAGTTAAACTAGGGGTCTCGGCAGACTAACTTTAGTACCATAGATAGTTCATGAACTAGTGATAAACTTCATTTTGTAATAACGTTTTATTTAGTCATGGTTTAAACCTAGTAATAATCCCAGTACTAAATTTAGATCGTGTTTTGGAATAAGACGGAAGAGGTTCATGACGCGTACTTGCGGTGCTCGCCGTGCCCAAATATAGAGCAAATTCCAGCCTGTTGAGGCGACTATTAACATCAGCCCCCCCCCTCCTCTCTGGTCCGTGCAGACTCGAGCCCGCATCAAACGCCGAGGCGCCGCCGCGGAGCCGACACTGCACGGACATTGCCCCGCATATGCTCCCAGCCCGTAATGTCCCGGCAACCATTATATTCTCACAAACAGTTATGCGAATCCACGCATCACCCAGCTCCTTGGGCAGGAGTAGTGTCACTGGCTCGCTATCGAAAGCGAAATGCTCAACTAGAGATTTGTTGCGTATAAGGCCGCGTCATTGCATCGCTCTCTGATAAGCAGCATTGACTTCACAGACGCTGAATGTTCGACGGAATAAAGGCGTACTTGTAAGTATTTATCATCGCAACATTTTATTTGAATGTAACAAGCGGCTTAGTAGACATTAATGCTGCGAGACAATGGGCCCGTGTTCGTACTTCATAGGCGATACGTCCGTGCGAAAGCTTTTAGCTGCTTTTGCGGCCCGACCGCGTGACACCGCATATTTTACACACTTGAGAAACGCCTCCGCCCTTAATGCGTGCTAGGAGTATGTAACGTACGCCTTCTTGGACGTGAACACTGATATTGCGGAAACCAATGTCTGGAGCGGAGGGCTTATAAGTTCGTGAAGTTTGGCAGGCACGCTACGAAGTCAAGTGTCGAAAGCTGTGATGAGTTTCGCTATAATTATAAGTTTTAGCGATAGATTCCTTCCCGTTTATAATGTACAGTTAGTGAACTAATCTTAGATGCAACTTGCATACTTACAATATACGTGGGATACTCAGAAAGTTTTGCGAAAATAAAACATAATGTTCTATACCTAGGTAAATATTTTTTAATTAAATCTTTTCAATGTACAGCCTCTATACAAAGTTTCATGCGTCTGAACCAGTTTTCGAAACACTTTTTCCAGTTCGAAGCAAACACCTCGTTTACAGCCTGCTCGAACGCTGACAGCGCATCTTCCGGCGGCAAAAATTGTATTCCTTTGAGCAGATTTTTTATTTTCGGGAATAAAAATAAATCACTCGGTGCTAGGTCAGCGCTGTAAGGTATGACCCAGGAGTTTGACCGGCGTAATGTCCAGGAAATCCATTGTTTTGAGCGCGTTTGGTCGCTTGTTGCTCACAACAGAGAAAACTTCTGCCAAGCATTTGGTAGTATACCATTCAGCGTTGATGCTTCTTTGTTTCCGTAAATTGACTCCAAGTAGCCAGTCAAATTGAAAAAGCGCGTGATCAAAATCTTCCCCCCGCTTCTAGATCGCTTCACTTTGGTAGGTTGGTTGGGTTTTTTCGATTTGTTTTGAAACACCCAAACTGTCGACTGGCGCTTCGTTTCTGGATCGTATTGATAAATCCAAGACTCATCACTGTAATAATGTCGTAAACACGCCGAGACGAGCCTGCTTCAAATTTGTTTATCATATCATGGCACCATTCCACCCGGGCCTGCTTCTGAGCAGCGTGAAACTATCCTCCACACGCAACGATGCACGTGTAGAATTTCGTGAAAGCTTCCCGATCCAACCTGCAGTATGTGCTGAATCTCTTGATACGTAACTCGCCTATTGTCTTGAATTAAATTTTT